>CM055100.1:33718644-34988644 GCA_029204225.1 Diphasiastrum complanatum
TATCTCCAAAAACAATTTGATTTATTCAACAAGCTAATCATCATTTTCAGCTATAATCATATTGTCAACAAAAGTATAATAAATATGATTTAACCTTAATTTGAGAACATAAAGATTTGGATATGTTTCCTTCCTCACAATGTTCTTTCTCACAAATTATTAATTTATACATGCATCTCACAATGTTTGTGTCAATCCATACATAGTTTTTTTCAACTTGTACACCATATGTTATTCACCTTCCTATGCAAATCCCTTTGGTTGTTCCATGTCTTGAATTAGCTTACCATTCATGAATGTTGACTTGACATCCAGTTGTTGTATCTGCCAATCATAAAATGTTATAATTGTTACCAATGATCGAATAGTTATCATTTTTGCCTTTGATTCTAAAGTTTCCTCAAAGTCCATTCCTTCTTGTTGCTCAAAACCATGTGCTACCAAACTTGCTTTGTATTTATCCAATGATGCATCACCGTGATTATTAATTTTATACCCCCATTTACAAAAAATGTCTTACTTACCATGAGGCGATTCAAAGGATTCCCAAACAACATTTCTCTTCATAGATTCTAGTTCATTCCTCATAGCATCTTGTCATTCATTATGTACAATGGCCTGCTTGAATATTTTTGGCTCTTCAAAAGATTTTATAGCACCCATCAAAGTCGATTTGTCTTCATTCTCTAGTTGGTGTTTTCAATCCTTTTCTATATTGAATCTCATCTTGTTTCCCATGTTTGTCACCTTCAAATATCATATTCAATAGGTAAAAGATTGTATTGCAAGCTTCTATCCAAAAGTTGTTAGGTAGACTCTTGTTTTTCAACATTGTTCATGCCATTTCCATAGTCGTCTTGTTTTTCCTCTCAGCAGCATTTTGTTCAGGTGTATGAGAAGTAGTAACTTGCCTTCGAATGAAATGATCAGCACAAAACACTTTCAACTCATTTGGTTCATACTCATCACCCTTGCTATAATGATGGTCCGTTTGTTTTTCTACCATATTCTTGAACTCAACAAACATTGCAATTATATCTGATTTGTTTGAATAAGATAAATCTAGCACTTTTGACTATAATCATCAATGAAGTTCACAAAGTAATAGATACCTCTAATGGATCTTGTTTGCATCTTACACAAATAGTTGTGTGGATTAGCTCAAGAATTTGAGTAGCTCTCTTGGATGCTAATCTAAGAAATATTTTGTAGTAATGCTTTTCCATCACCCAACTTTCACATATTTTTCTATCATAGCTCAAATAAGGCAATCCAATCACCATATCATGCTTCTTCAAAATACGAATACTTTGAGGATTAAGATGGCCAAGACGTTGATGCCAAAGCTCAAAATTTTCATCACCAAAAATAGTAAAATCTTTTATACTTGTCAAAGTATCAAGATGATATAACTTATTATCATATCCACCTATTGTGATCACTTTGTAATATGATCTTTTATCTTTCACAAGACATCGTTGTTCATCAAATTTCACTTTCAAGTTTTGATCCGCAATTGACTTACTAACAATTAGTTGTTCTTCAAACTTGGAATGTACTAAATATTGCCAATTCGTTTGATATTTTCATTTGACAACTTGACATAAATGACGCTTATATCTTTCACTAGTAATCATTGCCATGAACCTTCATCTCCATTCTCACACAATAACATATTGGGCCCTTTCCAACATGAGCTTTCTACAATTTTAAAAAAAAATTAGAATTTGTCGATTTCTTAGACGTCCTTATAACTTAAAATTAGGAAAAGCCTTTTATAAGGCTCTCACCCTGTATCCAAGAATTGTCATCATACGTGTGAACCTATTGGAATGTCAATAATGTCCAACTTTAGTTAAGATGCTAGTAATGGACTGGCGTGCCAATGTTACTTAGGAAAGTAAGCCTAATGTGCCTCAAGTCTTTAAATGGGTCCTTACAATGTGAAATGAGCTCTTTGTAAATGGTTGGGGGGGGGGGGGGGGGGGGAAGGCCATGTCTGAGGGCCTTCCTTGTTGGGAGGGTCCTCACCCGAGGGCGGGAGCCCGAGGCCAGGCCCTGACCAGGAAGGAAGGCTCGAGGACTTCGAGCCTTCCTCTGCGTAATGCCATCATGCGAAGGTTTTTTTTTTTTTTTTTGGACTAAATTTATCTATTTTTTGGGCAAATTTTTGTACATTTGTGGTGGAATGTGGATGTGGATAGCCAATGACGAGCTGCCACATACCACATGCACATTCCACCGGAGAGAGGAGAGAGAACGTGCATTCCGTAAAGAGAGAACGTGCATTCCATCAGAGAGAAAGAACGTGCATTCCATCGGAGAGAAGAGAGAGAGCGTGCATTCCATAGAGAAAGAATGATAGATTCCTAGGAAAGAGAAAATTTTAGTATAATAGGTAGAAAGAAAATCAAAGATAGCCGCATGGTTTAACAAAGAGGCAAGGATAGGTGAAAGTTGTCAAATTTCAGAGTTTAGGACTCATTTTGATCCACAAATGATCAATAAGAGTGATTGGTAGCTTGGGATGTTGATCTATATCAAGACTCGCATCCAATTCTAGCCTCTACTTGACAATTTCTAGTGATCCAAGCAAGAACAATAAAAAAGAATGATCCAAAGGCTTCACACGTGTGAAGTATAGCCACTGTATGGCTTGCTAATAGAAATATGTTTACTCAAGAAATACAAAGCATTCATTCACAAAGAATCAGTTTAAGAGAGTGAAAACACAATGATAGCTCCCAAACCAATGTTTCTCAAGATTAACCTCACAATGGATCCATCATGGATCAAGTACACAATCATCATAATATCTCTATATGTTGCTTCCAACACGTGTGGGACAGCTCATTGTACTCATCCATATCCACTTTGGATAAGATCTATCTAATTTGTCACGTCATCCATTGGTGGTTTGTGTTGACCTTCTAGATTCCTACAATCTAGGAGATAACTCCTACAATCTAGGAGATTTGACATTTGACTCAAATAAAATCTAAGTACAATGGATCTGAATATTATGTCTTAGCATAAGCACTCTAGAGGTATTTTTGGATTCATAGATCCCTTTTAAGGAGTTCCAAGCCTCCTTGGCCGAGGTACAAGATGCAACTTTTTTTTGAAGTTCAATACTAACATTCATTTTAAGACAATGTAACGCTAGCCTAGATATTTTCTTGTACTTCACTAGATCTTGTCCGCCTTGAGGCTCTTCCTCTTCACCAAGGACAAGATCATACAAATCTTGGAGCACTAGAAGTGACTCCATTCTTACTTTCCATATTGAATAATTACTTGAATTTAGCCTCTCACTAGTTTCAAGAAGATAGGCTCCAATTGAACCCATCTTAAACTAGTAACAAGTACAACAAATGCACTATTCAAGACTTTCCTTGTTCACATTTTTAGGATTTAGCCTCAAGGCTCCTCTCTTGAATCTCTCTTAACTCAAGAAGCAAGATCTACAATGATCTTAAACCCAAAGGAACATGGGAATCAAATTCTACACAAATTATTCAATTGAAAAACTCGGATTTGACTCTTGGAAGTGCCAATGCCTTCCTATGGTGTTTAGAATGGATTTTAGTTTCACTCTTGAACTAAAAACATAAGCCTCAAAACTCACTCTCAATGATCACCATTCCACATCAAATCTTCAATGTGATCAATGGATTTTCACAAAGCAAATAACTAGTTTCACTCTTCACAAATTGTTTGAAGCACAAATATTAAAAAATCACTAAGAGTGAGAAGTACACTTGAACTTTGCACACTAATTTGAATTTCAACTTCTCAAGTAAACTATTGGTTAAGGCGGCCCTCTTCCAAATTGATTTTAACACCAATGCTTTTAGCAAAATGAAGAGATTTGGATCATCATCAAAGCTCTTAGACTTGGCTCTGATACCATGTCAAATTTCAGAGCTTAGGACTCATTTTGATCCACAAATGATCAATAAGAGTGATTGGTAGCTTGGGATCTTGATCTATATCAAGACTAGCATCCAAACCTCCGCTCTCTGCTGCAAAGCTTCGCTCATTGTGAGCTGAACTAATCGCTGGTGTAGCAAGAAACTGATCGCTTGTTTGGTAGCCAGCTGAACGCTCGTGTAGCAGAGAACAGACTGAAAGAACAGGTTACTGAACTCCTACCAAATACATACGCAACTTTCTAAATGTTGGTCTACTGCACTGTTGCTCTTCAAACAAGAACCTCCAATAATCGAGTGTTAAACCCTAATCTTTCATATGCATGCTTCTGGAAGACACAGAGATTTCTAATCTCTTTTCTCCTTTCCGCGTTTTATGTGGACCTGATGTTGCTAATTCTGATATGAAACAACCCGATGAAACACCCGTGCAGCCTGCATGTGTTTGAATGTAATTTGGTGCGCACTGCTACTGTTGTAATTTTTCTGACTTTTCTCTTGTACTCCGGGTACGCCCTTGTTATAGGCTTACTTTACTTCAGAAACCTTAGAACTCGTTGATCTGCCACGTTGCACGTTCTCTGATGTACATTTATATTGCAACCAACTTGCACCGCTCTGCTCGATTTTCATGTCAATCTGTTATTTTTCCACCTGCCGCTGTCTAGGGCGATTTTTTTTTGTTTGGGAACGATGATCTCATATAATAATTGCACTTATGTTATAGCAACACTACACTCAACTAGATCCAAGCCCAACAAGGCCCACCAAAAACCCTTCTGTTTTTTTAATAATTTTGGTCGATATTTTTCTCTCCTACAAAAGGTCGATACTTTTCTTCGTCCTCCAACGGTGAAGAAGATCTAGCGTTTATGGCTATGGCGGATCGTCGCCATCGCTAAAGCGTGTTTGACTCGAGAGTTTGGAGTTTCAATCCGATTTGATCTGCTCTCGTGTTGCAACCATAACGATCGCGTCTTGTTTTTATGGCCAGAAGAAGAAGAACAGCAACGCAGTGTGTGTAAAAGATAGATTATATTTTTGTTTGTGGTATCGCTAGGGTATAATTTGGAGATCAAATTTTTGATGTGTTTCGATGGTTGATTCTCTATTCAGTTGGTTTCCTATGTCTTGTGTGCAGCCGATTGGTATTGATGCCTGTTTCTATATTGTGTTTTGTTTAGGTTTTAGTTGCGATCGTAGCCGTGGCGGTTTTTAAGTCTAGGGTTTCGTGAGAAGGGTTTCGAGCTATTGAATTTGCGTCTATTAACGTAAATGGAAGCTCGTGTATTTTGCAAGGGTGTTCTGCGATACATTGCGGACATGTACAAATTATTTTTTGGGTTTCGTCCCCTTTTTAGGGCTAGTCAGTGATCCAGTTTTTGATCAGCTTTTAAACTAGCTTAGTTTTGTTTGCTTTTTTGAGTGGCTGATGTAATCATGTCCGTTTATGTGATGTCTTTAGAAGTTTCTTCCTCAACCTGACGAAAGGATCCGATCTGCACTATTAAAGATTGCCGCTGGTGCTTTCGACATCACCTATCAAAATCTCGCTCATCTTCATTCAATTGGTGTATTCATAGTGTCACGCATCTTCGACGAATTCTACCCCCGTCTTGGATTTTTTCAAAAAATCGATTCTTAGGACTGAGGAGGAAGTACTTCTGGAATCTGGTGACGGAGACGGTTTTATCCTCGTATACCAATACGTAAGATACAGTTACTCTTTGGCTTTTGCCAGTGACGTTCCTTGGAAATTAGTAACAGTCTTCTTGTGCTGCACCAGTTAGATATATTTTGTAGTAAAGGCTGGAATGTTTGGTTGGGGATTCAATGCTCTACCCAGTTTCAGGTATGAAGGGGCAAGAACCATAGCTGGGGTAGTCTTATTTCGACTATATATATGCTTAAATGTGGGAGTGGGATTACTAGAAGGCTTGTTTTAATTATGAAGAATGGTTCTTACAATCCATCCTTACAACTTGAATTTGTATTAAAGACACATGAGACGATTTTTGTTTTTTTCACCATTTTATGTGACTATCATGCCATAGCTACAAGATTTACTCAAAATACCTTAACAATAGTGTCATTGAGCCAAGTTAAGCCGATACACTAATACGAATCATAGGCAATGCAACAATCAATCAAATAGCAGCGGATACAACGCAAAAACATTGTTGGAAGAATAGAAAGTCTTTTGTATTTTCTTTTCTTAGAGTGAGTCTGTAGTGCATTGCGACATAGCGGCCTAAGGCTCCTCTTACAATTTTGTATTCTTTTGTTGCATACATTCTATTGATTTTTGGTCTGTACTTATGTCTCGCCAGATGGGATTAAAGATAGTTCAACCAATCATTACAAGAGAATTATATTAGTTAACTACGTGTCTCCGCTTGTAATGTTCCTTACGGTTGAGCGTGACGGTTTCATGTCTCACGACTGTCAAGCTAAGATCTGATAATTCGAATCGCTCGACAGTTCGCTCGTCTATAGCCGTCTCAGCTCAATGTTGATGGTGCCCCGAACTATCGGCTGTTCAGGGCGCGTGTCGGGAAAGATTGGTTTGAGTTCACCATCTCCAACACTCCCTCTTGAACGATACAGCCTTTCTATTTTCATCCGACTCCAATTGATCTTCGGTGTTTTGTAAACAATGGCTTGTCCAATGGCTTGGTCAACAGGTTTGCAATCATATCTTCCGATCTCACGAACTCGACACAAAGCTCTCCTTTTAAGATCGGATCTCGAATATGATGGTATTTCAGAGGTATGTGCTTGGCTTTTGAATGAAAAACCGGATCCTGGGCTAAATAAATAGCACTCTGAGAATCCATCTTCATGATGGAGGGGTCTTGACGGAGTATCCCAATCCCTTCCAACATCATTTTCAGCCATATTACCTCATTCGCCACCTTTGAAGCTGCCACGAATCCTGCGTCGCATGAAGACTGAGCTACCAGTGTTTGCTTCTTGCACATCCAGCTGATTGCAGCTCCTTGTAGTGCAAGGTCATTCTCTCTTTCGTAGATCAAGCCAAAATTATAGGTGCCTTTCAGATATTGTAGGATTCGCTTCGCCATCTGCTAGTGTTGCATTCCAGGATTGGAGGAAAATTGATTGAACGCATAGATAGAGTATGCTAAATTAGGTCTTGTACAAACATTAAGGTACATCAAACTTCCAATTAGATTTTGATATGGGATCCGTTGCATCTTCTGTCTTTCCTCATCTGTGCTTGGGCAATCCTGCTTCGACAATCTGGCTCCGACCATCATCGGCGTTGCCTTCTCTTTGCAATCGATCATCCCATATTGCTTCAACTTTCTCAGCATATTCGGATTGGTTCAGATGCATGACTCCCATCTTTATGTCTCTTTCTATTTGCAACCCACCCATTTTGTCGCTTCTGCTAGATATGCGATTTTGTAATTTGCAGATATTTGACTCTTCGTTTCATCGATTAATGTCAAACAATTTTCTATCATCAGAGAATCGTCCACAAATGTTGTCAATGTCAAATCACGAACTTTCCTTTTATCTTTTTAATGTAGCATTGCAGTCAGGTTGTGTAGGATAGAAGCCTAGAGACTTCAGAAGACTATCGAGCTTCTTATACCAAGCTCGTGAGGCCTGTTTAAGACCGTAGATACATTTGTGCAACCGACAGGCATAATCTCGATTGTTCGGGTCTTCATAAACTTCAGGCTGCTTCATGAAAATTTCTTCATCTAAGTCTTCGTGGAGGAAGGCTGTTTTGACATCAATCTGATGTATCTCTAGATCGTATTTTGTAGCATAAGCGAGTAGTCGTCGGATGCTCGACATCTTGACCATCGGGGAGTATGTATCGAAGTAGTCGACACCATATCTCTGAGTGTAGTAGCCTTTCGCGATAAGTCAAGCTTTGTATCTTCCTATACAACCATATGATCTTAGCTTCTTCTTGTATACCCATTTTCAGTCGATTGTCTTTTTTCCTTCGAGAATCGAGTGTCCATGCTTGATTTTGCTTCATCGATTCGATCTCTTTAGACATTGCCTGCTTCCAAAATTCATTTTTAGGATTCTGGATTGCTTCTAGATATGTCGTTGGTTCCTCAGTGAAACTGCAGAATTCGACGTCTGTGTCTTCACTCCTCTGAAGATTATCAATAAATCTGTTAGGGTCTTCTAATTTTTGTCGATCTTCTTGGTTCGATTTGTCACTGTTGGTGTGTTTGTTCTTCGAATTCTTCAACAAGATGATCTTTTGTCTCCTATTCTGGAGTTTGTGGTTCGACATTGTGATTCGACGTTTGGCCTTGTACTCCCTCTTCAATTGGCAAGATTGAGAAGATTTCATGGCCTCTTGATTCTTTCACCCTTGGAAATGTCGATTCGTCGAACTTCACATCTCTGCTCACCTTCTCTGAGGTTGGATTGTAAAGTTGATAAATTTGCGAGCCGTTCGAATATCCTACCATCATTGTCTGCACCAACTTTTCGTCTAGTTTGCTTCACTTTTCTTTTGGTATGTGCATGTAGAGAGGAAATATCTCGATC
Source organism: Diphasiastrum complanatum (assembly GCA_029204225.1). Taxonomy (NCBI): domain Eukaryota; kingdom Viridiplantae; phylum Streptophyta; class Lycopodiopsida; order Lycopodiales; family Lycopodiaceae; genus Diphasiastrum; species Diphasiastrum complanatum. The sequence continues at coordinate 33,727,122 of CM055100.1, forward strand.
TGGAAAGGGAATCGACCTTCATAGGTCCACATACATCTGAATGTAACAAGTCCAGGATGTCCTTAGCTCTCCTTCCTTCATGTACAAATGGACTTCAGTGTAGCTTGCCTTTCTGACAGGCTTTGCAGAAGTCAAAGTCTGGACTTGTGATCTTAAGACCATTCACAAATACCTTTTTGCTCATGTCATCTCACCATCTTTGGATGATTCTGCGACATTTGCCTTTTCTCCTTTGTGCTTTCCTTTTGGATTGTGCCATCATTCATATGCTGAATGTCCCTTTTTCTTGTAGTGAGTGCAAGGTATAGTCGGATTAAACCAACATCTGTCTGTTGTGTGTCCCGACTTGTTATGGTGATCACATGTAGAAGTATCTTTGTTGTTGTTGCCCTTCGTTGAAGACTTCATTTGAGTCTTCTTGATCTTGGGCTTGTTTTTGTTTTTTTTCTTTCCCCTTGCAAAAAGGGCCTTTTTTTGGTCACCATTGGTTTCTCTTTCATCTCTCATCAGTCTTTCGTCTGCTACGAGATTGACTGCTCTTTCAAATGTCATTTTAGGTAAACTTAAGATGAGCATTCTTAGCGGCTGATAATATGAGGGTAGTGATTTCAAAAAGTGCATTTGCTGTTGGGGTGCTGGGACTTGATGCTCTCGTCCAAATGCAGAGAGTTGAGCAAAGATCATTTTGATCTTCTCTACTTGCTGATCCAGCTCATTTCCATCCCATCGCAAGCTCTGTAGCTGATTGTGGAGGTGCATGACCGACGCGGCTGTCCTTACTTCGTACTTTTGCTTTAGTTTCTCCCTGCTTCATGGCTGCTTAGGCAATCTTCAATCTGCATGAGAATTTCTTCATTTATGGAGGATATGATGATTGCCATTGCCCGTTCATCCTTCGCTATCCATTCCGCTCTCCTTGAATCTTCCTCTGGAGGTTTTGGCTCTGTGAGATCGGTCACTGATCATATGCCCTCGCCCTTTAGAAGTGTCTTTATTTTGAACTTCCATATCCGATAGTTTGCGCCATCAAGATTGATCGTTATCCTTGCCTGAATTGTAGTAGCCATATTGTATATAATGAATTTGCTCTGATACCATGCTGCAAAAGTGCGCTATCTAGTGCGGGAGCATGCTACACAATGCACAAGATTAATGGATCTAAATACGTTAATACGAATCACAGGCAATGCAACAATCAACCAAACAACAATGGATGCAACGCAAAAACACTGTTGGAAGAACAAAATGTCTTTTGTATTTTCTTTTCTTAGAGTGAGTCGACAGTGCATCGTGACATAGCGACCTAACGCTCTCCTTACAATTTTGTATTCTTTTCTTACATACTTTCTATTAATTTATGGTCTATACTTATGTCTCGCCAGATGGGATTAAAAGATAGTTCAACTAATCATTACAAGAGAATTATGCTAAACGATTAGTTAACTATGTGTCTCCTCTTGTAACGTTCCTTACGGCTGAGCGTGACGGTTTCATGTCTCACGACTTTCAAGCTAAGATCCGATAATTCGCGAGAATTATCTACTATGTACATAAGCGATTAAGCTTAAATACGATGATTATCTACTATAGGACGGATCAGGTATAGTTAATCACTTTTAATCATCTATCAGTAGTTACAAGTAGTAGATCACTCCTATAAAGTAAAGACAAGTGCGCATCAGTTTTCAAGGCCAATGCAAGGTGAGTCGGGACAAATCATTTTGTGTACTCTGATCTTTTTCAAGATCACTTTTGCTTATTCTGAAGTACTCAGTTCTTGTCTCATATCATTGATTGTATTTTCATTTCTACCCTTTTATGCGATCACAGTCTCTGGTTCATCTTTTCTTCACAATGATCCTTTGCTGCTACTAAATCTAGTTTTGTTGAAAACGATAGCGCTCGTAATACACCTCATTTTGCCTGTTAAACCAACTTTGGGCATATACCTCATGTATGTCAACTTGAGCTTGATTAATGATGAAGAAGACGTGACATTCTATCATTTGCTGTTGTTGTTAGAATTTTGCCCTCAGGGTGAAGATTCACAACCATTTTGGAAATCAGGAATTATACTACTTTGTAGTATTAAGTTGTGATTTATTACATGAACAGGCTATTGGAGTTTGCAGCTATGGAATGTAGTTATAGTGGAAGGAATGCAGAAGTAGACCGAACTGAGCTTTTACTGAGTTGATTTTCCTTTCCCTGACAGGTTTAAGTTTCAATGTTGTTATGCCTTAAAAGTTTCAAAGCACACGTGATATGCCTTCAATTTGAGCAGTGATGCTTTATAAGAATTATTCTGACTCAAAGAATCCTGAGCATGTGACATCCACTGTTACAAACTATAGTGCATATTGTTATCGGTATAGGCTTTACCATATCTATATTGGCTTGTCTATGTGGTGGTATGATACTTCTTACTGGCTCTCAGTTCGGGGACTTCTGGGTTGGTTTAGTCAATCCAGTTCCATTTTTTGAATGCAGATTTTCCTTGAGTACAACATGATTGGACAGCAAAAGCGTCCTGCAGAACTGGCTGTCGCAACACAGCCGGCAAAGTACTTCAGGCGCTCTGATGTGTGCGTATGCAATGATGCCGACAAAGTACTGAAAGAGGATGTAGACATTGTAACTGAAGTGTCAGAAGGGTTGAAAGTCGAGAAGCATGGTGGTTATGCTGTGAAAGGAGAAGTGATGCAGCCATTTTTGGAGGGAATGTCTCCTGTCTGGCGAAGTGAAGCAGAAACGCTTTTACAGGTGAGGCCTGTTGACGATTACATTAGATATTTGCAAAGGGAGTTCTATGAAAGAATCTGCATTGAATTTCACCTACAGAAAATGCTCAGGTTTCATTCCAAAGAGAAAGATGAACAATTGTGATGATTTCATTTGATCACTTTGTTCTTTAGTGCTGGCCTTTGTTGGGCTAATTTTACCAGAACAGTTTGGAGGATTGCCACGTCTTAGAATCTGTAAAGCGTGTTAAAATAACCTGTCACTATATGTAATTGCTGAGTGATGAGTACTGATACGTGTGGATATGACTTGTTTGTCATATTTTAGGCTCTATGCCAGTGGTAATGTGATAGCCTGGTTACATCTTGTAATTGGCAAGTGTGCCAGGGTCCCTGTAACAATAAATCGACATTCACTCCTGTTTTCTGTTGTATAAAATTAGTAAGGCAGGACTTGTTGCAAACTATAAAGCACGCTTGTTTACCTTCAGAAGTCAGGGGTAATTGTGTATTGTAGTACGGTGCACTTCTAGTTCTGCATCAGAGGAATATTGAGGGTCCCCAGATAATGTACAGCAAAATTTTGTGTGAATCTGTCACCTCATCAATGACAATTGTAACTTTATCAAACATGTTGTTTGCTGATAGCACATGCCATGCTTGCATGATTAATTTTGGATAAATGTTGTCATTAGCAATGTGTTTGGTTCTTTGCAGACAAAGCAGCTACTCCACGATGAAATCCCTCTCAGGGAGCTACAGGCACTGGAGAGAATGAGGCCCACACTTGAAAGACAGGTCCAATGTAATTTGCAATCAGGTTCTGGTAATGTACCATTTCATCGAAGTCACACACAGTGGTTGCCCTCTTCATTCAATCCTTTTCAAATTCAGGCTTCTCAACAGACTGTCTTGTTACCAGATTTTTCCAACCAGGAAGCACAGGCCCGGTATGACATGCAGGGTTGGCTGCCTTATAGGAAAGTACCGATTGGATCAGATTTTCAGGCACTTGTTCCAGTCTGGAAGCCTCTATATATGGTCAACACTGCTGCTGATGAAGCTTCAAAAGGTGAAATTGATAGTGATGATGCAGACGATGATAGCAGATGGCTTGGTTTGCAGGTTTGGCCAGTGGAGAGCAAAGATACAGGGAATGAAGATGGAATAGGAAGGGGCAGGTCTGAGGCTTGTTACTGCGTTTATCCAGGCTCTATTGATTGCATTCGACTGCACATACAAGAGGAAAATGCAAAGTTAAAACTTACACTAGGAAAAGCCTTTGAGCTGTGGGGTTTTAGTGACATGGGAGAGTCTGCTGCACAACATTGGACAGAAGGGGAGCAGGAGCAGTTTAAAGCTCTTGTGAAATCGAATCCAGCCTCTTTAGAGAAAAGTTTCTGGCATCATCTTCCTTCTACATTCTCTACAAGAAGCACAGGAGAGATTGTAAATTACTATTTTAATGTTTTTGTTCTTCAGCGACGTGCTATTCAGAACAGGCTATATCCAGACAACATTGATAGCGATGATGATGAATGTAGTCTGACTGGCTGTGAAATTGAAGAGAGTGAGGTATATATAACTGATGTTGAAGAGGAGGCTGAATATGAGGCAGACGGAAGTGAGGAAGATGAGGAAGACGTGAGTTGGCAGAACATTATTGAAGGTGGGACAGAAACGAGTTCAGAAGTTTCCATTTTTCATGAAACAGCAATTCAGAATAACCAGCACATCTCAAGTAAGTGTGATGCGGGATGTTTCGAAGATGATGTGTCTAATGCTGGATCCATGGATGACTTCATGTCTTCATCAACTTCAAAGGAGGATACCTTGGTGGATTTGCAAAGTGTTGGGCATTCGATATACTCACCGCAGTCTTTTTCTAGCTGGCACCATGACATGCAAGCAAGTGAAAAGCATTTTGAAGGAACTAGCTATATTGTTGGAGAGATTGGTTATCAAGGAAGCAAGACGTGGAATGGCCATCACTGGGAAGAGGCCACCCACAATCTCCATAAAGACTCAATGGCTGAAATAGATGTGATATCTGATGACAAGAAACTAGGGAGCAAAGATATCTAAGTGTTTGTGCTATGAACATTTACAAACATGTTTAATCCTGAAGTGTGGTTGAACCAGTTGGACCTCTGAATATTAGCCTCAGGAAAAATCTAAGGTAAATTGATCTCAAGTGTCAATAAGTGACAATTATTGAGCATTTTGAAAAGGGTTTTGAAGCTAGCTGATAGTGTAGCAACGGTTTTGGTTTATCATTCATATATTTCCTCTTGGGGACAGGATTCATAACTTGGCTACTTGGTCAGATGTAACTATTTGCTATCTGGTTGGGCAGTTTATTCTATGATGTGGTTATTTGTCCTGGGAAGAAATCTTAATAGGTTTTCATGATTTGGGAAGCAGAACTGCATTATAGTTCAGGATTTATTACTATTCCTTCTAACTTCAAACTGTTTCCTAGGACTCTACCTTGAGAATGAGGTCGAGAGGTTAAACAGTTGGGGAATGACTCCTTGGGCAGCTTTTGGATACCTCATTTCCAACACTTCAAAATGTATAGGGCCTTTCCTGTGCAGCTAAGATGCTTTGCACTATCAGACTGACCATTGTCAGCTTCACTTTCTCATGCTTTCTTGGTTCTCTTTGAGGCAATACACTGGAGGGACACGACAATTTTTTTAATAGTCCCTCTTTGTATGGTTCTCTTTGTATCTGGTCATTGTTGTGCCTGGCAATGTATGGAGAATAGTTAAAGAACCAAGTCCCTTGAGGAGGTTGGTATTGTACATTATGATGAGACAAACTTGCGCTGAGATGACTTATTTTGGGAGAAATCAAAGATGGTTGTATCCATTTATTTTGTGAAACCTGGATGCCTAAATTTTGAGGCATGCTGTACACTATTTTAAGGGGATGGAATAAAGAAGTTTACTCTTTTGTTAAGGAGGCACCATATTTGTCTCATGGATTCTAATCACAATTTTGTTCAGATTTATGTTGGTCAAAAGGTATAGGAAATGATTTGGTTACAAAGTGTGTGACTTGCAGGCCCATCTCACTTGTTATTGGGTCTGTCATACTTGACTGGTCTATTTATGCTTGGGGGCATTCAAAGTACTCTCTCTCTCTCATACAAATTTCAAATTTCAAATTTCAAAGCTTTTTGAAAGTTCAAAAGAGCTAACTGTAAATGAGACATGCCACATAATCAGGGGCATTCTGTGCCCATGAGTTTCTCTAAGTTTTGTTCTACGTGCCAGCATGCATGCTATTGGATTGCCAACCTTGCAAGCATTTTTCAAAGTTTGCCTCGGTGCTCCTCAATAGTGTCATAATTGAAGTATGGGTTTCAAAATTACTAGTGCTAGTTGGTAAGTAATTTGAAACAATGGACACATTGGTGCTTCTTTGTAGAACTTAGAACTTTTTTTGTCCCTTGAACAATATTGGTTTGTCGTAGATTTTTTAAGGAAATTGTTGGCCCTTGTTGTAGAATCGTAAAATGTTGTTTTTAAGGGCGAACAATGATGATAATCTAGGCTTGTCTTCTTGGTGCGAGGCTTTCCGCCCCCCAGCCTGAGGTCTTATGACCAATCTGCATGAGCTAAGTCTGAAAATGTGTTGCAAACCAGTCCAAAACCACTTGTGGCCCTATTCTAAATTGTGAATTCTGGATGAAGTTTATAATGCAATCTAAATAAAACTACCCTGTCCTCTTCTCTCTCATCAATCTAAGCAGCCCTCTCTCTCAAACCAAAGCTCCCTCTCTCTCAACCTCTACCACAACAAATGTGAAATGAGAGACAAAAATGAGCATTGAGGGGTTTTGGGGGGAAATTAATTAATTAATTATTTAGATGCATGGTTTTTTTTTTTTAAACTTTCAAACTAGCATGACGTTTGACTTTTAAAACTTTCCTTTCAAATGGAAGAGCATCTCAAAAACTGTAGTTCTCCAGGCCGGCTGCTCTCCCAATGCGGGTAACTTATCGAACTCCTTGTCGGCCTCAATTTCAGAGGTCTTAAATTTAATGACCCAACCACCACGCGAGGACTCATGGGAATGTTGCGTTAAAAAACTCTGGATCTGGTCCTCGACACTGATTTTTCTTCTGAACAGAGGTCTGGTCCTTGCGGTAGATGGACCTGCTTGCGTTGCCTGTGGAACTGCCTGTTCTTCTTCGACTTCGGGGGCTCCACCCTGTTCCATGCCTGAATCCAAACTTGTATCCAATCCTGCCTGTTCTTGTTGTTGAGGCGAGAATTGTGGCATTATTGGAACCAATTTTCATTAATGGAGTGGGCATTACTGGCATCATGACATGGTAAGCGTCACATACTCCGTCCCAAAAACGAGAGTCTACAAGCTTTGTATGCAAGATTTCGACTTTCAATTTCACTCTCATCACTTGACCCTCCTCCCAATCAGAGAATAATGTACAAACAAAAGTCTCCATAATTTTGTTTTTATTTCGGAGTAGTGATTCAAGTGTGTGCAAAATCTTGTTTCGGCGGGTAGTTTCAGCATGCATACCATGCATTGTCGAAAAATGTCAAGAACTCTTTGATGTTTCATTACAAACTTGACAATTTTTCGACAATCGTCTATAATGGATTTGAACAATTGGGTATCCTCATTTTTGTACCAATCGTGAAACACAAGATTCAAGCTATGTGTGTGTGGATAACAACCCTCCAATATTCCACCAATAGTCGTCCTAGTAAAGCATGAACTCAAGTTAAAAACTCGTAGTAGAATTCACAGTATCACTAACTTGTAGTAGAAATTGAAAATAAATTCTCCTAACTATCTCATTAGGGGGATAACAATTTAACACCGATTCTAGCACTAATATTATTAGTATGTGATTGAATATATCAGATCAAACCATACTGTGATAATTGGTGTTTACATGAATGCTCTTCGAATCATAGAAGATGCTAGCAAGAGCGAATCAATGCATGCTTTCAATCAAGAATTGCCAATCCTTGAATTTTTCTTTCAAATGAAAAATAAAATATTGTGAGAATCATTCACTAGCAATATTCAAGCCCACCACCTTGCAAAAAAAGATTATTTTGCTTGTTTTCAATTTTTTGTTTCACTATTTGTTTGACATTTTCTTTTGGAAAAGACAAAAAAAGAAAAAAAGAAAAAATGGGAATTGTATGCCAAGACTGATGAGCAAAAGTCAGAAATGTCATCCGATCAGAAAAAATTGAAGAAAGGTATTTTCAAAAATCAGATCTTATGTGAAAAATAACTTGGAAAATTATTTTTTTGGTCATTTTTTACACAAACTGTGGTAGAATTGTTTGTCAAATTTTCAGAAGCAAGATCCACCTTAGATATACCCATATTGAGTTGGGCGAACTTTCTTTCAACCAGTTGGTACTTGTTTTTACCTTAGGTAAATGTTCAACATTATGCCATTTTGGGAACCTTCGCCGAGCATCTTCTTGTACTCAGAAACCTTCATTGACATGCCAGATGGATTTAAAATGCCAATTAGGTCGGCTATAGGTCCATATCCTAAAAATTTGCATTCATGACAGTACCTGGGTGAAGGATGGCCTTGGGCGAAGGATGAACCTTCGCCAGACCTGGAAAATCTTTGTCAGATAGGTTCAGTGTTTCAAAAACATTCACTGAGATTTTTATAACCTATTTTTATAGTACTGAGCATGCCTAGAAATTTCGGTCCAGAACTGAGTAGCCAAACTAGTACATTTTCTAATGGACCATCCAAATCAGCCTATAAAAGGGCAGAATTCGATTTCATTTCTCACTTGTGCTAGCAAAGCTATTGCCAATTTTTCCAGTGACTAAAGCCTTCCAAACTTTCCATACTTCTTTCTGTTATACACTCACGCTCATTACTCTCAGTTTCTAACCTGGTTCCACCGTGTCTTCCATAGACACTTCTCAGTCGCCTCGTTATACTATCCATTGTAATGTCCCATCTGCAACGAACATCATGATATTTTCTAGCACAAGCATGGTCACTCAATGGATGACCTGATCCGCGAATCGAACAATTTTGCGATCTCGTTATATTCGAATAGAGTTCGGATATGACTAATAGTCACTGCCTACTATATCATTCCTACAATCCTCCAGAATGTAGACAGACATTGCTGACCTACATTTAAATTAATTCAGCATTCAACAAGATTGAACCTAGGCGCGAAATAAATAAAACAAGCGGATGAGATACACAAACAATAGGCAGACAATAATTCAATCGATATCAGACAATTTAGAATGATATGTGCATAACAACTACAATATCGTCTATTGATCCTCTTTACTCAAGCACTGTGTGACAGACCCACACAGCGCATTGGCGTGAGAGAAAACAACGTTCTCCCATGAACAGTGTCTCGCTTACTAGTGGACTTGTTGGATCTCTATGGATCCTACTTACAATGTATCTCGCTCACTGGCGAATTTCTTGGATCTTTGTGGAACTTGTATATCTTCTATGTGTCTGTATATTCTCCTTCTTTAGTGCATCTAGCAACTGCACATATTCAGAGCAAAATCTAGATTAGATAGATTAACAATCTAAGACTAATCACAGATTACAAGAACGACGGATTAGGCACGTCCTAACGTTCTTCTGTTGATGTCATCATATCATATCATGAGACTATACTTCACGATACTTGTTTGATCTTCTTGGTACTTTGGAGCGTGAGGTGTCGAAAATGTTCAACCTTCGTGTGTCTCGAATATTTTGGTTTTGAGTCGTTCGACCTTTGGGTATGCTTCTGTTGTTTGCAAATGTTTCGTCTTTGAGATCTTTGTTTTCGAGTTGTTCAAGTTTTTCATTTTCGAGGTCTTTGAGATTTTCGAGGGTTAGGGAGTCGAGAGCTAGTAGAGCTTTGGTATAGAAAAACTTTGTTTCTTCAGCTCCCTCTCAAAGCATGGTAGCTTGATGACTCAAAGTCCGCTCCTCTGTGTCTTGAACAAGCCTTTGCCTAAGGCCTTTGTGAAGATGTCAGCAACCATCTTCTTCGTTCCAATAAAATTAGTTTGCAGCTTCTTCTTTTCGATCAGATTCCTTATCAAGTGATACTTGATTGCAATGTGTTTCATTCTTGAGTGAAACACGAGATCCTTTGTCAGGTGTATTGCGGATGTATTGTCCATCTGCAAAATTAGAGGTTCATTTCTCGTTTCACCTAGTTTGTCAAGGAACTGTTTGAGCCAAGTAATCTCATTGGCCATCTTTGCTACTGCTACATATTCTGCTTCGCAGGATGACTGAGCTGCAATGGTCTGCTTCTTGCTGACCCGGAGAATTGCTGCTTCTGATGCAATGGTACATCCTCCTGAGACACTTTTATAGTCACCTTTGAGAGATGCCCAGCTAGCATCACTGTAGGAAAGCATCTGGAACCCTGCATCATGAGAATAACACAATCCAAATTTTTTCGTTAGTTGTAGGTACTGCAAGATTCACTTCACGATCTTCCAGTGAGTCGAGCCTGGATTCGTGCTGAATTGGCTCATCCTGAACATGGCATAAGCAATGTCAAGGCGTGTGTTATCTACAAGATACATTAGTGATCCGATTAGCTTCCTCCATACCTCCGACCAAGGTATAGTCACTTGCCTACCCTTATCCAAAGGCACCTACCCTTCATCCTAAGGGTATACCTTATCCAAGGGTAACTTGCCATTTAGCCCCCAACACTAGATGGACATATAGGAGTCAGTGAAGTATTGCTAGTTACATAGGTATGTAGCAAACCCATTCATCACTTCTAAAACTAGATAGTGGAATGGACTGGATTTGCCCAAAACTCCCTTTTAAATTGGAAATATACATAGATTATAGAAAAAGATTCCACAATCAACCTTTATATTGAAATTGTCCAATATTAGTGTCTACTACATCTAGCACACATGTAAGAGATCCAATTGGCTCCCATTCATTTATATCGGATGGACATAAATCTATAAGAGAAAAATGATCAGATTAGCACTTAAAAAAGAAATGATTCAGAATGAAAGAAATATAAGTGCGAGTAATATATTGATACTCATAGTTGTTTTTTTTTTTTTTTTTGTAATTCTTGACAATCAAGTCTTTACACATTTATCTTTGAATGGATATACACATTTTGGACTGATATTTCAAATATAGATTTTCCTCTAGATAGTGTTTTGAAATCCATAATTCTGGCCTTCCAATAAGATCGAAATGATAGTCTTGTCTTCTTGCCTTTTCAAAATGCTCTTTTTGGTGATGGATGCTTCAAAACCAAAGAGTTTTTTTAAATGCTTTCTTGGCACCCATAGTCCATTGTCATATTTCTCATTGAAGAGAAGCACACAATCAATTGAGGAGCATGGTTTCCTTGATGGCACCATTCGTTATGTCTATAAAGCTATGAATTTGAAAATATGTGTAAGCAAAATATTGAACACTGAATTGTTTGGCACTATAAGAAAACTATATTTAACCCTATAAACCATGATTTGACAATGCATTTGCATTAAAGCTACATTGATTTACTCATTTTAACCTTGCATAACCTTCTGTCATATTCCTTGATCAACGACTCCAATGACTGGGTGTTGATGTGACCAAGCCTTTGAGGCCACAACTTACATGCGGGCATCCTTTCCTTTGCAACCATCACGACATTGTTAGCTTGTACTTGAGCACCCAACTTGAAATATGTCCCATATCTTAAGCCTCCAAATCCACAACAAAATGTTTTCAAGGAGTTTTCTGACACATAGTAGATTTGTAGTGATGCCAAGAATAAGCAAAACAATACCAACGTTTTTTGGAAGATATAGATATGGATGATATTAAAATTGACTTTGAGTGTCCTCCATATGGTGAGAGGTGGGAGAAATACTCATATGTGAGCATGCCCTAGTATAGTCCACACCATAGATCATCCTTGTGACATGTGATGATTAAAAACTTGCGATAATGAGGGATATCTCATGATCATTCTCCTCTTCATCTTTTCAAGGCCTTATTAAAGGATGATCCCTTCCAGTTGGACTTGTCTTAATGAAAGAAGTCCTATCTTCACTCTCAATGATAGAGAGTTTATTTGATCAAGCCTTTACTTAGCTCTCTCTACTCTCCTCAACCACCAATACGTTGATCCAGGAAACCTACCTATTATGGCATGTGATTGAACAAGAGTAGCATATATACTTCCTTTTCCATTGATGCAACTTGCACCAACTCATTTACCTTGTTGAGCTCTCTAGTGTATGCAAGTTTTTTGTTGAAGTCTTTGATCCTCAAAACATAATGATGACAAACTTCACCTTTGCCTTTGAAACATTGCAAGAATCAGTTCTTTTAAGCCAATAGCCTAGATGCATTATTAGATTCATGAATGGTTTGGAGAGTATCGTAAGCCTCCTTGGGTGAGAGACAAGCTCCAACCTCTCTAAGAAATGTATTTGCCACATTCATCTTGATGGCATGCATAGCTACCTCAACTCTCTTTTTATATCTAGTTGCCTCTTGTGGATGAAGTGGTTCATCCTCAACTCCAGAAATAATACCCATCAGGGCTAAGATGGAATTCATTCTCCACATCCATGCTGAGTAGTTGGTGGAGTTCAACATATCACTGGTATGAACTCACTGAAGCCATTAGAAGCAAAAATAAAAAAATTGGTACATGAAGTACAACTTAAGATAGATGAAACGAGAAAGATCATATATAGTCCCACTTGTCTTGGAAATTGAATAGAGCTTATAAGCCCACAATAACCTTGAACTTTGATTTTGCAATAACTATGGAAACTAGCTCCAATCAAACCTAGATTTGAGTAAAATATGTCTTTTCCTTAATGAAAAAGATCAAAAGGATTTCACTTTGATTGATATAAACCTTAAAAAAAGGAGCACCATAATTATCTTTAAGTCTTAATAAAGAAGCTGTAATAAATCAAATCAAGTCATAATAGTCAAAAGAAACTCCAATCTTTTTCTAGGCAAGTTCTAACATAATCGAGAAATGACTAGCTTGCAAAACACATTCAATAAATTACAAATAATTTCAAATGACATGAATTGTCAACTATTTTCATGCAAGTACATCCTTTTGAAACTCAAAAATGGCTAAATAAAAAATCCTTCAAATGATTTCAAAGGAATGTATGCTATGTAAGCTACAAAGTGCATAAGGCTCCAAAGATCAAATCGATGCTATATGGTACCAGTACATGGAGATGGACCAATTTAGGTTTTGAGTGATACATACAATATCTCAAGCCCCTCTTTAACCTCTTATGTTCAATGAACTAGAAAAAGAACTTACAACAACTAGAGATCAATGAAATAGTAGCAAAACTAGATACTACTCAACCCTAGCAAGTGGAAGCTTACATGATAGTGTGTAAGTGATGGAGCTTGCAACATAATAGCTTTTCAATCCCAACTAACATCCAAAAATGATACAAGAGCTTAAGCTCGTCTTGGCAAGATCTCCACCCTAATGGCAAGTCAGCAGAAACTGAGAATAGAAGGCATGATAGTGTATCAAAAGGTTGTAAAAGTTTTTCGGGAAAGTTTGGTTGCGGGAAAAATTTGCAAGAGCTTTGCTAGCACAAGTGAGAAATGAAATCAAATTTAGCCCTTCTATAGGCTAATTTTGAGGGTCTATTGGACAAAATACTAGTTGGCTCATTAGTTCTAGGCAAAAATTTGCAGAAATATTCAATATCGTAAAAATAGCTTCTCAGTGAAGGTTCCTAACCAATGGTGTAGCTCGATGAAGGTTGAGAGTTAAACTCTCACCTAAGTGCATCCTTCACCTAAGTACTATATTTAATGAAAATTTTCAAGATTTGAACCTATGTCCAATCTAATTTGGCATTCTGAATCCATCTGTCAGATTTGCAAAGGTCCATAATGAGGGTAACATGCACGACGAAGGTTCCCAAAGTGGTAGGCTTCTAAACTCTCGTCTGACTTCAAAACATGTAGTTACTGTGCAAACTAATTTTCGCTTGACTCAATATAGGTAAATCTAAACTGGATGTATGATATGGCAACTCGGCGAAAGTTCCTTCCTCTTTTGCTGATATGACGAGTTTTTTTTACTTTTGCTCATCATTATTTTTCTTCTTTTTTTTATTCATCATTTTTTTTAATATTGTCTTTAAAACAAAAAAGTCAACAAGTAGTGTAAAACAGCAAAAAAGTAAAAATGAGGAGACCTTTGATCATGCTGGTTGAACTGGCTGCCAAAACTTGCGTAGTTGGTTGCCATTCACTGGGGTGTCAAATCATCTTCCATCCATGTACTCCAAAATAACTACTCCGTACGACAGTATTACTTTCACTTTGTACGGTCCTTCACCTGTAAATTTTAGTTTTCCTCTGATCAATTTGGTATTATACATCAATGCTAGATCTCCTTCCGTCAGATCTTTTTTGTGTAAACGACGATCATGCCATGCCTTGCAACAAGGCTTTTCTGCTACTTGTGCATGGACTGCCACCATTTTGGTTTCACAAAGTTTATGCAAAGCCTCATGACGCATTTGTAAAGATTTTGCATCATCCAACCATTCTGTTTCTGCTATGCGTAAAGGATGGTACCAAAAATTCGATCGGCATAACGACATCTTGAACATAGACAAGTTAAAATGGCGTCTAAGTTGTGCTAACTTTATATGCTATTTTGAATGCCCATAACGCTGCATGAAGTTTATGCTCCCAATCAATATAGGTCATGCTAAGTCCGCAAAGAACAAAATGAATATCCGATAATACTTCGCATGACCCATGAAATTATAAACTTCTCGAATTGTTCTTGGTGGCGGTAGCTCCACAATGATTTTGATTTTGGAATAATTTGTAGCAATGCCATGTCTCAATATCACATGTCTAAGAACAACTCCATGAGTACTCCAAATCTGACACTTTTTTGGATTTAAGAAGATTTGGTACTTTTGACAACATTCAAATACTTTTTTCAAATGATCCAGATAGTTGGTATTAGCACTATAAACTCCAAGATCATCCAAGTAAATTTCAAGAAATTTCTACAAATATAAGAACGCTCATTCACAGATTAGAGTATAGCCCAAATGAACATTCATTAGATTCTATAGCTACCTACTCTAAAAACGAATTGAATCAGATCCTAAGCATTACTAAACTGAGCTGCACTTGCATAAATTGAAAAAACAAGAAACAAGAACTAATCTATAGCATTTTAGGAGTCCAAGAATCAAGAAACCAACCAGCCTTTTGATCCTTGGACACCCCAAGAACATCAAAAACTGGAATGTCAGAGAATATGCAAGATTTACACCACATATCCAGCCTATTTAGTTTACATGAATGCTGGTTTCTACATTAATCCACAAACAAGAAAAGAAACTAATCCTCTCTACGAAAGCAGCAAATCTAATCCACTCTACAGTCCACAACCACACACAAAAGGAGGGAAGGGCAAGATTATAAATGCATCACTCAAGAAACAAGCATGATCAAGGAGCTCAATGGATGCACCAAACTCGTGAAGGCTCTTCTCATTTCAGCATGGAGTTGATACAATTCACAAAAAACTCCTCTTCACAAAGAGGGAGTCTCTTGAATAAGCAAAAGAGCTCCTTAGGTGGCACCCTAGTGGAATTTCCACATTTCACAAATTACAAGTGGAATAATGCTCTCACTAGAGGTCACCATCAAAAGGTGGCTCACTCTGCTTTCTTTAAGAGGGGTCTACTTGCATTTATTACATTTGCTTAGAAATACTAGTTCCTACATGGTCATTCCATCTTCTGGGATTCACCATGAGGCTTACACAGTTCTTGCATGTCTTTCCTAGCTAGTATTTCCCATCTCTCATACTCGGCTCTCAGTCTTCATTAGTCTCGTCTTCTCAGAGACCTCCTCGGTCTAATGTGAGAGGTGCTCTTGAGTTGCTCTGTCCTAGTATCTTGGGGATTCGTTAGAATCAGCCAACATCATCCCACCCCTAATGTGTTGCAGGACCCACTGCAACTCATATTGGACGATGTCGCTCAGCTTTGCATTGGCATCTTCGATCGTCACTTGGAAAAGCATAGATCCTCGTTCGCTTACTTAAAACCAAGTGCTTATTGTCGCCAATCTTTATTACAAAAATGTTTTTCGCAAATTGTCGTAGTTTAACTAGAATGGTATTCATGATAAGTCAAGGAATGTCCAGATTTTGACGGTTGTTCTTCATATTGTTGGATTGTATGTGCTTGGATAGGCGGATATGAAGGACAAGCATCAACAGGATGCGTAGCCTGGCAGTGTGGGCACTAAATTGTTTTTCGTCAATAAGGTACCTGTGCAGGGTTTGACTAACCAGACATACTGCTTTGGATAGACTTCAGGGTAGCTTGAAACTCGTTGGTGAGTTTCTCCATCTGTAGTTGGTGTTGCTTATTTAACAACTCCAACTGAGATTTCCAAAGCTGATCTTGGGTATCCTCGATCGGCTTCAACTCATGGAGAGGAGCACGTGGTGCTCGTCTTTCCCTGGATTCGTCAACATCTAATCCTTCGTCGTCTTCCTTGATGGCATCAGACATAATTTGAGGCTCATCTATTCATCATTGGATTTAAGCTCGCGTCTAATCCATCTTGGAAGGGCGACTAAAAACCAAATGATGAGCATAGTTCGGAGGGTTGCTCCTGTACTTGACTTTTGAGGCGTTTGAAACGCGCAATACATTCTCGTACATGTTCATCCTTTGCCTTCTTGATGTTACTCAATTTGACAAAAGGACTCTCTATCAAGTGAAAGGGCTTAAAACGCTTGATAAAGGACTCTTTCAAAATTGATCAGTCTGTCTTTTCATCACGATCAAGGTTGAAAAACCAATCACGTGCTTTAGCGATCATGGTCATTGAAAACAGTTGGGCCATGGCATCGAGAGATGTTTCGCCATACACATCACATGCATTCTCAAAGATTTGCAAAAATCTTTGAGGGTCCGAAGTTCCGTCAAACTTCGGTAGATCGAGCTTGGGTGTATGTCTCTCAAGATGAGCTCCGTGGGTAGCAGAAATTCCATTAGGGTTGGTTCTGACCTGTGAGGGCTCAGCACCAGAAAAATGGGGTCGTGCACATGAAGACTCTGCTCTATCAGGTTCTTGTCCCTCGAATGGGTTTGTGGATGGCTCTTGGAGTTCGGCTCGCATTCGGTAGAACCTATGGCATCTGATTTGTTCAGCTACAGGGGACCTGACCTCGTATGGATAATCGTCTGAAAATTCAGGGTCTTTGTGTTGGTCCACTGGGTACTGGTGTTTTTGAATTTGTTTTTTTTTTTTTGGGTTTTTGCGGTTCCTACGGTTTACAGTGGTGCGGGTGATTGCGATCTGATGCGGTTGATGGATTGTTGCAATTAGTTGCGTTCGGTTACGTTCAGCTGTCTTAGGGTTTGGATCTTGTTTATGGTATGGGACATAAGTAGCGTTTGGATCTTGAGTATGCTATGGTTTGTGGTGGTATGCTTGTGATTAGTTATTGGATAACAAGGGGGTGCTAGATCAGCCAAGTTGCATGATTGTATGTGGTAGCTAGCTATGGTTGGGTGGTGAATACTTGAGGCCACTTGTTATCTACCTTTGTGATTAAAATTAGGAACACAGGTGGAGGAGAGATCCATGGAGGCTTGAAGATCCTTGCAGGTGGAGGCATCCTAGCTTGGAGTTGGGGAGCATCTTGGAGCTTGCAAGTTACTTGGAGGACCTTTGGAGGCACTAACTTTGGATTAGGATGACTTCCTGACTTCATTTGTAAAAGTGGTGTCAGAGCTAGACAAAGGATGATAACCTTTCTAACCTTCTTCAAATTCTATAAAGATCACAAACTAATTTTTTGGGAGAAGATTATTGGCTTTTCTAGTAATAGGAAGCTTGTAGTTGAAGTACCCAATGAATCTAGTTCTCTTGATAAAGAGTAGTGATGCTTATAGAATTGGTTAGTGGCTGATTTTTTATTATGTTAGAGAAGTTTTAAAGTGGGCTTTTGGTTTTAAATCTTTTTGAAAAAATATTTGTGGAATGGTTAGAGGAAGTCTTCCTCTACATTCACAAGTTTTTTTTTTTTTTTGCAAAAAGATTGATTCTAGCTATTTGTTTTGATCAAACCTAGTGTTTTTTTTGCATAAATGAAGTGTTTAAACTTTTGATTTTCATTTTGAAGTTCTATTTTTCAGACCTGTAAATCTAAAAATCAGATCTGAAAAGTGAAGTTTTGATAAAAACTTCATTATTCTACCTACTAGTTTCATGAAAATGGCAATGTAGGAAGGAAAAGGTCGTGTAACTTTATGCATATGAAAGGTTTTAAAGTTCTATTTTTTGTCATTTTGAAGTTCTGGTTTTTAGACCTATAAATCTGAAAAATAGATCTGAAAAGTGAAGTTTTCATAGAGCTTCATTAGTTTTCCATTTCTAGTCACTAGTTTCATGGATTTGACGAACTAGGAAAGTGAGAAATGTGAAGATTTGTGTTGAATTTGAAATGTCAAATGGAAATGAAACTGGAATGGAAACTATATGTAAACATTAGCTTGAAGTACTTAATTGAAGTTTACTATATATCTTTTTCATCAATATACCCACTACTTTTTCCTATGAATAAATGCACTAGGGTGCTTACATAAAGACTAGTTTTGATTTTTGCTTTGGATTGAGAAAAAAGTATGAAATTGCTTGGTGTAGTTTTCTCTTAATCTTGGATTGAACTTGCAAATGGTACGCTTGGATTGAGCTTACAAACAATAAGTATTGAATGAGTAAAAGTAAATGCTTTTATTTGCATCGGATTATGTAAGAATTGAATCATTTCTATTATTCTAATTAGAATTATTTGATGTTGTATTTGCATAATAGGAAAACACACAAGCAACTCCAATGGATCAAACCAATGAAAACCCATCATTTGATCTATCAAACCCATTGAATGTGGCACCAGCTCTTGAACTTTTATACCAACAAATTCAAGCCACTAATAAAAAGCCTTTTGAAACTAATCAAAGGGACCAAGACGTAGAGTCTAGGTTAGCCAACCAGAAGAAGCATGTAGTTCCACCTCCCGTGAACTTGTTTAAGGGGGAGAAGAAAGATAAGAACTTGCAAGTGGTAAGTTCATGGCTTAATGTATGGAACAAATACTTTGGCATGAACCAATCCCCTGAATGTGAAAAGTTGTCCACTGTAACTATGTTCCTTGAGGGAAGAGCCTTAGTATGGTGGGATGACCTAGTTGCAAAAGGCAATCAACCTTGTACATGGGATGATTTTTGCATAGTTTTTAGGGAATACTTCCTATCACTATTAGATATGACTATGAATACTTTCAAAAGTTGAGTCATTTAATAATAAATAAAGGTTTTGGAACAATTTATTCAAGATTTTCATGAGTACCTGAATCCACTTTATAGTGACACTCCACCAAAGGTACAAATGTTAATGTTTATTGATGGGTTACCAAAAGATTACCAAGTGGATGTTCGTAGCAACCATCCAAAAACCCTAGAGGATGCTATTAGGGCTGCAAAGTATGTTGATGACACACCTATAAGTAGGCATTTACATGATTACCTGAAGAAGGGGTGGATACAACCTAGTAAGGCTCCTTGGGCATCACTAGTGGTTCTGGTTGCCCAGAAGGATGGGACTATAAGGTTTTGCTTCAATTATAAGAAATTGAACAAGGTAACTGTTAACAATAGATATCCACTACCGCGGATGGATGAACTAATAGATTATCTTGGTGGTGCTAAGTACTTTACCAAGATTGATCTAAGATCGGGATATCACCAGAATCTAGAAACCACAAATCATCCGAATTCGCGTATTTGTCTTTGACCATAAAGCGTCTTTGTCCATTTTAACTTCATGAGATGCTGAAACTGTATTTGCTATTTGATCAGGTTGCTTGGCTAAATTCTTCACTTTGAGAATTCGGCAATCCTGTATCTCATAGTTATTGCGCTTGCAATATTTTTAAAACATCTTCTTCTTCGATGAATTTGGATTCGATGATTGTTCTTGACCTTGAGTCTGTTTCTGATTTGATGTGGACTGCTTGGAGTTTTTCTGCTTCTATCGTTTCGAGCCCTTGTTGACATATAGAGCATGAGACGAAGAGGTAGACAAAATGTCTTGACTTCTTCAATTATCTTCTTGCAGCAATATAGTGATAACTCTAGTAAGAGTTAAATCTGAGTGTGTCGTGATGATCATCATTCAATTCTCATATGTAGAGAACAGGCTTGAAAGTAATATCATAATTCAGTCTTGATCATCTATGACTAATCTGACAACGGCCATCTATTGCAAGAGATTCTTAAACTGGTTAATATGATTTTGAAGAGAATCATTGTTCGACATCCTGAGTGTGAAGGATTTCCTTCGAAGATGCAACTTGGTAGTTATGTCTCTCACATCATATAGTAAGCTCAGAATGTCCCAAACTTCTTTCGAAGTTTTGGCTTCAGCTATCTGGCCAATTTGAGTATCTGATTTACTGAGGATAATAAACGCGGAAGCTTTACCATCCTTCAATTTCCATTTTGAGTCGACTTTGTCGTCTTCATGTTTCACTTCGATATCTGTAACAATATTCTACAACTCGTTGGCGATTAGCAAGGTCTTCATCTTAAATTTTCACCAAAATTAATTGGATCCATTCAGCTTGTCTGCGATAAGATTGGCTTTACTTTGAGAATCCATCTGGAACTTTAGTCTATCGATTGTATTGATAACGTTAAGAGAGAGAGAGAGGTATCGTGCTATGCTAC
This sequence comes from Diphasiastrum complanatum, assembly GCA_029204225.1. Classification (NCBI taxonomy): domain Eukaryota; kingdom Viridiplantae; phylum Streptophyta; class Lycopodiopsida; order Lycopodiales; family Lycopodiaceae; genus Diphasiastrum; species Diphasiastrum complanatum. Next base: position 33,747,681 of record CM055100.1, read on the forward strand.
AATTGGAAATTAATTCTTTCATACTAAAACTGATGCTATGAACTGAAGAATAATTTGATATCATGAAAGATATCAAGTATAAGAGCTTGTGCTATGATATAATAGTATTAGGCCTTGAAGAATCAACGCTCTGATACCATGGTGGAAAGAGGTGAGTGAAAGATAGGGCAAATAAAATCAAATAAAAAGAATTAAAACGACAAGAAAGAAAACTTATCGTGCACAGCGAAATAAACTATCTTCCTCTTTCTCTATGCATGACTATGCCTATCAATTTCGAACAATACAATAGTGATACAAAACACGTTCGATCTTATAGTAACTAACTTTGAAATTGTTAGTACTACAGTGATTACGTAGCCAAACATTCAACATTGAATTATCAGACAAATAATAAGAGATTATCAGTTACAAAAGCATTCAGAGAAGCTTTCATATTGACATGATACTGAATGCAATAAAAGATAGATTGATTCTATAAAAGAAAAAAATTAGAATGGAAATGAGCACAAAGGAATTGCAGATCAAAGCCGCATGCTCTGAGCTATCTCTGAGTAACTGTAACTCTGTCTGAATTAAGTACTTTCGTTGATAAGTAGTAGGCGCAATAGCAAACTCTAAATCAACTCTAAAGAACTGAACTAGAATGCTCAAGAGTGTTCAAGCTCACAAGCTTGAGAGAGATGCTAATTATGCTTCAAAGACATTGCTGATCTCTTGATTGCATTGCATTGCATTATCAAAGACTATTGTCAGAGTAATGAAATCATCCATCAAATGACAACAAGCTATTCTCCACAATTCAATGGAGTAGTAGTTATTCCTCAGTAAATAAAGCTTATAAGCTTTATAGCCCTACAATAAGAAAAATATCAATTCATGAAGCTTAAAGGCAAAGACAAGATGTTAGTAGAACCTTCAAATTCTACTAATATAGAAGATTCAAGAATTCACTTAAATGACAATAATCCCAAAAATCCTATTCTTGCATAGTCCACCTACTCAACCCTTACTTTATTACAATCTACTTCCTTCCCTCAATTCCTCTAGTCTTTTACTACCATACTATCACTAGCCTTCTTGTCCTTACTTCTTCAATTTTGTTTTGAGGCTACATCAATTGAATCCTTCTACTGATTGTGGGCTATCAATAAATGTAGCTCCTTTGACAATTGTTGAACTTTGTAGGCCCTTATTCCTTACTTAGGTTTTGTGGTTTTCCAGTCGCGATGGTAAGGGAGCACAGGTTTTGCCTAATTTCACACTTTTCTTCTCACATATTGTCATTTTAGTGAAACAATATTTCTATCATGAATCTCAAGTTTCCTTTTCACCTTTGGTTGAGGAAAAAAAATAGGTGCCACACTTACAAATTTGTAATTCTAGAAAGTCTTCAGTCCAGTTGGAGATGATGAATTCATGCAACCATTCTCTAGCATTCCTCAAAGGGGCCGACAAATTGGCAGTCATTGACACCGAATTGTCAGACTCCAAAACAAGAACTGAACGTAGATGTCGAGTAGAACGAATTGTCGGGCAAGCCCAACTATCGGGACCATAGCTCGACAATTGTGAAACTTTAAACCGTCACACTCAACCGTAAAAAAAACGTTACCAGAGAGGTAGTTAACTAGAAGTTTAGGTTAAACCTCTCTTGTAATGATGAGTTAAGATGTCTTGTAATCCCACCTGGTGGGCAATAAGCATAGATCAGAAACCAATAGGAAAGTATGCATATAGAATAAGCAATTTACAAATAGCATAATACAGATCTTGTAAGAGGAGTGTCAGGTCACCAACGAGTGAGACTTTGCCAACTCACTTTGAAGAAAATACAAAAGAGTTTTTTGTTCTTCCATCTTGATTCATGCATTGCATTTGTTACTTGTGATGGATTGTTCCATTGTCTGTGATTGATAGCCGCGTATCTAGGTCTTGTAATGTAATGCAGTGTGTAGTACACTTCTGCCAAAGAATAGGTGCACCCTTGTAGATAAACTGAGACAAGGCCTTCATCATTCCTATAGGCCATACTACAATATATTTTGCAACTTGAAGTGTTAGTATTTCTTGTTTGAATCAATGTTGTACAAATACATTTGTATATATATTTTATCTACACATCCTCTCAATATCACCTTTCTAATTTGACAAAATGTCCTCAATATTTTTTTATTTTTGTTTCTTTATGGATTTGATTTAGTTGTCATAATGGCACTGAACTGGGGTGATTGGCTCCCAACCACACAAATCTTGGGTGCTCAGTTCTTCACTCTTATTTGATGGTTCTAAAGGGAGTTCACTGTATGCTCTTCTACTAATTTTTCAAATTCTATTAGGTTGTCTCTATATTGTCTTCTAAGCCCTCTCACTAATGTTCTCAATGTTTTCATTTCACAAAGTAAAAATAAATATATGTAAACAAATTGCACTTGTTGATACCTATCTTTTGCATTGATTAGAATCATCTTTCTTTCTCCTCCTCCTTGAGATATCTCCCTCACAACGTAGTCCAATTCAATTTACCATGTCTTTTTGGGTGGTGATTTTCACTATCATCATATTCCTATGTTGCATGGCATGTAAAGATTATTCCTTGGTTTAGAAAATGCTCATGGCTTTGGCATATTGATAGAATCCAAGTCCCTTCAATAGTTTTTTTACCTTACCATCTATGTAAGGGATGAGTTCTTCAAGTTTGGCCATTTGTCTTCTAAATTTGTCATGATTACCTTTTCACTTTTAAAGAATGTATCTTCTAGAACCACAATGTGCAGCCTTCTACAATCTCTTATGGGTAATTTCTACACTTTAAACATTTATTACCTCTCTAGAGAAGAGATAGATGTTGTTATGACACATTCCAATAGCCAATTTAGAAACTGTTCAATGGAGAGAAGGGTGACACCCACTTTGAAGATTCTCTTGATATTTGTACTAGTCCACCTACTCGGCCCTTAGTCTACTACAATTTGTCTCTCTTTTTCAATTCATCAAGTCTTCTATTGCCATACTGTAGCCAACCCTCTTGTCCTTACTTCTTAGTTTCATTTGACTACTACTGCAACGATTGAATCCTCTTGTTGTCAATTAATGTAGCTCCTCTTCCAATTGTTGAAACTTGCAAGCTCTTGGTTCTTGTCAATAACAAGAAATTTTCTCTTCCTTATATTTGGTATGCATATTCCAATTGCGATAGCAGGGGAGCATGGTTTTTCCCTCTCCCACATTTTCCCTCTCACATATTCAAGCGTTCATTTAGTGAATATTTTTCATCATGAATGAACAATGTTTCGTTTTCACCTTTGTTTAAGGAAAAAGAGGACTGCCACTCATCCTAGAAATCCCTCATTTATTTGCCATTCATGTTTTGCATCTTGTATTGGTGCTACTTCCTATCTGACTCAATCTCATACAAATGCAACATGCTTTGTTTATGAGCATATTGAAAAGACATAATATCCTCAATTTTTTAGTTCACTTTTTTTCTTTCTTTCTTTTTTTATGGAACTTATTTAGCGTTCACAATAGAGGGGTCAAGACGATGGAGAGTTGTCAAGGCTAGAAAGGCTATCAAATATCAGGTGAAACATCAAAGGAATAATCAATCCCTTTATTGGATCACCTATGTGGCCACTTGGACCATTCTTGTAAAAGTCTTGTGATCATTTGGAAATCTTCTCTCCTTATAGTCATGAGGACCATTCTTTTGACATGGTCATGAGGACACTTCCTTTCATATAGTTGGTGTCAAATTGTCATTCTTGGCTTCTTATGCACTATAATAGTACTTGGACATCATTGTTCATTAACTGTGAAATTTAAAAGGTCTTGAAAGTTTGACCATTTGGGCTTTTTAGAACGTCTTTTCCTTGTTTGGAATGACTTTTCTTCCTCAAGAGCTTAACTGCCTCTTTTTTGTATTCAATTATATATCTCTCATATGTGGTGTACTTCATTGTTTACTATGATCTTGTATTCACAATTCTCCATGCACAAACTATAAAAGTTGGTAATATGCCTTCACAATCACACTTTCTAAAAGATATTATGCAATCAAAATTTGAATGCGTGTTTTTTTAAGACTGTAGCAATTTTTTGTTTTTTTCTAGCTATGACCATAGGATCTAGTAAGTGTTTTTGACTTAAAGTTGTGAATATACAGTGTCGCCCCCGCGCCCCCATCCCCCCACCTTTTCCCTTTTTGGTGCACCCTTTTTAGCTTCCCCCTTAAAAAGGGGGGGGGGGGGGGGGGGGGGGGGGGGGGGGGGTGGGGGTATAAATTTTCCACTTTTAAAAATCCTCCTGGTGAAGCAAATGGTTTTATTAATGTGAATCATGTTCATAGGACCACTTTGTTTCAACAATGTGTGTACTTTTCTTATTGCAAAAACACTTTGTACACATATGTAAGGATGAAATCTTGGAGAAATGCATAGACTTCTTTAAAAAACCCTGGTGTGTTGTTTTTAGAGGTTAGGTACACATGCATACAAGTAGCCAACTATTTTCATGGATATGCATGATTTACGAGCCCATGTCATCAAATAAATTTTAATGCATTGAGACCTTTGAAAACTTTGTACAAGATTTTCAATTACCACTCACTATTGTAATATTCCAAACCACGACCCAACAATGAATAGGCAATGTTCCTATCCAACAAATCTACTTTATAATGGTAGTAATAAAGTAGATTGTGAATGGAAAAATAAGAGTGAGGTAAAGACCAAGTCCATATTCTCATCATGTGATGCAACAAGATAAAAAAAGATCCAAATGTAGAAGAACCATCATCCACATTCTGATGGATGATAGTTCACCTTCTCTTTGTCATGCCTAAAGTTTTCCATTCAACCTTGTGATTTGGTTTATTTCATTCTTTTAATGTATGTGTACTAGACATGAATAAGTATGACCAACTTACAAGTATGGGGCCCAAAGGCCAATGAGTCGTACTCAACTTCACAATCATATTCTCATATCCCCAAGACCATATCCTCTTATCTTTATGCTCACAATATGATTCTACTTTGGTAGTTGAGTTGGAAAGCACCTTTGTTTACACGTGAAAGGTCCAAGGTACATACCAAGATGTAGAACAACTACACCCATCGAACAAAAATGGTTTCTAAACTTGAATGGTTTGTCATGGACTTGTCAAGTTGAGGCTTTTGAATCATTCTACACTTGCCTTAGAAAAAATAAACTCAAACTTTTGCCAACTTTGTGCTGCATTGATTAGCATATATCATTAATGCACTTGGTTTAGGAGTATTAGAATGCAACACAGATCTATTATTGGCTTCCAAAAGCGTAAACATATTTATGCTATATTGATTGATGACTTCATTATCATTATGCTATAAGATCTCTCTGGGATATTTTGTTGCAATCCTTGTTTGTTACATCACCTTTAACCTCGTCTTGGAACATGGAGATGACAAATTTTATAAAGTACTATTGGTTCTTGTTTATGGGATCCCTTATTCATCCATCCAAATGGTTGGCAAGGAAATCTCATTAAAAAATCTTAGTGTCAATCAGGTTTTTCTAGCTCCTATTGTCAAATGTGAATTGCACAAATGAGTTTTCAACTTAGCCCCGAGTGATAAATAACTCCTTGTCATTGGAAGATTGGACAACTTGTAATATCAAATTTAAAAGCATGATCAACTCATCATAAGATGGAGTAGAGACATATTTATGCTCTCATTGTAGCTCCTTGTATCAACAATTCTTCTTGGGCTTGCCTTGTAACTTATAGCACTCCTGCTTCTCATGCCCCTTCTTCTTGCAAAAAAGTCAACATTTGATGGTTTTATAGGGAGATGATGATCTTATGTAGTATGTTGAACTGTTTCTCTCTTTTTACAATTGTATTTGAATTCTTGTCAGTGTTCTTTCAAAGGCTTAGCCTTTGGACTCCAACTTGAATGATGATAAAAAAAATGTATCGGTTTGATAATAGAGGAGACATTGTGAAAGATTGTGCAAATTTCAACTTCATTATGATAGGCCACAAGCCTATTTAAAGAGTGGACCTCAAGCCTGTGTCGAATGTAATCAATAGAAATTGTTAGTTTTGTATGATTGTATGACGATAGAGGAGTTACTGTGAAAGATTATGTGAATCTAGACTTCATTATGATAAGCCTCAAGCCTATGTCAAATGCTCTCAGCCTTACATTGAAATATTCTGAAATGGGCATTCAAAGTGTGTAAGGAGCTATGTGCCACATATGCCATATTCAACTCAAAGAGAAATGCCAAACTTGGATGCTTATAGTGACACCCAAATTTTGGCCCCTCCACATTTATATACGAAGCCATGATATGGAGTACCAAAAATCGGAAAAAAAAAAAAAAAAAAAAAAACTTTGAAATTTTCTAAAATCTTTTTATTTATGTGCATTTATGGTTTTTTTTTTGTTCTTTCTAATAGTGTTATGGAGTTGAAAATAAAGTGCTTCAAGAATATGGTCGCCAAACTTGACTAACACAATGTATTAAATAATTGAAATAGCCAAATAGTGCTTATTATGAATGGGTAATAATTCTGTAAGAAGAACTATTTGGAATATTTCTTATACTTACATTAACAATCTCACCAAATTTTTGTTTTCTATGTAAAACACGTGCTTACCATGTTAGAGTTGTCGCGAAAGCGAGACTGTTTCGTTTTCGTTTTCTTCTTCATATTCGTGAGCGATTTTGTGTCTTTGAATTTTCTCTTTGCGCGGAAGCTGTTTACAGGATCCCGGACACGCGACCGTACATCACAGAACACATTCTATTCTAGCAAACAAGACACAGACAACACAAGACAGGGAGATGCACGAAAATAGAGCGACTGTATTATCAGTTTAGTATTTAGAGTGAGATTGTTAGTGTCTCGTTCGTTGGCGGAATGACACTCTGCTCTTTCGTTGTGTTCTGCTCGTTGGCAGACTTTCATGCACAGCTCTATTTTTTCTAGTATTTTTCTTTTTTCTCTACTTGCTACATCTCTCTCTGTCTCTTACAAATCTCTCTATTCAGATTTCTTCTTCACATTGGTTTATGATTCAGAGAGGATAGTTTAAGCCTCCACAGTGTGGAATTTTACAAGATAGCTAAACGTAGAATCACGAGACTAGTTAACGCTAATCAACTAGTTAGTTAGTCTCCATCGTTGCCACTCGTTTCAGCTGGGCGTGAAGTCTACGACTCCAAGCCCGTTGAGCTGGCAGCTGGCAGCGCAAAAGATTCCTCTTCGTTTGTTTCGTAATCTCCTGTTTGCTTTCGTTCTTTTCATTTCTTTCGTAGTTTTTCGTATTGCGTCCCTTTGAGGTTTGCGGTCCTGAAGTTGTGTTTACGATTCACGAATGATTCGCGAATCGTTTGTGCTTCGAGTCAAGGGACATTGACTGTCGCGAATTGTTCTCGTTCGACCTTCGTTTCTTGTTCGTGCTGTGACAAAGTTGCAGGAGTTCACCATTTCTGACACTCCCTCTTGAACCTTGCAGGCTTGTATATTTAATCCAATTGCCCTTCTTTGCTTGGCAAAGAGTGGCTTGTCGAGCAATTTTGTGAGCAGATCTGCAATCATATTTTTTGATTTTATATACTAGATCTGGAGCTCTCCTTTTGAGATCAAATCTCGAATGTGATGGTACTTCAGAGATATGTGCTTTGTCTTCGAATGGAAGACAAGATCCTGGGACAAATAGATGGCACTCTGAGAGTCCATCATCATCGTGTTTGGCCCTTCTAGTGGTATCCTGATTGCCTCCAGCATCATCTGTAGCCACACTACTTCATTCGCAACCTTTAAAGTTGTGACATATTCAGCTTCTCAAGAGGACTGAGCCACCAAGGTTTGCTTTTTTGCATATCCAACTGATTGCTGCTCTGCACGCCATTGAACATCCTCTAGTTATGGACTTGTTGTCATCTTTGCAGCTCGCCTAGCTTGCATCACTGTAGTGGTGCAGCTCGAATCCCTTTTTTTCGTTTTAAATTCTATAGGATAATCTCATATTCTGGGTACCCTTCAGATACTGTAGGATTTGTTTGGACTTTTGCCAATGTGCCATGCCAGGATTTGAAGAGAATTGGCTCAATGCATAAACAGAGAAAGTCAGATCAGGTCTGGTACAAATTGTCAAGTACATCAGACTATCGATTTAGTTCTGGTAGGGTATACCTGCTATCTTCTATTCTTCCTCTTCTGTTTTTGGGCAATCCTGCTTCATGAGCTTGGCTCCAGCTGTCATTGGTGTAGCCTTTTCCTTGCAATCCATCATGTGGTACTGCCTTAGCACTTTCTTGGCATATTCTGACTGACTCAAGTGCATTTCGCCCTTTGTTTGATCTCTTTCGATCTCCAACCCTAGGCATTTTGTTGCTTCTCCAAGATCCATGATTTCGTAGCTTTCAAAAATCTAACTCGTCGTGTCTTTAATCAGCATCAAGGAATTTTCTATCATCAGCGAATCATCCACAAAAATGGTCAGTATCACAAAATCCTTTCCTACTCTTTTAATGTAGACATTGCAGTCTGGTTGAGTAGGATTGAAGTCTAGAGACTTCAAAAGGCCATCAAGCTTTTTATACCAGGCTCTTAATGCATGTTTTAGACCATAGATGATTTTTGCAACCGACAGACATATTGTCGATTGTCGGGGTCTTCATAGCCTTCAGGCTGCTTCATGAAGATTTCCTCCTCTAGATCTCTGTGGAAAAAGGTTGTTTTCACGTCAATCTGGTGAATTCTAGATTGTACTATGTGGCAAATGCAAAAAGTAGCCTTATGGTTGTCATTTTCACCATGGGTGAATATGTGTCAAAAAAGTCAACACCATATCTCTGCGTGTAGCCCTTCATGACAAGCCTTGCTTTGTAGCGGCCGATAGTGCCATCTGATTTCATTTTTTTCTTGTATGCCCACTTGCAGTCGACTATTTTTTTGTTTTCTGGCAGTGGCTCTAATGTCCATGCCTCATTTCGCCTCATCGACTCGATCTCCTCTGACATTGTCTGCTTCCAGAATTCTCCCTCTGGACTCTGGATAGCTTCTTGGTATGTTGTTGGCTCTTCAGTGAAGCTGTAGTACTCAAACTACGTGTCTTTACTCCATTGAAGATTGTCAGAGTAACGGTCTTGAGGTCTTCTTTGTCTCGTTGACCTTCGAAATTCGTTTAGTCGTTGCTCAAATATTTCTTGTTCGTGGGGTCGATCCTCTGCCCCCTGCTGCTATGGAGTCTGGGGCTCTGCATTCTAATTTGGTTTCTGTCCTCGATCTCCCTCTTGAATGGACAGCAATGTGAAGATCTCATGGTCTCTTTCGTCTTTTAGTCCAGGGCATGTGGACTCATCAAACTTCACATCTCTGTTCTGAACAACCTTCTTCGTGGTTGGATCGTAGAGCCTGTACACATGTGTTTTGTTCATTGCCGAGGTAAAATTTTGTAATACGCATATTTGAAAAGTATTTGCTTGCTTGGAAAAAGAAAATGGTGACTCCTCTCTTGATACCCATGTCCCCTCTACTGCAATGCCTAGTAGAAACATTGGTAGTCTCTTACTTTTTTTATTATATCTTTCCTACACAATGTCCCTATACCATGGTTGTTACGTTACTCGGATGTAACAACCATGGAAGCACTTACCTTTAGCCCGTCTTTGTGTTACTCTAGACTCTTGGTGAGATACAATTGGAAAGCATGGATATGCTCAGGAGTATGGATAGTAGTGCGTGACATACCTCACAAGGTCACTAGGATTTGCTCTGATACCTGCACACATGTCCACACCAAGTCTTTTAGCTAAGTTAAACTTTAAACGGTTAAAACTTTTCATACTCTTCTATGCTTAAAATGAACTGATAGGGACCAATTCCCCGTAAGCTGATCAGTATGGCACTCATCCTAATACGGTGATATAACGGGTTGGCCTATCGCTAAAACACCTTTTGTTTGGGAAGATTGGACTGTGTTTTAAAATGCTATTCAAAGTTGTTAAGTAGTATAACTTTTTTTGGATGTGAATAACAACTGTCGTTTAGCCATGACACCTATCTTCCTCAATAAACTAGCTTGAGCAGTTTTGTTTGTGGGATGGTGGTAGGTATCAGATTGGTTGGTGTTTGAGCTCCTTGCCCCAGGGGTTGGCCTTGAAATGCGGAGCCTTGAGTTGCAGGAGGAGGCTGTTGGAATCCTGCTCCATCTCCACCATCTGGTCCATCAAAGCGGGGCCCCGAATCATGGAATTGGGCGTGCTCTGCATGAACCGATGGTGTCGACTGGACATCATCCTTTAAGCGTTGTTCCAGGGTGGCTATGTGCTGGTTTAGGGCCTCGACGGAAGTAATGTATGATTGTTGTAATTTTGAGTGTTGTTCCATCATGGCTTTCAGCTTTTGGACTAGCGTTTGATAGGCCACCACTGGAATGGCAGTTCCCTCAGGAATAGCTGGTGGTGCGAAGTCGTTGAAGTCCATCAGTTCCAACTGTTCCTTCATAGCGGAACGTGCTACTTGTGCATCTGTTACAGCCTCATCCTTTTTGGATTTGAGGGTATCGATGGTTTGCTGCATGTTGGATACCTTCACCTTGGTCATGCAATGGGTCCAAGCAGTCGAACCTCTCTTGCAAGGGCATTTACCCATAGCTCTTCTCTATCGCCCTCAACATGCAGCTTGTCCTCATGGACAACGCCACGTGGGACAAGAAAAAAAGTCATTTTTACATTCAGTACAATGACAGACTGCACCATGTGCATGTCAATGGTGACTCGCTAGTGACAATAGGCATTGTCACTGGCAAACGCCAAAATCCCTCTCATCGCGGTGCCCCTGCTCTCATCCAACCATACATAACTCCACTCGGCCCCGAAACACGGACAAAAACTAACAATGGTTATTTGATAGAGGCTATCAATAATCCAGTCATCCAATCTGCTGCCTATTTGCTCAACAACTTCTTAGTCGAGTCCAGGTAAGGTATCAAGAAGACGTAATGACATTAGTAAATGTAAAAAAATGAATTATTGTATGAAAAAAGTTTGAAACAGTTTCATCTCTATCCTATACCTGGGTAGAAATATTAATATACAAACCACCATAGGATCTTAACTGGAAATAAAATCAGTTTTACTTTTGATCAGTTTCTATTATTACGATTTTCCAATCAAATTGGACTACTCGCCCTTTTCACTTACTGGCTTAAGAATTACTTCATTAAAATTATCTATAATTAATGGGAAATAAGATTTGGATTCGGGTACTTCCTATACTGTATTCCCAAGCTATTCACACATCTACAAAGATCCAGTTTGCAGGTTCATCACCTAGAACTCTACCTGCGGCCATCACTGGGAAACTTATTTTGTTTCCAGGCAAAACAAAACAACCATTGACAGACATATATGCAAGGAAGGTTTCACAGGGTTTATTTGCATGCAACACTTTTTCCAATTCCAAATCTACTTTTTCTAGAGAATCTACAATTTACAAATCCATTCCATGGTTTCAGTTTCCAGTTTGCATAAAATACAAGAGGATTAGTCATATAAAACCTTAATTCCTCACATGCAACCCAAAAAAATTCAAGATTTCTAGTAGCAATCACTTTAGTTATGCAGGATAAATCGATTCCATGTCAATCTATCAATAAACATCTTGTTGCCCAATCTGAATCAAACTGTCCAAACCATTATGGACTCAGGCAAATCATTCATCTTAAAAAATAGATTTGAACTAGAAAGTGGATCTACCCAAGCAGATCATTTGGCGTCAATTGGAAGATTCCTCAAGCTAATTCGCAGCATCTTTACCAAAATCAACCATGTAGAAGTGCACTCTACCAATTTCGAAAGGTGTGCTGACCACCGGCATTAGTGAATCCAATTCCATTGAGAAAATAGCACTCAACCAAGATGTTACTCCAAGTGCTCCTAGCTTCCAATCCGATGTAGAGTTTTCCTCCACTCCTATCCAAGACCACATCTTAGTCAGGCTCTGATACCAATGTAAAGACCCTAAAAGATTGCCCCTAAGATGAGGATAGGAGAACACAATAAGAGAGACTATGGAGCCAAACCGCCCAACCAAACCTAGGCCAAACCTGGATCTAGCCCCCAAGCCATGCCATGTGAAGCAAGAGGAGAAGAAAGAAACCGGTAACCTAAACTCAATATGTCGACAGGAGAATCCCCACCTCATTATATAGAGAGTAGAGTCCTGTGCATGTAACCATGCAATTCCCATGCAGGTCAACTATAAATAGATCACTTCTCTTCATGCAGTCCTACTACCTATATCCGTCACACAGACATGCAATACTCCATATGTCTCAATTAGAGTGTCTGGGTCCTCTCAAGGTAATTAGTCACAACAAGCCTTGACATGGAATTAAATCATGGCGTGACCAATAATCTCGAGTACTGGAGGGACGGTCTACCATATTAGGACTATTCCAGGTCCTTAACTGAATATGGCCATAACACTTAGCAAGGTAAAGAATTCCCTCAGAGCATGCCAAAATCTCATGGCATAGAAACCACAACCAACCCTAGTGGTGATTCCAACGCCACCAACATGTGATGTTGCACAAGCTAGCCAGAGCCACGATCAAGAACAAGCAGCGACACGGCAGACAACAGGGATCAAGGGCATGAAACGGGCCTTGATACCACACTACAAGTGGATTCGAGCCAAGCACAAGCCTCCTCATCCCCAAGGCTTGAGGTCGATCTCTGCCAGCCGGTGCATTCAGAAGACCAAAAATGGTAGAGGATGAAATCAATGCCTACCTGGTCTAGTATCCATACGAAAGCTCACGCGACGACTGGCAGCTAATTGTGAGCTGGCCTTCCTTCTAGCATTGGCCCCTCAATTATAATGGCACCAAAAGCTGTTCAAAAGAGACCCTACGGCCATCAGGGTGGTATAATTCACGAGTCCAAGAAAACTACGGGTCAATGGCCACTACGTTCCCTACCCACGCAGATCAAAATGGGCAGAGTGCGGCACCCCAATGGACAAGATCACAATTGAGATGATGAATTGGCCACACATTCATTCAGAGTATGGGTGGAAGACGGACGTAGACGCCAAGCAGGCTCTAGTCCATTTTTCTAAAGAGTATGTCAATTGTCCAGATCCAATAGTCCACGCAGCTGCACAATACGCTCGAGACTTAGAATACTTGATGGTTATCGCAACCAAATGGGACAACTTCCATCCATCTATCTGTCTTGACCCGAAAACGGTCCTGGCATCACAAAAAGTTGAAGATCAACTGTTGTTGGCCAGAGTGTACTATAAAGCGACCCTCCTCGGTGACCCCTGGCAATCACGCTTTCAAACATGGATTGAGCAGCATTGGCTCGCAGGCATCCATAAGTCCTTCTACCCTACAAAGGACAAGAAGAGCACTGCATGGCTGAACTTTATGGAAGAAGTGACCGGTTGTCTCATCCAATAGCGACACGCTAAACAAAGCTTATACTAAGCACCTTAGTGTTGAGGGACCAGCACTATTTCAGGTCGGAGGCCCTGTTGAGGGTATTACAATGTAAATAGATAAATAGCTGGAAATAGTTGTGAGGGTAGTGGCATCCTGCCTGCGTAAGTTCAGGGCCCAATGAGCACTTGTAAATAAATAATTATGGACATAAAATTGACTTTGGGCCATGTAATTAAAAATAAGATTAGAAGGCCAAAGTTAAGCTTAAACTTTAGTTTCTAAGTGTGTAAAATAGTCAAAGGTCAAATGGTGATAGGTGGGGTGTTCTTCTTCCTACACCATAGATTCATTTTGTGTTTCTTGTGGATGGTGTGGATTTCAATCCCACCTTGCAAGAAGCCAATAGGAAGCAAGGGGCAAGGGCCACCCCAAAGATAAAAAGGCACAATTTGTAACCATTTTCCATGCTTAATGAGAAGGAGGAGACTCTACCATTTTGGAGAGCAAAGCATCATCATTTGCTATTCAATACTTCTTAATGCCATTGTGTTGTTTCCATTTTGTGCTCTATTTTTTTGTTATTGTCTTTATTAGTTAAGGTTTTTCCATAAGCATGCACAATGAGCAAATGAGCTAACCTCTCTCTCTCTCTCTCTCTCTCTCTCTCTCTCTCTCTCTCTCTCTCTCTCTCTCTCTCTCTCTCTCTCTCTCTCTCTCTCTCTCTCTCTCTCTCTCTCTCTCTCTCTCTCTTTCTCCTTCTTTTTCCCATTTTCCCTCTTCTCTCTCTTTTTTCACCCTCAATCATGTGGAATGGACGTATTTAGTGTTACAATGAGGTAGAGTTAGAAGAAAGCAGAATGCATCTAAATCTTGCAACTAGGCTAAGGTAGGATCCTATCTTAGTGTTCTTACCCTTTTGACAGGTGGAGGGCTGCTCACCATCTACTTGCTACACCCTACAATATCTTTCTGATTTCTTTTTGAAAAAATTTGTTGTATTTCAAAAGAGTGTTTTGTACAATGGAACAAGTTGGAAGAGAAGGATCAGGTCATTGCAACATGGCAACATCAAGTGGATACATGTTGGAAGGCAATGATAGGCTTACCTCAAGTAGTTATTCATTATGGAAAGTGAGGATGGAATCACTTCTTGAGATGAATGATGTTTTGGATATTGTTGTAGGTTTGGAGGAGAGGCCAGCAACACAACAAGAACAAATGAGGTATGACAAGAGGGCCAAAAGAGCTCTACACATGATTAAGATGTATGTTACCAATGAACTTCTCAAGAAAGTTGGTGAGAGTACTTCATCAAAGGAGGTTTGGGATTCATGAAAGAAGCTTTACGAATCCAAGTCTACCTCTAGAGTGTTGACTCTAAGAAGACAAATCTCTCATTGTTTGCAAAAGAATGAAGAAAGTCCAAGTACTTTTGTTTTGAGAGTAAAAGCCTTGAATGATGAATTGGCTTGCATTGATGAGAGCATTAATGAAGGAAAGCTTGTTCGAGTTATTCTTAATGGCTTGTTGGATGCTGATGCTAACATTGTACAAAGTCTTTCTATTCAAAGAATTTTGCCAAGTCTGATTGATCTTCAAGAGATCATGATCAATGAAGAATATAGGCTTCAAGCAAGAGGTGGATCGTCATCAACATCTCAAGTTGGAGAGGAGGCTATGTTCATCAAGGGCAAAAACAAAAGCAAGTGGTCTAAAGAGCAAGATCAAGGGGAGGCTTCTTCAAATGGCAAAATGAAAGATAGGTCAAATCTCAAATGCTTCTATTGTGGCATCAAAGGACACTTTGCAAGTGAGTGCTACAAAAAGAAGAGAGATCAAGGTGACAAGCAAGATGTTCAAAATGCAAATGATGATGCTTTTGTGATGTCTTCATGTATGCTTGCTAATGATAGAGATATAGATCCATGTTAAATTGTGGTGAGTGTGCAATCAAAGAGATTGGCACAATTCCTATTTCTCTCTATATAAATAGGAATGTTCATTTGGAGGATGTTTTGTCCATTCCATCTATTACCAAGAATTTACTTAGTGTGAGTCAATTTCTAAGTAAAGGCCTCAAAGTTGATTTTGATTGAGATGCTTGTATGATCAAAAGGAAGGAGAGTCTTGATTGCAAAAGGTAAAAGGCAAGGGAAATTGTTCAAACTAGATGCTTGTGTTATTGCTAACCAAGTTGGATGTGTTGCAAGAGAGCAAATATCTATTCAAGAGGTTTGGCATAAAATAATGGAGCATCTCAACTTCAAATCATTGGAGGTAATGGCTAATTGTACATTTGGATGCTTATGGAATTACTAAAATTAGCAATAGTGGAGGTAAGATGTATGTAACTTTCATTGATGACTTTAGTAGATTTTGTTGGATCTATCTACTAAAGAGCAAGGATGAAGTGTATGATGTCTTTGTTAAGTTCAAGAGTGCAAGGGAGAACCAATTTTCCACAAAGATCAAGTGCTTAAGAAGTGACAATGGTGGAGAGTACATATCTACCAAGTTTAAGGCTTTTTGTGATGAGCATGGGATCAAGAGGGAGTATACAACACGAAGGAGCCCACAACAAAATGGAGTGGCCGAGAGGAAGAATGGGACTTTATGTGAAAGTGCCAAAGCCATGAGATTAAGTGCTAACCTTGATAAGCCATTTTGGGATGAAGCTTTGTTGTGTGCTAATTTCTTGTGCAATAGGTGGTCGAGTGCTATTTTGGATGGAAGGACACCTTTTGAGATGTTATTCAAGAGGAGGCCTAGTGTCGATTTTCTTAAAACTTTTGGATGCACATGCTATGTCAACATAACTCTTGATGATAGGACCAAGGATGATCCATCTTCAATGAAAGGTATATTTGTTGGATGTAGTGAGGTGAGTAAAGCCTACAAGGTTTACATTCCTACTACTAACAAGGTGACTATTGGTAGAGATGTCATTTTTTATGAGGGGAACATTCCAAACGTATCTTCAAGCATTATTGATGGTGATGTGGATGGATCTAACATCTTGATGTTGATCTAAAGGATCATGCTTTAGATGTTGATGATGATGGACCTTCATCAAGTCAAAAGCCAAGGAGAACATCAAGGGAAAGACAAATGCCTTCAATGCTCACATATGATGAGAAAGGTAAGCAAGTTGTTGGAGGTACACACTTTGTTTTCCTAACCTCTTTTGATAAACCTAATTGTGTAGATGAATCAAGAAAGAAAGAGGAGTGGATCCAAGCAATGGATCTTGAGTATCAAGCTTTTATGAAGAATGAGATTGGTGGAGTTACCTAAGGACAAGAAAGCTATTGGATGTAAATGGATCTTCAAGGTGAAGACAAACCAAGATGGATCTATCAATAAACATAAGACAAGGTTGGTGGCAAAAGGATATGAGAACACCTATGATGAAACCTTTGCACCCTACATGCTCCAAAAAAAAACCATGCTGGCTTTCTTTCTTCTTCAGGACTCAAATCTTTCTTCTTTTGCTGTGTTTCTCTCACACAAACATTGTTCTCTCTCTCTCTCTCTCTCTCTCTCTCTCTCTCTCTCTCTCTCTCTCTCTCTCTCTCTCTCTCTCTCTCTCTCTCTCTCTCTCTCTCTCTCTCTCTCTCTCTCTCTCTCTCTCTCTCTCTCTCTCTCTCTCTCTCTCTCTCTCTCTCTCTCTCTCTCTCTCTCTCTCTCTCTCTCTCTCTCTCTCTCTCTCTCTCTCTCTCTCTCTCTCTCTCTCATTTCATGCTTATATACGGTTCTTTTTGGGTCATCTATATTGGTGATATCTTGCAATTTTATGTGTAGAATGCTCATTAAATGCTATTTTTAGATCCACATGTGTGAAATATAGTAGCTTACTATTTTTGTACAGCCAACAACTTCATTTCATGTGTTGATTGATGTTTGATCAAGATATATTAGAATTTGCATCTCATTCATAGTGTAGATGTTGATTTTTCTACACTAGCAAGGTTGGTGATTGCTTGTCTTTCTAACCAACGATCATAGAGATATTCTGGATCTTAATGATCTAAAATTTTTCACAGACCCAACAATGCTAATGATACAAGATCAAGACAGTAGAGATACCCTTCTATGGTATCTCGATTCTGGTGCTTCTCAGCACATGACTCCATGGAAGTTCCTATTCGAAGAACTCACGCTAGCAGATTCAAAGTATGTTTACTTCAGTGACTCAAGTACACTTCATATTGGATTCCAATGATCGATACGCCTTCATTTTCCAAATAGTGAATTAACCTTGCTTAAGGATGTACTTTAGGTACCCAACCTGACAAAGAACTTATTGTCAGTCAGCAAGCTCACAAATCAGGGCTTCAGAGCCTTGTTCAATTCCAAACAATGTACTATTTTGGATAAAGACTGTAAAGAAATCCTCTCTGCAAGCAGAGAAGACAATTTGTACATTTTGAGTCATGAACATGCACTTGCTACCAATGTGAGTACTTCAAATGCTCAGTTATGGCATCAAAGCTTAGGACATTTAAACATGAGATCGATCTTGTATATGCATCATAATAGTATGGTTAAGGATCTAAACATTAATGGTGTCTCCACTGACATTCGACATGTCTGTGTGATGTGCTTACTAGGCAAACATCCTAGATCGTCTGAGGATTCCCTTTCTGGGTTCAACACTATATTTTATCACTTTTATTGATGACTATTCAAGATTCACCAGTATCATGTTCATCAAGAACAAGTTTGAGACATTCAACTATTTCAAAGAAGTCAAGCAGTTTGCTGAGACACAGACTAGTCAAAAGCTCAAGACCCTACGCACAAATAGTTGGGGAGAGTATATGTCAGACGAAATGTCCGACTACTTATCATCATGAGACATTCATCATCAGTTCAGTCAGCACATTGGCACAATTTATGTCAACCTACCTCACTAGAAATCTCTATTGAGGGCATTAAGATACATTCAAGCCACAAAGCACTATGCTCTGTGTTATAATGGAAATACAAAGGACACATTAATTCTACATACTTATTCCGACTTTGATGTGGACACACAAAAATCCACTTCTGGAGATGTGGACACATGAAAATCTACTTCTGGATACCTATGCTTTCTAGCAGGAGGACCCATTTCACGAAATAGTCGAAAGCAGAAATGCATTTCTTTGTCTTCCACAGAGTCCGAATATGTTGTAGCCACCTCTATAGTGAAGGAAATTATCTGGCTCGCGCGACAATCAAAGCTACATAGCTCTATCTCTGAACCCACGAACTCAGTCTAGGACTAAACACATTGAAGTTCAATTGCATTTTCTTAGAGAGAAAGTTCTAAACAAGATTGTTGAATTAAGTTATTGTCATACCGACAATATGTTGGCTGATATTTTGACAAAGCCTCTGTCGAGGGAAAAACATGTTGTGTTATGCAGCTTGTTAAGATTCATTCATGATCCTAAGAGTTAAGCTTAAGAGGGAGTGTTGCAGTTAATCTTCACTCCTACTCACCTAAAATCATCTCATGAGCACCAATATACTATGTTAATATTCTCTCTCTATAATAGCATGTAGCCTTACTCGCACAAGTCGAATAGTGTGTGCAATGTATCGA
Source organism: Diphasiastrum complanatum (assembly GCA_029204225.1). Classification (NCBI taxonomy): domain Eukaryota; kingdom Viridiplantae; phylum Streptophyta; class Lycopodiopsida; order Lycopodiales; family Lycopodiaceae; genus Diphasiastrum; species Diphasiastrum complanatum. Next base: position 33,766,722 of record CM055100.1, read on the forward strand.
CATTGAAGCAAAAGCAGGATCGTCTTCATCAATGTCGACTTCACCGACTCAACCGAAGTCTATCGACATCCCGACTTGGACTCCATCATCTTCTCAAGGGCGAACAAGTCGACTCGACTCATTCGACACCTTTGATGATTGTCGACTATCACTAGTCAAAATGGAGCTCGTGCATCACTTCATGACTGTTGCCCGCACAGTTGTAATCTTCACGACTATTACAACTGATGTGTATATATATACAATAAATTAGTAACTCAAATATAGAATGAGTGCAAGAGATCAGAGTCAATCAGAGTGGTAGCATGAATCAGAGTTCCTCCGTGAACTCCTTTGTATCAGACTATCTGATTCCATAGGATCAGAGATTTTAGAGAGAGAGTGAAAGTAATTCAAAAAGTAGAGATAGTATTCAATATGTAACTAGCGTAGTAAGATCACAGCACATAGTGCGCTACTACTGTGAAACTTTCTCGGGCACAAGATCGTGATCTGATCGTTGTATTCACAACAGGTTAACTCGGATTCTCTATTTTCTTTATGTGTGTATGCATTGTCGAATGCTTTCTAATAATTTCTTTCTCTGGCACCGATACTCACTCCACGACTCATTTGGAATATCCGACTCGAATGAAGCATGGATGTCATAGACGCCTAACTGTTTCGCTCCTTTCATGGTTGTCTTTACTAAGATATTCCTTTAAGTAATAGTCTGAATGAACAAATTAAAGGTGGTATCAAAGTTGATAAATAAATTATTCCCAATACATATATTCTGTCATACAAACCCAACAGGCTCGTGGCTCAAGGACATGCTATTTGGTCTAGTTGGGTCCTACTTTGCTCTTGGTTCAATCAATTGGCATTTTGGCTTGGTTGGTTATGGGAAAGCTCACAAATTGTTGGTTTATTTAGTTTGCTTGCTTGGAAGACTAGCTTTGTGGAGCTCATGGTGCTCGGACTCGGTTGAGTCTACGTTGTGGATGTGTAAGATGGGTAGTCTTGAGGAGCTAGCGTTGACTTGCATGTTGGCCAATTTGTGTTGATGGCTAGATTGATTGGACGAGTGGTTGAATGCAAGAAGTTTAGTTGGTTGTCTGAAGCTCCCTTGAGGTGTCGATGCAACATTGGGTATCAGAGTCAACTAGTTGGTTTGTGACTCAAGATAAGCCGCTCACAAAAATGCCATACAAGCTCATCGTAACTTTCAAAATTACTTGAACCACTCATGAAGGTCACTAGAAATACCATGCAGCCTCGTCGTAAATCAAAAGTTTACCAGAAGCATGGCCATTCCATTCCTTGGATACATAGGAAGGTAGTAAGAGCTTGGATACATAGGAAGATAATTAGAGAGAAGATGGTAAGAGGGAATAGTGGCTCTAGCCAACATGCCACTAGGCTAAAGGCGTCTTTAGCCATGTGGCCCGTTCACTTGTGGAATCTGACGTGAATAGCAAGAAGATTTGATGAATGTGTTTGCACATTTTCCAAATTTTAGGTTTTAGAGAGAACGAGTCACCCTGAGAGTGAGTGACGCATGGAAAGACGCTCTAAGCCTGCGGGCAGGGGATTAAGGGGATTGGGTGACCATGTGACCTAGGGCCTAGTACCATATAATGATAATATTATATAACGACCTAGGCTAGGACCATGTAATGATCATATTATATTATTGTAACACGGCGATCGATGGGGCGTTGTCGTTGTCGTTGTTGCCTTTGCAGATGTTGTTGACGATGATGCTTGTTGTCATAACTTTTGGCTATGGCGAGCGCCAAAGGGCAAAACGGACGATGGACGCGGCGTCGCCCCATCTCTTGGAATTGCAGCGATGAATGTTTCAAGCCTGACACCACCGTTGGATTCCTCCACATTTTTCCATGTACTCGGTGCCGACCGGTCGAACCATTCAGATCTGTTGCTCGTTTGATTTGGCATCCATGATAGCGTGCAGGATTTTGTACTGCAGATTGTAGTACTCGATGATTGTGATGATGGGAAAGTGGAACAAGCAAGCAAGCATTGAGCAAGCGGTGGTGGGACATGATCTCCGGAATGGAAGCTTCAAGCCACTCAGCCACAGTTTGTGTGGTCGCATTGTTTGAAAGTCTGAATGAGGAAGGGTATTTACTGTTGTCTTGTATTTATTATCTGAGATCTGAGATGGTCTTAGGAAAAAAGCGTGCACGAGGTGAGTTATTTTTTTATTGGTAAGACTTTGGATAGGGAAGTGTGATGATTGTTTTGATCTGAAACTAGCTTCTGGTTGGTAGGATATATTCATGTATTTATCATCTGAGATCTCAGAGTCTCAGACAGTCCTAAGATGAAAGTATGCATGAGGTGAGGTATTTTTGCTTCTGATGGGGAAGCGTAGTCATTGTTAAGATCCGAAACTAGATTCTAGTCGGCAGGATATATTCCTGTATTTATTATCTGAGATCTGAGACGGTATCTGGAAGAAAGTATGAATTATATCACACGAGGTGAGGTATTTTCTTATTGGGCAAGACTTTCGGATGGGGAAGCGTAATCAATGTTAAGACCTGAAACTAGCTTCTAGTTTGTTGTATGTATATTGCGGTATGTACCATGTGAGATATGAGATGGTGTTAGGAAAAAAGTATGGGTTATATTTAACGAGGTGAGGTATTTGGATAGGGCAAGATTGAGGAGCTATGGATAGATATTCCGACGCCAAGGTCTCTTTGCAATCATTTTCCAACTTTGATGAGGTATTTTTAAATCGATTGTTTGACGCTGCAAAGTATGAACCAGCGTTACATTGATCAGGCCGGCATTGTGTAGAATTCAGAGGTCTTTTCTCTATGTATGCATCAGATGGTTTCTGTGATTAGCTGATCTGACAGCATACTTCTTTACTTGAATGCTACTTCCTCAAATGTTTATGTAGCAGCGTAAGACAAAACTTCGCAAAAAGCTGTGTGCCAGCAGTGGCAATGCAAAAACTGCATCCAGAGTTGAAGCAGCATAATAATCTTGAAGCGCACTTACTATAGGCAGACCAGCTTCACGATTCAAGTTTTTTCTCCTATTCAGTGTTAGTCTAGAAGGAATACAGACCATCTGAGAATGACACCATATCTTATAGAACTCCAAATAAAACAGCAAGATTTGCACTATAGATAATGGCACCTTCGCCTGCTGTGGTATGGCTTAGGAGGGATCTGAGGGTGGAGGACAATCCGGCACTTGTGGCAGCCTCCAGGGCAGGTCCTGTGGTTCCCGTCTACATCTTGTGTCCCCATGAAGAAGGCCAATTTCATCCTGGTCGAGTTTCGCGGTGGTGGTTGAAGCAGAGCCTAATCCATCTCGACTCATCACTGAAAAGTCTAGGTGCTTCATTGATTTTAAAAAGGGCTGACGATACTTTAGAAACTCTGCTTGAGATCGTTCAAAGTACTGGGGCGAAAACTGTCTTTTATAGCCATTTGTATGGTAAGTATTGTGCATTCTGCATCACCTATGTGAAACCATGTTACGTACACTCGGAACTGATTATATATATTAAGTTCTGCGGAAGAAATACCAGATAGATACTCATTATGCTGCTCCTCTCTGAGCTCTTACCTGGTGATTTTATTTTATCCAGATAAAGGCCTTCTTAAATTGCTGCTTGTTAAACATGTCAAATACGTTTGCTGTACTTCCCACAGCAGCCATTCTTATGACTGAATTTTTTTTAGCGTTGCTTATGTTGACTGGTTGATGGTAAATCGGTTGATTCAGTTGTCCAGCTTTGAACAAAGCCTTAGATTCTCCAGTCATCATCTACTGCATTCAAAGAATCACACGCAAAATACGTCACGATTCTTCTTTCCGCATTATAAAGTAAGTTGAAGTTAGTTCAGATTGTTTATCTACATGATCATGTTTCACAGATCCTGTATCAATAGTTCGCGATCATCGAGTCAAACAAGGGCTCTGTGAACACGGAATCTCGGTTCATACATTCAACGGAGATCTGCTGTACGAGCCATGGGAAATAAATGACGAGGAGGGAAATGTTTTTACTACCTTTGAAGATTATTGGAGCAAGTCTAAGAGCATGCCTTTCGAACCTGAGGCTCCGCTGCTACCTCCAAGACGTTTAGTTCCCGTTTCATGTGAGTTTTTCTATAAGCCGAAGCTAAACGAAATCCCTGAAGTCACACATTATGCAAGCTCGAATAATTATGTTTTTAACATTCTCGACAGGTTTGATTTCGACCATTTTTTAGGATGATTTCTCCTCAAGATTAGTTCTACAAATGGTCCTCTATTCTGTATTTGTATTTGAACAAAGTTGGTATGCAACTAAGTATGGGCAGTCTCCTTTCCTGTACATGGACATATGAGAGAAAATAAAACGAAGTATGGGCAGAGTTTTATGCATCTACTGTTGAGTGTTAACTGTTAACCCTTTGGTGATGATGACACATGCAATGTATCGACTGTGCCATACAGGGGGTTGAGTGTTGAGTGAACTTCGTGAATCTAAATAATGTGAATGAAGCTGTACAGTTTTTTCAAGAGTGCCAATTATATTTACGTTTTTGTATGCTGTACTTAGAAATCAACTAGACCCAACGTCAGCATATTTTCCATGCAGTTAATCTGTTGGCTCCTTTCCATAATCCACCTAGTTGTATCTCTCATATTTCAGCATTATGCCATCTTGGGTTTTGAGTTACCATGAGCAGCCTGAAGATATTATGTCCTTTGATGAGAATTTGTTTTAAAAGAACCATCTACGTGACTTTCCTTCCTGGACTTGCAGTATCATAACAAAAACAAGAATGGCCACTGTCTATTCAAGATAAATTCTCTTTGGTTAATATGCTCGCAGAGATATGTTCTGTAAAAAAACTCACAACTTGCTCATATCTTTCTCATTACCTCGATGTATGTCATCCTGATGGTCTAGTAAACAAGTGGGATTGCTTACAAACTTGAAGTAGGATTTTTTGTGGCACTCTTATGTGCACTCTGAACTCTGGCACATCCATTTTTCCTGTACAATATGTATGGTCGATACTGGGTATTTCCCATTAACTTTTGAGTCATTTTGTATGATGTGCTGCAAATGTTTATATTCCCAAGTTTTGCTCGTGTGTGTAGTGTATAGACTTGTTAAATAGCATCAAACTTTGTGGCATCCACATTGATATGACTAGTAAATTTGTTGTTTGCATGTTATAGTCCAGATGACCTGGTCAGTTCTTTCCTTATAAAGTTTTACAGTGCCAGAATTAAACTGATAATTTGTCAGAATAAAACCTATAAATTCCAAATTCCATAACTAGAGTCAGTGAATTTTCAAGATGTAATAAGCTGCAATTTTTAGATTAGTATGTGAAATTCCTATCAAGACAATAGATGTGTAGAACTGTATAAGGTTGTGGAGTGCAATAGTAGATGCAGAGAGTTTCAGACAACTTACCGTTTGTGTTTGTGATATATGAGTATCAAATATGTATTACTGACATTTTGGTTCAAAAACTTTTGGAGGCTGTCAGAAGTATACGAGCAGACAATCACAGTTCGTACCAACTATCTTGGGTCCTATCTCTGACATTCTTTAATGTGACATGGAGGAAAAAGTATCACAGGTTTTCAAATCAAATCCTTTCTGGCTGTTTGTGCCTTGGTTATCTGTGAAAATGTAATACCAATCTTTCATTCCCTGGGACTTGTCTATTGTAGCTATTAAGCTTTTGAAGTTTCCTTTTTTGATGTGCTGCATGGCTCACAAATATTCTTCATTGTTTCTTGCATAAGGCTCAAAGCTGTTGTCCCTTACCACTTCGCTGTCGTTAGTCTGGGGTAGTCCTGAACTGGTTTATATAAATCTTGCTTTTCTTTCTGAAAGTTTGAAGATTTTCATCTTGAAAGTATACTATTGACCTTTGATGAGGGACAGCTAAAATATGAGAAGTTCTTGAAAGGAGAAAGTGAATTGTCTATACAAAACAATGAGCAAATGTGTTATTTTTTCTTGTCACAGGCGAAATAACAACCTTTTCAATTGAAGAGTTAGGACTTGAAGACAATCTGGAGAAGAGCAGCAACGCCCTTCTAGCCCGAGCATGGACTCCTGGGTGGAGTCATGCTGACAAAGCTTTAGAAAGGTTTCTATCAGGTCCATTGGCTGAGTATGCTGTAAGTAGGAAGAAGACAGATAGCATGACAACTTCTATGCTATCACCTCATTTGCATTTTGGAGAGGTAAGTGTCCGAAAAGTATTTCATGGTGTCAGAATGAAGCAAGTCTTGTGGGTCAAAGAAGGTAAAGCTGTTGCTAACCAAAGTGCAAACCTTTTCCTACGGGCAATCGGTCTACGAGAATATTCCCGATATCTGTGCTTCAATTTCCCATTCACATATGAGCGCTCTCTTTTGGCAAATTTGAAGCATTACCCGTGGAGAATCGATGAAGGCTACTTCAAGGCTTGGAGACAAGGTCGCACAGGCTACCCACTGGTAGATGCTGGCATGCGTGAACTTTGGGCAACAGGATGGTTACATAATAGGATACGTGTGGTGGTTTCCAGTTTTTGTGTTAAATTTCTTCAGCTTCCATGGCGCTGGGGTATGAAATACTTTTGGGATACACTTTTAGATGCAGATTTGGAGTGTGACATACTTGGATGGCAATACATTTCAGGCAGTCTGCCTGATGGCTATGAATTGGATCGGATGGAGAATCCCCAGGTATCTTTCTGACTTGGCATTTGTTTCACATAATAATATTATCATTAGCTACAATGAGGGAAAACACAGCTGGTAGAATCGATGTAGGACACCGCTGGTAGTGGTAGAATTAATGAAGTGAACAGTTTTCCTTCCTTTTAGTTGTTTCTGTAATATTGTATAATTGTTTCTTGAGGAAATCAGATGGAAGGATATGACCTCGATCCAGAAGGAGAGTACGTGAGGAAGTGGCTTCCAGAACTATCTAGATTGCCAACAGATTGGGTTCATCATCCTTGGGATGCACCACCAGGTGTACTACAGGCTGCTGGGGTTGAGCTTGGATGCAATTATCCCAGACCAATTGTTGAATTTGCAGCAGCTCGAGATCGTCTTCAACGAGGTCTTACTGAGATGTGGAGACGCGAGGCAGCCTTGATAATCGATCCCACAGAAAATGGGTTGGAAGCAGGTTTAGGTTGCAATGTGAATGTCCCATCAGTCGATTCAAACAATGAGAGGAATAGAGAAATCTCTTCAGGAAATAGGCTAGAAGAAGGTTCAGGTGTCAATGTGAATGTCCCGTCAATAGTTCATAGGGTGATCCAAAATGTCCATGTTGATTCAAACAATGAGAGGAATAGAGAAATCTCTTCAGCTAGCTCTCAACCAGATCAACTGGTCCCCATAATTTGTCGAAACACTTCCATGCAGCCTATGGCCATTAATACAATTTCGATGGCAATTGCTGCTGAGCAAGAACAGGGACGTGAATTTCCCAATCGTTCCCCTCTGTCATCACAACCGCTGGAGCTCTTTTGTTCTGATGTGTTAGAAGTATCTAGACAAGATCAAATTCCTGAGCCTTTGCCTTTACAACCACGTTTGGTACAATGCGATAACTTTACAGTAGAATCTGCATCTTCAAACCGTTCTGGAGAAAATGACAATAGCCATATTGAGACTGTTCCAATCTGGTCTCAACAAGTACTGCAATCTAACCAAGAGGAAACTCAATTGCCCGTTGTGACTGATATGAATTTCGGATTTTCTTATAGAAGACCGCTTCAGTCTTCACAGACATGCCAAAGTGCCATGTCCATTCACAAGGTAAAGTTTGTTAATGTAAAACTGTGGTTATTTTATTGAGAGTTTCATTATGATTCATTTCCCCTGACAATTCTAGCTACTTTACATATATCTATGAAAGGCTTCAAAATGTTCTGACCACTTGTTTAAGAATGAGTTTCCTTCATTCGTTTCAGAGAGGATTAGGGGTTTATTCTTATTCCAAAATGCACATTCATTTTTTGTTGTTATGCGTACATGTGCAGGGTGAAAAGAAGGGCAGTGTATCGGGGAAGCACAAGTATTTCAGAGCAACAAAGCGACAATCAACTGTTAAAGCCACATTCCCGTAGTCTTTTTCAGGGTTGCTTTACTGCTTGGGTCCACCAAGAGACTTCTGGATGTATGCATCAAGCTTACTATTTATCTGCATTGGATTTGTGCTTATAAGCTTTCAAGAACGTCCATGACTTCCACCAAAAGTCAGCTCTGGCGTGGAGATTATAATGTAGCAATCTCGAAAGACCATCCTATCTCCGGTTGTATGGCCTCTGTAAAACTTTTAAGACAGACTGACATGAGTTCTTGACAATGTTGAGTAGTGATTATCTTTTCTTGGTTAAAGGCTTTACCTTGAGACTAAGTAGATCCAATGATCTAGATCTGGTTGTAGTTTTAATACTCGCTGTAACTTTCTTGAGTGTTTCCCTATGCTGAATCGGCATTGTCAACTGCAACTTATGTACAATTTTGTGATAAAGGTGATCTTCCTTGGGCTATCTCAAGTTCTTGATACATGTGCATGCTGTATATGGCAGCTTGCTGCCTTTTAGCTGGAAAGGCCAAGCACTTTTTGAAAGCCAAGAATGTGCAGCAAGCTAAACTGGCAGATGTTGCCTCTCAGTGATCTTCTATTGTTACTGTCGTTCAATTTACTTTTATTGCCTTTCTCTAATGGCAAAAAATGAGAGTGCATGTTTGGCTGTGGTGCAAAACACTTTTGTTTATATTGTATGTTCGAAAGTGGGCAAAACAGAGGTATTTTGAATTGCAACCAACAACTTCCACCAAACAGGCACCGTTTGGACAAAGCTTGGAATCCCGTATTACAAATTCCTCTTGAAAGAGTCTATTTTTGCACGACGCATGGTGAAATACGAATATTGGATAAATTGTTATATTTGCATTGTTGCTATGCATGGAATATGCAGCCAAAAGCACGATTAAATATTAGCATTAGAAATCTAGAGATAGTTTTATCAGATATGGGTTTGCATGGTGGCCATGTGAGTCTTACCAAGGATGTTGAACTGAGTGGTAAAATCCAGGACTTGCTAGCAAAAGTGTCTATGGGAGGTGTAAAAGGTAGACATTTCTTATCAAATCACACAAAAAGAGAAAGTAGTTTTCAGTGTGAATATTGGAAAAAGTATGCGAATGCACAACAAATATTGGCTCAAATCCTCACATGGCCAATACACGTGCTAAGGTTTGTGATGCTTTGTCATTAACCATGAATATGCGAAATGTAAAGGATGAGGATTGTGATAGGTATTCGAGAGAAGTACAAACTTTCATTAAATTGATGATTGATGCATGGGGAGAAACACACATCACTCACTATATGGTAATTGAAATGATTTCACTCATAAAACTATAATGTCAAAATTATATTTTGTATGCTCATGGACCTTGGTTTATGAAAACATACGGATCATTATCTATTTGGAACACACAAGGGACGAAAAAAAGTCACTACAAGGCAAAGGTTGCATATTTCAAAAATTCGCGACATGGCGGAGGAAAAGGACTTAGCAATGCATTGGTTGATATTTTTCAATGGTTCTATCAAAGAATTTTGAACATACAGAGAATTAAAGACGCTGAAAATGAAGGGTTGAGTTCGATAGTCTGATCCGCCAACTCAACTAGAAGGGCAGCTTGGATTTCATCCAATGCAAACATAAGACAGAGAATGGTGAATGTCTAGACTTCGTGTTGGAAAACGATGGGTACCTCGTCCAGTGACTTCCAATGAAATGGAAAACAACAATGCTGAAACCGACAAACCTTGCTGATATTGAAATGGACCCCAACAATCCGCAAATGGCAAATTGTGTAGTACAGATTTCGAAATGACTTGACTTTTATGAATATCATATAATTTAATTATTGTGAGTTAATTTTTATATATAAATTCATGTTGATTTGACATGATTTTTTATTCAAACCCATTTATCGTAAGGTGAATATAAGACCTTGACTTTTCATTTTCAAGTGCATACTTTCTTTGCTCTCTTGTAACGTCTCTGGCTCTTCCAACTATCTATTAATTTGTATTAGTGTGTATTCAATTTGTGCATTCATTATGGAGTCATGTAAGATGCAGTTAGCAAATCTATTTTGATCGCATATATAATATGTTTACAGCACAAATAGATACCCTTGCCACTCTTCGGGTTAATACCGAAGAGTTCAAGTTTGTTAGTGATTATGTGGCAAAGAATTTACTGCCTTATGCAATCACAATTTCGAGCTCAGTAGTGACATGGATTCCATTCAACCTCTTGACATATATATGGAAAGGAGATAGGGCTTTTGTTGCCCAGCTTCAGAGATTTGTAAGCCATTTGGGGATGGACCACTACACAGAGATCGCACAAGAGCAGAAAATTAATTTCAATCTAAAAAATGTATGAAAGAAATTTTTATCAGGTGAAATTGTGGTTGTTTTTTTGCTTAATGAATTTCCAGGAAATATTGCTGACAAATCAAAGGAGCCCAGTGTCAAAGTTTTCGAGGTGGAGGACCCTGGAGATGAGGTTGAACTTACCTCGCAACAAGAAGCAGATTTTGCCATGCAGATAGCACCAGACGCATCAACATTCTCTTGACCAGTGGATGTGGACGACACCGATGATACCATGTTGCATATACGATGCCTTGCTCCGGTGATCATTAACGGAGAAGAGTATCTATTTTTGAATGATTTGCAAAACGTTCTTGGCTTACGTGAGGATGAGATGCTTGCGGCACAGCTACAACAGGGCAGCGACACATTCGATCACACCCAATCAGATGATACATTCCAGAAGCTAGTTGGCCAAGACACAGATACTACTGAGGAGGCTCTAGCAAAGGTACTTTGTGAATTGAAGACAGTAAAACCTCCACCGGTTGAAAAAACACCATTTGTTAAATTAACATCTACCCCCTCTCAGATCGAATACAAAGGCAAGGAAATTGACCTTGCCACTACTCAATATGAAGCGTGAGATACATTGAAGGCATTGTTTGAAATGACAAATACATCTCGAATACTATTTTTAAAGACAAAGTTGCATACATTGCGGATGGATGATGGTGCAACTATTGCCGATCACATACTGAAGATCAAAGAGATCCGTGATCAATTAGCAGCAGTTGGAGAGCGAGTACAAGATCGTGAGATCGTGCAATTGACATTGAATAGTCTGAGTGAGTCACATCAGATGTTTGTGACGAGTATAGCCACAAGAGAAAATCTTCCAACCTATGAAGAACTAGGTGGATTGCTTTTGCAAGAAGAGCAACGTCAGGAGAACTTGAATCATCGTAACATGAGCTATGATCAAGCTCTTGCAATTAGAGGATGAGGTGAAAGATTTGGCCGTGGAAAGTATCAATCGATAGGAGGAAACTCAAGCCGAGGATCATTTCAACAATTTCATGAGCAAGTCAATGATAGTCCGAATCGAGGTAATTGGAATCAAGACCAAGGTCAAGGACGCGGCTATTCAAGACAAAATAAACCTGGAAATTGTAGGTACTGCAACAAACCTGGTCACTGGGAGCATGAATGCTTCAAGAAACAGAAGGAGATGGAACAAAGAAAAGACAAATGGCAAGCGGGAAATTATGCTGATCAACATCAATTTGATGACATTATTATGAAGACAATTATACTGATCAACATCAATATGATGATGATCAATATGAAGATGACACAGGTGAGAGTTCAAAATTGTTCATTACAGCATTAATGACAAGTGATGAAGCCAAGGATACCTGGTACATTGATAGTGGTGCATCCAAGCACATGACTTCGAGGAAAGAGTGGTTTTCAAAACTCAAGAAAACTGACAATGGTGATGAAGTTGGACAAGCTGATGGCAAATTGCTATCTGTTAAAGGAGTTGGAGTGGTACTAGTGAAGTTAGCCAACGGGAAAATAAAGCATATAAGCAATGTGCAATATGTACCTGGCTTAGCTAACAATCTACTATCTGTTGGGACGATGGCTGATCAACAACTCAAGGTTGAGTTTGACAGTGACAAATGTCTTGTCAAAGACATCAAGAATCGCTACAAAGTGATTGCTACAGGAGCTAGAGTCAACGGAAATCGACTCTACAAATTGAATGCGAGATCTTTTACTCGAGCTATGGTAAGCACTGTTGATAGTTGAAGTGATCTTTGGCATCAAAGGTTTGGTCATATCAGTGCTCAAAGCTTGCAAATCCTTAAAAGAGGTAATCTAGTTGTTGGATTGCCTGATATCTCTTTTTTGTTGGATTGCCTGATATCTCTTTTGAAGGAAAAATTTGTGAGGGTTGCACTACACAACACTGCATTAATGGAGCAGCGATTGCTATCAACAACAAAACTACAAGTTTATTGCATTCAATACATAAATGTGCATGCACCTTCTATGTTGCTCATAGATATATATAGTGAGCAGAAGCTAACAATATGTGTTGTCCTTGCTTAGCAATAGACCCAATGTTGTGTTGGGAATTCGTTTATCTCATGGCAATTAAATAGCAGATATGATGCTTCACCTTCGACATTATCATTACCTATTATACAATAATCCAGCCCATTGATAATGAAGGTCATGCTTTTCATTTACGTTTTACACAATTGATGTCTACACTATCAAAGCTCAATGTCCTCAAATGTTTTCTGGCTTCTTAAATATTTACGTGCTACTAAAAATGTATGGCATCCGCACAAGAAAACACTTCTACCGCTATCTAGGTAAGAGAAATCACTCGTTTTATAGTTTTTTCACATGAAGCAAAGGTAAAATTCAAGATAGCAGTTATCATGCAGTAAACACACAATAACAACTTCCGCACCTCTTGTCGAATATTACATAACCAATAGTAGTAAATTAACCTAACTGCTGAAGAATAACAGTTTACATTATACATAACAAGTTATATGGTTTTCTCATTAGTAGTTTTGGCTTGGATACTTTAATCGCATGGATTTGCGAAAGAGTACTAGTAGTCGCAAAGGGTTAGCATGGCACAAAACTGATGGCGCTATCTCTACTGAACCTTCTGTTTCACCCACCTTGGATGCACCTCTGTCTCCTCATCCTCTTGTCTTCGTCAATGATCTAGACAAAGATAGCACCTCACAACTCGAGCTCTTCTCTCAGGACATTTGTGCTATTGGTGATAAGTTCACTTACAAATTTTGTCAATCTAAAAGTTGCCAAATCCCTATGGTCCCGAGCCGAACCATTGAGTTCAAATATGTTTCTACCTCTTTTAAACTTTGGAGCCCTCTTATCGTTAACTTTCTTGCCCCTTTACCCATTGAACTCTGGATCATGCTTATGCATCTGATTTATAAAGAAGTATAAACCCGTAAGCTTGCCACCTTGCATAAGAATGCTACCCTTGAGACCCCTATTGCTTTTGATACCATCATTCGAATGAACAAATTTGAACCCTCTCGTTGTTCTTCTAAGCAAAGTTGGGCCAGAGTTAGAGGACATTTTGAAACTGGTTTTAAACGTATGCATTTTCGTTGAGGTACGAACGCTTGTGGATGCATTTCAAAAAAATAGCTTTATGAGAAGTAGACTTTGTCAAACTATCAATAAACTACTTAAGCAGGAAAACTTCTCTGGACTTTCTTATGAACTACCCAACGACACCAACAACATCTTGATGGGCAGTTAGCTCCCCTCGGGGGATGCTAACTGCCCCTGAGGGATTCACTAACTGTGGGATGGTTGGTGGGTTCTCTCTCTCTCTCTCTCTCTCTCTCTCTCTCTCTCTCTCTCTCTCTCTCTCTCTCTCTCTCTCTCTCTCTCTCTCTCTCTCTCTCTCTCTCTCTCTCTCTCTCTCTCTCTCATGGATAGTATCTAATTTCTACCCACCTCTCTTCGTTACCAATTTCTCGACTAATGACTTGGCTATAAATGTATATACCCCTTAAAGAGTCATATGGATTGTCAAGGGTCAAGATTTGATTAGTTTTCATCCTAGGGTTGTGATTGTTTGCTTCATAAGCAAGTTTCCTACAAACCATACCCACTTACCTAAAGGGAGGATGGTAGGCTATATAAACAAAATGTTGCCCACAAACATTTTCACATGCTCTTTCTCCTTGCCTCTTCAAAGTGATGTTAGTTGTGGAGCGCCCACCTACGCTCTTGGATCGCGACCTACCACTTCATTTGGTGAGCCTTTTTTGCTTACACTCTTTGCTTAATGATAGGGTATTTCCTTTCCACCATCGCTGAAGCTATGGATGGATAGCTTTTTTGGTTTGCATATAACAAACAAACACTGATTTGTGGGAATGTATGTAGCAAATTTTCACGATACTGGGCAGTGATCCATCGTTGGTGAAACTGTTTTTTGCTTGTAGCAGTTTATTACTATGCATGGCCACAATAGTATACACCCTCAATGCTGCTGGAACGCACTCATAATACAAATGATGCTTGTCTCTATCAACGATGATTGATAGCAATAATGATTGCATATTTTTGTACACTCAAACCACACTTCCAGGGTTGTTGGAATGCCCTCATACTACAAACATTGCTTGCCTCTATCAACGTTGATTGGTAAGCAATAATGATTGCATTTACGCAGCCTTTGTCAGGAAGATTGATAGAAACATTGTTGCACTTATATGCCCGCTATTGATAGCGCGGACATTGCCACAATTACTACACAATACTCCATTAATGGAGTTGTGACTGCTGTCAACAACAAAACTACAGGTTTATTGCATTCAATACATAAATGTGCATGCACCTTCTATGTTGCTCATAGGTACATATAGTCAGCATAAGCTAACAATATGTGTTGTCCTTGCTTAGCAATAGATCCATTGGTTGTGTTGGGCATTCGTTTATCACATACATATCGTGTGATAGTTGAATACACGGCGAATACTACCACTCTCATGGCAATTGAATAGCAGGTATGATGCTTCACCTTCGCTTTTAATGCATATTGACAATTGTAGCTATATGATACCAGTAAACAACTCTATCATTACCTACTATACAATAATCCAGCCCATTGATAATGGAGATCATGCTTTTTAGTTATGTTTTACATTGATGTCTACACTATCAAAGCTCAATGTTTTCAAATGTTTTTTGGCTTCTTAAAGATTTACGTGCTACTAAAAAAGTATGGCATCGTCACAAGAAAACACTTCTACCACTATTCAGGTAAGAGCAATCACTCGTCTTATAGTTTTTTCACATGAAGCAAAGGTAAATTCAAGATAACAGTTATCATGTAGTAAACACACAATAACAACTTTTGCACCTCTTGTCAAATATTACGTAACCGATAGTAGTAAATTAACCTAACGCAAATTGGTCAACTGTTGATGAATAACAGTTTACATAATACAGAACAAGTTATCTGGTTTACTCAATAGTAGTTTTGGCTAGGATACTCTTAGATCACATGGATTTGCGAAAGAGTACTAGTAGTCACATGGATTTGGAAAAGCGTACTAGTAGTTGCAAAGGGTTAGCAACATCAACTAAAAATAGGAATCGAGCTTGAATACTCTTGGAAAGCATGGATATGCTCAGGGGTTTGACACTACTACTATCATCTAGACTAATCTTCCACATAGATTCCCAAGGGAAAGCCAGTCCTACCATGGACAAGCTTGATGGAGCTAATTACCATATGTGGAAATTTAAGATGAGAACTGTGCAAATGGCTAAGGAATTGTATGACGTTGTTACAGGTGAGGAGGCAAGACCCAAAGAAGACGACGCAACAATCTCCCGATGGAAGCTGAAGGATGGCAAAGCATTTGCGTTGATCATCCTCAACATCTCGAACATGCAAATCAGCCATGTGTCCGAAGCTCAGACATCCAAGGAAGTCTGGGACATCTTGAGAACATTATATGAAGTGCGAGATATAGCTTCCAAGCTACATCTCAGGAAGAAAGTTTACTCCCTCAAGATGGCAAATGGTGATTCCCTGCAAAATCACATCAACTAGTTCAAGAATTCGTTGAAGCAAATGGCCACTGTCAGATCTGTCATCGACGATCATGACGCAGTAATGACACTGCTATCAAGCTTGCCAAGCTCATACGATAGTCGGCTGATGATCATCATGACACACCCCAAACTGACTCTTTCAAGAGTCATCACAATGTTGTTGCAAGAATACTCTCGAAGGAACAAAGCCTCCAGTTCCTCGACTGTTGACTCTCACGCCCTATACACCAACAAAGGCTTGACTAAACAGAAGAAGAAAGGCTCGAAGTCATCAAAGAAAGATCAAAGACTGACACATCGTCACGAGCAGTCGAATCACTAACAAAGAAAAAGCGATTTTGCAAATAGTGCAAGCGTTCTAACATGAGATCCAAGACTGCCAGATACTGCAAGCAAAGAATAGCAGCAAAGAACAATCGAATCAAGTGGCAAATATAACTGCAGAAGCTCCACAGCCTACTCAAGAATTGGATCATGATGCCTTCATGACAAACCATCAAGAAGCATCCAACGACAGCTCTTGGTTTCTTGATTCCGGTGCCGCACAATATGACCAACCATATCGTTGTTTCGAGTCCTATCTGCCTTTCAATACCAAACGACATGTTCACCTTGGTGACAATAGCAATCAAGCTATCAAAGGTGAAGGTACAGTAAGATTAAACTCTGCCAATGATCAATGGAAGCGACTTTCAAATGTCCTTCATGTACCAAATCTGTCAACAAATTTGCTTTCTGTTAGCAGGATAACAGACCTAGGACATAAAGTACAATTTGAATCTGGTCAGTGTAAAGTTGATTTTGAATCAGGTCAGTGTAAAGTAGTCGATAAGAGCACTCGGAAAGAGACATGGATACTTGTATAGATTAAGTCATTGTTTTTCTACCTCTAGTCAAGCACTTAGTACTTCTATTCAGATATCACTTTGGCATTATAGACTTGTTCATTTGAATCATGCTTCTGTACAACAAATGTCTAAGCAATCCATTGTTCTTGATCTCGACTATCCTGATAAGAAAGTTGAATTAATTGTCTGTCAAGACTCTCTAGCCAGTAAACAGAGCATGAAACTATTTAGATCAAGCCATCAGCATACAACTAGAGGATAACTAGATGTTGTACATACAGATATCTATGCCCAATGCAAAATCCTTCACTGAAGAACGCAAAGTATTTCATAACTTTTATTGATGAATTTTCCAGAAGAACTATGGTATATTTTATTAAGAAGAAATCAAAAGCTTTCAATTGCTTCAAAATCTTCAAGGAGTGTGCAGAGAAAGAGACTGGTAAACAAATCAAAGCCTTGAAATCCGATAATGGTGGAGAGTATATCTCTACCAAATTCAAGGAGTATTGCCAAAGCCAAGACATTGAACAACAGTTTATTACTCCTTATTCACCTCAGTCTAATGGCTTAGCCGAGAGGAAGAATTGTACCCTGGTTTGTTGTAAAATCGTGGGCGTGAGCGGATGTGGAAGCTCGAGGCTTAGAGCATAGGTGTGTAGGAACGAAAACGCAACAGTTAGCAGCAAAAATATTCAAGTAGAGAAATTCATACAGATTGCGCAAATGAACGACGCAGTAGTGAGACAAAAATTGCACTCTGATAAATATCAACAGTGAGTAGAATGACTTGAAGTAATAACTTCAGCTTGCTGAGCGTGATAACGCTGGCTACAGATAACTCTGATTGAAAGAGAATTTCAATTAACACTTACATAGCTTGATTTAGCTAATATATATATATATTTACAAGTGTCGAGAGAAAAATATCTTTATGCCTTAACTGCCATTTACTCCAGTTTTGCATCTGTACAAAGTTGGTAACCGCCCTTAGGATATTTGTTTCTCCAGTTGTTTTAGGGTTGATGATAAGTTGGCAACGTCGGTCTACCAATGTAGCAAAAACAGAAAAACTCGAAAAACCCGAAAACTCAAAGGTGCCCTTTAGACTGAAGGTATGTGAATCCTGAAGGTATCCTTAGCCTTAAGGTATGTAAATCATGAAGGCGCCCTTAGATTTAAGACAATGAAGAAGGTGAAAAAGCCGAAAAGGGCCTTAGACTAAAGACAGCGAAGAAGGCGAAGGTGCCTTAGACTAAAGGCAGTGAAAAACAGAAGGTGTCTTAGATTTAAGACAACAAAAAAGGCGAAAAGGGCCTTAGACTAAAGGTAGCAAAAAACAAATGCCTTAGATTTAAGACAGCAAAAAAGACAAAAAAAGCCGAAGGTGCCTTAAAATGGTTTCTAAGGCATTCTGGCCACTTTGTCGCATTTTTCGCGAAGGGGCAAAAAAGACGAAGGTGTCTTAAGAGTGGTTTCTAAGGCATTCTAGCCACTTGGCCAATGTGTCGTATTCTGGCCACTTGGCCAGTGTGTCACTTTTTCGTTGAGGTGCAAAAAAGGCGAAGGTGCCTACAAATGGTTAAGGCAAAAAGAATCTTTTAATGAAGGGAAAAAATGAGAAGGTCCAAAAACATGTAGTCGGCCTTCAGTTTTTCAGGATGCTCATTACTTGAACGATTTGTTTAAGACTGAGCATAAAAATCTAACACTTCCATCCTGAAAAATGCTTTGTACTTCAGTTTTAGCATATCGTTAAAATATGAGATGACGCTCATTTTGATAGAGCTAACATATATTTTGAATCCTTCAACAAATTCAAATTATTACTAAATAGTAACATATCATCTACATAAAAGGTGATGATTATGAAGATATTCAATAAAGACTGAAAATAAAAATTTGAGTCTGTCGAGTTTGGAATAAAACCATTCTCGTTAAAAGATGCATTGGTCTTCTCTTGATCAATATCAGGTGATGACATTGCCTCTGAAACAACGTTTGATTTCTACACAAAGTAGTAGGCCGGATGATCCGTAAATCGGGATGGAGGTTGTCTTAATCGGTTCGATCTTTTGGGTTGAACTGCGATCCTCTGATGTGATTCGTTTTGCTGAGGGACTGCCTCGTTGTCAGAGTCACTATCAGTGTCAGTGTCAATCTTCTGATTAGTCCTGAGTACTTCAGAGCTGTTGGTGTTGCTTCTAGGATCTTTCGCAAAAATGACAGTTTTGCTCATGAAGGTCTTTTGAGAGTCCAGATTGAAGAGCTTGTATGTCTGATGGTCTGAGAAATAGCTGATGAAGATTGACCTTCTACTGGTGTTGTCTAGCTTCTTACTTAGATCAGTAGGGATCTGTGAGTAGGCTATGCATCCAAACACTCGAATATTTGTGAGTGATGGCTTTGATCCTATCCACACCCAATAAGGTGTCTGGCCATTCAGGGCCTCTGAGATGGATCGATTTTGAAGGTAGGCTGCTGTAGTAACAAGTTCTGTCCAGAGTTTCTTTGGAAGAGAGGCATGGGCCAGCATGCTCTTTGCACTTGCGATGAGTGTCTGATTCTTCCTTTGAGCTACACCATTGGACTAAGGTGAGTAGCGGGCTGAATATTGTTGTAAATGTATTTGATTGGCCTTGCAGAAAGCTTTACCACAATTTGCAAGTTCCTTTGGACTTCTTCCTCTGTATTGTAGCTTTCCAACATCAGAGTGAATCACGTCCAATATTCCTGCAAGTGATTGTGCTAGCTCTCATTCACTTATGCATGATGGATATAAATCTGAAAGAAAAAAAAACGTTAAAGCATTTAAATCATAATCTGAAGAGCATCAATAAAAAAACACCTATGATTGCAGTAGAGTGCATATGTTTTGATATACTTATAGTTACATTTCCGATGATCATGAGGATTGATATCTTGTACTTTTATTTCTGAATGCATATATACATGTTGTACTAAAACTTTTGATATCGAACGACCTCCCGAAGTAGTCTTAAACTCCAAAAATTTTGCTTTCCAATAATATTTGTATGTCATTTTTGTCCTTTTCTTATATCGAAAATTGTCCTTTGATGATGGATGCAAAAGCACCCATGAATTCTTCGTATTTTGTTGGCTTTCAGTTATCAGCTTCATCTTTCTCATTGTAAAGAATCACAGACTCAACTGTAGATCTTGGTCTCCTTGCCATTGCTATTTTCAAAGCTTGGGCGCCAAAAATCTCTTTGATATGATACTTAATTTTAATTTTTCGTATCACATTTAATCTAATGTGAATGCCACAGTAGTCACAGTTACTGTGCATACTATATTTTAAGTAATTATACATACTATATTTCTATAACTGTAACTAGTATGGTTAGCAAATTTCATTATGCTAACCAGCACAGTTAAGTAAATTTAACTTGAGGTATTGACGTCGGGCAAATTAGCATGTGTCGAACAGGAAGAGCAAACCAATGGGATACGTCCATGATGCTGCCCGAACACAAATTTCAAAATTTTCTATAATGTATTTTTGTTCAATTTTTTTGAGCTACATTACGTAGATTTCAAATTTGTGCATTTTGATTGGGCCAGGTGACGGTCGAAACTAGAGAAAAAATAAATAAAAATATCTTTACAAAGGGTCTTTTTTTATTTTGGAACTCCTCTAATGTTTGGACTAAAGGAACTTGTGCCTACTAGTCATGAACACACACCCTATGATCAAATCCAAACCCATGCATAAATTAACCCCTAGTTCATTGTAAAACATGCCTATGCAATCTTTAGAACAGGGCATAATATTTTGGACACAACTTTGCCAAGGATGTCCCTTGTCTATCATTGCCACATATGTACACTTTTCCAAGTGTTTTTTTTTGTTGAATCTTTTATCCCAAAATGCTATAGACAATAAGGCTTTTTTTCAGTTCAAAAAGAAAACAAAACAAATATGTACATACGTGTGTGTGTGTGTGTTTGTGTTTACATGTGCATGTGCTTGCATGTGCTTGCATGTGCATGTGTGTATATATATATATATATATATATCATAGTTGCACCACATTTCTAGAAAAGCATTCCAAAATGCGTTCAAAAACGTGTTTCTAATTTAGGATAGCGTTTCTCGTTAAAGTTAATTATTTTTTTCATTTTTGTGAGCAATATGGGTATCAAATTAAAGCATTAATTATGGGCAGTACATTTATGTAAGTTGCTAAATGTTTTGGGTACAATGTGATCCAATTAATGTGCATCAATCCCTGCTGGATTCTGTCAAGGAGTTCAAATTTTTTAATATCTGTTTTTTTTCTCAACGATTCTGGATCCAGAAACGGGTTTCTGTGCAATTATGATAGATACAAACACACACATATTTATTTATTTATTCATATGTATATACTTCAGAAACTCCAAATACTTCAAACGTCCCATATGCTACTGGACTAGGAAATGAACCACCCCCAAAAGAACTTTTGTGAAACGTTGTGTAGCCACGAGAAAGCAGCAGGTGAAGAAAAACATATAATGTTCAATGTCAGAGTTAACACTCGATCCTAAAAAGGACCAATATTATGTAAAGTTCACAAGACTATAACGATTCGATTAACAATCGCCTGAACAAATCTAAAAAGAAAACCTCACTTCAAAGATGATTATCGCCGATCCTTTGCCAATGAACAGCCAGATATACTCCCAACTCGTTTATCAGTCACTAAGTCAGTCAAGATACTCCGCCATGACCAGTTTGGACATTGTGAAGCCTTCCCAAAACAGAACTAAGACCTGAAATGCTAACTTCTAGACTCGCTTTCTAAACTTTCAAGCATGCTTCTATGGCAAATGCTGCCTACCATTCACATCCTGTTTTCAAATAACCTGGAAAAATAAGAACCCTATATATCATGCAGGAGTTGCTAGAAGGCTTGAATCTTTGTATTGCTTTATGATCTTCTTGCAGCAACATTCAAATTTTTCAAATTGCAGCCTTTTGTTCCATTTTGACCTCGCTGTTGATTCTTGTTATGTCCATGACATGGTTAGGCCAAAGTGTACACCCCTGTGCGATAAGATTCTCTTGACCTTATTTTCGTGGAACTTTATCTCTGTTCGCCATCCTCATTACCACTTCCATAGCCCGTTGCCCCTTGAAGCAAAGCTGAACTGGAAGATCTCTTTACTTCAGGCATTCCAACTTCCAAGCCTTCTCCTGTTTCATGCACGTCATCCATCCTTTCATCATCATCATCATCATCCTCAACTGCATCATCTTCAGTATTGTCCACTTCCATTGCTGTTAGCTTACTCACTTTTGTTTTTTCCTTGAAAGTTTCATCAAGTTGCCCCTCCTCAGACTCTGTCTGCAAGTCCGAGCCATTTGAATTGCTAAGACGTGGGCCAGCCTGCCATCTCTTGATCTCAGTTTCCACATTTGCAAGGTGCTCTCCACTTATACAACTTTGATATGAGGAAAGCTCCTCTCGTCGTAACATTTTCCAGTCAGTAAATTCCTACAAAATGCAAATATGTCTATTTAGCAACGAATTAAAAGCCCCTGTATTACAATATATGATCAAAACACTTAAACCAAGATCCCACAGCTTCTGAACATTCCTTTTGAACAAAACAAAAGGCATCTCCATTTCATCTGTCCCAGCCGGAGTAGCATCGCCATACCTAGAGCTGAAATTTCAATTTTTGATAAGATGTGACTGAAAAGTTAGTCCAAACAAAGAAACCACCAATCTTTTCCCAATTTGCATTATGGCTTGTCTTTGAAATCAGCACCCTCCTCCCAACATTGCTGATTTCAAATCCTTATGCAAGAGAGAGACATTTGCTAATGTTATGGGCATATGCTCACCTAAACATGTGTAACTAGCCTCATAACACTTTACTGGTTTACCAGCACATTGCAATTAATTTTAAAAACATCAGATCAAAAACCAAGCCCGAATATCATGGCCTGTCAAGGAAGAAAATACCTTCTCGCGATCTTGAAGGAGTTTCAAATCCTCATCTGAAGGTTTTGCTGGCATATAAAATATACACGGTTCTGCTTTCGTCCTATCCAAGAAGTATGAAGGAAGTAATGACTTTAAAGAAAGAACAAAATTACAGAAACAACCACATCATAAATATGAAGAACATAATGTGGCATCACTTTTCTGTTTAAAGTTATTTCTGTCATGCTGCCAATAGATCCAAGGAAAACTCGGCTCACTTTAAAACAAGTGTGATAAGCTATTCCATTATAAAGTTCACGTAAAATACTGAGATTAAAAAAATACAAGATAGTAAGCAGAGAAACCACGTAAAATACATCACATGCCTCTCATAGCAAAGAGTGGCGACAAAGGGTTTTGTCTACCCAATACTGGAATAATACAAAGATGATCTATCAGGAATCACAGTACAGTCTCTTACTTTAAAAAAGAAGTTAGTTTGATGTGGTGCTCGGTCCACTGAATAAACAGCAGCTCCAATTGCTTTTCCTCTGCTTTTGCAGCCAGCCTTGCTCTTAGAGTCTGATAGCAGACATAAAATGAACACATCAATTTTCATGGTCCGACCATTTAAGTAGTCAAACAGTATAAACTTCCCTGGAATCTTAAATCCATTCATGCAAGCTTATATATGGTCTCATTCAGTTCTCTCTCTCTCTCTCTCTCTCTCTCTCTCTCTCTCTCTCTCTCTCTCGTGATGGCTGTCTAGCCGCAATGGCTACCTAGCCGGGAGCTTCACTGCCAGCGCTCCATCTTCAGCATGGCTCCACGTAAGCGGGGGGGAGGTAACTCCCTTCAACCTCCACCGCACCCTGCTGGCTCTGAACCGTGCCCTGCATCCTCCATCGCAGGTCCTGAAGCCTCCGCCTCCATTCTTGAGTCTCGCCTTGCTGGCCCGAAATCTGCCTCCATCGCAGGTCTGCCTTTTGTGCCTGCTCCTGCTCCTGCTCCTGCCATCGTACCTGCCTCAGGTGGAACCATCGCATCTGCATCTTCCATCTCCGTCATTCGTGCAGATCAGTTACGTTCATATGAATATCTCAACGACCACGAAAAAAACTTCTTTCTCTTGAAGCTATGATCCAATCTGTGCAATCTCATCTTCAGGAACTAGATTTGTCTATCGATGATCTCAAGAAAGAAGTTACGGCTATCAAAATCGAAGCTTCCTCTCATTCGACTACTTCAGCTAAGATCTAATAGCTTGAAAGTCAAGTGGAACAACAACATACCGCTGTCCGATCCTGGGCAGATGTGCTTAAAGGTCCTAATATTGCTGCTCTGCCACCTCCACCTTCATATATCTCAGCTACGTTCATAGAGAGCCGTTTGCGAGAGCAAAAGGCTCTTAATGTCCGAGTCAGAGGTATTACGAACTCCCATGATGCTGTTGGTGAAGCTAAAAAGTTTCTTGAAGAGAATCTTCAGCACCACCACAATGATATGGATAAGACATGGCGGACTAAGAAAGACCTCTTGTCATACGCTTTGCATCTACAACAAGTCGTCACGAAGTGCTAGGAAAGAGATCTACACTGCGGGGCACTACGATATACCTGGATGAAGACCTTACTTTCATTCAGGTTCAAGAACGGAAAAAGGCAAAACAGGAGGCTTTAGCCAATGGAAAGTGGGAGATCTATAGGGATGGTATCATTCGTTTTGTAGATATTAAACTTGCTACTATTAATGATATATCTGAGATTGTTCAGAGTTAGTGAGAGAATTAGAGCACTGAAGAGATGCCAGTTGAGTCTGTAAATGGTCTTCGTACCATATAATCCTGGACATTATCCTCATCTTAGTTAGTTTGGTTTTAGTTATGATGTTTGACGGCATTGCTCCGTCTTGGTTCCACTTTTTCTGGTGTACTTGTTCGTCTTATATGCCTTTTGGCATGGAAAAGACGTTAATAAAGCTTCTTCTTCTTCTCTCTCTCTTTCTCTCTCTCATCGCTATTTCTCCTCCCCCGAACCCTAATCTCAGAGAAACCCTAACTTGTCTTTTCATCTTGAAGATCACGCTTTGCAGAATTCCAGAACATGCATGGTATATATAGCGTTTCAATCCAAATGACATTAGTTTTATGGGATAAATTCAATGACACGTGTCCATCAAGCATGCTCGATGGTTGTAACCCTAATCACACGTGGACCAATCTGAAGCTCTGAAATGCGTTTTCTCCATAACAGCCTACATTCTCTCTCTCTCTCTCTCTCTCTCTCTCTCTCTCTCTCTCTCTCTCTCTCTCTCTCTCTCTCTCTCTCTCTCTCTCTCTCATAATTATCGCACCATCATGATTGGGCACGTCATTGCAAAGCTCATTATTCCACTACAAACCATGTCTTCACTCTTTGAGCTATCATAGAGGAAGCCAAGCATAGGAGATAGTGGGTTTACTGTTGTTTTGTTAACTTCAGGAAAGCCTTTGATTTTGTCCCTGGCTCCCTTCTCATCTAGAGATTAAGTGTAAGTGATCTTGCCTTCTCCACTGATATTGTCTTGGCGATGATGGCACGTTATGAGTGAGTCCTTGGTTGTTTTCAGAGTGACACTTGCGGCAGGCTCCTGGTATGCAGTAGGCTGCTACTTAGATCTCCACCCCAAGCTTGTTTCACGTTCAAGTATTCAACAATGGACCATTGACACCTGAAGGACAGTAATCAAGATGAGGGAAGGGAAGAAGGACATTGTTTACTGTTGTTTTATTGATTTTACAAGGGCTTTTGAGACAATGCCAGGAGATAAATGGCGAGAGAATGGTAGCGGTTGCAGGCACCCATGAAGTTTAGAGAGCTCTCTGGCTCTATGAGCCAATATTGAGAGAATTGGCCAAGGCCCCATGTGGCTGCATTGGGATAGGATGAATTTTCAACATCAGCAATGGAGCAAGGCTGCACTGTGTTACATAACGATTTAGATAATTGTATTGAAGGCATGGAGAGGGAGGACAACTTATTGCAGATTACGCTTTGTTATTGCTCATTACACAGATCATGTGGTCGTATTAGCAAAAGACGAGGCTAACTTGCAATTGCACTAATGCATTAAGTGAGTTTAGCAAATTGCTCCAACACGGACGCTACTATGAAAAAGATCAAAGGTACTGGTAATAGGCTCCGGAGACCACAAAGTAAACATCACATTTGAAGGGCACAGCCTGGAAATTGTCTTCATATAATTACTTGGGATTGTCATTTGAAAATGACTAAGTGGAATTTGTGTGTAGATAAGACAGAATTAAGAGGTTTAGAGGCCCTCTTTAATACCAAAAATTAAATGCAGGCATTTACTTGTGGAGTTGGAGGATGAGAGAACTCCTTTTCAGGACTTTGGTGGAGCCAGTTATTGCTCACTCTTACCAAGCACAGGGACTAGGTTGAGGTAAGGATGCATGAAAAAAAATGGAGAAAGTGCAAAAAAGGCAAATGCAAGGAACAGTAGAAAAGGGGTAGATGGAAGAAAGACCCATTTGGTTAAAGAGGTGGCCCCCCCCCCTTCAGTGGTGAAAGAGACGAACAGAAAATCCCTAAAGATGACTCAATCATAGAAAGAGATTTT
This sequence comes from Diphasiastrum complanatum, assembly GCA_029204225.1. Taxonomy (NCBI): domain Eukaryota; kingdom Viridiplantae; phylum Streptophyta; class Lycopodiopsida; order Lycopodiales; family Lycopodiaceae; genus Diphasiastrum; species Diphasiastrum complanatum. The sequence continues at coordinate 33,793,163 of CM055100.1, forward strand.
ACAATAATTAGACCTAAAATATATTGCAATCTCTATGGTTGATCACATACATCCAGAGGGTGTTGAGTCTTCCGGTTTCACGTTTCTCCGCACATAGCTTTTGTCTCTTCTCAGCAGATTAATCATCAGGGTCATAAGTTATCATGGTACTCCTCGTCTTTTACGTATATACAGCATTGATATCTCGAATCTACCAGAGGGTTCTCACCAGTATATCAGGGAGTTATTTATCGTGCATACTCTCATGTGACATGGCCCGGGCCCTTGGTGGTCAAACCATACTTCTATCGTTCCAATTTCCTAGAGCTAGACAGTGTCGGGGTCCCAATTTTGCCTCATTACTTGGATGGCGGACTTTCATTATGCCTCCATTTTACACTGGGTCAATTCCAAGTTTCCTCACACCAGCTATATGTGGAGACTGGGCGCTTCCAGGGCATCCCCCATATGAGCAGACTTTGTCAGTTGTCACATTAGGGGAGGTGGAGTCAGAGGAGCATTTTCTATTCAGATGCCCTGTCTATTATGAGACCCGCGGACGATATCATTGTCTCTTCCAAGATTCCCCAGTCACACCTCGCTCTCTCATTGCATATGTTGACCCTAGATGTGTGGCACTGATGTTGCGTGAGATGTTCCTACTTCGTAGAGATATTTGTCAGAGAGATCAGTATGGATATCACGACTCCCGGAAAACCCCAATTACCTCCTTTTCTCTAGGAGACGATCTAGAGCATACATTGATGCCGACATTTTGTCAGAGGATGAGTCAGATATCTTATCACAGCTTTCTCATCGTGATCGCCAACAGCATATTGCCTCCAGACCACACGCTGGGGCTACCAAGAGACTTCACTAATCTAGAGCTCATGTGCGTAGACCCATTGCTCCTGCACCGGCATCTTCCTCTATCCTCACTTTCTTCAATAGCGGCCACGTGGCGACATGAGCTATCATATATTTATATGCTCCTTTCAGTATTTATCACACTTGAGATGTCTCTCTCTCTCTCTCTCTCTCTCTCTCTCTCTCTCTCTCTCTCTCTCTCTCTCTCTCTCTCGTGTAGACATGAAACATTTCTAGCTATAAATACACTTAAGAAAAGTCAAAGATGAAAAAAGCAAATTCTTTGAATCGTATGCATCTCCCAATAACCTCATATTATCAACTTTATCATGCACTCCATTCAGCAAAATTTTCACATGTGTCATAGGCAACCAAGATGAGCAGCAACATGAACAAGATATGCAAAAGTGCATCAAGTTTCTATTCATCAAGAGAGAAAAGAAAAACTCAGCAGCTTACCCATAAGGCAAGCTAGGTGACTTGCAATCATATTCATACCCAGTAAAGTATGTAAACAGCATAAATTTTTCGTAGCAAAGTCTACCCAAAGCATCTACTCGTTTTATCACAAAAGTTTATGTAATTCTAGTTGCTTCATGATGCTTTGAAGAGATAGAATGAACAAAATTCTATAAACTCTATGTCCACGCAGGACAATAAAAGCATGATAGATAAATGGTTAAACACTAACAGTTTTCCGCGTGGAGGGGGGGGGTTTGGGGTTTGTTTAACCAACCAAGTCACGCTTTCGTTTTTCAGCGAGTTCCTCACGCTCCTGCTGACGTAATCTTTCACTCTCCTCCTGAGCCTTTTCTTCTGCCTGAAGAACAGCCCAGTAAATGAGCTAATCCCATCAAAAGTTCAAATAGGAAACAAACTGCTAAAGAAAACATATAATGTTTGCTAACAGAGTGAACAACTGAACCAAATTACAAAAAAGGACACCAGGAAAAACAAAGCCACAGGATCTACGTGCTTGAACAGCACCAGCACCCAATGGCTTAGTTTTCTCCAGCCGCTTGCCTTTTGAACACCTTGGAGATCTTTAGCAACATATCATCCAAACAGAAAAGAAATCAACTAAACCAAAAACGCTCCTCTTTCATTCATTCACTTTAAAAATTTGAAAACACTGCCACCCTGCATGAACAATCAAGGTGCCAAATTGGCCCTTCTTGAACATCAAGTATAAAGACAAAAAGCAAAAAGCCAATCACCTTTCAGGAACTTGTGAGCCATCGCTTCAAAGACAAGGCTACTCTACAATGAAGTAAAACATTTAAGATGCAGTGCCTATTTTGGATATCCATTCTAAAGCGATTTCAGACCACCTCAGACAGGCCCAGAGGCAATAACAGCAACACAATATTAACTAAAGTGTGCCATGTATGCAGACTGCACCCTCCAAGCAAGATAATAAACCATAAAAAGTTCGTGCAGATTAAAGATCATATATTGCCAGATTTCAGACCACCTCAGACAGGCCCAGAGGCAATAACAGCAACACAATATTAAGTAAAGTGTGCCATGTATGCAGACTGCACCCTCCAAGCAAGATAATAAACCATAAAAAGTTCGTGCAGATTATAGATCATATATTGCCAGATACAAACTTCAATGAAGACACTTCAAGACCTTACTCCCTTTTACTATGAATCTACAACCTCTGTTATTTTAGATTTTACATAAAACTTTTTATTCTTGTTGCACTTATTGATAGAACTTGCATCATAAAATATAATCCTTCCACTATTTTCTGCAAGACCACTTTTTCTGTTTGATCTAAAAGTAGGTATGAAATAGCATCAACAGTTAAAAGCTTACTCTGCGCAATGAATCAGATCTGCGCAAAAAGGCCTCGGATGAAGACATCATTTTGTCTTCCTTCCTGAATTGCTGAAAAAAGGAAGGGTTGTTAAAAACATCCGGGGGAACAGGAACTAGATAACAGTAGCATAATGTTGCCACTGATCACAAACCTACGTGTGTGTGTGTGTGCGTGTGTGTGTGTGTGTATAAGTTGCTCCAGTATTTTGCACATAGATTGTAATCAGTAATCTTCACAGATCTGATTGAAACCCATTTCATACCAAATTTTACGATTTTTCCAAAAAAATAACAGAAAGACATCAACAAAAAGGTCAATAAAATCATCATCTTACCTCAAGAGTACCCAAAAGTGCTCCGAACATTCTACGGTTTCTCTTTACCAGACTGGGATCATCTACCTTTGGAAGAATTCTTGGCACAGGCTCCTTAATGTGAAAGTTCTGTCCCGACAAATCAGCTGTGCTATTAGAATCAAACAGATTGCAAAGCACAGCTAGCAAAACTACTTGCAGTCACACAGTAATGGAGTATCCCTTTTCAAAGAGATCCTCAATGTACATCTACGAAGAGGAGTCCAGTTACAAGGATTAGGGTTTAGAGAGTGAAGCAAGCTACAGAAAAAACTTTTCCTTGTACTTTATAAGCAAAGCTAATTTGACATCTGATCAAGCCTCTAAGAGGTACAGTACACATACAACATTCCAGATTGGAACTGCAAGCAGGTCTACCCAGTAATAAAAGCACATAACTAAACTATTAAATGGTACTAGGCTAGGATAGGTTATGAGAAGAAAGTAGTCTCCTCTAGTCGACTTTCCTTTAATCCAATTGCATAAACATGTTCAAGATGGTAATGAAACATTGTTGTATCTTCTGGAATGAAAAAATGAGTAAGGACTACAAATGGCGTCCATACTCACTGAGTCTCACAAGTAACTATTAAAAACTCCCAGAGAGGGTAAACCAAAAAAATTGATCTGCAACAAACACTACTTAGTCCAAAGCTCAAAAGATGAAACCAAAAGGCTCTAAGCATACAAAATGTTGTCTGTTTTTGAGAAAAAGAACCACGACAAAGATGTTTGGCAACAGGAAATATAAACAGATCAAAACTAAATTAAAATTATCAACCGCAGCCTTACAACGACTACATTAATTGTACGTTAAATATCTCTACTGTTTGAGTAGTAAGCTGCACATAGTTGCAAAATGGGTTTTGTGGAAATCAAAGTGCCCATTCGAGCTACTTTTACTTGGATTTCTGAACAGCAAAGTATTACCAAACTCCTATCTGAATGGATAGAAAAATTGGAATTTGGAGTGCAACAGCTCCTCGTGAAGTTTGAAATCGAATTGAGATTTGCAGCTCCAATTTTAAAATGAACAAGTACTTTAAAATAAAAGCAATTTGCTGAGTTAGGTTTCTTTAGTCCAGATTGGCTTTGAGACATCTTTCTGATGCCGTTCCTGGCTAATTCTGAAAAAAGAATGTTAGTAGCTGACACGTTGATTATAATTATGTTTCAGCCCACACCCATGAGAACAGAAACTGGATGTTGATGTGACAAGTGATATCGACTGAATAATGGAGTTCCTTGATACAAGTCCATAATGATTCGGCCTGTTTAAATATCGAATGAGTAAGTTGTGCACATGAAAGTAGAGAATAGCAGAACACACGACACATTCTTAAAAACACATGTTAAAATGCCAAGCCCAACATCAGCTCGTCTGAACTTAACAGTATGATAGCAAACTTTTTATCCACATAATCTATCACCGCCCAATATATTGTATTGCATTTTCAAGTGCGAGTGCAAATGAATTTTCCATTAGGCTTTCCCTCTTAAGACATGGTGATAAAGCAGCAATTAAGTTTATTTCTGATGAACTTATTCTAATTCAAGAGAACAGGTAACTGCATCATCTTCGAATATAATTAAACCTTTCTTGAAACTTCAACTCTGCACTAATTTACCATCTATATCTCTCAACAAGCTACAATGCTTCACATGAAGCTTCAGTTCAAAAAGTACCCATAGACAATGCAAGTAAATACTTACATTTATTGTTGCATCTCCTTTACGGTCTCTTCTCCGCTCTTCCGGATTCTGCACTGGTTTTGACCTCTGATCCTTTTGATCATCTTGTGAATGTTCAACATCATTTTCATGAGCTTGTTCACCTTTTGCTTCATTTGATTCAACACCTTCTTCTGGGCCATGAACCTGCATGTACCATGAGCAGAGGGCTATTATAAAACAAATGAAAACAATAAGGAAGAACAATATCTACTTAGTACTATCTCATACCATTGCAAGTTGCAACACACACATTCCAGGTGCCTATCTTAGAGAAGTGTGTGATGCTAACATTGACAAGCACGGTAGGAGGTTAGTCCAAATAGTTGCACTAGATCAGAGATCGTCAAGAATATCGGAGACTACCATTGTACAGAAAAATTGAAAGAGAATTACATCACTGTAAGTGTCCACAAAAAAAAAAGCAATACACTGTATGCTAGACTACTGACAAGTTTATAAATGATGGTATCACTGATAAAATGTGCAGTTAATTGGATTAAATTATGCAGTTCTCTCATGTTCAATGTCAGCAGAGATTTAATTTTACCTCTCGTGTCCTTTTATTGATACGAGCTCATACGTGTGCAGACTTCAAAATTTTAGCAAAGAATGTATATTCTGCTAATTAAGTGGCCCACAATACAATCTGAAAGAAGCTAATGAATTTCCCTTCAACATCTTGACTTCCATAAAAGCGGAATCATATACACCCAGACAACCTAATCCGCTGATAGAGTCGAATCAACGAGAAATCTTAGACCAAGAACCCACCTTCACAACAGCCGACAGAAGCCTCTTCTTTGTCAATGGCTGTTCTTCAGAATCAAATTGCTCACCCTACAAAAAGACAAAAAGAAGGAAGGCAACAAACACTTGATTTACAGATGATATGTAAGGGCTGTGAGCTTCTTTGAGGGCATGGTAGGATGAAGATAAAAAAACAGAATAAGACATCTTTGTCATCTCTAAATTCATCAAAAGATAAGGCAAAAAAAAATCATAAACTGCAATGCAGGCCTGCAGTTATGAGTATTTTGACTAATTTCGGCTGACATACTCGCTGTACTAGACCTTGCTGAGACATGCCACGTCCACGTGAGAATCCTGTACCAATGTTTCGAGCATTAGGACCAATAGGACCACCTTTGCGAAGCCCCCGAGGATCACGCAACCTCTCGGTAATCTGTAATTACACAACCACCAACTGTTAGTAACATAGATTCTAACAATTACAGATTAGGAACCATAAGCTGTAAGTAGCGTAGACCTATAAACAAGTCACAGAATCAACCACACCATTTGAGAACTAGAGAGACATGGCTAGACACAAAAGAACAAGATTCCAAACACTATTACTATTCTGTTGTGTGAGACTGGCAATCATTATAATATTCCATTTTCGGTAAGGAAAAACAGCTACTTATAACTTAATTGTTCAAATCTGATTACAACATGTATCTTTTAATGACCCGAAAACGTACAAGTCAAAGGTAAATACATTGGAATTGACTAGATGACAAATCATTGTTTCTTTTTGCGGCATAGAAGACTAGAAAGCTAATAGTTTTATAGTTAGCATTTGAGCGACATCCTCACTCAAATTCTGATACTAGAAGCCTGAGCAACTTGAAGCTTACTTTACAGCTACACTTTTATTTTGATACTATGAAAATGGAACCATTAATTCAAGTGACTCTTGGCTACAAGCTGAAAGAGAAAGTAGCTCTTCCCTTGTGATGACTAGCTTGAAATAGCAAGAGACAAGAGACAGCCTTGAAGTTGACTTCTTCTACACTGATCAAGAACTTTACTAAGAGTATGAGCACTTAGCATCTGTGATTCAAGAATTAACAATGAAGAGATATGAACCGATTATTTAACTTTACAATGTAAAAAAGCTGCAATTGCACCCTAAACCCTAAACCAACACTTTGCGCATAACGAAAGATTAGAAAAAACCCAAACAATTTGACAGATTGATCCTAAATAGACCCACTATTTTTTTAATGAATCAGACGAACAGCCCCATGCAAACCGCCGATTCAAACCACCCCATGATTCGTTGAGCCACATGATATCTGCCTACCATATGATGTACATCATGCTCCCACTTTTACTACTCTGATTTTTGTCAATGACCCCGATGTGGATCAGTTTTATGACCCATGTGCATGCATATTTTTGGCACACCACTAGTTTATTCTGAAGTAGAGGCAACGGCACATGCTAGTAGTCTAGTTGTATTAGAGTAGGCTCAGATGCACCTTGACAAATCTCATCGAAGTTTTCCTTTTCACATATGATCTAGGATACTACGAATCCTTCTGCATTCATAGTTTTTTGATGTTCTAGCATGCATAGTTGGTATAAGTGCATGAGACACAGGGGTGGCCGAGACCATATTCATGGATCATATTCTCTAAGTTCCTGGCTGCTACTATGTGAAATTCCCAGTCTCGACAACTAGCCTGGGATGCATATACACCAACCTTTACATATGGTGCTCCGCACTCTCAGTCCCTACAAATTTTTTGGGACATTTGTACATTTGAATACGCATATGGATGAATATGCTACGTCATCAAACTTTTCAAATTTGTAGATACACATACATCCTAATCAAATTTGGATTTTTACCTGTTATAATATTGAAAATGACATCTATATATATATTTCCAGAAGATCGTGTTCATGCCTTGGATAACATCTCGTCCAATCTTCTTACTCAAAAAGTATCATCTCGACCATTGAATCAAAGATGCATGCCACATTCCAGAACGCGTTCCGGATCACATTCCAGAACGTGATCCAGGATTTCCCATTATGGTTTCCCGGAACGCAATTTTTTTTTGTTTTTTTGTTCAAAAGCTGCCAATATGGGTATCACGTGAAAGGATTTTAAAAGAGCAGTTCTGTTGCTTGGTTTCAGATGGTTAACCCCCAATATCTGCTATTCACTATCACTTTTCCTTAATCTGAAAATTGGACGAGAAAACCGAAAATGTAGGCAAGGTACATGTAGGTGAAGAATGGCAAAATGCAAAAGCAACTAGAGACTTTGCTAAGCAGTTTTCTGCTGATGAGTTAGGTTACAAATAAGCATAGGAAAAACAAACATCATCTTAGAATAGGGTTTTCCAAAGGCCGGAAAGAATCATCAAATAAACCCTAAAACCAAAAGAGTTACCTCACGACGCTGCTGATTGAGCACTTCAATCTCATGACGAAGTTGGTCTGCAGATTTATCCAGTGTTGCGGTAGCCATGCTGACTAGACTCTACTCTCGTAAATACTCAAGTTAATAAGCACGAGTAAGGAGGACAAACTAATACAATGACATATACTAAGTTTACTGATTTACTGCTTCTTGCAAAGAGAAGCTGAGCTGAAACTGTTTACTATAAAATGGATTGACGTCCAAAGATGAAAACCCAAAAAACCTGAACTACTACTAAGTCATTCAGCGCGTGCATGATATAGTGGTGAAAGACGAGCCGAATGGCTATACTGGTACTTAGTGAATAAGTAAGAGACAAGGATCTAATCATTGGGGGCTGAATTCCCAGGCGAAAACTTCTTCGGAGTCCTCGAACCTTTCTGATACGATCCTACTACTCCATCCCAGTCAGACATTCGAGCTTTTGCTCACTCTCAATCCGCTTGTGCTTTTTCTTTCCTTCTGTGTCTAGCTTTTCCGATCCAACATCTCTCTCTCTCTCTCTCTCTCTCTCCAACACCTCACTATGTCTCTGTCATGGCTATTTTTACTCCCAAAACCCTAATTTCACACAATCCCTAACTTTTCACAACTTTCATATTGAAGGTCGCATTTTTTTTTCATAAATGATTAAGCAACTAGTGGTTAAACAATATATAGTAAAATAAATATTATATATTCAAACTTAAATGACTGATATCCAAGTGGTATTATTTTGCTACCTATGAAATGGCCATAAATGATAGTAACATTTAATTGGACCAAGTTGTCCTCATCATAAACTTTTTTAATTGCATACAAGTTACACAACTAGTAGGTTATACATGACATTTACAGCCTGGCAACGCCATTAGGGCAACACCAAGTGAGGAGCAAGCACCTAAGATGTCACTACGCACCGGCTGGGATTCGAGTCTGCGCCTTGCCGGTCGCAATCAACATCCTACACCGCGCTGCGATGGACCCTCATCATAAACTTCAAAACTCTTATCATATTCAAAGCATGGCTAAATCATATACAATAATTTCGCACATTCTTCAATAATTTCATACACCCAACTTAATTGACTAATAGAATTATTGATCATCATTTAACAAATGTCATCAACTCGAAAAACTCTCACAATGTCAAATTAAAACCAACTTTTCTCACTGTTTTGAGACAATATGCTCCAACGATACGACATCTCAAACTCAATATGGCCAAATTCCAAAGTCACTGTGAAACTTTTATCAAGATTTAAGCTCCAACATATGCACCTTGAATATTAAGTATAAAAATATGGTTCTTAAAATTTTAAACAGCATTTGTAACATATGAAAAAACATTCAAGTTATCTTTTTTCTTATGATTGTACTTTAACATGGCATAACATCCAAACAATTTTGGCCCTCTTGAGATAACTTATACTCTTCATATCAATGTTTCAAATCAAAACCACTCACATCATCAAATAAATCAAAAACAATAGCAGCATCATCAAAAGCACAAATCACATATTTACCTTTAAAATCACCAACAACCTTCTCAAAGGCTAAAATACTAATCTCGTCATTTCAATCATTAAGTCCAAACTATTATCTTTCAACATATAACTATGACATAGAAAACTAAAATACTGTCATACCAAAATAACAAATGTACAAAAGATATTAAAATTTTCAAAATAACTCTCAACGATCTTCTCTTTCTAGAGAGAATCTTCAACTCACCAAAAGTCACCTGCTACAAGGCTCTTTGGTGACCATCTTTCTCACAATTATTATCTCTAGAATAGGAAACCAACATAAATTAAAAGACAAATAAAATACCATTTTCAATTATAGACCATTAACAATAAAAAAAGAAAACAATACCTAGCATATGAACTATGATCAAGATAAGCAATACATTGCATTCCAAACTCTGGAGTAACACCAACTACATCCATACAATAGGTTCCAACATTCTGACCTGTTTTGTTTGTGAACTTCTCGGTAACTCCAAGCATAGTTGCAAGCTCAAAAGTATATTGGCTTCATGTATTTTATTAGAAAACCAAATAGCATTAGAATTTTCCCATTTCCCAAGAGGTTTCAAAAATAAAACATGAGAAAAAAAACTCATATATTGTCCACGAATGACGATGACTTATTAAACATTGTAAATTTTCATTACATCCTTAATATGATAAGCAACAGAATAATCATGTCTTTGATATAGGCCTATTATGAGAAAATTAAAAGCGAAAGTTTACCTTTCCTATCCAACACAAGGCAAAAAACAAGTTCCTTAAAATTTAATATCGATACCTAGGATATCAAGTCAACTAGACAACACGGGAAGGATGTTAAGGTCCTCCATTGTATTGAGTGCTCATTTGGATCAATAGTTGGTCATCCATAGCTCCTTCGCATGTCTCCCCAACAAGTGGTATCAAAGCCAAGTCATTGTCCTCAACATCTTGTGGGGTGGTGGCATCTCAACGATCATTATATTATCTTAAATGGATCAGTGGCAATGTTGGAGAGGGATAATATTCTATGGGTGACATTGATTTGGGATTTACCCAGGTAAAGGATATTTTGTAGCGGCAATATCGAATCGATATGTTTTTTTTAATTTTTTTATATGCTTAGCCTTGTTAAAGTGCATACAAAGGTAATTAAGGAAAATCTCCAAATTTGAAGGTCGTCCTTAAAGGCAAAGTGCATAACTCTTTGGAAAATACTTGGTCACCCCACGAGATGTTGGGGAAAATGACTTGGCTCTGATACCGTGGAGAGACATGCGAAGGAGCTATGGATGAGCAGCTATTGATCAGAATAAGCAATCAACAACCAAGCTAATGCTACCATTGTTAAAAATGGTAAGAAATTAATAAGCTAGAAGTTTGTCAGTTCTGGATGACTTGGTAATAGCTTTAATCCAACCTAAGGAAAATGTTGGGTTCCCCAACATAAATCTTGTCGCTCTTAATAAAGTATTAGTCTCTTTATAGGTGTCCGTGATAGTCATTGAAGAAAGCTCAATAATGGGTGTCTATGATAGTCGTTGCTATCTTCAATCATGTCTATGACAGTCGTTGCTTTCTTCAATCAGACAACTGATTTTTACACCATGAAAAGAGTTGGCCAAAATGAAAAATGTTAGAGTAAGAATAGATATGAGAAGCGCAATTATACAAGTCATGCAATCCATAAACATGAATAACATTAGACAACTAATTTATAATAAAAATTTTGAATTGTATTGCATAGCAAAATGTATACAATATATCAAAATTGACGATTAGAAGCTAAGATAGCTTACTAAGCTCTATATTGGGTGTGTTATGCATCATCTATTGGAATGGCACGTCACTGTTGTTGGAGGGTTTGCGGATCCCAAGACAACCCTAACCCTAGTTAATAAGTGAGAGGGATTTGGCACCCTGCGTGTGTAAGTCCAACCCGATGATCACATAGAGATTTGATTAGTTGAAAGTCAATAAAAGGACTTTAGGCCTTTTTTGCGGGACTTTTAATGTCGCAGGGCCTAAATGTCAAGTTAGTGAATAAAGTTGGGTTTCCCTCCAATTTGGATGGTTCTCACTCTTTTTTAAATCTGAATAATTAGGGAGGCAGAAATGGACCCAGGATTCAGAGGCCAGGGTCCTCCTCTACTATAAAAAGGGACCAACTCGAGTTCCTACACATGTTCATTTTCTCATTTCAATAAAGCATATTGGTTCTCTTCTGAAATGGATTGATGAATGTCCTTGCTCTCTATCACTTTTCCTCCATCTCTCATGCTTTCTTTGGATTTTGCTAATTGTTGGATCTAATTGTTATTGGGATTGCATGTTGTTATATTTTTTATGAGAGAGAAAGGGAGAGAGAGAAAGAGTAAGCTATCTTGTTGTGGATCGTAGTGTTAATGGATCGTAGTGTTAGTGGATGTAGTGTTAATGCTTAGGGTTAATGGATGTTAGATTTAGATTTGGATCTTTCATTCATGCTGAAATCTGAACTATACTATCAATCTCATGGGAACGAATCTATGCGTGACAACTAACTTCGTCTCTTTGATGCTAGATTGATTAGATCTTGGATTGAGGTTAGGCAAGGAAAGAAACCCACTACAATTTTGGCACAATTGTTGGGGAGCTACGCCAATTTTCAGTTTGCAGCATGGTTGTTGGATGGTTAGCTTGCATTAGGCATCGTGTTGTGGCATGAATAGTGTTAGATCTGCATTTAGGATTAGTTTGGGAGTGGTTTTGCTTGATTTGAGTGGATTTGCTTGTTTGAAATCTAATCTGATTGTAGAATAGAAAAAGCTATTCAGATCACCAATCTTAAGATCCATTTGGATCTGAGATATCAGAAAAAACAACAAAAACCAGTCAAATCTGCCAGATTTTGGTCAAAAAAAGACAAAAATTGTCATCAGAGTTGATAACTTTTTGCCCTCTTTCAGGAAACCTTCGCCGAGTTGCAAAGACCTTCGGTTTTGATCACAAAATCTTTAGCTTGAAGGGTAAACAATCCTTCCCAACAGATTTCCAGAAACATCAGAAAAACCGTCAAAAAACACCAAAAAATCACCAAAACCCTAAAAATACAAAAAAAAGAACCTTCGCCCAATTCACTGTGCATAGGTGTGATTCAGATCTATCTACTGCCGGTCGACAAAGAATAATACCAAAAATAGAAGGTTTTTTCATAAGATTAATTGTCATATTGCCATATTTTTGCCAAAAAAGTCACTTTTTTGCAAAAATACCAGTATTACTCTTGATCCTTTGCCAAAACCTTCGTCGAGTTTTCAAAACATTCTATTTATAGTAAAATATTATTTTTGAGTTCGGCGAATATTCTTCTTGTCCATATCATAGAAAATATTGATTTTTACCCTCGTCAAACTACAGAAATTGTATTTCCTTGTGTCAGAAAACTTTGTCGAGTTTACCATAGCTTTATTTGTGTCAGATTTTGCATCTGAGAGTTCGGCGAAGGCTATTTTCAAAGAAATTGTCAAAAAAATTGATCAGGGTGTTTTTTTTCCAAATTAGCACTGTTGAACCTTCGCCGAGCCAATCTTTGTCTAGGAAACCTTCCCCAGTTCTATTTTTAGAGTCTGATTATAAATCAAGTCTCTGTCAAAATTTGGATCAAATCTGTATGATTTGGATTCTGAGAAATTTTTTATTTTTTGAGAAGTATCGATTGATTGAATTTCGAAATCTTTTTCACGATATAGAAATCTGATTCTTAAAGAGTAGAAAAGATCTAGCAGATCTGATCTGAGATAGTTTTGATTGAAAAATCTAGATCCAATCTCATTGTCTACTTGTTTTGAATCTGTGAAGATGGATGCCCTTGGAGGTGCTCCTCAAGAAGTCAATCTAATGATTGTTAGAAGAGCACCCCGTTTGGATCTATCCAAATACAATGGGTTAACAGATCCAATTAGATTTCTTCAGATCTATGCTGAATCTTGTGAAGGCTATGGCAAAATTTTCCCTCAAGATAAACTTAAGCTTTTTCCTATGGCCTTAACAGACGCACATAAGATTGGTACTATAATCACGATGAAACTGAGCGTACAGATTGGGAGGTTGTTAAAAGAGCCCTTATCACACGATTCAAACCTCGAAAGTTTATGGAAGACCCATTCCTACATTTAAGTAAAATTAAAATGGGAAAGCGGGAAATGGTTCGAGATTACATTGAACGGGTGAAATGCCTCAAATCTGAGTGCGAACCTGATCTGATTAACGAAAATGCCATGATTATGTGGTTTTGTCAGGTCTACCTAAACGAATCAGACGTGAGTTGAAATGCCATAATGAGTATGCACTCTTGCAAAATGCTATGGACGATGCAATTTGGGAGGAGGATGAAGATTCAGATGATGTGTCAAATATCAGTATGTTGCCTTATACAGCAAGGTAGACTACTACGACATCCACCACTACTGCATCAACGAATGCCAACGCTAATGCAGAAATGATGCTCAATGAGATCGATAAACTCGGGAAGAATCAGCAGAAACAGATGAAAAAGTTGCAGTCGCAATTTGATGAGAAGATCAAAGCATTGGAAGATTTTCATGGAAAAGCAAACAAGGAACCTGAGAAGTTTGCAAAGACTTTTCCTACTAGTAAAAATGTCTGGTGTTCTATTTGTACGAAAAAACGAATGGAAATCAGTGTATGCCATTTGTGTAATTCGTCTGATCATGAGACTGCATTTTGCAACTTCAATCCTCGAATAATTCAACAACGATATGTCCAGATGGGATATCGAGAACCACAGTATGGAGGAAATCCAGCAGCTAGACCTCGACAATCTGCTCTTGAATATCTGGAATGTTTAGCCTTACCTGCCCCACCAAAGGACTCTGCTCCACCTGCCAATTTGATGGAACCAGAACTATGGTAATGATCAAGAGGGTGGATCTTCAGAACAGTATGTTATATATGTTGTCACGCAACAACAAGCATCTAGAAACTGGACCAGAGCACCACTTGGATGCTTTGCATGTGGAGAAAATCACAGAGAATGTCCAAATAAAGAAATTTGTACCATTCCGTCGTGACTGTGGTTATGGGGATTGCCATAAAGACTGTCCAGCAAGACCGAAGCCATCGCCAACTACAGCTCTTGTAAATTTGATAACAATCAAGCAAAGACCAGAAGCTCAGAATAAATCAAGTGTACCCTTGATGGTGGTCACCAGAGCGCAGAAGCAGAAAAAACTAGTGGTGGATCCAGTATCTGCTAATTCCTTTACCATTAACAGATATACCAACAACGTCTGGAGTCTATCCAAATCTTCATGCAAAAAAAAGAAGATATAAGGATATGAGGCAGTGGATTAAACATCTGCAAGAGGAAGAGGAGCTTGAAGCTACTAAAGCAACAATCGAAGTTCGTCCTTCACCATTGCAGCCACCAAAGAAATTCACGTACAAATATGAATGATCAGTTGCATCATCATGAAGAAACCTTCAAGATGACTGAACCGGAAGTGTTGCAAACAAAACTGCTCATGAATATTTTATCTAGTAAGATTAATATTTCATTGGGAGAGTTCCTGAAGTTGGTGCCAAAAGCAAAAGAAGTCTTAGTGCAAAAGTCAACTCAAGCAGAACCAGAAGTCCATCAAGAGCCGCTTTTTTGTGCTGGATTTGAAGAATCTAATGAAGTACTCCATATCGGAGCCATTTGGGAAAGTGAACAAAGGAATATCACCTTGTCGATACAATGTAGACAATTATAAATGATGGTCTATCGGATGCCTACCTGTTCCAAATCGATGCTACACCTAGATGGGTCAAACAGCTAGTCTCATTTTTATCAACAGGAGTAATGAATCCAACTATGTTTAAAGTCAATAAGCGCAAACTGATTTTGAAGTCTAGACCTTACCTTCTAATTGTTGGGGGACAATTGTATAAAAAAGATGTAGATGGAATAATCATGAGATGTGTTAATGAGGATGAAGTAGAACAAATAATTTTCCTATCGCATGAAGGTGAAGGAGGATGCCACTTCTCATTTGACAATACCGCTAAGAAAATATTATTAGCCGAATACTGGTGGCTGACATTATTTAAGGACACTTACGCACAAATCAAAATCTGTGATGTCTCCCAAAGAATCAAGACTCCTCAATGAGCTGATTTTATGCCTTAAACTTCAATAACCGAAGGAGAAGCATTTCATAAGTGGGAAATTGATTTTATAGGACCGATTAGCCCAGCCACCCAAGTAATCAATCTAGGTATATCTTAGTGGCCACTGACTATGCTACAAATTGGATAGAAGCTAGAGCAACGAGGCAAGCTATTGCCAAGTTTTTGTATGAAAATGTTGTCACCCAATTCGGTTGTCCAATAGAGTGAGTGAGTGATAGAGGGACTCACTTCTTCAACGACGTTGTACATAACCTCCTAGCCCATTACTTTGTGAAGCATCACAAAAGTACCCCATACTATCCTCGATGCAACGAGTTAGCAGAATCCTCAAACAAGATCATCTGTCGAATGACCAAAGTAGTTGAAGCCACCCGAAACAATTGGGAGAAAAAGTTATATTCAGCTAGTTGGGCTTTTAGAACCACACCACGTAGATCCACGTGGATGACACCTTTTCGTTGGTTTATGGCCAAGACGCAGTAATGCCGGTTGAATTTATCATTCCATCTTTACGAGTCGCATATTTCGAGCAACTTGGTGAGGAAGCAACCATCGAGCACCGATTTTTTAACCTTCACAAACTTTGTGAAACTCGGTTATTAAGCTATCATGCATAGCTAGTAAACAAATGTAGGCAGAAGGCCTGACATGATAATCATATTTAATTGAAGGAATTGGCTGAAGGAGATCAAGTTCTACTCAATAGAACTCGAAAGATTAAACCAGGTAAACTCAAATTCTAAGACCAAGGACCTTATGTGATCACCAAGATTCATACCAATGGATCTGTACAACTGAAAACATTAGACGAGATCCCATTAGACACTTTGGTCAATGGATCTAGATTGCACAAATTCTATACACCATGAAACTGTGATTTATTTTTGTATATGTGTATATATTCTTCAAGAAATAGGTAATATGTTTCTTGGTTTTACGTAAGCAATTCATATCCATGCTTTTCCAAGAAATATATCCTCATACCCTCGTCTTTGCGAGTTTTTTTTTTCCAGCACAGTCTCTGTCCATTGCACGACATTTTTGATGTCTACTTTTTTCTTTTCAATGACGTATTTCTCTTATTCCAATACACACCTAGTGTACTTACAAGTTCGTTCCATTTTTTTTCACACACCAATTTGTTTGATGCTCAACTAACTATTCTATTCTACATTCCTCTTTACCACTTGTCCTTCCACAACGTTCTGAGAGAGGGAGAGACAAGGAGAAATCCTTGTGTTTCAAGAATCACGAATCAACTCAAGACATACTTCAACAAGTCCCTACCATAGTCATATTTAATGAGAAATTTGGCTAACAGTTAAATCGCAAACGACCGCCAACCACCATAAAATGACCGTAGGAAAATAACCGCACTAGTCGAAAGCAACCGCAGATATCATAAAATGACCGTAGGCAAATAATCAAACTGGTAGAAAGCAATCGCAAGATACTGCAGACCATCGCAAGATGATCACAAACAAATAATCGCACTGGTTGAAAGTGACTGCAAGCAACCGTAGACGACCGCCGACCACCACAAGATACCACATTATCCAAGAGCAAATCAACTGAGAGCAAATCAATAGAAGAGCAAATCAATAGAAGAGCAAATCAACCGAGAGCAAATCAACAGAAGAGTAAATCAACTAAAGGTCACACGAGTGACATGTCAATCAACGATCACATCAGCCGAGAGCGTCATCGACCGACCAACATAAAATGATTGTTCGCAAATGTACTTCTACCTCAAGAGTTTTTTTTGTGTAATCAAGTGTCAGCTCTCGCCACTCTATGGCGATCTTGCGCATGCTCACAACACTCTGACACATCTTGTTACTACGTTCATACTTGTTGACTACACTTTATGAATTTACTAACCTAGAAAGCACCAAAAAGATTGAAACAATTCACAACCTAAAACACGCAAAGACGAGCAGCGATAACCATGACTACTATTGATTTTGAGTTTATGGTTGGAAGCATTGATGTTCTTGTAATGGATATGAAGGAAATGCAGCAGTGGTATGAGGAGGCACAACCAGTATTTCAGATATTGGAATTTAAGATCCCTCCGACCCATGGTTATCAAAGCCACTTCCTGATGACAATGGTGTATAACCAATACAACCCTACAATGAAGGAGTTTTCATTCAATCTCTCGAGGAGCAGTAGTCACACATTTGTCGTGCCTATGGCCACCAAAGACATGATGGAGTCCGGGTTTTCAAAAGGACCAATCAGAATCACGAAGAAGCTGAAGGAGCTAGAGAGCACTCAGCATCTCCAATTTCTGGATACCTTGGTGGACAAGTACAATAACAAGGATGGCTATCTGTTAGAGGCCATCAAGAGCAAGGAATTGGTTGTAGCATGCCTGACCAAGTATACACACAAGAAGAGGTCAAAGGTAAAATACATTCTTATGTTAATTGTTTCACCGCTAGCATAATCACTTGTACAAAGAGTTGCACTCTACTGTTGTGGACCGATGCAACGAATTTTTTGCATGAAGGAATCAGCAAGAAGCAGACCCTTACCACCTTTGGGTAGCTGCTCTTTGACATTACACAATCCCAGATTCAACGACATGACCTAAAAGCAGTTCTACCACCACTGGATAAGTAGCTAAGATAGTTGTAGATGATAACCGAGCCAGATGTAGCTGCTCAGGAAGAGGAAAAGCACTGTAGCCGAAAATACATTGCCGAGCCACAGATCCAGCAGCCGAGGAAGAGCACTAAGCAGAAGTAACCACTAGAAAAGATGGTCAGGTGCAGGATGATAATGCAACATTGGGAGAGGAACACATGACAACATCATCAGCCGAGGAGAATGTACCAGAGGTAAATTCGAAAATAGAGTCATTCGTGAACCATTGCCATTCTCTCACACCCACGTCATCATTATCGATGTTGATCAGCTTGATTACTTTGAAACTAATGGTGTGTTATAAAGGCTTTCATGAAACTGTTTCTACAGGGGCTGTGCATATCAAAGAGGAGTTAACTCCATTGAGCGGACCCCTAACTCAATCCATTTCCCTTTCCACAATACATGCCCCTTTATGATACATTTACCACCACCACTTTAGCTCATGCTACCACCACCTTACTGTCAGATCCACAATTTTGCTTCCCACCCTCACATTATACACCTTCTCAATTTCCTTTGTTCAGAGATGTCAGTAACCTATCGAAGACTACCAAACAAGCCCTGGAATCTCATGCCGAGATATCCTTCCACTTGCACTGGTTGGTGAGCCAGAATGAAGAACTGGCTGATGGATTAGTCGAAAAGACTAAAGATCTGGAGGCTTGCCATGCAGAGCTCAAGGACAAGAGGATATGAGCTGCAGAAGATGAGCTGAGAAGCGAGGAGCTGCAAGGGTTGATCCAACAATAGATCCACGACTTCTTGCAGCTACAATATCAGCTCAACCAACAAGACGCACAACTTTTACCGAGAGGTACGTGGAATTGATTCAGAGGTATGAAGCCCACAAGGACAATACCAAGACTTATCAAGACCACTACGAGAAGAAGCTGCTTGAGTCTTAGAGTCAAATTCAGAAGATGCAGCAGGACTTATTATAAGTCCTAGCAAGGTGAACCAGCTCTGGAGTACTACATGCAAGGTACAAGCAAGACTATTCATCCAAAAAAGAAAAAAGACCAAGATGGACATGGCATGGGAGGATCATCTGAGACCGCTACCTGACTACCCCCACCGCGACACTGACCCCTCCTTCTCCATCCTATTCATCCTTAACAGGACCCAATTATCCATTGTTGATAACCATCATTGTCTTGCAATCCATCCGCTCAATGGACTGACAAATCATTTTTTATGTATAGTCTTAAGATAGAATAAGTTTCATTGATGTTTTGAATAGGGATGGCATGGCAATAGGCTTGGATTTCCACTGAAGGATTAACCGAAGGATAACTAATAGTGAAACCGATTTGCAAAAGTAGAAAAACCAAAGAACCCAGTTGATAGTGTCAAATTGATGTTGTAGAGGGACCTGCAACAGGGTTGGCGGAGGGCAATGTTGGTAGATTATCTACCAATATCACAATCAGCCAAAAGGAATATTTCTAGTCCGAGTTCTTAAAGTAGCTAGACTTGTAAGTTATAGACCCAACCATGGCATCTTGTTGTGTAAGACCATGAGTTGAGGACAAACTAGTTAGTTACTTGAGAGTTAGTTCGATGTGACATGAGAGTGGAGAGCTAAAAACAATATTTAGTTGTAGAAAGTAGCCAAGAAACAAAATGGCGAGTGATAGACAGTGGGCGAGTAATGGAGAATAATAGGCAGTGGGTGACTAATGGCAAGTAATAGATTGTGGGCAAGTAATGCTGAGTAATGACGAGTAATAGACAACGGGCGAGTAATGGACAATAGGCAAGTAATGGCAAAAAATGATTGTTGGTGAGAAATGGCAAAAAATGACTATCGGCGAATAATGGCGAAAAATCAAATCTTTACTCGCCGGTCTGCCAAGTAGTACATCAAGTACTATACTATGCTCAGTGCCAACCACGAGTAATGATACTGAAAAAAATACAAGAAATCTCAGTTGGCGAGTAATAGAAAAAGACGAGAAATTGGAAAATAACCGGAAATTTGAATCGGCAAATAATGACGAAAAATAACTTAACATTCGCCAATCATCAGAAAGCTAGATCTAAGTTTTTTGAGCATGTTGTACTAATGGCGAGTAATAATAGTGAGTAAAAATACGAAAATTGGGTTGGGCGAGTAATAAATTTTGATGGCGAAAAATGGACTTTACTCGTCGAGGTAACAAAAGATGCCTCAGGGTCTGTTGTGGTCTCTAGGAAAGTGGCGAGTAATAACAATCACAGAAAAGTGGAAAAAACATAGTAGGCGAGTAACAAACCTATCAAAGAACAGAAAAATGACAAAAAAATACAAACAAAAAATCCACTTCTAGGACTGTTTAGCACCGTATCTGCGGCAACGGCGCCAAAAAAATGTTGGACCCTTTCTGTGCCTCCTTAATTAGTGTGATCAAGAGGGCAAAGAAGGGGCTTGGATCTCCAAATGGGTGAGTAGTCGTGTAGTAACGGGCTTCGATCCAATGTGGAGAGGGCTAAGCGATGAAATATGAGTGGGAATCAAGGCTTGCTAAGGCTGTCAATCTTAGCTTCAAATTTGATCATGGAATAGCCTAGATTTGTGTGGTGTTCTTATTTATTGATTATTCTCTTTTTGGTCTTTTCTTGGTTTCATTTATTTGTTCTTATCTAGGCATTCTTGGCTCTAGATCTTCTCCTCAAGAGGTTGGTCTTCTCAAGGGAGGTGAACAGTGAAAGAAGACCTACCTACTGATCCTATTGACCACTTCTTGATTTTCTTAGAGAGAGAGAGAGAGAGAGAGAGAGAGAGAGAGAGAGAGAGAGAGAGAGAGAGAGAGAGAGAGAGAGAGAGAGAGAGAGAGAGAGAGAGAGAGAGAGAGAGAGAGAGAGAGAGAGATTCAAAAGTGAACCGAACAGAGTTTTATCAGGAAGAGTAGAAGGAGTGCAAATACAAAGGAAATGGCTCCCTCTTATAGATTTGAGAGGTGAGCCCCCTTCACTTTGATTGGCTATTGAGGTTCCATCAGGATCACTATCTTGACCGTCAAGATCACTTTGTGTTTCTTGAGATCAAGTTGTGTTTCCCAACTTAAGAACTTTACAAAAGCTAAGTTTAAAATACTTTAGTGAATAATTGTGCTCCATGGCACTTATTGGCCTAAGGCCCAATGTTGGACTTACACACGCAGGATGCCAACTGGTCACCTATTTCTAATACTTCTAACTCTCTACTTAAGTTATGTAGTGTTTAGGCTTATTGCAGAAGCCTCTTGCCATATTCTAGAATATTCCATGTCATACCCATAACCGAACAACATATACCTTTCTTTGAAGATGGATCCTCCTTTGTCCTATCATCAAGAGTAATGTTGATATAGCAAAGGGCTCCTACCAAACAATATTTCAAAAGGGGTTTTCCATTCAATACCACACTCGGCCATCTATTACGTAGAAAATTAGCACACAACGAAGCTTAATCCCAAAAGGATTTAGGAAAATCTGCACCTAATCTCATTGATTTGGCACCTTCACATAAGGTTTTATTCTTTCTCTCGGCCACTCCATTTTGTTGTGGTGTCCTTGGGCTTTTGTACTCCCTCTTGATCCCATTTGCATCACAAAATGCATTGAACTTGGTAGAAATGTACTCACCACTATTTTTACTCCTCAAGCACTTGATCCTTGTAGAAAATTGGACCTCCCTTACCATCTTGAACTTGGCAAAGACATCAAACATCTCATCATTGCTCTTTCATAGATACACCCAACAAAATCTACCAAAATCATCAATAAAAGTCACATACATCTTAGCACGTCCATTGCTAATTGTAGTAACACTATGAATATCCGAATGCACAAGTTGAAAAGGCTTACTTGACCTTGGTGTAGATCTCGTGTAAGGTAACCTATGCAAAGCACATTGCTCACAAACATGATTCAAGCTTGTTAAAGAATTGGGAAGACCAAAAACAACTTGGCTCTTTGCCATCACCTCCAATGACTTGTAGTTGAGATGCCCCAATCTTTTCTGCCATACCTCTTGCAGTAAATATTGCTCCTTTTCCATACATCCGACTTGGTTAGCAACAACATAAGCATCGAGTTTAAACAATTTATGTCGCCTCTTCCCTTTTGCAATCAATTCATCCTCCTTCTTGATCAAACAAGCATCACCAACAAACTCCACTTTGAATCCCTTGTCAAGCATTTGACTCAAACTAAGAAGGTTCTTAGTGATAGATGTAATGAACAAAACATCCTTCAAATTCACATTCCTATTAGTAGAGAGGTAAATTGGAATTGTGCCAATCCCTTTGATTGCACACTCACCATCATTGGCCATGTAGATCACCTTCTTGTCACCTTCAAATGCAATCAATGATGAATAATACTCCTCTTGATATGTCATATGTGATGTAGCTCCATTATCAATCCACCAAGGATTAATGTCTCCATATTGCTTAGCCAATAAGAAAGATGACATAACAAAAGCATCATTTGAATTTTGTTCATCAACACCACCTTCATCAAGAGTTAGATTGGTTTGCTTCTCACCTTGATCTCCCTTATTCTTGAAGCAATCACTAGAAAAATGTCCTTTGACTTCACAATAGAAACATTTTATTTTGGATCTATCTTTCTTCTTGCCAACAAAAGTAGAAGGCTCACCTTGATCTTGCCCTTTTGACCATTTTCCTTTCCCTTTGTCCTTGAACTTGTCTTTTGAGAACATAGCTTCTTGCTCTCCAACTTGAGATGTAGAAGAAAATCCTCCTCTTGCTTGGAGTCTAAATTCTTCAGCCACCAAGACCTATTGCAAGTCCTCCATACTTGGCAGAGGGCTGTCTATTTGTGTAGCAAAATGTCTTCAAAGAAAAACGAAATCCTAAAAGTGCACTCGCCTAGCCGCAGAACCGATGCAATTTGTTGTAGTCTTCTTTCCACCAAAAATAACATCGATATAACCTATCAGAGCAGCAGCGATCTACCAACTTTTCATAGCCAGCACTCTACCAACTTAAAAGTTCTACCAAAGACAAAAAAGGGCTGTAAAACTTCTATTCACATTTTTCCATAGGCAACTAATGGAGGTGGCAATTCGCTACAGTCTTTTTTCCACCAAAAGAGTCTTATATCCTTGTTTCTCAACAAAGGCCATGCTCATTGTCTTCCTCCTACATGCTCCAAAAAAAAACCATGTTGGCTTTCTTTCTTCTTCAGGACTCACAATCTTTCTTCTTTTGCTGTGTTTCTCTCACACAAACACTCTGTTTTCTCTCTCTCTCTCTCTCTCTCTCTCTCTCTCTCTCTCTCTCTCTCTCTCTCTCTCTCTCTCTCTCTCTCTCTCTCTCTCTCTCTCTCTCTCTCTCTCTCTCTCTCTCTCTCTCTCTCTCTCTCTCTCTCTCATGTCTCTGTTTTTATCTCATTGTGATGTGTTTGTTGCTCGTGCATCATTATCAGATACACGCGACGATGGCGTGTATCTTTGGTAGCACTTGACGCTGCCAACTTTCCAGTAGGACCTGAAACACAACTTGGATCGTTTTCTCTTTCTAAACGCTCCTTTTGATGATGGATGCATTAATACCCATGTGTTTTTGACGTATTTTTTTGGTATCCAATTTCCTGCGTCGTCTTTCTGATTGTGAAGAATGACAGAATCTATTGTGGATCTCGATCTCCTTGATGCCATGTTTTCGTTCTCTCTCTCTCTCTCTCTAAATTTTGCGTAAAAACTTCCTAAATAGACAAATTGCAGGTAAGCTTTGCATGCTGGACTGACATTGTGTTGGTAAGATTAGGAATCGAATTGAATGTCGATTTTTTTCGATTTCCATTGCCTATATACTAAGTATACTTTTGTCAATCTCTCTCTCTCTCTCTCTCTCTCTCTCTCTCTCTCTTTGTGTTGGAGTCTTGACATGTTTTGATGTGCTAATTCTGCCGATGGAATCCGGATAGAGAGAGAGATGCACTCTGACTCTCGTTCGATGTTGTGATCAGTCAGTGATCAATGAGCTTCCTGTGATCGTTATTTGGGATATGTTGTTATCTGACAGGTTTTGGATATGGCTAGATAGAGTCGAACTCTTAACTATAGCTATTGTTGCTAATTAAGATCTATCCTCTTCCAAGGTGTAGATAGAGACACTGTTGACCTACTACTGATTTAGTTATGATGAGCCTTCATGTGGAAAAACACTGACATGGACATCGAAATTTAACACTTTATTTCATTTGTCGTAATCTTACATCCACGTTAGCTTACATATCATTGCCACATCAAGAACTATATGCCACGTCTCTGCCATGTCGAATGTTAGATTCCAACATAGTTTTTGTTTGTTGGATTTTGAAATATATTTTTAAATTCCATTTACACCTTAATTTTCATTTTGCCAAAGGTGATTTTCAGAGTGGAGCATTGAATGTGATGGATTTTGACAAGCCGGAGTGCAAGATTTTATAGAATATCTTCGATAAGTCCATGTCAGAAAGCTCGTATTTTGTTGTAGTGTCACATAATCGGTCCATTTATTTTAAGTCATCCCTTGCAACTTAACTTGTCAGGCAATGTCTTTGGGTTTAGAGAGCA
This sequence comes from Diphasiastrum complanatum, assembly GCA_029204225.1. Lineage (NCBI taxonomy): Eukaryota > Viridiplantae > Streptophyta > Lycopodiopsida > Lycopodiales > Lycopodiaceae > Diphasiastrum > Diphasiastrum complanatum. Next base: position 33,818,012 of record CM055100.1, read on the forward strand.
CGCTTGAGTTGCGTGACTTTACTATCAAAGGGCCTATGCATGTGTTGTGTCGTGAAAGCTCAAATTATAAGTGTGATGAGGCAAGCCCCATTTTCCCCAATGGAACAATGGCCAGGATCCATTTGTGGGACAACCATTCCAAAACTAAAACAAGGTGATCCAAAAAATCAACAACAACTTTGTTATGCATGTTAAAAATTGACATTTTTTTCTTCTGCAATCTAAAAAGAGTGACTTCTTTTAGTTTTGCTGCGTTAGTGATAAGCTATTGTGATGATTTTACATGAATTTGAGCATTAAAATGAGGGTCTAAAGAAAAGCATTTTTTGTTTTTTTAACTTTTTTTTGCAATGATTTGAATCCCTTGTATAAGGCAAAATTTTCAATACATATCATTTCACCTTGTTTAACTCAAGCTCACCTTAAAATAACACCACCTTTGTGAGAATCGTCACAATAGATCACTATCGTGGCAAGCTAGAAAAAGGCCATTTGGGGGTCTCATTGGATGGGGTTGCACCTTGTGTGCCCATAGCCACGAGTGATGTGATGCCCAAACAACCACGAGTGATGTGGCACCCAGGCAGCGTGGTACATTATCACATAAGCACAATTTTTTTTGCCTAACAAAAATAGCTAATACCCCTTTTGATAGTGTTTGAGAAAGTTGACATAGTATAGGAATGGAACTGACACTTTTTCTTAAAAAAATCAGCACCATAAAAATCTTGAAGGTTTTTTTTTATAGGCAACCCTTCTATGAGTAATAGTTCAAAAAAACTGACAAGCTTCAAAAAACGCAGGTTTTTTTGAGGACAACACAAAAAGGATTTCTCGAACAGTGCCTTCTGGTGTGCTATGGAGGTGCACGAAAACGGGTGCTCATGAAATCTTTGGCATTGACGAATTTCAAGATGTGATCAAAATCTCAACTCTCAATCATGTTTGTGAGCACCAGAAGCCATGGGCAGGCTCCGAGCAGTGGCACCACATGCTACCGGGAACTCGGGAACTCGCATGGCACAAACGACTCCCATGTGTAAGGCAGCTCCTTTAAGCCCCATGGGATTTCAGGGTGCCAAATGAGCATATTTAAAGCATCTAGGTCTACCCCCTACAAACGTCTATGAGCATTTATTTGAATTGATTCAAAGCACGAACGAAGAAGAACAGGGAGTTTTCTCCCACAATAACATACAGCTTTTTTTGGCGATGGAGGGCGAGCGGAAGAGCGCCTGAGCACCGAAATTTTGCCGATCGCTCAAAGCAAAGCAGATACGTGCATACACAGGAGCAATATTGATGATGCGAGAAGCTGAAGGTGATTTGGATATGCGTGCTTCTTCTTATTCCTCATCATATATTTCTCTCCATTGCATGTGTGCCTTGTTTCATTTCACAAACTTAAGCTTTGCTAGACATCCTAGAAGCTGCCTGTTTATTTGAGGAATATTTTCAGAGAATGAGGAAGAAAAATTTCTTGCCGCATTTAGCATTTGGCGGGCTAATGTGCGCTCGTGACGAGAGCCTTCAATGGCGATTAAGATGAATATAAGTTTGGTTTTGCAAAGAAATCATGAGGAATTTTCTAAGTATGGGGAAGAATTTAGGGATAGAAAACTGAATTTGAAAAGACAATGCTTCCGGATTCTCTATGCTTTGGTCCTTACGTGAAAATATGTCCTGCATGCCATATTACTGACGTGCTAAGATTCTGCAGAAGTTTCTATAGCAATCGGTAATAATTGATTTTCGTTGTTGGAATGTATTCTGCTGCTTCACATGGCGACTGCATGCTGGCTGTTGCAGGTAGATGACACTTTAAACTATGGAGGGAGATAAGCTACAAAGATAGAAGAGTTTAAAAATAATTTGCTCCGGATGAGGAAATGAGGGGCCTCAATCAAGTTCTATAAGCTGTTAAGAAAGGACAGTGATCAAAGCCTAAAGGTGCAATGGAATCTGAGACCAGTGAGTTCGTGCAGGGTGAGGGAGCTATCGCTTCTCATGGCCCCACGGAATATCAAGCCAGGGTCATTCCTCATCTTCATGTTGTTCCTATATTTAAGAATTAGCATGCTCTGGGAAAATTTAACTACGTCCCTGGAAAGTGGTGAAAGTGTTTAATATGCTTCTTGGTTTCCAAGGGGAGGCTCGAACCTGGGACCAAAGAAACTTTGGATGCCAAGCTAACCAGTTGAGCCAACCCCGTTGAAAGTGTTTAATATGACTCAATTGTTGTGTAAATCAGCTGAAAATATGACAAACAATCTAGCTAAGTTGGTTCTTGAGTTTGTTAGAATTCTTTCTGAATCAATTCTCGCTCTTTTGGAGAGTATAGACTTTGCAACCCTAAACTCGTTTCCAACCTCAAACAGATGTTCTTGTGATCAAAGAGATATACATTGTTATATTCAATTGCAAAATTTATGTAACGAAATCATAAGTTTTATATTTGAAGGGATGAAGTTTTCTTGGACAAAAGGTTTAGGCCCATGGTTTAGAGAAGTGTCAAGGGATGTCAACAAGGATGATACTAGGAAGGCTTGACTTGGAATTGTTCCACAAAGCTTAAGATTAGTGCTTTAGGATGTTGTGCCACTCTTTGAAGAATATTCGAGACTCTCTAAGTCTGTCCATCAGCTTTGTGAGGCCATCCCTTGCAAATTGAGCTCTCAAAAGGATTTAGATTCACTCTTGTGGTTTCAACTCACCGGGAAATGTTTGCATACATCTTCTCTCAAATGCTGAAAAATCCTCCACAACTACTTTGCAAGATAGTTACTGAGCATAATACATCTAGATGTCTTTGTATCCCCTCTCTGGAACGTGACATGAGTACAACATCATCAACATATACCAAAATCGAGATCAATAGGTCGCATAGAGTACGTCCGTCATGTCCCTCCTACACAATCATCCGCTCCAGCTCATCAATATAAAGTCCAAACAAGTGTCAGAATTTGTGATACAAATTCTAGATGGAGATACTAGTCCTACTAGCACTCACACAAAACCCAAGCATAGAGAGAATTCAGATCATAGGAGAATTGAGCAATTGCTTTAGCTCATTGAATTGAATGGAATAATTGTGATGGGGCGCCAGTCTTCTTAAATAGTTTCTCTAATGATTGATAAAAGCTAATGAGCCTAAAGTAAATAGCAAAAGACAAAAAGCTAATAGCTATAATAACTACCTATATTGGGTAAACACCCAAGATGAGTTTCTAAGTGATAAAAGCAAATCCTATTCTAGAAGTAGTGCACCCACCTACATGCATGACTAAAAAAACGAATTTACTATAAATAGTAATGACCCTAAAATATGACTTACTATAAATAGTAATGCCCCCCTAAAAATAGCACGCAGGCATGGCCAAACTATCATTAAGCCGTGTCAAATAAACATTAATTTCTAACACTCCCCCTTAATGTTTACTTTGTTATCTATTACTCCAAGAAGTTTTCTAAACTTTTGAAATTTTTCTTTGCCAAGACCTTTGGTAAAGATATCTGCAACTTGCTCTTCCGTAGGACAATAGATAAGCTCCACTTCATTACTTTGAATTTTCTCTTTGATGAAGTGTTGTTGTACTTCAATATGCTTTGTCATGCTGTGAAAAACTGGTTGTTTCGCCAATTTAATACAACTCTGATTGTCACATTGAAGTACCATAGGTGAATCTTGTACCATATGTAGATCATGTAGAATCCTTCGTAACCATATTGCTTCACATGTTGCACTCGTAGTAGCTCGATATTCTGCCGATGTAGATGATAAAGCAATAGTATGCTGCTTCTTTGAACTCCAAGAGATAGCACCAGAACCAAGACTAAAAACATAACCTATAGTAGATCTTCGGTCTTCCTCATCTCTAGCCCAATCAGCATCCGCATATCCCTGTAACTTCAAATCATTCTGTCTACCATAGAGAATACCAAATCTCAAAGTGCCCTGGATATATCTGAGTATTCGCTTAGCAGCTTTCCAATGAATCTGCTTAGGCTTAGCCATAAACTGACTAACCATACTCACAGCATAAGCAATATCTGGTCTTGTAGTAGTTAGATAAATTAAGCTTCCAACAAGCTTTCTATATAACGTCTCATCTACGTCCTCAGCTTTAGTAAGCTTACATCCATTATTATATGGTGTAGAAATAGTCTTGCACTCTAACATATTGAACTTTTTAAGAATTTCATGAGCATACTTAGATTGAGAAATGAATAGTCCTTGTGCTACTCTCCATACCTCAATCCCAAGAAAATATTGTAGTGAACCAAGACCTTTCATATCAAATTCTGATGAGAGATCTTTCTTGATTCCCTGAATCATACTATGATCTGATCCTGTAATAATAAGATCATCCACATACATCACTACAATAACAATATGATTATTCCCTGACCAAAACATAAAGTGTATGCTCCGAACTACTTCTCTGAAAGCCGAGCCCCTCAAAGTGCGTGTCAATCCTCGTGTACGTGCCTGCTTAAGTCCATATAATGCCTTGTCCAACTTGCAAACCTTATCTTCATGTCCTGCTACTATGTATCCCTCTGGCTGCTCCATGTAGACTTCTTCCTCTAGAAATCCATTTAGGAATGCACTCTTTACATCCATTTGTTGAATACCATTCAAACTGAGCTGCCAATGATAAAACAGTCCTCATAATAGTAGACTTAGCAACCGGTGCAAAAGTTTCCTCATAGTCAATTCCTTCCTGTTGAGCATAACCTTTTGCCTCCAATCTTGCCTTATAAGCAACAAGTGTCTCGGAACCAAATCAAACGCTTTGCGGAAATCCACAAAGCAGCGATAGACTCTCTGTCTCCTGGACTTTGCCGCCTCAATGATACATCTAAGTATGAATACTTGGTCAGCTGTGGAGTAGCCTGCTCTTAAACCTGCCTGACCCATAGCGTATAGCTCCTCTATCTCTGTATGAGAGCTGATGATAGACTGCATGACCGAGCCATATAGCTTAGCCATAGTGTGGCTGATCATAATAGTGCGATAGTTGTCTACCTTCAGAGGATCACCAGTCTTAAGTATAGGGTGCAAAAGGATAGTACACCAAAGTGTGGGAAGGCCATAAATAACAGATTGGTTGAAAACATGGGACATGTATGGGGCAACAATATGGGCGTTAGGTTTTAGGAAATCCATACTTAGGGAGTCAACATCAATGGCTTTATGGGTTTGACTATTTTTGATGGCGTTTTCAATCATGGGAGGAGTGAAAAGGGTGAATTCTGATGGTCGTGGTGAGAGAGAGATGGGAGGAGAGTCAATTGTATAGAGTGCAGCATAGTCAATCCAAGATTCGATGGCAATAGGAGTTGGCTTACATGAGTTTTTAGAAAACATCTTCCAAAGGAAGGTGGAAGAGGAGTCGTCCAAGGAATCTATGAGTTTCTGTGCCAGAGACTGAAAGTAAGCGGTCTTTTTTTCGCAAAGTCATTCTATGATATTCCTTCTATTTAAATGCTAAGGTGTCGGGAGAATGGTATTGAGCGTGAACAACTTGCTTGTGTAGGGAGAGGCACTCATCATCATACCATCTATTATAAGTGCGTTTATGAGATGAGAAAGGTTTTGGTGGATATGCAGTATTGGCTGAGTGAAGAAGCGACTGAGGTAAAAAGGCTGCTTGTTGGTCTACTGAGGATGAGAAGGGGAAGTCCTGGAGCAGTGTGGTTAAAGAGGAAGTGCATGAAGGAGCCAAGAGGAGAGAAAGAAGGACGGTGGGGGCAGGTGGGAGATGTCGTAACAGAACCAGGAGTAGTATGGCCAAGGGACAGGAGCAATAAAGAGTGATCAGAGATGGTAGGGTTCATAATATGAAAAAGTATGAAGAAATGGAATCAAGGCCGGTGAACCAATGAAGTAGTCAACAACGCTGTGTCCACCTCCGTGTGGGTGGCAAGTATAATCTGATGATGATGGCCAACGATATAGGCCATTCAAAATGGCTAAAGAATGAGCTTTTGCTAGTCCAATCAACTGTTCTTCAAAGTGTGTAGCTGGAGTATCTGCATCCTGAGAGGTCCTGTCCAAACCCATGTCCAAAGCCTGAATCTGTAGGAAATCACTATCTACTAAAACTCTGTCTGTTGGGTGCTAGTGCGAGCATTAAAATCACCTGCTAGTAGAATAAGACCCTGCTATGCATAGCTGACAATATCATCTGAAAGAGACTTAAACGGGTCACCACCATAGTCTGCAAAAGCTGATGTCTGAGGTGCAAAATAACAAACTGCTATAAAGAGATCTTGAGGCAACCCCAAGTAGCGACCAAAAAACTGTAGCCAAATAAATCTCGCAAATGGATCACTTTTGAGCAGTTTAAAATGAGTACTATATCCCTCTTTGGTAAGACATGCGACACCACCAGAGCCATGTGTGGTTTTGCATCTCAGGAAAGGTCTGTATGCCGAATGCCATGAATAATCCTAAAATAGTTGGAAGGGGTCGATACAGTGATTCATGAGTCTCTGTTAAGAGCAAAATATCACATTTCTGCAAAAAAGAGTGAAAATCCCCTGCTAATGGCTGAGAGAGAGAGAGAGAGAGAGAGAGAGAGAGAGAGAGAGAGAGAGAGAGAGAGAGAGAGAGAGAGAGAGAGAGAGAGAGAGAGAGAGAGAGAGATTTTCAATTTGACTTAATATAGTGTTCAAAAATGTGAATGGAAGGAGCTAGTTGTCATAATGCCATTGTGAAATTGCATGCACAAGATGCTTCTCTTGTGGTTTAACAAGTGTGACTTTGCATTTTAACATGTTTGCAGGTACTGAAAGTGAATTTCGAAGGACCAGAAAGAAAATATCTTGTGCATTACATAGTAAGTTTGTGCAATTTTTCCTTTTGACAAATGCAAATGCTCTCAAATGATAGTGTAAACCAATATTCATTGTTTAAGATGCATCTTATATTACAAAATGGTCTTCTCATGTTAAAAAATGTTTAAGATGCTTTTTATGTTTTAAAATGATTAAAAGTCTTTTGAAAATCTTAGTAGTATTTGTCTCTAATTCTCATGTTTGTTAACTTGAAATTCTTTTAGGAAGCTCTTTAACATCCAAAGCTAATCGTACAAACTTTTTTAAAATTATAGTAATACACTTTTCATCACAATTTTAGTTTGCCCGATCTTGATGAAATGGGTTTGAGTTCTATTTTTAGAAATCTGAACTTTTGAATTCTCTTCCTCATGTGAATAAAGTTTGGAATTATGTAGCAATTGCAGGGAAATATTTAATAATGATATCGATTAGAACTTTTTGGATAAGAGAAAGTCTTTGAGCCTTAATAGTTCTTGTTGTTGTGGTGACCACTTATCTTCCACGTTTTGTCATCTTTCTTTGGGCCATATTGTTAATGTAGATACATCTATCCTTCCCTCATCTTTTTTGAACGAGGGTCCTTTTAAAGGCACTAAATGTGTTTCTCTTTCTTCAACGGATGTGTATTTGTTAGAATTTATAACTAGAGTAGAACTGAATTTATGTAATGTATTGAAGAATTTTGTGGAGTCCATGATTTATATTATCGAAATTGACATCTGAAGGTTCAAATCGCATGGCTTTCAATTTGAAGAAGTCTAATCTCTTCCATTGTCTAGCGCTCATAATTTATTCCCTAGTGAGGAAGAAATTTTTCTTTGTAAGTTACATGAACGTTTTGTCAATTTGTATGTGGATAAATGCTTAAACAATTTTATACTTGTTTGCAAAGAATTCTATCTAGAACCGTTACTGTTTGAAGTCCATTTTTCACTTTATAGCACATGTAACCTTTTTATTAAGAGTGTGGTAAATGGTTACCAAGATTTTGTCATTCTTGTAACCTTCATTGATATCGAAATCTTCCATTTTTGTGTGGTGTGTGGAAGTTTCATAAACTTCCTAAAGACTTCGCAGATGCATTGCAACAACCTGTAAACTACTCTTATTGACCTTTCTAAGTGGTTAAGTGAATGCTTAAGAGTTACCTTCAGTTAATGAACTTTGGATAAAACTTACAGAGGCATTTTGATGTTCTTGTAAATTGTGCGCTAAATGATTGTATCGGCATTATAAAAGTACTATAGTTGCTCAATGCTACTCATATAGCAGAAGAAAAAGCTCAACCTATGCTTCTTCAAAACAATGACTTTAATCTAAATCTATTTGGACAAATTTCGCATCGACAACTAGTTCAACATATTTTTCTAGAAAATTAAATGAAACATGATGCATGTCTTTCATAAGTGGCTTGCATTCTACGATTGGTAGGCTTAAGAACAAAAATCAACATATCGATTTAGATTAGGAAAGATTTACGATGTTTGTTTTTGGCCGAACTGCTTCCTAGATAATTTGCATCTTTCTCTATTCCAGCAAAGGATAAGTATTCCCATTGGTACTGATTGAACTATTTATCTAGCAATCTCTTATCTTTTGTCTTATAAACTGGAAATTATGGAAATATTAGTGTTCCATGTTATTTCATAAACTAACCCATGTTAGAAGCATAGTTGCAGCGCGATTCCTGAATCGCGATTCAGAATCGCGATTCCGATTCGCGATTCGGGATTTTCCCAGAATCGTGTAGAATCGATTTTTTTTTTTTTTTGAAATTTTTTTAGGCAATATGGGTATCAGATGAAAGCTCTGATCGAGGGGATTATGATTGTGTAGTTTGCCGACTGTTTCGGGTGCGAAACACCAAAAAGTGTGTTTTCACTCAGGGAGTTGGAAGGCCAAATCATGAAGAGGCCTTACCGTCGGGGCCGGGGTCTACCGGCAGCCCCTGGACCCCGCCGTTGGGGGGCGTTGCCCCCCAAACCCCCCACCAGGGGGCTACCGCCCCCCGAACCCCCTAGAGCTTCTTGCTATATAGACACTGTAGATAAAAATGCCATCGCCCCCCTGTAGATAAAAATGGGGTCCAAATGCGCGCCGAGAAGGGCCCAATATTTATGCCCCCAACTGTATGTACATTGCACTCACATCTCCAGTGAATTAATTGCAAAAATGATTATCATCCATACAGTTGATAGTCCAAACTGTAGCATTAACATTTACTGAAAACCGGAGCAAATGACAACCGGATAGCTACTGAAAATAAGATATGTTTGTGCCTCATCTACTGCACTTCTGAGAGGCAAAACGTTGGTTTGACCATTGACCCCCTAAAAAAATTTCAGCAATAAGCTATTTTTCCAATTTTTTTTTTTTTTTTTTTTGCGATTTTAGGTCGCGAATCGCGATTCGCAGAATCGCGACCCGCGAATCGCAGACCCAGTGAATCGCAATTCGCTGCAACTATGGTTAGAAGATATATTGCATAGACAACTTCTTCATACCAAAAGGTAGAGAACATATCATTCCATACATGTGAATTGTAAAAGAAATTAATAAAAAATTCAAGCTCTTTAACGTTCAAAAAAACATATTTGAGAAAAAGAAAATTCAGTTTTTTCTTTTGTACATTTAAAATGCCTATGGAATGATGTTCTGTACGTGCTTGCTTTGTTAAAGAACTCTGATATCAAATATACGACGCCTATCTTTTATCTTCCTTATTTTGGCAACTTAATAAGTTTAACAACCCTAAGGAACCTAGTACCTACCCTAAAGTCACGTGAACTCATTTGTATATGTAGTGGTAATTGCCTGGCTAGCTCATATGTATTGGTTGATATTTTCGATAAAAGGTTGCAGCTAGAATTTTGTAATCTTGACTTAATTTGCATGCCTAATATTCCTCTAAAATTTGCAATTTTTCAAATATGGCGCAATTGAGCTCTAGAAAAGAAGTTGTTGGAGTTTGGAGTTCAAAATCTTAGGCCTACTTCAATTTTGCAAGTACCAATCTCTGTAGGAATTGCAATTCGAACAACGAATATGTTTGACTTGGACCCGATTTAAATTGGCTTGGTTGAAATTTGACAAAAAATAGTAGGGCAATTTTTTTTTTAATTCGTAGTTCATAGTGTTTTCCTTGTAAAAATCTAATTTGTTTCAAAGAAAATCTTCACTTAAACAATGCACAAACATTTCCTATATCTGATCGAAAACGATATGAAAATTTGATTAGCTTTGAATAGAACCTTTATTGAACTAATGTGTAGGCAGCAAAGCCTTCTGTGTTTGATCCATGTAAATTATCCTATTGTGAATGTAGGAAATAGAAGCCTAAGGATCCAGAATCTTAACTTTTCAATCACACAAAACATTCTCAAAGAAAGAGAGAGATGGCTAGAAACCCTCTTGTAGAAACTCGTGGACAGCCAAGGAGAATAGTCAGTATTGCTTACAAAAGTGTCTCATACAAATGGGATGCACACATATACATAGTCCAAGATGACTATCTAGCTTCATGACTAGTGGCTATCCAACTACTTGACCATTGGCTATCCAACTACTTGACTATCCAACTTTCTATAAGTTACATAGAAAGAATAAGGTACCTCCAATATGTCAAGTTGGGGTACTTAATGTCACAATTGGGCCTCGTGGACCCACGAGTCCCTACTAAGTTAAGAGCATACTAACTTAGCTAACTCTAAGTTTAGTAGGCCTAATATAATAAATGACCATGGTTACACAACTCTTGACCTTTTGGGTCAAAGTAACTATGGTAATGTAAGCAATTCCATTTACATTCCAACAGTGCAAGTGCCTATTTATAGTGTCAGAGAGCCCAAATTAGGTAGGTTCATAAGTGGACACTTAACATGTCTTGCTATCTTGTACCTACTACTATGTTTCAAATCGATTTTGAAGAGCTCCTCAAGTCATAACACTAAGCAGTTGAAGCCATTGATCCGATTATAAGGTTTGATTGCTAGATGTCTTACTATTATTAATCAAGTACCCACTATTGTGTTTCAAAACAATCTCAAAGAGCCCTTTAAATTTCAATATTCTTAAGCTATAAATTATAACATTTAGCATTGAAGTCAGTGAGCACTCAACATTTGTGATTCATGAATCAATAGTTAGGAGATAGGATTTGATTGATTATAGCCTACATCATACAAGTATAGAGAGTTGTAATTGCACCTTAGATCCAATTGTGGTGAAATCATAAGTTTGAATGTTTTGTTGATTCAGTCTCTCTTTTCGTTCTTCAAAATGTCTAAACTCAATATGAAGTCATTCATTGTGTTTCACATTTTGTTGTGCAGGGTTGGCATCATAGGTGAGTAAGAATCAGCAACACATACAATTATGATGTAGGAAATACAAATTTTATTTGTGAACAGTCCTGACTTTGATGGCTCTTTGCCTTAGCATCAACCAAGCTCTTATCATCGTTGACTTCGTTCAACAATCAATGACAAGTAATGTTCTATGCCTAGTGTTTTTAAATTTTCAAGGCTTCTCCAGAAATGTGAAAATTATGTGACATATACTTGGGATCAGTTCTGTAGACTTGTAAGAGGCACTTTGCCATCACAAAGTTGAAGATTTTTGTGATACATTGTAATATCCAAATTAGTCTTTTAAGAACGTATCTGTTCAATTACTAACATCAATCCTTCAATAGCAGTAGTTAATTCACCGATATAGTTTTGTGATTTGTTGCCTCTACTTTATCATGTTGCACTTAAAAAAGCTGGCCTCCAACTTTATTGAGGATTGTGTACGAGCACACATCCTTGCAATTTAATCGTGGAGCTTGTTGGAAGCACTCATTGGCTCAGTGTAGCATTATGTTGTAAAGCAGCGAGTTTGCCTTTAGCTTCCTAGTCCGTTGAGATGTGTTTTGAGGCAGCTTTGTGTGAACCAAAAGACTAGTAGAAGCATACTTCACATTTGCCAACATTGGTGGTCTCTTATTTGATTGATGGATCATGAATCTTGACAATTTGATTGATAGATATTGTTGTTGAAATTGTCCATAAACATAGTGAAGAATATCTTTTGGATTGTTAAGCTCAATATATCTGCTTAGTTAAATAAGTAAAATCTCAATTTTTTTTTGGAAACCTCTCAATGTGTCATTGTTTAAATTCTTGTAATAAGTAAGTATGCTATGTTCTAATGACCTTGTTCGAGTTGTGTATGCTGTTGTTGTGCATGCAAGTCTCTTGACAGAGATGCTTAGCAACTGCTATAGATTGACGTGACGTGAATTTCATATTTGGCACTGATCTATCATCAAGTTGGTTTGCTGATAAAAACATTTGTGTGAAAGCTAAATACCAAGCATTGCAAGAGTAGATGATAGATTGGTAAATTTTTCTAGCATTTTTTATTATCATGGGATGACGCAAATAGCTATTGAATTTCGGTATGGAAAGTGAACGGCCAAAGCGAGAAGTATTCAGAATTTTAGACTTCACTTGAAACTTTACAGACTAGACGTATCAAAATTTTACTCATGGACAGTGTGAGCAGGAGTTATGTCATAAACGATAATTCACTTATTCTCTAGATTTTGTTTCTTTGCTGCTTAACCCAAGTAAGTCTCATGGTAGCATTCCTAATTAGAGTAGATTTTTTGCTTTCCAGGCCAAATACAGTAGGTCTTTGGTTATGCGGGAGAGTTGGTGCATCCAATCAAAGCCTTTGGAGCGTAGTCAGTAGATCCTAGAAATATAGTCAGTTTTTTAGCTCCATCATAGGCCAGACTAATTCTAGATTAGTATTCTGGTATGTGGTAAATGTTTTTGCTTTGTTATGACTTTGAGATATGTGACTCTTATGTGTCAAGAAAACGTGTTCGTTGCAGCTTGGCTTGGTTCTGCAACAAATCTGTATGAAACATAAGATCGGCCATTTGGAAACGGCATCCTTTATTGTCAAATTTTATATCTTCTTCATGCTTTGACTTGTGATTGTTATGTTGATATGGTGGCACTATTTTGAAGGTGGGATGAGTGGGTTGGAGCAAACCGCCTCAGGAAGATTGCTGGTTCAGATGTGGATAAGCAATTAAACCATCTTGACCACCATGTTGCCAAAAGTATGTTATGTAACTCTTTCAAGGGCAATGTTTGTGATTAGAGGGATTTCCAAATATGGTGCATGTTTACATCTTAAGGGCCAACATCTTTGGAAGAGTTACTTTTACCTGTCAACTATGCCAGTATCACTCAATGAGCCAACATCATTTGCTGTCAAATGTATTTTATGCTAGCAGTCTCATATATGTCAAAACATTAAGAGTCTTTGTCAATAGCTATCTCTAGTCATTTGGAAGGGTAGCCTATTGGTGTAATGCAGGTGGTAATTTGCATGTTTGGAAACAGTAGGCAAAATTAAATATATGGTAGGAGAATTATGGTAGCTTCTTTTTAGGTTTGGGATATCTTTTGTTAAAATATTTCTCTTGTTTTTTGTTCCCTGAGGTGATGTTTTTTTCGAAGTGTTACAGGTTAACTGTGTCTTTTGTCGATATTTCCTCATTAGAGGCACACACATGACTAGTTGGATCTTAGACTTTCTAGACATTTTCTTCCGATCCAAGATCTAGTTCCATGATATGGTTCACTTGAGAATGGACATTCTACTTAAAGAACCAACAAAGATTGCTGTGATGTAAATAGAATCTCAAAGTTCTATATGGGATGAGAGTATATAAAGCTCCTTATAGTGTCATCTCACTCCATCATTGAAAAGAAAAGGCAACACCACAAATGTGATTCATAGCATCAAACCAATATCCAAGCACCAAAATAAATGAGTAGAGAGGGAAAACATGCAAGTAGCCAAACGAACAAGATCTCCATGCGAGCAATCCAAGAGGACTTCGACTCCATAAAAGAAAGAGGAAGGGAATACTCTTGATCTATCCTCTGAGAAGGGACTTGTAGCATTTGCCCTATTGTTCTACAAACAATTGCAGACACAAAAGTTGGAGCAACATATCCTTATTAGATATGTTGGAAAAGCCGACAAAGTGCTCTTCCTTTGTAGCTCCTCCACAAATAGTTAAGAGGCATCCCACAGGTTGGTGCTTTGATTTGAGCCCCGATGTTTTTTTGTAGGATCTACGTCGATGAAAACGACATCTTCGTGTGTGTGTGTGTGTGTGTGTCTCTCTCTCTCTCTCTCTCTCTCTCTCTCTCTCTCTCTCTCTCTCCATGCTGCTGCCTGCCTGCCTCCCTTGGTTCCGCCCTTATCTGCCTCCCCATGCCGCTGCCTGCCTGCCTCCCCTCATTCCACCTCCCCGGGTTCCGCCCTGCCCAGTTTCTGCCTCCCCAGTTCCGCCTCTCTGGTTCCAACCTACCCTGTTTCCGCCTCTCTGTTTCCGCTTCCCTGATTCCGCCCTTTCCTGGTTTCGCCTTCCCTGAGTCCGCCCTTCCCAGGTTTCGCCTTCCTGTCCTACTTTCGCCTCCCCCAGTTTTGATTTCTGCTTGTCCAGCGCTACCTTCCCTGGTTGGACCCTGGCTCTATTTCTCTGTCAGAATGCGAATGCCTACGTCTGATGCCTCCTCTTCCCATGGTGACATTCAAACTCAGCTTGATGATTATCTAATTCATTTAAACCACCTGATCACTACCTAGTAGACTACCCTTCAGATTCTCCAGTCGTCCATTTCCGATCTTTCTCAAGAGCTTTTTTCTCTCCCAGTTCCTATCCCATTACCCGATCCACCTTTTGTTGTCCCTCCTTTTGCACCGATCCCTCATCCTACTCCTCTTGTTCGTGATTTTTAGGATAGGGTTATGCTTACTATCTATAACGGTTCTTCTGATGCTAAGGATTTGCAGAATTGGCAATTGAAAACTTATTTTCAGCTTGCTCCTCGCACTCCGACACAACAACTTCAACTTGCTGCGTTACAGTTGTTGGGATGCGCTTTGACGTGGTGGCATACTCATCAGTCCCTGCTTGATGCTTATGCTACCTGGGATGAGTTTAAAGTGGCCATTCATTCTGCCATGATTGATCCGACATGGTTTCAGTCTCAACTGGACCTCTATCAACATCTCACACAAACCGGTATGGTTCTAGATTACAATGAAAAGTTGTTGAGTTTTCTGATGTCCCACTTGCTGAAGTTATTGGTCATTATATTGCTGGCATACGTGGTTCTTTAAGTTATGATGTTCAATCTTCTCAACCTACTTCATTAGATCGTGCTATGTTGCTTGATTCTACTTTACAGCATGAATACCTTGATCTCAACAACCGTCCTTCCAGTCTCGCTCTTTGTCTCATCCCCCGTTTTCTCGTTCTTCCCCTGCACCATCCACTTCGTCAACTGTTTCTTCTACTGTTTCTCCCACTTCCTGTATTGTTCAACCTCCATCTGTTCTCCGCCCAATTGTCTTTAAGCGTTATATAGCACAAGAAATGGCTGAGATCCGTTCTAAGGATCTCTGTCGTAGCCCTGACCACTTGAACGGTAATTGCCCTCGCTCACATCCACGCCCACCAGCTACTTTACAAGTTCATGAGGTTCTTGACCCTGATGATTCTTCTCTCTATCTGGTTGAGGAATCACCTTCTGATGACCCTCTTCCTGCTCCTCGTGATACTCCTGCTGAATGTTTGGCCCAATTAGCTTATGCCACTTGGTCTGGCATTGTGGGCCCACGTCATATCCGTTTACGTGTTGGTATTGCTGGATGCGAGTTTATCGCCCTTGTTGATTTTGGTATCGCTCATTCTTTTCTTAGCCAGTCTGTTGTTGGTTGCATCCACACCCCTACTATTCATGTTTCTCCTTCTCTGCGCGTTGAGGTCGCTGTGTAGGATAATGATCTCTGTCACATCACTAATTCCATCCTATGAAGCATCGACAACACAAAGCGTTAATCAATGAAACTACAACATAAAGCTCAACTTGCGTACAAACAATAATCATTCTGATTGCTCCCTTTTATGATGACGTTGGTTTCCAGCAGCTCCATTTCATCAAAGATGACATCTCGGGACAACACCACTTTCCATTTGCTGGGGTCGTATATCTTGCAACCCTGGGCATTGTCTTGGTGACCTATGAATACACATGGGTTCCCTCTAGGCTCTCTTGTCCAGTTTTTTCCTCGTCTCATCAGGGACGTGTACGTAAGCTCTACTGCCAAAGATCTGCACAATTTGTGATACAAATTCTAGATGGAGTTACTAGTCCTACTAGCACTCACACAAACCAAGTAGAGAAGTCAAATCAGATTATAGGAGAATTGAGCAAAGCTCTAACATATTGGAATAATTGTGGTGGGGTGCCAGCCTACATATATAGTTTCTCTAATCAATGGAAAAAGCTAAGCCTAAAGCAAATAGCAAAAGAGCAAAAGCTAATTGCTAAAAATTTCTAAGTACTAAATAGATCCTAATCTAGTAATAGTGTGCCTATCTACATGCATAAGCAATAAAAACGAATTTACTATAAAAAGTAATGGCCCCTATAAATAGCATGCAGGCATGGCCAAATTATCATTAAGGGGTATCAAATAAACATTAATTCCTAACACTCCCCCTTAATGTTTACTTTGTTATCTATTACTCCTAGAAGTTCTCTAAACTTCTGAAATTTTTCTTTGCCAAGTCCTTTGGTAAAGATATCCGCAACTCGCTCTTCAGTAGGGCAATAGATAAGCTCCACTTCACCACTTTGAATTTTCTCTCTGATGAAGTGTTGTTGTACTTCAATGTGCTTTTATCTTGCTGTGAAAAATTGGATTTTTCGCCAATTTAATACAACTCTGATTATCGCACTGAAGTACTGTAGGTGAATCTTGTAGCATATGTAGATCATGTAGAATCTTTCGTAACCATATTGCTTCACATGTTGCACTTGTAGTAGCTCGATATTCTGCCTCTGTAGATGATAATGCAACAATATGCTGCTTCTTTGAACTACAAGAGATAGCACCAGAACCAAGACTAAAAACATAACCTGTAGTAGATCTTCGGTCTTCCGCATCTCCAGCCCAATCAACATCCACATATCCTTGTAACTTCAAATCATCTTGTCTCCCATAGAAAATACCAAATCTCAAAGTGCCCTGGATATATCTGAGTATCCGTTAGATAGATTAAGCTTCCAACAAGCTTTCTATATAACGTCTCATCTACATCCTGATTCTCCTCAACTTTAGTAAGCTTACACCCACTATCATATGGTGTAGAAATAGGCTTGCACTTTGACATATTGAACTTTTCAAGAAGTTCATGAGCATACTTAGATTGAGAAATAAATAGTCCCTGTGCTACTCTCCATACCTCAATCCCAAGAAAATATTGTAGTGAACCAAGATCTTTCATGTCAAACTATGATGAGAGATCTTTCTTGCTACCCTGAATCATACTATGATATGATCCTGTAGTAACAAGATCATCCACAAACATCACTACAATCACAATATGACCATCCCTGGTCAGAATGTAAAGTGTATGCTCCAAGCTACTCCTTTGAAAGCCAAGCTCCTCAAAATATGTGTCAATCCTCGTGGACCACGCCCTGGGTGCTTGCTTAAGTCCATATAGTGCATTGTCCAACTTTCAAACCTTGTTTTCATGTCCTGTTACTATGTATCCCTCTGGTTGCTCCATGTAGACTTCTTCCTCTAGAAATCCATTCAAGAATGCACTCTTCACATCCATTTGTTGAATATCCCATCCAAACTGAGCTGCCAATGATAACACTGTCCTCATAGTAGTAGACTTAGCAACTGGTGCAAAAGTTTTTTCATTGTCAATCGCTTCCTATTGAGCATATCCTTTTGCCACCAATCTAGCCTTATGTTTATTTATAGAACCATCTGATTCTATAGACCCACTTGTTGGAATTCGATGCTCAGCCTCAAATCCATTCAATAATGAGCATCGTGAAAAACCAAAAACGGAAGACTCGAATTTTTGAGCAGAGGATCAAAAAATTCAGGATCGAATTTTCTAGAAATTTTTAATACGGGATCGACTCGAAAAATTCTATATTTTTCGAGTCATTGTACATTTTTTGATACTTGTAAATTTCGATGCTGTCGGTCTAAAATCCCCGACCCATTGACTTCATGTTGACAGTTCGCCCACTTTGTACATTCATTAACTATAATGAGGCGGTTGTAATAACTGTAACAAAAGGTTGTTGTAGATATATTCTTGGTACATAAAGCACGTCCTTTATGTCACCAATCTTCCCTGAAGGTAGTTGAACTTGTACTTTTCCAACTCCTTTTATATCATATGTGTACTGGTCTCCCAACTTCACATTTGACCCATCATCTAATTTTTTGAAAATTAGACAGCCACTCTCGCCTAGGTGTCATATGCTTCAAGGATCCTGAATCAATAAACCAATAGTCTTCTTCCTTCGAGAAGCCACCACCAGAAGATGTTGATGCCAAAAACAACTCATAGTCTTCAAGCTCCAAAGCACTTTAATTTGCATTAGATGTTTCTTTTTCTTCAGCAAAATTCCCGTCCTGCTTTTCCTTGAACTCGTTGTGCTAGCACTCCTTTCCATAATGTCTTGATTTTCCGCAAATAAAGTAGTTTCCTTTCCGAACCACTTTCTTTCCATCTTCGGATCGATTTGATCAATTCTCCTCCGTATCATGCTTCTTCTTCTTCTTCTTATTTCCTTTGCCACTCTTCTTGGAACTTTGCTCTTGCTTCTTTGCTAGGAATGCCCGTTCCTTGAAATCGTCCTTGTTGACAATATTTTGTCGTCTCATTTCTTTCTGTAGTAAGATGGCATTTAGCTCATCGAAAGAAGGCCTCATTTCTCTTTATGATAGCATCATTGCAAAGTTCTGATAGGCCAAAGGTAGACTATTAAGCACAATGGATACCAACACTGAATCTTGAACACTTTCTCCAACGACAATAAGTTGTCCTCTTGAGTTCTAACTTCTAAGTAGTAAGTAGTAAGTTCTAACTAGTATTAAGTAATAAGTAACTACTAACAATTTTGAATTTACAAATCAGACTTCAGTGAATCACAAATTACAATTCAAGAGCCAAAACTTTAAACTTTAAAGTTTAAAGTAAACTGTAAAAGCAATGATGCTATCAATAATCATGCTGCATAACTAACAAGAGTGTCAAGCGTGGCCTCGGCCCTCAAGGCTCAAGCCTGAGGCCCCATGAGTCTGAAGTCAACTTTCATATGTATAACTACTATGCTAGAGCCCTCAGCCTAGAGTATGCCACTAATAACTATCATCTATGATCTATGCTGAGCAGTGAGTACTGAGCAGTGAGCAGTGAGTGCCCCCCCCCAATGCCCATCCAAGCTCTAGCCTCTAGCTGCCCGCCTCGGACGCTGTCGTCGTGGGGGCACTGGCATGTCCTCAGGCTCAATGTCATCCTCCCCATCATCAGAGTCACCCTCATCTTCCTCATCTGATCCCTCACCCTCAGTGGTGGATTCCTCATCTGAGTCAGAGCTAGAGGGACTATCAGAGGTGTCTGAGACTGCTGCATGGCTCAGGCCCTCTCCTGCACTCCTGGTCCTGCGTGCTGCAGCTCGAGTGGTAGGCCCTACGCAATGCACACAAGGAAATTGGAATCAGGACTTAGGCTCGACTCTCGAGTCTCGACATGTCATATTACTTTTAAGTTTTAACTTACAATATACAAATTACAAATTAGTAATTACAGTTTACAATCTAGTAATCTACTATCTAGTATTTCTACAAAATTTCAAAGTACTAAAAGCCTACTAATGTAACGCAGTGAATCGGGGAATTGGGCATCGAAATCAACCTGCAGCTGCTAAGGCCTCCCGATGGAGTAGAGCATAGACATCCTCCTCCTCTTGTGATCTTGGTGGCAAGTCTGGAACCTTTGCCACATCGATCTCATCGGGATTAACCTACAAAAATTGAAATTAAACCAAGATTTTGATTCTCAATAGTAAGTACTGGTAAACGATTTAAAAAAAATAGCAAATTTGAAATGTAAATGTTGAAAGTTGAAACTTGAAGCCTAAAGGTTCTAACTTCTTAGTGTAGAGTCTAGACTTTACTATCTAGACAAATTATGATTCATGGTACATACTAGACTCTATAGTCAGATTCATGATTCATTACCTGTATGGGCTCCCCAGTCTCTCTCAGCTTCTTCACAAGCTGTAGGTTGGCATGCACATACACCAACCTCTCTAGCTGCGCAGTAGAAAGTCTGTTCCTCCTCTTCATATGAATCAGAGAGAACACACTCCAATTTCTCTCACATGCAACTGCTGCGCAATCTTGTGAGAGGACGCGGATGGCAAGTTTCTGCAACTTGGGAACATCATTCCCATACTTCATCCACCATGAAACAGGGCGCAATTGCCTTTCCCTCAGCATGGCAGCTGCACGACCGAAATCGAGGCGCTCGGTCCTGAACATTCAACATTCATCACCATTCAAATCTCAAAATATATTAGTAAATACTAAATGCTTACAAATTATTACTATTAAGTTTTAACTAGCAGCTGGCTTAAGCCTTAGACTTCAAAGTTCATACATATTACATATACATACTACATAGATGAATACATATATGATATTACATACCTGGGTCCTGAATGCATATTACAATTTACTAATTACATAGTACATAGTACATACCTGAATAAATTCAAGTCATCCATGAGTGCATCATGATCCCTGGGATCAGGATAGATAGAGGCGACGTAGGAATGCCATCCTTGCCTGAGCTCTCGATCATGGAATTGATCCTCCGTCCTCCATAGTGGATGAAGCAAGCAAGCCACGACATGCAAAGGTTGATGGAACCACTGCCATCTGCCTAGATATGGGCCCCTTACTTCTTCTAGCCTGCAAACAATCAGGAGTCAGGACTCAGGAGTGAAGTTTGAGGCTTGAGCATTCAAGTCTCAAGAGTCAAGATTCAAGAACTATTAAGTTTTAACTAAATTCTAATCATGAATGTCAATGAACAATGAACATTGATGATTCAAGAATCAACTTTGAAACTTTTAACGTAGTTACTAGACTCTAGTAATATACCTGTCAGGAGCCATGGTGGTGCAACTCTGAAGCTGCTCTCCCAGCTTATCCATAAACTCATAAAGAAGGCCTAAGGTGCAACCCTCTCTATCAGTAGGCGAAGCACGCTATAGATAGGCTGCATGGATATGACAATGGAGCGTGCATCATCCCAAAATGAAGTCCCCATCACGATCGCCTCAAATCTCCTGGCCTTGGCCTCTCGTGATTGGCCCCACTCTGCCCAATGGGGTGAAACCACTGTCATCCTCAGGCTTCCATGCACTTTTACGAGCCGCTCCAAAACAATGAGCATATAGGCAAACCTAGGATGAAAATCATGAAATAAGATTTGTAATTGGTCATAGCCTATAGGCAACAAGCAGGCTATACTATATAGCAAAATTCAAATTCTATGAGCACTGAAGCTTGAAGCTAAAACAAAATTGCAATTTTCAAATCAAAAAATTGGAAACAGGTTGTCAGGTTGGAACTTGGAACTTGGTTACCTAGTGGGGGCAGGCCTCAAGAGATCCAAGGTGGAATAGGACCTGAAGATGCTCAAGACCCTCTCTCTCTTGGTGACAAATCTCACCAAGAATCGTGCCATGTCTACAACCTCCTTGACCCAGGGTAATCTCCCAATGTCTTCAACTAGGAGGTCAAGACAATGTGCAGCACATGGAGTCCAGAAAATCCAAGGGTACTTCTCATTCACTATCTTCCCCATGGCAACACAATTGGACGCGTTGTCCGTGACAACTTGCATTGGAATTCCGACAAAGGTCGAATCATAACTCATGAACAATTTCACCATTGAGCATTCCGGAAGCAAATGCAAATGCAAATTGCAAATGTAAATGGCAATTGCAAATTGCAACGTTCAAAACAATAATCACGATTCACAAAATGTAAGTTGTCACTTGTAACTTACTAAGTTCTAACTTCAAAGCTGAGAGCTCAATGTCGAAAGTTTTTAAGTTGAAACTTGAAAGTGGCAAGTGGCAAGTGCATACCTGGACAACATTCTCTTTTCCGACCTCCTCAATGGCCTATGAGATGTACTCAAACAATCTCCTGCCATCCAATGCCATGCCTGGCTCCGACGTATCAATGGATCTCAAAAACATGGTGCCCATGCAAGAAGACACCAATATATTCACAAGATGGCGCCTCCTTGCATCGGTCCAACCATCTGATATTATAGTGCATCCAAACCTAAAACATTCGCAACACTTTCAAGTTTCAACTTTCAACTAACTAAGTTGCAACTTGCAATTTGCAAATTTGGAGATTGAAATTTCAAAGTTAGAAACTTCAAACTTGAAAGTACTAATTTCTAAAGTAGTAAGTGGCAAGTGCAAAGGTTTTGAAGATGTAAGGTAACAGGTTACAGGTATACCTCGCCCATGACTTCCTAATGGGCTGTAGGTCAGCATCCACGGACTGCCGCTCAGCATGTAGCTCTCTCGTCCTCAGCTGCTCCATGGTCGGGCCCTCCCACTCAACACCGATACGAGATACTGCTCACATCATATCCCTCCATGCAGGGGTCTGTTCCACATGAAAAGGGAGGTCACACAAGTGAAAGCACCTCCTAACAACAATAGCAGCTGCATCCCTGTGCGACTGCTGGAAGGCTGTCACAAAAACATCCTTGCCTCTCACATGTCCTCGACCCCGTCCCCTAACAGTGCTACCAATAGCACTATTGCCGGCCCCACCAACTGGCACTACAGGAGTCTCTCCAGAAGAAGGTGGAATGGATGCTGCAGCGGAGCTAGTGCCGGCTACATGTGCCGGCTGCGATGGGGAATCTCGGCGCTCTGCCGCACCTGTAACAATAACATTGGTGTTACAACCTACTACTAACTAGTTACGCATTAGGCTTTAGGTAATAAATTATAGTCACTGGTCAGTGAGAGAGCTCAGGGAACAGTCACTAATTACTTAATACTCATTAGTAAATTGTAGTCAAAGTTTAAAGTTATAGAATAAACTTTTAAGTTTTAGCTTTAGATCAAATTTCAAATTTTCAATCAATGTCATTGATTGATCAAACAAGATTCAGGAATCACCTGTGCCTGAAGTAGTGGCAGGAGAGTCGTCCCCGATCCCGACAATCCTCAGTGACTTTGGGGCCTGAGTGCAAACGGTGATCTCATATCCTCGAAGACATAAAAGATGCGCCTTGATTCGAACGGGGCCACCTCCATAAGTGTTCCCGCAATACTTGCAAGTCCACTTCTTCGTGCCTAATGTGCCATAAGCTGAATTAAGGGTGACGTGATCCCATAATGGATCCCGCTGTCTGGGCATTGCTAATAGCTATCTAGTGTCAACAAAACAATAACTGTATTAAATTCAGACTTCAAACTAAAAACTAATCCTAAATTCTAATTTCAAAACGGTAAACCTATGCTCTAAGTTCTAACCTCAATCTATCCTCAATCTATCCCTATCCTTTCTCTCTCTAGACTCTCTCTCTCTCTCAATCTCTCTCACACACACACACACACGTCACGACAGTCTCAAGACACACACACACACCACACAGTGCACACACACAAACACACAAACAAAAACACAGTTAAAAATCTAACACAACACCACACACACAAACACACGACCACACTCAAAGTTGAAAGTTCACACACATGTCACACACACACACACTCCCTCTACTTCACAATGCACACAAACACACAAACACTCCCTCTCTTTCACACACACACACACACACACACACGTCACAAACACACAGACACTCCCTCTCTTTCACACACATCACACACACACAAACACACAAACACTCCCTCTAACACCAACATTTTTTAGAGTTTGCTGAGGGCCAATTTGTGTATGTTCAGTTGTCTTTGGAACGTCATAAGTTTGTATAGGGTCATTCTCTTATTGAGAACTTGTCTGCACGTTACTATGGTCCTCTCCAGATTTTGGAACAACTTAGCGCTGTTACTTATCGTTTACAGTTACCTGTTACCACTCGTGCCTGTGGCATTTTCCATGTTAGTTTACTTCGTTCGTCGCTTTTTCCTAGTGAACCTTGTGATCCTTTGTTTCCTACCAATCCTGAACTTTTTCTTTTTTTACTTGCTGCTATTTTACAAGTTCGGGTCGTTTGTGTCGTCATCTTGTCCAATTTTTGGTCCAATGGGACGGTCGTTCAGCTGATGAAGCTACATGGGAGTCTTTTGATGTTTTTGTCCACTCACCTTTGTTGCAGAAACAGGCTCCTTCTCTCCATGCGTTGGTTCTCAACACTATTGTTTTTGATCTTGATGCCGCACCTTTCTCTATTCCTGTTGATGCGATTGCTGTTCCATCTCTGGATATTGTGCGTGATTCATCTGACCTTATTCCCGTTGCTGCTCTACCTGATGTTGGTGTCTCTACTTCTGATGCTGTGGCTGTCATTTCTCTTGCTAATCTTTCAAATATTGATGGTCCCGATGCTCCTGCTGCTCCAGCTCTTGATTCTTCATTACTTGTTGATGATGATACTTCAGTTGCCCGACGACGTCCATTACTTACATACTGATCGAGTCTTCTCATCTACTAAAATTGAGATTAATAGTTCTCTTTGCTTCATTGTACTGAAAGCCGATATCCGCGGCTGAGGGAATTCGACTATTGGAATGACACCACTAGCACAAAATGTATAACCCAGGAAAGAAAACTACAATATAGTGGTACTAGAGTAGCTCTTGTAGTTAATTCGTTTTTTTAGCCCACATTGAGGGGCAATGTTTTAGAGGGGGGGAGTGTTATGGACATGCATTATAGTCCGTACTTCTTACTTTTGACAATATTAGTGGACATGCACTTTATATTACACATGACGGGCCTAGAAATACTTTTTTACATGGTTTCTATTTTTGGCCCTAAATTTTGAATTTCACTTTCCCTCCCAATCAATATGAAGGGAGGTAGGGTTTGTCCACTATAAATAGCCACTAAGGCTGGTCAGTTGGTAGTTTTGATCATTTGACTCTTAGGCTTTTTGTAGGGGAGTTGTACTATTTTGGAGATCTTAGTGCCTGAGCTATCGGCGGCCATTGATATTCATACAGTTTATTAGTTGGAGAATGCTATGTGAATGCCTTTTGTTGTTTTTTATGCATCATTGATACCGATACCTATGAATTTGTTAATAACATAGGGCCGTAAAAACTTTCCCATGTCTAGTTTCAAGGGACGTTTTCACTTTTTCAGGAGTTTTGTGCAAATGTTTGGATATCTATACTTGCTACTAAGGGATGCTTTAGTCTTCAAGTTGAATTTACAACTCATGAATTAGAGCTGTAAAACTCCAGATTTTAGAAAGTCAACATTTTTGGTCAAGGTGCTTGATCTTTTTGACTCTTTTGTGGTAACTTTTAAAAATCATTCTGGATCATCTTCAGTTATGGACTTGGCTCATTACATTCGCCGCGTCCATTTACATTTACTTTACTTTATGCATAAGCAGGCCTTGGGCCCTTTTTATTCGTTAGTGACACTTAGACTTTATGGTTGGCCTTTGGCCTTATTATTCATTATTAGGCCATTTGGACATATGATTGGAGAGTGGGGACCTTCTTGGAGGGCGCACTATCATCCCTTTGGGCCCTAGCCACCGGAAGCTTCCTCTTGGCTATAAGTAGGGAAATTGTGTCATTTGTTATTCAGCTGATGATATTGATCTCTCTCTTTAGTCTCCTTAATCTCTCTCTTTCCTGCTTTCTAGGGCTAAGTCTTGCTTATGTGCTGCTTTCATAGCTTAAGTCTTGCTTATGTGATGCTTTCATAGCTTAGCTCTAGATCAGCTGTGGCTCCATTCGTAACTTGGTATCAGAGCACTTTCCTGTGCACTATTTTTCAGATTTAGTAGAGGCTGTCCAGCGCCCTACTATCCCATCACTTTTGTCGATTTTTTCATCAGATTTCCATCGTTTTTTCAGATTTAGTAGAGGCTGTCCAGCACCCTACTAACCCATCACTTTCGTCGATTTTTTCATCAGATTTCCATCGTTTTTCTAGATTTGGTAGAGGCTGGCCAACGCCCTACTACCTTGTCACTTTCGTCGATTTTCTCCACCGATTTGCTGCCCACTTTTTGGCTTGATTGGAGGCTGTGCCCTACTTCATCACCATTTTCAGCGGTTTTCTCCATTTTTTTTTCCAGGTTATGTGCGGATAGATTTTGGTACCTACTCCCAGCGCCCTACTACCTTGCCATCTTCGACGGATTTCTCCACCGATTTGCTGTCCATTTTGTTGATTGTTTGGAGGCTGTCCAGCGCCCTACTTCATCACCATTTTCAGCGGTTTTTCCATCATGTTGCAGGACATTTGTGGATCTTACTAGCTGCTGCCCAGCACCCATTTTCAACTTGGATCTTCAGCTCTCTCTCTCTCTTTAGCCTCTTATCCAAAAATCACCCAATTCCATAATTGTTTGCTATTCCAAATTGCCAAAATCCTGCAGCCTGTTCATCTCTGCCCCAACCCTTCCGACTTGTCAATTTTGCCTATTATTTTATCCGTTTCCAGCCATCTTTCACAGTTTATTAAAAGGCTCTCCAACGCTCATCCTCAACCACGTTTCACGGAATTCCGACTCCGTTTGATATTCCAATTTGACATTTCTCTCCTGGCTGTCCAGCGCATTTTTACAGCCTTCATTTTCACTTTTTCCATTTGTTGATTGTTGCCCTTTCTTAGTTGTGATAATATTGGTTTTAATAGACTAATTTGGGGTGATGACAAGAGTCTGCTCCCTCAAGTTTTCGTCTATTCCTTCCACTATCATTATGGCACATTCACCTACCCCAAGTGAAACTGTTCAGGAAAACTTATCCGATCAGTTTCGGCACATGGATGATACCCTTTTTGGCCTCATTCTTCGCTTCGATACAGTTATGACCGGCTTTGCTACTATGCAGTCACATATTGATTCTTTACAGCCTCATGGTCCTGGAAAAGCTCCTGTCTTTCCTTCATTTGGGGCTCCCCCTCCATTTGGATTTCCATCTTCTTCTGTTAGTAAGCCTGGTGGTGGACCATTCATTCCACCTAGCCCACCTCCTGGTTTCTTTCCACGTCCCCTAGTTCCTGAGCCACACTTTGCTCGAGACTTTCGTGATAGGGTACATCTTGCTACCTATGCTGGTTCCTCTGACGAGAACTTATTAGAGAATTGGTTTGCTAAGCTTGACACATATTTTCAGATCTACCCTAAGACTGATCCTCAGAAGATCCAGTTGGCTGCTTTACACTTAGATGGACGCGCCGCAAGGCGGTGGCGAGTTTATCGAGCTGATGCTGATCGGGAAGGGCTCCATATATGGCATACCTTTCGCCGTGACCTCCGTCATGCTATGATTGATCCTCAGTGGCTCGACCGCCAATGTGATACATTCCGTAGTCTCACTCAAACCAGTGACCTTGCTTTTTATACAAATCAGTTTATGGAGCTTTCTTATCTTTTAACAGATCTACCGGCCACTGAGCTTATTTCTCGTTATATTGCTGGGCTTCGTGGTGCCTTACGTTACGATGTTTCTTCCTTCCGTGCTCCCACACTTGTTGAGGCGATGTCTCTTGCCAGTACTTTACAGCACAAGTACTCTGACACCCTTCCTTCCCGCTTCTCCCGACCCCGTCCTTCTGCTTCATCTTTTCCCGCTATGTCCACCCCTACACCTGCCCCTTCAGATCCAGCTCCTTGCATTGTCCCTTCGTCTCCTCGTCCTCCTTTTGTCCGACGTTACACGCCTGCAGAGTTCACTGACCTTCAGGATCCTATATCACACAGTTTGAGCGAGTTGCTTGATTTACTTGAGATAGTTATTGATCTACCTGAGGTCGTCATTGTATCCCATAGTGAGTCAGAGTCACATATACAGGTTCCTACTGATGCTGATTCACATATACAGGTTGCGGCTGATATGGTCCTTGATACTGATATAACATGCTGTGATACTATTGATGATGCTGTTCCATGCTTTGATATTGTTGTTGAGTACTTTGATGCTACTCGTGTTCCTGAGCGCCGTGCTATAGATGTTCTCGCCTATGCTCCTTATTTCGATATTATTCATGGGTCTACAGTTTCAGATGCTTTGGCTACTCCAGTAGATCTCCATGTGACATACGATAATACATTTCATGATGGTCCTATTGTATACTCACTAGCTGATTTTGCTGATACCCGTCTAGATGACTATGCGGTTCTTCTAGATGCATATTTAGGCCAGAACTTATCAGTTGATGCTTTTGTTATTATGCCTCCGTATGTTGTTCCATTTGTGGATCATATTATTCTAGATGCGGGGCGAGAGTATATTGCTTTAGTGGATACAGGCAGTACACATCCATTTATTAGTAGTTACATTTCCACCAAGATTCGTGCTACACCTGTTCCTGCTTCCCAGCCTCTTAGTGTTGAGGTTGCTCGTTCCCATTCTTCTCCCAGTTCTCAGATGATTCAGGGCTTGGATTATTGCATTGGTGATTTTTCTGGTCAGGCAGGATTCGACATCATTTCTTTGAAGCACTATGACATTATTTTTGGTGCAGACTGGTTCTCTTCACTTGGTACTGTTGCTGTGGATCTCTCTCAGCAAATACTTTCCTTTACTCATGCTGGTCAGCATCATTCACTTGCTGGTATTGATTCCTAGGGTGACTATCAGTTGGTTACCGGGAAGCAGTTTATGCGTAGCCTGCCAAAGGCTTAGGATGCAGCTCTTCTTTCCATTCAGAGTACATCAATTGCTGCTTCACTTTCACCATCCGTGGGTCCTCTTCCTCAGGTTGATGCTGCTCCGGATTTACAGGTTGTTCCTGTGTGCCTTGTGCCTATAGGCCTTGATTCACAGATATTGTATTCAGTGGTCATTCCTCGTTTCATTGATATTCAGGCCGTATACCTTGGTGGTATTTCTACTATTGCTTTTGCGCATACCTCAGATAGCCCTCCTGGTTCGGTGGTTGGTGCAGTATCCTCTCCATGGATCTCTATATCTCCATCTCTTGAGTCCGTTATGGCCAATGTTCCTGCTGATTTCTATGGGATTCTTCATGGGTCCACGTTTGATGGTTCCCGCGCTATTGGTGATCAGGTTGTATCTTCTTTCGCTTTACTCCATGGATCTCTGCTTGAGGTTTGTGAACCGCCTCATGATATTTCTACGGTTCCTTACATGATTCATGCACCTTTGCCGTTACACATTTTCCATCCGAGGATATTTGCCAGATAGTCACTATTACTTATCTAGGGTATTTATATGCTGGGATCTTTCTAGATGAGTATACGGGCATCCTTCAGTCTCCTTGTGTTTCTACATATAGGTTTGCTGCAGTCCATGCCGATGCTATGGATATATGGCATTCCTGGTTATTACGTATAACTTGGTTTCCATTTGGACCTGTTGATTGGTGCTGGTTTTTCTATATTACTGATCGCCTATGGTGCGGATATCTCTATGATTATGCATGTGGCTCTCTATCCGTTCCTTGGATTGTTGCTCATTGTCAGGCTTGGCATATCTTGATGGCTTGGGTTATTGCCTCCTTTCCAGCTATTGTTTGTCCAGGTGATCTTCAGATTCCCCGTCATTTCAGGTTGCTTCATATTGCTTGGTCTCCGATGCTGAGTTGCCACTTCGTTCTGGTTTTCCGAGACCATCAGAGTACTTTGAGAGAGTTCCTTCTCCTCTCTTGGATAGTTTTTGGGGATATTGCCGCCATATACTTCAGTATTGCTCATATGTGCTTTGATACTCATCCCCAGCTAGACGTGGATATTGATCCGATGCTTGCTACTGATGTTGGGGATCCTATTCCTCGTTCCAGTGCATTTCTTCTATTCCTCACTTGTGCGCCTGGTGTGTACTTTGGGATTACACTTGCAGCCAGTTTCGATGGGTCATCCGATTCTCCATCCGTTTTTGGTGTATTCTATGATGGATCGGTATGTCCATATGAGGTCTTTCTGGATGAGTTTTTTGGCTACAATTTTTCAGTTGAGGCCTCTACTATTTCTAGATTTGTTGCTATTGTTTTTATGCATCATGTTTTTTTAGATGATGCATTGATTTCTTGGACCTTTTGGACCTTTTGGCATGCTGCTCTTCTCGTGATAGGGGCCTTGAAGGTACCGTGTGCCATTGCTACTTCTCATTCATGGGCCTTATGGATACCTTGGGCTTTTGACCATGCTGGTGCACATTTCTCCATTTTAGCTATCCTTTGTCAGGATGATCTCTTTATGATCCATGTTTCCTGGCATATCGCTTGCTTTTCCATGCAATTATAGCGTGCCTGTCATCCTGCTTATGTTCCTACTCCTTGGTGCTGGTCTTTCGATGCTGCTATCTTTTCTTGGGGCACCTATATCACTGAGTTTGCACATATGGTTGATGGTTACGTGTATGATGCGGCTATTCGCGATGAGTGTCCATCTCTTTTCCAGTTTCCTTATTGGCTTCCCATTGGTGATGCAGTTCTACCTTCTCGGGCTTTTTGGATACCTTGGTATGATGTCCCTATCTTTTGGGCTGATCCTCTACTATTTTGGGCATTACGAATACCTTGGCATTCTTGGTTGCTGCTTGATTTTCTTCTAGTTCCTTGGCATTCATGGTTGTTCCATATTGCTTGGTTTCAGATGACGCAGCCGAGATGTTCCCTTCGTCGCCATGATGTTGGTCCTGAGCTGTTCCCTTTCTTACCAGCTGCCATTCACCAGGTTTGCCTTCACCATAGTCGATGCTGCCGGCAGATTCAGTTTTTGGTCCAGTTGGATGGTCGTCCTGTTGAGGAGGCCACATGGGAGCCTATTGATGTCTTTTATCATACACCATCACTTGCGGATCAGGATCGTGCTCTTGTTGCACTTGTTGATTCCTCTACATTAGATGCTGCTCTAGTTGTTGATGCACCAGGGCTTGCTGCTGTTTGATCCAGTTTCTTTTCGGCAGTTGGGTCCTTTTTTTTGTGTCGGGGAGAGTTATGGACTTGGCTCATTACGTTCGCCACGTCCATTTACATTTACTTTACTTTATGCATAAGCAGGCCTTGGGCCCTTTTTATTCATTAGTGACACTTAGACTATTCATTATTAGGCCATTTGGACATATTACTGGAGAGTGGGGGCCTTCTTGGAGGGCGCACTATTGTCCCTCCCAGTGATGAAGTTTTCACTGCTTTATGCATGTTATGCTTGTTTTACTAGATATGGAGATTGAGAATGCTATGCTTGATGGATTTTTCAACTGCTAGGGTTAAATTCAGGATATCAAAAGTGATGTATAATGACCTATTGTATTCATTTTTGGTGGGGAGTTAATGCTATTTTATTGGAATGCAACAGAACGTGGACGAAAGCAAAAATCAAGGATTTCTCCTGAGGTACAATATCTAGTTAATTTACAACGTCCTTGATCTATGGTGTTATTATAGGGCCTTCTCCTGATTTAGCCTTATTGAATTTGTAGAAAAGTCCTTAACTACATGAGTTGTCCATTGTGGGCTCAAATCATGAAGCAACTTTAGGTGTAACAAACATTGATCAGGAGATGAACTATGCTTGCACTTGATGCTTTAGGGAACTATTTTTTGCATATTGGGGCATTTTTTAAGTGTTTTTCATCTCTTCTCTGTCTTCTGAACCTTATTGGGCTCAAATCTCATTCTATCGTAGGATATCTCCAAATCTTGGGATTTATCCCTTTGCTACGGCCAACCTAATACTCTCATGAGCTTGAGCTATAGCTGAGAATTTCGTTCACAGGATATTGGCTGTTAACAAATCAGCGTAAATGACATCATGACAGCAAATAGCAATTGTCTACAAAGAATTATGAATCAACATCATATATCATCAATGGCTAAACGCTTACAAGGAATAGCATGAATAGTCTCCACAATCAACAAGCTACGAAATGAATAACAAAGTCTCTTATTTATACTACTCTCTATGCTCTAGTCTAAGTTTGATGTGCCAAAAACAGGGATGCACAATTCAAAAATGTTGAAATGGGAAACTGGTGTGCCCTCTTACCAGGGTCCAACCCCCTAGCTCATGAATCAAAATAAGGGGCCTAGGCCAGCGCATGATGAAAGTAGGCCCCAGACATATACTGGACCACATGTAGAAATAGCCCTGATGTAAATGTTTCATTGTATGAAGTTTGAACATGTGTCCATAACACTCACTAGCTGTCTTTGTAATTCTTTATAACGTGGTTCCAACCATACATTAGCAACATGGTTTTGGCAAACCCTAACCTAACCTGTTAATACTTGACACTAGTTTTGGACCTATTGTTGGAAAATTTAACCTTCTATGTGTAGTGTACTTCACAGCACGTATTTTGTGCTTGAAATTCAGTCTTGTTAATAGTTTCATAAGATGTCCTTGTTTCTCTTTTTGTGATATTGTCGTAGATGTGTGTGCTATTGTGCAGCTGTACATTATCATAGGTTCATTATTGACTGGATAGAAAAATAAAAGGCTTTGGCTATCCACAAGCTGGTTAAGATTCTGCTTTTCCATGTGAAGTTTATGCAAGGAAAAGTAATGCTTTCTCTGAGATGTCTAAGTTTTTAGAGGAGTCTAAAGTGAATCTGAAGAGGAGATGCTTGTAGATGAAGGATGGGGAGGAGGCAGATCTTGTCCTGAGGATCCCTCTGCCGGGGATTTTGAAGAAGCAGTTAGTTGATGATTGGGAGCTTATCACCCAGCAGAGAAAGGTCCGTTTCTCTCCTTACAAAAGATTGATTTTTGATTTTTTGATATTTTGTCTTTGCTTCAAATAGGTAAATGATTAGTTAAAGTCACTTCAGGATGATCTTCATAATAGAACAGGAAGGCTATCTACATTAGCTGCCATTCACTAGGATGGTGTGGAGCTACATCATTTCCCTACTTAGCCCCTGGTGATAGCTATGGAGATTATATCTGATGTTATTTTTTGTTTCCACGGTCATTATGTGCCAACTTGATTAATGTTCATAGAATCAAGCAGATTAGCATACAGTCAGGTGCCAGTTTCAAGAGTTTTTGGACCTGAAATCTTTTTTTATCTGCTTTGTATTTTTCTGCATGCATTTATAACAACTAGTATACATTGCCATGCTTCAGTTGGTAAAGCTCCCAAGAACTCCAAATGCAAACGAGGTGCTGATGAAGTTCTTTGAATACAAAAAACAGCAGGAGGCTAGGTGAGTTTAAGGAAGTGGAAGTTTCTTAGGCAATGTCTGCTAGATTGTTCTTTATTATTATCGTCCTTGTACTGGCAATATGTTAACTAGATTATTTTTGCCAATATGCCTTTGCTCTGATTGATATGCTCGTTATTCTCTTGTTATTCTTGTTGTCTTTCTAATTAATGTTCAGAACTGTGTGGAGTCTTACTCAGAGGGGTTTTAAGTATTTGTTTTTCAGCTTGAGCACCACATTTTCTACATCTCTCCTTATAATCTTGAGTATGGAATATATAGCTTTATTGATTGGTGAACCAAAATCTAAATAATTTACCTCTATAGACAGCCATTTAGTAGATATGGCCATGCTGTGATATATACCCCTGGTAAGTCATCGGAGGATTTGGGCATGCCTCTTGCACTTATACGTCTAAAACCCTATGCAACATGATCTCCTCTACCAGTTTAACTAGGTACTTCAAAACAATTTTTGCGTTTTGCTTTTTGCTGTAGTGTTAGTTTTGTATTACTGATAAGCATTGTTCCAATGCATATTAATAAATGCATTTGTGGTTCTCCCCTGTTTTTTGTGCTTGACTTATGCTTTTTAGTGCATGAACGTGATTCCTTGCACATTTGTGCAACTGAATCTTAGCTGCCTCATGTTTTGTCTATGACTAATTGCGGTTATCAGTGTCCCTTCTCGACTTAAGCAAAGCCCGGTGAGATTAAGCTTTAACTAGTGGGTAACATTTGGGGTCAGTCATAGCTGGAAATAATTGGGGAGGTAGCAGTTAGAGGACGCCTAGAGTGGACTTATGGGAGTAATTGCACAATAGGTAACCGGGATATTGGCTATATAAAAGGTACAGGAGGCATTGGGGGTGAAGCATGAGTAGCAATTGGAATTTCAACTAATGAGAGTTAGTGATGATCTTGTGGACTATGTAACACGTCTCCTCCTTGGTACGGTGACATTTACTACTTTGTGGACTGATTGGTGATGCCAATGTCACCTCTTAGGCTCGAGTTGATCACATAGTTGCATTCCACGGCTGGGTGGCAAGTTATGTGTCTAACACTCTGTAAGAGTTACGAACGGATCCACGAGTAATCTAGAAAGTAGCATAAAAGCGAGACTTAATCCTAGAAAGCAAGAAAAGGAGAGACTGAGGAGGCTAAAGGAGAGAGATCCATATCCTAAGCTGAGAAATGAAAGTGACATTGGAGCCCTACTATACCCAACAGGAAGCCCTAAAAAGGGGTCCAGAGGAAGGGCCCAAGGCCAACCATATAGTCTAAATGCCAGTAAACAATAAAATAGAGGGGGGAAGGCCGAAAAAGTCCATAGAGATATCGGTCCACTGGCGATGAGGGATAGGCCAACTCTGAAGCAAACCAGCAGACTTAGCACGAGAGTACTTATTGCGGGCACAAAAAGTGCAGTTACGAATAAGAATGGCTAGCTCAGACTTCATGGATGGCTAGTAAAAGTGGTCCTTAAGACGAGCATAAGACTTTTGAATCCCAAAATGGCCACCAATGGGGGAGGAATGAGCATCAGACAACAACTGGGGACGAAGAGGCAAGGAGCTAGGGATACAGAGAGACCCAAAGCGATAAAGACGGTGATCGACGATGGAGTAGACCTGGTGTGGACAAGAAGAAACAGGAGGTGCAGAACTATAAACATCATGAAAGTCAAGACAAGTGAGGTAAGCAGAAGGAAGATCATCAAACCAGGTAGGAATGGTGGCAACAAGTGTGTGTAACAAAGCGGGCAGATAGGATAAAGCATCGGCAGCAGCATTCGAATGACCAGGACGGTATAAAATAGAAAAATCAAAGGATTGTAAAAATTGCAACCAACGAAATTGACGATCACTAAGATCCCGCTGGGATAATAAATAACGGAGGGACTGGTGGTCAGTGACAATGTCAAATGGTATATGATATAGGTAATGACGCCACTTCTTAAGAGCATGGATAATGGCGAGAAGCTCTTTCTCGTGGACAGAATATCGTTGCTCATAAGAGCGCCGACGTGACTCATATGCAATGATGCAGTGGGATTGGCGAAGAAAGGCACCCAAGCCAACGGAACTAGCAATAGTCTCAACAATAAATTTTTGGTCCACAGAAATGTACGAGATTTCTTTAGAAGAGCATGAAGAGGAGCAGCCACAGTAGCAAAGTGTGGAACAGGGCGGCGAAGGTGAGTGGCTAAATAGAGAAACATACGAACATGGTGAACATTGTTTGGTGTAGGCCAGTTCTGGATAGCCTGAACCTTACGAGGATCGAGGCGAATACGCCCGTCACAAATAAGAAAGCCAAGAAATTCAATCTCAGCAACAGCGAAAGAACATTTCGGTAGTTTTGGCAAACAAATGATGGTGAATTAGTAACTGAAAGACAGATGTGGGATGAGACACATGCTCATCAAGGGATGTACTAAAAATGAGAATGTCGTCGAAATAAACTAAAACACAATGACCAAGAAGTGGACACATAATGTTATTCATAACATTTTGGAATGTAGGAGGACCGTTAGTAACACCAAAAGGAAGCACACGAAACTCATATAAGCCAAGATGGGTACAAAAAGCAGTCTTATGTTCGTCAGAGGGGTGCATCCTAATCTGGTGATATCCAGAACGAAGGTCTATCTTGGAAAAAATCTGGGAAGTGCCAAGTTGATCAAATAGGTCATCCATGAGGGATAGGGTACTGGTTACGGATAGTGAGCTTATTGAGGGCACGATAATCTACGCAGAGACGTTTGGTACCATCTTTCTTACTAACAAGGAGAACAGGGGCACCAAAAGGGCCTACAACCATTAATTACGACCATGTACACATAAGAGCCCCAATTCCCTTATAGTCACAATTAACTTACGGGTTGTTGGTCTACCGGTCCGGGCAACCAAAATTTATCGCATAAGTTTTCTTATGGGATTTCTCAGAGGCCATATATACCCAATGACTCCCAGTGACTCACATGCGTGTGTGCCTGGGTGTGTTGGTGCCGGCGCCGCGCCTGCAGCTGCCTGGCGCCATCCCACCCGCGATTGACTGCGAGGCACTGACTGTGCCTGCCCGGCTGCCCGGTGCTGGCCGCTGCGACTGCCAGGCGCCATTTATGGACTCGGCTCATTACATTCGCCGCGTCCATTTACATTTACTTTACTTTATGCATAAGCAGGCCTTGGCCCTTGTTTGTTCATTAGTGACACTTAGACTATATGGTTGGCCTTTGGCCTTATTACTCATTATTAGGCCATTTGGACATATTACTGGAGAGTGGGGGCCTTCTTGGAGGGCGCACTATTTTCCCTCCCAGTTGGGCCCTAGCCACCGGAAGCTTCCTTTTAGGGCTTCCTCTTTCTAGGGCTAAGTCTTGCTTATGTGCTGCTTTCATAGCTTAAGTCTTGCTTATGTGATGCTTTCATAGCTTAACTCTAGATCAGCTGTGGCTCTATTCGTAACTTGGTATCAGAGCACTTTCATGTGCACTACTTTTTCAGATTTAGTAGAGGCTGTCCAGTGCCCTACTAACCCATCACTTTTGTCGATTTTTTCATCAGATTTCCCTTTTTTTCAGATTTAGTAGAGGCTGTCCAGCGGCCTACTAACCCATCACTTTCATCGATTTTTTCATTAGATTTCCATCGTTTTTCCAAATTTGGTAGAGGCTGGCCAGCGCCCTACTGCCTTGTCACTTTCGTCGATTTTCTCCACCGATTTGCACCCCATTTTGTGGCTTGATGGGAGGCTGTCCAGCGCC
Organism: Diphasiastrum complanatum; assembly: GCA_029204225.1. Classification (NCBI taxonomy): domain Eukaryota; kingdom Viridiplantae; phylum Streptophyta; class Lycopodiopsida; order Lycopodiales; family Lycopodiaceae; genus Diphasiastrum; species Diphasiastrum complanatum. The sequence goes on from CM055100.1 coordinate 33,854,904, forward strand.
CTACTTCATCACCATTTTCAGCGGTTTTCTCCATTTTTTTTCAGGTTATGTGCGGATTTTGGTAGCTACTGCCCAGCGCCCTACTACCTTGCCATCTTTGACGGATTTCTCCACCGATTTGCTGTCCATTTTGCTGATTGTTTGGAGGCTGTCCAGCGTCCTACTTCATCACCATTTTCAGCGGTTTTTCCATCATGTTGCAGGACATTTGTGGATCTTACTAGCTGCTGCCCAACACCCATTTTCAGCTTGGATCTTTAGCTCTCTCTCTCTCTCTCTCTCTCTCTCTCTCTCTCTCTAGCCTCTTTATCCAAAAATCACCCAATTCCGTAATCGTTTGCTATTCCAAATTGCCAAAATCCTGTAGCCCGTTCATTGCTGCCCCAGCCCTTCCGACTTGTCACTTTCGCCTATTATTTTATCCGTTTCTAGCCATCTTTCACAGTTTATCAAAAGGCTCTCCAGCGCTCATCCTCAACCACATTTCATGGAATTCCGACTTCGTTTGATATTCCAATTTGACATTTCCCTCCCGGCTGTCCAGCGCATTTTTACAGCCTTCATTTTCACTTTTTTCCATTTGTTGATTGCTGCCCTTTCTTAGTTGTGATAATATTGGTTTTAATAGACTAATTTGGGGTGACGACAAGAGTCCGCTCCCTCAAGTTTTCGTCTATTCCTTCGACTATCATTATGGCACATTCACCTACCTCGAGTGAAACTGTTCAGGAAAACTTATCCGATCAGTTTCGGCACATGGATGATACCCTTTTTGGCCTCATTCTTCGCTTCGATACAGTTATGACCGGCTTTGCTACTATGCAGTCACATATTGATTCTTTACAGCCTCATGGTCCTGGAAAAGCTCCTCTTTCCTTCATTTGGGGCTCCCCCTCCGTTTGGATTTCCATCTTCTTCTGTTAGTAAGCCTGGTGGTGGACCATTCATTCCACCTAGCCCACCTCCTGGTTTCTTTCCACGTCCCCTAGTTCCTGAGCCACACTTTGCTCGAGACTTTCGTGATAGGGTACATCTTGCTACCTATTCCGGTTCCTCTGATGGGAACTTATTAGAGAATTGGTTTGCTAAGCTTGACACATATTTTCAGATCTACCCTAAGACTGATCCTCAGAAGATCCAGTTGGCTGCTTTACACTTAGATGGACGCGCTGCCACATGGTGGCGAGTTTATCGAGCCGATCCTGATCGGGAAGGGCTCCAAATATGGCATACCTTTCGCCGTGACCTCCGTCATGCTATGATTGATCCTCAGTGGCTCGACCGCGGATGTGATACATTCCGTAGTCTCACTCAGACCAGTGACCTTGCTTTTTATACAGATCAGTTTATGGAGTTTTCTTATCTTTTCACAGATCTACCGATCACTGAGCTTATTTCTCGTTATATTGCTGGGCTTCGTGGTGCCTTACGTTACGATGTTTCTTCCTTCCGTGCTCCCACACTTGTTGAGGCGATGTCTCTTGCCAGTACTTTACAGCACAAGTACTCTGACACCCTTAGTTATGGACTTGGCTCATTACATTCGCCGTGTCCATTATTTTATTGTTATTATGCATAAGCAGGCCTAAGGGCCCTTTTTATTCATATACTGGCCTTGGGCCCTATTTGGTTATATTTTTAGGACTTGGTCACATTGATTTGGAGTGGGGGTCCTCCTATTGGGAGGGCGCACTATTTTCCCTCCAAATCCTTTTCCCTCCCTTTTTTTGAATCCTCCATTTGATTCAGGGAGAGGGTATAAGAAGGGCAGCATTGTATTCCTTTATTCAGCTTATGATGATTGCTCCTCTTTAGCCTCCTTAAGCATTCTCTTCCTCCTTAGGCGAACCTGATGGATGCCGGTTGGCAAAAAAGGGAACAGCTCTGGCTCTGTAGGAAATGTGATATCACGAGGAGCATCATTCTCAATGGCAGCTCGTAACAGCCTAACATGAAAGATATCACAAGCTCGCATAGAATCAGGCAACTGTAACCGGTATGTAACAGGGCTGAGGCGATCCAAGATACAGTAAGGCCCATAATAGCGTGGTGCAAGCTTCTCAGTAGAAGCGTGACCCTGAACAAAGTGATGACGTGCAAAGTGTAACCGGAGGTAAACCATATCACCAACCTGAAACTCAACATGACGGCGATGACGATCAACAGAAGTCTGATAGCGCTGTTGAACATGTTGTAAGTGAGTAGTAGCCCTAGCAATAAGCTCACGGGCACCGGATAAAAAAGAAGCAATGGTAACTGGTGTATCAGGAGGAAGAGGCACCCCTGGCAAAAGTGGAGCATACCCATGAGCCAATAAGAAAGGTGAAACTCCAGTGCTGGTACTAACAGAGCTATAATAGCTATACTCTGCCAAACATAAATGTTGGTCCCAATCCTTCTTGGAAGGAGAAACAAAATGTCGAAGGTAATCCTAAAGGATCCGATTAAGGACCTTAGTCTGCCCATCAGCAGTAGAATGATAAGCAGTACCCATCATAAGCTGTACATCCAAGATACCCATAAGCTCTGTCCAGAACGTAGATGTAAACTTACTATCCTGATCAGATAGGATAGTACGTGGCATACCATGCAGGCGAAAAATATCTGATAGAAAAAGACGTGCGCACTGCTCAGCTGTAATAGTACTGCGGACCGGTATAAAGTGTGCCTGTTTCGAGAACCGATCTACCACCACCATACAAGAGTCATGACCACGACGAGTATGAGGAAGACCAATGATAAAGTCCATAGAAATATCTGTTCACTGGCGATGAGGAATGGGCCAACTCTGGAGCAAACCAGCAGACTTAGCACGGGAGTATTTATTACGGGCACAAAAAGGACAATCACGAATAAGATGGGCTAGCTCAGACTTCATGGATGGCCAATAGAAATTGTCTTTAAGACGTGCATAAGGCTTTTGAAAACCAAAATGGCCACCAATAGGGGAAGCATGAGCATCAGACAACAACTGAGGACGATTGGAAAGAGAACTGGGAATACATAAAGCACCATAGTGGTATAAACGATCATCAACAATAGTATAAACCTGGAACTTCCGAGAGGACGAAAGGGGACGAGTATGATAAACATCAAAAAAGTCAGAACAAGACAAATATGCGGTCGGTAAATCATCAAACCAAGAAGGAACTGAAGCAACAATACTATGTAACAATGCAGGAAGATGAGATAAAGCATTAGCGGCCGTGTTTGCCTTGCCTGGACGATACAAAATATCAAAATGAAAAGACTGTAAAAATTGTAACCAACGATATTGACGATCACTAAGATCACACTGAGAAAAAAGATAACGGAGAGACTGATGATCAGTAATAATATCAAAGGGAACACGATACAAATGATGACGCCATTTCTTAAGAGCGTGGATGACAACAAGTAGCTCTTTTTCATGTACAGAGTAACGTTGCTCATAAGAGCGCAAACGACGAGACTCATAAGCAATAACACACTCGGACTGACGGACAAGAGCGCCTAAGCCAATAGCACTAGCATCAGTCTCAACAATAAAACGCTGATCAAACTGGGGAAGACACATAACAGTAGCAGAAACAATGGCATGACGTAAAGCATCAAAAGCAGTTTGACACTCAGAAGTCCAAACAAAGGCATGAGACTTCTTTAGTAATGAATGAAGCGGAGCAGCCACAGTGGCAAAATACTTAACAGGACGACGAAGGCCATACCTAAAAACATACGAACAGAATGAACATCGGTTGGGACAGGCCAATTCTCAATAGCCTGAACTTTCTGAGGATCAAGACGAATACGTCCACCACAAATAAGAAAACCCAAAAATTCGATTTTAGCCACGGCAAAAGAACATTTGGACAATTTGGCGAACAGTTGATGCTTAATAAGTAATTCAAACACAGAAGATAGATGTTTTACATGATTAGACAAAGAAGTACTAAAAACAAGAATGTCATCAAAATAAACTAAGACACAAACACCTAAAAGAGGACGTAAAATATTATTCATAGCATTCTGAAATGTCGGTGGAGCATTCTGAACACCAAATGGAAGAACACGAAATTCATACAAACCCAAATGAGTACGAAATGCAGTCTTATGCTCATCAGAAGGACGCATCCTAATTTGGTAGTATTTAGAACGTAGGTCAATTTTGGAAAAGATGGAAGAAGTGCCGAGCTGATTAAAAAGGTCATCCATGTGAGGTATAGGATACTGATTACGGATAGTCAGCTTGTTTAAAGCACGATAGTCAATGCAAAGGCGTTTGGTTCCATCTTTTTTGGCTACAAGGAGGACAGGAGCACCAAAAGGACTATGGCTAGGAACAATGAGGCCCTGACGTAAAAGGGAAGCAATTTGGAGCTGGACCTCATCACGTTCATCTTTAGACATACGATATGGAGCACGAGAGGTTGGGGTAGCACCAGGAATAAGATCAATATGGTGGGTGACATCTCGTAACGGTGGCAGAGACGTAGGTTCTGAAAAGACCACAGAATACCGATGCAATAAGTCAGAAATCCACCTGAGGAAGAGGACCCATGGATGGAGCAGGAGGAGGAGCAACTGATGTACTCTGAATGATAAAAAGAGTTGCACCCTGAGCCTTTGGCAGGCTACGCATAAACTGCTTCCCGGTAACCAACTGATAGTCACCCTGGGAATCAATACCAGAAAGTAAATGATGCCGACCAGCATGTGTAAAAGACAATGTCTACTGAGAAAGATCCACAACAACAGTACCATGGGATGAAAACCAATCTGCACCAAGAATAATGTCATAGCGCTCCAGAGGAATAATATAGAAATCTGCCTGTCCAGAGAAGTCACAAATGCTATAGTCCAAGCCCTGAAACATCTGAGAGCTGATAAAAGTATCTGAGCTAGCAACCTCGGCACTGAGAGACTGTGTAGCAGAAATAGGTGTAGCACGAATCCTGGTGGAAATGTAACTGCGAATAAATGAGTGTGTACTACCCGTATCCACCAAAGCAATATACTCTCGTCCCAAAATGCGAACACGTAACCGAATAGAACGAGGACCAGGACGCCCGGCCCAAGTAGCATAAGCAAGTTGCGCATGGCAAGTGGCAGAAGCAGGATCATCAGGAAGCGGGTCAGCCGACTCATCAATAGAATGTGGGTCAGGAGTATCAAGAATCTGGATATAAACATCAGAATCATAAGGAGTAAGAGCCTCATGGTAAAAAACAACGGTAGGAGGACCAGGAGACTGTCGGCAATCACGGGCGAGATGATCTGGACTCTTACAGCGATAAAAGAGGCGCTTCTGCTGAATCAGAAGCCAAAGTAGGAGAAGCAGTGGAAAGAGGGCGAGAAAAACGAGAAGAAGTGGACAACTCAGGATACTTATGCTGCAGGGTAGTAGCCAGGGAGATAGCATCTGAGAGAGTAGGAGGCCGAAAAGAGAAAACATCATATCGTAAGGAGCCTCTAAGACCAGCAATAAAACGTGAAATAAGCTCTGTAGGATGAAGATCAGTAAAAAGGTAAGAAAGCTCAGTAAACTGATCAATATAAGCCATAAGAACTAGCACTATATGAAGGGAGACCAAACGTACTACCAAAAGCACCTCCTAAAGATGGAGATGGAGCAGGAGCAGGTGTACTCAAAATAGGAAATAAAGGTGCTTTACCAGGACGATGAAGAATGTCTGGGGGGGTGGTATCCCCTCGTGGTAGGATAGTCTCAAGGCTAGAAAGAATACAATCAATACGATTCTCAAGATGATCCATGCGGGAATCAATATGTGTAAAACTATCAACTAAAGAGCTCTGCGGAGGGTCTTCTGATGAAGAAGTCGCCATAGGGACTATGGAAGAGACAAAAACCTGAGGGAGAGGACGTTTGTCGTCATCCCAACTTAGTCTAACTTCCGAACGTAAACAGTCAATCAAGATGGATAATAATCAGAAAATATTTGAGCGAGTTGCCTGATTTACTTGAGATAGTTATTGATCTACCTGAGCTCGTCATTGTATCCCATAGTGAATCAGAGTCACATATACAGGTTCCTACTGATGCTGATTCACATTGCGGCTGATATGGTCCTTGATACTGATATAGCATGCTGTGATACTATTGATGATGCTGTTCCATGCTTTGATATTGTTGTTGAGTACTTTGATGCTACTCGTGTTCCTGAGCGCCATGCTATAGATGTTGTCGCCTATGCTCCTTATTTCGATATTATTCATGGGTCTACGGTTTCAGATGCTTTGGCTACTCCAGTAGATCTCCATATGGCATACGACTGGTTCTCTTCACTTGGTACTGTTGCTGCGGATCTCTCTCAGCAGACACTTTCCTTTACTCATGCTGGTCAGCATCATTTACTTGCTGGTATTGATTCCCAGGGTGACTATCAGTTGATTACCGGGAAGCAGTTTATGCGTAGCTTGCCAAAGGCTCAAGATGCAGCTCTTCTTTTCATTCAGAGTACATCAGTTGCTGCACTTTCACCATCCGTGGGTCCTCTTCCTCAGGCCGTATACCTTGGTGGTATTTCTACTATTGCTTTTGCGCATACCTCAGATAGCCCTCCTGGTTCGGTGGTTGGTGCAGTATCCTCTCCATGGATCTCTATATCTCCATCTCTTGAGTCCGTTATGGCCAATGTTCCTGCTGATTTCTATGGGATTCTTCATGGGTCCACGTTTGATGGTTCCCGCACTATTGGTGATCAGGTTGTATCTTCTTTCGCTTTACTCCATGGATCTCTGCTTGAGGTTTGTAAACCGCCTCATGATATTTCTACGGTTCCTTACATGATTCATGCACCTTTGCCGTTACACATTTTCCATCCGAGGATATTTGCCAGATAGTCACTATTACTTATCTAGGGTATTTATATGCTGGGATCTTTCTAGATGAGTATACGGGCATCCTTCAGTCTCCTTGTGTTTCTACATATAGGTTTGCTGCAGTCCATGCCGATGCTATGGATATATGGCATTCCTGGTTATTACGTATAGCTTGGTTTCCATTTGGACCTGTTGATTGGTGCTGGTTTTTCTATATTACTGATCGCCTATGGTGCGGATATCTCTATGATTATGCATGTGGCTCTCTATCTGTTCCTTGGATTGTTGCTCATTGTTAGGCTTGGCATATCTTGATGGCTTGGGTTATTGCCTCCTTTCTAGCTATTGTTTGTCTAGGTGATCTTCAGGTTCCCCGTCATTTCAGGTTGCTCCATATCGCTTGGTCTCTGATGCTGAGTTGCCACTTTGTTCTGGTTTTCCGAGACCATCAGAGTACCTTGAGAGAGTTCCTTCTCCTCTCTTGGATAGTTTGTGGGGATATTGCCGCCGTATACTTCAGTATTGCTCATATGTCCTTTGATACTCATCCCCAGCTAGACGTGGATATTGATCCGCTGCTTGCTACTGATGCTGGGGATCCTGTTCCGCGTTCCAGTGCATTTCTTCTATTCCTCACTTGTGCGCCTGGTGTGTACTTTGGGATTACACTTGCAGCCAGTTTCGATGGGTCATCCGATTCTCCATCCGTTTTTGGTGTATCCTTTGATGGATTGGTATGTCCATATGAGGTCTTTCTGGATGAGTTTTTCGGCTACAGTTTTTCAGTTGAGGCCTCTACTATTTCTAGATTTGTTGCTATTGTTTTTATGCATCATGCTTTTTTAGATGATGCATTGATTTCTTGGACCTTTTGGAGCTTTTGGCATGCTGCTCTTCTCGTGATAGGGGCCTTGAAGGTACCGTGTGCCATTGCTACTTCTCATTCATGGGCCTTATGGATACCTTGGGCTTTTGACCATGCTAGTGCACGTTTCTCCATTTTAGCTATCCTTTGTCAGGATGATCTCTTTATGATCCATGTTTCCTGGCATATCGCTTGCTTTTCCATGCTATTACAGCGTGCCTGTCATCTTGCTTATGTTCCTACTCCTTTGGTGCTGGTCTTCCGATGCTGCTATCTTTTCTTGGGACACTGAGTTTGCACATATGGTTGATGGTTACATGTATGATGCGGGTATTCGCGATGAGTGTCCATCTCTTTTCCAGTTTCCTTATTGGCTTCCTGTTGCTAATGCAGTTCTCTGATGTCCCTATCTTTTGGGCTGATCCTCTACTATCTTGGGCATTATGGATACCTTGGCATTCCTGGTTGATGCTTGATCATTCTACTTCTGATGGGCAGTCTGAGGTCCTTAACAGGATCCTTGAGGATTATTTACGCCATTTTGTTACTCCTTCTAGGAAGGATTGGGATCAGCATTTATGTTTAGCAGAGTATAGCTATAATAGCTCTGTTAGTACCAGCACATGTGTCTCACCATTTTTCTTATCTCATGGCTATGCACCTCTTTTACCTGGCATTCCTCTCCTTCCTGAGGATACACCTGTCACACTTGTATCTTTCCTATCAGGTGCTCGAGAGCTTATTACCCGGGCCAGTTCTCATTCACAGCATGTTCAGCAGCGTTATCAGACCTCAGTTGATCGTCATCGCCGCCATGTTGAGTTTCAGCTTGGAGATATGGTTTATCTACACGCCTACGGTTTGCACGTCATCATTTTGTCCAGGGCCATGCTTTTACTGAGAAGCTTGAACCACGTTATTATGGGCCTTATCGCATTTTGGAGGTTCTTAGTCCAGTTACATATCGCTTACAGCTTCCTGCTTCCGCACGCGCCTGTGATGTATTCCATGTCAGTTTATTACTTGCTGCTATTGAGGATGACGCTCCTTGTGATGCTGAGTTTCCTACTGCTCCAGAGTTATTTCCATTTTTACCCGCTTCTATATTACAGGTTCATCTATACCATAGTCGATGCTGCCGACAGATTCAGTTTTTGGTCCAGTGGGATGGTCGTCCTATTGAGGAGGCCACATGGGAGCCTATTGATGTCTGTTATCATACACCATTACTTGCGGATCAGGCTCGTGCTCTTGCTGCTCTTGTTGATTCCTCTATATCAGATGTTGTTCTAGTTGTTGATGCACCAGGGCTTGCTGCTATTTGATCCAGTTTCTTGTCGGCAGTTGGGTCTATTTTTTTTGTGCCAGGGAGAGTTATGGACTCGGCTCATTACATTCGTCGCGTCCATTTACATTTACTTTACTTTATGCATAAGCAAGCCTTGGGCCCTTGTTTATTCATTAGTGACGCTTAGACTATATGGTTGGCCTTTGGCCTTATTACTCATTATTAGGCCATTTGAAAATATTACTGGAGAGTGGGGGCCTTCTTGGAGGGCGCACTATTTTCCCTCCCAGTTGGGCCCTAACCATCGGAAGCGGGCTTCCTCTTGGCTATAGGTAGGAAACTGTGCCTCAGCTGATGATATTGATCTCTCTCTTTAGTCTCCTTAATCTCTCTCTTTCCTGCTTTCTAGGGTTAAGTCTTGCTTATGTGCTGCTTTCATAGCTTAAGTCTTGCTTATGTGATGCTCTAGATCAGCTGTGGCTCTATTCGTAACTACGCCCCCATGTGCCTGCCCGGCGCCACTGGCGGGGTGCCCACGAAAATTTCGTTTTTAACGAGCACAAGGGAAAAAAGGGTCGGGCAACCCACTCCAGGTGTCGCAGAGGCACGGGAGCGGGCGTTACCCCCCTCCTGTGCCAATAAACGACTTCGATTGATTGCTGATGTAATATGTCTAAAAACTGTCATTAAGCTACTGGACGTGGAGCAACACCACGAAGCATGTGGTTTGTGGTGTGATTTGCAAACTATTTACATTGTCTTGTGGTGCGATGTCCGTTGGGAACATCTGCCTCATCCTCTGAACCATCCTCTCAGTGAGGGGCGACGATGGAAGTATGATGTGATGGGTGGCTATAGCAAATCATGTTTGTTGTAGTTAACAGCAAGTCGTTATTGCGACTCATGTGCTTTTTTTGCCGGGAGATGCTGCTGGGGATTGGTTGTTTTTCTACTTCTTTCAGACAAGCGCTATTATTGTTGTCCTGAACTGTCTTGCAGCAGCAATGCCTGTAGCACTTAGAGCTCATTCAGTTGTTTTTGTGGGAACTCCACCTCCTGGTTTTCATCGCTTGATCACTTCCTTTTCTACCAAGTGATGGCTTAAGGACCTTAGTGTACAATCTGGGCTGTTTCCCTCTTGACTTTGGATCTTAGCAACCAAAGTCAGTATGTACAAACTCATGGCCTGTATTCAGAGTTTCCTTGGGGTTGGTAATACTACAAATATCGCTCAAGCGAAATCTCTCTGTGACCATTAAGGCAACACATCTCCGATTAACATTGGAGATCAGGGAGCATAAGGTCACTGACTGATCTTAGAAGAGGCAATAGTATGCCCTGTGAATCTCACAGTAGACAGGGCAATGGAAAAAAAATGCTCCTCCATCTATGGTACCCTGATGGAACACATCTAGCAAATCCTATCCTCATGTGGAATCCCTCAAAAATGCACTACCTCCTCTTGTAGCTGGTTTGAATACGTTGTGCCAATGCGACACAAGGGCTATGTGATAGCCCCGAGTCCAGGTAGGAGGGTAGTGTGGGAAGGCTGGCTGTATCCATCCCTAGGTTATGCCATGTAAAAATCTAGTTTGATTTTGGAGGAGCCCAGCATTGCGCACTAAACATATGTTTTGTTGACAAACTGCACAATGTACTCATGTGAGTCTTCAAAAAGGTGAAAAACAGTTGTGCCAAAGGTGCCCAAGAGTTTGAAAGCTTGTGCATACCAAAAATGATGATATGCCTGTTCAAAAAGCGTTGGAGAAGAGGTAAATGCCAACCATGAGTAGTGTCTTGAACTAGAGTCTGGAAAGCCAAGTGTTCCCAACATTTTTTGGTCACAGTTTTTCATATGTTTAATAAAGGGCTGCCATGTTGGGAACGGTCGTTGTCGAAGTTGAATACTCATTGAAGCCGAATGCTCGTTGAAGCTCCTACTCCGAAACTGAATGCGCTCCTGCTCCGAATGCGCTCTTGAGTCCTGCTCCAAATGCGCTCCTGCTGAAGCCTGAAGCTCCGAAGTTTTGTTATTTCACATGTGTGAAAAAGGTCTGGATATTTGGGTAGCATAGGGCACATGGTTGCGATTTTAGAGTATATCACTAGGTTTATGTAGCCACTTATCTACACATTTAACCCATAAAACTGAAAAATGTGAACTACGCTCCTGCTTGTTGAATGCGCTCCTGCTCCTAGCTTCCTGCTCATCGAGTCCCACCTGGGGGCCCTGGCACCTGCACCGTGCAATGCTATTCAATCAGGAGTCAGCACTGCTCGTTGGCGGACCGTGGTGGCTAGCAGATTTGTAGTTGGGTGCAACAACTGAGGCTGAGCCTTGAGCACTCTCAGGAATCAGCGCTGAATCCTGATCCGTGATAATTGATCACAGACCCATTCCTGCCGCCCGCAGCCTCATTGCAATTTGCTAGAGGCTAAACTATTGCTCAGTGCTGCTTGCTACCTGCTGCCTACCGCCTGTTGCCTGTTGTTGCTTGCATCCATAAAATTTACAGGTTGAAATCTAGACTTTGAAGTTTGGAGGCACTTGGCAAGTTGCTCAAGACTCGAGAGTCAAGTTGCTTATCAATGGCAGAAGCTCAAACTACAACCTCCAAGAAAAAACAAGATGAAGCCTCAAAGTGGTGGGATGAAGTCACTGTGGATAGCTCATTTCCAAGTGAGGGAGGATCTAGGTGGAAGTGCAAATTTTGTGGGGAGCTCAATACAGGTGGGACAGATCGTGTGCGGCTACATCTCATTGGACCTGGTGTCACTCAAAAGAAGGGCATTTCAATATGCAGAAGTGTGTCCATTTCACGATTCTTCATCTTCTTCTCCATTTCTTTCTGGACCTATTAGGCAAGCTAGTCTTGCAGCTGCATGGCATCCAGGGAGGAAGTCCCAAGTTGATGGAGCAATAGCAAGAACGTTCTACCATTTTAACATCCCTTTGAGGGTAGCGAGATCTCCATACTTCATGCAGGCAGTTAGGGAGATTGCAAATTTTGGGCCCAGCACTCCTCATAGCAACGAGATTTTGAGAACAAAATTGCTAGAGGATGAAAGGTTAAACATCCTTGCAACATTAGGTGGCAAAAGCACGGCGTGACACTCCTTGCTGATGGATGGAGTGACACTACAGCCCGATCTATTCAGGGCATTGTTGCATAAAACACGAGGGAGATCTTTGGATATGCAGATGCACAGCATGACAGATTTCTCATAGGTGCTGCCTTGAGGTGGGAGGATTGGAGAGTTGACACTTCCAATTTACAGATGTTACCTGCTTGTATTTTGAGTCAAGGGGCCAGTTCCTCTCCTGTTGAACGCTTGTGGAGCTCATTCAGCTCCATAGCATCGAAGAAGAGGAATCGTCTTGGCACGGAAAGGGCAACTGATTTGGTTTGTGTTCATGCAAACCTACGCTTGTTGAGTAGCATGGATGTGAAGGGCAAAGGGCAAACATTTCTTAGTGTTGGTGGTGTGCTATGAAGCTCAGAGGATGGCTCCCACGAGTCTAGTGAACAGAGAGATATAGAGGACCAAGTGCTTAGTGATATACCAGATGCTCTCAATTTTGACGATCCGAAGTCCATGTTTGCAGAAATCACCCATTGATCTTCTATGATGGCACATGCATTATGGTATTTACTTGTTAGTAGCTAGTTAGTTACTACTTACCAGCAGTTTTTAGATTTTGAATTGTGCAATGGTGAGGCTTATGAGCCTCCTATTTTGATCTTTACTATAATATGTATGACACTCATCTTTGATATATCATTTTGGAAGGCCATTAAACTGTTTGGGTCTCCTATTTTGTAGCGATTGATAATTGATTGCATGTAACAATCAAGTTTCAATTTGATGTATGATTCATAAAGTAGATTTGGACTCGAGGATTGATCGTTGGAGTAGTAAGTACTTCGCAATTTAGTGATTCATGTAAATTATCATCAATTTTAAAACCTTTAAGTTTTCATTTTTTTAACATTAGTATATATATAAGCATGTTTTTGAGTATTGCGTTCCCGTTCTCGTTCCCATTTTCTCGTGGACGTTTTCGTTCCCATTCTACGTTCCTGTTCCCTAGTCTATATTCGTGGTGATGACATGGTGTTCCCATTCCCGTTCCCTTTCCCACTTTCTCGAGGACATTTTCATTCCCGTTCTACCTTCCCGTTCCCATTCCCGTTCCCTGGTAACTATTGCTTGCATATATCAGCTCTTGTTTTGATAGTGTTGAGTGCAAGCTATGATTATTTGCCAGGGCTATGATTTGTAATCCCAAGAGATGACTCTTTGTAAATAAACGATTAGCTTGAAGACGGCCTCCTCCTAAATGGGAGGACGAGCAAACTCTGCTAGTAGTATTGGATATGGGACTGATGATCATTTGTGATGACATGGAAATTTGGAGAGGTGAAAATTTTCTGCAAATTTTATGAGTATAGTACACCAAGTCTTGGTCGTAGATATGATTGTGGGAGTAACTAGATTCCTTTAGAACCAGTCTGCCCCATAGCATGTAACCTAAACTTTATTTCTCTACTTACAAAAATTGCCAAAGTAGTACTATAGAGCTTGGCCATGATATGTTGGCTCATGATAGTGTGGTTAGTTTTTTGGCTTCTTGTGATAAGCGGATTTGTGGATGGGGTGGATGAAATTGTTGCACCAAAAGGATGGGAAACCTGATAGAGATGTTAAGGAGAGTGGCCAAGACAGTTTAACTTTGTTGCAAGATAAATATAGTGATATTCATTGCAATTTTTGTTATTGCGATGCTCTATGTTGTGCTGTTTCTAATGTTTGTAGTTCTAGATGTACATTCATGGGCTATATGGGTAGTTTGGGTTTCCTATACACCGCCATGTTTACTACTATTAGGCATTATTGGTGTATACAATCGTCAAATATAGTTATGCCATGTTCCTTTGGTATCCTTACTTATTGCTTGGGGCATGTATACATTTCTAGCTCCATTCTTACCTGCCATTATGTGGTATGCTTGGTTGATATCACTAGTGTGGTCACTTTACATAGCCTGGGATTTGTATATTTATTTTATGCACCAGAAGCATGATGTAACATGTTTTTGATAGGTTGTTTCGCTTCTTTGAATCCTTCTACATTGAGGATTCTTCTTTCATGATAGTTCTATGTATAAGGGAGGCTTGGTTAGTTGACCTACGGTAGTTAGAGTTTTTGGTACAGATTTTCTTTCCTTGGGCTATCTATTAGAGTTCTTTGTAATAGATTTCTTCTTGTATGCATGATAGCTTGGGATTTATGTGGTTGTCGGTTATTTGCATTTTTCTATGCTTTCTAGCATACCCTTAGGGTGTCAAGCTTGGTTGCTTAGATTGGCTTCAAGTATGTTTGATAGCACGGTGTTATCTAATGTTTCTTATTTCAACGGTCTGACGAAGTTGTTCCACTTTAGTTGAATGTGGGCATGAATAATGACCCCTGTACATACACAGTATAGTAACTCCATTGGTTTTTTTCCTTAACAGATGCAACAATTTGTGCTCACTGCTATGTTGTGTTCATTGCTATGCAGTTTTATGGTTTATATCTTGAATAGCTACATCATTTTAGTCTCTTTTGTAGTCCACATTGAGTGCAATATTTTTGAGGGTGGCAGTGTTATGGACACACAGTTCCATACCTTATGGAACTTTTCCATGTGCATGGCTCAACACATAGTTCCATGCTTCTCTATATGCATGCCTCATAATTGCCTATGGGACTCGCAACTGTTTTATAAGTTCTGGGCATCCTTTTTCAGATAAGATTGTTTTAGGATAGGACCCTTCTAAAGGCTCCCAAGATGCTCCTAACTAAAGTGTAAATAGGAGCCAAGGTCTCATTTCTCAGATTATTGAGTTTGGTGTTCTGAGTTCGTTGTAGAGGAGTTCTATTTTTCAGAGATCTGCTTGAGCTACTTTTAGCCATTGTTTTTCATTAAGCTTTCTTAGTTGTAGAATGCTTTGTGAATGTTAGCTATTGTCTTTGTACCATAGATGCACCGCAATTCTGCATCGTGATTCAGAATCGCGTTTCGGATTTTTCTCAGAATTGTGTAGAATCGATTTGTTTTTTTTTTTTTAATTTTTTTTTTTAGGCAATATGGGTATCAAATGAAAGCTCTGATTGAGAGCATTATGACTGTGTAGTTTGCCGATTGTTTCGGGTGCAGGATGGTCCAATTTAGGTGTATTAACTCCCAGGCTCTCTAATTCTCCCTCTCTCTATCTCTCTCTTGATCACAACAAACGGAACTAAAACCATGCTAAACAAAAACCCAGCTGAATCATTCTGAACCTACTAAACCTTAAATGAAACATTTTTCAACCATTCTCTCTCTCTCTCTCTCTCTCTCTCTCTCTCTCTCTCTCCAACCATAAACCATAAAACCGAAGTTACTGAACTAAAACCACAAAGAACAATATTGAATCACGACAATGTCGTGAATAGGATCATCATAATATATAATTGCTTACACACCTTTTGTACCCAGTGGGGTTTAGGGGTGAATCTCTCGAAGACCAAAATCATGGTCTTTAATACCTCTCGGGCTTTCATGCAGCGTCAGCTTCAGGAGCTTACCTTTGATGGGGGACAGTCTCTAGCTTACCTTGGCGTGCTCTTCACTGGTCCTACTTTTAGTATGAGACAGCTGGCTACTTCTAGACTCGGGAATGGTCATTCTTCCCTGGTCCAGTTGGAGAGATTCTGCTTCCGTAAGTCTATTCGGGATGCCCAGAGTAAGTGCAAACTTTTTGACACCATCGTCACCCCTTCAGCCATGTATGCAGCAGAGATATGGTGTACATGCCTCTCCTCCTCACATTGGGCCAGCATTTCACACGCTTACAGACCATGATGTTAGCTCGCATGATTCGCGCGAAACCCTCTGTTCCACATGAGATCATTCTTGCAGTGCGGCAGCCTTGCAGCATATCGCGTACATCCTGGGGTACAATGATGTTCCATGAACGTAATGAAAACTATACAACTAAGACTCGTTAGAGTCATGGTAAGATAAATCATCCGAATCTGTGCCTGACTGCAAATCCCAAGGGTCTGCAGACGAATTGGAACTGGAGGGAACCATATGTTGTGGTGTGGCCTTGGCTCTACTACGTGCTCTGGCTCTTTGCTGCGTGCTTTGGCTCTGGATCCTTCCCCTTCCCCTGCCTCTACCTCTACCTCTACCTCTGTGTCTGCCTCTCTCCCCTCCTTTGGCCCCCATCTGGCTGCCCCCAACCCTGTGTCTACTCCGTCGTGTCTGTGTGTCAGGTGGCTGTGACCCTACGCCCTGGGGTGGCCCTACCCACTGTGATGATGCTTGGCCGACGGCTGCCTGTGATACTCATGTTCACAAAAAGAGTACTCAGCCCCCCCATCCCAGAACCTCTAGGTCTTCCCCTAGGCCTCTACGTGCAGGAATGGCTGGGTCCTCCTCTGTCTCCGCATCAGGGTCCACCAACAGGTCAGCCAGGTCATCCCCCTCCTGTGCCTCCGCCCCCATCTCCTCGTCCTCCTCCATATCCCCCTCAACCCACTCCTCCTCCACATAGTCTTCCCCGAGCATCTCTCCACCCTCCGAGCCCTCATCATCTCCCTCCTCAGCCCTCTACCTCTGCCTCTCTGTCCTCCTCTGCCGCCGTAAAGCCCGTGCGTCGACCTGTGCCTGTCTGTAGAACTCTCTATGGATCTCATCATCCATCTCCTCCTGCGTGGGTGGTGCCCGAGGAGCAGCAGCTACCGAATCCACCAAGCAAGTGTCAGGGTTCAACTGCAACCAAAAACAATATATTCTTGTTTGCAGGTATTGTGCAACTCACTGCATATTTCGAAAGCAATTCAATTCATCAAAGCATAGCAAGAAAAAAGGGGCGATGATGTGACTCATCTCGAGCATCTGACCCTCTCCTCGCATGCACCTCAGCATACGACCGTTGGTGTTCACAAACACCAACGACCTACACTGCTCGATGGATAACCTGTTCCTCTTTTGCATGTGGTACAAGGCCTAGGTGCTCCAATTCCGCTCGCAAGCTCTTGCTGAACAGTTCTGTGCAATGACTCTCTCAGCCAATCGCCGCAGGTCACCTGTGCTGCGCCCGTGGATGCACCACTATGTAACGGGCCTCAGCTGATCCTCTCTCCGCCGACTCTGCTCTCCATCGAAAGGAAACTGGAAGCGCTCAAAATGTGAGCAGCTGGCAGGCAATGTTGGCCAGAATCGAACCTGGCCAGAAGAAGAAACATGGCACATGTAAGTCCCCTCGAATTCACACACTACCAATGAGTACAATACTGCAGTAACATTGCTACCAAGTTCCAACCGATTTCTCACACGTATCTGGTTTGGGCCATACGCGCGCGTGTACTCCACCCATCAGTTATGGACTTGGCTCATTACATTCGCCGCGTCCATTTACATTTACTTTACTTTATGCATAAGCAGGCCTTGGGCCCTTTTTTATTCATTAGTGACACTTAGACTATATGGTTGGCCTTTGGCCTTATTATTCATTATTAGGCCATTTGGACATATTACTGGAGAGTGGGGGCTTTCTTGGAGGGTGCACTATTATCCCTCCCAGTTGGGCCCTAGCCACTGGAAGCTTCCTTTTAGGGCTTCCTCTTGGCTATAAGTAGGGAAACTGTGTCATTTGTTATTCAGCTATTGATCTCTCTCTTTAGTCTCCTTAATCTCTCTCTTTCCTGCTTTCTAGGGTTAAGTCTTGCTTATGTGCTGCTTTCATAGCTTAAGTCTTGCTTATGTGATGCTTTTATAGCTTAGCTCTAGATCAGCTGTGGCTCTATTCGTAACTCCATCCTCGGTGCAGCTCCGGATTGTCCCTCTCTCGGGTAGAGCGCCACAAGGGGTGCAACATGTGGGCTACGGCGTGGATGGGTCAGTGGAAGTAGTTCCATTTGGACTCCCATATGCGAGATCTTGTGCTTCCATCAGTGCATCGTAGCATAAAAGAAATGCATAAAACTGCATCAAACTTGAGTGAGAAACAACAAACTAGACACTGAAGAGTCATACATATGCTCGTCCAAGGATGACGTCAGAATGCCCTCTCCGATGCGGTCCATGAACTCGTAAATGAGACCGAGAGTGTACTCCTCACGGTCTACTAGGCACAGCACTCTGAAAATGGGTAGAAGGAGCCCAGTAATCTCTTCAGCGTCCAGAACTCATTACCGAACACAGTGGACTGGAAAAATGCCGCATGTGGGAGGTCTGTTTAAGGCCTCACTGGAAACCATCCGCCGCAATGCGTCCTTCACCACCACCAATCGCTCTAGCACCAAGAAGTAAAACGCAAAGCGTGTGGGTGCTGGCTTCTTCAGGTTTAGGGTCGAGAAGGTGCGGAATAGGGCCAACACACGCCGCTTCCCTCTTCTTGGTGACAAAAGTGACCAGGCGCATGGTCGTAGAAGTGATCTGCAACACAGACATCCAGTAAAAAGGTTAGAGTTGAGATGTGGTTAGCAACATCGAAGGAAGAAAGCATAGCAAATAGAAAAAACTATACCTCTCTGATCCATGGAAGCACACACAGGTCATGGATGAGCAAGTCTATGCAATGTGCAGCACAGGGTGTCCACACAATGTTGGGGTGCTCCCTCATCATAATCTCGCCCATTTGCTTGCAGTTCGAGGCGTTGTCGGTGACAACCTGAACCACGTGCTCCACCCCGATGTCAGCAATAACATCTCTAGCATGCTCCCATATAAACTCGGCCGTGATGGCTCCACCACCTCGAGTGGCATCCACGCCACGTAGGAATACTGTGCCAAGCGGGCAAGAAACCAAGATATTGATGACAGATCGCCGACGTATGTCGGTCCATCCATCACTCAATATCGTGCATCCATACCTGCCAAGTTGAGCCACCAGTAAACCCTAAACACATGCAAAGAGCTAATAAAGACAAAGTACTTACTCCTGCCAAGCTGAGCGAATGGAACTCAGCTCCCGCGTGATGGTCCTCCTCCTGACAAAGTAACCTACCTCGCAGTGCCTCTCGCCTGGGAGGTGTCCATGTAGCATCCACAGCCGCCATCTGTGCGCAGAACTCCCTGAACACCCAAGTGTCAACAACATCAAAAGGAATGTCGCACTCGTAAAAGAACTAGCCACACAGTCGAGTGCACCGGGCTTGCTGCTCTCTCTGCCACCTGCATCGATCAAGGGTCTGCTGCCTGGGCCTAAGCCCTTTCTGATGTATATATGGCGCTCGTGGTCTAGCATGCCCAAAGGATGGCTGATCTGTGGGTGTGTCACTCTCTCTGGCAACAGATGCCGAAGCATGTGGTGCATCTGCTGTCGAGGAGGAGGGACGAGAAGGACCCGCTGCCGCTGAACCAACATGCTCATCTGATGGTTGTGTTGCTGCTGCGTTTGGAACTGAAGGTGCTGTACTAGGCCCTGCACCTGTACCATGCTCTGCCCGTGATGTACTGGGCACTGCACCTGTACCATGCCCAGTTCGTGATGTAGTATGCCCTACAGCTGTACCATGCCCTGCCCGTGATGTACTGGGCCCAATACCCGTGGTAGGCCTTGCCTGTCGGCCTGTGAGCCCTACTGCCTGCCTGCCTGTAGCTGCTCCTGCTACCTGTCCTTGTCTAGAACCCTGTGATGCAGTACTGGGCCCGTACATGGTAGACAACCTCTACAGATCCTCATCAGAAATCCTGGGGCAATCAGATATGCCCAATGTCCGCCCATCTGGCCCTCTGACCCGGAGCAAGTGAGCCCTAACCCTGATGAGTGATCCCGTGAAGTAACCACCGCAATGCAAGCATCTCCATCTACTGGTGCCTGAGCCATGGTGTGTAGCCACCTCCCCGTCGGTAAGCTCAACCTCGGCCCAAAGGCCTTGGTCCTGCACCGACATCGTATCAACACGAGATCAAACCTGCAAACAAAAAATAATCAAGCAAACGTTCAGTAGTAAAAAATACATTGCATTGAACAACATTATCGAGCTCAAATAGAGCTCAAAATACCAGAGCATACATCACAACGATTCCAATTCACACATCATAGCAAGTGCCAAAAAAAACATGAGATTAGGGCGTGGGATAGAATGATTTCCGTATGAGCGATAACGGGCGACTGACGTTAGTGTGGGAGTCCGTGCAGGCGTAAAGGAGTGCAGTGTGGGCCTAAACCACGCCCCTGGCATATGCTTGCATGATGGTCCACGCCTAAACCCTAAAAAACATGGAATTAGGGCATGGAAATTGAAATTTGTGATACGGACGTAGACGGGCAGAACGGAGGTCACAGGAGTCTCTGCAGGCATGTGGAAATGCATTCTAGGCTCAGACATCACTTGAATCGGTTTCCAACAAGTCATTTTGTGAAATGGCAAAAATACACAAGCATTTGTTATGTGGTGTTCAAATCTCGCCAGGCATGCCGTAATGGCTGAAATTGACGTCGTAGGAATCATTGTGGGCATGAAGAAAGGTGGTCTAGAGCCAAACTACGCTCGATTTGGTTGCGTACAGCTCAATGTCGTCACTTGCAAAAAATCAAGCCTACACTTACCAAATATCGAAGATTGGTCGTTTCGCTCTCCACGAAGCTCGGATCCCCCCCGGCACCGTGCACACCACCTCCGTATCACCGAGTAGATGCCTGCCAACTATTCACTTGCGAAGGTCGGACGCCTACAGCTCATAAATTTTTTTTTTGCCGCCTCCATGGTTGGCACGAATCTGTCCGCAAGGAGGCGGCCCTTTCATGCATAAATCTGATTTTTTTTTAACGATACTTTCAACGATTCTTTGCAGTGAATCGCGATTTGCAGAATCGCGAATCGCGAATCCAGCGAATCGCGATTCGCTGCATCTTATGCTTTGTACTTCATTTCATGCCAAAATCTGCGATTCAGTTCTCAACTCTAGACAAGATCACCAAGGTTTACAAAATCTAATTTTTGACTAAAGGCTTCTTCTTGTTTAATCTATAATCGGTAGATCTAATTATTGGAGTAGCAACCTTTCTCGTGATATCTACTGACAATTTAAGTTGATGGATTCAGCCTCTAAATGACTTAGGACAAGACCGCAGTGTTGATTTGAAGGCTTTATATGTTTGGAACTATGTTGCATGGTCTAAATTAGTCAGGTTTATGTATCATTGGAATTAAACTATGTTCACATAGAAGCTTGTTCTAGATTATGATGCATGTCTCCTTGCCATTTTGGTACACTGGATGCAAATTAGTTAAGAACTAGATTGATGCAAGTAGGGATGGGGAAACTACCAATCTGTCAATTCTGGAGGTTGGTTTGAAAATACAGAGTATAGGCCAATACATGGAAGAAAATTCCAAGCTCATCAGTCAAACATGAGCTAAGATTGATGTCATTATTTTCTAGTTTGAGATTCACTTGTTTACTTCATCAAGTTACATTTGTTGATGCTATCCACATTCCATAATGTATTTGGAAAATTTGGTACCATCGATGTAAAACATTTATGAAACTCAATAAATTAACGAAATTGCCATTTTTGTATATCTTTGTGAGCCATTGGTGATATTGTGCAGTATAGGTGATTCGACATTGGAAATAATGGATGGCCTTCGTAGTTATTTCAATAAGGCTTTGCCAGCTATGCTTCTCTACAAAGAGGAGCGTGAGCAATTTGAGGCGCTTTCGGAAAATTGTAAAGAAAATTTGTCATCTATTTATGGAGCTGAACATCTTCTTCGACTCTTTGGTGAGAAACTATTCATTGTAACAATGGTTTGTTAACTAGGCATATCAAAAAGCTATATGTGCAGGCGTGTAAGCAGGCTTGTAAATTTGACAATACTTTTTGCGCTCGTGGAAAAACCAATTCAGAATTTGCTTTGTACTTTGAAAGGCTAAAACTCGTTTGAAAATACAATAATGGAGACAATTTTTCATGTATGTCGTCTTTTCTATAATGGATTGGAGTTGCAAAATATTCAAATCCAGGACTTGAAGATCCAATTTTGGCAAAGATTCAAATGAAGTGAAGATTAAGTTGGTAACAATCTAGTTATAATTCCAACTTCGAATGCTCTTGATTTTCTAGTAATTGATGCCTTATGTAATCTCTGTTTTGGAAAACTGGTAAAAACTTTTGAGTATTCAACTTCTGTATAGCAACAAATATGAAGTGAATCTAGAACCATTTGAGTCTGCAATTCACTGTTCTTTCCTTCTAATATGATCTTAGATGAATTTGATGGTAAGCAATCATGGGTGTTTAATAAGCAGCGTGATTTCTGTTTTGGAGAAATAGTAAAAGCTTTTGAGTATTCGACCTCTTAGTAGCAATGAAAATGAATTCAATTTGAAACCTTTTGAGTTTGCGATTCAGTGGTACCATGACAATAATCTTTCCTTCTAAATTCTAATATGATTTTACGTGAATTTGATGGTAAGCAATCATGGGTGTTTCACAAGTTGCTTATTATGCATGAGGTTTTGAATGCTACTTACAATTTTCTATTACAAGAGATGTTTTTTCATGAAATGTTGTGTTTTTAGTTAGTGCTAGTTGCCTACAATGTAGCATAATCCCATGTGGGTGAGAAACACACCAAGTTGGAATAAACCTCCATTTTCTTTATGGTATACTTTATATGTTGATGTTTATTTTGCCATGGTGTTGCACCCTCTTGAACAATTGCACTTTTCTATTGTGACATGAAACAGTGAAGCTTCCTGATCTTCTCACCCTCGCTGGCATGGAGGATGACTCACTGATAGAATTGCAACAAAAGTTGACAGAGTTTCTAAAGTATGTTTCTTTCTAAATCATTCCTTATAACTTAGGCGGTTTGTTTTATGAAAATGTCAGATCATCTTGATTTGTTTGCATTCCAAGAAGTGCAAAGATGCCCATTTGAGATTGTTATATAAAGTGCAATCTCCAATGTCTAGGAACAAGATATGAGTGTGGAGTGGTTGGGGCTACTATTTTGAAGCTTAACTGATGTAGTATCAAATTAAGAATCTGATCCACTAAGAAGCTAGATGTGGGTTATTTCTCCTTTGTATGTGTTGGATATAAAACACCAAGGTGTGGAAAATAAGGTAAAGTAAGTCAACTTCTTATGGAAGTTTATTACTAGATAATATCCTCTATCTTAGAACTTAGGGAATTCTAAAACAATAAATTTTAGAATTCTTTCTTATTATTTATGTGCCACGTTTTGATGACCACCCTTAGGCTCCTTTCAATGGTACTACTTGTATTAGGGCTTCTATCAACATGGCTTGAGTCCTTGAGACTCATGCACCCTACCACTTGGCCCATGGTCCCTTTATCCACCCAATTATAATAGGGACCAAGTTTTAGCCTCAATGATTAATCAATGACTTCGTAGCTAATAATGTCTCAAGAATATGGATATTTAAAGTCTTGAATAATGAATCAAGGTCGTAATCATTTGTCATCATCAAAGGTGGTATAATCAAGTGACTCATTCATATGAACAAACCACAAGGAGTTATTTGCATTATTTGTGTGATGTATGTGAAGAGTGGTTGTAGCAATAGGAACCTACTTACAGTCCTTGGCTTGATGATCTTAGCCATTTCAACACCCATTTAGAGATTATAATGACTTCAAACAACAAATATATGCAGCTGAAAAATACCGCATTAGATATGGTCTAGTACAACTTATAGAATCTACCAAATGGGTTTTGTGTAGACAACAACCAAAATGTTTTCTATATTGCAACCAAATAACCTTACTTTACATTGAAAGAACTATAGTGAGCAACAAATGAAGGAAAATTCTTGCTTTGTGTAGAGTGGATATATAGTGTGATAAATGTCAACACTATCAAGCAATGCACATTATCCATTTGTGTGCAATTCATTAAGAGCTAGGTGATGGCGATGGCAATGTGTATGTGTATGTGTTCTCATGTGTATGTGTATGTGCTCTAATGTGTGTGACCTCATCATGGCCAACCAAGTATGTATCAATGTTGTCAACAGGTTTAGTAGAATTCTCCAAAACGATCCTCTCAAAACTAGAATGATAACCTTAAGTTCCATGCAACAATAGAAGTTGACCCCTCAACATTGAACTCTTTCAATAGAATTGCAAAGGGTTTTGCACCTAGTTCAAAACAGACAAAATTCTTGCAAAACCACCTAGTGTAGAAGAAATTCTTCATCATCTTCAAAAACAACTTCAGGCTAGCATTGATTGTATGGTTCCAATCATTACAATGATGAATGTAGATGTTGGCCCTGTTGGTCGTGTACGCGCTGGACACGACCCTGACTGTGGTATCTGACCTCCTGTGTTCTCTAGGGTTCGGCACTCGTTACGTGCTAGTAACACTCCCTCCCCCTTAAGGACCGTCTTGGTCCTCTAAGACAAAGTCTGGAAAAATCTTGCGAAGGACGCTGCATCTTTCCCAGGTGGCATTCTCAACAGGCTGATCATTCCACTTGACTAGATATTCCCGGTATAGAGTATGACGAGTCTGCGTCTCTCTACTATCATGAATCTCCTCTGGTTCATGTGGAGACACTCATATAGGACTTGCTGCCTATAATTATAAAGTCCTCAATCCAAGGATCCTATTCTAAGCATGCCAATCACAAGCAACACAAGGGAACCTGATGGTGGACAAACCAACCCAACCAAACCTAGATCGAGCGGATCTAGCCCCCAAGCTATGGATCAATCAGAGTCATGGAAAGAGGAGTCACACCAGCAGCATGTAGCTACTAATCACAAAATCAAGCATACACTAGTGAGAGCCCAATAAGTATACTTACACCCTCCAAGGCCCATGCACCACTAGTAGTGCATTGACACCTCACTGGACACCTTTGCAGCCTATGTGGGCCATGTCATCCAGTTCCCCAATGACTCACTGATAGACCCATACAAATCCACCGTCAAGTGTTTAGGCCTACAACCATTAATTATGACCATGTACACATAAGGGCCCCAATTCCCTTATAGTCACAATTAACTTACGGGTTGTTGGTCTACTGGTCCCTAGCGTGGACACTCTACTGAGACCAGTCATGGGCATGACAATAATCCTCTGAATTGGGGACACATACTCTATTTCTATAGAGCAAGTACTCATCCTGAATGGAATACTATTTCCATTTGAATCCTTGAGTCAACTGACCCTCAACCACTAGGGTTTGCTTGGGTAATACAAGCTCAGAATCCTCAACGTCATCTGACGTATACTCGGATTCCACATCATCCTCAACGGAAACTACCGTATTCTTGGCCCCAGCCCCGAAAACTGGTTCTGGAGTCTCTGTAATTGTCTGCTCTGGACTGAGTTCCAGATAGTAGCGATTTTTTTTTCACTTTTTTTTCGTTTTCTACGGTCCATTATAAAATATAAAAATAAAAACCACCCAAATTATTTGGATCATTGGGTTACATATTCTTTTCTGTTACTTTTAATTTTTTGTAAAACTCAGCTCGTTTATCATAGGCATTCTACTAAGTGCATTTGCTACTGTGTTGAATTTCCCCTGTCTATATCTGATAGACATATCAAACTCTTGCATTAACTCAGCCCAACGAGCTTTCCAACCTCTAAGCTCAAGCTGATTGCAAAGGTATCTGAGACTTTCATGGTCTGTCAGGACCTCAAAGTTGGCACCATACAAATAATGCCTCCAAGTTTTAAGGGCATGAACTATGGAAAAGAGTTCCTTTTCATAGGCGCTGTATCTAGTTAAAGTTGGCTCGAGGTTTTTACTCTCGAACGCAACTGGTCGTCCACTCTGAGTTAGTACAACACCAACTGCAAAGTCGCTAGCATTTGTTTCAACCACAAATGGCTGATTGGGGTCGACGACTTTTAAAACTGGTGCTGTAACTAAGGCTGTTTTGAGAGCATCAAAGCTCTCTTGCTGTGTGGACTCCCAAATGAACTCCTTTCCCTTCCCCTTAAGAAGATTTGTCATGGGAACTGCTATCTAAGCATATTCCTTGACAAATCGTCTGTAATATCCCGCCAAACCAAGAAAGATCTGAAGCTCTAAAATATTTTGAGGTCTCAACCAACTGAGTATGGCTTTAACCTTACTGGGGTCCATCTTAATCCCATCTGCCGAGATAATGTGACCCAAATAAGCTACTTCTTCAACGAAGAATTCACACTTAGGTTTCTTAGCATAAAGCTTATGCTTTCTAAGCAGTCGAAACACCTTTCTGAGGTGTTTAAGATGCTCCTTCCTCGTCTTACTGTACACGAGGATGTCATCTAAAAATACGACTACAAACTTACCCAAGTATGGTCTGAGGACATTGTTCATCAAGGTCATAAAGGTAGCTGGAGCATTTGTGAGCCCAAAAGGCATCACCTTAAACTCATAATGACCATGACGAGTCCTAAAAGCTGTTTCGAGACATCTTCCGACTTTATACGGACTTGATGATATCCCGACCTTAGGTCTATTTTACTGAAAAACTTAGCCCCGTCGAGTTGATCAAACAACTCGTCTGCTCGAGGCATTGGGTATTTATTCTTAATTGTGACTTTATTGAGGGCTCTGTAATCTACACAAAGACGCATAGACCCCTTTTTCTTTTTCACCAAAAGGACTGGTGAGGCCCATGGTGAACTACTGGTCTGAATTTGGCCTTTCCCAAGATAATTTGTTAATTGCCTAGTTATTTCTTCATCCTCTGTTCGGCTGACCCGATACGGAGGTTTAGAAACAGGTGATTTACTTGGTACTAGGTTTATTACATGATCTACCTCTCTGCTAGGTGGTAAACCATGTGGTAAATCTTCAGGAAAAACATCTTTAAATCTAGACAACAAAGTTTACTGATTTTCTGCTGTAAAGAACTGGAAATAGAAACTTCTGGAATAAACTGAAAGTCACATAAGAATACCTGATGGTCATCGTCTCCGATTAGCTAACAGAGCTCTAAATTGCAGACCATAGGGCTGTTGGGGACATCATGCTCCCCATTCAACTGGATCTCTCGGCCTTTATGCTGAAAGGTGGAGGGAAGTCCTAAGCTGTAGAGCCAGTTTCTCCCGAGAACAATATCTGTGTGATCCAGATGCATTATCTGAAAGTTTATTTCATCTTGATACCCCTGACTTAGATTACTTACCATAGTTTCCCAAATTTTTTTGTCTTCACCCTTAGCTACTGAGACTATGTACCTATGCTGACTAGGTACTTCTGGAAGTCTGAGTTTTTTAGCTAGGGTGTAGTTGATAAAATTATGGGTTGCTCCATCATCAACCATGACTCTAACTGACTGGTTACCAACTTTCCCATGTATACGTACTAGGTCATGTGGCCCAAAGCTGAAGGGTCTCGGTAGCATTGCAGAGGTTAGCTGGCAATAGTGTTCATGGTCTTTGTGAAACACTTTGATCTCGGAAGCTGCCGAGTCACTTGGGAAACTTACAGTTTGAACAAGATGAACTTGTTTTTTTATCTTTTTTATCTTTTTTAGTGAATGGCCCCTTGGGACACTGTCTGACTGTGTGTCCCTTGCCCATACACACAAAGCACAAACGTTATTGTTTGGCTTTCTCAAAATCTTCTAGTTTTAAGGGCTGTATGAGCGATGGGCGTTTCTGAGGAGCTTCACTTTTAACTTTATCTTCTTTCTTTTGTTTTAAAAATTCCTTTTAAATTGAAAGTCTTTCTGAGGAGGCTGCTCAGAAAAGGGCTGCTGTCTCGCCCTCTTTCTACCCACTGAATCATCATAGATTTGAGCATATCTGAGAGCTTGCTCTAGGGTAGTGTCCGACTTTCTCTGGACCTCTACTTTATATTCATCTTTAAGGCCACGGACAAATCCTCTGATTTTCTGATAATCATCCATATTTTTTATCTTTGAAATTGCTTCTCGATACTGCAAGATATATTGGGTTAAAGATTTGTCCATTACTGTTTTCTCCCAGGCTTCCCAGGCTCTATCAAGATCGTTTTCTTGTAAAAACTCTCTTAGGAAGGCTTCTTCAAAAGCTTTCCATGACCGGGGAGTCTGCCTAGTCTCCTGGAGGTTTAACCACCACTTATAGGCCATGGGCCCTAGAGAAAGACTGGCCTCAATAGCTTGCAAATGGTCAGGGGTCTGTTTAAGAGCATGAATGTTCTTCCATTTGCTGAGGAAGGTTTGTAGAATATCTGCATTTCTATCTTTCTCTTCCCCAATAAAAGTAGGAGGCTTTAGGTCTTTAAAGACACTGGGATGAGACCGCATAGGCTCACCCGAAACTGATGGAAGTGGAGAAGGGGACGGCTGAGAAGTGGATGGAAGGCTTCCTTTTGCGGAGTTCAAAATTAAACTTTTGAGCTCGGTGAACGAGTCGTCCATACTGGCTTTGAAATTGGCAAAAGCTAGTTTCAATTCATCCACTTTTGTTATCAAATGGAGATACTACTCCTTGGTAACCAATTCGTCGAGTTCTTTGGCGAATTGTTCCGGTTGCTCCACCTCCATGGGTTCTTTCCCCTTACTGAACCTCAAAGATTCCGTTTCTAATTCATCAATGCCTCTTGTCAGGGGTTGATCAGGTCCCGGAGAAGTGGTCATTTTCAGAGATAGAAAAGGAGTGCTTGACGTTTCTTCTCAAAAAAAAGGTCAAAAAGACTAATTAGAACTGTACAAAGAAGGGAAAGAAAACTTAGCTATTTCTGAGGACTGTACTTCCAAAGAAAATACGAAGAGAAACCCTCTCAGCTCTTTCACAGCAAATTTCAGACCTGCTGTCCCAGAAAAATCCAAGTTTTCAGCCCAAAAAGTGTTTCAAATTTCCGGATTTCTGGAGGAGACTGCTCGCTGACCTGTTAGTAGACCTGGGGCTCCAAAGAACCTGCAAAAATCCCAAAGAAAGATGCAAACAAATCTGAGTTTTATTGCTCCCTGCCCTCGCTGGTTGGACAGCCACTAATCTGCTCAGAACTCTCTGATTCAGGCCCAAAAAATGATTACAAAGATCTGAATTTCTTGAGCACCTTGCTCGCTGATCAGCCTTCTATCTGATGATAAAAACTAGGCCCCAAACTTCTGAAAATCAGGGATAATTTTACACTTTTTCTCCTCCCTGTCCAGCGTTGGCCCTGCTATCTGATTTCAGATAGAAATCCGCTCAAAAGCCTACAATTTCCCCTCAGAAATCAGAACTAAAGGTCGCTCAGGTAGCGCTGGACCTGCACCTATAATCGGGTTCAAATCCCATGGAAAAAGCAAATGTTTCTACCGAAATTTGCTCAGTATACAGCTGGTTCTCCAGCGCTGGCCCTGCTCTAACAATTTCTGAAAAATTGAACAAGAGTCTGTACACTCTGATGCATTTCCCCCCTGCTGAAAACTAACTCCCAAAGATGGAGATAGCTCTGATACCAATGTAAAGATCCTAACACCATAGTAGGGCAAACACTAACTGATTCACCCAACCTTGCCTACTCCCTGATATGGAGCAAGCCCCTCCTAGCCCAGTGTGAGGCCTGATAGCATGCATATTGTCAAGTGTCGGCCACGTGGCACCGACGTGGCCGACTGCACGTCGGGACCCAACGTGGGGCCCTATCCTGCTGACATGGTCCCTAGGTTGTGTTAGGCCCGCCATGGCTATGGACCGTGCCGGGGCACACTACTCACTCTGTTTGGCCCTGTTAATCGTGTACGCTTTTTCTGCTGGACACGACCCTGACTGTGGTATCTGACCTCCTGTGTTCTTTAGGGTTCGACACTCATTACGTGCTCGGAACACTAAGATTGCCTACTAAAAGTGATAGCAAATATTGTGGTTTATACGAACAAAATTAAATAGAAGCCACTACACAATAATCGTGGATCATTTCCGTGAAGAATATAACAATTTTGAGTAGAATTTCTTGGAGAAGACGTTGCGTCATTGCTAGAATAGTAAACTACATTAGATAAGTGTACCAAAAACTAAATTTGCTGCCTGAAAGTGACTATGTTGTAGTTGAACTTATAATCTAGCACTAGGTAGAAAAGGAAACAACTCTAAATGGTTAGGAACAACATCATCTCTAAGAGCATCATCCTCAATAGTAGCACGTAAAAGACCAACTTAAAATATATCACATGCTTAAGGAGGAGGAGGAATCTCAAGTCAAAATATAACAGGGTTATGGCACAAAACAATTCAGAAAGGTGTGAGCTTCTTAATGGAAGCTTTTCCTTGCACAAAGCAATGCCAAGGAAATCAAAGTCTAAGCATAATCTTCCTCATGAAACTTGATGTGTCGAATCTCGGTGATGGTGCTAGATTGATTGTAAATGTGAAGTGGCATGGGCAATAATGTCTCGAGCACTAAGAAAGATAAGTGTCTGTAATTTGTGCGTCATGGGGAGTAGGAATATGTGGGTAAGGCGCTAGAGAAGGTAGAAAGGATACTGCTCAAGTTGAAGCAAAAATCAGCAATGTAGCACTCCATCATGATTAAGAAAAGTGCCTCCAAAGAGGGTGGGGATGGGGCCAACAAAGTCATAGCCAGAAATCAGCAAGCAAGTAGCAAGGAAGATTGTTGAAAATACTTCCAAGTGGGTGGTAGAGAATGGTAGAAACAAAACTGCCGAAGCTGAATAAAAAATTTGTCAAATGAGGTAGGGTGTCAATAATCCACAATGGTGAATCAACCCTAGAAAGTGCTCTAATACCAAGTTTAGAACTGAATCATAGATTTAACCAATAAAGCGTACATTGACATTACATGAAGCAAGAACGTTAAACACCATGAAGAATGGCAAGTACCATCACATTGAATGAATGGCTAAAGCCCTACAAGCACTAGCAAAGACGAGTTTTTCCGTAGAGAGTCCAAGCAATACCAAATCATAGGCTGAAAAATGAATTCACTTAGGGCCTATACCAATAAGAATCCTACATTAGAAGCTTCTAGACGTTTGACCTATGCTTATCCAAATTAGAGACATAGGATAGAAAATAATGGACCTGTGTGGAAGGTCTACACCCTTTCAGTAGGACCCCCACACCAATATCAAAAAAGTAGTAGTTGGACCCTTACCTCTTGATTGCAAGTGGGTATTTAGATTGAAGTATAATAAAGATGGATCAATAAGTAAGCATAAAGCTACGCTTGTAGCCAAAGGTTTTTTACAAACCAAAGGCATTGATTTTGATGAGACTTTTGCTCCTGTGGCTAAGCTTGTTACTATCAGATTGATCATTAGTCTTGCTACAACCTTCAATTGGGAGCTATTCCAACTTGATTTCACAAATGCATTCCTCAATGGTTATTTGGAGAAAGAGATCTACATGAGGCAACCCGAGGGCTTCATCAAGGCAAAGCATGAAGGAAATCTGTGTTTTCTGAAGAAGAGCCTTTATGGGCTCAAGCAAGCACCTAGAGCATGGTACTCTAGGCTAAACTCTTTTCTCATTTCCATCAATTTTGTAATGAGTGCCTATGATCCATCATTGTAGTTATGAACGTAGCCACGGCTGATCTAGATTTAGTCTATGAAAGCATCACATAAGCAAGACTTAACCCTAGAAAGCAGGAGAGAGAAAGCTTAAAGAGACTAAAGAAGGAGATCATATCATAAGCCAAGTAACAAATGACACAGAATCCCTACTTATAGCCAAGAGGAAGCCCTAAAAGGAAGCTTTCAGTGGCTAGGGCCAAACAGAGAGGGAAAATAGTGCGCCCTCCAAGAAGGCCCCCACTCTCAGTAATATGACCAAATAACCAATATAGTGAATCATAGGGCCCAAGGCCAATAATATGGTCTAAATGTCAATAATAGGGCCCAAGGCCAACCATATAGTCTAAATGTCAAATAATGAATAAAAAAGGGCCCAAAGCCTGCTTATGCATAAAGTAAAGTAAATGTAAATGGACATGGCGAATGTAATGAGCCGAGTCCATAACTCTCCCCGACACAAAAATAAGACCCAACTGCCATAAAGGACTGGATCAAGTAACAGCAAGCCCTGGAGGATCAACTGGAACAGCATCTGGTGTAGTAACAACTGGAGCAACAACTGATGTAGAGGAATCAACAAGTGCGGCAAGAGCACGAGCCTGATCCGCAAGTGACGGTGTATGATAAAAGACATCAATAGGCTCCCATGTAGCCTCCTCAACAGGACGACCATCTCACTAGACTAGGAACTGAATCTGCCGGCGGCGTCGACTATGATGCAAACGCACCTGAAGGATAGCAGCAAGTATTAAAGGAAAGAGATCCGGTGCAGTAGGAAACTCAGCATCACGAGGAGCATCATCCTCAATAGCAGCACGTAATAAACTGACATGGAATATATCACAGGCACGTGTGGAAGCAGGAAGTTGAAGACGATATGTAACTGGACTAAGAACCTCCAATATACAATAAGGCCCATAATAACGTGGTGCAAGCTTCTCAGTAGAAGCATGGCCCTGAATAAAATGATGACGTGCAAACCGTAGGTGTAGATATACCATATCACCAATATGAAACTCAATATGACGTCGATGACGATCAACTGAAGCCTGATAACGTTGCTGGACCTGCTGCAAATGGGAACTGGCCTGGAGAATAAGCTCGCGAGCACCTGATAGAAATGAAGACAATGTCACAGGTGTATCCTCGGGAGGAAGAGGAATACCAGGTAAAAGAGGTGCATAACCATGAGATAATAAAAATGGTGCAACGCCGGTGCTGGTACTAACAGAGCTGTTATAGCTATACTCTGCCAAACATAAGTGCTGATCCCAATCCTTCCCTGAAGGAGTAACAAAATGGCGCAAATAATCCTCAAGGATCCTGTTAAGGACCTCAGACTGCCCATCAGAAGTAGAATGATAAGCAGACCCCATAAAAAGCTGTACATCCAATATACGCATAAGCTCTGTCCAGAACAATGATGTAAACTTACTATCTCGATCAGAAAGGATAGTACGAGGAAACCCATGTAGGCGAAATATCTCTGAAAGGAACAAGCGTGCACACTGCTCTGTTGTGATAGTACTGCGGATGGGTATGAAATGTGCCTGTTTCGAGAACCTGTCAACTACCACCATACATGAATCGTGACCACGACGGGTGCAAGGAAAGCCAATGATGAAGTCCATAGAAATATCAGTCCACTGGTGGTGAGGAATAGGCCAACTCTGAAGCAAACCAGCGGACTTAGCACGGGAGTACTTATTACGTAAGCAGAAAGGACAGGTATGAATAAGTACAACAAGCTCTTTTCCTAAGGGATGACCAATAGAAATGATCCTTAAGACGAGCATAAGACTTCTGAAAACCAAAATGACCCCCAACTGGGGACGAATGAGCATCCGACAACAACTGAGAACGGATACCCAAAGAACTAGGAATACAAAGAGAACCATAATGATAAAGACGGTGGTCAACAATGGAATAAGCCTGATGAGGTGAAGACGACATAGGTGGAGCAGAACTATAAACATCACGAAAATCAGAACATGTAAGATAAGCAGATGGAAGATCATCAAACCAGGAAGGGATCGTGGCAACAAGGGTATTCAATAAAGCAGGAAGTCTAGACAATGCGTCAACAGCAGTGTTAGCACGACCAGGACGATACAAAATAGAAAAATCAAAAGATTGTAAAAACTGCAACCAACGGGGAGAAGAGATAACGTAAGGACTGATGATCAATAACGATATCAAAAGGAACACGGTACAGGTAATGGTGCCACTTCTTAAGAGCATAGATAATGGCAAGAAGCTCTTTCTCATGGACAGAATAACGTTGCTCATAAGAGCGTAAACGACGCGACTCATAAGCAATAATACACTGAGACTGACGAAGCAAGACACCCAAACCAACATTACTAGCATCGGTCTCAACAATAAATTTCTGATTAAACTGTGGTAAACACAGGACAGAGGCCTCCACAACAGCACGACGAAGAGTGTCAAAGGCGAACTGACAATCAGAAGTCCAAACAAAAGCACTAGACTTCTTCAAAAGGGCATGAAGAGGGGCAGCCATAGTGGCAAAGTGAGGAACAGGACGACGAAGGTGAGTAGCGAGACCAAGAAACATACGAACATGGTGGACATCTGTGGGAACAGGCCAATCAGCGATTGCCCGAACCTTATGAGGGTCCAAACGAATACGACCATCACAAATGAGAAATCCTAAAAACTCAATCTCAACAACAACAAAGGAACACTTAGAAAGTTTAGCAAACAACTGGTGATGAACAAGCAATTGAAAAACATATGAAAGATGTAACACATGCTCATCAAGAGTCTTACTAAAAACAAGAATATCATCAAAATAAACTAAAACACAATGACCAAGGAGAGGACGCATGATGTTATTCATCACATTCTGGAACGTAGGTGGACCATTAGTAACACCAAAAGGAAAAACACGAAACTCATACAAACCAAGATGGGTACGAAACGCAGTCTTGTGTTCGTCCGAAGGATGCATCCTAATCTGGTGATAGTCGGAACGTAAGTCTATCTTAGAGAAAGATGAGAGGTGCCTAACTGGTCAAAGAGATCATCCATGTGAGGAATAGGATACTGGTTACGGATGGTCAACTTATTGAGGGCACGATAATCAATGCAGAGGCATTTGGAACCATCTTTCTTACTGACAAGGAGAACAGGGACACCAAAAGGACTGTAACTAGGAACAATAAGGCCCTGATCTAGTAAAACAGTAATCTGAAGCTCAACCTCATCACGCTCAGACTTAGACATACGGTAAGGAGGTCGGGAGGGAGGAGCAGAACCAGGACGCAAATCAATATGGTGGTTCACATCACGTAATGGTGGTAGCGTCGTAGGTTCTGAAAAGACAAATGCATACTGATGTAATAAGTCAGAGATCACCTGAGGAACAGCTGCTGGAGGAGAGGTAGTCACTGGAGAATCTGCTGCAGCACGCTGAACACATAATAAAGCTGCACAATGAGCCTTAGGTAGGCTGCGGATAAATTGCTTCTCGCTAATCAGCTGGAAATCTGCCTGAGAATCAATACCAGCAAGTGAGTGGGTCACTGCATCATGAACAAATGTCAATGTCTGCTGAGCCAGGTCCAAAGTAACCGCTCCCAATGAAGCAAACCAATCAGCACCAAGGATAAGGTCATAGCGCTCCAGAGGAATGATATAAAGATCTGCCTGTCCAGAAAAATCACCAATGCGGTAGGATAATCCCTGAAACATCTAAGAACTAGGAAATGAGTGAGAATTGGCAACCTCGACTGTGAGAGGCTGTGGAGCAGGAATAGGTGAAGCGCGTATCCGGCTGAGAACATAACTGCTGATAAAGGAATGAGTGTTGCCGGTATCAACTAAAGCAATATACTCACGACCAGTAATGCGCACACGTAGCCGAATGGAGCGAGGACCGAGGCACCCTGTCCAGGCAGCATAAGCAAGCTGAGCATGGCAAGTGCAGGAAGTAAATCAGTAGAAGGCTCAGGAGATAGATCAGGCTCATCAGATATATGAATGTAGATATCGGACTCATCTGGGGTAGTGCCCTCATGGTAGAAAACATCAGTAGAAGTAGGCAGGGGCTGGCGGCAATTACGGGCAATGTGGTCAGGATTCTTACAACGAAAGCAAAGACGCTTCTGCTGAATGTCAGCGAACTCTGCAGACGTGTAACGTCGGACAAAAGCAGGACGAGGAGGCGGAGGGCGAGGAGCGGGAGAAGTAAGAGAAGAGGTCGGGACGACAGTGGATGGGGCAATGGGGCCGGAGATGGTAGAGGTGAAAGAGATGGACGGGGTCGGGAAAAGCGAAAGGGAGCAGGATCAAGGTACTTATGCTGTAAAGTACTAGCAAGGGACTTGGCCTCAACAAGTGTGGGTGGACGGAAAGAAGAGACATCGTATCGTAGAGCACCACGAAGTCCAGCAATGTAGCGAGAAATAAGCTCGGTGGGCTGAAGATCTGTAAAGAGGTAGGAAAGGTCCATAAACTGATCTGTATAGGAAGAAAGATCACCAGTCTGAGTAAGACTACGGAAAATATCACGTTGGCGGCTCAGCCACTGAGGGTCAATCATAGCATGACGAAGATCACGACGAAAGGTAGGCCATAACTGGAGACCGTCCCGATCAGGGTCAAGTCGGTAGACCCGCCACCAAGTGGCAGCACGTCCATCTAAATGTAAGGCGGCTAACTGGATCTTCTGAGGATCAGTCTTAGCGTAAATCTGAAAATAATGGAGACCCAAATGATGAATGAACAGGGGCTTTGCCAGGTCCATGTGGTTGTAAGGAATCAATCTGTGACTGCATAGTGGCAAAGCCGGTCTGTATAGTGGTAAAACCGGTCATCATTTGGTCGAAACGACTACTAAGGAGAGTAAGAGAGTCACACATATCAGCAAACTGTTCATCTAAAGGTCCGGAATGACTCGCAGGTGTAGTGGGTGAGCTAGCCATGAGGAAGAAAAAGTAAGCGAGAAAAGAAATGTGCTAAACAATTGGACGAACTGAAGGAGAGGACATAAGTCGTCACAACAGGCACGCCAATGAAAAGACACAATAGAACTCCCGATGTAAGAACGGAAAGACAAGTAAGAAATACCTCGTAACCGCAACCGGAAGTGAGCTGAAAAATAGCGGCGATATGTCGAGGTATCGGGCAGCCTCCAAAAAAGATGCTAAGGGCCCGACAACGTGGAGTAAACGGTGGATAAAAGTATGGGAAACAATAATGGACTATGGGACTGGAAAGGGAGCAGCCAAGGAAAGGAAGTGATAACAAAAAGGAGGTATGGGCAGCGAGGAAACAAGGTTGAAAAATCAGAGATCGCCCTTCAAGGGTGAAAAAAAAGTTTGCGATAAAGACGGGGAGCAATCCCGATGTGCGATGAAGTTGGGTGGGAGTGGCTTTCTAAGCATCTAGGCGTGTTTGTATTGTCCGAGGTAGGGTTGCGAACACAGACAGCAGTGTAGGAGGGTGAGCTG
Organism: Diphasiastrum complanatum; assembly: GCA_029204225.1. Taxonomy (NCBI): domain Eukaryota; kingdom Viridiplantae; phylum Streptophyta; class Lycopodiopsida; order Lycopodiales; family Lycopodiaceae; genus Diphasiastrum; species Diphasiastrum complanatum. The sequence continues at coordinate 33,891,840 of CM055100.1, forward strand.
AAATTGAGGCGGATGTAGGGCGCCAACTATGGTGGAGTGTGGGCATCCAAGAGAGGTAGTAAACGGCAAAAAAAAAATTGGAGCAAAAAGATGGGTTGGTAGGGCGCTAGGAGTGGCTGATAGGGGCAGCAAAAAGCGGAAATTTTCAGCAAAGGAAGGAGCAGTAGGGCGCTGGTCAGCAAGCATGAGGGCGCCCAATAGGGCAGCAAATAGGAGGCAGTAGGGCGCCCAAAATAGGGGAGCAAAAGGCTGAAAATGCAGCAGTAGGCAGCCAGCAAGAGGGCGCTAGAAATGGGCAGCAAGTGGGCGCCTGTCCTCCTCCGATCCGTCGTGAAAATCTGCAAGACAAGTGTGGAGAAATGCTGAAGATCCGGCTGAAAAATGGTGAAGATCCACCTCCTGTGAGAGAAAAATCTACTCAATGGAGATGCTCAGGAAAGTGCTCTAATACCAAGTTATGAACGTAGCCACAACTGATCTAAATTTAGTCTATCTATGAAAGCATCACATAAGCAAGACTTAACCCTAGAAAGCAGGAGAGAGAAAGCTTAAAGAGACTAAAGAAGGAGATCATATCATAAGCCAAGTAACAAATGACACAGAATCCCTACTTATAGCCAAGAGGAAGCCCTAAAAGGAAGCTTCCAGTGGCTAGGGCCAAACTGAGAGGGAAAATAGTGCGCCTTCCAAGAAGGCCCCCACTCTCAGTAATATGACCAAATAACCAATATAGTGAATCATAGGGCCCAAGGCCAATAATATGGTCTAAATGTCAATAATAGGGCCCAAGGCCAACCATATAGTCTAAATGTCAAATAATGAATAAAAAAGGGCCCAAAGCCTGCTTATGCATAAAGTAAAGTAAATGTAAATGGACATGGCGAATGTAATGAGCCGAGTCCATAACTATTGTACATAAGATTTCATGATGGCATGATCATTATTCTTGTTTTTGGAAATAGAGATGTAAAAATTGCTCTAGCAAAAGAGTTTAAGATGGTAGATCTCGGCCTATTAAGCTTCATTCTTGGAATAGAGGTTATTAGAGGATGTGATTTTAGCTTTATTTGTGAATACAAATATGCTACATCCATCCTAAATAGATTTGGAATAAAGAATTGTAAAGACATTGAGACACCAATGGAGCAACATGTAAAAGCATCTATTGATGGTGATGAAGCATCCTTTGAGGACATCACATTATATAGAAGGCTTATTGGCTCCTTGATTTATTTAACTATAACTAGACCTGATCTTAGTTATAGTGTTGGAAAGTTAAGCCAATTCATGCAAAGTCCTCTAGTTTCACATTGGAAGATGGCCAAAAGAGTTCTTAGGTACATCTCATCTACTAAGAATTTTGGCATTTGGTATAGAGGGACTAATCTTGCCTTAAGAGCCTTTAGTGACTCGGATTTTGCAAGTGACAAAGTGGATAGAAGATCAACAAGTGCTTTTGCCACCTTTCTATGTGATGGAGTAGTATCATGGCTTTCCAATAAGCAAGATACCATCTCCTTATCTTCCACAAAATCCGAATACAAGGCCTTGACATCAACATGCAAGGAGGTCTTGTGGTTCAAAAGGCTATTGGTGGAGCTTCATGTCATGGAGGAGGAGATCCCTATCATCTATTGTGACAACCAATCAACCCAATCACTTGCAACTAATTGTACATTCCATTCAAGGAGCAAACACATCGAGATTGCTCATCATTTCATGAGGGAGAAAGTGCAAGCCAAAGAAATCAAGCTCCAACATGTGTCATCATCAAGTTGCTTGGCTGATTTGTTTACTAAATCTTTACCTAAAGATTCATTTGTCAAGCTAAGATCTTCAATTGGAGTGATTGATAAAAGTATTGTGGTTTCCAAGGCTAGATTTGAGGAGTGTGAAAAATTGCCTACATTGGCAAATCTAGCCATGTAGAATATTGTATATTTTGTGAATATTTTTTGTTAGACACTTGAATGGCCAAAGTGCCACTTCAATCCACACCTAATGTAGGTTACCACGAGTCAAGAGGAGTGGTTGTGTCCATTTGGTAGTGATTCCTACTTTGTAGGATCTAGACATTGATTTATGATGAGATTTGTACCTACCATGCACCTACCAAGCATGACTCTTGAATCTAGGCTAGGGCAAAAAAGTTGAGTCTACTTCCTTATTACATGCTGGATTTTCACCTAACTTTGCAAATGAAGTGTCGTTTACTATGTATTCCCATTCTCCATAGTGAGAAGATAGAAACTTTTTGGAGCCTCAAGGAGAAACTCGGATTTTTTCTCCATGTATGGTGATTGTGATTGATTCCAATGTAACTAAACTTTGGCACACTTTAAACTCTGTCTACAGGCCTTACTACAGCCTCATTTTCAGGTGTGCAGTCGGATTTCAGTTTATGATCAATGATCTGATTGTCTCTACTTGTTTTCTATCAAGTTGCTAAACTAGATCTTGTTTTCTGATGACTAGTATTCGATAGATTGTTTAACAAGCACACAATCAACCTTGTGGATCATTCAAAGATCCATTTATTTCACAAGGTGCTAATTTATGTGCCAATATCTCATCAACATTCTATATTATATACTGAATTTAAAAACAAATAAGATGACGACTTGGAATTTTTGAAGGTTAGAGCAATGACCTGGTGTGCATAGGTTTTGAGAAATTTATAGAAAAATTTAAGAATTATGAAGTGATACAACCAAAAAATTGGAATTTCAATCTCCCTAACCTCTTATTTGTTCTATGAAAAGTGAAATGGTGCAACCTACTATTGGAAGAATAAAATTGGTAGAAGATCCAAAGTAAAGTTCAAGATTTGACAAAATAGACAAAAGTCCAAAAAAAACCTTGAAAGGAATTTTTTTTCTCCTCAAAATCATACGAGCTACTAAAAAACTGGATTGATATCTCCAATAGGCATATTGATTCGCTAACTTAGCTTAAAACATCTACTTATACGAATTTGGACCAGTCAATTCATATTCAAACGATGACTTGTGCCTAGATAAAATCAATCGAAAATGTGATGTTCCATAGCAACGATTGACATATTTGGATAGTACATAGCAAAAACAGTAATTTAAAACACTAGCAAGGTGATATAGTCATGTGTACAAGAACACAAGAAACATAATGGTTGATGTCTAAGGTTAATAAAAATTAAGCCAATAATGGGAGTTACTAAAGTAATTCAAAATAGCGCATAAAAAAAATTCGCATTGCATGCCCTATAATAATGTTTTGCGAATCACCAATTCGAACATCAAATTGAGGTTTGAATGGGACCTTTTCGAATCGGCCTGTTGTACAAATCGACCGACTAGGAAAAAAAGGCTTTGCAAACTCTCTTATGAGTGACGAATCTTGTTTCCCTATATGGTAAACGATTAAACCCTAGGGCCTAAAGTTTAAACTCAACTTTCAATTTTCAACAAACTAGTTAGAACTTAGTAGTCACGTGCCAACCACGGTTTATTTTGGAAGTCATGAATAACAAGACTCCTAGCTTTACAAGTCCTATTATCTATAATCTGCTAACTAAAAAATCTTGACTCGTCACTCTTATATGAATCATGATATATGAACATTAAAGTCCCGACTCCTTCCTTTGGGGTCTAGACACTATAGTCTTAGACTCTTAGTTCTATTACTAGTTAGACATTGGAGTAGATACTATAAATGGCACCCTAAACTTTGAATTTGCATTTGTTTTTGGCTTTAACATAATCCAAATAGCAAAAAGACTATTTTTTTTTACAAATCTTTGAACTGACCGATTCAAACTTGTTCGCATCAATGATTAAGCGAGTAGATAGTTTGTATCAATTGTCATTTTGGAGTATGTGTGACAAAAAAAACGTTTCAACCATCCACTTGGAAGCATGTTGGATTGTGGACAAATCATGACGGTATAGGTTGGGTTTGCCTAGACAATTCACTATTACCAAAGAATCATCACCAAGGAAGGATTAGTGTAGCAAAGTGTTTACATGTGTAAGTAGTTACAATTGTTCATCTTTCCAAGAATGAATTTTGATTAGCTTGTGCAGTTTAGCTTTGACATGGCCAAATCAAAAGCTGATTGTTTTTTTAAGAGATGAATTATTCAAAAAAATTGATCAGGCTGTATCAATATTTTGGAATTAAAACGTCTATAGTTGTGAAATTTGAATGATTACTCCTATATGAAGAGCTCAAGAACAGTTATATGGTGAATGTCACTAGATTCCATCTACTCTATCTTCATCTATCAATGATCTATACTTTTCAACAATACTTTTTTAATACATTTATTTTAAATCTTATTTTTGTTTCACATATGGCTAGTTACAATTTGTGGCATTAATCTATGCAAAATTCAAAATAATAGAAGTTAACTTACCATACATGGTCATTTCACAAAATTATTTTGAGTGCTTGGATGTTCCTATAATAGGAGCATGAGTTATGCAGACGACGAAAAACCTATTGGGTCTTTTATTGCCTTTTATAGAGGTTGCTTCTACTCTTCACTCGATAATCAAGAATGCATTGGTCCGCATCTCTTAAAATTGGTTTGATGATGGCTCGTTGGATATGACTAGTTATTATATAGTAAATCAATGTCTTTGGTCATATGTGTTAACATAGTTGTTGAGTATTTCCCAAATAATCTTCATTAAGTGATTTTTTGGTCTCAGGGATTTTTGGTATGTCATGTTGTTATGCATCTAGTATCTTGTTTCTGATCAATACACTTTTGTTAGGTTTTTGCAGAAAAATTATAATGCCTTTTTTCTATCAATCTATGGATCGTCAATTGAGCTTCCCAATCAATAAAGATTACATCACTCATAGAAAATGATCGAGGATGAATGAATTTGACTTGTTTCAAGAATGGTTATGATCATTATGAAGTGAGATCCTTTGACAAGGAAGCACGACTCTTCAACACCACCTTACCTTTTGGAGCTCGGCCTTTTAGGGTTATTAATTTTTTCGACATTACTCAAGTGGTACATGTTACATGACATTTTATTTTTAGTCAATGGCTTTGTTTACATGGTAGTTAGTTGAGTTTGATACAACAAAATGTGGTGTCTTCCACATTTTATTTTTAGTCAATGGCTTAGATCAGTTACTTGAGTTTGATACAACAAAATGTGGTGTGTCGTCTCTCCTCTTGACACTCCATAAGTAGGGTTAAAATTGCATTTTAGGGTTAAATTGAGAGTGATTTTGCTTGATTTGAGTGGATCTTCTTGTTTAAAATCTAATCTGATTGTTGAGAAGACATCTAGTCAATTTTATGTTAGAAAGTTGAGTATGCTAGATGTGGTGATAATAGCAAAGCACTTACACAAAAAAAAAAAAATTAATCTAGATTATGGTATCTTTTCTTACATTACAAGGATAAAGTTAAGTAAAGTTTTCCCTCGTCTCCCTCCTCTTTTCCATTAAAACACTCCATCTTGTGCAATCACAACTACTATCTTACACCCAATGACCATGAATCTATGCATGGCAAATGTGTGCTCATAAATTATAAATGTCTCAATTAAAAACCTTTTTAAAAATTTGAGTCGTTCTACATAAATATGCATACATGCATTTTATCACCTTTGTTAACATTGTTGTCATCACCCTTGCAAGAACATATCACCAAAATTATGAAACGTAGAATGCCAACACCTTCGATATATTCTATTTATAACATTGATCACAATTTTCAAAGTAGCAAAATATTCATGACCTATCATTGGACTTTTCAAGATTACACAAGAAGCAAACCTAGAAAGAATCCCCTCAATCTAGAAAATGCGCATAATTAGTAATTCTAAATCCCCACACATACATGTACCCAACATAGAAATATCTCCCTTTGAGTTTAAATCTTGTATGAGTGCATTGGTTTTACAAAGGGTTTCCTTTTTCTTTAACATATCACTCCAGTAATCAGAAATGTTTTGATTCAATTGGTTTCCCTCCAATACTTCTTTGCACTCGTTAAATAACCCTATTAAAAAATCTAATAATTGATCCTCACAACTTTTGGAGGCCCTTACAAATATGTAAACCCAAGCAGCTCATGCCCCCACAAGGGTACTTAGCCTATGGCAAAAGAGACCTATTGGGCTCGCTCTTTGTGTTCAAGTAGGCTTTTGAAAGATCTAGAAGGGTAACCATCACTAGTTTAAGTGTCCCAAGAGGAGCACAAGTTTTCAAAGCGTTGAGACCTATGAGTTAGCTAAGGATTTCAAATCAATTCCTCATTTTTCCAAAGGATTGAAACAAACAGATCAAGATTTTGAATCCTTGCTAGACAATTCATGGATCTCTTGCTTGATTGAAAACTTTTCTTTTGAACAATGTGTAAAATAATTTTAGCTCACCAATATGCACAATTGAGTTGGCTAATGGGTTGAGTTTTACTTGTCATCAAATGGACTCAAATTTATTTTGAATTCAAGATTTATTTGATATACTAGATTTAAGACTTATGGAATATGATTTGATATTGGTTCAATAATGGTTGTATTGATATTATTCACAAGTTTCCAAAGTCATGTGGTTCAATTTGTGTATTGTAATATTGTGGAGTTATAGGGTGATCCGGATTCTCCCTCCACTCTTGTAATCTTGACCTTGCAAGTTGAAAGGTGGGTACACATACAACCCACTAAACTACATGCCATTTTGAATTTCCTAGTTCAATCAAAGAATTCAAATGTCTTTAAAGTGCACTTTTTGTGGAGGGTCCATTTTTTTTTTTAACTCATTTGAATTTATTTTTTGAGGAGTCGAACTTCCCCCCCCAATGAGGGGTTAACCATACTATGGAAATAGTTCCAAACATTCATCACTTGTCTTTCTACCTTGACAATTCTCGTTAAATACTCTTAGGAAATTGAACCATAGCTTGTTGATATCATCAATATAGAACATATCCAACCCATTCAATGCACTAGTGATATTGATCAAAAAGAAAAAGGGTACTATGCATTTATATGTTGACTAGTGATGTGAGCCCGCAAGTTTGCGGGTGGGTAGGCGTTTTGGGCGGGCAGGGCAGGGCAACAGGCTGTCCGTGGGGCAGCGCGACTGTTGCTCGGAAAAAAAAAAACATGAGGAAAAATTTAAAAAAAAGGGTCTCGGGCAACGTGAGCGGCTCAGGAACACTATTCTTTCAATTATAATAGATTATTGAGCTCTCCATAAGCTTATGATCAAGAATAAATACCCATGTGCATCGATTGACGAATTATTGAACCAATGATGCCATAGGTACCTTAACTATGTGGCTTCACATCATGATTGAAAAAAAATCTCTACATTCTTAAATGTATTTAATTTAAATGTCAAGTATCATTATATACGCATTCGTGAAGGTGTTGAGGATAAAATTGTCTATCAAACCACATATGGTCATTAGGAGTACTTAATCTCGCCATTTGGGTCTTAGCCACTTTCATGACATGAGTAAAGAATCTTTTTAGACTATTTCTCATAGTCTATTTTAACAATGTCTTGATGTTCAGTACATCATTGCATGAATATAAGGAGCACTTACATATATCGTCATTAACATTGTTATGATTGTCCTTGCACACATCACCGTGATTATTAGACTTAACATGCCAATACCTTTCATGTATTTTCTTAATAACACTAGTCACAATATTCAAATTAGTAGAATATTCACAATCTATCACTTGGACTCTCTTAAGATTGTTGAGCAAGCAAAGTAGAGGGAAATTCTCCCTTCTACTATAACCCACAACTATAAAAAATGTAAATTTTGCCACACTTATGCATTCAATTTAGAAAGATCTCCCTTTGATCTTTGGCGTCATAACGAACTTCCATGAGTAAAATTTGTTGTAGTTTCTCTTATTTTTTTCTTGCCAATTGCCTCAGCTTTACCTCATTTCTTGTGTACCAGTCTTTGCATAGCAATTTGTTGTAGTTTCTCTTATTTTTTTCTTGCCAATTGCCCCAGCTTTACCTCATTTCTTGAGTACCAGTCTTTGCATAGCAATTTGTCCATACATATCCACTTCATTGTTGGTATAAAACCCTGCCTTGAGACATATTTTAGCCCCTCACTGCTTTAACATTAGCATGTATTCTAAAATGAGAATACAAAGGACTATTCTATTTGTATTTACACATGTACCAACTCAATGCTCATATATACAATCTAACTAATAACCAATAACCAAAATAACCTATATCAAATCAAATCTAATGACAATCACCAATAAATCAAATGCTTATAGATTTGTTGACCATTGTACTATCCACCAAAGCCATCACTTTTGTGAAGAATTGCCAAAAGTTGGCAAATCTAGCTTGATCAAAAACCATGTAGAATAGTGTAAATTGTGTACACAAGTGGGTCCCACACATGTGAGGCCATGATGCCACATGGGAAACCCATCCTAATGTAGGTTAGGTCAAGTCAAGAGAGTTGGTCATGTCTATTTGGTGGTCATCCCTACTTTATAGGACCTACACCTAAGTTTAAGGTGAAAATTTGACCAACTAGCTACCTACCAAGCATAACTCTAGGAAATAGACTAGGGTTTCATTTTAGGTCAAGGAGAGTGAGTTAACTTCCTTATTACATGCTGGAAATCCACCTAACTTCAAGAAGGAAGTCGAATTTGCTATGTATTCCCTCTCTCCATAGTGAGAAGATAGAAAATTTTTGGAGCTCATTGGCAATCTCAAGCTAGTTCACTATGTACATTGAGTTTTTGTGATCCAAATGAAACCAAATCAATTTCTATTTGTTTCTCAGGTTGAAGGCCGTACTACAGCCTGTAGTACACACGTGTGGGCTCGTATTTCAATGTTTATCAATGCTTTTGATTGTTAATGCTTGTTGTTTGTCAAATTGCCAATCTAGATCAACTTTTTTGTGTCTAGTTTTTTGATAGATTGTTAAGCAAGCATCCAATCACTCTTGTGGATCTTTTGTAGATCCATTTATGGTCCTAAAGTACAATACTTTCACATGGCATCAGAGCCAAGTACAAGAGCATAAGCCATTGATCTAATGCAAATCCATTTTTAGCAAGTTTTGGTGCTAAAAGCTAGTATTGAGAGGGCAAGCTAGAATCTTGATTTTGGTGAGGAGATTTGATCCCAAACTTGGTAGGGGTCCAAATCCGTACTGTCCACATGTGTGGGCACCTCTGAACCTGCATTTAATGCATGGTATTCATTTGATCCAAAAAAATTCAATTTGTGAGCTATTGGTGTAATTTTTGGTGGAGATCCTAGGATAATCTACCAAGATCATTTGCCATTGATTAGATTTGAATTTGTTTCATGGAATCTAATTAATCTAGGCTGAGTTCAAGTCCTATTAAGGTTAAAAACAGGTCTTGAAAGTACACCAAGAAGGAAGAAAGAGATTAAGTCATTTTTTTGTCCAAAAATAGCCAAATTTGGCAAGATTTGATTGTAAGTAGATTTCACATCATCTTATCTTCATTCCAACTTTGTGAAGGAGTGCTAGAACTGAGATTATAAGTCCATTTGTTGGATTAGAAATCTAATTTGAGTGAAAAACTACAAGAGAGAGACCTTAGTGAGTTTCTAGAGACAATCAAATTCATTTCTTGGCAAGATTTGTTTGAAAGTAGTTTTCACTTCATCTTATCTTCATTCCAGCTTTGTGAGAGAGTGATAGAACTGTGATTATAAGTCCATTTGTTGGATTAGAAATCAAATTTGAGTGAAACACTGCAAGTGTGAGACCTTTGTGAGTTTCAAGTCAATCAAATCTATTTCTTGTTTGTAGAAGTCACTAGTAAGATGGGATCTGCTGGAGCATACCTTCTAGAAGCTAGTGAGAGGTTGAATTCTACAAATTATGCTATTTGGAAGGCTAGAATGGAGTCACTCTTAGTTCTCCAAGTCCTTTATGAGTTCTTGATTTAAGATGAAGATGAACCTCTAGGTGCACAGGAGTTAGCTAGATACAAGAAGAGATCTAGGCTTGCACTTCATTGTGTGAAGATGAATGTGAGCAATGATTTGTTGAGAGAAGTATCAGTTTGTACTAATGCTAAAGAGGCTTGGGAGTCTTTAAAATCAATCTATGAGGACTTTGCAAATTTGGTCCAAAGTTTTGCCATCCAAGACACTTTGCCAACTATAGAAAAACTTCACAGTGTATTAGTGGCTGAAGAGTGTAGGATGCTCCATGCAAAATCTAGGATGAGTTCCTTGTCTTTGCATAATGGTGATGAGAAAGCCAATTTCTCATTCAAGGGCAAAAAGAAGACCAATGGAAAGAAGAAGCATCCAAAGGAGGCCAAAGAAGAGGATGATGCATCAAGTTCAAAGGACAAGTCAAAGCAAAATGCTTCTTTTGTGGAAAGAAGGGGCATTATGCATCTGAATGCTACAAGAGGCTAAGAGCACAAGTGGAGGAGGACAAACAAGGAAACCTTGCAAAGGAGGAGGAGGAGGATGGAGTAGATGTATTCTTGATGGCATCTACATCCTCACCAACAAGCAATAGCAATTCAAGAGACAATTGGTGGATCGACAGTGGGGCTAGCTCCCACATGTCTTGTGAAAAGGACTTTTTCTCAACCTTGCACTCTTTCAATGATGCTAAAAAGTTTGTCTTTACTGCAAATGATGAAGAGTATAGGATAGATGGTGTTGGCACCATCTCTTTGTATCTAGAATCCTCAAAATGCATGGATCTATAAAATGTCCTTTATGTACCATCAATCACCAAGAATATGCTTAGTGTTGGTCTACTCTTAGAAAGTGGTTTGGATGTCCACTTTAAGCATGGTGTTTGCTTCATCTTGAAGAATGATGTTTGCATTGCAAAGGGATTTAAACATGGAAGATTGTTTAAGTTGGAAGCTAGTGTTGCTTTTGAAAGAATGAGCTTGGCAAAGGAGGAGATCACTCAAGAGGAGATCTTGGCAAAGTGTGATCTTGCTTGCATTGAGGAGGAGCATCAAAAGGAGGAAGATCTTGAGGATCAGCCTCAAAGCATAAGAGTTCCAAGGGAGTCCTCAATGACAATGGCCGAGTCATCAAATTGCATGCAAATTGTCCACTCAAGTGTGCATCTTGCAAGGGTGGTGAGCATTGGAGAGTCTACTATCTTTGAATACTTTTTGGAAAGTATTAGTAGACATGAGGTGACTTGTTTCTTACCTTTAAGATCCATGGTGTTTATTACTTTGTATGACAAGACAATGAAATGGGATGCTTTGAAATCTACATTTGTTGTTGATAAAGCAATTTCATTGGATAACTATTTTTGTAATAGTTTGAATAGAGTCATAAAAGATGAAACATCATTTGCTTTGGAAATCTTTGTGTCCACATGCTTTGTGCATGATCATTCCAATGTAAGGACCAAAGATTATCCTATTTCAATGATAGGAATAATGGTAGTGTTTTGCTCTTCAAGTAGAGATTGTAGAATCTACTTGTTTTCAACCAAAGAATTTGTCAATGGTGGAAATGTGATCTTTCAAGAGTGGAAGATTTGTAAACTTGAAGAAGCACCTTTGGATCAACACATTATTCAATTCATTGATGGTTTGGAGTCAAGTCAAGTGGAGGAGCAAGCTCAAGACCCGAGGACTCCAAGAAAAACCTTGAGTATCAAGATGGAGCCATCTAGGCTCCATCATATGGATCAAGCAAGACAAGTTGTCTTTGGCAACATTATTTATGCACTTAATATATTAATTGATGTATCTTCAAGTGCACAAAATGCCTTGGAATCCATGGCTTGGCATGATGTTTAGTTTTGAAGTGTGCTACATGTATATAGACACATTTATGGAACATCTTGTAAGGGATCCTCTAAGAGGTGGTGAAAGATCCTTCATGGACATCATTCTCTATTGGAGTCTCAAAAGTTCCTTCTTTGTAGCTGGATTTTTTAGATACTTCTAAAAGCTTTCATTGATCTATCAAGAGATTTGTAAATAGATCAAGCTAAATTTGAGGAGGAGTGTGAAGAATTGCCAAAAATTGGCAAATCTAGCTTGATCAAAAACCATGTAGAATAGTGTAAATTGTGTACACAAGTGGGTCCCACACATGTGAGGCCATGATGCCACATGGGAAACCCATCCTAATGTAGGTTAGGTCAAGTCAAGAGAGTTGGTCATGTCTATTTGGTGGTCATCCCTACTTTATAGGACCTACACCTAAGTTTAAGGTGAAAATTTGACCAACTAGCTACCTACCAAGCATAACTCTAGGAAATAGACTAGGGTTTCATTTTAGGTCAAGGAGAGTGAGTTAACTTCCTTATTACATGCTGGAAATCCACCTAACTTCAATAAGGAAGTCGAATTTGCTATGTATTCCCTCTCTCCATAGTGAGAAGATAGAAAATTTTTGGAGCTCATTGGCACTCTCAAGCTAGTTCACTATGTACATTGAGTTTTTGTGATCCAAATGAAACCAAATCAATTTCTACTTGTTTCTCAGGTTGAAGGCCGTACTACAACCTGTAGTACACACGTGTGGGCTCGGATTTCAATGTTTATCAATGCTTTTGATTGTTAATGCTTGTTGTTTGTCAAATTGCCAATCTAGATCAACTTTTTTGTGTCTAGTTTTTTGATAGATTGTTAAGCAAGCATCCAATCACTCTTGTGGATCTTTTGTAGATCCATTTATGGTCCTAAAGTACAGTACTTTCACACTTTTTGAAGCAAAGAATCATAGTCTATTGATCTTTCAAAGCAGAAAAACAATTAGATTAACCTAAATTAATCGGCTTGTGCACAATTCCTATATCTCCGAACCTTTTAAATACAAAATAGAATTTATACTCCGTTATGCCAATCACCAATGAGTTAAGATCATTTCATTGATCATTAATTACCCTGATAATATATCGTTATATACTGACAACACACCTCACTTGATACAAAGACAAATCTAAATCAAGTCAATATTCCAACTCACACAATTCCACAAAGTTTCACCAATGAGTTAAGATCATTTCATTTATCATTAATTACCTTGATAATATATCGCTATATACTAACAACACACCTCACTTGATACAAAGACAAATCTAAATCAAGTATTCCAACTCTCACAATTTCACAAAGTTTCATCTCGAAAACTAACAATACGAAGATCAAGATAAAAAATCACAAAAATAGTAACATTAGATATCTTTTGAAAAATTCCCTTGATTTTTACTTTTTGAAAAAACAATTTTTTTTTAATGGAGAATGTATTTTTCTTCACAAGATGTTTTACAAATAAAACTTTAAGAAGAAAGATTTTAAGACATACCAAAAGGAGTAACAGTGGAGCCAAACCACCCAACATAGTAGAAGCTAAAGATTAGACCATAGTAGCTTCACCCCCAAGCCACAGTGTGAATGCTCATGAGGAGCAAAACTAGTAACTAACAAATGAAAGCTTGAAGTGTAGGAGGGCAAGTTTTTGTATGGTAGATATAGACCCCAAGGCACTTGTGCATGTGCCATGCAATTATAGTACAACCCTAATTGGAATTATTGTTGATACTCCTTAGCCATGCATATGGTCGTCAAACACCATGAACTACTCCACATCTCACAAATGGAGTGCTTGGGCCCTCTCAAGTTTATTAGTTACAAATTTGGCCTTGAGTGGAATTTTGAGGCATAACTAATAATCTTGACAATAGGACCGCAAAATGACCAAACAACTAATGTTGGCACTTAGATAGTAAAGCATCACAACATACGATATCTCATGTTGACTTGTTTGTGTTTCTAAACATTTGAAAAAGAAGTATATGACACAAAACATCAATGTACTTAAAATTGGGATGTGATCTTGGTAACATGATGTTGGATCTTTGTGATCCTTATGAGTCAAGAAGGACTCTTGATTTTCTCATGGATTTGCAACTATTTTCAAGGAGGAGCTTTGGGATCAATCATGTTCTTCAAGGATGGAAGAAATCAATGGCAAAAGTGCTCAAATGGTGGAAAGCTCTTCTTGGTGCTTGGAAACAATTTTCAATCAAGGAAGCCTTGTCATGACTATGGTGATCTTACTGCAATCTCAGGTTTACTGGCTGGTTTTCTCACCAATTACATGCCAAAGGATCCACTTGAGAAGCTATTTTTCACTACCTAAAATTTGGAGAGAACTAGCACACTTATCAAACAGTATTTTGAGGAGTGTAAAATTTTGCAAAATCTAGCTTGATGTTTTTACATTTTGATGTACATATGTAAATCACACATGTGTGGAGCATGTCCCCACATGTGACTAGTGAGTAGTAGGCCTATTTGCATTAGCCAATTCATGCTTTAGAATAGCTTATTTCAAAGTAATGTGAAACTAGTTAAAAGCAAGTCATGTAGAAGCATGCCAATTGTCATCATCAGGTTGGGCCTCAATTCCCTTATGACTTGTAAAAATCAAAATGCATGATTAGGACATGCAAATAGACATCCATTTCAAGTCCTAAGAGGTGTTGACACATGTCAGAAAGTGTAGAATTGCAAATTGGCAACTAGTGCACCATAGGTCAAATATCTCTTCAAGTTGATGTTTGGGGTCCAATTAAATTATGAGGTGCAAATCATGGATCCAATGACTTTTAGAAGTTACTACATGCTTATTGAGTAGGAGCTCGAGCTACTACTATATGGATGTGGAGTTTCATTGTACTTTAAGAAGTTTGAGAGATAATCAAGTTAAAAGCTTGCATACTCTTGTGTTTTCTCTCTCTATCCAAGAGCTTTACTTGTGTTTTCTCCATAATGAGATTTACTTAGTTTTTTTAAGGATATGCATGAAACTTACTTGACTCTGGATGATGATTGCCTTTTGTGTACAAGAGCTCTTACCTTGATCCAAATTGTGTCAGATAGCTCTTGAAAATCCAAGTTGATCAAGAGGAACTTGGTAGTGTGCAACCTCTCATTCATGTAGGTCATGGATGATCTATTCAAGGTCCTCAAAAATCACGTTTCTGACAATCAACACTTTTAGCTTAATACTTTCATCACTTATAAATATTTAAGTTTGTGCACCTTTTTTTTTATGCTTGTCTTAGCGTTAGTTCATATGTTGTTTTTTTGCTTAATAAAGTAATGAAATAGAAGCATGAGAGAATATGTTGAAGTGAATACCACCTGAAACTTGCCTCTCTTTACCATAAAAGATGGCCCATAACCTTGGCCATCCATCTTGAAGATCCCCTTGAAATCATATGTTGAGGAGGCTCCTCCTCAAACCTCGACCCCTTCACATCTTGATAATCTTCAATAGATACGATTTGAGATGCATTTTGAGATGTCTTGATCTCGTCCCCTTCCAATGTTGAATGTAGATCTTCATAAAGTATGACATCTTTACTCTCAATCACTTTTGAAATAGAGAGTATAATGGCTTTATGGGCCTCCTTGGTGGATAAGCATCCAACCATGATCCATGATATTGGATCATTCATCCTCCTTGTTTCCAAGGGAATATGTGCAAAGCAAGAACCTCCAAAGACACTAAGGTGATAAACCTTAGGCTTCTTGAATAATACTTCATATGGTGTATTTCCTCCAAGAACTTCATCATTCCTCAAAGCTTTGATCTTCAATGAGAATTTCATCTCAACATATGCTTTGAATAATAGGAATAATCATGCACCATAAATCTTGAAGAGAGAAGATATAAGCATGTGCATCTTGTGTAATCCTCCTCCTTTGAAAGCTTGGATTCATAAGCAACATCAATAGATTTTGCACACTCTCTTGGATCCAATTTGTAGATGCCTTCATATTTTGATCCATGAGGATCTCACCATCCTTCTTGATCACACAATTGTCAATATGGAAATTGACATCAAGACCATTGTCAAGTAATTGGCCAACACTTAAAAGATTCTTTGTAAGCTTGGGAACAAAAAGAACCTTGTGAAGAGATAGAGCTTTTGATGATGCAAGCTTCAAGGGAATAGTCCCTACTCCTTCAATTTTGCACTCTTGATCACTTGCAATATAGATGGACTTCTTGATTCCTTCATAAGGCATAATAGATGAAAAGGAATCCTTGGGGCTACACATATGAGATGATGCTCCGCTATCAATATACCAAGAGTCATCCTTCTTGAAGGTGGAAGAGGAGAAGCTTGATGCCATAAGAGAGCCTTCTCCATCACTTGCAATAAAGTCTTCTTTCTCATGAGAGATGTTGGCTTGCTTGAATTGATTCTTCTTCTTGAAGCAATTGGTGGCATAGTGACCTTTCTTGCCACAAAAGAAGCACTTAACATCTTTTTTCTTCTTCTTTGAAGTAGTATCTTGAGAGGAATCATCTTCCTTGTCATCTTGTTCTTTTGCTTTGTCCTTAGAGAAGTGTTGGTGTTGCTTTTTGCTCCTCTCTTGGTGCTTGGCAAATAGAACTTTGCCATCACCATTATGATTGAGTGACAATTTGTCCATCCTTAATAAATTGTTCTCATGCCTTGATTCTTTAGCTATTAGCACTCCTTGCAAAGCCTCCAAGGTTGGTAGCTCCTCCTTGATAGCATAGGGTTGGAGAAGATTCTCATATTCATCCTTCAAGCCATTGAGTATGACTTGGACTAGCTCACTTTGTTTGATGAAATCTCCAATACAAGCAAGCTCCCTATGAATGTCTTTCGCTCTCAAAACATAGTTATTGGCACTCTCATCACTCTGTTGACAACTTCGGAATATTTGATTTCTAAGAGTGAGGAGCCTAGAGGTATTTTTGGCCTCATAGATTGCTTTGAGAGTATCCCAAGCATCCTTGGCCGAAGTACAGGCACCAATCTCTCTCAAAATCCCATTGGAGATATATATATATTCATTTTGATATAATAGAGAGCCTTCCTAGCTCTCTTCTTATACTTTTGTACTTATTGAAGGACTTGAGGCTCCTCCTCAATCCCAAGTACAATGTCCCCATCACATCTTGGAGTATCAAAATTGACTCCATTCTAACCTTCCAAATAGAATAGCTAGATTCCAATAGAAAGGAACCCATAGATGCCATGTAATAGTGAAGACTCCTTGTGAATTAGACAATAAAGTGTTGCTTCTCTCTCACTATAGGATCCTTGAAAGGTGTACTACCCGCTCCTATGCAAGATCTTGCAACAATATGATGGATCTCACTAGCTCTACCAATCTCTCTCAAATTAGATCAACCTCTCATCAATTGATGGAGTATAGGCAAAGTTTGGGTCAAAATATCTTTGCCATGTGTGAAACACTCAAAGAATCCACAAATCACTCTAATACAATGGAATTGTAAGAAACAATGTGGCTATGACCTCAAAAAGTTGACTAGATCTCAAATAGATGAATTGGCAAGCCTCTTCTTGAATTTTATGGTCAAACTAGCAAGATATGATCAAACCAAATGTGTCCACACAGGTCTAGATTCCCTACCTAACCCTATTCAAAAGCTTATAGCTTTTGATTGGCTCTACCAAATGGATTGAAATGGATTCCTACAAAAACTAGACAAAACTATCTTTCAAATAAGCTATCTAGCACCAAATTTGGATTTAATTTGAAAGAGAACTTTCCAAATGAAATTGGCTGTACTTCACATGTGCCTAAGCAAGAAATTACGTATAGTACCTGAAATGATTAAATCATATGATAATGGACCCTCTTGATCCAAATTTCCTTCCAAATTATGTAATCAACACTCTCTAGATCTTGATTTTCATGAAATTTTTGAAACTATGGATGATAGATGCATCAAACACTTAGGTAGGCTCTGATACCATGTGAAAATTCACACATGTGGGAATGCCCTAATGTGCGAAGTTGATCTCCTAAGCTTGGCTCATGCACTGTAGATCACCTATGGATTGAAATCCAAGATCATTGTCTCATACTTCTGCATAAAGTCCAACACTTCCGCATATAATTTCCACACGCATATTCAATCAAAACAAATACTGTTCTATTATTACATAGACTAGATAAAATCGTGATTGAAGACACTGATATTAATTTGATTTATTCAAATTTGTATCGTGTTCTCTGTAAAAAAATAATTACTATTTTCCCTACGGCAAGAAGAAGACCGATGGCAAGAAGAAGCACTTCAAGGAGACCCAGGAGGAGGATGAGGCTTTAAGCTCAAAGGGCAAGATCAAAGACAAGTCCAAGTAAAATGTTTTTTCTGTGGAAAGAAAGGACATTTTGCATCCGAATGTCTCAAGAAGAAGATGGCACAAGAGAGCAAACAAAGCAACATTGCACATCAAGAGGAGGAGGATGAAGAAGAGTCATCCTTGATGGTTTCCAACAAACCACCATCATCCAAGAGCAACACCAATGATTCTTGGTGGATTGATTATTATGAGACTTTTGCTCCCACATGACATATCAAAAGGACATTTTCTCCACTTTACTTTCTTACAATGATTTATATAGATCAATCTACACTGCAAGTAGTCAAGAATGTAAGATAAGTGGAATAGGAACCATTCCATTGTATGTTGGATCATCCAAAAGGATGAATCTTGAGAATATTCTTTATGTTCCTAAGTTAACCAAGAATTTTCTTAGTGTGGACCAATTAATGGATAATGGCCTTGATGTACAATTTAAGCATGAAGTTTGTTCCATCCTTAGATGTATAGCCAAAGGCTTTAAGCAAGGTAGATTGTGTAAGCTTGATGCTAATATTGCAGTGGAGAGTGTTAACTTGGCAAAGGTGGAGTTATCAAAGGTGGACTATGGCACAAAAGGTTGGGCCACCCCAACTTCAAAGCCATGGAATCTATGGTTGCAAAGGAGCTTGCAATTGGACTCCCCAAGCATTTGTCAAAGTGTGGGAAGAGATGTGAAGCATGCAGCCTCTCAAAGGCTCACAAACTACCCTTCTCAAGATCTACATCAAGATCAAGCTCTCCTCTTGAACTCATCCATTTGGATGTTCATAGCTTTTCACACGAGCCTAATGGTGGTGCCAAGTATCATGTAATCTTCATTGATGACTATTCTAGATATTGTTGGATGTACCTCTTGTCTAGCAAATCTATGGTGTTTGATTCTTTTGTGAAGTTCAAGACTTTGGTAGAAAATCAACTTAGTACCAAGATTAAGGCATTAAGGAGTGATAATGGAGGTGAATATTTCTCCAATAAGTTGATTGACTTTTGTAGTTCTAATGGCATAAAGAGGGAGTTGTCATGTCCATACACCCCTCAACAAAATGGAGTGAGTGAGAGAAGAAATAGATCTCTTTGTGAGTGTGCTAAGGTTTTAAGGCTAGATGCTTCTCTATCCAAACCATTTTGGGGTGAAACAATAACTTGTGCTAATTATTTGTGCAATGGATTGCAAAACCAAGCCATTGGAGGAATCAGGCTATTTGAAGGTCTATTTGGAGAGAAGCCCAATCTCAAGGATCTCAAAGTTTTTGGATCCACTTGCTATGTACACCAATACTTGGATAAGAAGAAGAAGGATGATGCAATATCCATCAAAGGCATCTTTGTGGGATATGGTGAGAATAGCAAAGGATATAGAGTCTTCAATATTCCCATCACTAGCAAGGTGATAGTGAGTAGGGATGTTATTTTTTATGAAGGACATGCTTGTGATTTGGATGATAATGCTACTAATCATCTTGATGCCAAGGATCATGCTAGGATGGAGGAGGAGCTTCCAAGTGAAGAAGAACTTGAGGATCCACCTCAAGATGCAAGAACTCCAAGAACTCCAAGAAGATCTACAAGGGCAAGGACCGAGTCATTGAGGCTGACCTATGATGGTCAAGGTGATCAAAGGGAAGGCTCATCATCTTTCACATCTTACACCTTTCTTACTTCAATGTTAGATGAGCCAACATGCTATGAAGATGCTTGTAAATCTAAAAGTTGGATGGATGCTATGCAAGTAGAGTATGATGCTCTCATTGAGAATCATACTTGGGATCTTGTGGATCTTCGTCAAGGGAAGAAACCTCTTGATTGCAAGTGGGTATTTAGATTGAAGTATAATCAAGATGGATCAATAAGTAAGCATAAAGCTAGGCTTATAGCCAAAGGTTTTTTACAAACCAAAGGCATTGATTATTATGAGACTTTTGCTCCTGTGGCTAAGCTTGTTACTATCAGGTTGATCACTAGTCTTGCTACAACCTTCAATTGAGAGCTATTCCAAGTTGATTTCACAAATGCATTCCTCAATGGTTATTTTGAGGAAGAGATCTACATGAGGCAACCCGAGGGCTTCATCAAGCCAAAGCATGAAGGAAAGGTGTGTTTCTTAAAGAAGAGCCTTTATGGGCTCAAGCAAGCACCTAGAGCATGGTACTCTAGGCTAAACTCTTTTTTCATTTCCATCAATTTTGTAATGAGTGCCTATGATCCATCATTGTACATAGGATTTCATGATGGCATAATCATTATTCTTGTTTTGTATGTAGATGACATTATCTTGAGTGGTAATGATCTAGATGGAATTAGAGATGTAAAAATTGCTTTAGCAAAAGAGTAACTTTAAGATGGTAGATCTCGGCCTATTAAGCTTCATTCTTGGAATAGAGGTTATTAGAGGATGCAATTTTAGCTTTCTTTGTCAATTTAAATATGCTACATCCATCCTAGATAGATTTGGAATGAAGATTTGTAAAGGCATTGAGACACCAATGGAGCAACATGTAAAAGCATCTATTGGTTGTGATGAAGCATCATTTGAGGACATCACATTATATAGAACGCTTATTGGCTCCTTGATCTATTTAACTATAACTAGACCTGATCTTAGTTATAGTGTTATTTTCACACGTGGGAAGATTGGATTGGTTGCAAGGTGTTGGGCTGAAATGTTGTCATTGTAGAGAGTTGGAACAACATCTAAACTCATGACTTTCAACTCCATAAGTAGCCTCTTGATCCATAATAGCTCCTTTGTTGTAGTGGTGAGAGCTTTATACTCGGCTTCAATTGAAGAAAGTGAGATGATTTCTTGTTTCTTTGACAACCAAGAAACTGCTGGGAGAGAGGGAGATGAACGAGTTGAGAAAAAAGGTGTCGTATGTTAGAAACGAAAAATAAGCTCAAAGAGGTAAGATGAACATGAACGAGACACAAACTTGAACAAGAAACGAACTCGAAACTACGCCTATCAGAACGAACAAAATGGTAGTGATGGGAATCACAGTCGTTCTTGATTACATAGCCAAACTTTAATAAATGAATGAAGCTCCGGAAGAATGGTTTGTCGCAAATAGTAAGACAAACTATTTGTCGCGAATGATTCCCGAAGAGCTAGACGGTCCTCGATTGATAACTAGTTGCGAATGATTTGCGAAAGACAAGACCAAATGTTAGTCGTCTATTACCAGAAAGCATTAGAGGAGTTCTAAATCCAAAAAAGACCCTTTCTAAAGATTCTTTTTATATTTTTTTCTCAATTTTTTCTTACACATGGACCAATCAAAGTACTCAAATTTGAAATCTACGTAACGTAACTTTTTGAGTCCACATTTTGATTCCACACTAAAACTGGCATAACTTTTTAGTGGTAAGTCCGAATTTAGCAAAGTTTCATGCATTGGAAAGCGCTCAACAAGGGCTTTCCAATGATATGTTAGTTGACATACTTTTGAGCTATGATTAAAAAGTTATGGCAAGTCAAAAGTATTAGTGTTATAATATTTTAATAATATAAACTAATCTTGCATGAATTTTTAAAGGGTCTTTTTGGAGCTCAAAACTCCTCTAATGAACAACTAGAAAGATCAGACAAAATGAATGATAAGCATAACGGTATTAACATGGATCTGAACGCAGAACAAAGAACTGTATCAGATTAAGTATATTATGTATACATGTCAATAATGTGGTAGAGCACAAGACAATAGCGGATGAAACTGCGTGCCCTACAAAGCTTATACAATCTGTAAAGGAATAAGACCTTATTGCTGACAATCGAGAATCAATGCGCAAGGCATCTACTTTGTCTCATTCACTCATAACTCATTAACCTGAATAACCTCGTTAAATTGAATACGCAAATGGTATCCAATATATATATACATTATATTACAGGTGTGCAGATGTGGAAAGTACAGTGGATGTGCTGTCTGTAAAAGATCGTGGGCGGCTGCAGTCGTTGTCCAGTCTATTAGTGCAGCTGCATGGGGTGAGCGTGAAAAGGGTGCGACATCAGTCAGTGCTTGAGTGATCGTTGGTGATGACAATGCAAAAAGTGCGTCACTCTTACGAGTAGCCTTAGGATTAGATTTACAAGGTGCCTTTGCTTTTAGGGCACCTTTGGCATTTTGTAAGATAGTGTCCCCTTTCCTTCGTCTGTGCGAATTTGCATGTAAATATGCAAACTGCACGACAACGTTGGTAAATATGCAGCATGAATGGAGGCAGATTAAAATGGAATTTAAGGAGAGTAGAGGGAATAAATCCAACACCCCCCCTTTATTTGGATCCGTGAATGCCTTGATCTTCAGACTAAGCAATGCACAAAATTTGTTGTGTGCATTAACACTGAGTGCTTTCGTGAAAGTGTCTACAACCATGTCCTGCGTTCTGCAGTACGTTAAGCTCACCTCTCTGTCGAGAACCTTGCCCCTGATGTAGTGATATCTAATCTCAATGTGCTTACTCCTAGAATGAAATCTAGGGTTGGCTGATAAGGCAATAGCACTTTGGTTGTCAGAAAACAAAATTGTAGGGCTGTACTGATACATATTGATGTCTGATAGCAAATTTCTCAACCAAAACGCTTCCTTAATAGATTGAGAAGCAGCAATGTATTCTGCTTCAGTAGAAGAAAGTGCGATAGAGGTTTGCTTATGACTGTTCCACAAAATAGGACTGCCGTTGAAGAAGAATGTAAATCCAGATGTGGACTTACAATTGTCTGCATCTCCTCCCCAACTTGCATAAGAATAATCATTGAGCTGATGAAAATTGTTGTTGCTGACATCTCCATAGTAGATGCACTGGTCCATGGTAGCTCGAATATACCTCATGACTCAAATAAGAGCCTTCCAATGGGTAATGCCAAGATTAGCCACGTATTGGCTGAGTGAGCTAACAGCAAAAGAGATATCTGGTCTTGTACAAACCATTGCGTACATGAGAGATCCTAGTATCAATCGATACAGATACTCTCTCATTTGCTCCTCTTCCTGCTTGGTCTGAGGACATTGGTCATTTGACAAATGCAGGCCTGAATCCATTGGTGAGTGAGCTAATTAACAATTCATCAAATTGTATTTGAAGATACCTTTGTTGAGTGATGTAAATCAGTCGATTTGCTCTGTCTCTGTGGATTTGAATTCCCAAACAAAAGTGAGCTTCGTCCAGATCAGTCATGTCAAATTTTGAGAACAACATCTATTTCGAATCCTTAACCATATTGGTATTGTTGCTGAAGAGCAACGTATCATCCACGTACAAGGTGATGATAATGAAGGATTGCTGCACTGACTTCGAATAAACATTGCAATCAGCAGTGTTTGGTTTGAATCCTTGTTCTATGAGGAATGTGTTGATCCTTTGAAACAAGCCCTGGCAGACTGTTTCAAGCCATACAGTGCTTTGTGGAGTTTACAGACACGATTTTTCATGCCTTCTAGAATGAATCCTTCGGACTGGATCATGTAGATATTTTCTTGTATAACTCTATTCAGATAGGCTATTTGTACATCAAGTTGATGTACTTTGAGGTCGGCAGCTGCAGCATAAGATGAGCATTTGGATCAATGAATGTTTGACGACTGGACTAAAAGTCTCACTATAGTCAACATTCGAGATCTGGGTGAATCCTTGTGCTACTAATCTAGCCTTCCTTCGACCAATTGCTCCGTTGGCATTATATTTGATCTTAAAGATCCATTTGCAATCAATGATATTGCAGCCAATAGAAGCTTCGACTAATGACCATGTTTGATTCTTGATCAAAGAGGAATACTCTCTGTCCATGGCTTCTCTCCAGAGATCAGAGTCTGGTTGGCTAAGTGCTTCTTCGACAGTCGTCGGTTCCTAAATTAAGAGACATGCAGACTCAGGAGTATACCTTGTGGGCTATGTGCACACTCGAATTGATCTTCTGGGAGGATTCGACTGATGAATCACTCCCGGGACTTGTTGCTGAGTAGCAGCAACATCTTCGTCTGATTCGTTGTCTCGAAGTGGGTTGACAATACATACACCTGAGCCAGAAGCTTGGTCTCTGACGTACAATCATTTGTATGTCATTCTTGAGCCCTCGCAGAAAGAAGGTCAGTAGTAATAGGGGTGGTAGTAACACAGTGGGTTCCACTTAGCGTGACAACTCTGTCAAATGACGCCAATATTGTCGGATGGTTTCGTTACTTCCTTGTTGTAGGGAAGTTAGTGTGAACAGTAGGCCATCAACTGTTCGATGGGGAGACATTGAATAGTCTGATTGAGTCACATCAGATGTTTGTGACGAGTATAGCCACAAGAGAAAATCTTCCAACCTATGAAGAGCTAGCTGGATTGATTTTGCAGGAAGAGCCTCCTCAATGGTGTGAATTGAGCCTCTCTGCAGACTATGATACCAGTGCCTAGCCGCTCCAGATAAAGTGCTGGTGAAAAACATCATTTCATGATGTGGGTTTGTGATGGCACTGGTAAAGCGGGTGGTCCAAAAAGCATCAATATGCTCTTCGACACTTTCATACGGTGCTCCATGAAACTCAGGAGTGGATCCACTAAGCTTGGGTAGTCCTCCTGTCTCCGGGGGTACTACAATTGGTTCAGTCAAACGTCTTGCCATTCTGTTGGCAACAGGTTCTATAGCAGCAGGTGTTACGTTCACTAACGGTGGTTCTGTAGCGTCGGTGGGCTCAAGTTATGGCAGTTCTTCTATAGGTTCCAACGTATCATCCAAGTCCATTATAGGTGGGTGAGACTCATCATCTAAGGCTGGTGGGATAAGAAACCCACGATTGCTTCTTTTGAGCCCTCGCTCTCTCTGGGAATTTGAAGTCTCTCCGTGCGGTGTTCCTTGAGACCTAGGTTTCCTTGGTATACCTATGATGTCTTGTCTAGGGTGACACTAATGACTTCTGTGTAATGTTCTTCTCACTTTCGGATAGCAATCGACTGTCGTTGCACATGCGTTTTGTGGTTTTCCCAAGTTACCCCATAGGTCATCCACCCTTCGTCCACTAATACTGCATATGGCCTAACTAGCTCTACTTGGTCATTCTTCTGCTCGATTCTAATCCAACAGTATCCATGTACAGTTTTTCTTGGTTCCCGCCGACCCAACATTGAATATGTTGATGATGCATAAATTGTCGACTACACTCACGTGTACACCGTTGGGTTAGCACATAGTGACTATCGCTAAAACTCGAGTAGTGTCAAGCAATTACTTATCAACAGGAAAAACAATTTTATCACTAGTGAAACAACATTCGCGATTTCGGTAAGTCTAGTAGCATCACGCAACGAGAGAGCATTTCATCAAACATTCAAACGCTCCTGACGTTTGTTAGTTTTCACAAAATACAGCATAAGCAAATAAGGACCTCTAACCTTAAATGACCGGCTGGTGACGTGACTTACTGCTTGTCTAAATCCAACATAACAAGCTTACAGAAAGTTGGTACACCAAATCACTTATATTCACTAGCATTGCAGGCAATGTAATGTAAAATCGCTTATAGGTCCCTTCACTATGCGTAATACGATTTCGGATCACATATACTCTAGCACAGAATAGTTCAGCAAACTAACCATCTTTCACACAACTTGCATAACATGTAATGATCTGAGATGAAATTAAAGTACCTTAGTGATGAGTGAGGTAGCCGAATTGCCGCAAGAGCTCACTAGTCATGAATATCTCAAAGTCCCGGTTGTTTTGCCTTTACTGTCTCGCATGGCTTCTTGGAATGCGATGGGTATGTGCTTGAATGCTGGCTGACTGCAGAAGAATGCTAGAAATTAGCAAATTCAATGCCTTGGATCTCTGCCTCAAAGGTAAGGTTGATTCGCCATATCGGTGCACTTAGCCTAACTAGCAGTAGAAGTGTGATTGAATGCTGCATAAGTCCACTTTTTGAATCACCGATTGATGGCTTCAAAAATGCGTTCAAATCAGGGAGAGACAACGGATGAATTTTGCTACAGAATCAGCGAAGGGATGCTTTAAGGCTCCACAAAAATCAGCGATTGAATCTTCGTGAGTGAATTTTCAGAACCGTTAATATACTAGGCAGAACCAACAAAGGTACAGTGCTTCATAAATCAGCGATGGAGGGCTTAAAAAATGTGCTGGACTAATCAATGAGGAAATACGCTATAGGCTGGCTCAGAGAGTGCGATTGGTTGGTTGGTTGTAAAAAGTGCTCTCAGATCAGGCAGAAAATAGCAGAGGTATTTTGCTCCAGAAACCAACGATGGAGGGCTATGGAAATAGACTCCATGGTTGTCTACACTGGGATATGTAGACAACAATGGGTTAAAGCAGAGGTCCTGTTTACAAAATGTAGTATTTTTTCACACAATGGGATATTGGTCTCCGATGGACTGACAAGGATTTACCCACTTCTGAGCAAAGAGGATTTGTGCTTGCAATGTTTCTTGCTATCATCAATGGACAGACAGGTGGCTTGATCAACTAAGCAAGAAGTCTTGAGCCACAGCTGGTCGTAGGTGGCTTCTGCAGATGTAGGCCGTGGGCAGAGAGGGCCGTGGGCATGTAGGTGGGTATGCAGATCAGGCCAGTCATGAGCTACAGAGGCCACACAAGCAGATTTCGAGGATCACATGCAACTCAAGTAGGTCGCACAGGGCTCAGCTCTCTGATTTTTGGCCTTATATGGAACAGTAGACAGTAGACAGGTCAAACAAGCTGCAACCAACTAGTACATGGTCATAGGCAACTCCAGCGAGCTATTCCAAGCTCTCCACAAGTGTAACGAGTTCTCCATAGGTGCAGCAGTGACTGTCCAGGGCTGTAGGTAGCAGGTTTGGAGTTTGAGTCTTTGTATCCTTCTCACTTTTTACTGTTATTTTACTGGTATTTGATTCTCTTGATTGCGGATACACTTTTCGAGCACCCAAGGGTATCCAAGCATTCTAAAAATACAGACATTACGCCAACTGCTTGAACACAAACCAATCACTGCTTACGAAACAAATCTCCAACATGCATTCAAAACATTCCACTCAACACTTGCATACAAACACTCAAGCACCTCATGCTAATGTACTCCATTTGAACCAAGCAAGTCATGATCATTGTCCCATCACTCCCCCTCTTGGAACAAGTAACCGAAATCTTTTTGCATATTCAAACTGTTAACTGACCTCACATTGTTATTGACCAACCATCAAAGAAAACCCTACTCCAAACTCTCAAACTTTCAACCAATCCACTCAACCATTTCTATTTATCAGCCAACCACACATGAGTGTCAAACTCAATCTCCACGAATCAAACAAAACATTCCATATTTTAAGCAATTAACATGGAACAAAGTAACCACTACGAACATCCAATCAAACATGCCATGGGGTAACTAACCTTAAATCTCTCTCAAACAATCAACATTGAACAAGTATCTCTCAAAATTTAGCATTCTACGTTCTCAATTGACGATACTAGCATGGGAGACCACGAGACCAGAAAGTGAAGTTAACTTCTCACATCCCATACAAAACACTAGTATTGAGCAATAAGAAAGTAGGCATACCAAATTTCATTCTCAGCTTATCAACATTCAATCAACAACCCAAAGGCATTCCAACTCACATGACTTCTAACTAACTCTCAACAATTGGGATGAAACTCTCAATCAACATGGCATTCAACTATCACATCAAACTCATCAAGCTCTCAACTCTCAACTTAGCAACTATCAACATCATCTCATTATCCCATTCTCACATCAAACTATCACATCATCATCCAACTATATCTTAACACAAAGAGTGGCCTCCTTGTATAGTAATTCCCAAGTGTCCCCCTTCAAAATGAGGCTTTGCCAATTTTTGTGCCCTTCCAGCCTTCTTTCCATTTGTTCTTGACAGACAGGTAACTCGACCTTTTCGCGAGGATAGTCGAGATCAAAAATTTGATCAATAGATTGTCTAGACATTCGTTGTACAGCAGCATGATTTAAATGACCAAGTCTATAATGCCAAAGTAAACCTTTATTTGAATGAATTGAAGTACTGAGAGCTTGACTAGAGACAGAAAAGCAATGACTCAACTTATACAAGTATCCATGCCTCTTTCCGAGTGCTAGGATCTTGCCTATCCTATCAACTACTTTACACTGATCACATTCGAACTCTACTCTATGTCCTAGATCTGTGATTCTGCTTACAAAGAGCAGATTCTAAATTCAGAATCATCCTCACTACTAGATACTTCCTCCCATTCAGATGGAGGTATGCGTGCTCTTTCTGACTGAGGCACCTTGGGATAACCGCCAACTACTGTTCGTTCTTTACCCCTTCCAAAAATCAATACTCATGCGAGAATGTCGACTGTGCAGTTGCTAAGCCTGAGCCATGGTCGGCCTAGCAGTATAGAGTACCCACGATTCCCGACGTACATCCTCATGATGTAAAAGTCCACTTGAATGGTCTTGTTAGCCACGGTAATGGGTACATTCTTAAGCTCGCCCTCTGGTTTGATCACAGAGTTGTTGGCTAGCTTTAGAGCTGTCAAGGTAGAAGGTTCTAGAGTAAAACCAAGGTGATCTGAAAGTTCTAGACTTATGATGTTAACTGCTGACCCTGCATCAACTATGGCCCCTGAAATGACTAGGCCATCTATGAGTACATCTACCTTAGGGCAATAGCGATCTAACAAATCTGCATCTACTTTCCCTATTGTAGGTGGCTCTAGTGTTCTAGTCGTGGGTGGTCTCATCAGCCATTTGACCGTGCGTTTAATAGTGGGTGACAACTGTACTAGTTGCCAGAGGCCTATTTCCAATTTTAGATTCTCTAGGGCTTGACCTAGGTCAATATTCCCTCTCTTCAGATTAAGGTCTATATGCTTCCTAAACCTGCACGTTGGGGTCATGGTTCTCTTGATTTCTAGGCCGATTTTTTCTTTTCTCGGTCCTAGGAATCTGGGATGTCTACGCCCTTCCAAGACGCTAACCTCACATTGCTCTTTGGGCAGTGGATCCTTATAGATGGTGTAGGTTCGAATACTGGCTTCTCAATGACCACTAGGTTATCTATCTCCGGTGGTGGTTTTGGTGACGGCTTGGGTTTCCTGGGAGGTAGCTCCGTCTGGAGGTTACTCCGAGTCACTAATAAAACCTCTTTCCTGCTCGTGGGTTCCTCTAGTGTCTCCACGGCAATGAAGTTCACGAGTGACCGGTCATCTTCTATGCATGCCTTCCCTTTATCCACCTAGCTAATCTTGGGTCCCCGTTGTATGTATTGAGGTGGCCTTGATGGCCCCACTGTTTTGTCCTCCTGGGGTCTATGGTTCACTGGCCCAGGCATCCTATTTCCAGTGTTTAATGCGTCTCTACGTACCCAGCATCTATCCTCCAAGTGTCCAGGCCTCTTGCAGTACCCGCACACTTGGTTGGGACAGTTTCGATTTAAGTGATTCCCTCTACGATGTCTACACACTAAGGGATTTGGTCCTTCTATGGGGTGTCTCTGACCCAACAAATTTTGGTGTCGTTTGAGAAAATTTACATCTACTGCTAAGGTCTGCATATTCTCACTCATCACGTCCATGTATCCCTTTAGCATGGTTCGCATATCGCCTAGTTCTACATTAGAGCCTGTGCCCTCATAGCCTCTATCGGGCGTCTGTGCTTGGAGCCTTCGTGCATCTTGTGTTTGCACGTTCCTGCCTTGTCGAGGTTCAATAGCCTGTATGGGACGGGGTTCCACTATGGGAACCCCATTGGCAAGTACATCAAGTGGCCTCCTTGAGGGTGTAGGAGTTGGTGCCATTTAAGGCCCCTTTCCAAAACTAGCCAAGATGCTTCTTTTGTCAACAGCTAGAGGAGGTATCTACCAAACTTTGCTAGCCTCTAAGGCCTTCTTGCATTTATGATCCAAAAGGTTGTTGAAGACT
The DNA here is from genome assembly GCA_029204225.1 of Diphasiastrum complanatum. Classification (NCBI taxonomy): domain Eukaryota; kingdom Viridiplantae; phylum Streptophyta; class Lycopodiopsida; order Lycopodiales; family Lycopodiaceae; genus Diphasiastrum; species Diphasiastrum complanatum. Next base: position 33,921,911 of record CM055100.1, read on the forward strand.
CTTGCCAACCTTTCTCTCTCTTGTTAGGTGTCCTCTATTTCCCTCGGTCCTCCATTTTCCTTGGCTTTTCATTTGATTTTCCTTGTAGTATGCACAGCCTGACTTTTGGTTTGTGGTTTCTTGGGATTACCGACTGATTTGCGTACTTTGCCCATTTCCCGTAATCTGCCCAATTTTACCCGTTAGGGTTTCTGCCAGTTTTCAGTATTGCCCATAATTTACAGCTTGGGTTTTTCCCGATAGATATTTTTCTTTGATGGCTCTTTGACTGGGGTTGACTTTTTTGGCATTCATGACTAGGGCTCCCACGACAACACGGTTCCCCTGAAAATGCACTAGGCAATCATGTATTAGTAAAACCAGGTACATGGTAGGATTTTAGCACGGCTATGCCATCTATTTTTACAACTGGCTAAAAAGCCGTAAAACTTTATCACAAGCCATTTCTAAGGCTGCAACCTTTTCTCTAGCCACATTTAGGGCGGGCTGGGACCCAATTCTAGGTGGACTGGCATTTTTGGCTCGGTCTTTACAAAAATTGGCCACAAAATATTTTTGACGATTTTTTTGAAAGTCAACTTCTTTATTTTAAACTGTGTCTAGCCACTTTAGGGCGGGCTGGGAGCCAATTCTAAGGCAAACTTGTGCCGATTTTTCTCTAATAACCAGGTTTTACATGCCGGTTTTTTTACAATTATTGCGAACTTAGACTTCAAAATTAGCCCAATTTTTCGTGCAAAAATATCGGCTAACCTGTACCAAATCACATAGGATGCTTTCCAATAAGTTCATTCCTCATATTACATTGTGATAGCATCTTTGAAATAAGGCAAAAATGTGTTTGGATAGGCTAGAGAAATTCTAGGATCTAAAAATAGCATGTTCTATATTGTTTTTGGATCTCGAGATCTTGAACCCCAAGTTAGGGTGGATCCAATGACCTATTAGGGTAGATGTTAGGGTTAGGGTATGATAAGTTCATAGGTGCCCTAATATTCTCAGATCCGAGCTTGAAATGTATAAATACATGATGGGATCTCCATCAAATCATCAAGAAAAATCGAGTTTTTCCACTTCTATCATCATTGTCTTTTGGTGCTGAGTTCTAACTATTGGATGTGAGTGTTCTTATGCATTAATTGCTTGGTTTGGAAGGTAATGAACCTGTTTACAGGTCTGAGAAGCTTGTTGTACTTTACTTTGGTTCATTTGATCAAATCTATGTGCCTAATGTGGAGTTAAATGTCAAATTTGCTAGTTTTGGTAACTAGTCTTGATTCTAGCTCATAGTTTGGATCTAGATCTTGTATTTGTGCATCCTCCATCACTTTTAAGATTGATTGGGATTCATTTTGCTGTAAAATTTTGTCATGGTATCAGTGCCTAATCAAAAGTGAGCTTTAGATTTGATTTTCTCAAGCTTAGATCCTAGATTTGAGTAGTATTGGCTTTGTCCTTGCTACTAGTTGCTAATCTAATGATTGTACCTTCAAATTAGGTTTCATTTGAGTGATAATAAATCAAAGGGAGCTTGTTTTGCTGAGTTATAGCTGCAGGAACCGAGATTGACCCATTTCCATTCAACCAAACCAAATTAGAAAGTTCTTATGAGTTGAATCTTGGAGTACATGTCTCCTAGTAGAGATTTTCATAAGGATTTGAATGCCACCACTCTTTAGAAGTTTGGATCAGCCATTTGAGAGCTTAATTATGTTTTTCTTAGGCTTTTTAAGATCCTAAAATACACCTTTTAGGTTCAGATCAAGTGTTTTGATGATTTTTTATCTAGAAATGCAAAACTAGTGAAAATTGTGTTTCTATTCTACTCGGTTTTGGATAGGTTTATGATTGAATATGTCAGTGTGATTCAACCTGAATTTATGAGGCTTTATTTGTAAGACATTTGTGTGCTATAAAGTGCTTTTGGTTCAATATAGGTGGATTCACCCTTCTTGTGAAGTCGAGATCGAGGAGACTAGTTTGATAAAATCTATAGTAAGTTTGGATCTAGTTTGGATCTAGAAGATAGATCAAGCTCAAGATCACCTTAGATGTCGTTGAGAAATCAGAGAGTGATTCATCTATGTCCTAACTACCCTAGGCCTATTTTTACACATGTGAATATGCTCACACGTGTGTGGACTACAATATGTACAATCTATCTTGTTTCTTTGAATCTATCTCCTTATTATTAAAGATGGCATCCATAAGTGCCTATCTTTTGAATTCTAGTGATAGATTGGACTCTTCAAATTATTCAATTTGGAAGTTAAGAATGGAATCCATCCTTGTCATGAAAGATTTGATAGACATTTGAATGGAGAGGAAGATGAGCCAATCCATCCACAAGAAGCAACTAAATACAAGAGAAGGTGCAAGCTTGCACTTCATTGTATTAAATTGAATGTTGCAAATGATTTGCTCAAAGAAGTAGGAGCATGTACCTCATCCCAAGAGGCTTGGGAGACTCTTCAAAAGATCTATGAGTCCAAGAATACCTCAAGGTTACTTTCCCTCAAGAACCAAGTTCTTCAATGCTTCCAAGGGAGGAGTGAGAGTGGACATCAATTTGTTTTGAGAGTAAAAGATTCGAACAAAGAGCTTACTTATGTTCGTGAACCTATTAAAGAGAGTGACCTTGTGCAAATAGTTTTGAATGGCTTATGTAGTGATTTTACTACCCTTGTCCAAAGCTATGCCATCATGGGAAACTTGGCTACAATTGAAGACCTTCAAAGTGTGTTGATGGCCAAGGAGAGTAGGAAGGCTCATATCAAATCAAGGATGGAGAGGCTCTCCATCGATGATGGTGATGACAAAGCCTTATTTTTCAAGAGCAAAGGCACATCAAAGACCAAGGGAGGAGCATTTAAAAGGGAGCAAGCAAAGGATGGAGATCAAGGAGGATCCACATCCTCATCATCACAAGTCAAGCCCAAGAAGGACAAATATAAGATAAAGTGCTACTATTGTAGCAAGATGGGGCATTATGCCTTGGAATGCTTCAAGAGGAAGCAAGATCAAAGCCAAGCCAACATTGGACAAGAGGAGGAAGAGAGCTATCATGAGGACTCACTCATTATGTCAACCTTTTCATCATCAAATGTCAAAGGTGAAGATCCTTGGTGGATAGATAGTGGGGCTAGCTCCCACATGTCGAGTAAAAGGGAGTATTTTTCTCAACTCACACCTTATGTAGGACCTATAAAGTCCATTTTTACAGCAGGTGATCATGAACGTAAAGTTGAAGGTGTGGGATCCATTCCCTTATGCTTAGGATCCTCCAAGAAGACTAAGATATATGGTGTTCTCTTCATTCCTAGCATCACTAAGAATTTGCTTAGTGTTGGCCAACTTTTAGATCATGGTTTCATTGTGGAGTTCTCTACTAATATATGCAACATCAAGAAAAGTGGGATGATCATAGCAAGGGGGACAAGGTTTGGGAGGCTATTTAAACTTGATGCTTTTGTTAATCCTAACCAAGTTGTGATGGTAGCCGAGGAGACCAAGATGACCACATTTGACTTGTGGCACAAGAGGCTTGGTCACATCAACACCAAGTCCATGGAAGCTATGTGCAAGGAGGAGCTTGCTCTTGGCCTTCCAAGATCTTTGGCAAAGGGGTATGTGAAGCTTGTGCCTTGGCTAAGGCACACAAGTTACCTTTTTCAAGCTCAATCACAAAGACAAGTCATCCTCTTGAGTTGATCCACTTGGATGTGCATTTTGCTAGCACAAAGAGCAATGGTGGAGCTACAATGTTTGTCACCTTTATAGATGACTACTCAAGATATGGATGGGTATATCTACTTTCCTCTAAAGCACATGTTTTTGAGAGTTTTGTAAAGTTCAAGACTTTTGTTGAGAAGCATCAAAACCACAAGATCAAGCTCTTTAGAAGTGATAATGGAGGAGAATATATCTCCAATGAATTTAAAGATTTTGTGATCAAGAAGGGATCAAGAAGGAGTTATCTTGCCCCTACACTCCTCAACAAAATGGGGCAGCCGAGAGAAGAAATAGGGCACTATGTGAGTGTTCTAAAGCTCTAAGGTTATATGCATGCCTACCTAAGTCTTTTTTGGGAGAAGCTCTCACGTGTGCTAACTTCTTATGTAATAGAGTTCCATGTAGCTCTATAAATATTATAACATCTTATGAGTTATTGTATGGAGAAAAGCCTAATCTCAAAAGCTTGAAGGTGTTTGGATGCATTTGCTATGTACATGTCCCTTTGGACAAAAGAACCAAGGAGGATCCATCATCCATGAAGGGGATCATGGTAGGTTATGGCAATGCAAGCAAAGGTTACAAAATCTACATTCCCTCTTCTCAAAAGGTTGTCATTTCTATGAGACTAGAATGCATAAGCTTGAAGATGATTCATTTAACCACTCTATTGGAAGAGAGGTACCCGAGATCAAGGAGGAGCTATAACCAAGAACACCAAGCACACCAAGAAGATCCACAAGGTCAAGAATGGAGCCATTAAGGCTCACATACAAGGACAAGGGTAAGCAAGCCGAGGGAAGTACTTCTTCTTATGCCTTCATCACATCTTTTGAAGAGCCTTCAAATGTTAGTGAAGCTTTAGAATCAAAGGAGTGGTTTCAAGCTATGTGTGATGAGTACAATGCATTGATGGAGAATGATACTTGGATGCTTGTTGATCTACCTTCGGATAGGAATGTAATTGGATGTAAGTGGGTTTTTAAGCTCAAGTTGAATCAAGATGGGAGTGTTTCTAAGCACAAGGCAAGGCTTGTAGCCAAGGGGTATGCTCAATCAAAGGGCATAGATTATGATGAGACCTTTGCACCTATGGCAAAGATGGTCACCATAAGACTAATCATTGCCTTGCTTCTCACTTGATTGGTTATTGTTTCAAATGGATGTGTCCAATGTTTTCTTAAATGGTCATTTGGAAGAGGATATATTCATGGAGCAGCCCACATCAAGCAAGGTATGGAAGACAAGGTTTGTCATCTCAAGAGGAGCTTGTATGGTTTGAAACAAGCTTCTAGAACTTGGAACACAAGGCTCAATACTTTTCTCATTTCTATTGGATTTACTCCTAGTGAGTATGATCCCACTTTGTGCATAAGATTTAGTGCAAAAGGCATTGTACTTTTATTACTTTATGTTGATGATATCATACTTAGTGGAGATGATTTAGAAGGTGTTGAGAAAACTAAGCTAGATCTATCCAAAGAGTTCAAGATGGTAGATCTCGGGCTTTTGCACTTCATTTTGGGTATGGAAGTACTTAGATCTTTAGATTATGTCTTCATTTGTCAATCTAAGTATGCCATTTTATTACTCAATAGATTTAACATGCATGGATGCAAGCATGTAGAGACTCCTATGGAGCATGATGTAAAAGTAACCAATAAAGAGGATGAAAGATCCTTCAAGGACATCACTCTTTATAGGCAGCTTATTGGCTCCTTAATGTGGATAACCATAACAAGACCTGATTTTTGCTATAGTGTTTGCAAGCTTAGTCAAAATATGCAAGATCCATTAGTTATCCATTGGAAATGTGCCAAAAGAATATTGAGATACATCTCGGGCACACTAGATTCTGGGATCCTTTATAGAGGTGAATCCATTAACTTGCATGCTTTTAGTGATTCATATTTTGTAGGGGACAAGAAGGATACAGCAAGTGCCTTTGCAACTTCCATTGGAGAAGGTGTGGTTTCTTGGCTATCAAAGAAGCAAGAAACAATATCTCTTTCATCAACCGAGGCCGATTCCACTCATCTACAATGACAACATCTCAGTCCAACACCTAGCATCCAATCCAATCTACATGCAAGGAGCAAACACATAGAGATTGCTCACCACTTTGTAAGAGAAAAGGTCCAAGCTAAGGAGGTCTCATTGGAGCATGTTTCAAGTGAAGAATGCATAGCTGATATATTGACAAAGCCTCTGCAAAAGAATGCTTTTTTGAAGCTTAGATCAGCCCTTGGCTTAATTAGTAAAGCTATGTTATCATCTAGCTAGATTGTGAGGAGGAGTATTGAAATTTCACAATTCTAGCTTGATCAATTTTGGTCACATGCATTGTAATTGGCAAGATGGCCATGTAAATAGATGCCACACGTGCCAAATCACATAGGATGTTTTCCAATAAGTTCATTCCTCATATTACATCGTGATAGCATCTTTGAAATAAGGCAAAAATGTGTTTGGATAGGCTAGAGAAATTCTAGGATCTAAAAATAGCATGTTTCACATTGTTTTTGGATCTCAAGATCTTGATTCCAAGTTAGGGTGGATCCAATGACCTATTAGGGTAGATGTTAGGGTTAGGGTATGATAAGTTCATAGGTGCCCTAATATGCTCAGATCTGAGCTTGAAATGTATAAATACATGATGGGATCTCCATCAAATTATCAAGAAAAATCGAGTTTTTCCATCTATCATCATTGTCTTTTGGTGGCAAGTTCTAACTATTGGATGTGAGTGTTCTTATGCATTAATTGCTTGGTTTGGAAGGTATTGAACCTGTTTTCAGGTCTGAGAAGCTTTTTGTACTTTACTTTGGTTCATTTGATCAAATCTATGTGCCTAATGTGGAGTTAAATGCCAAATTTGCTAGTTTTGATAACTAGTCTTGATTCTAGCTCATAGTTTGGATCTAGATCTTTGCATCCTCCATCACTTTTAGGATTGATTGGGATTCATTTTGCTGTAAAATTTTGTCAGATTCTAATGTATATTTTTTAATTCATGATTAGTCGATAGACCTATTAAATTTGTAACTAAAGGTGTAGATCGAAGTACATGGCTTGTTTCATTTCTTAAAATAAGATTTGAATATCTAAAAATAGCGTTTTTATTTAAAGTACATGTACTATTTGGAGTTATATCTTCTAAAATTACATATGTGTGGATTTATGGATCAGATGTCATTGCTTCATAAGGTTCTTTGTTTTTATCTATGAATTCATTAACAGTGTTTTCTGATAATATACATAATTTTTTTTTTGTTTTATCTATTTCATATAAGGTTTTAAAACATTGGATTATGATTTATATTCTGTATGAGTATGTCTTCTAAAAATGAAATATCATCATTTTGATAATCATCATAAAGATCAAAACAAGCAACTGGATTATCAAACAAAGATTTTTTTTCCAAATATTCCTATAATGAAACAAGTCATCTTTTTAGTTGTTTCAATTGATATATCTATTAACGACATTGTTTGTAATCGAATAGGATGTAAATTTAATAAAGATTGTATATATTTTGATGACATAAAAATTGAATATATTATACGATTATTATTTTTTACATACTTTACATACATACCGATCATTTATATTGTTGTTTTCATATGTATTTTCATAAAGAAATGTGTTTGCAATTGCATAAGGTGGAATGACATGTTTATTTTTAGATATTACAAATTTATTTTCATGAAAATTAAATGACAATATTCCACAAATTGCACAACATTTCATATTTTTATGATTTGATTTGTTATATTATTCCACTAATTCATTAATCTCATACCAATTATTACTTCTTGGACGAAATTGTTTTTTATAATTTATGAAAGTTCTTTCTCTAGCTATGGATCGTTTTTCTTTCATATTTCTCATTATAATAAACCTTGTGTTCAAATTCGTTTATAACATAACTTTAAAAAACGATTGAATTTTTTACATACCTCCAAATATAATATCTCTTTTGTGATTAACGCGACATTTCTTTATGGCTCCAATTTTTGTTGATTTCTGAAAATTAATAGAAATAATTATTATATTAATAAAAATTTTAAAATAGTTTTATTATTATTAAAAATATATATAAAAATAATAGAATAATATGATTATTTTAAATCATAAAATAAGAATCATTGTCATTTTGAAATAATATCTTAGTCAATTATTCTATCAATCAATAGATTAAATATAGGTTAATAAAAATACAATCAAATTTTTTATGTTAATAGTTATAGTGTATAATCAAAAAGCTTAATTATTTCTAATGTGAAAACATACTCGTAAAGAATGAAATAAAAACATTGTAAACAAAAAGAAATTTACATAAGAGATTGATAACATAAAGATACGGACAAGGCACAAAATAATCATACTCAATTTCTTTATAAACTACCACAAAGGATCTCACATCAAAACAATCCAACTGTAATTTTTCCAAGTTAAGCATTATAGAGTATGATGACCAAAAATTGAATCAATTCTAGAAATTTTGTAAGAGATGAAATAGAAAATATGTAAACATGAAAATATCACCTAAAAAATAAAAAAATGTGTAGAGATGTACATTCTCAACTCAAAAAAGTCAGTCAAACGTTCACTGGACTTCAGGCCACTAATTATTTGAACATCCAATAGGCCTTTTGGCCCACCATTCAATTTTTATGAAAATTTTTTACAAGGACAAGATGAAGATACAAGTTTCTTCATTTGGTCCAAATACTGAATCAAATAGCCATGATCGAGAACTTAAGTGGAAATCCTTCCCCCCTTGACTACAACCCATGAACTCCAAGAGAAAGTTTTGCCCCCCTCCTAGAGCGTATAAATTTAATGAATTTTGTGCATGGAATCCATTACTCTCTTGTCCCTCTCAACTTACTTAGAGCTAAATGCATGGCTCACACCCCCTATCACATCCATTGGATATGTCTAGTGTGCTTAGCATTGAGTCTAACACCATGGGAATCTTTTTGGTACAATTGGGGTCGAGGATTCATATACGCAAAAGTAATAGCAGGCACCATGATCAAGCATAAACTCATGACAGTTGCAATACTTTCATCATGATCAAGCATAACTCATGACAGTTGCGAGACTTTCATCGACAACTGTGAAAGATCCATTTCAAATTTGCAGTTTACTGCATTCAAAGTTGAATTGGAGATGTGGCTGACCTCTTAGTCAGTCTGTCAATCGAAGTGTACTTCACCTATTCTCACCACATGGGATGCAGATACAACCCAACATAGAAAATAGAATACAAATCGAATTTTATATAAATCGAATGAGCAACTGGAGCCCAAGTGAAGATGATCAGGCCATGGCTATGGGTCCGTGAAAGGAAACTTTTTGAAAGTTCAGTAGCTTCTGTGGCAGATCGCGGCAGTCCTAAAATCCAAAGGAATGCTTGCTGGCAGGCATGCAAAGCTTGGCCAACTCTTGGATACTAAAAATGTTTATTCCAGTTATCAGGAGAAAGACTTACCAAACAGGTTCTGCGTGATTCGATTCTCATCGCGGGATTGGAAAAGCGCAAACCAACATCCATAAAACAAATATCAATACCCAGGAGCAAATGAATATACCCTCCATTACATCTGACATTTCCATGAATTACAATACTTCTGGAAATAGAAATCACTCTGGACAATGCAAACACATATCGGCAGGTCTTCTACAGATAATTTACACCAACATTATTATCTTTCGAAACAACTACGTGCTTTGCAAAAAAAAAACTGCAGTTTTAATGAAACAAACTACATCGATTAGGTAGAAATCGAATATCAGATTCAAAAAGAATACATGTAGGTAACAAGGCGGATATAGTACACCAGGAAAAGGAAAAATAACTGAAATAAAAAAAAAATGAGAGAGAGAGAGAGAGAGAGAGAGAATGAATGAATGAATGAATGGACGGACGCTAAGTTTTGGGCATAAAAGTTTCATGGAAAAAATACATTGAAGTTTTACAATTAACATCTAACTATAAAATAATGATGACGTGTAATTATGTGGAGACAAAGAGTTTTAAAATGGCTAAGGGTTGGTCTTGGTAACTAGTTTAGTTATATTTGTTACATTTGTTTTTACACATTTGAGGCCAATTTCATATTTAATTTAGAGTTTGACTTTATAAAGTTATATTAGTCTAAAATCATTTGAATAAACACTTTTGAAAAGTGTGGAAAATCATATTACACCAGTTTCAACATATTCAAATTTGAGTAGTAGAGACATTGAATCTAGCCACAATAATAGTAGGGTTTCTTATTATGAAGGGAAACCAAGTTTGAATTTAAGTTTGAATCTGTTATAAAAGGATGTAACTCATGGGAAGAGATACAATTCTCTTTCTCTTATCTCATTCATGCTTATACATGGTTCTCTTGGGTTCTTCTATCCATTGGTGCACGATACTTGTGATATCTTGCAATTTTGTGTGGAGAATGTTCATTAAAAACTATTTTCATATCCACACGTGTGAAATACAGTAGCTTACTGTTATTGTACGGAAATAAACTTTATTTTATGTTTTGGTTCATGTTTGAATGTAGATTGAACCTTTTGTAAATCAAAACTCTATTTGGGGTTATATTCTTGATCAATTCTGATTTCCAAACATACTTACTGGAAATGGTCAATTTTTAGAGCATTGGAAAAGCCCAAGTGGTGGCTACAAGATTGCATATCAAGATTTAGACATTTGCATGTAGATTTTGAAATAATCAATTTTTTGTGATTTTTTCAAAATTCTAACTTTGATTGAATCTCTAGATTATGAAGTTACTGAACTTCATTTGAGTGTGTTTCAATCTTAGGAAGTGGCAAGAGTCATTAGATTGAGTATAGATCATAGGTTGATCAAGATTTCACTATTCTATGTGTTGATTTGCTTGGTATAAGTGGCATCAAAGAACACTTTGCAAGTGAGTGCTACAAGAAGATGAGAGAACGAGGAGCCAAGCAAGATAATCTTACTCTTGATGAGAATGGTTTGGATGTTCAAAATGAAAATGATGATGCTTTTATGATGTCTTCATGTATGCTTGCTAATGATGGAGATCTAGATCCATGGTGGATTGATAGTGGAGCAAGTTCACACATGACTTTCACAAAGAGTACTTCACTTACTTTGTTGGCATATGGAGATGACAAGAGGGTGATCTACACGGCCAATGATAGTGAGTGTGCAATCAAAGGGATTGGCACAATTCCTATAGGAATATTCATTTGGAAGATGTTTTGTTCATTCCATCTATTACCAAGAATTTGCCTAGTGTGAGTCAATTGCTAAGTAAAGGCCTCAAAGTTGAGTTTTATGGAGATGCTTGTATGATCAAAATAAAGGATATCTTGATTGCAAAAGGTAAAAGACAAGAGAAGTTGTTCAAAATAAATGCTTGTGTTATTGCTAACCAAGTTGGATGTGTTGCAAGAGAGCAAATACCTATTCAAGAGGTCTGGCATAAAAGGATGGGACACCTCAACTTCAAGTCATTGGAGGTAATGGCTAAGAAGCAAGTTGTGATTGATCTCTCAAGTTCCTTAAAAAGTATCAATCATGTTTGTGAGTCTTGTGATTTTTCAAAGTCACATAGACTACCTTATGCTAGATCTACATCTAGATCTACAAAGCCTTTTCAAGTTGTACATTCGAATATTCATGAAATTACTACAATTAGCAATAGTGGAACAAAGATGTATGCAACTTTCATTGATGATTTTAGTAGATTTTGTTAGATCTATCTACTAAAGAGCAAAGATGAAATGTATGATGTCTTTGTTAAGTTCAAGGGAGAACCAATTTTTTACAATGATCAAGTGCTTAAAGAGTGACAATGGTGGAGAGTACATATCTACCAAGTTCAAGGCTTTTAGTGATGAGCATGAGATCAAGAGAGAGTATACAACACCAAGGAACCCACAACAAAATGGAGTGGCTGAAAGGAAGAATAGGACTGATGGTGATGTAGATGGATCTAATATTCTTGATATTGATGTAAAAGATCCTATTTTGGATGGTGATGATGAAGGACCATCATCAAGTCAAAAGCAAAGGAGAACATCAAGGGAAAGACAAAAACCTTCAAGCCTCACTTATGATGAGAATGGTAAGCAAGTGGAAGTGACTCATTTCAATTTTCTCACATCTTTTGGTAAATCTTCTTGTGTAGATGGAGCTATGCAAATGAATGGATGTTTTCATGATTTTACAGCAAGTAATGGATCTGGAAAAGAAAATTTGTTCAATGACTTTGATGGTCAAGTTGATGATCAAGAGGTTGATCTCGAAGGGCTTCAACAGCATGAAAGGAAAGATGGCAATTTAGAACTAGTCAAGAGCATCAAAGGAGAGTCAATTGGCAAAGATATTTTGGATCTGTTTTTGCAGGTTATTGAAGACTCAAGTAATGTGAAGGAGCAACATGCAAGTGATGTTCAATTTTATTTTACTTGTTCTATCTCATGTTTCAACAATTTCGAGTGGATGTGTGTAAATTGTCAAGATATAGTAAAACTAGTTACATTGTTGAACATCATTTTGATGTTGAATTTGTACTAGCATTCTTGGCTGATTTTGCTGATGTAAATGAAGCTATTGGAGGTTCATCATGTCACTCATTCATGGTCAAGTCATCAAGTGATGATGGCATCTTATGACAAGATGGAAATGGAAGCTCATTCATGGAGTTTCATGGTGGATACATGGTAATAAAGGACAAAGATGGAAGATATAAGCAAGCCATAATTTATCCCACATTTATTGTTTGGTTGTTATAATTTTCCAGAGAGTTCAAAGTTGATAGCATGGAAGAATCATTTCATTTCCATTCTATGTGATTCTTCATGTCATATTAAGGTGGCATATCACTTTGCAAGTCATGATAAAGGAGGTGGAGCTTCAACATGTTTCTCCAAGGGAATGCGTAGCTGATATCTTCACGAAAGCATTGGGAAAGGACTTGTTCATGAAGCATAGGACATCACTTGGAGTGTTATCAAAGTCCATGCTAAAACTAGTTGAAGAGGGAGTGTGAAAGATTTCAACTAGTTTAATCATATTTGCTACATTTGTTGATGCACGAGGCCAATTTTACATTGGACTTAGAGTTTGACTTTTTAAAGTTATATTAGTCTAAAAGCATTTGAATAACCACTTTTGAAAAGTGTGAAAAATCATATTACACGAGTTTTAGTAGATTCAAATTTGAGTATTAGAGACATTAAATCTAGTCACATAATAATAGGATTTTCTATTATGGAGGGAAACCAAGTTTGAGTTTAGGTTTGGACCTGTTATAAAAAGATGTAACTCATGGGAAAAAAAACAATTCTATCTCTCTTATCTCATTCATGCTCTTTTGGGTTCTTCTATCCATTGGTGCACTATACTTGTGATATCTTGCAATTTTGTGTGTAGAATATTCATTAAAAGCTATTTTCAGATCCACACGTGTGAAATACAGTAGCTTACTGTTATTGTACAGAAATAAATTTTATTTTATGTTTTGGTTCATGTTTGATCAAAATCTATTAGAGTATGCATCTCATTCTTAAAGTAGATGCTGATTTTGCTACATTGGCAAGATTGGTGAATTGTTTGTTTTTCTAACCAAAGATCATTTTGTAGGTTTGGATCTTAATTGATCTGAAACCTTTCACACTGCACATAGGGCAACTCATGTAGATCATGCATGCAAGTAGAGGAAGCCATGCATGCTACTTATGCAAGTAGATCAAATGGTACAAGCAACTCAAATTAGTCGTGCATACATCTCAAATTAGCCTTGCATATATCTCAAATTAGCCATTTTATGCAACCCAATCTACAAGTAGAACAAGTCATGCACATCTCACGCAAGCCATCATTCTCATCTTCACACTTGGTGTGATTTTTAGACCCATATGAACTTATTTAGCTTTCTCGTGTCTTTAATTCTTTGATTAAGTTATTCTTTCTTTACCCATGAAGACAATTCTAAGGTGTATGTTATGCCATCTTAATAATTGCATAATGACAAGTTCATCAAGGTTGTCCACCCCGTGGCAAGATTGCAAGGCTACCGTACCCTAGGTGATCTAACAAGTGGTGATCAACGCCTTGATGGATCACCATTTCTCAAGGTCAAAAGACCATTCTCATGGTCACTAGGATCGTTCTTTTTGGTCACATGGACTATTCTTGTTCGATCACAAGAACCATTCTTCTTCGAGATCTCATTCTTAGATTCTTTCTCTTTGGCCATGGCTTTTTATCTTAGGCACCCTTTGAGTGCCTACACATCATAAATCATGGTTGATTTTTAGCCCATCATGGGTTAGTCTTTTTCTTGCACTTATCAAGGGATACATCTTTGGCAAACCATGTCATTGTTTTTTTTTAATTTTCTTTTTGTAAATGGGACTGAAGGAAAGGAATGTGTTTATTCATTTAAGGCCAATGCCTTAAGAGATTACAAAAACAACATTGAAATCACATTGAGAATAGATTGATGTGGATAGGGGACATGAGACCTACACAAGTACATGCACAGGGAGTGGGGGTCAAAGGATCTTCTCAATGATGAAATTAGTCTATTCATAGACAGCATTCAAAACTTTACTATTTTGAAAATTTCTAGGAACTATGACCAGCTTGTTAGCCTCTTTCAAACTTATAAGCCATTCAAGAGTTCTTTTAAGGGAATCATAGAATGAAAGAGCAGACCAGGTTACAAACATATAAGATCCACTGACCATCCAAGTCATTGTCATCATAAATCTCTGCAAAGTAAATTAGTAGCAGTGCTGTAAAAAAGCTTGTTAGTAGTGTTGTAAAAAAGCTTACTGGCCAGACCTAGTACATGGGTTATAAAACAAACAAGTCCACGACTATGCAAGTTCACACAAAATAGAATAGACATTTTACTGCGTCTCAAATATGAGTTTCAAATATCACAGGAACTCTTAAGCTTGAGAACGCTGAAAAAAGGCATATTAAAAATGTATATTTGGAAAAAGCATTTGCCATCCTTGCGCATGAAGATGAATGGCATCTATAATATTTGATTCTTGACAAACATGATAGCTTCAAATGGCTGAGCTATCATGAACGTTAACGAACATGCAAAAAATTACCCAGGGGCCAGAACAATCTCTTTTACAATCATGTAAAGCCCTTTCTAGACTCTAGTTTGATGTCTTCATCACAGACAGGAATTTCAACAAAAGCAATTGACTGTCAAACTTGCCTCTTGCACGTACCTCCAAATGGAAGCAGTCAAGATTATGAAGCTGATGAAATAGCTATACCTTCTTGTATGCTACAGTTGGCTAACATTTCTGTGATTGTCAAAGGTTCCACCTTGAAACAGTGGTTAATGATATGATTCTGCTTCTGCTTGAAATTCTGACAGCAGTTCTGGTAGGGTTTTTACTCCATGAACAACATTGTCTCGTGTGCGTACATTCACCTGCTTTGTCAAAGAAGCTTGATGTCAAGTTCTGAATTAAGATGCATATTCAAGATCATTTTTTCGTAAGTTAAGGAGATGAGCGAAAATTAAAGGAACATTCTGATTTAGTTTTCATAACCCCAACACTTTCAAGATAAAGTTTCAGATCAGTTTGCATGAATTATAATGTCAATAAATTATTAGAAACTATTTGAAAAGAATTTAAATCTTACAGAAAAAAAAAAGCCTGATACATGAAACTGACTTTCTCTTTATAGAGCAACCTAATTTACCATGCTACTCAGCCATATAGTACCCTGAAAATGGGCTAGAAACTTTCCATGTTACATTCCATGTATTTACATCACTTTCATGAAGATGAAGGGCATGCCAATCAAGATGGGTGTACCTTTCCAGAGCTTGCTTCTTCTTCTCCGACGACAAGGATGTAGTTGAACTGTGCCAATTGTGCTTCTCTGATCTATCAATACCAAATACAGAAACTTTTGAAGAATAGCGGGGAGATGATGCACGCAACATCATATGATCATAACACAATATATTTCATGAAAGCTAGACAAAAGGACATCCACAATCCAGTCTCATGATGTGGAGACCATTGCCTTGAAATAAATCTCAAGAGAAATAACAATATGATCAATATCAAAGCAGCATAGTCATAACATTCAGAGATGCCAACAATCTACTTTCTATCAAAAGCCAAAAGAAGCCATCTTGTTGTTGATTACCCACCGCTGCAAACATTCAAAAGAAAGAATTTGATAGAGAACAAAAAAGTTTAATTAACAGGCCTTAAGTGCCTTGAGTCTGTTTTTCTACTGAGACAGCAAAAGTTGTATGGAGTACATTATTGGGCAGCTCATAGTACGGCAAACCCACTGAGATGTCGATTTTCATTGAGCTTGAAAATTATACAGATAGCTATTTGATTGGATTAGGTTGGTTTGTTTGCTTGCAAAGACATAATGCAGGTCATCATATCATGCTGTATGTGCTGTTTGGCCTGTCACTTGGTATACGAGTACTTGGACTCTATTATTAATCATCCTAAACATACCAAAAGCTGAAATACCAAAGATGAAACCAAAAGAGCCTAAAATAGTTCGAACTTTTCTCATGATTCTTAAATAAGCAACCCTTTTATGGAGTAACAAAATGATTAGATCGCTTGACTAGTCTACAAAAGCATCTCTACTAGTACAAAGATGAGAAAACTTGTAGAATTGAGAAGTGATCACTCCATATTTAACATAAACTGAAATATATGAAGAAATACGAGGCATGCGAATTATGTTCAAGTTACTGCATTCTGGCTGCGGCCTTTTATCAAAAATATCAACCAATAAACCTGACCTAGCTTGGCTTATCGAAAGGTCTAAAAATTGCACTTATCATCACTAGTTCTACAATAAAGTTCGCACGAGTCTTTAGGATAGATTCCTCTACAAAAAATGTTACGGTCTTTATATAAAAAACTACCAAAATTAGGAAGATCAGGAACAAAAAAGTCATCAAAATAACATGAGTTAATTTATGCAATAAGATGGGAGAAGTACCACAAGCAACTAATCTTTGTATAAATTCAAATTCACAAGAGAAAAAAGTTAGCTAGATGAAGAGCACAATTAGTACCCCATGGGAATACCTATTGTTTGTTGAAAAGCGAATCACGTAGAGTAATAGCAAGTTATCTAAGAGAAAGTGCAGCCAAGAATAAATATCTTCAACATCAACTATTTTAGAAAATCTTTTCTTCTTTGAATCGTCCTCTTGACTTTTGTTCTTAAGCCAACAAAACTCCAGATAAAAAGCACTCTTTTCAACTTTTAAAGCTTTGCATCGAGTGTCCTTTAGTTTATTGCTAAAAACATCTCAAATTAGCTTATTAACACGAAACTTCAAATCTTCCAAATCAATTTTAGTGTTTCGTGTCGTGAAGTCATAGGTTTGAAGAAGCACAGGTTGGGTTTTTTCTTCTAAAGTACAAGAGGAGTTGAAAAACTTTATTACTTCCATAATACCAACAGAATTCTTTAAAATCCAGCTACAATTTATAGGAACATCTGCATCCTTAAGTAAGTTTATCCAAAGCTCATTAATAGAAGGAAGCAATGCTTTGAAGCAGTTACTTAGCCACTTAGAAAGATCAGTCAACATAGTTTTACAGGCTGCTGCAATAAACCTAGTCCTTTTAGGAACTTTATGAAGTTTCCATGCACCACACAAAAATGGAAGATTTCGGTAACAATTAAGGTTATAAGAATAACAAAAATCTTGACGATATTTTATTACAGTCATAGTTGAGAGAAAACAGACATTATATGTTCCCACTAGAGAATGGACTTCATTCAATAACGATTCCAAATAGAATTTCTTGCAAACAAATACAAAATTGTTTGAGCATTTATCCACATATGAAATGACAAAACGTCTATGAAACTTACGAAGAACTTCATCCTCATTAGAAAATGAAGTATGAGTATAAGAAGATGGGACAGAACTTTTTCAAACTGAAAGTTACATAATTTAGAAACTTTAGCCTTCCATTCTGATAACAAACCATGGACTCCAAAAGATTCTTCAATACGATAAATAAACTTTTTAATACTCGTAATTATAGATTTTCACAAGCATCTACTGAAAGAGGAGGACAAATTTAGCGCCTTTAGAAAAGGACTCCTTCAAAAACGATGAGGGAAGGATTGATGTATCTGAAGTAATAATATGACCTAACGAAGGTTCACAAAACTTCGAAAAAAAGGAGTCACCACAAGAACAAGGGCTATTAATAATAGACACCTTTTTCTTTTCTGAAAAATTCCGACCAATATCAGCATAATTCAAAGCTTTTTGTCTTATAGTTTTAACATATTTTCAAGCAACCATTGGATGATTGCAAATTTTCTTCACACAAGGAGAACTAGCATTCATAACTTCAGGCTTTTTAAGAGTAGAGCTCAAACTAATTTTGTCAAGATCAGGCAAAGTAAACATTGTGATGAGAAGATCTTTACTAGAGGTAAAAAGTTTAGTTTGAACCATAGTACCCCCTGGTACCGCTGGTATGGTACTGCCGGTACCATATCAGTGGTACCGTCGGTACGGTACCGCCCTGGGATCCGCAGTACCAGGGCGGTACCATTTTTAATATTTTTTTTATTTTTAATATATTTAATATTTCTTTTTTGCCTATTACTTACCAAAACAAGACAAAAGATGGAAAAAAAGGGGTATTGAGTGTAAAAAAAAAGGGTACAGTACATGGTGCACGGGACTGGTGCAGTGGCACATGGGCACTATGGGTGAGCAGACCATGGGGCCAATGGGAGACCAACACAGGGGGGGAGCATCACATGGGGGCAAGTACAAAGGCACATGGACACTGTGGGTGAGCAGACCATGGGGCCAATGGGAGACCAACACAGGGAGGGAGCATCACATGGGGGCAGGTACAGAGGCACATGGATGGATGATGGGGATCCACATGGCCGATCAGGCTGTGGGGATAACTAGGCACTCACAATGCCATTGTGGTTGGCATTTGCAAAGGCTGTGAGAGAGCTAATGATAGACAGTGAGAGAGCAAGCGAGAGCCGGTGACAAGCTGTTTGAGAGCCAGGGTGCTGTGAGAGGGTGTTCAAGGACCAGGGTGTTGTGAGGACAAGGTCGATTGAGATGGCAGAGCGCATACCACCGAAGCCCGAGGGCGAAGCAAGGAGGAAGCTTGAGGAAGATATCCGAAGGCACAACGAGAGACATCGGAAGCAAGAGGCAGATATCCGAGAGATGCTGCGACAGACTCGGCAGAGAAATCCGGAACCGGAGCCACCCGCCCCCGCTGTGGATCTTGCCCCGCTGTCGAGCTGGATCTGGATGAGCAGATCGGAATGAATTTCACATGACGGCAGCTCATCATGGTCAGGGAAAGGGCGGCCAGACGTCGGGCTAACCAGGAGGCAGCTCGGGCTAACCGGGAGGCAGAGCAAGAGCGACAAAACACTGCACCAGACGAGGGCGAGGAGTCAATGGAGGATCAGTGAGGGATGTTTAGAATAGATAATGTCCAGCCGTATGTGGCGGACTGTTGCTATGTAGTTTTCAGCAGTTTATGGTGCAACAAATAACTGGATGGCTGCTTAAAAAAATGACAGTATATGTGATGTTATCTTGATACAATGGTTGAATACATACATAGTTGTTTTTTGTGCAACGCGAGCCTGGTCATGTAAGATGCAATCTCTATAATTTTTTTAAATGCAAATGTATTACGTGTGTTTATGAAATGTCGTTTGGGGTGTAGGGGTGATTGTTGTGCTCATGATGTAGGTGCATATATGTGAAGCTAGCATTCACTTCAAACGAAATTAAATGAAAATAGGATTCACACACGCATATAGAATTCGACATAAAATTGAAAATACAACATCACATGTACAGAGCGACATACACACAATGTGCAGCAAATAATGTAGGCCAAACACTGTATATAATGTAAAAAATCATCTGAGTACAATGGTAGACCGTCTGCTGGAGACAAACTACTGAAACTAAAACAACAGAGCCACAATCAATGCTCTGGCTCTGACTCAGACGAATGCTCTAGAGACAACTCAGGGCCCCGAGCTGACTCTCGCAGCCGATATCTCTGCCTGTCTGGAACTGGCATGGGCTGTGTGTCTGAGGAGGAGGACTCGTCACTAGCATCATCCCAGTCTGTCTCCACATCAGCCCCCAAGCAGGCCAAACCAACAACACCTGCTCCAACTGGCTGTGATACTGCACCTCTGCCTGTACCTGGAGCCCTGCGTGGTCGTCCTCTCCTCCTTGGCAGTTTCTGTGCCTTGCCTTTCTTGTTCGGTGCACCCTTGGGCCTTCCTGGTCTCTTGCGGACAAGAGGAGCTGTCAATGCCTCGTCACCCCCATGCAAATCACCTGGCTGGCTAGGTTGGGCCCAAGCTGAGGCCGGCTGGGATAGGGAAGCAAAAGAGGGAACTCACTGTGCACCTGAGCGAGGAGGATGAGCTCGCCCCTGTGTGCCCTGCCTGTCTCCCGGTATAACCTGTGCCATGTGTCCCACCTCTGCCACGTGATGCACCTGTGACCCCTGCCCGTGGCGTGTGCCCTGCACCTGTATCATCCGCCTCATCCCTCTCTGATCTGGCAAACACAACCCGAATGGGCTCATCCTCATCATGCTCATCCTCTGACACTGGCTCATCTGCCTCATACAATGGGGGTTCTCTGTTCTCAAGCCCAAGCTCTCTCTCTCTCATCTCGGCAAGCTCCCTCTCTCTCTCTGCCATCAACTGTGTGCCCAGGTAAACTGCAGGCATGGGATGGGTACTGTCCGTAGGCAAGTCAACCTGGCGTTCCAAATCAGATATCTTCGTCTGCAAGGTTTAAAATTTGCATGTCAGAGAGACAACTTTATGAAGAAATGAAACCAACGTACTAGGAGTCAACCAACATGCTATGGGAGAATAGCTAATCACCTGCAATGCGCTCATAATGGTCGGAAGTCTCCTGGCGAGACGTGCGTTGGTGCTACAGAACACCAACCGCTCCAACTGACTCACTGACAACCGGTTTCTTCTCCTCGTGTGAATCAGTGCCCATGTGCTCCAATTACGCCCACACACGGAGGCAACGCAGTCCTGTGGTACGTGCACATGTGCACGGGTGGAAGGTCAACGAAACACAGCAATGGAGGATGAAATGAGATGCATAGCTGAGAAAGGACATGCTTCAGCACATGTGCACGGGTGGAAGGTCAACGAAACACAACAATGGAGGATGAAATGAGATGCATACCTGAGAAAGGACACGCAGTGCAAGACGCTGTATGGATGGATAGGTGCTACCAAACATGGTCCACCAGGTAATGGGAAGTTGCCTCCTCTCTGGATCTTGAGCAGCCGGGTGGCCAAACGTGCCCATGCCGAAACGAAATGCAGCAAGCTCCTCCATGAGCCTGATAGGATCCAAACTTATGTATGGACCCACCCTGTGAATGTACTGAAGCCAATCGGCCTCGAGCTCCCTGTCTGCGATCTGTGTTGGAGAGAGGAAGAGGGGATGCAGCATGTGTGCAACGCTGTGGGCCGCGCCTCCCATATGAACTTCAGCTCTGTCATCCTGCAGGTGAGAGGCATGTGGTTTAGGACATTACAAAAAAACTTAACACTAACAGAAAAACAAACTAGCAATTACTAAAAAGATAAAGGCCAATTACATTACTATACTTCTTACCTCTCTGGCTGCAAGATGGGCAGCTGCAGGAACTATCCAATCCGGTCCATGAGCTCATATACAAGTCCAAGTGTCGACCCCTCGCTGTCAGCCATGCGGAGCACAATGTAGAGTGGTCGAAGCAGTCCTGACAATGTCTGTGCATCCCTCCAGAACTGGTCTCCCCTCACCGTGGAAGAAAAGTGCTCCCCATCCTCAGTGTGCTGAAACGTACTGGCACGCCAAAGATCACTGGCAACCATCTGTAGAAGCTGCGCCCTACACCTGATCAGACGGTCAATGATCACCAAGTCAAATGCAAAGCGTGTGGGGGATGGCTTACAGAGGTCCAAATGGCTGAACACCCGGAACATGGCAAGAACACGCCTCTTTCTGGTGACAAAAGTCACCAGGAAGAGGGCCTCACGGACGATGGCTCTAACCCAGGGAAGTGCACCTATGTCCCCCATGAGAAGGTCTATGTCGTGCGCCGCACAGGGGGTATGGACGATGTGAGGGAACTCGGCCTCTAGTAGGACACCCATCTAAACACAGTTGGTGGCATTGTCCGTCACCACCGTAACGACATGCTGGGGGCCTATGGACAGTATGGAAGACCTAATGACACCGTACTTGAAATCTGCAGATATGACTCCCCCCCCCCTACTGCAATCCACGGCTCTCAAAAACTGTGTACCCATGCAGCTGGAGACCAAGATGTTGAGGATCGGCCTCCTCCTGACATCAGTCCAGCCATCAGACATGATGCTACATCCATATGTGGCCCAGTGGCGGCATAGAGGCTCCATCTCTCTAGACAAGGACTCAACCCTATCTCTCAACATGTGTGTGAGAGATAGGGTTGAGTCCTATCTCTCACACACATGTGTGAGAGATAGGACTCAACCTCCGAACCAGGGACTCTCCAGCCAGGGCTGACAGACTGTGCAAGGCGGAATGCCCTTCTGAAGGGCTCAGAATTGGTGATGGCAAAAGGTAGGTTCAACTCGTAAATCAAACTGGCCACGGCCTGTGTGGCCTCTCTGTCCATGTGTGGCTGATGCGCGCCACGAATGGTCTGCTGCACAAGGGCTCTACCTGGTGGGCGACGGGTGGTGGACCTCCAACACGGTGCACCAACCGTGACGGGAATGGACGATGACGCGACAAGCTGGGCACTGGTGGATGCATCGGCTGTAGACGTGGAATGGGGAGAGTGGGATGCACTGGCAGGGATGGGTGCAGCAGCATAGGTGGGGTGCACTGGTGGAGGGGCAACATCTGGCATGGGGTACGAAAACTGCTGGCTGAGGAGGTCATCCGGATGAGAAGGGAAGGAAGAAGGGATCTCTTCCACATCCTCGAAGGCCTCAGCAGTAGCATCCTGGGCCTGCTCGGGTGGCGGAGAGTCCATGAGAAAGTCGTAAACCGGGGGCGTGCGAGCAACACGACGTGGAGGTGGAACCACAGTGGCAACTGGCGGACGCGATGGGACGGGATCCACCGGAATCTGAGCAGATGGAGGTGCGTGAGACGGAACTGTCTGAGGGGAATGAGGGGCAAAGGGACTGGACGAGGATGCACTCCCTCTCCTCGTGCGTGCCAGCCAAGCAGGCAGCAACTCTGGGTCAGCCACATAAGGAGCGGTGCAAAATCGGAGAATGCCCTCCGAAATGGTGTTCTCCCCCGCCACGAGCCGCGGCCCGTAGGTGTCCAGTAGTCGTTGCCTGTCGGGGACGGTCATGCTGCCACAAGGGACAGCATTCAAGGTGGCACCATTTTTGGCGCGTGCACCGAGTAGATGGCCTTTAAGGCGAGTGAGGGATGCAGCAAATTCGACAAGACAGTATCGGCAGCGCACGATCTTCTGTCCGGTCTTGTTGGACTTGTTGGCAACCCGCCTGACAATGTCTACCTTGTCCCACAAACCGGAAAGGTCGGATTGCAGCATTGCGATGGAGAAACTAGGGACAAAATGCAGATGAAGCTAAAGCTGCAAGGATGGAACGCTGGAAAAAAAACAGCAGGGTACACTGTGTGAGAGACGCTAAAAATGGGCGAAGGCAGGTTCTTGCAGATCAGATGCAAGGCAGGGCGGTCTGTGGGCGAAGGGCCACGCAAATCAGACGCAAGGCAGGGAAGGCAGAGCAGCAAAACCAGTAGCGAAGGCAGGGCAACGATGGCTGCAAAAGAATTGGGAGAGAAGAAGCAAGGGGGGTGGGTAGATTAGGTTTAAAAAAATTTTAAAAATATTAATTATTAATTATATTATTATATTATGATACCGCGGTACCAGTACGGTCCCGCGGTACCGGGATCCGCGGTACCCAGTACCGCGGGACCTATGAACATTAGCCTTGGAATTTATAAAGCGACTTAAAAGAGTTTTAAGTTGATAAAAGTGAGAATGTGAAATACCAAGATCTTGACAAGACATATTTTCTAAAGTATAGAGCAACTGAAACAAGTTCTTAAGGTTGTATCTACTAAAAATATCAAGGGAGAACTTACCCAAAGACATAACACGATCCAGAAAAAGTAATCTCCTTATGTAATCTCTATAAGCAAACGTTTTAGAGACAACATTACCAAGGGGTAAAAAGGTAGGAGTATTAAAAGTACGACGAGGAGAAGGAATGGGAGGATGAGGTGTGATCACAGCTTGTGGATTGTAGCAATCTGGAGGAGGCGGTAGATGATGTGCCATAGGTTTCCAGACTTTCAGACCATTGTGAATTTAAGGTGTAATGTTTTCAGGGTTGTAGTGGGTTCTGAGTTCTCCACAACATGTTCTCTACTCCTCCCAAATAGCCTCCTCCCCTTTGTGCTCTCCTCACTCCATTCATCACTCTGCCTGCCAATCCCTAACTGGCATCTGGTAGCTATCTCCTTTCTAACCAGCCTCCTGTCTAAATTTCAGCCCAAAATTATTTGTGGAAACTTGAGAAGGTCGGAAAATGATGGCTGGTCTTGTTAAACTGATAAATATTTGACCCACTAGCTTCATTATCAACCCTGCAGTCCTAGCTTCTTTGTTAACCCACCCACATCCTCTGCACTGGTGACATAGTGACCAGAAAGATTTGACTGGATTTGAACTTTACAAAAGATTTGAATTGAGCACTTTTTTTCAAAAAAAAGGTTTGCAAAAAATCACATTTTTAGGTTTTAGGGAATCCAGACGTTAATTTTTGTTAAAAACTTAAACGCTACTAACAATCCTAAATGCAGATACAGATGGGAGATGGATGATATAATGACTCCTGTGGCAACTCAATTCAACTCTGAATTACTTGTAACCTAGTACACAAATTTCTAGCAATCCTATTCACTGTGCACAAATTGCATGCCCCCACCCCCCAATCGGGGGTACACATTCCAGCATCTCCACTTCTACTCAGGCCGGGCATTCATGTCCAACATAATCGCTTCTTAAAATTTAAGAATTTAGAACATTTCTAAACTGCGGCTTTTGGAACAGTTCGACATATCTCCAAGTCAAGCAGAATCGAATACAAAACTGCATCCAGTATGAAATTATATACATCATATCCAAGTCATAATCAGGAACTTTCTTCATTTTATTTTCCAACAGAGAATTTCTTGTTGAAAATATCTCCTTAATACTTCCAATATACGACTCTCATATTATGCCACATAACTGATGCAAGGCTACAGAAAAAATTGTGAATTCACTCGAATTTTCTTGTGAAGCACAACAGCTTGAAATACTAAAAGAAACTGAAAAAGACGTGTTTGAACCTTCTTTTGCAGCTTACGATCAGTCGTATCTGCTTCTATGTAGAAACCGGCTTTGTGGACTTCATCCCGAACCTAGTGAAAACGACCAGTTCCATGACATGAAAGGATTATTAACAGTAGTTTCAAATCAACTCATAAACAAAAGCTTTGAGTATCTGAGAATCTAGGTTAAAATTACCTGAATTGCGTACTCAGTAAACTTTTCAGACACTGGGCATACAATTGCCTGGCGTGGGCTTAACCAAAAGGGCCACTTTCCACCATAATGTTCTAGTAGAATGGCAAACATTCGTTCAACAGATCCCAAAATAGCTCTATGGATGATCACAGGTCTTTCCCTTTTGGCTTCATCTTCAGTAGAAAATGACAAGTTGAAGCGTATTGGCATCTGAAAATCTAACTGCAAATCGTCCACAATCAACTCATATCAAGCACCGCTAACCTGCACACCTCTAGTTGATCAAGTACCTAGATCATAACCTTAAGAAACAGGAAGAGAACTTTCAAAACAGTTAGCTCCACAGGATTGACATGGCGTCCCAATTGTCCTTAAGAATGTATTTGTCCAAAATTATGCATAAAACAGTACAACAGAATAGCAAAATTTCAACTTAAAATCGTGTCAAACTAAGATCTGGAAAAATCAACAATAGACGGGTGAAGGCAGCCACAGTTGTCCCCCTTGAAAAGGTCTATCCCAATCTCATATAGAAAATCAGGCTTTGCAAAACCACTGAATCCATAACCATTTGGGCCCTTTTTGATTATTTGACATTGGACCGTACTGTTTGGGCACTTTTGAATCTGCTTACAACAGTCATAAGCATTATGTCACTGGGTATAGCCCCTTCATGCTTCTGTACGGGTTTCAGCCCTGAACTTCCATTTTGTAAGAGCAAGAGTACCGAAGCTCTAAAAAGTGGAAGATTTCCAACAGAATATGCAAGAGCGTTACACCTTGCATCGAAAATGTCCAAAGTGCCAAGGATCAAGCCAGACATAAATGCAAACCTCAAAAGAGATCAAAGTTTTAAGAAAGCAAATGAGTATATCCACGAATCCTGAAGGACTAACTGACTGGCAAGCATGAGAAGTTCTCTACAACGTTTAAAATCTTAAAGTAAGTTGATGATGTGGCTTACAAGCCGAACTTTCAAAAGAATATAAATTCATTAAATATTTCATTTTAAATGGCTTTAAAAAAAAATCATTCAGTGGCACCAGATGGTGAATTGGAGAGGAGGTCGTTGACAATCATGTTGTCCCCTAGTACTTGAGTACATGGCATCAGATGATGGTTCTTAAAAGTGTGAAAAAGTTCCATCATAATTGCTCTCTACCCGACCAAGGTACATGCAACCCATATATTATCACATCAAAGCTATCCTATATACACATGCATGACCAATTTAGGCACATGCGTGGACTTGCACAAAAGCCAGGTAATGTGGTAAAATAGCAAAGCCGGCTGTATCCAACTCTAAGAAATGAGTCCAATAGTAATCGGCTTTGACCCCTAACTGGCCTTGCCAGGCTCGGTCAAGATATGCTCTATATATAAAACGTTTGATAAACTGGTGTGTACCCAAAGGGAGGTCTATGATAGAGATACCAAATGTCTCGAGGAGGTGAGATGCCTGAGAGAACCATGACAATCGATAGCCCTGATCATGAGAGAGAGAGAGAGAGAGAGAGAGAGAGATTTACTAAAGTCTTTCGGTTCCAACAAGTACATAAGGCTAAAAAGAGTTCATATAGAATGTGTTCTCTACTCATAGTTGCCCAAAAATGCGTTTCCGGACAAAAACGTTCCAGAAACGCGTTTCTGGATCCAAAATTGCTGGAAAAAACAAAAATAGATCTTTCAAAATTCATAGGGATTGACAGAATCCAACAACGATTGATGCACCTAAACTAGACCACACCATAACTGAAACAATCGGCAACCTACATAAATGCAATGCCCTTGATTAGAGTCATAGTTGCATTGCGATTCAGAATCGCGGTTCAGAATCGTGATTCGGAATTTTCCTAGAATCGTTTAGAATTGTGTATTTTTTTGGGGGGCAATATGGGTATCAGAGGAAAGCTCTAATTAAGAGCATTATTATTGTGTAGTTTGCCGAATGTTTCGGGTACAGGATAGTCCAGTTCAGGTGCATTAATCCATGTTGGGTTCTGTCAAGGATAAAAATTCAAAACTGTTACGATCACAGATGGTTCCAGTAGGCAATTGTACCTCGCTTTTTGCTTCGGGAGGCACTGCCCCCTGATCCCCCCGGACCCCCCCGGCGACAGTAGCAGGGGGGCGCTACCCCCCCTGCACCCCCCCGTATATAAAAATGGGGTCCAAATGCGCGCCGATAAGGGCCCAATATTTATGCCCCCAACTGTATGCACATTGCACTCACATCTCTAATGAAATGCATTGGAAACATCTAATTGGAACACATTCCACTTGAAATAGGTAGCAAGAGATATAGGAATCCTTATTGTCACCATCTTTGCCACGGGTGCAAAGGTCTCTTCATAATCAAGTCCATGGATTTGAGCAAATCCCTTGGCACATAATCTTGTCTTGTACTTGTTGATGGTGCCATCTTGATTATACTCGATTCGAAATACCCACTTGGATCCACACGCTCCCAAGTGTTGTTGATGATCAAGGCTTCATATTCTTGCTTCATGGCCTCATACCACTCCTTGAATGCCTCTTCAACATCCTTTGGCTCTGTGAGATGAAATATGCAAAGTTGGTGGAATCAAGCTCCACGGCCTCATACCACTCCTTGGGAATGCCTCTTCAACATCCTTTGGCTCTTCATGTGAGATGAAATATGCAAAGTTGTGGAATCAAGCTCCACTTGCTTGCCTTTGTCAACAGATGAAAGCCTCATAGGCTCGGATCTCTCTCTTGATGTCCTCCTAGGTGTGAAAACCCGAGGAGACTCCTCCTCAAATCTCGACCCCAACATCTCTTGATTGTCTTCAATACGCATGATAGTTGATGAATCTTGAGGTAACTTGATCTCGGCCCCTTCAAGTGATGGATGTTAATCTTCATGGAATATAACATCTCTACTTTCAATCACTTGTGAAGTAGATAGTACAAAGACTCTGTAAGCCTTTTTGGTGGATGAATATCCAACCATGATCCCTTTGCTAGAGCATGGATCATGCTTCTTCCTTGTTTCCAAGGGAACATGTACACAGCAAATAGTGCCAACTACTCTAAGGTGATCAACCTTAGGCTTCTTTTTGAATAAGACCTCATATGGTGTCCTTCCTTCAAGATGTGGGAGCCTATTCCAAAGATAGTTTGCACATTTTATAGCCTCTCCCCAATTTAGGCAAAGATGCTTCAATCCTTATGGCTTTTGTACACTCACATAAGGATCTATTTTTCCTCTCGGCCACTCCATTTTGAGATGGTGAGTAAGCACAAGAGAACTCCCTTTTAATGCCTTCTTTCTGACAATAGTATTGGAATTATCACAACTCTCTCTTGGATCAAGCTTGTATATGCTCCAAATCTTGATTCGTGTGCAAGGATCTCATCATTTCTCTTGATAAGTATTAACATTCAACTTCACATCAAGGCCACCATCAAGAAGTTGGCCAACACTTATGAGGTTCTTTGTAAGATTAGGCACCAAAAGAACCTTGTTGAGAGAAGAACTTTAGAAGATAAAGTCTTCAAGGGAATACTCATTATGCCTTCAATATTGCATTCTTGGCCATTTGTTGTATAGATAGTCTTCTTAGCTCCTCCATAAGGCATAATAGCTGTGAAGGACGAGCTACACATATGTGATGATGCTCCACTATCAATGTACCAAGATCCAGTGTAGATGAAAAACTAGAGACCATAAGTGATCCCTCTCCATCACTTGCGATAGAGTCTTCTTTCTCATTTGAAATGTTGGCTTGCTTGAATTGATTCTTCTTCTTGAAGCAATTTGTAGCATAGTGACCCATCTTGCCACAAAAGAAACATTCGATATTCTTCTTCTTCTTTGAGGTAGAAGCATGAGAGGTGTCAACCTCCTCTCCATCTTGGTCTTTATCTTTTGTTTTGTCCTTGGAGTGTTGGTGTTGCTTTTTGCTCCTCCCTTTGTGCTTGGCAAAAAGAGATTTGCCATCACCATTATGATTGAGTGATAATCTCTCCATCCTTAATAGCTTGTTCTCATGCCTTGATTCTTCAGCTATTAGCACTCCTTGCAAAGCCTTCAAAGTAGGTAGATCCTCCTTGATGGCATAGGATTGGACAAGGTTCTCATACTCATCTCTCAAGCCATTAAGTATGACTTGGACTAGCTCACTTTGCTTTATAGAATCTCCAATACAAAATTATGATTGGTAAAGCGAGTACATATAAAACTCATGGAGATCCATGCTTACATCCTATTAGACCCCTGATCCTAGCCTCTCTAATCCTATTGGATGAGTGATGCATCCATCTTGCGATTCTATTGGACCCTTCATATGGATTTCTCAATTGTGATTGGACCCTTTGACCTTTGCCAACACTTTGACTTAATCACTCATCAAATTATATTTACACAAGTGTCACAAGCCTAACTAGCTTGAGTTTGCATCATAAACTACTTTTGGCCAAATTGTGGCTTTACATGTGGAATTGACCATTTTGCAATCTTTGCTAATTTTGGCCCTATCAAAGTCCTACACAAAGATGCTTGACATAAAAAACTTAGCAAACCCCTAAAGCTATGATAGATAACTTTTTATAATTTTCACAGCTGCAATTAGGATTAGAGCTTTAATTTGATACACATGTTGCCCAAAAAATTTAAAAAACGTTTCTGAGAAACGCTAGCCAAAATTAGAAACACAGTTCGGAAACACATTTCTGACTGCGTTTCAAAAATCGTAGTGCAACTATGTCTCTACTTTGGGAGCATAAAAATGTCTCAAGCATAAAGCAAATTAATCTAAATCTAACAGCAAAACAACTACCTGAATAATGAACAAATGTTCTTCAATCAATGTAAATAATAACATAACTCTCTACAACCTCCTGGAGTGACCTGAAAAGAAATTCCTCATAAACCTTGGAGGTCATGTTGTCATAGTTGCCAGGGAACGGGAAAAAAAAAATAACGTGGCCACTGGGAACAGGAACGTTTACGAGAACTTGGAAACATGGGAATGTGGGAACACCACCTCATTAAATATAAGTTTGAAACAGCGCTCAGGAAAACCGGCAAACTGTAGGAATGAAACCAGCCTTATTTCTCAAAAACGAGTATCTTGATACTTTTGATGGTTTTTATATAGGCATATGAACCCTTTTATGGGTAACAGTCAACAAAAAACTGAGAAACTTCACAAAAAGCAACTTTTATTAGAAGATTTTGCATTTGCTACTTGGGAACGCGTTCCCACCCTTGGGAACGTGCCAAGGATTGCCTGGGAACGTGTTCCCACTGCTACGGGATGTTCCCACCTGGGAACGTGTTCCGAGAATGTTTGGTAGGTGGGAACGTGGGGAACGTGTTCCCTGGTAACTATGCATGTTGTATGCCAAGATGATTGCCATGGTACTCTAGATACATTTCATCATGCAACCTCAAGGTGGGCTAGTCTAATATGCATTTGACGTTGTTTTCAAACTTGATTTCTATAAAGGGCATCTTTATCTATCCTTTGACTCAATTTGTGTCTTTCTCACCAACCTAGGGCCTCGCCTGGGGAAGAAAGTAGTGATACGTTGCAATGTATGATAGCTAGTGCTTGTGTCAGCCATGCAACATATATCACCCCTCAAAAAATAGAACATCTCTTGTACCATCAGGACAACACATCTTTGGTCCCCGTATGATTTAGAGGAAGGAGTCATGACAAGTGATCCTAAATCAGTAATATCCCCCTCACATCTCGCAATAAATTGGGCATCCGAAGATAAAGTGCTCCTTTGTCTCCACCTCACCCACGGAACATAGCTCGATAACTGATCCTCTCTAGGGTGCAATGGAACCAACCCACCTCTACCTATAGTTGATGTGAAGATACTCTGAACTACCCTAAGGTAAAGCAAAGGCTGTCTAACAATCACGATTCCAAATATTGCGATCGGATAATGTCTCCATGTGGATCAAACTACAAAAAATGGGATTTAACTCAAAGAAGAAATAAAAGAGGATGAAATGGGATTAAGCTGTTTTTTTTACCAGCTTTCCACAACAAACAAGGCATATTCTACGGTTAGATTGACCGAAATTTGTCATTCTATTTCCATGAACTTTTATTCATGGTCTTCCACTCTCCTCATTAACTCGATCTTCTTACAAGGTATGAGAGCAAGTGAAATCATGCTTGGTTTTCTTACATAACCAAAACATGTACTAGCGTTTCTAAAATTCCATTCAAAAGGTACATGACAATATATTTCTAATAGGAATGGCAAACAATTAACCAACCTGACTCCACTCTCCCTAAATGTGAAGGTTGATGAAGAAAATTTTATGTAATATACCCACAAGAAAATTCTTTTTGAGTTCCAAATCGACAATGCTAGAAATCTAATCACATACTCTCTTTTCTTATACTCAATCATAAATGAACAATGTCAAAGAGTGGGGTGAAGTGATGAAGTTTAAGCAAATTTTAGACTACAATGCAACAAACTATACAATCCTTCTTGGCTTTATTCAAAAATTAACACAAATCATGAGAAGATGAGGTTAAAGAGACCTAATCCTACTCTATGTCAGCAGAATTTGAAGTACATCAGCCAAGGGTTCCCCAGTTTTGGGGAAAATTATGAAAGGGTACCAATTTGGAAGAAGCTAGAGATATGGTAGGTCAGAAATCTACATTAAGATGTGGAAAAGAAACTGCATTGAGTACAAATTCACACCTTGAATGCATACCTGTATTGTCGCACATTGGAATTTTCTCTTAAGTGCATCGTAAACGGTTATGTCAATCTTGGGACCATAGAAAGCACCATCCCCTTCATTGATCTAAAGGAAAAGCACCAATGAAGATCCCAAAGACACATCAAAGCCTCTCATCACAGCATGGAAAATGTCAACGCGTTTTGAACTCCTAGTTTCAAACAGTGTTCCAACATATTGATTACAAGAGGTTATTGAATGAAAATGTTACTGGTGCTACAGATTATTCAGACACCTTAAGTACCAAATAGCTTTGAAGATCATTTCAAACATACCTGCCAAGGCTTCCCAAAAGAATCTAGCGCATGACTCAGAGCCTTTTCAGCACGGTCCCATGTTTCAAGTTCTCCAAGATACTTTTCTGGTCTCTATCGACAAAAGAAAACTCAACTTCAATGAAAAAAAACAATTAAGTTTTCCTTTTATCAGTGACACCAAGATTGCAAAGAAACAGTTTGTGCAAAGCCATCATAGAACAGATTAGTATGAATGACATCTATACTACAAAAGCAGATAGAGAAATATGTGCTTGGTTATAAATTACACAATCCCCAAGAACTAAAGCTTCAATTCTTCCGCTACCCAGATGATAGTACAGAATTTGTGCATTTAAGAGAGATGTCATACTCCATACTCAACTTCTGACACGAGACAAAAATATCTTTCAGAATGGATGTGATCAATGTGAAGGGCAAATGCAAAGCAAACTGCATTGAAAGATCCACTTGACATATTCAAGAATTCTAGTGCAACTACTAAAGTACAAACTTTGCACTCCCAGATTAATGTTATTTGACAAATGAAAAGTAAACTTTATACACAATATTAAAATTCAAGAGTTCTAGTGCAAGTACTGCAGGGTGACGTCAAAACAAATTAAATAATTTCCTTAATGAGAGATCAATAAGTGTAATGAATATGTGTAGTCCTGTACTACGGATTTTTTTACAACTCTCATCTATTGCTTACCAAGAAACTGTTATAAGTATCAGTCATGTCAACTAAGAACATAGCACTCTGGCAGGCAAGACCTATTTAACAGGGATAGTGAAATGAAACAATAGATTGAGAGAACATAACTTATTGTTTCAAACTTATGACCTTGTACTGCTCTCATAAATGCTAGGAAAAGAAGGACCTTCTGATGTCCAAATAAAAAGAGACATGAAATTTCCCTACTGTGGAAAGCTCCAGCTCAAATGTGAATCCAAATACGCCGTACGCAAACTCCAAGAAATCCAGGGCCCCTCTTACTTCATCGGTGATCTGTTTTGGAAAAAATCAGAACATATCATGCCAGAAAACTGTTATCCTTTTAGATTAGGGCATCACTCATTAACAGTTTCATCAACAGTGGAATTTAACAAATCAATGACTGGCTATTATAAACACACAAAAGGACATGACGGAGAATTAAATGCCTTGGAACCGTAGAACAATTCTGACTGAGCTCTTAAATATGGTCACATGATAAATGCCATTTCTACTTATATTGATAAATTGCCCATTTGGAAAGAAACAATTGTTGCTTGATGGAAAGTTGTTGTAAGCGGTGGTTCATTGACAAGAATAATCGAAGATACATCTACAGCTCATGGAAAGTTGTTACTTGATGGAGAGTTGTTGTAAGCAGTAGTTCATTGACAAGAATAATTGAAGATACGTCTACAGCTCCGACCTAAGTTCTAGGATAAAAATGAGACAGTTCTTCTAGTCATATCATTGATTCGGTGGTCCAAACATTGACCAGCACTCCATCTATGTGGCAAAATATATAGAACCATTCTCGTTAAGGCAATAATAATAATCAATTCCAAACTAGCGTCAAGTCTAGGCTAAAGCTCATTGATATCTATGTGATATAGGTTTGTGCTTTCCTTAGGGTACGTGATAGTTAGAACTTAGCATCCATGAGCTCCAACAGTCCAATTTCATTCTTCTTCTTTGCTTGCAAGGTTTCAATCATAATAAAGCTTGCATACAAATAATCCTTGATTAATCAGAGAGCAATTTAAATAAAGGAATTCACAAATACCTCCCCAATATATGGCCAAGTCATTCAGAATCACATCCAGATAATTTTCTTGAAGTCCTTAGTCCAGCAACTTGGCTCGAGTTCCACACAAAAATTGATTCTTGTGATAATTTTTGCAGTCAATATGCCACTTTTGAGGAGCCTGACCTTTACAAAATATTGATTCTTTCAGGTGGCAACTGCCTTGAAGGGGATTTATTGAACAGATCAAAATAAAAATCTTGAAAGATGCAGGCAAATTTTAGGACAAGTATGTAGATTTTCCCAGTTAAGCTATAAAGAAAACTAACAATTGCTTATACACTCGGTAAATACAAGGAATTTCAGAAAAACGTTTTGAGCAAAATTCTCCCCCCTCAAAGATGACATTTTAGGTATATTAGAAGGATTCTCTATGTGGATTAGGTGGGCATCATAAGGAGTTCTTCCAGATTATAACACTGCTGGAATAGTTTTCAATCAATTCACACAGTTGTGATCACATGGCTTCAGCCTCGTCTTTTGCAGAGTAGCCAACACCAATGGCAGCAATTGCTCCACTTCTAAGCAACGAAAATTTACTTGTTGCTTCTGTGCTCACTTTTCAGCAGCAAAACGTAATCTTTCTGGCAGTGACTAATCATTTCTCTTACAGCATTTGAATCCACTCCTTTTGAAAGCAACAAAAAATATATGGTTTGTCTTCTTGAAACAAAGGCTTCAAATGATTTTCCTTACTGGTTGCACTGGCAACTAACAATCCATTCAAGCCACTGTTCAGTTTTGCCAACAAGCAATGGATTTGCCTCTCCATCTCTACAGCAGAGTTGGTCTCCCAACCAAGTTCCCATCTCTTGGGAACTTGTTTCCTGGTCACATTTCAAACATCACGCTTCCATGCATGTTACCAACCAGGACCGCATGGCATATCCAGAGCCACATTCCCACATTCCCTGGTCACTATGCTTCTATCAGCTCGTTCTCTGAAAGTGATAAGCTCACATTCAACCAGCAACTTGAGAACAAGAAACTACATAATCAATGCTGAAATAATAGCTGTTTAGAGCAAAAAACTAATTACAAATTTGAGCATGGCCTTCACGAGCCTCCACAACTATGAGGCCATACATATTACTTTACTCTATTTACCTAAAAAGGAGTAACATAATAATATAATATTTCTCAGCAACAAAAGTTCATCACAAATCCACCTGTTTAGAGCAAAAAACTAATTACAAATTTGAGCATGGCCTTCATGAGCCTCCACAACTATGAGGCCATACATATTACTTTACTCTATTTACCTAAAAAGGAGTAACATAATAATATAATATTTCTCAGCAACAAAAGTTCATCACAAGTCCACGCAGGTAAATTTGTTCTCCACGCTAACCTTAAAGCAACTAATGTATAACTTTTGTATTGCAAAATGGGTGTAGTTCAGTTTCCTTCAAGGAAAAAAAATTTCATCGAACACGAATACAACATAAAGCTATAGACAATATTGAGCAGGCAATAATCTATCCAGCTATGATAATTTATCCATCATGATTGAGTGAATAGTAGCCTACAACACAAGCGTATTTTTGTATCCAAAATGCATTTTTCAAACAGACCAACAGATAGATATTTACCTGAGCTTCTGTACAAAATATATGAGCATCATCCTGCAAAAATAAATTTGGACAACAAATGCTCATGCTTCGATCTGAGAAAAATTAAATGGAAAAGTATGAAAGAGCACTTGCAAAGAAAAATCTCATGGAAACGTATGGAAGAACATGTACACACGAAAAACATCTAAAACGTTTGCCAAGAAAAGTGGTACTTCAAGCCTAGTAAAGGCCATAATATCACTCTCAACTTGACAATCTCCATCTTTGGACTTCCAAATAGACAGCATTGAAAACGTCATACTCTTTGCATTTTTCTACTCTTTATCCCAAAACTTGGTTCCCAAAAAGTAGAAAATACAACTGGATATTCTATGCAAAGGAACCAGGGCTTTGATTCTGCCCTTTATAAATACCAGGCAGTATCTGGTTTTTATTTTATTTTATTGCATCATCCTACATGCAGAAGTCTAAACAATTCAACTTCAAAGAGAGTAGTTTTTACGAACTTGTTGGAATCGCCTCACGCGGGTCAGGCCTGTTAAAGCACCGCTAAGCTCATTTCTATGAAGAACACCAAAGTCAGCTAACCGTAGTGGGAGCTCTGCAAATCAATAAAATATTATCATAAGATCAAATCTCCTCAAAAAAGAGTGTAATTGGTCTTGTTGCGGTTAGACTCTGTGAGAACTAATCTCACACACAATGAAGTCTCCTGTCAAGCTCAAAATTATTCAATGCAGCTTTTCAACTGATGGTTCTATTACGTTTAACACAAATGTAGCTCGCATCAATCTATGCTCCGCAGCTAGTCACTTCTGCACACCAAGTTTCTCATAGGAAAATCTTCAAAGCCTCCAAAGAATACCTCAAACCAGGGCAATCCTGTGCCAACAGGACATTCACACTAGCCCGATAGAGCAGTTACAAGCAAAACATCTTCTTTGCCCACATTGCAAAAACCTCGTAAATACATGCAAACCCAGTATGCTATTTTTTGAATGCCAAGATGCAAACAGCATGTATTTGACAGGCTTATTCATTAAAAAAAAACCTTAATTTCCCTGATCTTTTTTGTTCAATGCTCAAGAAGCTTCTGCATCATTGATACCCAAATCTGTGAATTTGTTCATAACAGTCCTATACATTAAACATAGGAACAATCTAAACTCATGAAAAGGTTATAACGGATGTGTTAAAATTACTGGTGCATGCACCATTGCGATTGCCATCAAAACTATATAAGCAATTTTCAAGTGATGGCGAAGAGAATCATTCATAAGGACCTAACAATTAGAGATCTCAGAATTTTTAAGATGATACTGTAGCTTTAAAACATTGCAAATCAGAACATATACACAACAGAACCAAGCACACAAGGAAATCTAGGAGGTGCAGTAAATTAATACCTCGGTATGAGCGTACCCTATGATCAAACATGAGACAATGACCTGGACAATTCATGGGCTTCAAACCAAACTCCTGTTTTTCAACCTGCATATGTAAATTGTTACATCCTATGAGAGTCAACTCAAGATGTTTGCAACAGGCCTCAAGCACTCAAAAGATACATCACCACATTTGTAATAATGAATGCTTTTACACAGATAGATATCTCTGAAACCACAGAATAAAACAATAACTATGTCGTCCCAATTCTATTTTTGAGAGTTTCCTAGACTATGGTTTCTATGTCCTCCTCAACCTAATCTAGTTTTTCGACATTATGATTTTAGTTTTTCCACCATAAAAAAAAAAGGTTAATATTGGGCCTTATGGGAAAGAGATAAGAAGACGATGAATGATCGATCAACCACCTAGCCTAAGGTGAGTCAAAGTGAAAATTTGAGTGATCCAGGAAGGATGTGTCATGATTCAAAGCAAAGTTAGATAAGACATTTTTAGCATCAATTTAAATGCCATTTGGAAAGATGTTTGAGAACTTGAAGCAAGTCTTGTGCATTGAACTTGTGGGGCTTAGTTACAAGCTAAGATTCACTAGCTATGCTAGAAAGCAAGACTTAAGCTAGAAAGCAGGAAGAGAATGCTTAAGGAGGCTAAAAGAGGAGCAATCATAATAAACTCAATAAAGGAATACAATGTTGCCCTACTTATACCCTCTCCCTAAATCAAATGGAGGATTCAAAAAAGGGAGGGAAAAGGATTTGGAGGGAAAATAGTGCGCCCTTCCAATAGGAGGACCCCCACTCCAAATCAATGTGACCAAGTCCTAAAAATATAACTAGGGCCCAAGGCCAATATATGAATAAAAAGGGCCCTTAGGCCTGCTTATGCATAATAACAATAAAAGAATGGACGCGGCGAATGTAATGAGCCAAGTCCATAACTCTCCCCTGCAGAAAAACAAAGCCCTCCACCGGCTACCAACAGGGGAAGCATGAGCATCAGACAACAACTGAGGACGAATGGAAAGAGAACTGGGGATACATAAGGCACCATAGTGGTATAAACGATCATCAACAATAGTATAAACCTGGAACTTCCGAGAGGACGAAAGGGGACGAGTATGATAAACATCAGAAAAGTCAGAACAAGACAAATATGCGGCTGGTAAATCATCAAACCAAGAAGGAACTGAAGCAACAATACTATGTAACAATGCAGGAAGACGAGATAAAGCATCAACTGCCGTGTTTGCCTTGCCTGGACGATACACAATATCAAAATGAAAAGACTGTAAAAATTGTAACCAACGATATTGACGATCACTAAGATCACGCTGAGAAAAAAGATAACGAAGAGACTGACGATCAGTAATAATATCAAAGGGAACACGATACAAATAATGACGCCATTTCTTAAGAGCGTGGATGACAGCAAGTAGCTCTTTTTCATATACATAGTAACGTTGCTCATAAGAGCGCAAACGACGAGACTCATAAGCAATAACACACTCGGACTGACGGAGAAGAGCGCCTAAACCAATAGCACTAGCATCAGTCTCAACAATAAAACGTTGATCAAACTGGGGAAGACACATAACAGTAGCAAAAACAATGGCATGACGTAAAGCATCAAAAGCAGTTTGACACTCAGAAGTCCAAACAAAGGAATGAGACTTCTTTAGTAACGAATGAAGCGGAGCAGCCACAGTGGCAAAATACTTAACAAGACGACGAAGATGGGTTGCCATAACTAACAGCCTCCACCAATCTGCAGGAAGGTTGACGGAGAAAAATCGATGAAAGTGATGGGTGGTAGGGCGCTGGACAGCCTCCACCAATCTGCAAGAAAGTGCTCTGATACAAAGTTACAAGCTAAGATTCACTAGCTATGCTAGAAAGCAGACTTAAGCTAGAAAGTAGGAAGAGAATGCTTAAGGAGGCTAAAAGAAGTGCAATCATCATAAATTGAGTAAAGGAATACAATGTTGCCCTACTTATACCCTCTCCCTAAATCAAATGGACGATTCAAAAAAGGGAGGGAAAATAGTGCGCCCTCCCAATAGGAGGATCCCCACTCCAAATCAATGTGACCAAGTCCTAAAAATATAACCAAATAGGGCCCAAGGCCAGTATATGAATAAAAAGGGCCCTTAGGCCTACTTATGCATAATAACAATAAAAGAATGGCCGCAGCGAATCCACATCTGTTTAAAGACTCCAATAAGTTTTCTAGAAAACAATATCTGCAATCTTGTGGATGCAAGATAGATATAGCCCTTTCTGAAAAACAAGAGAAGCTCACGTGTTTATTATGAGCTTGTCACTCAAGCTCCTCTCTGCAATATGGCCGATGCATAGTTTTGGGAAATATTTTCCACATGGGAGACGAGAATCCCCTAGGAAAGGGGAACGATAATCGAAAAACAAGATAGAAAAGGATAGAAATTACGTTGACATCATTTACATTGCAAAGGAGTGAAATTATGTTAAAATAAAGTCAACAAGACTCCTAATAAACGTTCAAATTTGGCGTTTAACCAAATGACATGCCTTATGTTATTGGGAAACATGATTCCCCGGAGCGTTTCCCCATAATGTTTCCTACGCATAGATGTTAACTTAGCGTAAACTAGAATTATGGTCTTCAGCACATCTCATTCCTTTATGCAACAACATACTTCCATGTTAGATGGTTAGCCAATGGAGATGGTCTCATCATATAAAATACCTGGAGTATTTTTCAAAAGTCCTATCTTAGCAAAAGACACACCTTTCAATTGGATAGGGAAGGGAAACTCATCCTTGGTCAGTTTGAAATTTTATGTTTTAGGAGGTATGTTTGTGACTTGATGAGGGAGTATAAACTCTTTGACACATTGGTATCTCCTACAACTATGTATGCAACATAGGGATGGTGCAAATGACTTACAAACTCTATCTCGTAATCTTATCCTTACAAAAGGAACCACATAATGCGACCATGCTTATCTCTCTCCTTGGCTCTCCAATATTTAGGTCCGATCTTCTAGAGCACCGTACTTCATTAACTAGGAGTGATCTTGATCCTAGAACATGCAGCATTCTAAAAAACACTAAAGTTTCAATCAAGTACTTTGATGCCTTTACGCATCAACTACAAGAGCCATAATGATAGATTCTAGAATGACCACAGGTAGCTGTAGCAAGAAGAATACAATGCTCTATGTTAAGACATGATGATAGAGTTCAACTAAAGACAGGCTCCAGTATCATCAATTTCTTCCCCCACATCTTGGTAGAACTTTGCATCTCTCTCTCGTAGCTTGAAACTCAACAGCGTCTTGCTTGAGCTGGTTCTCAATTAAGAACAGATCTATTTGAACTATCCTATCAAAATTTCTAGTTTTCACAACCACTTTATGTTGAAGAGTAATGCCTATTTTACCCCTTTGGCTAAGCATTAATTATGTTGTAAGTTGTACATTGCTGGGGCATGGGGCATGGGGCATGTTATTATTAAATACATGAGACCCCCTATTTGTAACTTAAATAAATTAGGGCGAGTGGCCCGCTTGGCCAAGTAGCTCACTCATATGATTGACACCTATACTTTCCATGCATGTACTTGAGGTGCTTGCCTTGCCTCACAAGGGACTTGGAGGACCCAGGCCTTCTTCTCTCTGTCTCTCTAGCAATTCATTTTCTCTTTTAACTTTTGGTGTTGTGAGGTGCTTATGCAATTCTCCTTGTAATTGATGTTTTCCATAGCTAAGTTTCTCAAGCTTTCCTAGTTGATCTAGTATTGCAGTTAAGACACTCCATAGCTAGGTCTTGCAATTCATCACTTTATTGCTGAATTCTTGGTCTACCGGAGCTATGATAGTGTTTTATTGAAGAGGGATGTCAACTATTAATTCCATCATGACTTAAACAGCTATCCTTGAAGTGTTTTCACCAAAACAAAATCATACACTTTAAGCTTCAGCTTTGTGCATAGAATGCACTTTCAATTTGCTTCAATTTTTCCTTATGTTTCTCCAATTATTGAGAACCTCTTGCACATAATAGCTCAAAACTTTTGTAGTTAATATGTGGCAGTCGTATTTGAAGTTCCCAAAAGCATGTTTCCAGATTTCAATTTCCACAAGCCATAGTACATGAATTGCAAATCGACCAGCACATTACTTCACTTGTATCAAGGGAGTCGGGACACTATTTTGCAGCATAGTGTGCCTTACACCCTTTATGATATATGGTGTATAATGTACTAGTGACACTATTTCTACTTTCTTATCCTTCAAAATCAACTTTTTCATCAACTTTTTGAAAGAGCTAAGAATAAATTTTAAAAACTTAGGACAACAGACATCTCTGGCAGCTTCATATGCATCTGGTCTTATGGAATAACTATATGTGCAACATCCTAGATTCAAAAGAAACACCAAATAAAAAAGAGAGAAAATCAAACCTCAAATACAAACATATTTTCTTTGTAATTGGCTGCATGGCCAGAAATTTCCCATAGTTGCATGTTGTACATGTTTGGTGTCACAACCTGCAAGCAATCAAATAAGTGTGTACAGAAGGATGTAAAAGGTATTATTTGTCTTGGAAGGATCATATGGAAGTAACAGAAATTCAGCTTGAGGTTGAAATGACCACAAGGGTCAAAAGTGACATAGGATGATAGACATTGCCATTTGGCTGCCAAGGTAAGGCATATGAAGACGTTCAACCATGAAAAGGAGGCACATAGGAAGACTCAAAAGTGAGGTATGCACATCACAATTTGTCAAAGTTACAAGAAAATGCCGGAGGAACACCACGGATCTGACAAGCTTACACTGGAACTAGCAATCATGTCCTTTCCTAAAACAAGTAAAAAGTCTCAGTAGCCTTGCTTTCTATAGCTTACACTAGAACTAGCTATCAATTCCTTTCCTAAAAAGCATTATAGGTAAAAACTCACCTCTTGGTAACCTCGCTTTCTATATTGTGAGCGAACAAACTCCAGCAATTTGTTATATATACGTGTGCCATGTGGTAGGAAAAAACAACTTCCTGGGCTGCAAAATGAGTTGAAATATCAAAAGCTGCCATATAATGATGCTTTAGAATTTAATGGGCAAAGATGAAACTGTCCTTTGATATTGGATATGGATATTACCTATCACTTAATATTTCTTGTAATAGACTGTGACTCTTTCAAAGAGGTAACAGGAATTCAAACTGTCGTGGGGGTCCTTAAGAAAATATACCCAGGAAAAGGGAGACCAGGGGGGGTTGGGTGGTTTGGGGGTTTTCTTTGAAAGACAGCATAACAATTTTACACCATGGATTCGATTTCAATGTCATGGTGTATGAATTTGGACACTTCCATGTTTTTTAAGTACATTTTAAGTGGGCCCTGAAGGAATTATTGAACATAGTGAATAACTTTTTTTTTTAAAAGACCTGAAGGACTAGTTTATGGATTGTCTGATTACGTTGGTTAAGTATTTCAAACTTATTTTAAAAGGCATAAAATATATGTCTTAGGAAGTTTTGAATCTTCTGGCTCATTTCTTCTTGATCTTTGAGTTCTGGAAATTCTCTTGTTCCTTGAGCCTTAGCATCTCTGCTTCATGGCCTACCAACACATGAGGGGCTTGTGTCATGCTCTAGCTTCAGGCTTGATAATCAGAATGGTATTTTATTGTACTTAATTTTTAATTCTGATCGGTGCAACTATCTCATGTTCTGTGTTTAGAAATGTTGTCTGGATGTTAATTTGTATATGTTTGTTTAAACATGACAATTTTGGTATCAGAGCAGTTTGAATCATTTTCAGAGCTTCCATTGACTGCAATTCAAATCTCCCTAACTAACTGGTTCCATAGGTTTAGGGCCAAGATCCGCTGCCTTCAGATATACCACAATAACTCCCCATTTGCACATATGCCTAGCATTGATTGAATTTCATTTTTTGAGTCTGATTGATTGATTGTTTTTAGTTTTCCTTCTACAATCTCTCTTTCATCTTTAATCTTAGCCCTAAATCCAATTTCCTGATTCTTTCTAGGAGGGACCAATTCCGAATGGCCTGAAAAGCTAATGCCTCCAATTCTGAGAAGGTGGGAAACAATGATGCAGCCTGTTTAAACTCAAATTGTGTATTTTGATATTTTCATCTTATCTCAAAAGCATCAGGGTTACGACCTGCTCAAGCACCTCAAACTTATGTTCGCACTCTTGTAGATCGTCTTCTAAATATACACCTAAGCCATGTTCCATCAATGGTTCTACGAAGTGGTACTGTTACAGCCATATTAAGCTAAGGATTTCGGTATTCGAGATTGAAAATAACTAATCCGTCATAGATGCCCAGCGTTTCTGAAACGTGATTCAGAATCGCGTTCAAAAACATGGTTCAGAAACGCGTTTCTGAAAATTTTAAAA
This sequence comes from Diphasiastrum complanatum, assembly GCA_029204225.1. Taxonomy (NCBI): domain Eukaryota; kingdom Viridiplantae; phylum Streptophyta; class Lycopodiopsida; order Lycopodiales; family Lycopodiaceae; genus Diphasiastrum; species Diphasiastrum complanatum. The sequence continues at coordinate 33,965,481 of CM055100.1, forward strand.
AATTCCAGAAACATTTTTTTTTTGTTTTTTATTGGACAATATGGGTATCAGATGAAAGCTCTAATTAAGAGCATAATTACTGTGTAGTTTGCCAACTGTTTTGGGTGCAGGATGGTCCAGTTCAGGTGCATTAATCCATGTTGGGTTCTGTCAAGGATAAAATTTCAAAACTAACCTCTAGCCTGTTCGTTACGATCACAGATGGTCCCAGTAAGTGTGTTTTCGCTCAGGAGTTGTAAGGGCAAATCATGAAAAGGCCTTACTGTCGGGGTCGGGGTCTACCGGCAGCCCCCGGACCCTGCCTTTGGGGGGCGTTGCCCCCCAAACCCTCCATAGAGTTGAAAAATACACTAAGCGATAAGTCAAGTGATTGGGTTGATCTTCTCCAAACCTTCATGTAATCCCAATTACATGAATCACTAGTTGAATCAACTTTTTATTTCAAAGATCAAGTCTAAAAGCAAAATAAATCCCATTTAAAAAATAGTCTATAATTTGTCCACAATTTTTCGTAGATAATAGTGCTTCCTGATACCAATGCTCTTAGAATACCACAATATTCCAAACCAAAATCTCTAGAGATCCATCAAGTCTCAGACAATTATAACTCAATCCAGAGTACTGCAATTACTCTAATTTGTTAAAAGCCCCATTTCGAACATACATATAGACTACAATTTGTAATAGAATACCATCCACTAAAGTAAGCAAAACTCTCCGTAAACAAAAACAATTTACTTTACAAGAAATGCCTGTGAGATCCTTAGGTCTCAATAAAACACTGGAGTAAACTTAACTCATTTAATAGGTCAAGAATTACTCAACATACTTAAGAATCATTGCATTTCCTTATAATCCTCTGATAAAATTAAGTATTCATTTATGATCCCTCAATCACAAATATTTAGATCCTTATGATTTGTTAATTACAATTCACTCGAATCTAAAACCATAATCATTATAGGATACTAGAGTATATGTCCAACGTAATTCAAGAAATATAAGAATCATTCTAAAATCTTTCCTACAAGGAAAAATCTTGGATTTTAAGAATATTCTCCAAACCGGATTCTTAACAGGAATGTGAGATATTCAAGTTCTATATACCACAGGTAATTAAAGACAGAATGCATACCAAAAGGATACTTATTACTAATAACCATCTTCAACTACAAAAAACTGAATCTAGACACCCCAAGGTCCTATTGTTGATGAATATAAATTCAATTGTCATTCTTGGAATCATTATGATCTGCTATCCAATTGAGCTCTCAAGGTGACAATCACTAATGAACTGAGTCTATTCCTCGACGGAGGAATGCTCCTTACCAAGAATACTATATATCCTATGCACATAATTTTCTATTGATGAATCCAAATGATTCACAAATCATGCGTCGTAAAAGCAATATAACTCAACACAAACAATTTTTGGTGAATCCTCTTCACACTAATCGTTTTACCAATTAACTTCATCCAGGAGTAATAAAATTACTCAAGTTAAATGCCCATGATTTAGAAATCTCAAATGTCTAGGTGCAGATCTCAATTGTACTAATACAACATCACATTTAGATTCTTATCCAAGTCATTTCTAAGTTAACGTATAAATCTACCTTATCAGGATCTGCTAACTTTGCAAGTAATTGTCAAATACCAGACTTGATCATATGTCCATGTTCACCGACTAAGTTAAGTGCGCCAAATAACCCTAGTGACCAGGAATACATAGTAGATTCATACAAGATTAATCGTGCACAAATGAGAATAATCTCACTATGACCCACAACATACACATGCTCTTATATGGCAAATTCCTTCAAAATCGACAAATGTTACTCACATACCTCACTGAGAATCTTCTAACTCAGCTGCAAAACAATTCTATTTCTCATGAGTAAATAACATATCTGGGAAATCTTTGAGACTGAGAACACATTCTCTCTCATGAGTTCTCCAACTGAACTTACCTTTTACCATCAATTTTTTGCCAGTCAATCCTTTCCCTAATCCTAGTACAAACATTCCTTGATCATACTTACTGCTATCCCAAATAAACTGGGATCATAGATGCCCAAAAACGCGTTTCTGGGAGGACACGTTTCTGAAACCGCGTTTCTAAACCCAGAATCGTTAAAAAAAAAAAAAACCGGAAAAATAGCTTATGGCTGAAATTTTTTTAGGGGATCAATGGTCAAATCAGCGTTTTGCCTCTCACAAGTGCACTAGATGGGGCACAAACAGATTTTATTTTCAATAGCTATTTGGTTGTTATTTGCTCTGGTTTCCAATGCTGAGACATACAATTGGATAATTGTTATGTCTCTAGGTATTTACTTAGATAAAGAAAATCAGACTAAGGATAATGATTCTTGAACAAAAGTTAAAAGTTAAAAAACAGTATCCCAAATTTTTGTCTTTCCCGTTCTGAGGACAAAACTTGTTTACCCCTATATATACGGGTAGGTACACACCCTCCACATGAGGGTCCTGATGGAGAGTAGCAATCAATGCTCGCTGCAGGCAGATTTCATGTGTATGTCACTCAATGCTCTCGACAAATCCCACTCCAACAAAAACTTCCACATCCAAGCCAAGATAAATGGAAGAAAGTTAATGCTTACTTGATAGTGGCAGAACCCACAACCTTTTCAATACCGATTCTCTCGAGCGTCGTGGGGTAGTGGATCTTGTGCAAGGCATAGCAACGCCATATTGTGGTCAGATTTGTGTTGACCCAAGCAAACTAGATCTGCAGGGGGGGCTTTCTATTTCATGAGCTTCATTGATGATTTTTCATAGGACATAGAAGATGGTGTTTATTTTCTGAAGCAAAAATCTAAGGCAATCAAGTACTTCAAGATCTTCAAGGCTTTGGTTGAAACTCAAACTAGCATTTAAGATAAAGGTACTTAGATCTGACAATGGTGGTGAGTACATATCAAAAGAGTTCAATGAATTGTGCAACTCAAGTGGAATCAAATGTCAGTTTGCTACTCTAGATACTCCTCCTCCACAAAATGGTGTTTCTGAGAGAAAAAATAGGTCCATAGTTGAGTGTGCATGTAGCATGCTCAAGGCTATTTCCAAGCTCTTTCTAGGATGAAGCTATGTATATTGATGCATTCTTGTTAAACAAGAGCCCTACGAAAGCAGTGGAGGGGATCATGCCTGAAGAGCCGTATAGTGGCAATAAGCCAAAGTTGGGCCTAGTTCAAGTATTTGGATGTACTGTCTACGCACACATACCCGAGGATTACAGGAACAAGCTAGAATCAAAATTTGTCAAGTATATATTCTTGGGCTATTATAGTGAGGAAGCAAAAGCGTACACATTGTATACTCTCGAGACCAGAAAGAAGATTTTGAGAAGAGATGTTGCCTTTGACGAAGACCATGCACCTCAGATGGAGGAGCATGAGAACAATGGTAAGGGTGAGTATCGTCTAGTATCGTCTCAAAGGAGCCAAATCAGGAAACCTTTCAGCCTCAAGAGCAAGAACAAGAGAAGCAGATTGATGAGACGCAAGTGGAAAGGTCAAAGAGGGCTACGGAGACACATTGGGATATATTGTGATGAATCTAGCAGGGAAGGTGCGAGGAGATCTTACAAGAAACCCATGCAACGTGAGAGTCAGGAGACAACTTTGCGCTTATGACATCGAGTCACACGAGCCACAATCGCTCTATGAAGCCAAGAAGGTAAATGTATGGCAAAATGCCATGCAAGAGAAGTATTACTCCATTATGCAAAATGACACATGGGGAGCTTGTCAACTTACCTGATGGGAAGCAACCAATAGGTTGCAAATAGGTCTACAAGACTAAGTATCGTGCAAGTGGCAAGATAGAAAAGCACATTGCCAAAGATTTTGCTAAACCGGAAGGGCTTGACTATGACGAGACATTCGCTCCAATTGCTAAGATGCCATCAATAAGAACCGTGTTGGCAATGGCAGCCTATTTTCATTGGGGCATTCAACAGATGGATGTTGAAAGTGCCTTTAGCATATAATGATGGGACCCTCTAAATGTCCTACAGTCCTAATTTTGCAACTAAGGTAGGAATCAATGAACCGTGGGCGGTTCACCACGGTTCTAAGAACCGTACAGTGAACCGTATGGTTCTCAAATTTTTTGGCCAGAACCGTGGTGAACCGTGTAGTTATTGATTATTTAATTAATTAATTTTTTATTTTTTTTTAGTTCATTTTTTATGAAACATAAGTTATTTATTTATTTATTTATTTATGATGAACCGTACCACGGTTCATGAACCGTGATACAATTCACCCCACGGTTCTGAGAACCGTGGGTACTATGCAACTAACTAATTAATACGATAGCCACACATGTTAAACTCGAGAAGAGGTATAAAAGTATAGGTCTCTACATGTTTTAGAGCTTTTGATTCATTTCTTCTTAAATATATCAATGTTATGTTGAGGACAATAGACATGACAAAGGAGACATGCAATCTTCATCCCTATGGAGTCCAACTACATAGACTGAATCAACTTCATCATTTCTTCTTAAATTTTGAGTTCTGGAACTCCTTGCTTTTTGAGCCTTGGAATAGCCATGCACCTACCAATGCATGACAGCTTGTGTCAAGCTTTAGCTTCTAACTTGATCATCAAAATTGCATTCCATTCCACCAAACCTTCACCCGAATAATGCAATCACTGATTTATTTTCGTGTCTATGTTATCAACTGTCTGATTGATGTCTTAATTCTATTCTGTTATTGAATTCACTATGTTTTGTTGGGCACATGACATAACTCAAATTTGTACCTTGAATAAAGAGAAAAAAAGAAAATTCTTCATTACCTGGGTCATTTCATAAAAATCAGGGTTGCGGAGCGATAGAGAAAGATAAAAGAGCTGTGGAACACTGCCTTGGGGGTTTTATTGCCCCATGTAGAAAGATTGCAACTAACTTTTTTCTCTCCCTTAAATATTGATGAACTACAGAAGGGACTAAAAATTTCAAATGCTTGCAATTTCAATACCAAAAACTTTTAAGTTCTTGCTGACATTGAGCAAGCTTGACACCATGTCTACCTGTACATCTACATAAGCCACCAACTTGCCTCATGGAACATTTCCCTTTTAACGTGAAATAACTTTGGTTTGCGATGACTCCTCACCTTAATGGATGAAAAAAAAACAGCTCTTGATGAACTCCAAGCAATCTATGATCTCTTTTTTTTGCTTCCTCCAATTGATAAAGGTACTCCTGCAAGTAAACGGAAAATCACAGATTTACTATTGCTTTCATTGGCAACAAGAAATATTGCACAAGGCCAATGTGAAAGTTAAGGATATAGAATACAGAGTGCAAATTTGGTGCATTTACAAAGAGCGTCCGGTCAGCTGTAAAAGTAAGAAATTAGAATTTTGAAAACGAATTGCTGGAAAAAGCAATGTAAACATTTAAAATGCACATCTGAAACGAAGTATGCTAAAGTACCTAGAATCTGTGTCTTCACGAAATATTTCTATTCCCTGCGATCTATCCCTTGTAAGTTAACAACATACCTTTTGAAGTGCTTAAGATGGGCAAATTATGATAAAATCTGATATGTGATTGGGCAGGAAGAAATCAACATTCTAAATAATATTAGCCTACAATACGAATCCAATATACCTGACAAGCCTATCCGCTCCCTCTAGTGGCAACAATAAAACATAAAAAAGACACCAAATATCTTGCATCAATCTTTTGTGATTTCAACTCAGGGTGAGCATCAACAATGCATGAAACAGCTGCGACTAGTCCTAGAGCCATCCTTGATTATGCCAATAGACTAATAACCTGGTAGTGTAAGGCTAGCTAAAGTTGAAGAGAAGCTCATAGATTCAAGCCATGACCAATTTTGGTTAAAACACAGGCAGTCAAGCATTTTTCCAATACCTACTTTGAGCTTTTTGGAGTCTGTGAATGATATTCCATAAACGCGTTGTAGACTCTCACGATCTGCTTTTCCTCTCCAGTAGGATGAAGATGCCTGCATAAGCCTAAAGATTACAAAAAGCTGCAAGTTGTAACAACTTTGTATCCAATTCAAAGCTTAGTAAACTTTAAACTTGAAAGAACCTCAAAACATATTGATGATGCACACTATACGAGGACTGGAAATCGCAGCCAGAGACTTAAGCCACAACACCTCAGTGCAGAATGAACATACATACACTCATAGAAAACCATTTGCAAGTAAAAGTCCACAACAGAGTTTAAATAGAAATTTCTAGTACGAACTTTATTACAGACCTTAAAAATTTCCCTACAAGCACAAGGACTAAACAATCCTGAAGAGCAGGAAATTTCTGCAGCAAGTGATGGATCCTTCATAACTAAATCAATTTTCATCATTTTCAATGAGAACCGCACTTTGGCACAGTGGCACAAACATGTAAAATGAAATCTATTTTAAGCATTCTGCCACTCAGAAGTTATACGTCAAACTCAGGTAGGATGGATGTTCAAGTCCTTGCACTTCATAAACTTAAAATGTTGCAGTATCCACTCTCAGAAATCACAACTATACAATAAACTTGAAGTTCAAGCGGACAAAATATCAAAAAGAAGCTGTATGCTTCGTTTCAGCAGCCTAAACACCTGGATAAAACGCTTCACTTGGATAGGCAACCATGATAAACAGACCAGAAAGTCAGCACCAATCTTCACCAGGAACTACAGGTGGTTCTCATCCATAAACATGGTCACTAATTACAAAATTACAAGTAAACTGCAAGTAAAAAAGGAGGCCTGAAAGGAAGACTACCCGACCTTCAAACATGAAAAGGCCTTCACGTGAGCAGTGTTGGGAATGTGAGGTCCACGACATAGGTCGACCAAAGGACCACACCTATAAACAGTGATTGTCTTGTCTTCAGGTAGTTCATCTATAATTTCAACCTGCCATGACCACACCATATACACCTTCCTGATCCTTCCAGCAGAGGAAAAAAAAATACCAGAAAGAGCCAAAAATTTCAGCATATTGAGATTTTAAACGACCTTTGACAATATTTGGATCATGGCACAACTTACTAACATATCACACCACATACAAAAGCTTTATGATCAAGTGAAAACCTACTTTGAACGGGTTTTCAGAAAACATGTCCCTTGCTTGCTGTCTTGTAACTTCAATTCGCTCAAATGGTTGCTTCTCCTGCTTGCAAGAAGCAATGTCCACTGTCACAAAGTATGGATCAAGGTCCACTTTTGTAGCAAAAGAAAATATTTTTAGCCAAAAAGGACCAGCTGTATCTGCAAAGGAGGCTTCTTGAAGCACCTTCAGATTAAGGTGTGAGAAAAAACATGTTATCTCAAGTTCACTGTAGAATTTTTGGACAAAAATTTTGTAACCTAAACAATTAATCTGATTTGACGCGATTTGCCTCCTTGATTAACCGCCAAATGCTCAATCGAATCAACCAAAGCTAAAAATACAAAGAGTCTATTAAGCCTTAACTCTATGATCTATATATGTTGTACATTGATTTATCAGTCCACTTTGCCTAAGTGCCACAAGTAATCAACTAGTGCTAGTCACTTGGACAATAAGACATGAGAATCACAATGCAGGAAAGCATGTTACGACTTCAGATGAAACATCACCTTCACAGCTTTTATAGCTTGGGCTTCAATGCGCTTGAAGTGATCTTCATTTAAAGTCAAATCTCCATAGTGAGCATCATAGTAAAATCCCTGAAACAAAACATTCATGTAGAGCCGAATCTTCAATAAGGAAACACATCATAGTATGAATCCTGCAATCAGATGATTAAGATTACACTATCGATGTTATGACTAAGATGACAGATCGTGATACTCAAGATCACAAAGGAATCTTCAACCCTCTGGAGTCCAGCCACAACATCTTAGACCATTAACTTCATCATGCATAGCATAGAACAAATGCTACGACATCCTTACTCCTGTCATCAACATGCATAGTGCAAGTCATATGCACAAACATATGTCCACATTAGCTTTAATACTTTTTTACAACAGCCAACGTACTGAGTTTCTATCACTTCTTCAGAGGTGAATGGCACACTTAGTAATGATGAAGGCTAGCACAAAAAAGCACAGCCAATCAAATGAAGTCCCTACTCCCTCATGGAAAAAATAAGGAAAACTTTCATTTTATTACTGCAGCTTGATCATAACCTACAAAGCATAGCTAGTGGGCAAAAAGCACCACAAAAGATAGAAAAAATCAGCACAAATCAACTAACCATAACTTGGACGAAGATCTCAAATGAGAACTGCATGTCCACTAATAAACTTTAAAACATATCGATGTTATGTCTGTAATGACAACTAATGTAACAAAAAGAAGTGTAGTTTTTAGCCATATGGAGTCCAACCACAAAGTTTTAGAAACAAAGTCTCAGACCAACAACTTCATTATGCATAGCATGGACCAAATGCTACAACATCCCTACTCACATCACCAATGACCTAGAGTAGGTGCAGGTCACATGCACAAACATATGTCCACATTAGCTTTCATACAGAGTTGTACACCAACCAGCATACAGAGTTCCTATCATTTCTCTGGAGGTGAAAGGCAGATTGAATCATGAAGAAGGCTGGCACTAAAGAGTAAAGCCAATCATAAAAACTCCCTACTCCCTCTCATGGAAAACACAAAGAAGATTTAGATTTCATCATTACAACTTGCTCAAAACCTGACTACAAAGCATAGCTGGTGGACAGAAGTCACCACTAAGTCATCCAATAAATCATTAATTTGATTATGTGTTATCGTCTACCAACATGCATTGTGTTATAAATGGTAAACCTGCTCATGGGCCATCTATTATCTATAAGCATCCACTTCTAGAAAGAAAAAGCCAGCTTTGAAATCGAACAAACTATGTATCTTGAGAAAACAACCTATTTTTTGAAAAAAAAAAAAATTAACAAGCTAAGAATTCATAAGACACACTCAAGCTATTGTGTCACTAGAATATGCTATCACCAAGGTTGCAGGCCACGATCCGGAATGTGTTCCGGAAATTTCAATTAGGGTTTCCCGGAACGTTTTTTTTTTTTTGAAAATTTTTTAATACTAATATGGGTATCAAATGGAAGGATTTTTCAAGGGCAGTTCCATTTATCAAGTTTGCCATCAATTTCTAGACCAGTGTCGTCCGTTAACTTATTTTTCACTATTATATCATTTTCTACAGTTACCAGTATTGTGTGAAATGAAATCATGTGCATAGCAAAGCATTGAAAACATATTGAATCTCTCTCTCTCTCTCTCTCTCTCTCTCTCTCTCTCTCTCTCTCTCTCTCTCTCTCTCTCTCAAGTAGACCATGCTGGAAAAAAACCATACCGAATTACATACTGAAATAGACCATGCTGGAAAAAAATCATGTCGAAACACAAACCGATAGGACACAATGTAAAAACGTGAAAATATATAATGTCAGGCTCAAGGCCAAAACAAAAATAGAGTGACGTCCGATAAATAATGTCTCATAACACTAACAACTAACAATCGTCCTCTAACTCAAAGTCTTAGTCATCAGTGTCCGTGGAACTGCCAAACAAGGAATCTGTAGATGACGCTGAGGGTATCATGTGTCGTGGTGAGCCTCTGCCTCTGCCTCTGCGTCCGCAGCCTCTTCCTTGTCCCCTACCTCTCCCTCTCCCTCTCTCTCTCCCTCCTGGCTGGCTCCAACTACAGCTCCTCTGCTACTCCCTCCAGGTCGCCCTCTCAATTGTGATCTCGTACTTTGGGAAGGCCCTATAAACTCAGACCCGACCTGGCCCTCAACTGCCTGTGAAACTCCAGTCCTCTCTACAAACAAGGCCCCCACCCCAGACCACCCCCCCCCCTGGAACGTCTAGGTCGCCCTCTACGTCTAGGTGCAAGAACGGCTAGCTCCTCCTGTGTCTCGGCATCGGGGTCTTCGAATAAGTGCTGCATGTCTCCCCCCCCTCATGCTCACCCTCATCCTCTGCCTCTATATCGCCCTCATCCATCCACTCCTCCTCGTACCCATACCCAAATCCCTCTCCATGCCCCAAAATCTCATCATCTCCATCCTCTCCCATCTCTTGACGTCGAGTTGCTCTCCTGTGGCGTCGTGTAGACAGTGCCTCTGCATCTGCCTGCCTATGTAGCTCCTGATAGATATCATCCTCGACCTCCTCCTCCGTAGGTGGCACCCGAGGATCAGCAGTTGTCGTATGTACCTTGCAGGAGTCAGGGTTCACCTACAAAAACTAATGGGCATGGTTAGCAAACCTATGCATTTGTCAAATAAGTTCATTTGAAATGCAAGTACATCAAGCAATACTAGTAAAGTCACTAACTCACCTCGATCAAGCGGTCACCCTACATGCGTGTGCGTCTCAACATGCGTCCGTTGGTGTTCACAAACACCAACCGCCTGCACTGCTCAATGGAGAGTCTATTTCTCTTCTTCGTGTGATGGCTGGCCCATACACTCCAGTTCTGCTCACAAGCGGAAGCCGAACGGTCCTGTGCAAGGACCCTCTCTGCCAATCGCTGAAGGTCAGGCGTACTGCGGCCATGAAAGCTCCACCATGTGACAGGCGCCAACTGGTCCTCTCTGAGCTTCCACTGCTCTCGATCAAAAGGATACAGGCCCCGCTCAAACTTGACCATGTCTCGCTCTATGTTCCCTAGAGTCGTGCGGCAAAGGAAATAGAACATGTGTCAGGACACAAACCAAAGCATATGCTAATACAAACAACTACACTAGCTAGAATATTTACAATACCTGGGCCGAGCCATACACGCTCAGTGTACTCCACCCATCCTCAGTGGAGCTCCGTGTCGCCAGGACGTCTGGTAGAGCGCCACAATGGGTGTAGCATGTGGGCCACCGCATGGATGAATTTGTGGAAGTAGTCCCACCTCGCCTCCCAACGTGTGAGGAGCTCGTCCTTCCTGCGCAGGTGACATTGCAAATGGTTAGGCATCTTCGAAAACACGAGCAGAGTGAAACTGAAATAAGAAAGTGATAGGAGACGTACCTATCCTCCTCCAAGCCACATCTGTGAAGCACCTCGCCGATGCGGTCCATGAACTCGTATATGAGACCGAGAGTGCACCCCCCTCGGTCCACTAGGCGCAACACATAGAAGGCAGGTCGAAGAACCTCTACAATCTCACTCGCACGTGTCCAGAAGTCCTTTGCAAAGACTATGGCCTGGAAGAACACTGCCTCTGTCGTGCAGTTCCTGAACTCATCAAATGCCTCACTAGATACCATCCTCCACAAATGATCTCGCAAGACGCACAATCGCTCGAGAACCAGGAAGAAGAAGGCAAAGCGAGTGGGTGTTGGCTTCTTCAGGTCCAGCCGAGAGAATGTACGGAAAAATGCCAGCACGCACCTCTTTCTAGTGACGAACTTCACTATGCGCATGGCCTGAGAGGTGACTTGCAAGACAAACATTAAACAAAAAACTGTTAGAAGCTAAAAGAGGTTAGGGGCCTGGAATAATTGACAGGTGCAAAATGCTTTACAAAGTGACGAAAATTGTATCTCACGAATCCATGGCAGTGCAACCATGTCCTGAATGAGAAGGTCGATGCAATGTGCAGCACACGGGGTCCACACAATACTCGGGTGTGCCCTCATCACCATCTCTCCCATCGATCTGCAGTTCGAGCTGTTGTCTGTAACGACTTGAACCACATGCTCTGCCCCAATCTCCTGCACTACAGAGATCACTGCCTCATAGATGAACTCGGCCGTGATGGCTCCACCAGCTCGAGTAGCATCCACGCCTCGTAGGAAGACTGTGCCAAGTGGGCAAGACACTAGGATATTGACGACAGATCGCAGACGAGTGTCAGTCCATCCATCGCTCGATATCGAGCATCCATAGCTACAAAAAATACAACATTTCTTAGACATGTGCACTTGCAAACACTGTGGTAATTTCTAGATTGAAACAAATGAAGTGGTAAATTACGTCTGCCACGCTGTGCGGATGGAGCTCAGCTCCCATGTGTGTTGAAATAAATGCCTATTTTGCCCCTTAAGGCTTGTATACTTGTAACTTGTAAGTTGTGCATAAGACATGAGGGTAAAACATTTATGTACATAGTACACCCCACTTGTGCTAATTAGGCAAGTAAATCAAGTAGGTTAAGGACCCATGTGGGTTCTAGAGCTAGAATTAGCAAGACACCACCTCTATACATAACATGCTATATGTAGCCCAAACTTTGGAGGGGTTTCCACGCCCTACTACACTTTGAATATTCATTCATGTTGTGTGAGCTTTGAAGTCCTCTCTCTCTTGCTTTTGTGTTCTTCTCCATAGCTGGTTTTCTGAAGCTTTCATAGTGTGCTTACTATGCTGTTATGATACTCCATAGCTAGGCCTTGGAATTTGACATGGTATTAGAGCAGGTTATGTTGCATGTGGTGTGGTGAAAGCTTGGACCTGTTTTTGATCAGATTCCTGCCATTCCTGGAGAGCAGCTTACCTTTGAGGAGGGAGCACTTTTTGTAGGGGCATCTGATCTCTGTGCTATCTGCATGGTTGGAGTACTGTTGGCAAGGGGAGTACAAAGAGCCAAAAAGTTTCTAATTTGGGACAAAAAATTTTGAGTCTTTTTGGACAGCCAAGGCTGTAGGAGGGCGCTTTCTACAGTGGGGACTTTAGTGAAAGTTCTATGTGGATCTTGGACAAGGGCTAGGACAGCCATACAGGGGGATAGTTTCAAATCCAGAAGCTGAGGGTTATTGAGCAAGTGGCTGCATACACTAGTTGGGTGAAAACCCCAGTTTGCCTTTTGTGTTTTATTTCTATCCAGCTATGTCTAGTCTTGTAGAGAGCATGCTGAGTGAAGCCAGCCGGCTTGATGGCACTAACTTTAGCATATGGAAATTCAAGATCAAGAACATTCTTGAAGACAAAGAATGTTGGAAGCTTGTGACAGGTGAGGAGCCTGTTCCAACATCTAAACTTGAACTTAAGGACTATATCAAGAGAGGGGAAAAGGCACACAGAATCATCAACACGTCAGTGAGGGATAATGTGATTCCTCTAATCAGGTCAGCCAAAGGGCCTGTGGATGTATGGCACATTCTTTGTGCATTGTATGAGACAGCAAGTACAACCAGGTTTCTCTACTTGAAGAACAAGCTGTATACTCTCAGAATGGAGACAGGGGAGACAGTTACTGATCATCTTACTAAGATTCAGGATATTAGATATCAGCTTTTTGTACTTGGAGCGTCTATTGCTGACAAAGACTTGGTGCCAATAGTTCTGAATAGCTTGTCATATGCTTATCAGAACTTTGTGATGATGATATCAGTGAGAGAGAAGATCCCTACCTATGAAGAAGTCTATGGTCTCTTGTTACAGGAGGAGATGAGGAGAGTTAATCTCTCCAAGAGGGAAGATTTCTAGGAGCATGCCTTTGCTTCTAAGAAGAAGCAAAATCCAGCTAAGGATAAGAAGAAAGGTAAAGGCAAGAACAAAGGAACACCACAAACACTTGAGCAAGGAATGGAGAACTTGCAGATGTCAGAAGCACAACCCTCCTCGAATACTTCTTCCACACCTCGAAGGAAGGGGAATTGCAATTACTGTGGTAAATATGGACACTTTGCTTTTGAGTGCAGGAAGAAGCTTGCCGACCAAAAGAAGGGTACAAAGAAGCAAGGAGGAAATGTTGTTGAGAGTGTTGCAAGAGAGGAGCAGAGTGACATAAGGCAAGCTGAGTTATTCTCTGTTGCATTGGCTTCACAAGCTACAACAGGTGGTTGGTACATTGACTCAGGTGCTTCAAAGCACATGACCCCTCATAGGGATTGGGTTGATACCTTTGTGGGGATTAGTGATGGACAAGAGGTGTGCCTAGGTGACAACTCAACACACAAGGTCAAGGGAAAGGGCACAGTACCTGTAAAGCTTCCATCAGGAGAAGTCAAAGTCATTAAGAATGTCTTATATGTACCAGGACTTGCTAAAAATCTTCTTTCAGTAGGAGCTATCACTCAACAAAATATGAAAGTAGAATTTGATGCTACTTCTTGTCTTGTGTTAGACTTGAGTGATAATATGAAGGTTGTGGCCAAAGGATTGCAAGAAGATAATCTATACAGGTTATACACTTCTATCCCTAGTCAGCATGCTTATACAGCAAAAGGAAGGGATGTGGATAGGTTGTGGCATGAGAGGTGTGGACATCTTGGCTATCAAAGCATGCAGGTGTCGAACCAGCATCATATGGTGGAGGGGCTTCCAGTTGTTAAGCCAAGCTCTTCAGTTTGCGAGGCTTGCGCTATGGGAAAACAACAAAGACATAAGTTTCCCAAGGAAAGCACCACCAGGGCAGCAGGCATACTTGACTTGATACATTCAGGTTTGTGGGGGCCAACCCAAACAAAATCTGCAGGTGGGGCATATTACTATATGACCTTTATTGATGACTTCTCACGCAAGATTTGGATTTATTTCTTGAAGTTAAAATCTAAAGCATTCAAGTACTTCATGCATTTCAAAGCTTTGGTAGAAGAACATTCAAGAAAGAAGATAAAGATGCTCAGATCAGACGGTGGTGGAGAGTTCATTAAGACAGAATTTGTGGAATTCTGCAAGGCCAATGGGATCAAAAGGCAGCTTACAGCTCCTCATACCCCTCAGCAAAACGGCGTAGCAGAGAGAAAGAACCGAACTATTGTGGAGTGTGCAAGGTGCATGCTCAAGGCAAAGGGGTTGCCCAACTCTTTTTGGGGTGAGGCAATGCACACAGCAGTGTTTCTGTTGAATAGAAATCCAACAAAAGTTGTGGAAGGCAAGACTCCAGAAGAGGCATTTAGCGGCATTAAGCCCAAGGTAGGCGCTTTGCGAGTGTTTGGTTGTACGGCCTATGCCCATATTCCCAAGGATAACAAGAAGAAGCTGGATGCAAAATCAGCAAAGAGTATTTTCTTGAGATACAGTGAAGAAAGCAAAGCTTACAGACTTTACGATCTTACTAACAAGAAGAGGATCATAAGTCGAGATGTGATCTTTGAAGAAGATCAAACGCCTCCTATAGAGGAACTTGAGATGGAGGATGGTACAAGTGAATTTGTGCCAATACTTGATGACCCACATCCATATATTGGGGAGCCTCAGGATGATCATATGAGTGATCAAGAGGAAGAATCCGAGAAGGCTAGGACAGCAATCCAGGGGCTAGGAGGTCTCAAAGGCAAGCCCAGCAGCATGAACACCAGGAGACAAACCATGAACTTATGACTACTATTTTGGATTCGCAAGATCCACATACATTCATTGAGGCAGCAGATGAGAAGGTATGGCAACATGCTATGCAAGAGGAGTACGACTCCATTCTCAAGAATGATACATGGGATTTGGTGAAGTTACCAAAAGGGAAGCGTCCTATTGGCTGTAAGTGGGTCTACAGGACCAAATACAAGTCTGATGGGAGCATCGAAAAGCATAAGGCAAGGCTGGTTGCTAAAGGCTATGCACAGAAGGAGGGCTTGGACTATGATGAGACGTTTCCACCGGTAGCTAAGATGACGTCTATCAGGTTGGTTTTAGCATTGGCTGCATTTTTTGGTTGGGAGGTCCATCAAATGGACGTGAAGAGTGCTTTTCTTAATGGACAGTTGGCTGAAGAAGTCTACATGGAACAGCCACAAGGTTTTGAGGCTAAGGGCAAGGAAAGTATGGTATGCAGGCTTAAGAAGGCCTTATATGGTTTGAAGCAGGCACCCAGGGCCTGGTATAGTCGTATTGACGACTATTTTGCCAAGGAGCAATTCATAAAGAGTCAGTCGGATTGCAACCTGTTCGTGAAGGAGGAAGATGGGAACATTGTTTTGATAGTTCTCTATGTGGATGACTTGGTCATCACGGGTAACAATGGGCAGCTTATTGAAAAGGTGAAGGCTCATTTATCAAATGAGTTCGAGATGAAGGATTTGGGCTTAATCCACTATTGTCTTGGTTTGGAGGTTTGGAAAAAGGAAAACTGTGTGTTTATTTCCCAAGCCAACTATGCATGTGAAGTTTTGAACAGGTTCAACATGCAGGATTGCAAACCCGTTTCCACGCCCATTGATACCAGCAATAAGCCATCCAGAGATGATGGCACCCCTTTTGTGGACGAGACTCTTTATAGGCAGCTTGTGGGTAGCCTGATTTATCTCACCACTACGAAACCAGACATTTCCTATGCGGTTGGTGTAGCAAGCCAGTTCATGAGTTCTCCAACTGAAGCACATTGGAAAGCAGCCAAGAGGGTTTTGAGGTATGTCAAAGGGACAACCTGCTATGGGATTGAGTACACAGATGACGGAAAGCTTCAGCTTGGAGGCTTTACTGATTCGGATTGGGCAGGTGATAGGGATGATCGAAAGTCGACCACAGGTTACACTTTTAACCTTGGTTCAGGGGCCATTTCTTGGTGTAGCATGAAACAGCCCACAGTTACCTTATCATCGACAGAGGTTGAGTACAGGGCAACGGCAAAAGCTACCTGCGAGGCAATATGGCTCAGGAAACTTCTTGGGGAGGTGCAGATTCCACAGGATGGTCCTACTATTCTTCAGTGTGACAGCCAGAGTTGCATCCAGCTTGCCAAAAATCCTGTGTACCATGCTCGTACGAAGCATATTGAGGTGGATCAACACTTCTTACGAGAGAAGATACAAAGCGGAGAAATTCAGCTCGAGCACTGTGATACCAACGAACAAGCAGCAGATATCTTTACTAAGGCACTTAGTAGAGAAAAATTTGAAAAGTTTCGTAGCATGCTAGGTGTTGGTATGAACAAAATAGCCATTGAGGGGGGGTGTTGAAATAAATGCCTATTTTGCCCCTTAAGGCTTGTATACTTGTAACTTGTAAGTTGTGCATAAGACATGGGGGTAAAACATTTATGTACATAGTACACCCCACTTGTGCTAATTAGGCAAGTAAATCAAGTAGGTTAAGGACCCATGTGGGTTCTAGAGCTAGAATTAGCAAGACACCACCTCTATACATAACATGCTATATGTAGCCCAAACTTTGGAGGGGTTTCCACGCCCTACTACACTTTGAATATTCATTCATGTTGTGTGAGCTTTGAAGTCCTCTCTCTCTTGCTTTTGTGTTCTACTCCATAGCTGGTTTTCTGAAGCTTTCATAGTGTGCTTACTATGTTGTTATGATACTCCATAGCTAGGCCTTGGAATTTGACAATGTGATGGTCTCCACCTCCTGTCGTAGCATGGTCGCGCGCAATGCCTCTCTCCTCGGAGGCCTCCATGACGAATCAGCTGATGCTATCTGAAGGCAAGTGTCTCTAAAGATCCAAGTGTCTGCAACAGCAAAAGGAATGCCACACTCATAAAACAGTTGGCCAATCCGTCGGGTACACGGGGCAAGATCATGTCTCTGCCACGCACCTCGGTCCAATGTCTGCTGCCTAGCCCTAACCGCTCTCTACTACATAGAGGACTCTCCTGGTCTAGAACGCCCACCAGAAACAATAGATGGGGGTACTGAAGGTGTGTCTGACTGTGGAGCATCGCCTCTCTGTAAATGGTGCGTCAGCAGCTGATGACGACGCTGGACGAGATGGACCTGCGGCTGAAGGAACAACTGGACGAGAGGGTGCATGTGTGCTGGATGCTCTACGAATATCCACTCCTCACGTGCCTAGGCCCTGCCACTGCATGTGTGTTGGATGCTCTGGGAACATCTCCCCCCATGTGACTAGGCCCTGCCTCTGCATCTGCTCTGCACCCTGCACCTCTACCATGTCCCGAACCTGCTCTAGTCCCTGCTCCTGCCACTGACCCACGAACAGCACTGTGAGATGGTCTCAAAGGCTCAAGAGATGAACCGTCACGCCCGTATGTGTCCATCAATCTCTCCACCTCTGCATCTGATATGCGAGGGCAAATGGATATGCCCATCCCCCGCCCAATTGGCCTGCTGAGTCGTAGCAAATGGGCTCTAACCCTGGTAAGAGAACCAGTAAAGATGTCGCCACAATGTAGGAATCTCCATCTGCGGGCACCAGATCCCTGGTGCATAGCCACATCCCCCTCTGTCAACTCTACCTCTAACCAAATGCCTCTACCAAGGACCGGCATCATGTGAATCTGTCAATGTATCAAATCGTGTGACTCAGCCAATGTATCAGACCTGCAAAAGAGGAAGCAAACAATCACATGTCAGTATTCTGTTGGTAGCAACAACAATCGGATTGTTCGCATTCAACCCTAAACCCTAAAATGCATGTGATTTGGGCCCTAAACCAAAAACATTCTCTAGAAGCGATAAAAACCGAAACTAACAGCACAAGCATGTTTGAGGGCATGACAAAACACAGTTTGGCCTAAAATTGCACCTCAATCAGATGATTATAAGCTACTTTGCAAAAAGAGTCAAAAACACATGGAAAAGGGGCATGAGATTCATATCTTTTGATACAAGCAAAAATGGGAGAAACTAACAGCATGAGCATCTCTGTGGGGTTCAATACAGATGATTTGAAACCAAAAACCACTTCATTACGTTGCCTACAACTCATTCTATGAGCTACCAAGGTTTGGAGTCAAAACTTACCTAAAGTTGTTTTGGAGACAACCGCCGCCACCTCGTCGCTTCCACCGTCCTGATCATGCACAGATCGATGTCCCACGCTGCCCACAATCCACCATCACCTCCTCATCCTTGCTCTCTCTCACTCTCCAACTCTCAGAAAGCAAAAAATTTTATGTGGGCCGCGGGCTGCTTGCTCCTGGCCCACATAAAAAAAATTGAAATTTTTTTCGCGTTCCGGGACTGCGTTTCTGATCTCGGAACGCGAGCGATCCAGATCGCGCTCCTTCCAGATCGCGATCCACTGCAACACAGGTTATCACTAGTGTTCTTCTGTACATGGCATTTTGAATGTCCAGATGTTTAAAAAGCATAAGAACACAGCTTAAGGGCTATCCTCCATAATTATTTGAAAGGAAATACAAATCCCAAGATAAAGGTAAAACCATCACGTTCATACAAAAATAAAGTTCCCATCTAACTAGAATTATCCAATATTTGAGAACTATCTGCTGGTGTGAGGCCAGGATTCTACTCACATGGAATGAAGGATAACTGCACAGAGAGCAAGTACAGAAACTAAAGTATGGAATAAAGAATGTCAGGGTAAGTGTTCATGTATGCTCATACGTCCACATGGCACTATTGCACATATCATTTATTACATCCATAGCAAACAGTTCAGCATTTCCAAGTTCTACCCCATGGATTGGATGAAGCACTTTTCCTGTAAAAAAATTCCGAACAAGCATATATGAAGGATTATCAAGCAAACCTCTCCTCTTGTTGTGCACGGTCCTATACAGAGCTTACAGCCATACTCCATCTCCAGAGACTGCAATGTGCAAATCAATTGCACAAATCAGCAATCAGAAACATTCTAGTGCATAGATACATACATCATTTAGTTATATCTTGAAAACCATAAATTACAAGGAGAAGTAACTCAAACTGAAGGTTGCGTAAAACGGAGTTGCAAATAATGAGCATTGAAAGGTAGAATAAGAAGAAACCCAAATGAAACATCATACTGTGGAGTTGCAACAAAAAAAATGTCGTTTCAAACAACACACAAGGCTTGCCATAATGACTTGAATATCTTCGGCTAAAGCATTTAGTTTGGAGAAGTTTGCCCGCATTGCAAACAACTCCCTCATAAAGGTCTTCTTTCTGATATAAATTTTATGATGAACATTTTTGGGCATTTAAAAATCCATCATTCTTAAAGAAAATGTACAAAGTCCAATTCATAATAATAGATAAGTACAATTACAATATACTGAAGTTAAGTTGATAATTTTATTAGGTATACTTGGGTACATCTTCTGAAAGCAAAGCACAAGTGATGGAGACTTTCATCAATTTCAAATCTTAGAGGAGAATCAACTCAACAATGAAATCAAAGCATTGAGGTCGGGCAATGATGATGAGTGCATTTCAAAGGAGTTTTAGAACTTTTGTAGCACACGTGTAATCCAAAGCCAACCCTCATGCCCAAGAACTCCACAACAATGTGGATTGCTAAAAGGAAGAATACAACCTTATGTGAATGTGAAAAAGCTATGCCGTTGGAAAAATCTCTTCCTTTTTCTATTTAAGGTGATGCAATCATTTGTCGTAACTATTTTTGGAGTAGATTGACTAGTGAGCCACTTAAAGGCAAAACACCACAAGTTCTCTTTGGAGAGAGTTGAGTGTAAAACACCTCAAGCTTTTTGAAGTGATGGACAAAGAGTATTCCTCTCTGATCAGGAACCAGGCATGGTCATTGGTCGAACTACCTGCCGGCAGCAATCTTATCGATTGCAAATGGGTCTGCTTTCAGTGGATTTTTTAGTTTTTGACAAAAGGATTAGTCAAAGATCTGAATTGAAGGATCTTGAAAGCCTTCATTGTATCTTAGAGATAAAAGTATTAAGAACCCAAAATACTCTTCTCATATGGCAAGAAAACCCTATATGGTTTATCCTTAAAAAGTTCACATTCTATATACCCATATCAAGTTGTAAAATTGATATAACATATATCAAATGAGATATTTTAATTAAGTTGTTAAGCAAAGAACTATTTGAGAACAAAAGAACTCTCTTGGTGTTAAGAAGAGATCTATCATCAAGGGAGAATGAAGTTGGATTTGAGGGGAAATTGTGTTTACTATAGGAGGACAACCACTAGAACTGGTATCCTCTTATACTTATTTGGGATCATCCTTCACTAGGCCAACTTTTAGTATGAGATAGGCCTTCACAACAAGATTTTGAAAGGGCCATGCTTCTATGGTTAGTCTGGAGCGGTTCCGTTTCAAAAGAATGCCTTTGACACTTTTCAATTTTGTTCGAACTGATCCGAACTCAAAATGTTTGAAATTTTGTCGGATCTTGACTGTGCGAATTTACGTGTTATTTTGTAGACTGTTCAAAACTAAGGGTAATTATGAAGGACTCCAAAATTGTCATGGAAAATCTATACAAAGGTTTTTCTGGATCATCATTACTAATAGTGTTTCCACCCGGTTCAGAATCAGCATGAATCGTGGTTTTGAACCAGGTCCCTTCCAAAAGAATCAGAAAGAATCGACAATTTTCCTTTTTGCATTATTAAGATATAATGCTAAAATTTATCTAATGTAATATGTATAATGTGTCTGAAATCTTATCGATGTTAGATTGCTATTGAAAACATTGAAAGCTCACTGTTGCTGGTAGAACGTTGAAGCCTCAAACCATATTACAATTCACCGTTCACAGAATCACAAGTGCACATGAAATGTTGAACACAATACACTAGGTAAACATTTGAATACAAATCAGAATATTGATGGCATCTACTAGATCCATGTTGGCCTTGGCAATAGGAAAATCTAGTTGTCAAGTGTGCCTATCACGAAGAAGGTTGCATGCACATATCCCTTGCATAAAGGTCCTGGAGGTATTAAAATCATAATTTGGGTTTTCCTGGTATGCATAGTCAAACTAAATACGTCCCCTAAATCCTATAACGTATCCAAATGTCACTGGAACCCCTCACCAAAAGTAGAAATCAATGCCACGTCGTCGGCATAAAGCAGAATGTAAATGAGCATATCACCAAGCCTACATCAGAGACCACATCCTGGTTGATGACTTTTTTGAGCTCAACAATGCACAAAAGTGCTTCTGGCTGCAATCGATTGTCGGCTGATCCTGAGTCGCAGTTTCTTATTCTTCTTTTGAGTCTGACTCTATAGGCTAGTTGCTTAAAGGAATCGCCATTACATTTCAACATCAGTATTCGGGATAGGAACGACAGAGAATCTTGTTCTTGTCAGGCTACCCACAAGCTGCCTATAAAGAGTCTCGTCCACAAAAGGAGTGCCATCATCTCTGGATGGCTTATTGCTGGTATCAATGGGCGTGGAAACGGGTTTGCAATCCTGCATGTTGAACCTGTTCAAAACTTCACATGCATAGTTGGCTTGGGAAATAAACACACAGTTTTCCTTTTTCCAAACCTCCAAACCAAGACAATAGTGGATTAAGCCCAAATCCTTCATCTCGAACTCATTTGATAAATGAGCCTTCACCTTTTCAATAAGCTGCCCATTGTTACCCGTGATGACCAAGTCATCCACATAGAGAACTATCAAAACAATGTTCCCATCTTCCTCCTTCACGAACAGGTTGCAATCCGACTGACTCTTTATGAATTGCTCCTTGGCAAAATAGTCATCAATACGACTATACCAGGCCCTGGGTGCCTGCTTCAAACCATATAAGGCCTTCTTAAGCCTGCATACCATACTTTCCTTGCCCTTAGCCTCAAAACCTTGTGGCTGTTCCATGTAGACTTCTTCAGCCAACTGTCCATTAAGAAAAGCACTCTTCACGTCCATTTGATGGACCTCCCAACCAAAAAATGCAGCCAATGCTAAAACCAACCTGATAGACGTCATCTTAGCTACCGGTGGAAACGTCTCATCATAGTCCAAGCCCTCCTTCTGTGCATAGCCTTTAGCAACCAGCCTTGCCTTATGCTTTTCGATGCTCCCATCAGACTTGTATTTGGTCCTGTAGACCCACTTACAGCCAATAGGACGCTTCCCTTTTGGTAACTTCACCAAATCCCATGTATCATTCTTGAGAATGGAGTCGTACTCCTCTTGCATAGCATGTTGCCATACCTTCTCATCTGCTGCCTCAACGAATGTATGTGGATCTTGCGAATCCAAAATAGTAGTCATAAGTTCATGGTTTGTCTCCTGGTGTTCATGCTGCTGGGCTTGCCTTTGAGACCTCCTAGCCCCTGGATTGCTACTCTCTCCCTCATCCAATATCAAACCATCCTGCACAGTTTGCCAATACCACTTGGGAAACTTCTTCCTTGCAGTTGGTGATGAAGACGGTGAATAGGACTCAACAGATTTGCCCCTTTCCTTCCGCTTCCTAGCCTCCTTGGATTCTTCCTCTTGATCACTCATATGATCATCCTGAGGCTCCCCAATATATGGATGTGGGTCATCAAGTATTGGCACAAATTCAATTGTACCATCCTCCATCTCAAGTTCCTCTATAGGAGGCGTTTGATCTTCTTCAAAGATCACATCTCGACTTATGATCCTCTTCTTGTTAGTAAGATCGTAAAGTCTGTAAGCTTTGCTTTCTTCACTGTATCCCAAGAAAATACTCTTTGCTGATTTTGCATCCAGCTTCTTCCTGTTATCCTTGGGAATATGGGCATAGGTCGTACAACCAAACACTCGCAAAGCGCCTACCTTGGGCTTAATGCCGCTAAATGCTTCTTCCGGAGTCTTGCCTTCCACAGCTTTTGTTGGACTTCTATTCAACAGAAACACTGTTGTGTGCATTGCCTCACCCCAAAAAGAGTTGGGCAACCCCTTTGCCTTGAGCATGCACCTTGCACACTCCACAATAGTTCGGTTCTTTCTCTCTGCTACGCCGTATTGCTGAGGGGTATGAGGAGCTGTAAGCTGCCTTTTGATCCCATTGGCCTTGCAGAATTCCACAAATTCTATCTTAATGAACTCTCCACCACCGTCTGACCTGAGCATCTTTATCTTCTTTCCTGAATGTTCTTCTACCAAAGCTTTGAAATGCAGGAAGTACTTGAATGCTTCAGATTTTAACTTCAAGAAATAAATCCAAATCTTGCGTGAGAAGTCATCAATAAAGGTCATAAAGTAATATGCCCCCCCTGCAGATTTTGTTTGGGTTGGCCCCCACAAATCTGAATGTATCAAGTCAAGTATGCCTGCTGCCCTGGTGGTGCTTTCCTTGGGAAACTTATGTCTTTGTTGTTTTCCCATAGCGCAAGCCTCGCAAACTGAAGAGCTTGGCTTAACAACTGGAAGCCCCTCCACCATATGATGCTGGTTCGACACCTGCATGCTTTGATAGCCAAGATGTCCATACCTCTCATGCCACAACCTATCCACATCCCTTCCTTTTGCTGTATAAGCATGCTGACTAGGGATAGAAGTGTATAACCTGTATAGATTATCTTCCTGCAATCCTTTGGCCACAACCTTCATATTATCACTCAAGTCCAACACAAGACAAGAAGTAGCATCAAATTCTACTTTCATATTTTGTTGAGTGATAGCTCCTACTGAAAGAAGATTTTTAGCAAGTCCTGGTACATATAAGACATTCTTAATGACTTTGACTTCTCCTGATGGAAGCTTTACAGGTACTGTGCCCTTGCCCTTGACCTTGTGTGTTGAGTTGTCACCTAGGCACACCTCTTGTCCATCACTAATCCCCACAAAGGTATCAAACCAATCCCTATGAGGGGTCATGTGCTTTGAAGCACCTGAGTCAATGTACCAACCACCTGTTGTAGCTTGTGAAGCCAATGCAACAGAGAATAACTCAGCTTGCCTTATGTCACTCTGCTCCTCTCTTGCAACACTCTCAACAACATTTCCTCCTTGCTTCTTTGTACCCTTCTTTTGGTCTGCAAGCTTCTTCCTGCACTCAAAAGCAAAGTGTCCATATTTACCACAGTAATTGCAATTCCCCTTCCTTCGAGGTGTGGAAGAAGTATTCGAGGAGGGTTGTGCTTCTGACATCTGCAAGTTCTCCATTCCTTGCTCAAGTGTTTGTGGTGTTCCTTTGTTCTTGCCTTTACCTTTCTTCTTATCCTTAGCTGGATTTTGCTTCTTCTTAGAAGCAAAGGCATGCTCCTGGAAATCTTCCCTCTTGGAGAGATTAACTCTCCTCATCTCCTCCTGTAACAAGAGACCATAGACTTCTTCATAGGTAGGGATCTTCTCTCTCACTGATATCATCATCACAAAGTTCTGATAAGCATATGACAAGCTATTCAGAACTATTGGCACCAAGTCTTTGTCAGCAATAGACGCTCCAAGTACAAAAAGCTAATATCTAATATCCTGAATCTTAGTAAGATGATCAGTAACTGTCTCCCCTGTCTCCATTCTGAGAGTATACAGCTTGTTCTTCAAGTAGAGAAACCTGGTTGTACTTGCTCTCATACAATGCACAAAGAATGTGCCATACATCCACAGGCCCTTTGGCTGACCTGATTAGAGGAATCACATTATCCCTCACTGACGTGTTGATGATTCTGTGTGCCTTTTCCCCTCTCTTGATATAGTCCTTAAGTTCAAGTTCAGATGTTGGAACAGGCTCCTCACCTGTCACAAGCTTCCAACATTCTTTGTCTTCAAGAATGTTCTTGATCTTGAATTTCCATATGCTAAAGTTAGTGCCATCAAGCCGGCTGGCTTCACTCAGCATTCTCTCTGCACGACTAGACATAGCTGGATAGAAATAAAACACAAAAGGCAAACTGGGGTTTTCACCCAACTAGTGTATGCAGCCACTTGCTCAATAACCCTCAGCTTCTGGATTTGAAACTATCCCCCTGTATGGCTGTCCTAGCCCTTGTCCAAGATCCACTCAGAACTTTCACTAAAGTCCCCACTGTAGAAAGCGCCTTCCTACAATCCTGGCTGTCCAAAAAGACTCAAAATTGTCCCAAAATTAGAAACTTTTTGGCTCCCTGTACTCCCCTTGCCAACAGTACTCCAACCATGCAGATAGCACAGAGATCAGATGCCTCTGCAAAAAGTGCTCCCTCCTCAAAGGTAAGCTGCTCTCCAAGAATGGCAGGAATCTGATCAAAAACAGGTCCAAGCTTTCACCACACCACATGCAACATAACCTGCTCTAATACCATGTCAAATTCCAAGGCCTAGCTATGGAGTATCATAACAGCATAGTAAGCACACTATGAAAGCTTCAGAAAACCAGCTATGGAGTAGAACACAAAAGCAAGAGAGAGAGGACTTCAAAGCTCACACAACATGAATGAATATTCAAAGTGTAGTAGGGCGTGGAAACCCCTCCAAATTTTGGGCTACATATAGCATGTTATGTATAGAGGTGGTGTCTTGCTAATTCTAGCTCTAGAACCCACATGGGTCCTTAACCTACTTGATTTACTTGCCTAATTAGCACAAGTGGGGTGTACTATGTACATAAATGTTTTACCCCCATGTCTTATGCACAACTTACAAGTTACAAGTATACAAGCCTTAAGGGGCAAAATAGGCATTTATTTCAACACTGTGTCTCTCCGTCTCTGAGTGGATGGTCGGTGGCGTCTCTGCTGCCGTGAAGTTGTAGATCGTGGCTTGTGGGCTGTCTTTCCCTCTATAGAGAGAGAGAGAGAGCGAGAGAGAGAGAGAACATACGAAGGCATATAAGACGAAGTACATGTCAAGTGTGTATAATCGAAACTGTGGCAGCATGATGATTCACCATGAATGCGTTCTACTCATCTTCATCTTCGAGGTTCTGCTCTGTTTCAGTTACTGCATTGTCTAGCTGGTCCAGCTGCTTCTTCTTCTTCTTGTTGAATTTGAGGATTCGTCGACAATCCTGGATCTCGTGATTCATTTTTTTGCAGTATTTACAGACCTTCTTCTTCTTGTTCTAAGCAGGTTGTTGATTCTGATTCGGGCTTGGTTTCTGTAACTACTTTTGATTGGAGTCGAATTCTTTGACCACCTTCTTCTTTGGTTGCTTCTTTGAGCCTCTCTTGGAGTAAAGAGCGTGTGAGTCTTCGATGGAGGACAAGGATGCACCATTCGTTGGAACCTCCTCTTGCAGCAACATAGTTATGACTCTAGACAAAGAAAGTTCTGGGTGGGTTGAAGTACCCATCACCCAATTTTCATATGAGGACAACAAACTATACAATAACGTCATGACAGCATCCGAATCTTCGATGACTGAACCTATCACTGCCATCTGCTCAAGTAGAGTCTTGAATTGATTGATGTGATTCTGAATAGAATCACCTTCTGACATTCTGAGTGTAAAATTTCTTCCCCAGATGCAGTTTCAAAGTGACGTCCCTCACTTCGTAGAGTGTGCTTAGAATGTCCAAGCTTCCTTAGAAGATTGGGCTTGTCTTATGTGGCCAATCTGTGTGTCTAAAATATTAAGGCAAAAGCCTTACCATCCTTGAGCTTCCATTTAGAAATCGATGCTTGCAACTATCTCCCAAAGTCCCTTGGCGATTAGCACGACTTTCATCTTGAATTTCCATAGATGGTAATTCAGTCCATCGAGCTTGTCTACCATTAGGCCAGACTTCGATTGAGAATCCATTAGGAAATTCGAGACAGGGATATGCAGGTATGACTTCTCTAAACAATATAGTGAATGCTTAGTTTGTATCGGAACAAGAAATGTTCTGATACTATTTGCTTTGATACGATGTTGGGAATTCCAATGGATGGATGGTGAACTCCTCAGTGCATGAACTACGTCTATCGGATTCGAGCTATCTTTGATAATTCAATGATAGCTCTACTTGATCACTTACTCGATGCGTCACGAATATGTCGTTCAAAACAACAAGCATGACCTGCCAAAGTCTAACATAAGCTGCATGTCTCATATTGAAAATCAAACCCGAGAAAAGCACAACCAAGTGTGTAAAGAATGATACCACCTCCAATGGCTAGTTGGCTATCAAGTTTGTAACCGTTCTCTAGCCGGAGAAACTAGAACTATGTCATCAACATATAGTAGAATATAAATCAAAATATCAAATAACCTACTCCCTTGTCCACCATCGAGATCAATCACCTACTCCATCTCGTCAATACATAATCCAAAGAGTTTGGGGTGAGGGCAAACAATCTTGTTTCACCCCCATAGTACTTTACATGCTGACAATTCCCTACATGCATCCTGAATCAATATCTAACCCACTCACATAATGCCAAGACAGCTGGTATAGTAACAATGGAGAAACCAAGAAACCTGTGTGTCTGGATGAGCAAATCATCTCGCTGCAAAGCAACCCAATTGGTTTCTTCCTTAAAAAGCATAAGAGCATCTGAAGTCTGTTGGGGCTTATGACTCTCTAGTTTTTCCTTTCCCTTCTTCCCTGCTCCATTTTCATGAATAGTATTGCTAGTTTGATGACCTAACTGAGTTGAAGGCTTTCCTAGATTTGCCCTTGCTCTGAGTGGGAAAATATAGTTTGATGTGGAGTGGTGAGCCCAAAACCTCGCGTGACCCATAGCATGCAACCATCTAAAATCCGCCTCATTGCTCACTGCTAATTATAGGAATCCTCCCATGGAGCTTAGGTATAGCATGGCCAATCATGATGATACAGTGATGATCCGATCTCATGAGGCCACCACTCTTGTGAATGGGATGGATGATATTGATATACCACAAGGGGGAAGAATCCAAAGATAACTGCTTGCTTAAGGAGAGCAGACAGTACAGGTGATTAGGAGTTCAGCCTCAAGGTTTTCAATGTCACTGGCGCAATTGGTGTTCAATTTTGCTATACTTGGATCCTACGGCAAGGTGGATCATGAACATTTGGTTTCTTGTGAACTTGGCAGTTTTTGGTTAGTGTGGTCGTAACACCATGACCATCTACAATCTCATGTTGGAAAAGTGTGTGCTTCTTGCTATACTAATCCCCCCTACGAGAAGACAATCGTCCTAGCCCTAGGAAGTGCTCTACTACCAAGTTATGATCATAGTATCAGATGAAATATAGCACTCATGAGTCATATAGCAATCTCCAAATAGCACTCATGAGTCATATAGCAATCTCCAACTAATGAAAAACAATGAGCATCTAAACCAAATTGTATTGCATATCATCTACCTATATGATATTATGAAACTTTTGTTACATCTGCGTATCACATAAACTTGGTAATCTATATAGTAAACACTTTATGCTAACTAAACTATCAAAAAAATCTCCTTTTTTTAGTTTGCAATTCAGGTTGATTGACAATCCGGAACGTGCGTTCTGAATCGTTTTAGCAGCAAATCATGATCCGCTAAAACATTGGTATAAATATGAGAGCTGTGGAGAATGGCGTGTCCACATATGTAACAAAAAACGATATGGAAAGACAATCAAAATCTTTAATTTGAACCCAAGAAAGGTAAGAAAATGTTTCTAGGCGATTTTTTGGTATGCAAGATTATTCAACGACAAAATTAGAACACTGAAGATTGAAGATTGAAACAAAATTCCTTAGATATGCATAAAAAAAATTATTCGTCCAATAAGGTTATCTCCGCGATAAGTGTGTAAACATCGCAATTAAAATCCACAAAAGAAAATAACTTGTTCAAAGATAGGCGAATGAGTAGCAAGACCTTATTAAACATATAATGTTAGATACTACGTACCTGCCCAAGAATGTGAGCGCTTGAATGCCAGAATGTATCTCTACCTTCATTTGAATCAAAAGAGAATATTTTCAATGAACAATCTCCCTCAAATGGCCTAGTCATATCCCAAAGTTTACCATTAACCTACAAAAACAACATAAAAATTCTCAATGCTATTAACGTCAAGCTCCAAAAGTACCAAAGATATAACATGCTACATAAGAACTCAAAAGGAAGAGTACAATGCCATTGTTCAAATGGCCTACTTATAACCCAAAATTTACCATTGACCTACAAAAACAACATAAAAATTCTCAATGATATTGACATCAAGTTCCAAAAGTAACAAAGAAATAGCATGCTACATAAGAATCCAAAAGGAAGACATTGTACAAAGTAAATGAGCTAGTACTAGTCGAGCTAATGCATGTAAACGTGTAGTACCAAATGGATCATTGAGAATCCTACATATCAGCTGAATTGATGTAATCAACACAATCTTGATGGGATGTACTACATCAAAGACATAAAACATACCAAGATCATCCTAGATGAGGATCTCACATTTGTAAAAGTGGTCGAAAGGAAAGAGGCTTTGCAGAAAGCAAAAGATACAGGGAGGGCACCTAACGTCAAGGATGGTGATATCCATTTTGTTGAGGCTAAACCTTTAGTTGAAACAGAATAGATATGATAATTCGGATTGAGTTTTTAAGATGGAATAGATATTCTTTTAATCCCAGACCATTGCATAGTTAATAGTTTCAGTTTTAGCTAGTTGACACCATTGTTCCGTCTAGTTTCCATCTTACTTGGACGTACGATATTAGAGAGAAGGAAAGAAAGAAAGAAAGAAAGCTTTATTAATGTCTTTTCCATGCCAAAAGGCATATAAGACCGAAAGGAGTACATGTCAAGTATGTGAAAACCATGGGAGCGTATATAAACGTCTCCAAGAAAAAACTATGCACAAAAGAGAACTGAGTAATATAACTGTAAACTAAAAACTGCCAACTGTCCATAAGTGGGAGCAAAATAGCTGCCAGGAGTAGAGTAATATCATATAGTGCTGCTGCTGAAAAAGGATGTGATACGAGCTGTATCAGGAGGTAATATGGACCGTTGTTGACGTCGTCTAGGAGGGTGAAAACTGTGCGCTCTCGTAACAAGGCGGGAAGTGCGAACTGCTGCTGCATGACTATGATTGATACACTGTCTCTGACATCGGTGAGGTGGTATGTGATCATCGTCATCAGACCATGTCCCTCAAACCTCTCCTGGTGAAGAAAAACGTAATTTGAGCCTGAGAGCTAGGATGTGGCTGGTGAGCTGCCTGGTACATATCCTGGCGCAGCAAGACCATCTCTCGTAGCATAAGTGCGACACAACGAGAGTCCTCATATCCAATCAATACTCGAAGTGTAGTAGGCATGTCACAGAATAGACAATGATATCTCCCGCTAATCTCATAATATATGAGACTATCTCATGTAGGGGACATAGCAGACATAGTCTATCCTCTCGTGGTGTACCCTGGAATCTGCCTGTCTCAATAGCCATCCGAAAGAATTTTTTCAAGGAATGAACATAGTTTGAAGGTCACTTTTGCAGACGAAAATAAATATAGTTTGAAATGTCAGATCTTCTGGATAATGATTTTGAAAATAGAATTACCAATCCCTAGAAAGTTTGAGTAGAAAATGCCATCCTGAGCAACATAGGCGCTTCGCACTATAAATGTAATGAAGTCAAAATTTTCCAGATTTCAGTATCTCGAGCAGGAACATAAATCTTCATTTTCATTGAAAGACTACTTAAAAATTATAGTGACACACTTGATACTGATGATTAAAAGTTCAAACATCCTAGATTTAACTGATTGTCAACCAAGCCATCTGAACCTGAGTCAAACAACTATCAAAAGAAATGCAGCAGAATCAAATATGAAACTGATACCCAAGCTCGTCAATATATAATCCAAAGAGAACTGGTGAGAGAGAGCATCCCTGCTTAATCCCAATCGTACTCCAGATCTGCTCAGAAATGCCACTAACATGACGAAAGCACCCCAAAACTCTCTCATAGAGAGCCATGATGGCTAGAGTAATATCTGTAGAGATAGGCGAGAGAGAAATATAGAAAGAAAGAAAGAAGGAAAGCTTTTTTAATGTCTTTTCCATGCCAAAAGGCATATAAGACCAAAAGGAGTACATGTCAAGTATGTGAAACCATGGGAGCGTATATAAACGTCTCCAAGAAAAAACTATGCATAAAAGAGAAATGAGTAATATAACTGTAAACTACAAACTACAAACTGCCAATTGTCCATGAGTGGGAGCAAAATAGCTGCCAGGAGTAGAGTAATATCATATAGTGCTGCTGCTTAAAAAAGATGTGATACAAGCTGCAACAGGAGGTAATATGGACCGTCGCTGACGTCATCCAGGAGGGTGAAAACTGTGTGCTCTCGTAACAGTGCGGGAAGTGCGAACTGCTGCATGACTATGAGTGATACACTGTCTCTGACATCCGTGAGGTGGTACGTCGTCATCAGACCGTGTCCGTCTCCTGGTGAAGAAGGACGTAATCTGAGCCTAAGAGCTACGATGTGGCTGGTGAGCTGACTGGTACATATCCTGGCGTAGCAAGACCATCTCTCGTAGCATAAGTGCAACACAGCGAGAGTCCTCATATCCAATCAGTGCTTTGATTGTAGTAGGCATGTCATGGAATAGACAGTGATATCTCGCTCTAATCTCATAATATATGGGGCATCTGAAGATGAAATGCTCATCGGACTCTATCTCATGTAAGGGACATAGTAGGCATAGTCTCTCCTCTCGAGGTGTACACTGGAATATAGAGAGCGATGACGGTTAGAATAATATATGTGGAGAACCCAGGTCTCGGAGTCTCTGGATGAGTAAGGAGCGTGGGACAAAATCAAAGGCTTTCCTGAAGTCCACAAAATAGCATTAAACCTTTTCTCTCCTGTGTCTAGCCTTCTCTATGAGGGCTCGAAGTGTGAATATGTGATCTATAGTGAAATAATGAGCGCGGAACCCTGCCTGACCCAAAGCATGTAATCTCCTGGACTCTGCCTCTGAGCTAACTGCAGATTGGAGGATGGTGCCATATAATTTCGCGAGAACATGTCCAATAATGATAGTTTGGTGATTACCAGGTACCATGGGGTCACCGTTTTTATAGATAGAAAGAGAGAGAGAGAGAGAGAGAGAGAGAGATTTTATTAATGTCGTTTCCATGCCAATCGGCATATAAGACAAAAAAGTACATATCAAGTGTGTGGTACAATGGAAGCTTGTGAAAAAGTCTCCATAACAGTAAAGAAAAGCATATGTACTACAGTTGCATAAAGTAATGTGAGCCACAGCATGAGAAGGCACTGGATCCTGCCGGCGTCGTCTATGAGCATGAGCATGTGTAGTAGTACGTCTCTACATAGGATGTCTGGTGATCCTGGTAGTAACATGATGGTGAGAAGTACACTGTCTCTGATCTCTATGAGAATGCGAGCGACTATCATCATCGTCGTCGTCGTAATCCTCGTCCTCATGCACTAAGTCACGCGATCTCCGCCTAGTAAAGAATGAAGTGATCAGTGGCTGTGAGGTAAAATGTTGGGGTGTCCCGTATAAATCTCTCCGTAGGATGAACATCTCACATACCATCAGAGCGACACATCGTGGGTCCTCATAGGCGATGAGAGAGCGTAGAGTGGTAGGCATGTCTCAAAACAGGCAGTGAATTGTGATATCGTCCTCTGATCTCATAGTATACAGGGCATCTAAAGATAAAGTGCTCCTCAGACTCCACCTCACCTAGAGAGCATAACTGGCAAATCCGCTCCTCTCTAGGAATACCATGGAACCTCCCAATCTCAATAGCTAGCCAATGAGAAGATACCCTGAGCTGTCCCATTGTGAATCTGACACAATGTGATAGTCCCGAATCTAAATAGTGTGGCATGACTGGTGTCCCTGATGCATCCAGCTCCAAGAAATGGGTTCGGTAGAAAGCTAGCTTAACCCCTAACTGGTGACGCCAAGTCCGCTCTAGATATGCGTGATAGAGGAATCGTCTGATATACTGATGGGTGCCTGAGGGAAGCTCTATGGTGGAGATACCAAAATGACTCAAGTAGGAGGTGAGATGCCTGAGAGAACCATGATAATCTGTAGCCCTGATCATGAAGGCGCTATGAGGAGGATAGTGCAATCTGTATGTATCGTCTGTCTATCTTTGGTAACGCCTGTATCCTTTGTATATATGCCCCCCAGTTGCCTATCGCTCCCCCTCTCTTCTCATGGAGAGGACAGAGCTTCAGATGAGGCAAGGCCTAGTAGTCGGCCTAGGACGCCTTCTGGTATTGGATCCTCGACACCTCCTCCAGCCACCATGCCACATCATCCACCATCGAGAGGGAAAGGTAAACGGGGCCGCACTACACGACTAGGGGGTAGGGACTACTATGTGTCCAGCTTCGCTCCCAGAGCCCTGGCGAAAGTGGAAATTGCAGTTCGACAATTGTTCTACACCTGCAATCTGCCATTTCATCTAGCCAGGACCCTGGCATGGAGCATGATACAGTGAGTGCAATCGGGCAAGTGTGCTTTGGGCCGTCTTGTGAGGCTCTTAGGACGAGCGCACTTGTTGTTGAGCCGGCAACTCCAGCAGCTAGAGCCCCTCATGAGAGTATGGGACCAGTATGTGAGTATACGCTATGCCAATTCAAGTTTTAAGTTTTCAAAATTGCAATTTGCCCTTTTCAGTTTTGTCTCTCCAGTTTGAAATTTCAACTCTCAAGTTATGTTTTAAGTTTTAACTCTGAAGTTTGGATTTTGCCATTTTGGATTTAGGGTCTAAGGTTTGAACTTTGAACTTCAGTCTTCAACTTTGCAAATTGCTATGACATATGTATTATGTGGCATGTCATATTCACGTTAACTTTCAACTTTCAAGTCTCAAGAAAGTAGAATAAGGAAATTGGAATCATGATTGATCTGAGAGCATAGATCATTGCAATTTGCTATAAGCCTCTCATGTTGTCACCTTGAACTAGGTATGGCTGCACCATTATATCGAATGGTTGAAGCGACGCAAGGAAGCGCCACATATTGAATATCTTGGTGTCTTCCTACATGGGGACAATGTTTTTGAGATCCATCGATACCTTTGGGGTGGCAGTGACTGGAGATTACATGTTCACACATTCTCGTTGTCATTTGAGGAGGTGGGGCTACAGCACTTTGTACAAGTATAATGATTAGTCAATCCATTTAACATTATAATTTATAAAATACTCACTGCTCGTAAGGTTTAGCAGCTAGGCTCTCAACTTTCAAGGGTCAAAATTGAAGACTCAATGTGCATTGCACATGCCACAAACCTAGATGGTAGATTAAGTTTCTAATGCTTCCAATTTGGAACTTCGAACTTCCAAGTTAAGATTCTAATATGCATTGTGCTCACTGCTTAATACTTATAGTATCAATAATCATCATTCATGTATGTAGTATGTACTATTTACAATGTTCACAATTGAAATTTGAATGATCGATGACCAATCATGATTCACTTGAATTTCATGCACATCAGACAATGCCGCGAATTGCACTGTCATGGGTATGCTCGTTAATGAGACCTACCCCCACATCCTTTGGGCACCTAGTGCTACACATTGCCTAGACCTCTTGGTCGAGGATGTAGCCAAGATACCAAGGACCAAGGAGCTATTGGACATAGGCCGGTCCTTGGTGAGATTCATCACCAAGAGGCCAAGGGCCTTGGGCATCTTAAGAGACTCCACCCTAGACGTCTTGAGACCTGCCCCCACCAGGTTTGTAACTCAATGGGCAGCAATTACTATTGGTACTTGTGAGCACTAAAAATTTGTGATAATTGATTTACTACATTTCCAAACTGCCACTTCAAACTTGCAAGTTGCCAATGGCCATTGTACTAATGCTTGGAAGTGTGAAGTTTTCAAGTTTGAAACTTTGATGATCATCATTGTACTAATGCAAACTTTAGAATGCAATGTAGGTTTGCATTTATGTTCCTAGTCTTGAAACAACTGCTGAAAGTTCATGCAAACTTGAGGAAGATGGTCGTTTCAAATGAGTGGGTGCAGTGGGGCCATCACAGTAGCCCAAGGACAAGAGGTTTGACCTTATTGTGCTCTCATGTTCAGTCTATCTAGATTGTCCTCCACCTTAGATCGAGAGGCTTGCACATTGGGCATCTTATATGAGTTCGTGACAGGTTGGGCAAGTAGCTGCATCTTTGACAACCATCACCCTAGAGTGGTATACCGCAGCGCTTACTAGTAACTATTGTTAGCTCTATATTGTCCTGACTCCTTCCTTACTACCTGGTATTTTGCCACTTTATTTTGAAGTTAAAAAAAACTTTTACATGTTGCATTTGAAATTTGAATTGATGAATGATGAATCCTTCGCTGAGTTCTCAATTTTCAATTATCTAGAATCTAGATTTTGTGCGATATGGCTGAGGGCTCATCATTGAACATTCATCTTACAAGCTTGAGGGCTCCAGTGCCTCTGGCAAAGTAGGGGGAGTGGTTTCATCAGCCCTTGCATGTCATGGCCCATATACTCCATCCATTATGGAGGAGTGAGTAGCGGTATGATGACAGGGTGCTCAGGGATGGTTGGAATGCCTATGTCTCCTGAATTTATCTTGATGTATATGAGCAGGATAAGCCGCTAGATGAGCTCCAGGTATTCAGGCAGGAAACCATGGAGTTCTTCTCTGGGCCTGCGCGTTTGAGAGAGGGTAATATACTGCACAATACAATCCATGTCAAATCATTGCAATCTTCTATTGTTAGTACTTAGTCGTTGCATTTTATTATTTGCATGAAATAGTGACTTTAATAATTGATTTTTGATAAAATTTGAATCGTTATAAATATCAAATCCCAATTCTAATTTCTTAGCTTTGGTTTGTGGTGCTCACTGGCAATTGTTGACTCCTCTTTGAACTGTGATCAATCTAGTTGCATCCCGTGTCATGGTGGATGAAGTTTGGGGTTGATGTTCCCAAATTATGCCGCCTTGCCATCGAGATCCTCTCACAGAACTGCACTGCAATCAATTGTGAGAGGAATTGGAGTGTTCATTCCCTTATTCACACAAATAAGAAGAATCGACTCTCCTTAGCGCAGTTGGAAAGGTTGGAGTGTTCATTCCCTTATTCACAAAAATAAGAGGAATCGACTCCTCTGCGCAGTTGGAGAGGTTGCAGCCAGCATTCTTTCCTTCTTAGGAAAATAGCCCCAAACACTAGATCTAAGGAAGCGGACCCCAGGCGCGAACGCGCGTCCGAACGCATCCGGGGTGGACGCACTTATTATTTTTTTTTAGATATATTTGTCAGCTTTCTCCATAGGGTGCCTAGTTGGATCTTTCTTCCATGGATACCCCAAATGCTTGTTGTTCTTGATAGCAATGAAGGAGCAATCTTTGTCAGCATTCTTGTAACCATCGCAAAAAGCTTTGTATTATGCATTCCATGTGAACAAAAGAAATTTCGGACCAAAAGCATTGGAAAGAACATACATTCTGACCTCAATTTGGAGAAGCTCGCCTTTGGAAACATTTGTTCGAGCTCGGATCTTACTTTCCCAAAAAAAAAGGTTATTGGATGGACTTTCACATGTAAAGTAGTGCTTGGCTGAGGGAAATGTAAAATTAGCTCAAGAAGCTTTTTTTAGCTTGCTTCAAGATTGTTTGGATACTCAGGAAATGCGTCAAAGCCACTCAACAGGCAAGCGATTATAGTGTGAAGTTTGCGAATCACTACCCGAATGATGACATATTTGCAAACCTATGCAAGGCTTGGGCAATCCTTCCAACTAGGAAGCTAATCTTGAGTTCCTTTTCCAAGTGGATGGCCAACTTCGACCGATCGAGATATTCTGGTGAGGATCTGCTACAAAGGCACAATGATTGCATCCTCATGGGGGTTCTTCTGTTGACGAGATAGAGATTCCTCGGTAGTATGATACAATGTTTTATCGAAGCAGCATCCTTGCTCCAGTCCAATTTTTTTAAAATTTGCCACAAACCCTTTCCAATTAGCTGAATCTTTTTTAAATAGTTGTCCAGATGCATTCCTCAAATCATTTGGCAACCCACTTTCTTCCACAAGTTCCCATAACCCTTCTCAAAAATGTGCCAACAACTTTGTGAAAGTCGACAAAGCTTGTTATTTCTAGGTAAATTCCCATTCACAAAAAAATTAAACCTTTAAATCCACAAGGTCAATAGTCCAAGTCTTCAAGAACACACTGCATCGTGAGTAGTATGGATCAAATATGAACCAATAAGATGAGTCTATTTATTCCAAAGACAAAAGGAAGACTTGATCATGGCGAAGGAAAGCCAGGACTCAAGAAAAAAGTAGTAAGTATGAACCTCAACATGATAGAACTAAAGAGCAACTTCATGACATTTGGAAAAACAACCTGGAACATTAAGAAAATCTATTTTACTAAAGATATTGCTTACACAAGATCAAGAATCATCATTCAACCACAAGGTAAATGGAAGAAATGTGAAACCAACTTTCAAGAACCTACCTCAGCAATCAGAGCGCTGACAGCTAAGGATTGTGAGATTTCCTTCGCAATGCTCATAGGGGTCGTCAACCATTTATTCCCCTCCTTGATTGTGCCGTTGGGTAACGTAATCCTAAGCCAAAAATGCATTCAGTTGACATGATGAACGGGCAAACCAAGAAACAGTTACTAGGATTTGAAAAGTTTCAGAGACACTGTTATAGTCTGTCAGAAAGGATGAATCAAAAACCAATGCTTCTAACTGTCCTATTGTCATGCACTTCAAAGCATACAAAAAACAGAAAATTGATTTCGAAACTATAAGAATCCCATGAAGATCAAAGTTTACCCAGTAAAGAAGCTAATATAAGTCACCAGGAAAAAAGACATTTGGAAACAATTTTTCATAAACCACTGTTTCAGTTCACAGTCGTCTCGGTGCAAGTTTAAATTACAAACGCAGTAAAAGCTTAAAAATTCCCTTTTCAGCCATTAAACAACTTACATAGACATGTCAAGTGCGGTACAAAGCTAATTCGAAGTGACAATGCTGAATTGACGTAATGTGTCACTCAAATCATCTTGCTTTTTTACTTTTATCTACCCTTTTCTAGGGTCCTAAAAAACTATGACTGATTCACGCGGCGGAATTTCGTCTAGTGGGACCCAAAATAAAGAAGCATTTGTCACAGGGAACACATAAGTGCACTCTACAAGTAGGATTTGGGATGGTAAGCCAGCAGATTTCGGAAAAACTGGTAATACCAGGGTTTAGGGTTTAACAGTGCAATGCTAAGAACGATGAAAACAGAAATCTATCATGCCAAATGTTGAAATCCTCGTCCGACACGATCCTCCAGCTATCATAGTATGTTGAGCATTTCTTCAATGAATAGAGACAATTTAAAGCTTTATGTTGGAAAACATTTAAGTGTTATAATGCGAATACAAAGCAACGGCCATTACCTAATCGGCTCGCCTCCTATTTGCTCAAGATGCTGCCTCTGCTCTTCCTGGATCTTCACAAACATCTGAATACGCTTCTGAATTACGTCCACGTCTGAGGATGATGATATAGGAGGCGGGATGCCGTGGCTGGAGGCCAAAGACAGATCCGCAACCCCATTGACTGCTGCTGCGTCAGCAGCTCTCTCCAATGTCCCCATTGATCCGCCCTACCACTCTGATCAAACCTCCCAAAACAGAACGCTCTTAAAGCTTTTCCGCGCTTGCTCCTGATCGCAATGGCGAAGCCTGTTTGAGATCCTTTGCCCTAATTGCAAGCTGCCAAAACTCCAATAAACCCTAGAAATTTTTAAGTCTTTTGCAAATGCAATTGAAGTAAGTTTTATGCAAGGCCTCTCCTTCTTTCTATCCAGCCCTTTTTGAGGCATCTTCTTTTAACAAGCCTATTTGTTGCCTTTTGCCACAAGCAACCTTAAATTACTCTTCTTTTTTTTAGGGTTAGTATAGGGGGCAAAGGCCCCATGAGAGGGAGTTCCACCTTGGTGCCCGAGGGCCCATCAAGTAAGGCGGAAGGCCCAAGAGCAGGGCCTTTCCCTTGTGTAATGACATGTGTGAAGTTTTTTTTTGCATAACTCTTTTTCAAATTTCTTTTCTTTGTGATTTTGATTTGGGAATTATACCCATGTATACCTACTATAATCATCAATAGATTTCACAAGCATGTTAGCACCACTAGATGTGCCAGAAAAGCGAACATCCTAGTTGAAGAGGCTTTTTGGATTTTGATGTAAATCTTGAAAAATAAATTGTGTTTGGCTTAAATAATACACATGCTTAATAAATATTGTATACTTAACTTTCATGAGGCAAATCATTCACAATAAACTTCTTGACCAAAGCATCCATGCATCTAAAGTCGGGATGACCCAATCTCTTGTGCGACAATTTGATCAAAGACAGATATTGGATACAATAAATAGTTTTTCCGATCATAAGAAATTGAAGCTTCTAACTTATAAAGTCTATCGTATTCCAAGCCTTTAACTATTACATTTTCATCTTTTCTAGGAACACAAAAAAACACTATCAATTATTTGTCTTTTGCATCCATCTAAGAGAATAGGTACATTGCCCACTCCTTCAATGATACATCAAAATGAAATCTAGGATTGAGAGTAAATTGAATGGAGCTGATATTACCGCAATAGATGATAGTGGGATTGTTTTGTTTGAAGTTACAGATCTTGTAGAAGACGTCTCAACCACCTGGCTTCTTTAGTTGCTTGTGTTGCTGCTACATATTCGACT
Source organism: Diphasiastrum complanatum (assembly GCA_029204225.1). Classification (NCBI taxonomy): domain Eukaryota; kingdom Viridiplantae; phylum Streptophyta; class Lycopodiopsida; order Lycopodiales; family Lycopodiaceae; genus Diphasiastrum; species Diphasiastrum complanatum. Next base: position 34,005,634 of record CM055100.1, read on the forward strand.
TCAGTTGAGGACAATGAGATTGACTTATGTTTTATGCTATTCCAAGTAATTGGTGCAAGAGATAAATAGAAACAGTAACCAGAAATAGACTCCCTAGTGTCTAAGTCTCCTCTCCGATCCAAATCAAAATAGTCGAATAAACACAATGTGTAGTAGAATTACCAAAGCAAAAGAGAACTTGATTCTTTACATGAATTGAGAGAGTGTGATAATTGCATATGCCAAATCAGGTTTGGTGCACACCATCACATACATCAATGAGCCAATTAGAAAGCAGTATGGACTCAATTGGTTCTGATTCGAACATTCCGAATTTCTCAAGAATGTTTTGTAAATACCTCTATTAAAAAGGACTTTGATGTTAACACCCTCTTTTCTAATTTTTCAAATAAAAAAAAGAAACGAACAAGAAAAGAAGCGAATTCGAAACTCGAAAGAGAAACGAACTAGAACTGAAAGTGTTCGTGCGCAGCAGAAAGAGCTATCTCACTCTTTCCCTAAACGTGACTACGCCTATCAGACACGAACAGAACGTTAGTAATAGAAATCACATTCAGTTTGATTATGTAGCCAAACATTAAGCAACAACACATCAAAAAGATAATTTGTCGCGAATAGCTAGACAAATTATTAGTTGCGAATAATTTGTGAAGAACAGACTACCAGATTAAGCAATAAGAGAGTCGGACAGAATGTAGAAAAGCATAGCAATATTGACACAAATCTGAAAGCAGAACAAACAGAGCCGTAATCAGATTAAATATACAAGTCAATAATGTAGTTGAGCACAAGACAATAGCAGACGAAACCGCGTGCTTCACAAAGCTAATCCAATCTGTAAAAGGAATAAACCTGTTACTAATAATACAAAGAATCAATGCGTGAAAGCATCTACTTCGTCTATCTCTGATAAGCTTCTGATGTTATAATGCTTGTTGCTTGTTTCTCATCTAAGTTCACACGTTATCGAGAATACACAGATGGTATTCAATATATACATATTTTTATAGGTGTGCAGATGAAGAAAGTACAAAGTGGATGTGCTGTCCGTGGGAGATCGTGGGTGGATGTTATCGTTGTCAAATCCGTTTGCAGTTGCGTGGGATGAGTGTGAGAAGGCCGCGACGTCAACCTTCGCTGAAATGAACGTTGGTGAAGATGCGAAAAAATGTGACACTCTGACAAATGCCTTAAGATTTGATTTACAGAGTGTCTTCGCCTTTCTATAAGGGCACCTATTGCATTTGTAGGAAAATGTCGTCTTTTTCGCCTGTCACAAATCACGTGTAAAAACACAGTGTCGCGTTTTTTGCCTTTTTCGCATGTGGAAATTTACTTGTGTTTATGCAGACAGTCGCATTTTATTTGTCTATCTTATTTTACATGTAAATATGTAGACTGTGCGACAGCATGAATAAAAAATGCAGCAGCATGAATGGAGGCAGATTAACATAGGATTTAGAAGAGTAAAGGAGATAAATCTAACACCTCCTCCTTAATATGGTCGTAAAATCGCGTGTGGATGTGGGCATGAGCCGCAGCGGAAGCTCGAGGATTGGAGTGCGACATGTAGAAACGGAAACACAACAGTTAGCAGCAAAATTATTCAAGTAGAAGAATTCATACAGAATGCGCAAATGAACGACGTAGTAGTGAGACAAAAATTGCACTTTGATAATGTGAGTACCCTTCAGAATGCCCTAACAACCGCACAAGACCAAGCGGACAAAGCCGTTCAAGATGTGAAACAATAAGTGTTGTTGTTACAAGGTCAAATGCAGATGGCAGAGCAAGATCGCACATGTCTCCAAGGTGAATTGGATGCGACCACCCTTGAGCGTGATGCATATCTCTAGACTCAAATTCTTGATCATCCGATTACTCCGACAAAAATTAGTTATTTGTTTTAAAAGGTTGAAACATATCGAGTGGTCCTGCAAGGCTTTCAAGCTCGTTTCAACAAATTCAAAGAGCACAGCCTCGACTAAGTTGGCAAATGCCAAAGAGATTATCAAAGATTATGAAAAGGCTGCCTCTCAAGTTTTCCAACCCTCAAATAATTGTTCCACTGATGCCACAATTCTCGCCTCAACAACAAGATCAAGTAGGATTGGATGTCATTATGGATTCAGGTATAGGTCAGGGTGGAGCGCCAGAGGTGAAAGAAGTACAACCAGTTCCACAAACCATGCAATTAGGTCCATCTACCTCAGGGACCAGCCCTTGTTTGGAAGACCAATCAGCATTGAGGACCACAATTTGGATTTCAACACTGCTCAACTTGACTTCATGGAGAAGGTGCAGCATCATTTAATAAAAATATGATGGGATGCTAATAAAAGACCACAATAAATCAATCTCGCGAGGTGTCATGGGACCACCACCAGTTTTGGTGGGAGATACCGTTGGAGGGTTTGCGGATCCCAAGGCAACCCTAACCTTAGTTAATAAGAGATAGTGTCAAAGATCAGCTGCCATTAACAAGATTGTACTTTCGTGCTGCAATGATGGGAGGCTCCTGGGAATCCCAATTCACCGCTTGGACAACATCAAAGTGAATCTTCGAAGCACATAGGTGTTTTCTACCACACAATTTGAATTTTAACACTGTCCAACTCGACTTCATGGAGAAGATGCAGCATCATTTAATAAAAATACAAAGGGATGCTAATAAAAGTCCACAGTAAATCAATCTCGTGATGTGTCATGGGACCGCCACCAGTTTTGGTGGGGGATACTGTTGGAGGAGGGTTTGCGGATCCCAAGGCAACCCATCATAGATAAGTTAATTTTGGACCTTATCACTCAAGATTTCCCATTGGGCGATCGAATTAGAGGAATCGAAACTATTGGACATTAAAGTAGCTCACATTTGATGTCTCTTTGCTCAACATGGTTTGACTTTGAAGCCTACACTATGATTTTTTCCTTAGCACTCGACATAATTGAATAAGGGATCGAACTTGGCTAGCCTCAAGCTTAGGACATGCATATTTCTTCAGTTTGATCCCTCGTGGATAGAATTGGCCGTTATCACTCAATATACCCAAAATATTGATGTTTATCACTCGATAAAATTTGAATTTGATTCCTACATGTGAGAAACTTCAAATATGGTCCTCATCTCTCGACTTAGCTCATTGAGTGATCAAAATTGACTAATATCGAGTTTAGTACATTTAGATTGATTGCTTTTTATCGGTTATAAATGGAATTGACCCCTATCATGTGATATAGCTCAAACTTATTGTCTATCACTTGAGATATCGCATATTGGCCCTTGTCACTGGAGATTGTCCATTGAGTGATCAAGTTAGAGTAATTGCGAGTTTAGGACATTCATGTAACTTTAAATGTAGTGCTTACATGTGAGACAACTCAATTTTGGTTCTAATTACTTGACATTGCTCATTGAGTGATCATAATTGACCAACATCACATCACAGCACAATTGACCAACATCACATCAGATAGCTCAAACTTGGTGTCTATCAATATAAATAGCCCCATCTTTGTGCCTCTATCACTCGGGAAAGCCAAAATTTGCTACCTAACATATGATTTTGCTACTTATTACTTGGCATGGCTCATCAAGTGACTAGACTCAACCAGTCTCAAGGGTAGTATTTTAAAGTTCAACCCCTTGTCAAACCCCTATCACATGTAATAACTAAAATTCTATATCTATGCGTGGTTTTGTTGCTCATCACCTGTTGTCAAGAAGTAGAAGGCTTTCACCTTCTTCTTCTAAGTCGTTTGTAGCACGGGAAGTAGGGCTCGAACCTAGGAGCCTTGAAGATGCATGCAAAACAAGAGGGTTAACACTATTTCTACTTGCAAGCAAAATGCCTTGAAAACACAAGTAAAACCAAATAGTACTAACTTTAAAACCAAAACCACACTTACTCTAACACACTCTTCCGCACACTCTCCTCTCTCTCTTTTCTCTCTCTACTCACTCACACACTCTTCCACAAACTCTCTAAAAAGCTTCACTAAATTAGAAACACACATCGATTAAGCACATATGCTAACATGGGCTAAAATAACAAGAACTTAGAAACAAGAGCAATGAGCATAAAGCCACACTATAATTAGCCACACACCAAAATTAGCACAAGCGGACCCAAAATGGTAGCACTTAGCTCTCTTGAATTAAGGATAGAAATTACGTAGAAAGGGCTTCTCTTTATAGAAGCTTGTGGAGTGTCCTTTCCACACTTACTTATGGGACTAGGAATTTCAAGTCTCAATATAGAATGCAAGGTCTTTTTTAGAATCTTGACATTGACTTTTGCATACTTTTTAAAGTTAAAGTTAAAGTTTAGGTTTCCTGCCCCCTAGTGACTAATGGCACCACAAGTTGGACTTATGCACGCAGGGTGCCATAATTGGGGCCCAACGCAACTTATCTATTGACGGCTCTTCAAGATGGGCTTATACACGCCAGATGCCATGCTTGGGCCATTAATTATGCAAAATTGATATTTACATTAGCTTCTTCCCTGTAAGGTACTATTTTTTTCAGTTCTCCCGAGATCCATTGAAATGCCCCTTAGGCCTTGTATTCCAGCCCCCGCATTCCCCCGCTGCTAAATGGTTGCCAGTTTCATGGCAATTGGTGGATGTTTTTTTTTTTTGGACCCACTTGTTGCTCAACTTCTAGCTCTTCGTTTTACTTGTGGATTTTTTGAATGAGCTTTTTTGTAGCCTTCCATTGCCTGGGCCGTAAGATTGTGTCATCTTTGAGCGGCCTGAAGACATGTGAGCTATGGGGAAACCATTGGGTATGTTGCCACTCCTCCACTCGTGCTGCATGCTGAGACGTTGTCATAGGTGCTCGATAGTAAATTATTGCCACCATGAGTTGGCCTTGGAATTTCAAGCTGAGAAGAGGGTGTTGGGATCAAAATACAAAGGACCCAAGGAATGGTCTCAATGGAACTCAAAATAACTAAAAAAAGAGAGCTCTTTGCAGTTGAGAGCCATTTGTCACACCGTTGGATCAATTGAAATATGGTTCTTTTGGAAGAACTGCTCCAGGGTGTATTTGTCTTGGAACTCTGGGAGCAACTCTCTAGAGTCAAGGGTCGCTTGAAAAACATGTTTGATGCTTGTGCTTGCTTGGCCTTGGCCTGCATCCATGCCTGTTGCGTTGTCGTTCGGGAGGGTTTTTTGGGATGAGCTTGTACTAGATGGTTCACCCTCGAGCACATCCCCCAACTGCTCAGATGTGAAGGTTGTATCAAATTGAAAGGAGCTGGAGTTGATGCTTGTGTGCTTGTTGATGCAGATGGGGCCACTTGGGATGTTGTCAATGGCCCTAGTCTTGTAGTGGCTGGTTGCGTGTGTACTAGAATTGGTGATGCCAGATCCTCAACCAACTAACTATGTTGATGATTAAATCGACGTAACTTTTTTGCTTGACCTCGAATACTTGGAACAACTTCTTGGTCTTTTTTCGGTTCTGTTTTGATCTTGATTTGCAATGCTTGATTTTATCTTTGTAAAAATGGTAACATGGCCTGATAGGATTTGATATTGGCATGCATGGCATCCAAATCTAGCTGCATCTTGGCCATCTCGGGCTTCCTGAGAAGACTTAGGTGGCCTCTGTAAATGCTTTGGAGATGTTTGGGAATGTTCGAAAGTTGCTGGAAATTCTCGGCAGCATCTTAGCAAATGTGAGTTTTGGTGGGATCCCACCTCTTTATAAAGACCCCCTTCCCTCCAAATTTGGGGAACCAACATGTTAGATATCAAATCGACTAAGAAAGACATTCTAAGATCAATGGTGACACATGCAAACCAAAATCAAGGCATTCACACGTGTGGGGATCCAAAACAGGGCTAAAAATGGCCAAAAAACTTAGTTCAACTCAAAAAAATCACTAAATCTCTATTTTTGAGAGTTTGGCTGAAGATCTTGGCACACCTGTTTGACAGTAGAAGGATGTGCAAAATATCATAGGGGCGAATCATGATGTCATTTTCACACATGTGGGGAGCCTGTTTAGTGATTTTCTAAGAATGGGTCCCCAACAAAAACTGGCTGGGTGTCTTGGTTCGCCTAACTCGCTGTGGATAGAGCATTATATGAGGAGTCTACTGTGAAGAGGACGAGCCAACATCTATGGTGTACTTTATCAAGAAGAAATCAGAAGCTTTCACTTTCTTCTGAATGTTCAAGGAGCATGCAGAAAAAGAGACTGGATGGACGATCAAGGCCTTAAGGTCTGACAATGGTGGAGAATACATCTTTATCGAGTTTAAGGAGTACTGCCAAAGCCAAGGCATTGAGCAGCAATTCATCACTCCTTACAGTCCTCAGTCTAATGGCTTAGCCGAGAGGAAGAACCATACCTTGGTTGAATCAGCCAAATGTATGTTAGCGCATGCATCGCTGCCCAAGAACTTCAGGTCCGAAGCTATCTCCACTACAGCTTATGTAGACAAGGCTGAAGCCGAAAAGAACTGGCCCAGTAACAAGCTGATCGCTTGGAAGAATACATCAGCTCCTTGCAAAATGCCCTGACAATCGCACAAGATCAGGTGGATAATGTCATGCAGGATGCAAAACAACATGTGCAACTACTGACGGGTCAATTGCAGATGGCGGAACAGGATCGCACGCGTCTCCAAAGTGAATTGGATGCGACCGCCCTTGAGCGTGATGTTTATCTTCAAACGCAGATACCAGATCATCCAGTCACATCAACGGAGGTCACGTATTTGTTCGAGAAAATGGAGACATACAAAGTGGCCCTTCAGGGATTCTAAGGTCACTTTGACAAGTTCAAAGGAGCAGCTTCAACCAAGTTGGCAAAGGCTAAAGAGACCATCACCGCCTATGAAAAAGTAGCCGCTTAAGTGTTGGAAGCCGGACCACAAATCCCCGTACTGGTCATGCCGCAATTAACCCCTTCGTGCCAAGAAGATGTACCAATGGATACAGGGGTAGATTTGAGCATGGACCAGGGGGGAGCTCTAGATATAGCAGAACAACCGCCAATCTTACCGGCAGTACAAGCAAGTCCATCCTCATCAAGGACCACACCTTTATTCAGAAGGCCCATCAGCGTCGAGGACTAGATCCAGACTTTCTTAAAGCAACATCCGCATGAGTCCTCGCATGGTGGGTGGGTTCCGACAACAACCTAGTGATTTTGTCAAACCAAGCATAAATCATACCTTGTGTCTTAGTACCTTTTATTTTCCTATCATACCAAAGAATTTCAACATCAGACCATCATAATCTTTTGGTCCCCATCACATGTCCTTTCTCTCAAGCTTTTCTAATGCCACCAATTGCTTACCATGAATTTTGCCACATCTCTTAAATAGGCAATGTCCCTTTCCTTTCTCATCCATATCATTGTTGACCTTCGACCATACCAGATTCCTATATGTTATCACCATGTGATTATCCTCCTCTGTCATTCTTGATAATTATTCATGCTCTTACTCTCTCTCTCTCTCTCTTTTGCTTTTATTTACTCACAATCCAGGCTCATCACAAATGTTTTCTTTTACCAGGCCTTCATGTCTTTCTTGACCACCCATTGGACTTGGAGATCTTGACCTTCCATGGACTCATACAAATTCTAAGTCTCCCAACTTGGTTATTGTTGACACTACCACCCATCAATATGACAATCAACGCTAAAATTGTCCATTTTGAAGGTTGTCCACTTGCTTTTTGTATTCTCTTGTAGACCCATTTCCAAGTGATAGCTTGTTAGTCACAAGGTAACTCTACAAGATCCCACATATCATTTTTCATGATAGACTCCATCTCGTATTCCATAGATTTTGGCCACTCATGTTCCTTGGCTCTTCGTATGGCTTTGGTTCTTCATTTTGCAACAATTAGAGCTAAGTTCATTTGTTGTCTATCATCTCTTATAATTTCTCCCAACTCGTCATATTTTGCATATTTTACGACTTTCAATTACCACTTTGGTCTCACTGATGTATCTAATGTTCATGCTTCATCTTCTTTTGCTTTTGTGTGCTCCACATCTGAAGCTCGTTTTTGTCTTCCTCTTCCTGCCCATGAATAGGGAAATGTATATGTAAACTTCTATCATGTGTCTAAGTATTGAACTCATTGAATATTACATCTTTGCAACCTGTGGTCATGCATTGAACTCATTGAACTCATCTTTGAATTTACATTTTTGATATTGTGGTAATGCAACCTGTAAGATTTAAACTTCTCATCATATCCTATAAAGATGCAGTAAATGGACTTAGCATTCAATTTCTTTCGTTTTTTCTCCATAATAAGTGCATAAGACGTACATGCAAATTTCTTGGAATGTGCAACCTTGGGTTTGATTCCACTAAGCACCTCTTTTAGTGTCATATACTCAATTGAGCTGGTAAGACACCTATTCAATACATAAATAGCTATGTTGCATGCTTCAATTTAATAGGTATTTGGCAAACTTTTAGCCTTGATCTCATATCTTGTCATCTCAACTATCTCCTTGTTCTTTTTTTTTGCGCCACAATTATGCTATTGTGTATAAGAAGTATAATTTTTTTCTTTATCGCATGCTAACCACAAAAGTTAAGAGTTTCTCCGTCTGATATGGTGACGTTGATGTAACAACATGTTCACATATCTACCATGAAAAGTGTGAGAAGACATCTGACTTACGCAATATACAATTGATCCAACACTTTTGAATATATTTGTCAATAAAAGTAACAAAATGGTAAGTACCCTCAATGAATCTATTTGCATTGGTCCACAATGTGAGGTGCTTTCCTAGCATCGCTCTTTGAAAATCTTTCCTGGTGTTGCTTTCCCATCATACATCCTTCGCATATCCTCTCATCAGATGAAATCTCATGTAGTCCAATCACCAAACTATTTAGCTATAGAAATTGAAGAGTGTGTATATTTGAATGTCCAAATCTTTTATGCCACCATTTGCATGTCAATTGCCAATTCCAAAGCTTTATCACTTGTGACTACATTCAATCTATATATCGATTCTCACCCACTCCTGATCTTGCAACAATGATCTTGTAGTGCTCAAACATGATATTTTACTCAAGAGCTTGCTATAGACAAAGAACCTAGAAAAATACATGGATTTCGACATAATTAATACTCTCTCTGCAAAAATACACAGAGTTTAACACAGGTTGAGAATAATGTCGAAAAGCATTAGTCCAAAAAATACCAAATCGGAGAAAATGTCAAAAGGCATAGGTTGACAAAAATCTTGACTTTGACCAATCAACCAAACATGTCGACTCAATGGCAATAACGATCAACATTTTTTGACATTTTAATAACACCGCTCAAAATGGAGCTCTTAGTCTGCCCAGGCTAAACCTTTTGAGGACTACCCATATTTTATCTATATATTCCAAAGTGGTTTCGCTTGAAAGTGATGACATACTTTCACACCCACTTCCTTCTGTGCTCAGCTTAACAGTTCTTCTAACCTACTTCTTAGGCTTGATTACATTCTCACAACAACTACATCATCGAGCGTACATGTTGCAGATAATAGAAGGCACAAGAGACATAAGAGAGAATGCTTATGTGTTTTATTTAGATGCCTAACACCTTCATGCTTAGTCCTCAAACTATTCTTCTTCTAGGCTTGTAAACTGATACAGTAGATATATTTACAATAATCTCTCTGTACATTCATATATATTTTAATGTAGTCTAAGTTCATCAAATGTGATTATATCTTGTTTGAATGGTTGATGTTGTTTCTACTCTCATTGTGAATCAAATGTTTCAATTCTCGTCATGCACTTGTTGATTGAGTCAAAGTGTAGGAACATGGTTGCTGTTGACACCTTAGCCTTTCTAACACTATGATTGCTCTTAAACATAACTGTTAATTGCTTGTTATCAAAGTCTTCCACAACACACATAAGTAGTCATCAAAACATTCGATCTTGTGTCAACTTTTGACTTTTCATTGTGTTTCTCATACTATTTCCCAACAATGGTATTAGATCTATGTGTTGTTTCTCATAATATTTTCAATATTTAACGAGACACATATAGTCGGATCGATCATGTATGTCATGGTTTGCATTCGATCTGATCTTGCCTATGCAGTTAGCACATTGGAACAATTTATGTCGAATCCTGGCTTACCTCACTAGAAAGCTCTATCAAGAGTATTAAGATACATTCAAGCCACTAAGCAGTATGCTTTGTGCTACAATGGAAACACAGAGGACACTCTAACATTACTCGTTTATTCTGACTCTGATTGGGCTATAAATGTGGACACACAAAAATCCACTTTTGACCCTAAACCCTAAACTGCCGAATTGGGAGAGTGCATGTACTCTTGTTGTCGTTATAGTATAGTGGTGAGTATTTCCACCTGTCACGTGGATGACCCGAGTTCGTTCCCCGACAACGACGCCAAAATTGTAGTGGGTCTATTTCCTTCCTAGCCTCAACCGAAGATCCAAGCATCAAGGAGTTGAAGTTAGTCATCACGTGGAGGTTCGTTCCCATGAGAGCGATAACATATCTCAGACTTCAGCACGTATGGAAGATCCACATCTACTTTAACATCCATTAACCCTAAGCATTAACACTGCACAATTAGCACTACATCCACAATGAGATAGATACTTGCTTCTCTCTCTCTCTCTCTCTCTCTCTCTCTCTCTCTCTCTCTCTCTCTCTCTCTCTCTCTCTCTCTCTCTCTCTCTCTCTCTCTCTCTCTCTCTCTCTCTCTCTCTCTCTCTCTCTCTCTCTCTCTCTCTCTCCCCAATAAGAATCAAATTTATGGACCGAGAATAGGATTAATTCTTCAGCGACATCAAGGATTTACAGGATTTATCCAACATGGCAACATTTGGTTTTTCATTGAACACACAAAGTCAATAGAGGGATCTACCATTTGTTTCAAGCTTTACCTAAGAATCTATGCATCATGATGAGATTCATTCAACAAGTAGCAAGGATTCAAGAGGAAATGCTTGTCTTTTCATAGATGATCTATGACCCACCTCTCAGTGGTTGGACAAGATGTGATGGCATGGTTTCCATAGATAGTAGGAAACTTTCTTGGACTGGAGGCGGACATGTTTATAATGGCTTGCTACTTTCCTCCTAAACCTCCACGAATGTTGAGGATAATGATATTTCTCCCTACACTTACATTTCCTTATATATCATCTCTCTTTCAATGCACAAATGGGTCCTTTTACTAGAGGGACTTTATGATTTGAAAAAATTGGAATTCGAAGAGCCTACTTGTGGAGGAAACTTAACAATCTTTTAGTGCCTTCACATTCGTTAGTGTGTGTACTACAGAAAATCAGAATTCAAAACATATTTAGTTCATCAATGATCTTTAGCCAAATTTGGTTGCACATCTACAAATAGCTAGAAGATAGAAACCACTACTTTATGCATGCTAGAACTTAGAAATGCACAAAAACCTTATCATAAGCACTTGAATATGACTTAGTATTGTCCATTTTCGTACATCAACATATTGTACTGTACTTCACATGTGTGGAAGCTACATCTATCGTAAAATCAACATTCTACACATAGAAATCCAAGATATCAAGAAAATTACACATGAGATGGACATAGAAACACAGGAGATGAATTCTCCACAAAGAAAGAAACTTTGATGATCATTTTTCCACATTGGTACAACTATTTATAGCTTTCAAATTGTCATTTGGCCACTTGCCCCAAACTTGACCTAATTTGGAAACTTCTAGATACTTCAACAAAAACCTATAAATTATAGTCTAGATGCAATGTACCAAAATTAGTCAATTAGAATGGGTCCAAATCCAACCTCGTCCACTTATCTACTTGCCAAAAATAGTACAAATACTATTTAGGCCTTTATTGACAAATATGAAACTATCTCCATGTTGAGAAATCATTTTGGCCTCCAAAAATGCCAATAACCCAACAAAACTAGTTGACAATTTTTCACACTCCCTCTTCAACTAGGTTTAGCATAGATTAGCGACACTAATTTGATCCAACTTAAGAATGATCTCCATCCTAAGTATAGACCTCCTTTCTATGGTTTTATAATAACTTTCATAATTGATATATAAAATAGTGTCCACATTGGATGCTTCACTATTTCTTACATCAATTTCACACATCAAGATGTAACTAGGACATGAAGAACCAAATAAAATGTAAATGCAATAATTCCTCCATGCTTCCAACTTTGAAATCTCTGGAAAATAACAGCAATGAAACAATGAATGCGAGTAATCAACCAATACTTGCATGTCTCCTCCATCTTTGTCCTTTTTTGATATGTTTTCACCATGAAAATCCATGAATGAGCCTCCATCTCCACCTTGCATGTTGGGGGTATTCCCAACATGTTGTAAATAGATAATATTGGCTAATAAAATGTGTTGCAAGGGCATGGCATCCTGCGCGTATAAGCCCATGGCCCAATGAGCACGCAAGTCAAGTTGTAGATAGATGATGGCAATGCTGAACTTACGGATGAGCAGATTCTCAATCATATGGATCCGACCAGATTTGGAGTGCGCAATGTTCCTGATGAACCAACAATAAAACCGCCCAAAGCAGTTATATTGAAGGAAGATAGGATCACATGATCGATGACAAAGAAACAAGCTAAGCAACATTATAATACGGTCCTGAAATGGGAAAATCCCTCTCAAAAAATTGATTCAGAGAATGTGCCACCCATAAGGCAAAGGAAAAGTCGAGGATGATTCTACAAGTCAGAATTCTAGTAAGACATCATCGTCTAGGAAGTCTTCACCTTTGAAGAAGAGTTTATCTTCTCAGAAGTCATCACCTCCACGATCAATTCCTGCTAGGAAGGCTAAGCGAAAATCCAAGACAAGACCTTTTGAAAAAGAACAAGCAGATGTAGTCCAGCATGATATGCCCGAATATTTTAAACGTTATACATTGGATGATGTGGTTATCATGTTACCTAAAGCACATCGTGAACCTGAAGAACACATGTCAGAATCAAAAAGAGGTTTAAGATGGCCCAGCTAGGACGCAACCAATGAATCTTGCTGAACCAAGAGAACTGAAAAAGATTGTACAAGTTGGATCACAACTTAATCCTGAACAGTATCAAGCACTACGCATGTTACTTATTAAGTATCAAGATTGTTTTGCATGGACTTATCAAGATCTGAAGGGTATTCCAACATGAGTGATTGAACATACCATACCTTTAGTACCTGATGCAGTTCCAAAGGTTACAAAGTTTTATCGCTGTAATCCTAATGTTGCAGACCTGATCAAGAAAGAACTTCAGAGATGGCTTGAAGCCGATTTCATTTATGAGATAGAGCATGCCGAATGGATTTCACTGACTGTCATTGTCCCTAAGAAAAATGGAAAATTGCGAATTTGTGTGAATCTCAAGGCGTTGAACAAAGTGACGCGGAAGGATCACTTTCCATTACCTTTTACTAAAAACATTTTGGATCGCCTTGCTGGAGCGGAAGCTTACAGTTTTTTGGATGGATTTGGTAGTTACAATTAGGTTAAGATTGTACCTACCGATCGTCACAAAACTACTTTTGCAACAGAATGGGGCACCTATGCTTACAAAGTAATGCCGTTTGGACTCTGTAATGCACCAAATTTATTCCAAAGAGTAATGCAATTTGCTTTTAAAGATTATCTGCAAAAATTTCTTAAATTTACTTGGATGACCTAGGAGTCCATATAGTACAGATACAGACCACCTGGATCGATTGGAGAAAGTATTTGAAGATGCCGCAAATATTAGATTTCTCTAAATCTAGAAAAATGTCAGATATGGGTTTCCCACGGAGTTGTGCTTGGACATGTGATATTGAGACATGGTATTGCCATAGATTATTCTAAGATCAAGGTTATTGTGGAATTGCCACCGCCAACAACAATTCGTGGAGTTTATGTGTTTATGGGTCATGCGAACTACTATCGAATTTTTATTATCTTCTTTGCGGATTTAGCACGACCTATATACAAACAAACTATTGTTCCTATTTGGATAGTAGAGGCATTAGAAGCCTTTGAAAAGTTAAAAAAAAGCATTAACTTCAGCACCAATACTGGGTTCTCCAGATTGGACGATAGAATTTCATGTTTATACGGATGTCTCAAAATACGTCATTGAATCAGTTTTGACGCAGCCAGGTGACTATAAGAAGGATTATCCTATACGATTTGCGAGCAGACAACTTACAGATCCAGAGAAGAATTATTCAACAACGGAACATGAGGCGTTAGCCATGATTTTTTCTGTTCGAAAATCTTGGCACTACCTCATGGAAACTCACTTTGCATTTTATACGGATCACCAGCCATTACTTTACTTGGTAAACAAGACGTGCAATAGTGGACGTATTACAATATGGTTATTGTTATTGACTGAATTTGACTTTCGCATTGTGGTTCAAAAGGGGAAGCAACATTATCTAGCCGATCACGTCTTGCAAATTGAATCCGCACGATGAACTGCCGGATGAACTGCCGGATGCTGCATTGTTCTATGTTGAAGCAGTACAGGAGTGGGCAGCGAATATTGTTGAGTACCTGATGTTACGACAACCGAATGACTCCTTGACAAAAGTACATAAGAGACAATTGATTAATAAGGCTCAACCTTATCAATTAATTGCAGGACAATTGTATTGTCGTGGATCAGACAATATTTTACGAAGATGTGTTTTACCACATAAAGTACCAGATTTAATCTTGTTTTCACATAATGGCATGGGTGGAGGACACTTCTCTAACGATATTACTGTTCGCAAACTTTTGCAATCAGGTTGTTGGTGGCCTACGCTTCATAAGGACACATAAAATTTTATTCAGACATGTGATGTTTGTCAGCGAGCACGACGGCCTACTCGACATAATTATGAACCCTTGCATCCGGTTTTATCACAGGCACCGTTTGAAAAATGGGGATTGGATTATGTTGGTCCTATTCATCCTGCCACACAAGGATCTCAGGCCTAATATATTATTGTAGCAACTGATTATATGACCAAGTGGGTTGAAGCCAAAGCTGTCAAAGTTGCTTATGCAAAATCTACGGCCAAGTTCCTATATTAAAATATTATAATCAGATTTGAATGTTCGATCGAGATTGTCAGTGACCGGAGTACATACTTTGTTAATCAAACAATAAAATGTTTACTCGAAGATTTTTTTTGTTATACACAAATTTAGTACTCCCTACTATCCCAGAGGGAATGGCCAAGCTGAATCTTCCAATAAGATTCTCTGCACCATTATGACAAAGACAGTTGAAACGAGTCGGTCTGATTGGGAGCATAAACTGTATGCAGCATTATGGGCATTCAGAACCGCTTACAAAAATAGTACAAAATCAAACACTTTTTCTACTGGTCTGTGGTCAAAATGTTGTTATGCCAATTGAGTTTTTAATCCCATCTTTACGCATAGCAACAATGGAACGGTTAAATGATGATAAGTCTTTACAACTCCGTCATAAAGCGTTGCACAAATTATGTGAAACCCGATTGATGGCAGTTCATGCATTACCAGCAGAGAAAGCTCGATGCAAGGCATGGCACGATCGTCGATTGCACAAAAAAGATCTGAAAACATGAGATGTTGCATTGATGTACAAAACCAACCTGATCAAGGGAAAGTTAAAATTTACCCGTGAAGGTCGGTATAAAGTGAAGGAAATCCTGAACTATGGCGCAATAATTCATGAGCACTTGGATGGAAAACAATATGATACTTTGGTGAATGGCAGCCGATTACGCAAGTTTTGGCAGCCAGCCCCGCCAGTTCAGCAAGTTTGATCTCCATGGTTTTTTAGTTTTATTTGTTTTTCAATTTTTTATTTTCAGTATTTAAATTGCTGAGTTTTTTGGAAAAAGATAGTTAAAAACAAAAAAAACAAAAATTGAGAAAAGACTGATGAGCAAAAGTCAGAAAGTCATCAGCATGAGAAAAAGGAAGTACAATATTTTTTGATGAAAAATGACTTAGAAAATCACTGTTTCGGTCAGATTTGGTTATATAGTACCAGAATTCTTCACTGAGATCTCAGACTGTACATCCACTCTAGATTTATCTAATTTGAGGTGGGCGAAGGTTCTTGTCAAAGGAAAATCCAGTTTTTGAGTCAGACGAAGGTTCGATGATATGCCATTTTGGGAACCTTCGCCGAGCATCTTAACTTCATTATCAATCTTCGCCGACCTGCTAGATGATCTTAAAATGTCAAAATCAGGTTATCCATAGGTTCAGATTGTGGAAAAGTGCATTTATGACAGTACCTGGACGAAGGACTCAAATTCAGATTTCACTTCATGCCACTTGGCGATGTTCAATTCTCTGTCCAGCTGGATGATTTTCTGGCTGGGATATTTTCAGAACCCATATCTTAAATGCGTTGCTCCATTTCTTTTTTCTTATCAAACATAGACTGGATCACTTGCGCAAGGTTTTAGACTAAATCGAGAGCATCACCAGAATCTAATGTCGTGGAGGTGGTTGCAACAGAAGGAGCTAGTAATTTTGTTCATGTTTTGTGCCAGTAATTTTGTTCAAAAGTGTCTTCTCCCCCATGGGCATCAGGTACCGTGGCGTCGAACTGCTTTGGTGATTTGACCACATGCCCGACCCAAAATGTGTCTGGTGCCTAATCTACTACGGTATCTTGGTATTTCGTCTGAGAAGTATCATTAAATATACTCTCAAATCATAAACTTGTTCGAATCCTCTTCCGGGGGATTGGAAGTTAAAGGGCCCTGGACTTTGGGGCATGGCAAAAACTTCTGAGGCCCCAAGGGGGTCGGAATCATTTAACATGTCCATGAAATGTTGTGTATCTGGTGAAATTGCTCTCGTTCATGGGGGTGAGGCAGCCTGGGCAAGTAGCTCCAATAGTCACAGATTGTCCGTGAGAGGAAGCAAAGGCAAGTGAAGCATCAGTGGTTTGGGGTATGGGTAGTTCTGTGCGAATAGCAACAGGAGGTGGAAGCGCAGCTGAAGATGTTTGCCTAGTACGACGTCGGGACGCGAAGGACGAATTAGGATTTACGATCTCGTTGAGTACACGACAACGACTATGTGATGATGAGGCATGTTGAGATGACTCTGCCAGTGTTTCTTCGTAAATAGACAACATGGCATCAGCATTAAACCCACGAATTCTGTCTTCTAGGCAAGAGGCAAATCATAGCGAGAAAAGAGGGCCCTTCGCAAATTGATGCTAGGTGTTACCCTTGATTGCCCTCTTTAACTCAACAAAAACCATCTTATACCAGTTTTAAGGTTCTAGGGGGCCAGATCCTAAATTTGTAATTGGAATCTACAATGCAATGTAGAATCTGTGAATTTCGTGTTTCGCGAATTGTTCACAACACTTGTCTCTTTGCGACATTTTCGTCTTTCGCAAACTATTCGCGACAAATGACAATTCTTGAGCTTGAAGAAGAAATTTCATGAATTGTTTGAGACAGTTTTGCAACATGTGAGCTTGAAGAACAGTCCAAAAGATATGTGAATTATTCACGACAATTTTGCGAGATCTGAGGCTTGATCAAGAAACAAAATACTTCGCGACAAGATTCTGTTCGTGAATCTTTCGAGCTTCTACAAGAAATTGTTTCACGAATCTTTCACAAATCTTTCGAGCTGACAGCAAGACAAATTTTGTGAATCCTTCGCGAATCTTTTCAAATTGGTCACAAATAGAAATGTTTCGAGTTGGCATTCGTTTCTTTCTCATCCTTTGTCAAGTAAATTGTGCGCTTTGTTATCAGAATCAAGATTTGTCTGATCAGTTGTTCTACAATGTATTTTCTGTTAGATATTCTATGTTAATCTATAGAAGAGAGCATCAGTTTAAGGGAGAAAGAACAGAGAGCATTAAACTATGGTTAACACATACATAGATGATAGAGACTCTGTAAACCAAAGTTGTTGGAAAACTGTCAAATTATGAAAGAGAATCTTGTGGCCAAAATTGTTCACAGCAGTTGCACGCTAAGTGCTATGACTCTACTATGCGTTTTCAGTTGATCGAAGATGCACTAACAGATAAATCAATCTCTACATAGTCTTAGGTTGCTCTCACACTCTCAGTAAATTTTAATTCTAATGACTCAGGTAATCTATTGCAATCATTTGCTTGATTGCTCTCTAATTGCATTGTTCTTTGTATTTTTCATTAAGGTTATGATAGTGTGTTGTGTGTTTTTGAGCTCTCTCTCCCTAGTCTAATCCTTCTGTGTGATTGTTATTGAGAGCTTACGAAGAGCTATAGGTCAAGGTGAGAAAAACCTCTTAGAAGAATTAAAAAGTCAAAAGACAGGCAATAGAGGAGAAAATCTCTATAAAAATGGATTGCGAGTTATAGAGCAATGTCTAGTTGTCGGAGGACTCTATAAAGAGCTTAGAGGTCATACAAAGCATTGTGTAGGATCAAATGGCTTCGATTGAAAATTGAAAAAGTTAAGGTACATTGGTTGACATTTGGTAGAAAAAAGTATAGAACAAAGAATAATTAGCTATGGAGTTATACTCAATGAAACTGAGTGAAGTGACCATTTCTGCTATGAAGACTTCAATTGCAGTGTAAAACAAAAAAAAATTTGGTGAAAAATGGAGAAAAATTAATATTTTTATCTTGCTCCAACTTTCAAATGTAGCTTTAGAAAAGTAGATTTAAAACCATCATTTGTCCAAGAAAATGGTCGAGTGAAATTTCAAACTTAGTGTAGGCTGATGGATGATCTCTTTGGTTGCATTCAACAAGGCCAATAATGTGAAAATATACGATTACAAATTTAGGCCAACATTGGATGCCTAACTTGGGGACACACCCTTTGCCAAATTGAGTGCCTCACATGTGTGAATTCTAGCAAGTAATGTGCCAAAAAAATTTCACCGATAACATTCATTTACTTAGTATAGAAGGGAATTGACTAGTTTCTCATCTAGACAATTGATGCCAATGAATAGTTAAGTTGAATGATAAGATGACCTAGATGGCTTCAAACAAGATCTCTATAACACTATAAATGGGGCACATCCCTTTTAATTTGTTATCTTGATGTTTATTGATCAAAGCTAAGAGAAGGAGCTATTTCATACACTTGGACTACATTGTCTAGTTTCTCTCTCTAGCTAGTATTGTGAGTTCTAGTTGAGTAGTAGTACTTGAATGTAGTGTATGCCTTTTCATGGATGTGATATTCTACATGTGCTAAACTCAAGTTGTCAATCTTGTGTGTATCCATTGTGCTTTCGGAAGGTAGATCTCGATGCATTGTTATTTGGTAGTTTAATACTTGGTTACTTTGCATCAAGAAGTTTCATGGTTAAATATCAGTTGGGTCTTGGCATATATGAAAATTTCACAAATAACTATTGAAATTCATGCTAGAATGCTTGAATATATGAAATATGGGATTTAATAGTAAAAAATCCATGTTGGTGGATTGCACAGCCATTGGGAATGCATGCTTAAGATTTTGAAAGCCTCCGATTTTTGCTTAGTAAAATAAACAGCTTTTCTTATGGAATATTCGTCAATGAAGGTAATGAAATGCTTTGCATCAAGCAATGACATAGTTTGCATTGGACCACATATATATTAATGAACGACGTCTTTTGTTGCATCCCTATGACTAGATGTAAAAGGAATCCTAGTTCGTTTTCCAAGGATGCAGCTCTGGCAGACAGGTTGGTCAACTTCATTGGTCTGACAGTCGAGATCAAATGCTAAGGATTGTCTGAACATGTTCGATATAGATGTATGATTCAAGTGTCCTAATCTATAATGCCAGAGTAATGCTTTATTGACAAGAAAAGAGGTTTTCAAGGCTTGTTTTGACTAGCGTCAAAATAACAATGAGCTAGTCTTTATAGGTATTTGTGCCTCTTGACGAGTGCAAGGATTTGTCCTATCGATAATTCTGCATTAATCAGACTCAAACTCTACTTTATGACCTAAATCGGTAATTCTACTGATAACAAATTTGTAGAGAGTTTAGATACATACAAAAAAATTGATAGTAGTTTGAATTGATCATAGTGGAATATCAATCTTATAGTGCCTTCACCTTCGATAGTGTGTGTACTATCATTGCCAAGATGAACAAATTTCTTTGTATTGTAAGATGTGTAGGAGTGAAAATGCTCACGATGACTGATCATATGTTGAGTAGCTCTAGAATCCGGAAACCAAGAATTATCGAATCGCACCTTCTGGTCTTTGACCATAAACGCTGCTTCCTCCACGTCGAGTTCGGGAGATACTGCGACTGCATTCACTGGTTGATCTACTTGCTTGTTGGAATTCTTTGCCTTTAATACCCTGCAATCCTGGATCTGATGATTAGTGCGCTTGCAATACTTATAGAACATCTTCTTATTCTATTGTGATTTCATAATTGCTCTTGACTTTGTGTCGGCTTCTGATTTGATGCGGACTGCTTAGAGCTTTTCTTCTTCTGTTGTTTTGAGCCTTTTTTGACATACAAAGCATGAGATGATGAGGTCGAAGATATATCTTGACTTCTTCGATTGTCTTTTTGCAGCAACATAGTGATAACTCTAGTGAGAGTTAAATATGAGTGTGTCGATATGATCATCACCCAATTCTCATATGCAGAAGGCAAGCTTGAAAGCAATGTCATGATTGTGTCTTGATCGTCAATGATAGATCCAACAACTACCATCTATTGCAAGAGATTCTTAAATTGGTTAACGTGATTCCAACGTGAATCACCATTTGACATCTTGAGTGTGGAGAAGTTTCTTTTGAGATGCAACTTGGAAGTCACGTCGCTCACATCATATAGTGAGCTCAAGATGTCCCATACTTATTTCGAAGTTTGAGCTTGTAACGAGTATTTCCTATCAACATCAAAGGAGATGAAGAGGATTAACATGTTGTCACGTGGAGATTCATTCCCATGAGAGTGATAACATAGTTCATAATCAAGCACATGCTTATGATCCACTTCTAACACTAACCATTAACAATAGCAATTAACACTGCTCAAGCAATGATAGATCTTACTCTTCTCTCTCTCTCTCTCTCTCTCTCTCTCTCTCTCTCTCTCTCTCTCTCTCTCTCTCTCTCTCTCTCTCTCTCACAAAAAGTATAATAGAGATAAACTCCAACAAGCATCAAATTCAACAATTACCAAATCCAAAGAAAAAATGAGAGATAGACGATGAAAGAAGAAGAGCAAGGACATTCCATATCCATTCCATAAGAGGCTCAACTTGATTGTATTGAAATGAAAAGTGAAAGTACAAAATACCTCAAAACCACCACTATACTGGATTTTAGGGTTTTGGCCTCAAATCCTATTGGACAATCTCACCTCCCTTATTATTTGAAATTCAAAAATTGGGGGAAGCCCTTTTTATTCACTAACTTGACTATTAGGCCTTGCGATATTAAAAGTCCTTTTTATTAACTTTTAACTAATCAAATAACTATGTGACAATCTTTCTCTGATTCATGAATCCTGCTTGTTCGAATTGACCCCAAAAAGTACTTTTTGCCAATACTTTCCCAAAAATGGATGGGACTTAAAAAGTCCTTGGAGAGATTGAAATAATTTCGGTTGTATATCAGTAAAGCTTAATTGATTAATAATCGATAAATGACTCAAAGCATCCGGTAGCTTGTTTTGACTTTCTTTACAATATCGTATTGAGAAGTCGAATACCTGCATTAGCTCAACTCATCTAGCTTGTCTCCCTTTTAAAATATGTAGCATCACATAAATAATGGATTGTCTGGTGATCAGTCAAAACATCAAATTTGCCTCCATACAAATAATGTCACCAAATTTTCAAGACATGAATAATAGCATAAAGCTCATTTTCATAAGTACAATATCTAGATTGAGCTAGATTGAGTTTCTTGCTTTCAAAGCAACACGATGTCCATCATGCATCAAGACAGCTCCAATTGCATAATCACTTGCATCGGTTCTAACCACAAATAGTTTCTTAGGATCGCCAATGATCAAGATTGGTGCCGTTGTCACACTTTTCTTAAGCAACTCAAAACTATTATTCATATCCTCCGTCCACACCACTAGTGGACTCCCTCCGACCAAGTTTTTTAAAGCCTTTCAAAGGTTGAGTAAGGGGAAATGCCATCCTTGCAAATTGGGGTATATGCCAACAAAAAAATCCCACGAAACCCATAATGACTTGATTTTCCAAATTGTAGTATGAATTGGCCATTCAATGACCATCTAGATACAATCAGCCTCTATTTCTATACCACATTTGAAAATCTTATGCCCAAGCTATGATAACTCTTTAGCAAAAAAGTCACACTTAGACTCTTTGGCAAAGAGCTTTTTTTTTCTTAAGATGTCCAAGACAATCTCAAGGTGCTATTTATGTTATGCCAAAGTCTTACTAAAGACCAAGATATCATCCAAGAACACTACTATGAATCTTCTCAAATGTGGCCTGAACAGATTGTGCTGGTGCATTGGTCAAACCAAATGGAAGCACCAAAAGCTCATAGTGTCCAAACCAAGTTCAAAAACTCGTCTTAGGTATATCCCCTACCTTAATATGAATTTGATGATACCATGATCTTAGATCTATCTTGGTAAAGTACCTTGCACCACCAAGATAATCTATTAGGTCATCCATTTGCGATAGTGGATACCTATTTTTAATTGTAACTTTGTTCAACTTTTTATAGTCCACTCAAAACCTTATAATCCCATCCTTCTTGGCAACCAGAACCACTGGTAATGCCCAAGGAGGCTTGCTAGGTTTAACCCGTCCTTTCTCTCACATTACTTCTTCTCATTTTTTTTTCGTAAGAAGGTTTAGCATTTGCACCAAATTTGCATTTATAAATCTATGAGCGGATCCCATGTCAAAAAGTACATTAAAAACATGTCCTCCAGTTTTACCCTTAATGTAAATTAAGTCATTAGGTCCATAAAGCATTGAACTAAGAAAACAAGTACATGATGCCTGAGGTTAAGGCTTTGTGTTTGACACAATCACATGCAAAGTGACCCTTTCCATTGCACTTAAAACAAAGATTTTTCTTCCGAGCTTCCGCTAGGTCTTTCTTGCCACCTTGATAATTATTAGGGTGGTGTTTGGATTTCTTAAAATTAGGATTGGAATATGCCTCATTTTCCTTATCCTTTCTTTTATATTGAAAACTCTTATCTTGCTCATTAGGGTGATGACTCTTATGTGGCTTAGGAGTATCATCAAAAAAAATTGCAGCCCTAATAGCAGCTTCTAGGGCATTGGGATGGTAGTCCTTAGGTAAACCATCAATAAACATGAGCATCTATATCTTTAGAGGTATTTCACTATAAAGAGGATTAAGATACTCATGGAAATCTTGAATGTATCGATCAAGGCCTTTAGTCATGGTGAATCTCGAAAGTTTTTGAAAATGTTCAAAATCATCTAACAAGGGAAGTGAGTATTCCTTGAATACTAGGCAAAATGCCTCCCATGTTAATGGTTGTTTTCCTTTGGCTACTAAGTCCTCCCACCATATTAAGACTTTCCCTCCATAAACGAGTTTTTCACTTTTGGAAAAGGGAAAAGCCATGAATTTACTACTTGTAGACTCCTCTCTTTCATTTTCCCATTATATACTTTAAGAGGAGGAAGTACTACATGCTTTCATTGATTGGCCAACTTAGATTCAAGGGCTGATTTTTCATATTACTTTCATGTAGTTGTTGGTTTGTTTATTGGATTTGTTGGTAGAGGAGTTGTAGGGCTTGTGCCACACTTTTAAATTTAGATAAATCAAAGGTAGGATTAGAGGTTGATTGATTGGGGTTGTTGATTTTTTATATTCAAAAAGCCTAAAAAACTACTATGGATTGTTATCCTATTCCTATATCAAAGAATAAGCTAGCATCTTATTCTTATCTTAAGTAAGAAGCTAGCAACATGTCGATTACACACACGGCCCCACGAGACCTTCGGCCTTCATTTGCTATGCAAACACTCCGCGCTTGATTGTGATCTTAGTATTCAAAGCAACAACAAAGAAACTAAGTTTAGAATAAGAAAATAGGCTTATGAATGCTTTAGTGTAAACTAATGCATGTTCTCATTACAAGCTCATTCCATGCTTACAACAAGCTTAAATCCCCAAAAAAGTTCCAAACTTTTGGATTCAATCAAATTTCCATTTACAATTATCAAATTTTCAAAATGGTTTCATCAATGTTTATAGCAATGTGGAATGGAGAATTATCCTTTGTTTTGGTAAGAGTTGCTAGCAAATTCTTTCTCTTTCTTCTTTAATTTCAAAAGTTAAGAAGTGAATGAATTTACAATCCTTGAACCAAAACAAATTCCCCTTTAATGTCAAATTAACTTCCCTTCACAAAAACTAAAATTTTTGGTCTATTTTGACTAATCCAAGGTTCAAATAGACTAAAAATCAGATTGGAAGTTTCTTGAAGTTTTGTGAAGGCCACTGAAGTTTTGTAAAAAAAGCATAATTTCAAAATGATGGGTAAAACAATTTCTCCTTCAATGTAAAATTAACTTCCCTTCACAAAAACTAGTGTGTAGGCAACACCAACCTTCCAAACTACCTCTACATTTGGTAACTTCACTTTAGGCACAAACCAAACTTCAAAAATAAATATTTGAAAGTTGAAGTTGGGCACTGATTGGCTAGGCCCACAGATTTGGACAGCCAAAAAAAGACCAAACTTCTACTTCTCTACATCAAAACAATAAATTTTCAACCTCTACTTTCATGAAACACTTCTAAATTCAACCTACTTTTCAACTTGCAAATACTTCTACCTATCCAATTGAAAATGTGTGCATGCTGGCCATTATGTTCTCAGCTTAAAAAGCCTTTCAAAAATTTAAAAAACAGCACCTATTGAAAAGCCTACCAATTTCTAGATGCAAGAATTGGTGTTACTTCAACCACACTAGCAAAACAATTTGATGGCATATTTTTATGCAACAAAAAAAGAGATTTAGAGTTACCATTCCCACTTTGGAAGAGGCTCTGATATCACTTTTACAACTAGGAAGAGCTGCCCACCAAGCCTTT
Organism: Diphasiastrum complanatum; assembly: GCA_029204225.1. Lineage (NCBI taxonomy): Eukaryota > Viridiplantae > Streptophyta > Lycopodiopsida > Lycopodiales > Lycopodiaceae > Diphasiastrum > Diphasiastrum complanatum. The sequence goes on from CM055100.1 coordinate 34,030,713, forward strand.
GAGTTGATGTCCACCAATGTCTCCAAAGCCCTCCAATGCTTCAATGCTCCTAAGATTCTTCGAAAAGTAGACCATCAAAGTGGCCTCAAGAATTTACCACCCAACTATAGCTAGATCCAAGCATAAGCAAGACCTATCTAGCACCCCCTTGCTAAACCACAATCACTACCATTACAATCACAAGCATGTTCAAGATCCTACCAGTTAGAAATCAGTTTTGATCTGATTCATTAATATAAGCTCTAAATGTAATGATGTAATTATTGTACAGTTTATTTGGTTTACTGTATATGGTTGTGATCGTGATGTGACCCATTAGGATATATTGATCGGACACTAATCCCGTAGCCGATTACTTGGGTTAGCCGAGTAGCCACACGTAGGAAAAGTTAGCATGTACATAGTTATTTACAGTACTTGCTATACTTGGTGGCATGTCCCAAGTTTGTCGGTCGAATTTGGCCATATTGGGCCTGACCTTAGTTTGACAGGTGGTAGGCCAATTTTAGGACACCTGCCTTTTCATGCAGTTTGTGAATACTCTATCTGTACAGTGTTTCTTTGTAATCTATTAACTTTTGTTGTGCCATATTTGAGAGCTTGTGAGGAGTGGCTATGGTGATTGGGTGATGTGATCTGCATACTGCACTAGATTCTATTGAAATTTCAACTTGATATCAGAGCGGCAGGGTGTTGCAGTTATGCACGATCCGGTGGAGCTATGGGATAGCGTCTTTCACCAGGAAAAATAGCACTCAAAGCGTCTCAGGAGAGAGGACTTCATACAAGAGGGTATTGGCAGTCCAAATGGCAAGAGACAACAAAGTTCCTTCGATCAGAACTTCAAGGAAGATCAGAACGATCATCATAGGTGAATTTCGGGTCACAGAGAAATTAACGGTGTATCGCTTTGGAAAGTGGCTGTGACATAAAGTTGGCGAGTACTTCATCAATTATTGAACGGAGTGGATCAGAATGGGCTGCAAGGTAGTGGTAACTCAGGGCTGAGTGGATTTTGAAATCCATTTATAGTGTGGGGAGAAAAGAGCAGTTCTTTGAATTGCCAAAAAGTGGCCTAGTTGAAGAAAAAATGGAAAGTCACGAATCTTTCTCTGTACTTGATGGAATTGAGCACTGTAAATTTCTACCTGGCACTGTATGGGTGAGATCAAGCGATTGCTATAAGGGCAGGGTCAGCCATGGAGCAGACTATGAGCAATTAGTTCTCTTTCTCGTAAGTTATGGAAAAGCTTTGCCAGGGTTTTTGAAGACAAAATTGTCATTTTCTCCTGGTGGTGAGCAATTTAAGGAGCTGTAACAGACTACAGGTGGGCGCCCTAGCAGCGCGACCCAGGCTGCAAATGGCCATTGCTGGCCGTGGAGGGAATAAGATGCTAGAATGATCCATATCTAGGGTTTTCTGGTTATCCACCATAGCAAGGAGTAAAGAGAATTCGAAGGAGGAGAGGATGGTCCGAGGGCAGCGTCGCGCGCTCCGAAACAAGATGGGCCATAGTGTAGTTTGGGATCCAGTGGTTGCAAGATCTTGAATCAGCGCGCAGATTTGATGATGACCATTTGATTATGAAAGATGCACCATCAACGGTCTTGATCGCATACCTCGAGGAGCAATATGGATCATTGGATACAACTAAACCGTTGGATGGGCTTTGAAAGGGCCATGAAGAAATGAAGGAAAGAAAACCGTCTCTCTTCATTAAAAAAATTTCGTTGAAATGGTGTAAGGGACATGAAGTTTAAATTGGACATTTCTTCATCAAAAGTCTTCAAAATGAAGAATCAGTTCAAAATGCAAGCTAATTCTTTGGTAAGGGCTATCTTTGGCTAGAAGGCACCTTTTTTGACAATCCTTGGGCCAAAATGGTCCCTGAAACTGGCTGCTCATAGCCAGTGGATAGAGCGACGTCATAGAGTAGGGAGAAAGGTGTTTTGGAGAGTTTTCATCACCATTCTATCGAGCGGAGTGCAAGTGACCTAGTGATGGGCTACATTGGCCATTTGGATACCGAAGGGCCAAATTTGGGGCAAATTTTGGCTGGTGAAACCTGCTACAGGGTAATACAATGAGGCATTATCACTTTGGAATCATTATGACTTACTCTTGACATGGTAACAGGCTGTTTGAAAGTGATAATGCGGTATGGGGACGAATGGTAGTGGAATTGTGTGGAGAAAGCTAGTTTTGGCGACGAAAGTGTAGTTTGGCGTTGTGACTACTCATCATGGGCGACAATTTTGAGAGGGCAACAATCACAGGTGAGAGGTAGGCATAGTATGCCAGTTACAGGTGAAAAATTCTTGTGATCAGGTTCAACTTTTGGGGTTCGAACCAACCAACGTCAGGTGGCGTTTTGGGGGAATGCTCTCACAGACATGATCGGTAGTGACATTGTCGAGTCAGGTGATAGCTGCATTGACACACGCATCTGTAGCTTGAAAATTTCTCATTCGGAGAAAAATATAGGCTAGCTTGGAGGTATACACATTTTGGCAGTCACGGGTTCCTTGAGCTCCACCATGTGGAAAGGTGGTCCATGATGATGCAATCGATCGTTCTGATCAGTTCGCAATGGTGAGTTTGCTTGTGGTATTGGTTCTTCAGCAATAGAAGGTTCTGCGGGTATGTCTATTGCTTGAGTTTTTTCCTCCTCTTACGCCTTCTGCACCCAATGGCGTATCTTTTGATACTATCTGCCCTGCTCCCTTACGTTTGGATATGGTCTTGTAGTTGAGGGTTGATCATCAGATACTGATGGGAGTGGTGAGGGTGCCACTTCCTTCCGCTTTTGTGCTCGCGTGACTGCTAGCACTGGGACATGGAAATGTTGTTTTTCTGGTGGCATCCCTTCAGGAACTGCTGTAGGTTGTATTGTGATTAAGTTCAATGGTGCACTCATTCCATGTCTTAATGGACAATTTCTGTAGCAGTGTCCATAACCGCATTCTCGACAGAAGGATGTGTCTTAGACTCATTTTTCTTACACGACTCCCTCTTAAACTTAGAATTCTTAGAAGATTTATTCTTTTGAGTAAATAGAGCATTTTCTGAATCACCATTGTCGTCATAGCATTCATGAGCTTCTACTTCCTCCTTAACTCCGTCTATTGCCTTTTGAAGTGTCATTGTTGCATCTTTCACCAATAAGGTTCGAGTTGTGTGGAATGACCTGGGTAGGGCTCACTGAAGTGCTCGCCAGTTTGCTAGCAAGCCATGTTAGTTTATCCCTCAGAGAATTACTGTGGATTGCGCCACAAGCCCAAAGCCTCCTGGCTGAATGGGCCAAAGCTGAAGCAGATCCAGTGATACCAGAGCCCGTATACTGTGCGGACAATGAAGGAGCGAACAACATCCTCCACATTGGGACAACATGGAAAAGCGAAGAACAATTGATCTTGAGGTGCTTGAGGCCTCTCCTCCACACATGCAACAATCTCCATCAACTCATTCATCTCCAATAAGGACTCCATCCTCACCTTCGAAGTAGAATAGTTGATTGAGGTAAGCTTGTCATTGCTCTCCAACATAAAGCCTCCACTTGTAGCCATGTTGAAGTGACCTGATTTTCTTCTTTCAACCTGTTCCAATGCACAAAGCACTCTCTTGGAAGTTAAAAAATAAACTCAAGAATAAATCACAAAGATATAGAACCTCTCAAATCTCTTCTAGCACTTCTAACTAGAAGCCAAATGTGAAATCGGAATTGATCAAGTATATAAGCCTATGTTGAGTTTTGACCTACAAAAGATCAATTCTACACATGCAAAAATGCTGATTTTTTAGTAGAAATCAATCTAGCATGCTCTAGGATTGGTAACTCCTCCAAATCCTTGCTAAAGATGGCTGCTCCTTTCATAACCTGAAACACAAGAGCTCTGATGCCATGTTCAAGATCCAATCCATGTCCCTGATCTTTGGTTACAATAAGGAGCAAACCAACAATCCTGCCAATGTAGAAAAATCAGCATCTACATACAAAATGAGATGCAAACTCTAAGAGATACCGATCAAACATGAACCAAAACATAAAATATGTTTGTTGTCCATACAATTACAATACCCTACTATATTTCACACGTGTGGAACCGAAAATAGCAATAAATGATTATTCTACACACAAGATTGCAAGATAACATCATGAGAGTGCACCAATGAGTAGTAGAACCCAAAGAGAACCATGTATAATGATGAATTGAGAGATAGAAGAGAGAAGATGTGTCTCTTCACGAGCTGCATCCTTTTATAGAGTTTTCAAACCCTATTTGGTCACTTGGCTTTCCCTCCAAAATGTAAACCCTACTATTTTTGGGTCTAGATTCAATGTACCCAAAGTTCAAATTTGAATCTCTCTCAAACTCGACTACCAACTTTCCCACACTCTCAAAAAGTGTTTATTGAATGTATTTTAAACTAATATAACTTCAAAAAGTTTATCTCTAAGTCTAAAATGAGTTTTGGCCTCATATTGACAATTTACCAAAATATGACTAAACTAGACTAAACTAGTTGAAATCTCTCACAGGCCGCTGTCACGAGCTGAAATGAAATTATTCCGGCATCAAGTGCAGGTTTACAGCCAAACCTTAAATAGCTATGAGGCAGAGTTCGATAAGTACAAGGCAAGTGCCAACCAGGAGTTGGCTCAGGCAAAGCAAGCCCTCAAGGTCTGCCAAAAGTTTATGGAGCAAAAATCCCTATCCGTCCCGGTGGCAATTCCAGTGCCACCTATCTTCGACGCTACACACGCAAGCTCCAGTCAAGAAAAGAGAAAACAAGCAGCAGGGCCGGGTAGTCCAGATCAAGGCTTGAGCGCATAGGATCAGGGGCCCTACGATATAGGAGCCAACACTCAAGGGCAAGATACAGGCCCATACACGAGCCAAGCGCCAGTCTCATCTTCACAGGGCTCGAGATCGATCTCCACCAGCTGCGTATTTAGGAAGCCAGTCTCAGTCGAGGACGAAATCAATACATATATGGCGCAGTTCCCCCATGAAAGTTTCCGCGGCGATTGGCAATTATCCGTATCCATAAAGGAGATCAAGGAAAACGAGCTGGCATATATTCCTACCTTAGGAGATCAGCCAACATGGCAGAAACGACTGTTCAAATGTGACCCTGCGACCATGAGGGCATACATTACCAGTCCAAGACAATTGCGGGCCAATGCCCACTACCTCTCATACCCATGTCGATCTAAACGGTTGGAGTGTGGCACCACCCCCTTGGATCAAATCACCATTCATACCATGATTTGGCCGAAAATCGAATCAAAATACTGGTGAAAAATGGACGTAGATGCTCAAAGGGATCTCGTTTAGTTTTCGCAACAATTCCTCACTTGTCCGGATCCAACAGTTCGCAGGGCTGCACATTACACCCAGGACTTGAAATATTTGATGGGAGTCCCCACCAAATGGGACAATATTTTACCAGTTATTTGTTTTGATCCGAATACCGCCCTAGTCTCAGAAAAAATTGAAGACCAACTACTAGTGGCGCGAGTGTACTATAGAGCGGGACTACTCGGCGATCCCTGGCCCAACAGATTTTAGCAATCGATTGACCAAAATTGGCTTACTGGTGTGCATAAATCCTTCTACACCCAGAAGAATAAGATGACCCTAGCCAGGTTGGAATTCATGGAAGACGTCACTGGATATCTCATCCACCAGAGGCGCACCAGGCGAATGATCTACTGAACCGGCAGAGTGTCGAGGGACCGGCACTACTTCAGGCCGTGGGTCCTTTTGGGGTATTTCCAACATGTTGTAAATAAATAATATTGGCTAATAAAATGTGTTGCAGGGGCATGACATCCTACGTGTATAAGCCCATGGCCCAATGAGCACGCAAGTCAAGTTGTAAATAGAATAAAGGACTTGGGCCTTTTTGTAAATAAAATAAAACTTGAGGCCACAATGTCAAGTTTGTAAGCTTAGAGAAAAACTTTCCAAGTTGGGTCCAATTTGAGACTCACATGAATCATGTGAAATCCAATGTACTTTTTTAAGACCCTTAGATTAAGTTGGGTCCAAAATGGAATGGACAAAATTAGTGTACATATTTTTAGAAGTAGCCAATAGGATTTTGGGGTAAGGGCCTTCCCCATTGATAAAAAAACACCTCTTCTACTATATTTCCATGCTTAATGAAAAGGAGGAAACTCTAACATTTTTGGAAGAGAAGCATTCTGTAGTGGGTTTCTTTCCTTGCCTAACCCGAATCCAAGATCTGGTCAATCTAGCATCAAAGAGACAAAGCTAGTTGTCATGCGTAGGTTCGTTCCCATGAGAGCGATAGTATAGTTCGGATTTCAACATGAATGGAGGATCCAAATCTAACTCTAACATCCATTAACCCTAAACATTAACACTACGATCCATTAACACTACACATCCACAACAAAGATAGCTTACTCTTTCTCTCTCATAAAAAGTATAATAACATACAATCCCAATAACATTCAAATCCAACAATTAGCAAAAACCAAAGAAAGCATGAGAGATGGAGAAGGAAAGAAGAAAAGCAAGGACATTCATCAATCCATTTTTGAAGAGAACCAATTTGCTTTATTGAAACGAGGAAATGAACATGAGAAGCAACTCGAGTTGGTCCCTTTTTATAATAGAGAGGAGGACCTTGGCCTCTGATATGTTTCAGTTGTAGGGCTGATGGATGATTGGCCAATTGGGCGTATGATTGGTGATTTTGTCCATAGCCAATCCCAAATATTTCCATTTATTCCTTCGCGGCATTGGCACATAATAGGGATCGACCCGCAATTGGCGAGGGCTGGCGACGTAACTCCTAATTGATTCCGGAGTTTTCTAATTCTCCATGCTGGCTGCTCTCCCAATGCAGGTATTTTGTCCAACTCTTTGCCGGCCTCTATTTCGGAGGTCTTAAGATGGGTGACCCAAATCTGACTTGTCCATTTTCCATTATTGAGATGATAACATCTTCATCCTATCATATGTAATGGTCCATTTCATAGAGTTTGTTATTAGTTGAATGAATCACTATCATTGAGTGAGGTGCTCAACCACACAATAAATGGTCAAACTCAGTTAATCACCTATATGTGACTCGTGAGTGTTATGGAGTCTTGATTGATCCATTGAGGGGCCAGGCAATGCAAGGGAGAAGCAGATTCAAAATTGTCAATGGAGAGGATGCCAAAAAGCAATGCTCGTGAAAAAGGTTCACACCAAACATTTTGGAAACCTCACAAGATTTTGATGAAATCAATATCGGGCTGGAATAAAACCTTAAAACCAAAACTTCATAACTAAAACTAACTGATATTGAACCATTAGAAAACTTACAAAGTATAAACCAAAGCGATAACAAGTGCATTCTAACAAACTAGTTTGTTTGCATTTGTCGATTCTTTGTGAGCTCGACATTGCCTAGCCATTCTGGGCAATGGTGGCCTTTGGTGTCCCATTCCTTAAAGTGCAGCCTTGGCCATGCCATATATTAACCACATTCATAAAAAGAATGTCTTTTAAGGAGGCCTATCCGACAGGTCACGTCGTGCCCATGGAAGGCTATGGCACATATTGCCTTCTTTCTGCCACATATTGCCCTCAACCGTTGGATATCTGTGATAGCCGTTCTGGCTAACCTATTGTGCCCGTGTCATCAAGTGCGCTACTGTGGTGCTTTTTATCCCGAACTTTAGGATTCTTCAATTACTCGTTCATTTTTCTCTTAGAAACCCTAAAGATTAGGGCTCACGTCATTTTTCTCGAGAACCCTAAAAGCGAGTAGGGTTTGTAATGACACGTGGTGTTCCTTTGATGGTAACCGGGGAAACCGGCACCTGCCGGTCTTCAGGTAACTAGGGCTTCACGAGAAAAGGCCCTCACCCTAGCTCCCACCCTTTAAATGGAAGGGAGTCTATCTACGCTAGCCCAATTGGATAGTCGCCACGTGGTAGAAATACCACGTGGACTATTTTCAACGGCAAAGATGAAGAGGGTCTTAGTCACACAGGATACTATACGTCCTTACCACTTGGATTGTGGCCACCTGGCAGTTTTGCCACGTGGAGTGTTTTGTATGGCTGGTTGTGGAAACGTGGCAGAGTCTGTACGTTTCGGGATGAGATCCAACGGTGGAGAGCTCTACGTCCCCTCGTGCCAATAAGAATCGAGCCATCAATCTGGCGTCTCATCGCATCATAACAGCACGCCACGATTTATTCATCACAGCCGTTGGATTCAATCACAAACGTTCACATGTGGCCACGTTGCTTTGAGCTCAACCGTTGTGAATCCTCCAAGTGGCAGGCTGGCACGTGCCGAGAATCCAGCGGCTGGAGCCTCGAATGCGTCGTCCCAGTAAACCCCATCGTCTCTCCCTCTCTCTCTCTCTCTCTCTCTCTATCTCTGTCTGCGGAAGAAAAAAGAAAGGGAAAAGAAAACTGAAAGAAAAGCTGCTGCTGCTGCTGCTGCTCCGATGCTTGGCGATGGACGATCGATCGATCGATCCATCCATTTCTTCAGCTGCTGCCAATCCCTGGAAATTCTGATATGCGAGGGAGCGAGCGCTTTTCTGCATTCATTCATCCATTCATTGTCAAGGGAGCTTCAGTATTGCCCTCAGTTTTGCCTTAAGCAAGATAATGAGCATCCATTCTCGTTTATCATCCATTCATGCCTTTCGATCATCTCTGCGCTTTAGCTTTTGTTATTCACTCCGTCGGCAATAGGCAACGCGCTGTTCTTTGCTTGCAGTCTTCTTTCGGAGATAATAGGCTCCGGAAGATTGACTGAAATGTTTTGTTGTTCCGGAATTGCAAGCGCTTGCTTGCCACGGTCGCTGCTGCTGCCAGGATGATGATGATGATGAGGCTAGGCAGTTAAGAACTGCTGAGTGTTTACAAGGAAGCGCGGAGGTCTATTTGGATGCTCAACAATGACCTGCTGTTCTTCGTTTTTTAGGAGGGGTGATGATGCAAATCGTTTGGAAGGTAATCGATTCTATTCAGCCGTGGCTGTTCCTGTTGCTGCGTTAAGGATGTGAAAAGGTTTTCTAAGGTTGGCTTGTAGCGACACATTTGTACAGTGGTGGGCTTTGATTTAGGTGAGGGCTGATCGTTCCTTTGGGATGGTTTTCCGTGGCCAAAAAGTACAATAGGGATCTTCGGAAAAGCTATTTATTGCCTGGAAACTTACAAGCTTAGCTCATTACGCTTCTTACATTCACAACCTTGAAGGCTGAAGATCTTGCATCCTAGTAAGGGTTTTGCCAGGGACATCGCCAATTGCGGCAATCTCCAGAATCATCCAGCCAATCGGAAAACTTGAGTATTAAGATCTTTATCAGATTCATTCTCTTTGACCTTCTCTAAAAGTGGCCAATATTGCATGTTTGTGAATCCCTTTTGTTACTATTGACCACTGCTAAAGCGAATGATTATTTTATTCAAAGCAGTTTAAGTAAGGTCAGTATATCTTTTCCGACTCCCATTTAGCTTTTAATCTGATTTTACACTCTCAATAAGTGTATAATTCTTTTTGCTTAGCATTGGTCTTTTCACAAATATACGTTGATGAGCTATATAGGTTATTCCTAAATCTGTCAAAACGTTGCAAGGTTGATGTAAGTCTTTTCTTTTGGGATGCAGTTGTTATTCTGGAGGACCTGCATGAACTTTTGCATCAACTAATTCTATGAATTTGCCTCAGCTTCATGAAAAGCTTCTGGCTCATTCAAAAATAGTATTGAGCAATCATTTCTTGAATCCAAAATTGATCGTATTTGCTAAATTCATTAAAGTAGCTTACTTCTTTGACAGCCCAACATCTGTTGTTTATATGGCCGTAAAGTGGAGCGGTAAATGCCAAGAAAATGATACAATGTATTGTCAACGTCATGTATCCTACACAATCTTGCACTCACAATAGGATTGATGACATGTTCAAGTATTTTGATCACCTAATTCCAACAAACCCTCACTTGATCAAAACACTGTACACTAATGTATTTTCCAGTTTAACCCTCTCTTAGAACCTTCTACACATAAATGCCCGTCAAGTACAATTGAAACTTCAAGCCGTCTTTTGCATGTACAAGGTTTCCTCTATTGTACACCTTATACATTAATGTGTGCCTTTGTTCTAAATTGACAAAGCTATCAAACTAGAAATTTTTCATAATATCATTTCTTCTTCTTGAGCCAGGTCAGCTTCAAGTGGCTGAGCGTCATCGTGTGCCTAAATTTCTTTGGATTGTGACCAAGTTTTCCACAATATGTGCACTTCTAATCATCCATCATGCTTTTGCTTGCCTTTGAGAAGTGAGCATATTCATTATCACTACTAGTTCTGTCGTTCCATCTTTCTTGCGGATTAATAGCTTGGATGCTTGTCATCCTGGGTGTCTATGCAAGGGCGGAGGCATAAGATTCTGGATGATTGTTGAGAAGCAGAATTATCTTCTCATCTTCATTAATTATACATTGGATGGCAACAAGCTTTTGAAAATGATTTGCAACTTCTGAAAATGCTCACTCAAGACATAGACTGACGTTTGAAAGAGAGGAATGGTTGGATATGGTGGTAGAGAGGCTCTAAAATTAGAGATGTGAGGAATGAAGGTGAGTGAGCCCATGAGGTAGTCAACAATACTACAACCACCACTATCAACATTCGTGGAGGTTTAGGAGGAAAGTAGCAAGCCATTATTAACATGTCCGCCTCCAGTTCAAGAAAGTTTCCTACTATCTATGGAAACCATGCCATCACATCTTGTCCAACCACTGAGAGGTCGGTCATAGATCATCTCTGAAAAGGCAAGCATTTCCTCTTGAATCCTTGCTACTTGTTGAACGAATCTCATCATGATGCATAGATTCTTAGGTAAAGCTTGAAACAAATGGTAGATCCCTCTATTGACTTTGTGTGTTCGATGAAAAACCAAATGTTGCCATCTTGGATAAACTCCTGTAAATCCTTGATGTCGCTGAAGAATGAATCCCATTGTAGGTCCAAAAATTTGATTCTTATTGGATATGGAGAGAGAGAGAGAGAGAGAGAGAGAGAGAGAGAGAGAGAGAGAGAGAGAGAGAGAAAGAAAGAAAGCTTTATTAATGTCTTTTCCATGCCAAAAGGCATATAAGACTAGTAAATGTACATGTCAAGTATGTGGTAACCATAGGAGCGTATGAAAAGTCTCCAAAACAGTAACAAAAGTAGCAAGTCTAGAGCTAAGGCTATAAACTAAAATAGATGTGATGCTATAAGAAACAAGTGGGAGCATGTATACTTCTAACAATCATGAGTGAGGTATGACGCTATCATCTAGTCCTGTCCTGCTGGTGCTGATGCTATAGAAGGATGTAATACGGCCTGCGGCATGAAGGGCCACTGGTGGTCTCTAACGTCGTCTGAGAGGATGAAGAGGTCTCCTCGTGATAGGTCGAGTAGCTCGTGCTGCAACATGGGTATTTGTGGGACGCTGTCTCTGGTCTCTGTGGGCAAGTAGGTCATCATCATCATCGTCGTCACCATCATTAAATCGTCCTCTCCTCCTGGAGAAGAAAGAAGTGATCTGAGGCTGAGAAACCTGACTCGGCTGGGCTGTCTGATACAAATCCTGTCGTAGTATAAACATCGCTCGTATCATGAGTGCCGCGCATCGGGAATCCTCATTGGAGATACCAAATGACTCAAGGAGGAACTCTGAGAGAGAGAGAGAGAGAGAGAGAGAGAGAGAGAGAGAGAGAGAGAGAGAGAGAGAGAGAGAGAGAGAGAGAGAGAGAGAAGAGAGAGAGAGAGAGAGAGAGAGAGAGAGAGAGAGAGAGAGAGAGAGAGAGAGAGAGAGAGAGAGAGAGAGAGAGAGAGAGAGAGAGAGAGAGAGATTTTATTAATGTCTAGCCAGTGCCCGTAGGCACAACAAACAGAGAAAGATTTTATTAATGTCTAGTCAGTGCCCGTAGGCACAAAAGACAAAGTACAGTACATACAAGATAGGAGCAACGTCCATATGCGGACTTATTTTTAAAGAAACTATACTTCTACCAAAAGTCAAACGATGAAAAAAAATGAATCAACAATCTCTCATCATGCAATAAGGAGATGCAAGAGCTTAACCTCCCGCTCTGCTGAGGTACAAAGGCAAGAGCTTAACCACCCGCTCTGCTGAGGCAAACCACTAAAGAAAAACCAAAAACACTAAGTGACTGATATGAAAAACGAGTGATAGGTTGTGAGGTGTGCACTGGAGGCTGATGAGCGGCTCGATGAGCTGCTGAAAGTTGTCGTAAGGCTCTAGCTGACGATGATGAACGAGCTGTAGGTCTCGGTCTGGTTCGTTGAGTCTTCACAGCCTTCTGGCGTGTCGGGATATCAATCTCATCCTCTGATACCTCCTCTCTATCCCTCTTCTGTAAGAAGAGTGTGACGAGATCTGGCTATAAACATCATCTGCCTCCGAAGGTAGAAGAGGCGCTCGTAACGTAAACATCTCCCTCGGTAAGAGTCCCACACACCTATACTCCAAGAAAGAGCCAAGGGATAGAGGAGTGTATTTGTAGAGACAATAATAATGGCCTCTGATCTCATAATAGGTAGGACATCTAAAAATGGAATGTGACTCATCCTCTACCTCATGCATCGAGCATAACTGGCCTATCCGCTGTGGCCTGGGGTATCAGTATAACGACCCGTTTCAACAGCAAGCTGATGTGAGGAGACACGAAGCTGCCCAATACGGTAACGAAGACCATATGATAATGTCTGAAAGATACGATGGTAGGATAGGTAACCCCATACCATCTAGCTATAGGAGATGAGTGCTGTAGAAATGCATCTTGACCCTCTCTAGATCTAGCTGTGACCACACTGTCTCGATATAGCTACGATAAAGCTGACGCTAAATATAGGTATGAGTCCCGTTAGGGAGGGCTGATATAGATACCCCCCAGCTGCCTAGAAACTTAGAAACATCCTCAAACCATGATGACTAAGGCCTGCTGATTAGAAATCAACCGAGAGGAAGTGTAAGCAGCAACCAGACACTTGGAAGTATCCATATCGACAAGCCTATGTAAGAACATGACAATCCGGAACATAGCCTCGACAACCATAGGTGGACATGCAAACTTTGCTAGTATAATGTCATGAGGAACCGAGGCCTTTGCACGGATCATCCGGCCAAGCATGCGAATATGTAGTCGAGTGATGTCTCTCCAAGTACCCCTAGAGAGCCTAGGGCACCAAACCTCCGCTGAATACATAGCCACTGGAGAAACCATAATAGAGAAGAGCAAACACCATGTGGTAGGGTCATGAATATAAAGGGCAGTACAAAGTCTCTCCATCTGAACAAGGGCTATGTGCCCCTTACGTAGGCGAGTTGTGGATGCGGGTCTAAAAGGGAGAGGCCCGGAAAAAAGAACTCCAAGATAAGTACAAGAGGCAACTATCTCCAGCTGCTGTCCATCATAATAAAATAAATTGTCCCGCATATGCTGCCTATTGGTGCTGAAAACCATGACTTTAGTTTTAGAGATATTGACCATCAATCCCCATGTCTGACAAAAACCATGTAAGACATCAAGGTGTCTCTGAAGCCCTCTAGCTGAGGTAGATAACAAGAGAATATCATCAACATATAAGAGAAGAGAGAGAGATTAATGACACATAGCTCCTCTTGCCAAAGCAAGACCAAACCTTTGAAACCTTTATTCATAACCCAACAAGGTAAAACATAGCTGAAAGCATACAGTACTTCAAAGAAAAGCACCGTAAAGCGAAACAAATTTCAAGACATCCAGCTGGTACCTGCCACCATCCCACCACACAAAACCGCACGAGTTAGCACAATGAGGAAGACAAGTGTCAACGTTGAATGTCAATTGTTATCCATGTCCAAAATAAGTTTAGTAGCTTAACAACTTAAAATATTTGATGAAAAAATGTAGTCCAATCTTCCCTATGTAAAACGTAATTAATAGCGATAGGCTTTCCCATATTATTACCGTATCAGGGCATTCCGCCATTCTGATCAGTTTTATGGTACTGGTCCGTATCAATTTATAAAGTTTAAGCACATGCATTTGAAAAATAATTGTGCTATATAGGTTGCGATTTGCAAACGAGAGATAGCGGGGTTCAGTACTAAGATATGGGGCAAATATGCCATACCAATACCTGAACCCATAATAGGTAAAGTACCATTTTCGAAACTCTTGAGCATATTGATGCTTTCCAAGAGCACGCCAGCTACCGCCCAGTTTCATTAATTTTAGATACTGATCGTGTCTTAAAAAACAATACAACAATACATGCATGTGGTTATAAGTAGCCAAGTATTTTACCCTAACACGTGCAATAGGATTGGGGCAAATCCATGCCATACCAATCCCTACTAGTGTAGCGATCCCTTGCACAAATCCATGCACATTAATGGCGCCTGGGTTATTATTACTTGTGTTATCGTTCATAACCTTTATTAATGGGAAATGAAAACAGCAAAGTCATCATACCCAAAGTTACCAATGCATGTTTTTAGTGTGACACGAAAGAAATGAGTAGAATAGTTTTCGTTATCATGCTCTAAGTACAAACCAGAACCTTTTTGTACCACTATTCATAAACGTATATTATTCTTATTGTATACACCGATACCGCATTGTAAACCAGTGCACGAAGTGAAGTGTTGCAATACTAACCTGAATAGATGCCGCATACGAATCTTGTGAGGAAGTCATATTTGTTTATGAAAGTCGTTCCCTTCGAAGAGTGATAATAAGTGATTTTCGAGTCTAGTTATTGCCATAACAATGATAGCATAAAAATCCATGTCGTTCAAGATATATTTACCTATGAAACAAAGTATTCTGCTTAATTTTAAGCAAAGAGAGCATAAGCAAACCCATATCTTATCATTTGGTTTCTTTATGGAGATGCAGTCATAACACATACCTATATGAGAGCGTATTCCGAATCCGGCAATGGAATCGGGATGCAATATCTCAGTGTAGAAGTCACTGTGAAAAAAGAGACATATGACATTGTTTATCATTGCATGCACTCAACATATCATACACCATAAGTAACAAAGTGATTGAACCAACTTTCAGAATGTAGTAGTTCGATGTCTACCAGCGCTGACCCATCAGTAGTAATGAAGAGACAGATCTCTACATATTTCATAGTGCTACCATCACTGTCCTTTCAGCGATGAAGGTGCAACGTATATGTGTAAACAACTATACAATCAATTAATTGCTTTGAAGGTAGTGTAATCGCTGTTCCAGCGGAAATGTTGGTGATCCGTGAAGCACAAGTATCAAGCATTACTTGTTTATGCTCATGAATGCAAAGAGTAGAGAAGCGTTGTCAGTGCATGATCAACGTGTACACAACACATCTTACTACCACAACTTTTTGTGCAAAGATAGAACCAGCATTTGAGCATTGCCATAAGAGCAATAAATCGTGATTTATAGCATATACTTCATTTTGAAATGAGTGGAGAGCATTCATCACATGAGTATCACACCAAAAGGTATTGGATCGCGATCCAGCGCCCCCTTTATGCCATAGTTTACACATAATCAAACATTCTACACAAGCATTTTTTTCGTATGCTATCAAAACGAAGAGTAATAGCGAATAAAGGCATACCGTTCTGTGTGATCGTGTTGAACAGAGAACTGTAGATGGGCGCCACCATGCAAAAGCCAACATGAGGAAGAGGAAGATGAGGAGGAGAAGGAGGAAGCGTAGTGAAAGTGTTGAGAGTGGCGCCCTCTTTTATATCTTTTTTGATAGCATGAAAATGGAGGGAAAGTCCATTTTTTGAATTTTGAACCCGTCAAAAATTATTTTGGCATATAAACTATAAGGCATAAGATGACTAATAAAGCCACACGGTACAATCACAAATATTCTGACAAGGCAAGGTTACATATCATTGAGTATCGTTCATGTTTGAGAGAGAGAGAGAGAGAGAGAGAGAGAGAGAGAGAGAGAGAGAGAGAGAGAGAGAGAGAGAGAGAGAGAGAGAGAGAGAAAGAAAGAAAGAAAGAAAGCTTTATTAATGTCTTTTCCATGCCAAAAGGCATATAAGACTAATGAAGTACATGTCATGTATGTGGTAAGCATGGGAGCGTATAAAAACGTCTCCAAACTGTAATAAAGAAAACATCTAGTGCAAACTAAAATAGACATGTATGCGAGAGTGCGCATAATAATCATATGTATCTAGGGTAAGATGTCAAGGCTGTGCTGCTGCTGCTGTGCTGATGCTGTAAAAAGATGTAATGCGAGCCATAGAATGGGAAAGCACTGGAGCCTGCCGGCGACGTCTATGAACATGAGCACGTGCATGTGTAGTAGTACGCCTCTGCGTATAATGTCTAGTAATCCTGGTGGTAACATGATGGTGGGAGGTACACTGTCTCTGATGAGCGGCCATCATCCTCGTCGTCATCATCATCATAATCCTTATCCTCAGGTACTAAATCACGCGATCTCCGTCTAGTAAAGAACGAAGTAATCAATGGCTGTGAGGTAAAATGCTGGGGTGTCTCGTATAAATCTCTCCGTAGTCTGGCAATCTCGTGTACCATCAGAGCGACACACCGTGGGTCCTCGTAAGCTATGAGAGAGCGTAGAGTGGTAGGCATCTCTCGGAACAGGCAATGATATCGCCCTCTGATCTCATAATATACAGGGCACCTAAATATAAAGTGCTCCTCAAACTCCACCTCACCTAGAGAGCAAAACTGGCAAATCGGCTCCTCTTTGGGAATACCGTGGAACCTTGCCGGAGCAGAGCTCTGTGATGGAGATGCTAAATGATACAAGTAGGAGGTGAGAGGGCTGAGAGAACCATGATAGCCTGTAGCCCTGATCGTGAAGATGCTGTGAGGAGGATAGTGCAACCTAGAGAGAGAGAGAGAGAGAGAGAGAGAGAGAGAGAGAGAGAGAGAGAGAGAGAGAGAGAGAGAGAGAGAGAGAGAGAGAGAGAGAGAGAGAGAGAGAGAGAGAGAGAAACCTTTATTAATGTCTTTTGATGCCAAAAAGCATATAAGACTGAGTAGTATATCTCAATTGTGTAGTAACATGGGAGAATAGTAACTCCACAAAACAGCCAAAGAAATATAATCTGAAATACATAATGTCAATCACTAGAAAACTACAAGAAACAAAAATATGTCCAAAAGATAAAGTGTATGTGATATCAACTGAGACTACCGAAGAAGTTTGTGATATGAATGATACTGCGACAGAGGATGGATGCTGATGTCGTTTGTGTCATCTCTGTGGGCACTGACTTTGACAAGTATGGGACCTCTGAAGGCATACTCTCCTGGTACACAGCCGCACGAGCTGTGCCAATACCTAAGGCCAAACATTGTCTCTGATCACGATGGGCTAGGTCAATGTCTATGTCATCCTCTAACTCTAAATCTGCTCGTGGATGGCAACTGGTGAAAAAGTTCATAATCTGAGGTTGTATGTCACTATCCACTGGAGCCTAGACTCTCTGCAGCAAAAACATCTCATATAGCATAAGGGCAACACATCTAGGATCCACATAAGTGATGAGAGAGCGTAAAGTGGGTGCATCCTTTGAAAGACAATGATAACGCCCACGGATCTCGTAGTAGGCTGAACATCTGAAAAGGGAATGCTCGATTCAATCGCTCCCAAGGAACACATCTGACATAGTCTGTCCTTACGTGGATTACCTTGATAATTACCAGTCTCAATAGCGAGCTGGTGGGAAGAAACCCGACATTGTCCAAGAGTACACCGTAAATAGTGTGAGAGTCCATAATCAAGATAGTGTGCAGGTATGGGAAAACTTGATCCATCAAGCTCCAGAAAATATGTCCAATAGAAATCTGGCTTAATGCTCAACTGTCCTTGCCAAGTATGGTGGATATAGGCCCAATAAATAGACCGTCTAATGTACTCATGGGTGCTTGTTGGGAGATCATAGACTGGAATACCAAATGTGCCCAAGAGGCATGCAACTTGAGAATACCACGAGAAATGAAGTCCACGATCATATAGTAATCTCGAGGATCTGACTGCAAGGTAAGAATATCTGTCAGAAGGGAGAGTCAATACTCTCTAGATATATATAAGGAGCCGAAAAAGGGCATCCACTACAAACTCAACACTGATAATTTGGTGTGGGACTGAGGGCTTAGCCCTAATCATCCGAGATAGCATGGTGATCTGGAGCCGAGATATACGAGACCAATCCGAGGGACAACAAACTCAGTAGTGATAATCTGGTGTGGGACTGTCATCCGAGATAGCATGGTTATCTGGAACTGGGATATACGAGACCAATTCGAGAAGGTAAGACCTGTACACCAAGCCTCTGCCGCATATAATGCTATAGGAGTGACCATAGTGTTGAAGAGGCGACACTTACTGGGAGCATCATGAATATAACTCCGGAAACAAAATCTCTCAAGTTGGACAAGGGAAGCGTGACCCTTCCCAAGGTGATTTAAGGCTGCGTGTCGCATATTGAAAATAGGACCACTGAACAAAAAACCTAAGTATAAGATGAAACAATCTCCAAAGGCCGACCATCAAGGAAAATCTCCTGGCGCGGCATAAAGGTGCTAGAAGTATTGAAGACCATCATTTTGGTCTTCGGTATGTTCACCCTCAATCCCCACTGGGTACAAAAAGTCTCTGGAGTCCCTCTCTAGTCGGTGAGACCAAAGCCACATCATCAGCATATAACGGTGTAGCAATAAGTATGTCACCTAGACTACAACCGATCCCACCCTCCTGTCTGACACTTGTCTCAAGCTCATCAACATATATGCCAAAAAGTGTAGGTGAAAGGGAGCACCCCGGTTTCACCCCAATGGTGCTCCATACTAAGTCATAAATGCTGACGTAACTCCGAAACAACCCAAAACTCTCTCACATAATGCCGTCATTGCCAAAATGGTCTCCATGGAAAAGCCTAAGTCCCTAAGCCTCTGAATGAGTAAATGGTGTGGGATCGAGTCAAAAGCTTTCCTAAAGTCCACAACAAGGTTACATGCCGATTCGAATCGGCCGATTCGTCATGATTCGAACCGATTCGAACCGGCTAGCTAGATCCGAATCGGAAAACGGTTCGAACCGTTTTCTTTTTGTTTTGTTTTTTTTTGGTTGAGGGGCCAAAAAACGGTTCGAATCGGTTTGAACCGGTTTTCGGTTCGAATTGGCCCCTAACGGTTCGAAGGTTCAAACCGCGATAGGCGGTTCAAATCGCGGTTCGATGCAACTATAGTCCACAAAGCAGCAATAAACTCACTCCCATCTATGTTTGGCCTGCTCAATGATAGATCGGAGTGTAAGGATGTGGTCTGTAGTAGAATAGTGTGTCCGGAAGCCAGCTTGTACTAAAGCATGAAGTCTCTGAGTCTTTGCCTCTATCTGTACTCACTGCCGACTGTAGAATGGTGCCATAGAGCATAGCAATAACATGTCCAATCATGATAGTACGGTAATTATCAGGTTTCATGGGATCCCCACTCTTATGGATGGGGTGGATGATATTAGTGCACCAAGAAGAAGGAAAACCATGAATGACTGCTTGGTTAAGGAGAGTGGATAACACATGTGCAAATTTGTCAGGAGCATGGAGGAGTTGAAATTGCAGGTCTTCAATGCACGAGCGCGACGGGTTCTTAACTTCTTATTGGCTGCGAAGAACCATGTCAGCAATGAAGAACGAAAACTCACAGGGATGAAGAGAGAGAGAAAAATGGAATGTGACTATTGTGTACATCCAAGTATGAATATCATCAGCATATAAAAAAATGTGTCCTGGATAAAAGAACTACCTGATTAACAGGCTATATAGCTGCCATCCACAATTGAATGTTTCAACACAAAGCAATACACAAACTCTCTCATCCTTGAGTAAGAATGGAATAAGATGATATCTTTAAAGTCAAAGAACCAGCTATTGCATTGAGTTGTGACATGGCTGGGGTGTGGTGTGGAATGACGTTTAGGAATGAGTCCATGCCACGAAGTCTGATAAACACGTTGTTGTTGATCCCAATGCTTGAAAAGAATAGGATGATCGTTGTCTGTGTCAGAATCCCTACTTTGCCAAGTGATATCGGTTATCACTGCATTGCTGTCAGCTTCGAGAGTATTCTTATAAATGACAAGGATAAATCAAGTCATAGTTTGGGTAATTTGCAGAAAACTTCGGGTTCTAGTTTGGATTTCCTGACAGGTAAGGAAGGATCGGTGCAACATCAGAATATGAAGAAAACATGTGGTTATTTAGGGTTTAGGTGCTCTATTGATGTGGTTTTTCTAGACAGTCAGTATATTCAATGCAGTTTTTTTTAGAGTGCTTGTTGTGGACCCAAATTGCAAGGAGTGAAGTTATTTTGTGATCTCTTTTTTGTGTTCAGGCATGTGAGAGTTGTTTTTGCAGCCTGCTCATCCTTTTTCCAGTTCTACATGCGGGTTGCACTTATTCTCCGGATCATCAAGGTTACAGAAGGTGTATATCCACAAGGAAACTCAGTGAGTGTCAAGAAAGTCAGAATGAATTGACCTGACCTGATAAGTTCATAGGAGGTGCTGAAGTTCTGGACAAAATGGCGGACCTGCTTTCTGAGGATGCTTCACACTTAACCTTTGCTGCTGGTGGGACTTTTGCCCTTGCAAACGGAAAGCTTGAAGAACCAGAGTATTCTAGTACTAATTGGTACTTTTCAAGAGACGAGATTGAAAATAATTCTCCCTCAAGAAAGGATGGCGTTGATGTGAAAAAAGAAACATACTTTCGCAAGTCATATTGCACATTTTTACAGGACCTCGGCATGCGATTAAGAGTGTAAGTATTGTGGAGCTGGTTTGTGATAAATCTGGAATCTTGCTCCTCATATGGTTATTGATAATATCCTAAATGTGCGTAAGTTGAATGGCTTTCCTTATCAGGCATTTAGGATTGCGGGGATGGTTCATGATGAATATGGGGTCTGGGCGTTTGTTATTATCCTAAATGTGTTTCAAAGTGGAACTTTTCTTTAGATATGTGTCCTCATTCGATGATGCGTTGAGTTGCTCGTGCAGTGACCATGTTAAATTACCTGTTTTGCTTTGGAAGATATTTCAAGCCAGTAAGCTTTGAGACTTGGAGATTTCGTAGGATTTTGTTGGTTGAATGCTATTTGAAGTTGGAATTTTTTTGTCGCATCTATTTGATAGCTTCTTGAAGTTTTAGTTCGGTTCATCATCTGTTGCGAAATTTGACAAAGCAATTATACTCATTTTTACTTTCTCCAAAGGTGCAGTGTGCACATCTAAAATTGTCTGTGTCTGTGCATTGAAACGAAACCCATGCCGTTAACTCTATGCTATAGAAATCATCTGATCTTTTGTAATATTACATAGATATATATATTAGAATACGGTGCATAATTGCTACTTGCATAACAATTTTAGTCTTTTCCCTGGAGGTCAGGTCATGATGTCTTGGGTGTTACTAAGAAGGAATTTTGCATTCATATTCTAGCCATTGCTCTGGGAAGCTACCTTGATACTCGCAGAGATAGAAGAACTTTGAATCAAATATGGATAGGATAGTCCTGTTTTATGCTAAAGCAAGGAAGTGATATTGCACGTAAACCAAGTTATGCTTGATTCAAAAATAGCTCATTTTATTCAGTAAGATGCTAACTATGCCATGTTTTTTGAACTTGGCTCTCAGTTTTGATCAAGTTTCTCGTGGTTGAAAATGTTTAGTCCACAGGTCACAATTGCAACAGCAATAGTATTGTGCCACAGGTTCTTCCTTCGACAATCCCATGCCAGGAATGACAAATTTGTAAGACCTCTGTTACTAGTTGAATTTCATTTTGTCAGTCAAATTGCTCTGAAAGTTCATAGAAGGATTTTATTGTGATAATCAAAGCATGTTCTTGATTGCCTATTGGACAGAAATTTGATGTATTTCTCTTTGTTGCTGGAAGATGGTATGTGGAATTTCATTTGGTCTATTGTGTGTAATGAGGAGTTAGTATTACCAGGCCCACCCAAATAGTGTGATCCTTGCATGTGAAACCCAATAAACAACAATATGCAAGATTGTTGAAGTTTTCCAATGATAATTACTGCTAAAACTAGAAAAAGCAGTGCTCCAGGTAGATGTTCTTGAAACCTCTGGTGATGATACAAGTTTCTGTGAATGTTCAAAAATGTGGGGATGTGTTGTTCATCGAAGTCTCTTTTACTGTTCCTTTCCTCCTCTATTTAGAAATGTAGTAATGCCGTAAGTGCTACTACCAACAGGGACAAAACTGCCTTTGTGAAGGCACCATTCTGATGTTAGTTGTTAGCCAAGAAAATATTTTTCTTTCAAGCTCTATCTTTCTGGGCAACAGCAGTAATCCATAAAGATAGAAAGGTTTTCACAAAAACTTGCCAGCTTATACCTATTATATTGGTTTCTTTTTAGTTTTGACACATATGTCTGTCTTGTCATCATTTTGCTTAATTTTTTATGTTGTGATGCAATATTCAGCTTAATACAAGGAGACCTCTTCTAGTGCGGGAATTCACATAAATTGTTGGTTCGTTAATCTCCATAAAATGGAACACACATAAGTTGTTAATGTTAAATTTTAATTGTATAAACACCAATTATGCACTCTGTAGTTGACTGTTATGAGTGGAAAATCTAGACACTGCAGCTAAAGTAAAAGAAACTCGGAATATTCATGTAGTTGTTGGAAAATAGTTGTAACCTAAGCTGTTTGAGATTGTTTACATTGCATCCGTAATGTGGCTGCATATGGAATGTTAGACGGTGTTTTTGACCTTAGAAGGCTTTTTCCAATGCTGAGAAAATTGTAGAAAAGAATTGATGTATATATTCCACATAACTGCTGGGGCAATTCCAAAAGTGTTGCAATACAGTAATCAAATTTTGTAATCTTGTCAAAATATAGCTCATGCTGACTACTTAGATTGTGAAGCACTTGGGAAGAGTGCTGTTTGCTTGGATCTCTTTGAAAAAATTTGGAAGCTCATAGATTCTTGAGGATATTATTAGTATCACGTGAGCCAGCATTCTTGACGTTCCACACCTCATTTTCTGTCATCATTTTACCTTCTTGTCTTGGTTTATTTTGCAAACATAATTAAGCACACATTTCTAATCAATTTGTTGCGGTCTTTTGCAATTTAGACTTTGTTTTCGTTAAGATGTGACGTTTTCACCACAGTTGCCAAGGAATGGGAACGAAGTGGGAATGTGAACCCTGGGAATGGGAACGTTTTCGAGAACGTGGGAATGCCACATCTAAAGTGTAGGAATGAAACTGGCCTTATTTGTCAAAAACGAGTATGTTGATACTTTTGATGGGTTTTTATATAGGCATATGAACCCTTTTATGAGTAACGGTAAAAAAAAACTGAGAAGCTTCACAAAAGCAGGTTCTATTAGAAGATTTTTCTATTGTCAGTTGGGAACACGTTCCCACCACTGGAACGTGCCTGGGAACGCGTTCCCACTGCTACGGGAACATTCTCAACTGGGAACGCGTTCCCGGGAACGCCTGGTAGGTGGGAATGGGGGGAGCGCTTTCCAGGGGGTGGGAACGCAGCTAATTTTGACTCTTATATTTTTTCTTCTGTACCTTCTGGATCAGTAGCTATGGCTTTATTGATTTTTTTCTGAATTTTTTGTCATTTCTTGCTTTCATGCTTAGATGTGCGTTTGGATATCATACTCTGTTCCTTCAGCTAGTTTGACACTTTCATTGCTTCTTGGAACCTGTGCTGGACAAGTATCTCCTGCTTGGCGTGGAGTGTTTAACCAAGAGCCATCCAATGACTGAAAGACAATTTAAATGCACTAATTTTGAAAATTTTTACATGCACTAATTTGCAAGGATTTTTGTACAGCTAATTTGCATTCGTTTTGTCTATCTCATGTTCAATTGGTTGGTCAACAAATTTTTCTCAGCTGTTCAAACTTCAAGCCCTGGAAGCCAAGTCCATAAGCATATCAGCCGCATGTGTCTCATAGACACCTTGCCTTATTGATGAATAAATGAGAATGTAGGAAACTTTCATTCACTTGGCTATTATTCTTAATGCTTTTCTTAATTCGTTGCCGGCACTGTGTTTAGTCTCCAATGAAGTGATAGAAACTTGGAACACTACCTAAAGCTATGAAAGCATGCATCTTTATGCAAGTAACATGTACCGACTAGTTGATTTTGATTGTACGAGTAGGAATGTCATAGTATCTTGTTAGTGCTATGCATGAGGTTTTTGTATGGACTATTTGATGTTGATTGTATGGATAAAAATGCTGTAGTTTTTGTTAGTACTATGCATGAGGTTGATTTTCTAAAGTGTATTTGGGTGGACTTAACCATAGTTCTTTATCACATTTGGGTTAACCTTGACGTAAGATTGATGCATACAGGATTAACTCAGAGATTAATCTTCAATTCATGAATGTTGAGAACTTTTATGCAATAGGAAAGCTTTGTGCTTTTTGGCCTTCTTTAATGGATTAACCATATATATTTTCCTTGGAGAAAGTTGGGAAAGGAATGTAAAATGGTCACAAACACAGATTTTGGCAACTTCAACTTTCAGCCTTCTTTAATGGTATTAATTATATATTTTTTCCTTGGAGAAAGCTGGAAAAGGAATGTAAAATGGTCACAAACACTATGATTTTGGCAACTTCAACTTTTAGCGTTGCGTACAGAAATACTAGTTTGCAATGCTATTAGGGGTTCATCATTATCTTATGTTTTGCCATCTTCATTGGATTTGCAACAGATGGTTGCAACTGTCTGTATGTTTTTGGCTGGGAAAGTTGAGGAGACTCCAAGGCCATTACGTGACGTTATCATTCTATCTTATGAACTTCGGAACAAGAAAGATCCTGCAGCCGTCCAAAGGATTAAGCAGAAGGTAACTCTAGTTGTGAATGTGGCAAGTTCAAATACCATTTTTAGAATGCTGTATTGATGCTATTGAATTTTTTTCTACAATTAGATTAGTTCTGCATCTGCTATCTAGAATTGAGATACTTACGTTCCAAAAGTGGTGGTTGGATATCAATGAAACTGGTGAACACCAAGACATAAGGGTCTTCTGCATGGTCTATTATTCTTGTTATTTGAGAGAGAATGTGATTCTATTGACAGGATGTATTTGAAGATCAAAAGGAGCTTGTACTTCTTGGTGAGCGTCTTTTGTTGACAACATTGGAATTTGATATGAATATTCACCATCCATACAAGCCCTTGGTGACTGCCATTAAGAGATTCAAGGTGGCCCAAAATGCACTTGCTCAAGTAGCGTGGAACTTTGTGAATGATGGGTAAGTTATTCCTTTAAGTGCACTTTAGGCAGTTCACTGCTTACTGTTGTACTCCAGGCGCTACAGATGGTTTTTCCTTGTCAGGAGTGTCATGAATGATGTGTGTTCTTTAAGGATTCTTGAAATGAAGTACTGGTAAGGCTGTGCAGGCTGCGCACATCATTGTGCCTGCAGTTCAAGCCTCATCACATTGCTGCTGGGGCCATTTTTCTTGCGACCAAGTTCTTAAAGGTCAAACTGCCCTCTGCTGGGGACAACGTATGGTGGCATGAGTTTGAAGTGACTGCTCAACAGCTGGAAGGTACCTAAGCACGAACTTAATCATGGCATCATACACTGCTTAGGATTTATATTTTAAAACAAAGAATAAATAAAAGTGCTGATTTTCAAGTTACGTTGACCAATATTAGGCTTCTATTGTTAATTATAGTTTTGAACGAATTTCCTGAATGGATTTGGCTAGGATCTTCTGAGGCAGGTCATTACTCTTAAGACCACCTTATCTTTTTCCTTTAGTATACTTGCTGTGTTTGTGTTTCCTTGCAGAGATGTGCTTATAGGTTGGCAGGTAAATTGCATTAGTTACACATGCAATGAATGCTTAGTGCTGTATAAAAATAGGCTGGACTACAGCGATGCATTTCGCACATTCAGATCACAAAATTTTACAGCATACCAAATTTTTCAATGATAGAGAACCTTCTAGACTTCCCACTTGCTTATGGGACTCATCATGTATTTGCCCCACATTACATCAACCTAGGAGTTTGGACCCTCCTATGTTGATGTGACCTTCACACTACTGAGTTCCATCACCATGTATTGCTAGGGACACTTTCTTGTGTGCCCCCTACATTAAGTTATGAAGAGTAAAAGTGGTGCTCATTGACGTTGGCCATAATACTCTATCGAATGTCTTTGGTTGACTCATATACTTGCTAACCACCTTGGTGCATAAGAGATGTTTGGCTTGTGGTTGCTGCGTAGACGAGACTACTAATAAGTCACGTTTAAAGTAGGATGTGCTTATGGTGATAAATGCTAAACTGAATGTTGCAACATAGTATGAACCAGATATGGTTGTTGACTAGCCACATGTATTCCTCACAATCCAAAGAGGCCAAGAATGTCGACCAACATTAACAAGAGTTGTATCAAATCATCTTAAGCTTGCTGTATTGACTACGAATGCTACACAAATGTGGACAAGAAGGGATCTTTTTGTGCAATGAAACCTTTTCCTGAATCCTTCATCGCAATAGAAAGAACTCCTAGAAGATGAAGCTGTTGAAAAAATGGTGTCATTACTACAAAGGAACACTTCTACACATCTCTTGCAAAGACACTCATGGACATCAGAATCAATAAGCTGTCAAGTGCTTAGTGGAGACCCTAATTATACTAGTTCGTAGGTCCTTAAGGGAAGGAACCTTCTAGAAGGCTATCAATTTGGATGTTCCAAAAGGGTTTGCTGTACCATATGACTTGGTCATTGGCCCAGCAAGTCTCAAAAACAGAACCCATCCTGAAGGGTGGATTGTTTTTAAAAGCCTCTAGATGTTTTTGATTGCATCTGATGATTGTGGGTGTTTGTCTAAGGCTTTGTGGTTGGACTCCATTGTGTTGAAGATTCTGATGAGAATCGGTGAGGGTGATATGCTCTGCTTCCACTGAAGAGAGATATAAATAAGAAGAAATCGCGAAACAGTCGCGACAACCACGATCCTCTTGCGATTCGGATGGAGTTTAGATGCGATCGCTGGACACTCCGGCTGAATCACTCCTAAAATCCTCCAGAATGTAGTCAGGCACTGCTGATCTACGTTTATAAAATTAATGTAGCATTCAACATAGTTTCAACCAAGGTGCGGAATTAAAATGAACAAGGAAACTTAGACACACGAATAACAGCAGACGCATTTGCATTCGAGATCAGACACAACAAGAAAATCATCTACATTGATCCTTTTCTGATTTCTTCAAGCACTGCATGCAAATCCACGCAGTGCGTTGGCGTGGAAGAAACACGGTTCTCTCACGAGTAATCGTCTCGCTTTACTAGCGGACAATTGGATCTACAGATCCTAGACAAAATTGTCTTCGCACGCAGGTGGACATGTATTTTGTAATTTCATCTTGATTGCTTACTAGCATCAGACTACTTCATTACACTGTATGTGTAATCTGTCTCCTGTTGTGCCAAATATCATCTAGTAAGTATATAGTCACTCTTTGTAACTTTAAGATTAGAGTGATTAAGCATCTACAACTAATCGGGAAATTACAGAAGTGGCGGATTAGCCACGACCTAGATTGTATCTACTGATGTCATGCTATCATTTCAGACATCTGTACTTCTGGGTACTTGTGTGATCTTTGCTGGTACTCTTTGGAGCGTGAGGGCAAAAAGTCTTTCGCGACATTTTTTGTGTTGCGTCGTTGGTTTCGTTTCCGTCGTCTGACTTTCTCGTGCTCGACCGCAAAAGATTCTTGTTCGCGAATCTTTCTCGTTCGTGTCTTCCCGTCAGGTGTTCGCAAAACTTTCGTGTTTCGTGTCTCTCGACTTTCGTGTTCGCGAACATCTTCGTCAGGCAGAGGGCTGAAAGCTAGCAAAGCTTTGTAATTAGAAACGTTTTGTTTCTTTAGCTCCCTCTCAAAGCATGATAGCTTTACGATCCTGAGACTGCTCCTCTGTCTCTCAAAGAGTTCTTTGTCCAGGGCTTTGGTGAAGATGTCAGCAACCATGTCTTTCGTTCCGATGAAGGTGGTCTGCAGCATCCTCTTTTCAATTAGATCCCTGATCAAGTGATACTTGGATCGCAATATGCTTCGTTCTCAAATGGAGCACATGATCTTTCGTTGGATGTATTGCAGAGGTGTTGTCCTTCTGCAAAACCAGAGGCTCGTTCCTTGTTTCACCCAATCGTTGGCCATCTTTGCTGCCGCAACGTACTCTGCTTTGCAGGATGACTGGGCCACAATTTTCTGCTTTTTGCTGACCCAGAGATCTGCTGCTCCTGATATGATGGTGCATCCTCCCGAGACGCTTTTACAATCGTCCTTGAGAGATGCCCAGCTAGCATCGCTGTAGAAAAGTATCCTGAAATCTGCCCATCTGTAACTCTGACATATACATTGGAATCAACCAACAGAGGCTTGAATCCTAATGATTTCAGGGCTTGATCTTTCTTTTTGTACCATTGTCGAGCTGATTGTTTCAGACTGTAGATGCTTCTATGCATTCTGCATGCATAGTCAGGAAGTGAATTCGAGACATATCCTAAGGGTTGATCCATATAGACTTCTTCGTCTAGTTCGCCATGCAAGAAAGCTGTCTTCTCGTCCACAATGTGGATCTTGAGGTCATAAGCTGATGCATATGCAAGTAACAGACATAGGGACGAATGTTTAACGATAGGAGAGAAGGTTTCAGAGTAGTCAATACCATATCTCTGAGAGAAACCCTTCGCTACCAGTCTTGCCTTGTATTTTGTCACATTCCCATCTGGTCTATATTTGAGCTTGAAAACCCATTTGCATTTGACAGTCTTGCGCTTATGTGGTAATGGCTGCAACGTCCATACTTGGTTCTTCCTCATGGACTCCATCTCTTCGTTCATGGCTTGGATCCATTTGTCTTTTTCTGGACTTTCAATCGCTTCCTCGAAAGTCTGTGGTTTGCCACTGAATCAGCAGAACTCTTCTGATATGGAAGCTGAGCTGCCTGACACATATCTTGCTGACGCTCTTCGTGGTCTTGTCGACCTTCTAGGAGATCCTCCTGGAACAACTATGCCTTTGCCTTTGTCTGCTCTGCTCGGTCCGAAACCATCTTGGTTTACAGGAATTGCGGCAGGAGGTTGCCTCTCGAATCTTTCTTCTTCTGATTCGTCGCTCGAATGGGAGACGACTCAAAAATTTTCGTTTTCGTGTTCGTCCTCTGTGCTCCCTCTGTCATTGGCGGCAGATCATAGTACTGTCTCTCCAGAACTTCGTAGCTGACAGGATCGTCATTGGCCATTGTCCTGCTCTCATCAAATCTGACATCTCTCACTGTCTTCACAGTGTTCGTGTCTGGCATGTAGACTCTGTAGTATGATGAATTGTTGTCATAACCTACCAGAAATCCCTGCTCGGCTTTCTCATCAAGCTTCTTTCGAAGCTTATCAGGAATATGTGCATAAGCTGCACAACCAAAGATTCTGACGTGAGATAGATTGGGCTTTCTACCCCACCATAGCTCGTGTGGTGTCGTGTGAGGGACACCAGACTTGCCTGTCCTGTTTTGGATGTATTCGGCTGTAGCTACTGCTTCAGCCCACAGTACCCTTGGAGCCTTCGAGTAGGCCATCATGCATCTGGCTGCTTCCATCAGGGTCCTGTTCTTCCGTTCAGCAACACCATTGTGCTGCGGTGTGTAGGCTGCAGTCCTTTTGTGAATGATGCCACGATCATTGCAGAAGTCAGTGAAGCGATTCGAGATGTATTCGCCAACTCGATCTGTTCTGATTTGCTTCACTTTATTGCCTGTACATCTTTCAGCCCAATTCACATATTTTGTGAATTTATCAAGTGCTTCAGATTTGTTCTGAATAAAATACACTCTAGCAAATTTGCTATAGTCATCAATGAAGGTTATATAATACTTTGAACCTCCTACTGAGATCACGTTGAATGGTCCGCAGATGTCAGAATGCACTAGCACCAGAATCTTGGTCGTTCTATAGGAGTCTTTGATGAATGGAGTGTGCGACATCTTGCCCTTCAAACATGCATCACAGGTGGTCGAACTGGTTGCATTCGAGATGCTGACCCCTGTTATCGCTCCATGATGACTTGCTTGGTAAAGTGCCATTGAGTTCATGTGGCAGAGTCTTCTGTGCCACAGAGTGTCTGGCGAGTCATCATGAGTCTGATGCACCTGATCTTCAGGTAGGCGTACCTTTAGATGATATAGGTTTCCTTTCCTTCTGCCTTGAGCGATCAATGTACTGGTACTGGCGTCAATCACGTTGCATGCTTCGTTAGAAAACGTCACACGCATTCCTGCATCTGCTATTCTTGCTACAGAAAGCAAGTCTTGTTGCAGAGTAGGCACAAACAGAACGTCTTCGAGTCGTTTGTCTCTGTCGTTGGTGTTGAGCCATAGTAAACCAATACCGTTCACTTGATGCTTAGATCCATCTCCAAGAACTATGAATCTTGAAGGATCTGCACTTATGAAATCAGACATTATTCGTCTTGATGTCACGAAGTGTGAGGTGGCTCCCGAGTCTAGGATCACCTCATGTGTGTCAGATGTTGATGCTGCACACATGTCTTCACAGATGTAGGCGGTCGAACAGTTTCTGTTCGTTCTTTCTTCGCCCATCTTGGAGCTCTTGGGCTCCTCGACGTAGGATGAACTATTGCTGTTCTCCTGTCTGTTCTGTGCTGATTTGTTTCTCGGGTTCTGGCGGCAATCCATGGCTGCATGACCCTTCTTGTGGCAATGGATACACTCAATCTTGGGATTGAACCAGCAGGTATCTACTGTTTGCCCGTCTCTTCTGCATCTCACGCAAGTCTTCTTGTCTGCACCTTGTTGTTTCGACCTCCCTTTGTTCTTCTAGTTGCTCTTGCTGGTCCCCTCTGCTTGCTGATCACGATCCTGCCTCTGATTCGACTCCCTCTTAGGCTTAAATTGTTTCTTGGATTTTTCTTTGTTGCCGTAGCGGGCCTGGTCAGAACCATCCTTGTGATCAAGGTGTTCTCTAGCCTCGACTTCCTCTCGAATCTCGACAATCGCCTTTTCGAGATTCATGGTAGGATCTTTCGCGAGCAAGGTCCTCGTTGTCTGGAATGATCTGGGTAAGGCTCTCAACAGGTACGTGAGCTGCTTCTCAGCTGACACGGCGCAGAGTTATGTAGTGATAGAAACAGATCCTTCATCTTCCTTACGAAAGAAGTGAGGTCTTTTCCATCCCACTGTAAATTCGTCAGCTGATCTTCCAGCATCATGATTTGACTTCTTGATTTCGTCTAAAATTTGGTGAGTAATGCATCCCACATCTCCTTAGCTTTGGAAAGTGTTGCCAGGTCAAGTGTGAGACTATCTTCGATGGAAGATGATAGCAAGGCTACTGCCTTGTCGTTTTTCTCCCTCCATTCGCATAGCTCCTTGCTTGATGTTGTAGGCATTTCTTCTGTGCCATCCACCCAGGGGAATAATCTTTTACCCTTGAGTATGAGTGATGTCTTAACTTTCCAGGCTAGAAAGTTAGATCCTGAAGAATCAAGAATTGTGCAGATCTTGCTCTGCATGCTGCTGATTGAAGCCATTGCTTCTGAAGTCTGTTCTCTTGTTGTTTGGTTGTTTGTCTGAATGCTTGGCCTCCTGGATCTGATAGCTTCTTGGCTATGTCAGATTATGATAAGACAGGTAGGCTTTGATACCACTGATGAACGTGAGGGTGATATGCTCTGCTTCCACTAAAGAGAGATATAGAATAGAAGAAATCGCGAAACAGTCGACAACCACGATCCTCTTGCGATTCGGATGGAGTTCAGATGCGATCGTTGGACACTGCCTGCTGAATCACTCCTACAATCCTCCACAATGTAGTTAGGCACTGCTGATCTACGTTTATAAAATTAATGCAGCATTCAACATAGTTTCAACCAAGGTGCAGAATTAAAATGAACAAGGAAACTTAGACACACGAATAACAGCAGTCGCATTTGCATTCGAGATCAGACACAACAAGAAAATCATCTATATTGATCCTTCTCTGATTTCTTCAAGCACTGCATGCAAATTCACGTAGTGCGTTGGCGTGGGAGAAACACGGTTCTCTCACGAGTAATCGTCTCGCTTTACTAGCGGACAGTTGGATCTACAGATCGTAGATAGAATTTTCTTCGCACGCAGGCGGACATGTATTCTGTAATTTCGTCTTGATTGCTTACTAGCATCAGACTACTTCATTACACTATATGTGTAATCTGTCTCCTGTTGTGCCAAGTATCATCCAGTAAGTATATAGTCGCTCTTTGTAACTTTAAGATTAGAGTGATTAAGCATCTACAACTAATCGGGAAATTACAGGAGTGGCGGATTAGCCATGACCTAGATTGTATCTGTTGATGTCATGCTATCAGATCAGACATCTGTACTTCTGGGTACTTGTGTGATCTTTGCTGGTACTCTTTGGAACGTGAGTGCAGAAAGTCTTTCGCGACATTTTTTGTGTCGCGTCGTTGGTTTCGTTTCCGTCGTCTAACTTTCTTGTGCTTGATTGCAAAAGATTCTCGTTCGCGAATCTTTCGCGTTCGTGTCTTCCCATCAAGTGTTCGTGAAACTTTCGTGTTTCGTGTCTCTCGACTTTCGTGTTCGCGGACATCTTTGTCAGGCAGAGGGCTGAAAGCTAGCAAAGCTTTGTAATTAGAAACGTTTTGTTTCTTCAGATTGCACATCTCCATTGTGCATTTTCCTAGACATAACATCGACATACATGTGAATCGCTTTGCTCTTCTTGTAATGTGCACTTTGATATAACTTCTAATGACTGAGCATGTCTTCGTCAAAGTTTTACCTGCTTACAAGTTTTATGTAGAAACTCGGACTACTAAATAAATTGCTATACAAGGATACCTTCTCTAAAACTTGGAATGTATTGACAGAATTCCCTCTCTTGACTTGCTAGGAGGGATTTTCTCACCTCTGAACAAGGATAGAGTCTTCTAGAACACGCATGCTGGCTGACAGGAGCACAGACTGCTCCAATACTACATAGGAAAATAGACAGGACTATAGTGATACTACTTGTCACACTCAAATGACACAATTGTACAACACACAGAATCTGAAAAAACTATAAACTATCCCAATTGTACACCAAACGCCTTAAACTAGAATGTTACGCTGCGGTTCTTACCTTGTGCAGTGCTGAGAACTTTCGCACAGCTACACACACTACTGATGCCCAACGTGACAAAAAAAACTTCTGGCAAGTGGGGATCAGAGCACATTTATACCCTGGATTGGAATCGATTGGCCTTCCCACTCTCTTATGAGACTCTTCATATACTTGCCACACATCGTAGGTCTTGGATGACCTTGGTGGGACTGACCTAAGTCTACTTGACCAGTCCCTACTTACATCTGCCATTGACATATTTCTAGGGAAGCATGTCCTTATGCAATCTTGAATATACAAGTACAGTTACTTGTCCGTTGAAGATTGCACTTCTCATTTGTTGTGTCGGGTATTATCCTTGACGTAACATCAATATAGTTTTTTGCTATATTAATGGGCATGTGGTTCTATTTTGAGATTTTTGTCCAAGTGACGGCCAGCTGAGTTTTGCTGATTCTTTCATAAAGCTCTTTGCCGGCCAGCTATGCTTCTAGTTAGGTTTTGAGCAAGCTGAAGTGCTGAAATGTATTCATGATCAAGTTTGCCCTTAAGCTCTGGAGAGTGATAGAAACTTAGAATGCTGGTTGCTGTACAGCAGTACAACCTGGATACATGTTTGTGCATGTGACTTGCAACTACTCTTGGGTACTGATGATGTGAGTAGGGATGTCATAGCATTTGGTCCATGCTATTCATGATGTTGTTGATGGTCTAATACTTTGTAGTTGAACCAAAGTGTGGAATATTGTTCGTCTCGTGTGTTATGTTTGCTATTATCCTTGACATAACATATAGCCTACTTGTCCATTGACTTTGACCAGACTAGAATAAATGTGACTCAAGTGAAATATAAAAGACATAATTTATAAGCCTTGGGGGCACCAACCATTACAAAATAGGCATGACATTCTAGTGAGTAAAGTGTTACTGATGGAAATTCCAATGCAACACTTTACCAAGACTTGATTTGAAGAATGGCCTAGCCTTTAATCTTGATCGTCACAGCATGTCAATCACACATGGTTGAGATAATTTTGACTATCCAAAGCTAGAGTGAATTGATGTAATGAATTAGTCATGATCTGAAATCTATCTTGGGTACTTTTTGGCTAATCACAGAAGTAAGCAATCAAATGCTAGAGTTATATGAGCAGAACAAGGCTGGACCAAGTTCTCGTGCAAGTGATCCGAGTGTCAGCGCAGGGGCTTGTAATGGGTATAAAACAGAGATTGCTAGTCATGGACATCCTGAAGGGCCTATCTCAGGAAATGGTTTCTCTCAATCATCCCATGTTGACTCTTTCACTGTAACTCATGATCACAATGCAGAGGCTGCAGTGCCAACCTCTCAACGTGAGGTAAATTTTCATTCCCGGGATTCTTCCAAAGGATATCTGCATGGTGGGCTTGAAGGGCGGAAACAAGGGGTTTATGCAGATTTCAGTGAAGAAGATCATGCAAAGAAAGGTGGAACACCTCCAAATTTTCAGGAGCCAGTGCATTTTAGCCACAGTAGAACAGACACACATATTATGAATGGTTTCCCAAAATTGTCTACAGCTGGCCAAGAGCTTAGAGAGGAAACAACTGGTCATGGTCATCATGTGGAAGATTCAGTGGGGATCAAGGAAAGTTCCAACAGCAGAAATGGTACACACATGTTTCCTGTGGCAGCCGCACCAAAGTTGAAATACACAAGGCCAGAATCACGGGAAGATCTGCTTGTTGGGCAAGATGAAATTCATGGGCAGAGGAAACACAGTGAAGAGAAAGAACTATTGATGGGCCATTTGAAAGAGGATGCAAAAAGGCCTGCTGGAGTCAAGTCCAAACTCAGGAAGGAAAACGAAGGAAGGCAAAGGCCTTTGGTAAATGCTCAGGAATTAAAGAATGACACTGTCAAGGATTCTACAGAGCGAAAGAGAAAATCAAAATTTAGTGGGGGAGAAAAATTTATCAGAGTCAAGCAGGAAGTTAATAATGGGAACGAAATTGTTTCTAGGGGGCTTGAAAATGCTGTAGAAGTTACAACTAGGGAGGGTCTGCTCAAGCAAGACCCAGCTGAGCGCAGAAGAAGAGACGTAACGAGTTCGTCAGAGATTTCAAATGACCACGAAGGTGAGTTATGGAGCACAATAAAACACAAGAAATCAACTAATGCAGGTCAACCTCACCTCAATACAAAAGGGCAAAAAGCCTTTGAAAAAGGAAACTTACACAGTACAAACTTGCAGACGGTAAAATTGTCTGAAGGAGCAGCTGATCAAATTGAAGAAGGTGAGTTTGGTGCCCAGTTACAAAATCATTTTCCGAAAGTATTGGGTGGAAGGCATCTTTCACCAGATGGTATTGGGAAAGCTCGCCAGCACCCTGGCACACGTGAGGGATCTTATGATAACAAGCATTGGCATGGGAACAATCAATCCAGCCTTAATTCTGGCTATCATCAAGACCTGCAAAAAGCAGATCAAGACATCAATCGGCACTGGCACAAGGATCAAGCCTGGCAGGAGAGGGATTCAAAAAAGGTTCGTCACGATCATGTGAAGTGATGAATGTTCTTAGTTACAAGGAAAATACCCAGCAAAATTATGGGTCAGAATGATTTTTGCAGTAGTATAGTTATACCTATTCTTCCATCGAAATTTGACAGAATATTGAATTGTTCATATTCTTGAGATTAATACATTTACACAGTTTTAGATGCTGTCAAGAACTAGCGTCTAGAATTGAAGACTTTTAACAAGCTTCATATATTGCTGTCTATATAACTGCATAGGGGTACCATGACAACCCATTTAGGGATATGTGGCATTGTATCCAGGCCGAAGCATATTGCATGATTTTATAAATTGGGCATTAAAAAGTATTGAGGATTTCTCAGCAGCTGTTGATAGTTGTAAAATAGGATGGCGAAACTTTGTTATGAGTGCTAGTTGTATCACTGTCGTGGATTTACACCAAGGGTTGGCATTATGAAGCAGCAAGTAGGGAGGGCTTAATAAGATAACTATAAGCTGTCTTGGTATTTGTACTACTATTATGGAGTACCAGTTGCAGAGGGTCGATGATATGTCCTACAGAATTAAAGCTGAGTATCTAATGTCTCTCATTCATCCTGGGGAATCAGGATTCACTTGCCAAATGAGACCCTAGTGCATCTCAGATACCAAATTGGGTTTAGCATTTTAAGGAAAATATCTTGTTCAATGGTCAAGGTCTGATAGCATGTATGGAGTTGTACTACAATCATCCTAGTTGCAATGTTTAATTGGGATGATGAAATGCTTGTATCTCTTATTGGAAAATCTATGTCAATACACCTGATATTTGCATTGTAGGAATTTCGATTCCATAACGTGACGATATTATATTTCTCTGAGCCATTGTGAGATGTTACATAATTCTTTACAAGTGTGGCTCTTATTGATTTTGAAATCTCCTGAAACAGTGGTTTTCTCTTTATCAGTAAGCATATCTTGGGGCTGCTTTGAATTTTGCGGTTGGGAAATCTAACTTCCATTACACTGATCAGTACAGTACAAAGTAAAACTCCACAAGAAGCTTGGACGGGAAATAAACCAAGTGTCAATTATATAAGAGTATTTGATTGGTTGTGAATCAACTAGCCAATCTAGACATATTGTTGACAGTTTTGTGTTTTGATAGCCAGAGCTGCATATTACATATGCTGAGTTACCAACTACATTTACAATCAAACCTTATCGAGAAAAATCATGACTCTGTAAGTGAAAAGCTTATGATCGTATGATTTGCAAAACAGAATTGTTGTCTGCTAACATTCTTACAAAAGAATTTCCAAGGGATAAGCATTCAAAGTGCAATAAAATGTTAAATTTGAAGATTAGAACATGTTTGAATTCACATAAAGAAAGAGTTTGTCTGATCTTTGTCGATACAACACCAATCTTCATCAATCGACACACATGCCACAAATCAGTTACTGATTTGAGATCAGAGATAGTATCACCGTTCTGGAAAGTGATACCATGACATACCTAATTCGATAGCGAGCTTTGCTAATGCCGAGGTTGATATCATTTTCCTCCAAGTACAATGTTATGGTTAATTCTTGCGGCCTACTATATTTTTGATGAAGGCTTTATTATGCTTTAGTTGTAAAATAAAAGGCCATCGTCTGGCACATATCTTGCTGGCGCTCTTTGTGGTCTTGTCGACCTTTTGGGAGATCCTCCTGGGACAGCTATGCCTTTGCCTTTGTCTGCTCTGCTCGGTCCGAAACCATCTTGGTTTACAGGAACTGTGGCGGCAGGTTGCCTCTCGAATCTTTCTTCGTCAGATTCGTCGCTTGAATGGGAGATGACTCGAAAATCTTCGTTTTCGTGTTCGTCCTCTGCTCCCTCTGTCATTGGTGGCAGGTCATAGTACTGTCTCTCCAGAACTTCGTAGCTGACAAGATCGTCATTGGCCATTGTCCTGCTCTCATCGAATTTGACATCGCTCATTGTTTTCACAGTGTTCGTGTCTGGCATGTAGACTCTGTAGTATGACGAATTGTTGTCATAACCTACCAGAAATCCCTTCTCGGCTTTCTCATCAAGCTTCTTTCGAAGCTTATCAGGAATATGTGCATAAGCTGCACAGCCAAAGATTCTGACGTGAGACAGATTGAGTTTTCTATCCCACCATAGCTCATGTGGTGTCGTGTGAGAAACACCAGACTTGCCTGTTCTGTTCTGAATGTATGTGGCTGTAGCTACTGCTTTAGCCCACAGTGTCCTTGGAGCTTTCGAGTAGGCCATCATGCATCTGGCTGCTTCCATCAGGGTTCTGTTCTTTCGTTTAGCAACACCATTGTGTTGCGGTGTGTAGGCTGCAGTTCTTCTATGAATGATGCCACGATCATTGCAGAAGTCAGTGAAGCGATTCGAGATGTATTTGCCACCTCGATCTGTTCTGATTTGCTTCACTTTATTGCCTGTACATCTTTCAGCCCAATTTACATATTTTGTGAATTTATCAAGTGCTTCAGATTTGTTCTGAATAAAATACACTCTAGCAAATTTGCTATAGTCATCAATGAAGGTTATATAATACTTTGAACCTCCTACTGAGATCACGTTGAATGGTCCGCAGATGTCAGAATGCACTAGCTCCAGAATCTTAGTCGTTCTGTAGGAGTCTTTGACGAATGGTGTGCGTGACATCTTGCCCTTCAAACATGCATCACAGGTGGTCGAATTGGTTACATTCGAGATGCTGACCCCTATTATTGCACCATGATGGCTTGCTTGGTAAAGTGCCATTGCGTTCATGTGGCAGAGTATCCTGTGCCACAG
Organism: Diphasiastrum complanatum; assembly: GCA_029204225.1. NCBI lineage: Eukaryota > Viridiplantae > Streptophyta > Lycopodiopsida > Lycopodiales > Lycopodiaceae > Diphasiastrum > Diphasiastrum complanatum. The sequence continues at coordinate 34,069,313 of CM055100.1, forward strand.
AGTGTCTGGTTGGTCATCATGAGTCTGATGCACTTGATTTGCAGCTAGGCGTACTTTCAGATGATATAGGTTTCCTTTCCTTCTGCCTTGAGCGATCAAAGTATTGGTACTGCCATCAATCACGTTGCATGCTTTGTCAGAAAACATTACATGCATCCCTGTATCTACTATTCTTGCTACAGAGAGCAAGTCTTGTTGCAAAGTAGGCACGAACAGAACATCTTCGAGTCATTTGTCTCTGTTGTTGGTGTTGAGCCATAGTGAACTAATACCGTTTACTTGATGTCTAGATCCATCTCCAAGAACTATGAATCTTGAAGGATCTGCACTTCTGAAATCAGACATTATTCGTCTTGATGTCACGAAGTGTGAGGTGGCTCCTGAGTCTAGAATCACCTCATGTGTGTCAGATGTTGATGCTGCACACACGTCTTCACAGATATAGGTGGTCGAACAGTTTTTGTTCGTTCTTTCTTCACCCATTTTCGAGCTCTTCGTCTTCGTCTGCTTCAACTTTCGAGTTCGCGAACCGTTCGTCTTCGTTTCCTTTGACTTTCGAGTTCGCGAACCGTTCGTTTTCGTTTCCTTTGACTTTCGAGTTCGCGAAACTTTTTGTGCTTCGTGTCTCCTGACTTTCGTGTTCGCGAACATCTGAATAGGCAGCAGTGTGAAGATCTCATGGCCTCTTTCGTCTTTCAGTCCAGGGAATGTGGACTCATCGAATTTCACATCTCTGTTCGAAACAACCTTCTTCGTGGTTGGGTTGTAGAGCCTGTACACATGTGTTCTGTTCGAGTAGCCGACCATGATTGTTTGTTCAGATTTGTCATCGGGGTTGTTTCTTTTTTCTTTGGGAATGTGCTTGTATGCTGCACATCCAAACACAAGTACGTATGACAGATCAGACTTTTTGCCTGTCCACATTTCGTATGGTGCTTTGTTTTCCAGCGCTGTCATTGTAGATCTGTTCTGTAGGTGTACAGTTGCAGCTATTGCCTCAGCCCAGAATTGACCTGGCAATTGAGCTTGTGTCATCATGCATCTGGCTGCTTCGACTAGGGTTCTGTTTTTTCTTTCTGCCACACCGTTGTATTCTGGTGTGTATGCAGGAGTGAACTGGTGTTCTATTGAAGATTTACAAGACCTAGCTATGGAGTATCTTAACTCAGATGCTAGATCAACTATGAAAGCTTGAGAAAACTTGGCTATGGAAATATCACCCACAAGGAGAATTGCATGAGCATCTCACAAACTCAAAAGTCTCAAGAAGAAATGAATTGCTAGAGAGAGAGGAGGGCGTGGGTCCTCCAAATCCCTTGTGAGGCAAGCACCTCCTTTACATGCATGGAAAGTCTAGGTGTCAACCATGGGAGTGAGCTACTTGGCCAAGTGGGCCACTTGCACTAATTTACATAATTTAACAAAAGGGGGGGTCATGCATTTAATTAAAACATGCCCCATGAGTTATGTACAACTTAACTAATGCTTAGCCAAAAGGGGTAAAATAGGCATTACTCTTCAACACCCCCCCTTAATGGCAATTTTATTCAAACTGACACCCAACAAAGTTCTGAACTTTTCAAACTTATCTTTACTAAGTGGTTTAGTAAAAATATCAGCTGTCTGGTCGTTGGTGTCGCAATAAACTAGCTCGATCTCCCCACTGTGCACTTTCTCTCGTATAAAATGCTGGTCCACCTCTATATGTTTTGTCCGTGCATGATAGACTGGATTCCTTGCAAGCTGAATGCAGCTTTGGTTATCACAATGTAACAATGTTGGTCTTACTTGAGCAATCTGCATGTCCTCAAGTAGACGGCGTAACCAAATGGCTTCACAGGCGGACCTCGTAGTTGCCCTGTACTCAGCTTCGGTAGACGATAGAGCAATAATAGGCTGCTTCTTACTGCACCACGATATAGCCCCTGAACCTAGGCTGAAACAATAGCCTGTCGTCGATCTCCGATCGTCTCTATCACCTGCCCAATCAGAATCTGAATAGCCTTCCAGCTGAAGGTTCCCGTCATCCGTGTATCCAATCCCATAAGTCACTATCCCTCTCACATATCGTAGGATCCGCTTGGCTGCCTTCCAATGTGCTTCGGTAGGCTTACACATGTATTGACTTGCGATTCCAACCGCATAAGCAATATCTGGCCTGGTGGTAGTAAGGTAAATCAGGCTGCCCACTAACTGACGATAGAGCGTCTCATCTGCAAATGCTGGACCATCATCTTTTGATGGCTTGTTGCTTGCATCCATGGGTGTGCTGATTGGTTTGCTTTCTTGCATGTTAAACCTCTTCAATAATTTCTGTGCATACTTTGCCTGTGAGATAAAAAGACGACGCTTTCCTTTCCAAACTTCAACTCCTAGGCAATAGTGTAGCAAACCCAAATCTTTCATTTCAAACTCATTAGAAAGATTCTTCTTAACACAAGCAATAAGCTTCTTATTGCTTCCCGTGATGAGTAGATCATCCACATAGAGCACAACAACCACAAAGTCTTCTCCTTCCCTGAAGACATAAAGATTGCAATCAGACTTACTCTTCTCAAACCCTTGCCTTGCAAAGTACTCATCAATTCGGCTATACCAAGCCCTTGGCGTCTGTTTGAGCCCATACAAGGCTTTCCTAAGCCTGCAAACCAGATTCTCCTTGCCTGTTATTTCAAATCTCTGCGGTTGTTCCATGTAAACCTCCTCCTGTAGGTGCCCATTAAGAAAGGCACTCTTGACATCCATTTGATGGACATCCCAACCAAAATATGAGGCTATAGCCAAAACGGTCCTGATAGATGTCATTTTAGCAACAGGTGCGAATGTCTCATCATAGTCTAGCCCCTCTTGCTGAGCATAGCCTTTCGCCACCAACCTTGCCTTGTACTTGTCCACTGTTCCATTGGCATGAAACTTGGTCTTATAGACCCACTTGCAACCTATTGGTTGCTTCCCTTCTGGCAATGTAGTGAGCTCCCATGTGTCATTCTTGACAATGGAGTCGTACTCCTCCTGCATGGCATGTTGCCATACCTTTTCTCTCACGGCTTCGTGAAAGAATTGTGGCTCATCTGCATTCAGAATAGTGGACATAAGAGAAAAGTTAGTCTCTTGTCTCTCATGAGACCTAAGAGATCTTCTGACACCCTGTTCACTGCTCTCTCCTTCTTCAATCATTTGACCTTCTTTGATTGTTTCCCAATACCACCTAGGTAGCTTCTTCCTAGCAGTAGGTGATGTGGATGGTGACCACGTATCCCATGGTACTGTTTTAGTCTTCCGTTTGTCCCCAACTTCTGCTTCTGGTACTTGGCCAAAAAGAGGTCTCGAACTAGTAGGTTCGGTTTCCTGTTGTTGCTCCTGCACTTGAGGCTTACAGGACTCTTGACTAGGATCCTCATCCGTGGAATCAATCAAGGGTATGAACTTAGTAATTCCTTCCTTCTCCTGCTCCTGTATCTTGGGTGCATGCTCTTCATCAAAGATGACATCTCGACTTAGGATCTTCCTCCTATTTTCGAGATCATGTAGCACATAAGCTTTCTCACCTTCACTATACCCAAGAAAGACACACTTTACGGATTTTGCATCAAGTTTCTTCCGCAAGTCCTTTGGTATATGTGCATATGCTGTACACCCAAATACTCGAAGGCTGCCCACCTTGGGCTTGTTGCCACTATATGCCTCTTCTGGCGTGATTCCTTCAACTGCTTTGGTTGGACTTCTATTCAATAGAAAAACAGCAGTTGCTACCGCTTCTGCCCAAAAGGAATTTGGCAACCCCTTTGCCTTGAGCATGCTCCTCGCACACTCAACTATAGACCTGTTTTTCCGCTCAGCCACGCCGTTTTGCTGCGGTGTATGTGGAGCAGTAAACTGTCTCTTTATCCCACATGCTTTGCAAAGATCTTTGAACTCATCAGAAATATACTCACCACCCTTATCTGACCTGAGAGTCTTTAACCTCTTTCCTGTGTGGTTTTCCACCATAGCTTTCCACTGTTTGAAGTATTTGAACGCTTCAGATTTCAGTTTCAGAAAATAGACCCATACCTTCCAAGAGAAATCATCTACGAAGGTCATGAGATAGTATTAGTTAAGTTGTACATAACTCATGGGGCATGTTTTAATTAAATGCATGACCCCCCCTTTTGTTAAGTTATGTAAATTAGTGCAAGTGGCCCACTTGGCCAAGTAGCTCACTCCCATGGTTGACACCTAGACTTTCCATGCATGTAAAGGAGGTGCTTGCCTCACAAGGGATTTGGAGGACCCACGCCCTTCTCTCTCTCTAGCAATTCATTTCTTCTTGAGACTTTTGAGTTTGTGAGATGCTCATGCAATTCTCCTTGTGTGTGATATTTCCATAGCCAAGTTTTCTCAAGCTTTTATAGTTGATCTAGCATCTGAGTTAAGATACTCCATAGTTAGGTCTTGTAAATCTTCATGGTATCAGAGCAGGTTGTCTAGCCTGTGAGTCTGAGAGTGAGAGAAACTTCAGTGCTTAGATTCTTGAGAAGATTCTTATCTTCTACAAGCACCTCAATTTTGAAAGAGGGAGCATTTGATCTACAGGTGTCAGATCAGGTGGAGTCTTGCACTGTTGGAGAGCTATTGGCAAGGGGAGTGGGATGATCCAAAAACTTTCTAAATCTGGCTAAGTTTTGGAGAGTCTTTCTGGAGGAGCTTACACAAAAGTAGGGCGCACTTTCTGTAGGGGCTTCTGGTTTCTGTTCCAGTGGAGCCTAGTGCTTGTGCTAGTGAGGCCACACCAAGTGGCAAAGACAAAAGCAGGAGCTGAAGGGTTGCCTTGAAGTGGCTACATACCCTAGTTTGGGGTTAAACCCTTGTTGCTGGAAGCTGTTCTTTTCTGATCTCTTTCAAGTTGAGCTTCTGTTTTAAGCACAGATTTTAACATGGCAAGTCTTGGGGAGAGTTTGCTGGGTGAATCTAGCAAACTAGATGGCACAAACTACCGAGTGTGGAAGTTCAAGATAGCCAATATCTTGATGGATAAGAATTGTTGGGAGGTCATGACAGGTACAGAACCTGTACCAACATCTGATCCTGAATTGAAGGACTACATGAACAGGAGACATAAAGCTCATAGGATAATCAATCTTTCTGTCAAGGACAATATTATTCCTCACATTTGCAATGCAAGGGATGCAGCTGATGCTTGGACAATTCTGAAGTCTATGTTTGAAACAGTGGATTCAGCCAAGCTGGTGTATTTGCAAAACAGGTTACATACTCTCAAGATGGAAGCAGGTGCAACAATTGGTGATCATATTACAAAGGTCAAGGGCCTATTGGATCAGCTTGCTTCAGTTGGAGAGAAAGTAAGTGACAGGAGTATTGTTCCCATAGTCTTGAACAGCTTGTCATTCAACTATCAAGACTATGTGATGTCCCTTTCTGCTAGGGAGAAACTCCCAACCTTTGGGGAATTATGTGGTCTTCTTTTACAGGAGGAGATGAGAAGGAAGAATCTTTCTGAAAGGGAAGATAATCCAGAGCTTGCATTTGCTTCTAAGAAGAAGCAAAACTTTCAGAAGAAAGGCAAAGGCAAAAAGAAGAACTCAAAGCAAAGCTTGGAGCAGCAGGTGTCCAAGTTACAGGTTGGAGAGGAGTCAAGCACCAATTCCTCATCTACACCCAAGAGGAAGGGCAACTGCAACTATTGTGGTAAGTATGGGCATTTTGCTTTTGAATGCAGGAAGAAGCAAAGTGATCAGAAGAAGGGAAAGAACCAGCAGAGTCACTTTGTTGACAAAGTTGCAGAGGAGGAGCAATCTGGTGTGCTTGAGCTATTCACCGCAGCCCTATCATCTGAATCCACATTTGGTGGATGGTACATTGATTCTGGAGCCTCAAAGCACATGACACCTCATAGAGATTGGTTCAGCACCTATGAGGAGACAGAAGATAGCCAGCATGTTTGCCTTGGAGATAATTCTACACGTATGGTGAGGGGCAAAGGTACAGTTGCAATACAGCTATCATCAGGTGAGGTGAAGGAAATTAAAAGTGTGTTGCATGTACCAGGGTTGGCTAAGAACTTGTTATCTGTTGGTGCCATTACCAAACAGAACATGGTGGTAGAGTTTAATGATTCTAAATGTTTGGTAAAAGACAAAGAGAAGAACTTCAAAGTGGTAGCCAAGGGAATGCAAGAAGGAGGTCTTTACAAGCTTTTTCCTACGTAGTAGTAAAGTAACAGCCAGTGTAAGCCCTAGCCAAGAGGCCTTGTCTGCAAGAGATACTAATCGGGACAAGCTTTGGCATGAGAGATATGGTCATTTGAGTTACAAAAGTTTGCAAGTTTTGAACAGGCACAAAATGGTAGTAGATCTTCCTAGCATTAAGTCTTCTTCAGATTCATGTGAGGCTTGTGCATTAGGGAAGCAACAGAGGAAAAAGTTTCCAAAGGAGAAAACTACCAGGGCCAAGGGCATTCTTGAACTTGTGCATTCAGATTTATGTGGTCCCATACAGGTCAAATCAAAAGGGGGGGTCATGCATTTAATTAAAACATGCCCCATGAGTTATGTACAACTTAACTAATGCTTAGCCAAAAGGGGTAAAATAGGCATTACTCTTCAACATCTATCCCCTGTTCTTCGTAGAATCTTGAGAATTCTGTGCTTTTGTATCCACCCCCGTTGTCAGATCTAAGGATCTGTATCTTTTTCGAGGTGTGTCGCTTTGCAAATGCCATGAACTTCTTGAAGGAATCAAACACTTCGGATTTCTTCTTCAAGTAGTCGATCGTGGTCACCCGGCTGTGATCATCTATGAACGTCAGAAAGTATCTCGAACCCGAGAGCGAATCACCAAGATTAGTCATAAACTGACCGAGAGAGCTCACTACAAAAGCTATGTCTGGCCTGGTATAGATCATGGCGTACATAAGAGATCCAATAATAGAATGGTAAGGATATTCACGCATCTGCTGCTTCTCATGAATTGTTTGGGGACATTGGTCCTTTGAAAATTTGAGACTTGGTTCCATTGGTGAGAGAGCCAACTTGCAATTAATCAGATTATATCTGACTAACATGTTGTAGATGTACCTCTGTTATATAATGTAAGCTAACTTCTGTTTTCTATCTCTGTGGATTTGTATACCAAGATAGAAATGAGCTTTGCCTAGATCGGTCATGTCGAATTCGGAAGATAACATTGTCTTGGCCTCTTTTATCAGATCGGTACTGTTGCTGAAAAGCAATGTATTATCCACGTATAAAGTGATAATGATAAAAGACTGTTGTACTGCTTTGAAGTAAATGTTTGAATCTGAAAAACTAGGTGTGTAGCCGTGACCAATAAGGAACGTATTGATCATTTGAAATCATGTTCGAACAGATTGCTTCAAACTAGAAAGTGCCTTATGGAGTTTACACACATGATTGTGTTTAACCTCGATAATATAACCTTCGGGTAGCAGGTAAATCGACAATTATCCATGTCTGGTTCTTGATATCTAGCAAAAATTACTTGCTAAAGATTTTTGATAGGCGTAGTCATGCATTGGAAGTAGGAAGTTTCCGCATTCTATTACTCACCTATTTCCGACATGGTATCAGAGCGTTGATTCTTCTTCAGAGCCTAATACTATTTCAATATCAGAGCAAAAAACTCTAATACTTGATATCTTTTGTGATATCAAATTGATATCATATTCTTCAGTTCTTTTCATCCTTTCAAAATCAGAGAATAGATTTATTGTTGTTGGCATCACTACATCTTAGCCTCATCGATACAATCAACAGACTAAGTAAAGCCAGTCTTATCGCAGACAAGCTAAATGGATCCAATTATCATTTGTGAAAATTTAAGAAGAAGACCTTGCTAATCACCAACAAGTTGTGGGATGTTGTTACAGGTATCGAAGTGAAACCTGAAGACGACACAGAAGACTCAAAATGGAAATCGAAGGATGGTAAAGCTTTTGCGCTTTCTCAGAGTGATTCTGATATGCATGAGGGATTTACAATCGATTTGAGTGGTCATATGCATGTGCTCTGACAGTTGGGTCACAAATCAGTGTTAATGGTTGACAAATTTCGTGAAACTGATGTTTACATAAAAAATTTCGTAATGGCGTTTGTGACTGATGTAGTGTGCTTTGCATGCCAGTTTGACATTGGGTTAGTAACATTAGGAATCGAACAATGTTTCGATTTTTTCGATTTTGATTGCCTTTAACACTAACAATAGTTTCGTCAGAATTTTCAAATTACATAAAATAAGGCAAAATTTGAGTTTTTCGAAAAAAATCAAAATTTTGGTCATTTTTTTTTGTTATCTATGGAATCAGTTTAGATTAGTGAATTGATTGTTTTCACTAAGTCTAAATTATTTCTTGGTGATAGATAAGCTAAAATTGACAGAAGGAACCGCAATGAATTGCCAACAATTTTTACTGTGCTGTCATTTTTTAACTTTGGAGTTCGTAAATAATTGCAAAATACCAATTATTAATATTCTGGATAGAATTTATTTAGTTGAATGCATAACTGATATCTTTGTGACCACTGAGTTATCCGCAGTTTTGGATGTCAATTGTGAGGTTAGAAGTAAAATCTGATATGTGGATTACATTGGATCTATTAGTTGACAAAAGCTTGTCCCTAGATTTGATGCATCAGTAGGGGTTTGAAGCTTATCATTAACCAGAAAATCAGAATGTAATATTGAACCATGTTAATTCTTCTGTCCAAGTCATATAATCAGATGTGGATTTTGGGTATCCATCTGATAGGCATGCCAGTCATCCAAATAAAAAAGATTCTCCAATGTTTGAGAACAAGAGATAATTTCCTATAGTGATTGTAGGACAGCTAGATGATCAATGGATCTCTAGAATATCAGATAAGGCGGTTAAGGGTTTTCTAGAAGAAAAAGCTAATGGTATGGGACATCAGTAATTTTGGAAAGGAAATTCTAGGACTGTAAAGATCTGATTTAGTACCTAGTCGCGATATGGGAAAGAAAATCGATCAAATGTGGGGTATTTTGGAAAATTTTGAGGTTTAATCTAGATCCTAATGTGGTATCTCATTATTTACAAAATCAGAGACCCTCAAATCTATTTCTCGCTTTACTTCTTAGTAATCTCTCAAATATAGGATATCGGTCTGATTTATATGATTCTTTCCAAAATGAATTTATTCTTCCGAAAGACTGTTATGTCATATAAATTACTACTTGTGTGAATAGACTTGGAATTCAGATAAATTCTAAGGTTAAAATGTTTCAATTTCTTAAACCATGGAATATCTTTGTTGCATAAATGGATTTCAAAGGAATAGTAGTTTCTATCACTTACAGTGAAAATATTTGAAGGAGAAGTCTTGTGTGTAATAGGGTGAATCCCTTAGTGGAAGCACTTACTACTGACTTTTCTCGGATTTAGATATTTTCATATATCATCTTTCCAGTTAACTATTATGGAAATTTATAATTTCTTTAGAAGGAGAGGTGAAGTGGTGGGATAAAATTCCATCTGGGAATCTGTTGGTTGCATAGCTTTCGGAAGAGAACCAACTAGGGTATAGAAATGAGATTGAATCTGAAAGAAATTTCGGATAGATTCAGAGGAAGATGCCTAATTGGAACTTTTCGAATATGAGAAATTCTCTAGGGTTTGTGTGGACAATCTGGAATTGGAACTGGTTTGGAATTTGAATCATTATCTATTAGTAGTACAATAAACAAAAGTTTACTAATTCCATTTTGATTGGAATAGGAGTAAGTTTGATCAGAATTTAAGTCTAAGAGTTCTATATTGGATCAACCTAATCTTAGTTTAAGTACTAGGATTAGAGAGGGGTTAATCAGTGTTAAAAATTGTAAAACATATCTATCATCTATTGTTAATGTTTGGGGGATCCTACCCATGTAAATATTTTGTACATATCCAAGGTATGTGAATTGAGCACATATCCTTGTAGAATAGGGCGAGTCTGGGTTAGGTAGATCAAATTCCAGTGACATGCATAAAGTCTAGTTGGTCTAGTATGATATGCAATAATGTTGACAATGTCTAGTTTGACATGCATATAGAGATTCACATGGAATTGGTCAATTATGACCTTGTAGAAACTCGAGCCACAATAAATGCATAATGTCCTAAGTTTCCATAGTGACATGCAAAGCATGCAATGACTGTAATGGACACATGCATGTAGATTTGTACATGGCTAGTTGAGAAATTGCCATTTGGAGAAAGTAGGTAGAAGTTAGGTGCCTATGCATGCTAGCAGTTAGGTGTCAAGTTAATAGCTGTTTGCACTTGAATAGGTGTAGGATGTGCATTGAATGCAAGGAGTACTACAAATTTTGGCTCTCCGATATATGTACATGTCATTCTCATTCACAAAGTAATGAAGAACCAAAGTTTTGTAGCTATCTCATGCTTGGTTGGATCTAAACTATTTTTTTTGTTCTCTCTCTAGCTCTCTCTCTCTCTAACTCGTGTTGAGGCTAATGCTTATACATTGTAATCTTGCACTTTTAATCATTCTTTGATTCATTGCTATCATAGTCTATTGATTAGCATGCTAGATTGTGAATTAGCCATATCTTCTGAATTAGATCTTGTTGAACAATCTAGAATCAGGGCTGTGCCAATCACAAAGCTTAATCAAGATCAGTCACTCTTGTGGACATTCCCCACACGTGTGAATTCTGGAATTTTCAACATGGTATCAGAGCCTTATTAAGCCTGATAGTACAAGAAATTGAGAGATAAACAAGCAAAAAAGTAGTTTTTCACTTTTTCTAACATTTCTCTGAAGTGTAATTGGATCAAATCGGACCTAAACTGGATTTTCAGACCTGAATTGACGTAGTATGGAATTCTGGAATTCCGCACGTGTGAAAATCAGAGATTTTCAGTCCCTTTGTTTTCCTTGCTCATAGATTCAAAGATAGCAGTGTTATAACTTGATGGAAATTTATGATCTGTACTTTCGATAGAAATCGAAACCAAATCAATCTGAAGTGTCTAGCAAGAGTTATAAGTTCTTAAAGAGGATTAGGATATGTCCAAAATCCGAGTGACAACATTTTGAATTGAATCAATTTTTACTTTGTTCTAAATTCATGGTTTTGAGCATCCTAAACAAGAAACTAAAGATCAAGACTGAGTTTGAAGTAATTGAACACCCTTTGAGCCTTCTGAGTGTCAATAGTGTTTTCTTTTGTTGCATTTCACACGTGCCAAATGTAGGATTCAAACTAACCAAATTGTCTCAATTCACTTTGTGTATCTGATCTAGTTAGCTTGTCTTGTGGAATATTTGAGATCTGTCTCAAATACAGTTGCATGTGTTTCACATAGGAAGGTAGTACTTTTTTGAAAATACCTATAGTGAAAGAAAGCAGAAACTCTAAGTCAGATAGGAACAAGCTCAAATATATTGCAGTCCAATTACAAGAGTCTTCACATTCATGGCATCTGTAGGAGATTGTCTCTTTCAAGCTAGTGAAAGACTATACACCTTTAACTATTCAGTTTGGAAGGATAGGATAGAATCCTTGTTGATTCTCTATGGTGTAATGGATATTGTAACTAGAACTGAAGTTGAACCTGCAGCTTTTGATGAGGCTCAGAGATTCAAGAAGAGAGCAAGAATTGCTCTACATATCATCAAATTGAACATCTCTGATGAGATGTTGAGAGAGATTAGTTCATGCACCTCAGCAAAGGAGACTTGGGAGACTCTGAAGAACCTTCAAGAAGCCGATATCAAGTCAAGAAAGAGGAGTAAGAACCAGTATTCTCGTGCCTTCACCAAGAAAAAAGCAAAGAACAAAGACTATGGTGGAGTAGAAGATGAGTCAGCTCATCCTTCTAACTTCAAGAAGAAGACACAAGAAGTTCAAACCAGTTGTATTGATAGTGGAGCAACAACTCATATGAGTTACTCCAAAGATTTTTTTGTTTCTATTGAATATGTTCTAGATCCTAAGAAATCAATATACACAGCAGTTGGTGATGCATGTGCAATTGAAGGTGTTGGAAGTTGTTCCTTAAAACTTACATCTTCTATGAATTTTATACTTTCCAATGTTCTCTATGTGCCTAATCTCACAAAGAGTGTGATTAGTGTAGGAAAGTTGCTAGATGATGGTTATGAACTGGATTTCAATATCAATGGTTGTTTCATAAACAAAGAAAATAAGATCCTTGCAAGTGGGTCTAGATATGGAGGTATTTTCAAGCTAGATGTGCATGAAAACTCAAGGTTATGTGATGCTGCATTGATGACTTATGTTTCCAAGGAGGAGCTATGGCATAGGAAGTTGTATGTTTCCAACTTCAGGTCCATGCCTATTATAGTCAAGGAGATCAAGCGAAGAGTGGCTTATTGTATGGCAGAATCACTTATGGATCCATATTTAATGTCTTCTAAAAAGACAGAACATTCTATGGAGTTGGAACATTCCGATGTTCATCTTTCTTTATCAGTAAGCAAGGAAAGTGTTTCTTGCTTTGCATGTACTATTGATGGATCCACAAGTTACATTTGGCTGTGTCTTGTCTCTTCAAGTTTTTTGGTGCATATGTATGTTCCATCATGCAAAACTTTATGGAGTTATGAAGCTAATGGAAGGAGTGCACTTTATGAAGTCTTGTTCAGTTATAAGCCTAAGGTTGTATACCTCAGTGTTCTTGAAGACTATTGCTTTGTATGTGGTTTCTTGGAAAGAAAGAAGGATGGTGATCCTAGTCCGTGGATCATGCTTGGATGCTTATCCACCAAGGAAGGCTACATAGCCTTTACACTCTCTATCTCGAAGGTGTTTGAGCATGGAGAGGTTCTTGATTTTGAAGATTTATTTTCTATCTTGGAAGTGGCCGAGAGCACAATGTCTCATAGTGCATCACAAGTCATTACTATGGCAAGTAATCAAGTTGTGATGAGGTCAAGGTTTGAGGAGGAGTATCCTCAACATGCATGTCCAAGGAGATCTTCATCATTGTTCAAGGCCGAGTCCTTGTTGATCTTATTTCATGGAAAAGAAAAGAAAAGTAAAGGTGGTATTCATTTTGTTTTACTCACCTATTGTTCTTTTTCTTTGATTAATGATGTATCTTGCTTAATTGAGATTTGCTTATCTCAAAGATCAAGTAAGACTATTCTGTTTTTGAATGAAGTCTTTAGTTTGGAATTACTTCTTGTCTTTTGTGACTTGATTATGTTTCCAAAACATCTAGAAAGCAAGATGTTGTACCATCATTTGTATGCTCTTAAATTGAGTAAGAGCAAGTATGAGTTTAGTACTCATAGTTTGAAAAGAGGAGTTTTTTCATGTATTGAGAAATATTGTAAACTTCTTGTGAGGTTAAGTGAAGCATCCACTGAGGACACTTACACCCTCAAGAAAGTACTTAGCCTTAATTTGATCAAGTTTGAGTATGGTTTCAAGATTAGATCCATTTTGGATAGGGTTCATATTTTTTGGACTAGTGAAGCTAGTATGCTTAATCTAAAATATTGCTCATGGTACAATCTTGATCTTTATGATCTTTGTGGTCATGATGAAGCATGGAAGCCTTGGATTTTTCAGTTTTTCTTGCAGCCAATTTCATGCATGTGGACTTTGCATACCCAGGATCGACATCAGACATGTAGGAGGTACATTGGCATAGTAGTAGGTTGGTGGAATATTTTTCAAAGGCATTTGGAAAAGATTTCTATCAAAGAGAACTTATCATGGATTTGGTAAGCATACTGCTATGATGGATTCTTTGTTCATCTCCACTTCAAATGCAAAGCAAAGAATCCAAACTCAAAGGATTTTCACCAACATCAAATAAATATATTTCAAGGAGGAGTGTTAAAAATTGTAAAACATATCTATCATCTGTTGTTAATGTTTGGGGGATCCTACCCATGTAAATATTTTGTACATATCCAAGGTATGTGAATTGAGCACATATCCTTGTAGAATAGGACGAGTTTGGGTTAGGTAGATCAAATTCCGTGACATGCATAAAGTCTAGTTGGTCTAGTATGATATGCAATAATGTTGACAATGTCTAGTTTGACATGCATATAGAGATTCACATGGAATTGGTCAATTACGACCTTGTAGAAACTCGAGCCACAATAAATGCATAATGTCCTAAGTTTCCATAGTGACATGCAAAGCATGCAATGACTGTAATGGACACATGCATGTAGATTTGTACATGGCTAGTTGAGAAATTGCCATTTGGAGAAAGTAGGTAGAAGTTAGGTGCAACCTATGCATGCTAGCAGTTAGGTGTCAAGTTAATAGTTGTTTGCACTTGAATAGGTGTAGGATGTGCATTGAATGCAAGGAGTACCACAAATTTTGGCTCTCCTATATATGTACATATCATTCTCATTCACAAAGTAATGAAGAACCAAAGTTTTGTAGCTATCTCATGTTTGGTTGAATCTAAACTATTTTTTCTTGTTATCTCTCTAGCTCTCTCTCTCTCTAACTCGTGTTGAGGCTAATGCTTATACATTGTAATCTTGCACTTTTAATCATTCTTTGATTCATTGCTATCATAGTCTATTGATTAGCATGCTAGATTGTGAATTAGCCATATCTTCTGAACTAGATCTTGTTGAACAATCTAGAATCAGGGTACTGTGCCAATCACAAAGCTTAATCAAGATCACTCACTCTTGTGGACATTCCCCACATGTGTGAATTCTGGAATTTTCAACAATCAGTGCGAGAAATTATGTAATTAGAGGTAAATGGGATTGGAAAACTGTTGAGAGTGAATTTTATTTCGTCTCAGAGATTTCTCGGATATGTTATTTACTCATGAGAAATAGAAAATATTTTATAACTGAGTTACAAGATCTCAGTGAGATATGTGAGTAACATATGTGGGTTCTAAAGGAATCTGCCAGATAAAAATGTGTTTATATACTAGGTCATAGTGAGATTATTCTCATATGTGCACGATTAATCTTGTATGAATCTACTGTGTAATCCTAGTTACTAAGGTTATCTGGTGCACTCAACCTAGTCGGTGAACATAAACATATGATCAAGTATTGTTTTGACAGATACTTGCAGAGTTAACAAATATTTGTATAGAAGATTTATGGATTAACTTATGAATGATTTGGGTAAGGATCTAAATGTGATGTTATACTAGTATAATTGAATTCTTCACCTAGACATTTGAGAATTCTGAATCATTGACCATTAACTTGAGTAGTTGATTACTCCAGAGTGAAGTTAACTGGTAAAACGATCAGTGTGATGTGGATTCACCGAGAACTGATGGTTTTTTAATTATATTGCTTGTAAGACACATGATTAGTGAATCCTTTGGGTTCATGAGTTAAATTTATGTGCATTGGATATACAGTATTCTTGGAATAGAGTATTCCTTAGTTAAGGAAGGGACTCAGCTCATTAGTTGATTGTCTCCCAGAGAGCTCAATTGGATAACGAACTATAATGGATCCACGAATAACAACTGAATTGATATTCAGCAGGACTTTGGGTATCCAGATGTGATTCTGGATTGTAATCTAAAGGTTTTGTAGTTGAAGATGATTGTCATTTGGTACGCTTTCTGTCTTTAATTACTAGTGGCTTATAGAACTTGAACATCTCGCATTTCAGTCAAAGAATCCTGGTTGGAGAGTATTCCTAAAATCCAATATTTTTCTGTTGGGAAAGATTTTTGGAATGACTCTTGCTTTTCCTGAGTTATGTTAGACATATACTCCAGTATCCTGTAAATGATTAAGTATGATTTGGATTTCAGAAAATTATGATTGAAGAATCATATGAATCTAAATATTTATGGTTGTCGAATCATAAATAGATACTTAATTATTATTAGAGGATTATAAGGAATTGTAATGATTCTTAAGTGTGATGATTAATTCTTGATCTATCATTTGAGTAAGAATTCGAATCAGTGTTTTTGAATCTCTCTACTCCAATGTTATATTTGAGGACCTATGGATCTCACAAATATTCTCACAAGATAAGTATTTTATGTGTGGATAATTGAATTTATCTAGTGGATGTCATTCTACTACAGTTTATGGTCTAGAGATGCTTGAGTACAATTCTTCATTTGAATTCAATCTCCAGTTATCTTAGGAGATAGCCAAGTCTATTAAGATGAATGAATGCTAATTTTCTTGCATTTGATGTTAGAAACATGAGCATTTAACTCAAAAGAGTATCTGGGGTACTCAGAGTTGAGTTTTAATCATTCTATATCTTAATGATTCTCCTAGAGATTCTAATTGAATGAATTATCATATCTTAGAATTTGGATTCTAAGGATATTTGTACTTAGAAGCTTATGAATTATTTGTCAGAGTTGTGGATAATTTCAGACTGTAATTAAAATTATTTTATTATCTCTTTAGCTTTAATATCTTAAGTTAGGTTATCTCACCCAATATTTCATGTAAATGCTTTACATGAAGGTGACGTTACTAACTTATGGTTAATATAACCCAGTTGGGAAATTTATCGCTTTACTTTTTAAACCGGAGTTGTACTCCAGTGCAGAGATTATCACTTGGAAATAGGATTATCTTTGAGTACTTGTTTGATGTGAAAGTTAGACTAAGGATAACGATTTTCTAGGTTGATATTTAAAGTTAAAAGAAGTGTTCCTATTATTATTTCCTTCTTACAAAGCTTCTAAGGATAGAAGCAGTTTAAGGAGGAAGAATGTTATGTCCATGGCTAGTAAGTAGGATTCAGTATACTCCTAGTCTTGGATACACGGTACTCCAGTAAATCAAGCTGTTAGTTATGCCACGTCATATTGGATGTGATCCGAAAGTAACTAATATTCTTGTGAGGCCCAAAACACACTAAATGGAGTTTAGACAAGGTACGAGACAGTGTATGCATGTGTAGAGCTATCAATAGCAATCTCTATGTGTTGGAGAGAGGGAGAGTAGCGAGAGTTGAGAAAGGTGTTGTATTAAAAAAAAAAAAAATTAGCTCAAAGGAGTAAGATGAACACGAACGAGAAACGAACTCAAACAAAAATTGTTCGTGCGCAACGGAACGAGCTATGCGACTCTCTCCGAAGGCATGACTACGCCTATCAGAACGAACAGAACGTTAGTGATGGAAATCACGGTCGTTCTTGATTACATAGCCAAATATTAATGAACGAAACGTTAGATTTGTCATGAATAGCTAGACAAATAATGTGTCGCAAATGATTCGCGAAGAGCTAGACAATGCTCGACAGATAATTAGTTGCGAAACATTCGCAAAAGACAAGACTAAATGTTAGTCGTCTATTACCAGAAGGAGCAACTAGAAAGATCGAACAGAATGAATAATAAGCATAACAATACTAACACAAATCTGAACGCAGAACAAAGAATTGTATCAGATTAAGTATATCAAGTATACACGTCAATAATGTGGTAGAGCACAAGACAGTAGCGGACGAAACCGCGTGCCTTACGAAACTTATTCAAACTGCAAAAAAGAATGAAACCTTATTGTTGATAAATTAAAGAATCAATGCACAGAGCATATACTTTTGTCTATCTCTGATAAGCTTCTCTTCTTCGTTCTCGCTCGCTTACTAACTTCTTCTCTTGTTGATCTTCGTTAATGAATACACAAATGGTATTCAATATATACATAATGTTACAGGTGTGCAAATGAAGAAAGTACAGGGTGGATGTGCTGTCTGTAGGAGATCGTGGATGGCTGTAGTTTGTTAGCGCAGCTGCATGAGCGTGAAGAGGGTGTGACGTCAGCCTTTGCTTTCCGTCCCTTCATCGCCTGTGAGAATTTACATGTGAATATGCAGATTGCGCGACAACACGAGTAAATATGCAACATGAATGGAGGTAGATTAAAAATGGGATTTAGGTGCTAGAGGAAATAAATCCAACACTATGATAGGTGGTCCATGCTTAGGACTCTATTCTAGGTGAATCTATGTATAGAAAATTTAGGGCTATGCATGGCTATGTGCCCAGGTTGCTTTTGGCTCTATATATTGAGGCCAAACTCGTCCTACTCCTCATTGTGATCATTGATTCATTGCCAAGGTTTCACTCTACATTCATGCTTCTTATTCCTTCGCTTGGGGGTGAAGTTTCTAGAGTTGATTGGTTGCTTCTACTTGGTTGGGTGGTTGCTCCATAGTGTGTTTTCCATTGTGTATTGTCTTGTAAAATGGATCTTAGGGAGCTTTCCTTATAATAAGGGGGGAATGTCATGCCCACGACTAGTCTCAAGTAGCGTGTCCACGCTAGGGATCAGTAGACCAACAACCCGTAAGTTAGGTATGACTAAAAGGGAATTGAGGCCCTCATGTGTATAAGGTCATAATTAAAGGTTGTAGGTCTAAACTCATGATGGTGGATTGGTATGGGTCTATCAGTGAGTCATTGGGAAACTGGATGGCGTGGCCCAGATAGGCTGTAGGGGTGTGCAATGAGGTGTCACAATGCCCTACTAGTGGTGCATGGGCCTTGGAAGGTATAAGTATACCCATTGGGCTCTCACTAGTGTATGCTTTGTTGTGGTAATGGTAGTAGTATGTTGCCAGAGTGACATCTCTCCCATTAAGCATTGATTGGTGATCCATAGCTTGGGGGCTAGATCCGTTTGATCTAGGTTTGGTTGGGTTGGTTTATCCACCATCGTTTCCTTGTTGTTCTATGGATTCAACATCCTAGTAGTGATCCTTGGACGAGGTCTTTATAGTTTAAATGTTCATAAAACATAAGTCAGTAGCCTTTGAATGCTTCAAGAAATTCAGGGCCATGGCTGCAACCCAAACATCTACAAAGGTGAAGACACTCCGAATTGATGGCGGCGGCGAATACATCTCCAATGAGATGTCTGACAATTTGCAACTTCCTACATGTCTAAGCAGAACGAAATTGCAAAAAGGAAGAATCAAACGCTTCTTAACTCAGCCAAATCTATGCTACATCAATCGCACTTACCTATGAAATTCTGCACAGAAGCTACTGCCACAAACTCTTATGTACAGAACAAATCCATCACCAAAGCCATCAATATCAAAACTTCTTATCAAGTATGGCATGGACACTAGCCTAGTGTCAACCATTTAAAAGTCTTTGGTTGCATATGTTTCGTTCATGTTCCTAAACAGCTTAGGAAGAAACTGGATGAGAGATCAGATAAATGCATGTTCATTGGCTATCTTGAACAACATAAAGCTTGTTATGGCCATATTCGGTTAAGGACCTAGAACAGTCCTAATATGGTACACCGGCCCTCCAGTGTTCGAGATTATTAGTCATGCCTAGATTTAATTCCACGTCAAGGCCTGTTGGTGTCTAATGACCTTGAGAGGACCCAGATACTCTAATTGAGACATATGGAGTATTGCATGTCTGTGTGACGGATATAGGCAGGAGGACTGCATGAAGAGATGTGATCTATTTATAGTTGACCTGCATGAGGGTTGCATGGTTTCATGCACAGGACTCTACTCTCTATATAATGAGGTGGGGATTCTCCAGTTGACATATTGGGTTTAGGTCACTAGTTTCTCTCTTCTCCTCTTGCTTCACATGGCATGGCTTGGGGGCTAGATCCATTGATCTAGGATTGGTTGGGCGGTTTGGCTCCATAGTCTCTCTTATTGTGTTCTCCTATCCTCATCTTAGGGGTTATCCCTTTAGGGTCTTTATATTGGTACCAGAGCTCAGCTAAGATGCAGTCTTGGATAGGATGGAGACAAGCCTACATCGATTTGGAAGTTGAAGCACTTGGATTACATCTCAGTTGGAGTGCTGTTTTTTCTCAAGGGAATTATGGAGCTGGATTCACAAATTCCGGATAAGTAGCATACTTTTCGAAATTATGGTAGAGTGCTCTTCTACAAGGTTAATTTTGATTGAATGATGCTTAGAATTTATTTGAATTTACTAGTAATTTTCAGTTTCTTGAGAAAATTTTCAAATGATGTAGAATGATCTGTTATGTGAGATTCCGTTGCTTGGTTCAAGGTTGGGAATAATTGATGTCTTTCCCTGTTGCGTGCTTGAACTGAATTGGAAAGGGATTCTGCAAACCTCTCCGGAGCCTACTCTTTGGAATCAGGGCCTCTGATCGTTGTCCCATAGTTATGAGGCCTATAATGAATCGTTAGGATTCGCTTTATCTGTGGATAACAATCGATTAGAAACAGGTCTATAATTTACTGTGAAACATCAGTCTATTATCAATTCCTCGCTTAAAATCAGGATTACTTGAATCATGGAAGAGCGCAGATGCTGTTTTTATCGTAGAGCAATAACATGATTCTACCTTACTATGGCTTGCAAGGTAGCGATGGATGCCTGATAAGAAAAGTTGTTGAAGGAGGACGGATAGAAGGTCGCTATGTGGACACATTGGCTGTTCATGAAATTGAGCTGTTAAAGCTTCAAGCAAGGCATACATTCCTTGAATCACCTGCCTTCTTTTGTGCTGAAATGTTGCCCGCGAAATTCTGGTGATTGGAAAACCTGTGAAGCATGGTCCAATGGATCCAGAATGGCAGCACAACGTCCCAGTGGTGACGCGTTGGCAACACAAGGAAGCTTGGCATGATCTGTTTGTAGCGGCCGTGTGCTGGAGCAACTTCTCTTCCCTATTCCTTGTTTGGCTGGTTAGGGTTTTTTTTATTTTTGTTTTTCTAGGGTCCGTATAAAGCTTATAAAGTTTATGATCCATCCACCAATGTAGCTTTTGTTTCTAGATATGTAATCTTCAAAGAAGAAACATTTTATGACTATAAACAGCCATCGATAAATGATGTTGTGTCATTTCATCCTATTCTACACAACATAGAATCTTCCACTCGTGATATCTCTTCTACAGAGCCTACAACTACAACTATAGAAGCCGAGCAGCCGACAACATCTGTCACCAGACTAGACCAAGCTAGCTCGAGGAGATCTGGAGATATTCAAGAAGAGACACCACTTCAATCTGGTCAACCGATTGTTCGCAGATCCTCAAGGACTCGAACAGTTCCTCAGAGGTATACACTCAATCTTTCTAGACTTCATCAGAAGATCCAGAGACCCTAGTCGAAGAATTTAACTCCAAGGATGCTATGAAGTGGCAAGAAGATATGGAAAGCGAGTACAACTCACTTTTGACGAACCAGAAGGACACTGGTTGACTTACCCACTCACAAGAGAGTTATCGACAACAAGTGGATGTTCAAGAATAAGATCAACTCTGATGGTTTCACTGCAAACTGGAAAACACGGCTGGCGACTAAAGGATTCGCTCAAGTCCAAGGAGTGGATTATCAAGAAATTTTTAGTCATGTTGTCAGAATGCACTCAATCAGGACTCTAATTACATTAGTAGCCGCAGAAGACCTCGAAATGCATCAAATGGATTTGAAGTCAAAGTCCAAGAGCACAAAGTGTACAAGCTACACAAAGCAATCTATGGCTTGAAAAAGGCCGCAAGGGTTTGGTTTGAAAGAATCAATGCTTATCTTAAACAATTGGGTTCTACAAACAATTTGGATGACTATAATGTTTATTCCAAGCATAAAGGTGTCAATTCAGTTTATGCCCTTTACGTAGATGATGTAATTTATTTTGTCTAACAACACAATCTTGCTGCACACTACTAAGAGTGATCTGTCAAAAGAATTCGACATGACTGATCCAGACACTGTCCACTCTTTATTAGGAATTCACATTTCTAGAAATAGATTACAAAAGAAAATCTATCTTAGCCAACAAAAATATCTAGAGAATATTCTAGAAAAATTTCATATGTCTGATTGCAAACCAATTGATACACCAATGGATCCAAGTATGATATTGACTAAACCTTCCTGCACAAACATCGAAAGTGAGATACCCGACTTGTCGAAGTATCCTTATCATTCACTAATTGGATCTTTGATGTATGTCATGCTGTGCACTAGACCAGATCTTGCATACACTATTAGCACATTAAGTGAATACATGTCTAATCCTAGGATCTTGCATTGGAAAGCATTGAAGAGAGTGATGAAGTACATTCAAGAAAGTTTAGATCACATTTTATGCTATGATGGGAATGCGATCGACCCACTGGTTCTACGAGGCTACTCCGACTCATATTGGGGAGGAAATGCCTCTACCATAAAATCTACCTTTGGGTTCTGTTTCTTTCTGGCAGGGGGACCAATTTCGTGGAATTCAAAAAAGCAAAAATCAGTGGCACTTTCTTCAACCAAAGAGAATACCTCGCAACATGTCAAGCTTCAAAAGAAGTAATTTGAGATGTATTTCACTGTCGCTGAATCCCAGATTTCATGGCAAGTCAAAGCACATAGAAATCCAATATCATTTCATTCGGGAAAAGGTTTTCTCAAGACAAGTGATTTTTCAATACTGCTCCACAATAGAAATGGTTACAGACATATTCACCAAAGCATGATCAAGCATCAAAAGTTTTCTAGTATGCTAAACCGGACGAGGACACTCAAGGCACCAACCGTGACCTCAAGGGAGACGGTTGGAAATTAAGTTCACAGTTTTCTCCTTGGTGATATTATTTATATTTCAAGATTTTTCATGCATGTATCACAAAAGAACGAGCCAAGCTACTTGAAGGACGACTACATCGGGCTTCCGGCTGATCTTCATCCATGGATCAAAGACTAAAGGGTAACCAATGCTATTCTTTTCACATTCGAATGTCAAGTTCAAGAATTTGAAGAACATTGAAGACTTGGCCATCTTCAACAACTTCGACAAATCAGTCTTTTAAAGGTCTGTAAAAATACACTGATTGTCGCACAGTTTGCATTTTTCCAATTTTTCGATAGTGAGTTTTTTCAAAGAATATAAAAAAATACACTGTTTGTCGGCTTTTTCGCATTTTTCCACAATGTGAAAAAAGATGCGAAGTGTGTCTACTTCGACGAGCAGCAATATCTCCAACTACTTCCGAAAATATGCGAAGTATGCGATAAACTCGTCTACGTCAACGATCTCGAGTCCCCGACTCATATACACTATGTACAGATGTCATTGTACTTTAAATATCTCTCAAGCACAACAAAGTACATAGTTAAAGTTAAACTAGTATTGTAATTATCGATTAATTGAACATTTCTTGTAATTACAAGAATGCTAGTTAGAGCGAGGCAATAGGTCACCATGCGTGAGATCAGCAGCAACAACATCTACCAAAGTTTAAGAGTGTTTGAGAAGATTGCAATATTTGAGAAGATTGCTTGAGGGAGAGAGAAAAGAAAAAAAAAAGAAAAAAGAAGTGAGGTGAAGTGCCACCTTATTCCTTTACAACTTTCTTTTCTCAGGCCATTCCTTCTTTATATGTAAAATCAATAAAAAGCTTCTTCCATATTCCATCTGGCCCCCCCCCCCCCCATCTCTCTCTCTCTCTCTCTCTCTCTCTCTCTCTCGCTCGCTCGCTGTGGCTGCTTTTCTCGGCGGAAGCTGCACGATCCAATTCTTGATCGTAGCATTCCTTGCAGCTCTTCAGCGACTAGCTATTTTTATCTACGATTGTTCAAGCTTGCCTGCTATTTTCAGTCATATTCTTCAGAAAATCTTGCATATCAAACTCAACTCAGGAAATGTTATGAGCAATAGTTATTGGCGGTTGCAATAGCGGGACTATCAGGAAGGTTTGAATTCTATTCAGGAAACTATAGCGGTTGCACTAGCAGGACTATCTATTCCGAAGGTTTGACCTCAGCTTATCGAAAATAGGGTATATCTGGATTTAGGCCTTCGAATTGGCTCCATACTTTTTTCGCGCCTGCGGATTCATTTATGAAGTCATTGATGACGCTGCTTACTGGAAATGAGCAAGTTGCTTTTATACTTACGAAATCCTGTTGGTAAAGGATAACACTGGAAATGGGCCGAAGTAAGGGCGATCCAGCCCGCAGCAAAACCCGTCCGTCCAGTAGCAGGTTTGCTTATTTGTCACTCTCTTGCTATTCGGAATCGCATTGCCACCGCTTTTTCGTCTGTAGTTCCTTTCAGAGCAAATCCAAAGTAGGTATAATCATGAAGATTCGAAAGTCGTACAGCGGTTCTGGATTTTGAGAATCCGGCTCTAAATATGCACATTGGTTATGAATTGGAGAATACTATCAATCTGCTTTAAGTGCACCTCTGGTTTACTTAATCATACTGTGGTTCCAAATTCTTTAGAAAGTAAGTTGAGGCAAAATGGATTGTATGTCATTTCTATGAACTAAAGCTCATAGAGAACACTGATAGATTTGGAAGAGATGAAGCTGTACTGATCGATGAATGTAAAGCAACAACAACATGACGATATCCATAAGAATGATGCTTAACGTAAGCTGAATTAGAGCCTCAACTCGTTTAATTTGAGCCATTTTATTTTAAGAGCTAGTCTATGATCAATCAGGCATCAACGACGAGGCTGAACTTCCTGTTTATAATGAACTATGAGGTTCAGAGGTCTGTTTTTAGTAATTAAGTCTCTTGGATTAGGGATGTTATCCAAGACGCTATATTTTAAAGTCCACTTATAGCTAGTTAATCAATAAAGTCCTATGGAATGCCAATTCTAAAACACCTAGCTTAGCAACATAAGGAAATGACAATCATTACAGTGTGGACTCACGATCCAAGTAGTTGTCCTTATGCTGTCTCTTCCCCGTTCAGCAAGCCTGTTTCTGCAACTGTCTGTATAAGAATGCTTTTTGGTTTTCAAGGAGAGGTTCGAACTTGGGACCAACGAAACTTTGGATGCCAAGCTAATCAACTAAGCCAACCTTGTTGGGTTCTGTCTGTATCAGAATGAAGCCTGAAGCTGCAAAGCGAACATGCTGATGCCCACCAAAATAAAGATGCATACTGTCAATATGAAGATATAGATGCTGCAAAATGAAAATGCTGATGATGTGGAATAGTCTTCCATGCTATGTGTATAGACCAATATCCAAGCGTACTCAATATTGCCATAATGGGGCTGCAGAAAGATCCATAAAATTACCAATTGGAGAGGCTGGAAAGAATTTGATGCCTGCATTTAAGAAATAACCGGGCATTATCTTCTTTTGAGAAGAAGCTAACAACTTGAATAGAATTGTTGTGTAGGACCCTCCGCATCAAGGTTGAGATGACTAAAATGCAAGAAACAAAATGCTCTGGAACTGCCTCGCCATAGTTGCCACGAACTGCGGTTTGAACCTCAAATCACGGTTCGAATCGTTCAAATCGTTCGGAACCGGTTCGAACCAGATTTCGGTTCGAACCAAAAAAAAAAGCCCAATTTATTGTTGATTATTAGTTTTAATAAATTATGAATTTTGAGTATTTTGATTTGTGTTTGAACTTTTATCACTTTTGGTCCGCTACTATGTTGCTTTGGAACGACGTTCTGGACCCCTGCATTCCAGAATGGTGTCCCCCAAAAAAAAAAACTTAGCTATCACAATACTAGGTGTTGGTTTGTTTTAAACAAAATCTAATCATCAAAATTTTTTAAAACCAAAAAGTGAGGCCTTCACAGTGCCTTGATCAATATTAGGGTTGAAAGAAGAGCTTCAGAGGGTGTAGACACTGAAAGGTCTTGTATCAATCATCATAAAAGAGGTAAGTATCATATTTTCTAATTCTTGTGCGTACAAGTTCAGTGCTCAATAACAAGGCAATTTGATGATTGTAGACCAAGGAAAACCCCTTGAACATTGGCTAAAAAGGTAATTTTGAAAGTTTCAACTTTGCTATAAAATGATTGATTGACATCATGGGAAGCTACAAACTCCAGCAGACATGCTAAAAGAAAAGAATGATATAGGCCATGCACATAACAAAGACTGATAATCAAAATCGTTCTAACATTTGGGGCTCAAAAGGGCTAAAGTCGAGGTGCTAGAAGACATTGAAACTCTCAATTGCATAAAACAAAGAAGAAAGCTCTTAATACATGTGGCTGTTCAATGCCAACGTGCTTTTGAATCAATGCTTGAACAATTTATTAGATTTGACAGCCGCTTTCACCGAGAAACTTTTCTAGCAAGCCGCATGTCCAGTCCAAAGACATTTTAGAATTTGATACAATTGTTGTTGATACTTAGTGGACAAAAAAGGCCAGTCTTATCTCTAATCTCTACAAAAAATCTCCAAGAGATGGAAGGAAAGAATAAAAACACGTTGTCCAAATAATTCACAAAAAAACAAAAAAAAAACATTTGTAGCGTTCCGATCCGGAACGCTTTGGGATCCCGGAACGAGCTTTCTAAAAAGCTTCCGGAACGTAGCGCATCTATGGTCCACTAGTGATTCATGAAGTTGGATTTCGGCATTTCTCAGAATACATCATTCATGTTTTTCTTCGTAGCTTAAATTGCTCAATGCACAAACACGCAGACAAATCAATGCACGTGTTACGAACACAATAGTTACTAATAGTAGTATATAGAGTGTTGTAAATAGCATTTAAAAACTGTATGTATAAGAATAGAAGGCTTAGGAACTAAAACAAACCAAAAAAGGAAAAAGATAAAAAAATAACACTTTTTTTTTTTTTTCTGATTTGAACCGTTTTTTTGATTCGAATTGGGCCAGGAATCGGGTTGAACGGGACGTATTGGCCGATTCGAATCGGCTGGTATCTATGCACCTCGCCATAGTATCCAATCCAGATCCACCCTCCGTGCCCTAGGTTGACTTGGAATCAAGCAGGATCATGCACATCCACCTTTTCCTAGTTAGATCGCATAAATGTTAACTGAGATCTCCTCCCCTTCTATACTAACAATGTACGAGTCTCCATGCCAATCACATATCCCTACTCTCCTTTATTGAAATAAATAGTTTATACATGAATTCCTCAAAATTTGCGTGTAATTTTATAATATGGACGAAGAAGATCATTCATCATTTGTTGAAAAGTTGCGGGGCATTCATGAATCCAATCGACAAGACTAGAAACTTGTAATGGCCATGTTTAGTCCTAAACGATGTTATTTCAACATCCTCACTTTCAAATATGATGTTACTTTGATCTCAGGTTGATCTTGGTGAAGATATTAGTGATGATCCACAATGCTGTCATTATTGCAAATGTCTCTAGGTGGCCTTTTAGTAATAGAGCATTTTGCATTGAGGACCTCAAGACCCTCTACCCCAAGGATCCGTTTGGACTCTTGGGTGCCATCATGTGTGATGATGAGGTTAGAGCTGTGATTGTCCACTACGATGCCATAATCCCAAGAATGTGTAGGTGACATTTCAACTGCTACAACATTTTGAAGAGTTATGTTAGATAATTCATCCCTTGGATTTTGTTGAATGTTATTTAGTCGTCCAAAGAAACCAATTCTTTTGCTTTCTATGGGGAATGTTGTTTGTTTATTGATGCATGAAATTGTAGGGTTTTTTGGGGAGGTATTATTTTAGCTTAATATGATTGTATTTTCTTAGTGACCACATATTTTCAATTGTTGAACTTGTCAAAATTTACAGAGCAAGACATTTACTTCTGTTATTATTGACTTGAGGTGGTGGAATTTTTTGCATGGTAGGCTTTTGTCTCTAATATAGCCTGTTAAATTTGAATGGAACATAGTTTGGCTGCATCACTTTCGCAATCTTCTGGAGGAGCAACACTAGGATTTGGTGGCTATGTTGGCAGTGCACGTGTTGACACGGTTTTGTCAAGTGAAGGAGATCCATTTTTGGTATGACATCAAGAAACTGTTTAGGATTATGCAATTCATTGTTGGAAATTATATACTGGACTGAGTTATAAAGAACTTGAGCTCACTGGATGTCAACTTAAAAAAAACGTATAAGGTGAATACCTTGGTAGTTTCATACAATCATGGTTAAATTGTGATATTCATTATTACAGGAAGTCTTAGGCATGGATTCATGCTATTTAGTTTGAAGGTTGGACAATGTTTGTTATTGTTACGAGTAATCATGAATTTTGCATCACATCAAAGCACAAATTAAATAGTAATATATGAAAATATCGCAATTCCCTACAAAAAGTATTGAATGATCATAAATTTTTTGCCAATAGCTAATCGTCTACAAGGAAAAGTTGTTGAGTTTCCTATAAAAATTTGGAAAATAACAAGATGCTCAGCTGCCAAATGACTGAAGCAATACTGCTTTATACCCTACGGATTAGGGCTTAGTCATTCAGGGCACAAATCATGAAGCTGCCTACAAGTTCCTACAACCTTATGTTTGTGTGTTTAGAAGAGTCCACACAAACTAGTGAAATTGTTAAAGGGCCATAAATAACAAATAGGCCATAAAGCAATAAGGTCCATGGGCCCCATAATGTCAAAATAATTCAAACATTGTTAGATAATGTCCTAGTGCCCCAATGATTATAGGGATGTTCGTATTACTCCTTTAATAGCAAAAATATTTATTACCAATTAAGACAAAGATGTTGTTGTTGTCAAGATGCTGATGACTGGGCAGTAGGGTTGATTAACTTGTGGAGTTTGAAAATCAAAGTAACTACACGGGCTCTTATGTGCTCCTTGTAATGATGGAGTATGTGGAAAGACATCAATAGACTCTTATGTGGCCTTGTGAATACGTCGGCCCTTCCACTATATTAAGGATTGAATTTATAGATGAGAACGACCATGCTAAACTTGTACATGTAATGATAGTAGGTAGAAGTGGAAAAAACTTAACAGACATCATTAGACGTAATGGCAGGCATTGGCAGCACATAACAAATAACATGAAAATTTTGTTCTAGCCTTGGTAGTAGGCAGTAGTTGCAAGTGATAATCAAGTCAACTAAGCTTTAAGATTTTAATTCGTATAATAGTCCGATGCCAATTTCTTTTTCTGCGTTTGGCCCTGCCCAACCTATTTGGAGCAAAGCGTAGCTGCAAATGCACATTTTGATCCTCATCAAATTCCACATGCAAACCATAATTGTGTACAACAACTTTAAATTACTATTGGATTTGTTAAAAATGTCTCTTTGTTGTGACTTATAGTCTCTCTGACATTGTAAGGCACAACGTATTTTTTAGCTTAGCTATCCTTGTGTGCCGTCATTGTGAACTGACATGCAAGATGCAAATAAAACTTTCAGCCATTTGTAAGCTTCAAGTCCAAGAGCTACCTTTTGATCTTGAGACCTTAACCATCTTTGAGCCTGAGTCCATGCCATTAACACATCACACGTGTCCCATAGTATAGGTGCACTGGTGAGTGTCTCTGAATTAGCGTAAGATTTGCACCAAAGCTCATGATATTCTTGAAAGTACTTCTCCAAGAGTGAATTTGCTCTCAAGGCTTGGCATGCTTATACAACCCCCTCCATAGCAATAAAGTACTGCAGGACCCCAATAGTTTTGGGTCTATTTAGTGTCATATATCTTGTATGGATATAACACTCCCCCAATAAAGAACATTCCCCTCAATGTGGGCTTATCTACTAGAGCTACTTTTGTACCGCTGTTTGTAGTATTTTTCCTGAGTTATAATTTCATGTCAGGCCACAAGCCGAATCCCTTTCAACCTTGGAAACCCGCTTTTAGTACGATAAAGCTTTGTGCTTCTTTTTGGCATAGAATTTTTAATCTCATTCTAGTAGTAATAAGTACAATGTTAATAAGTAATCCTTTGCGTAGTGGAATCATGAATGTTGGCAACAATAGTAGTGCCGGGAGCAGCCACATAGTGATCAATAGCATGAGAATCAGAAAGCACGACAGGATCTGCAACAGGAGCATCCAGGAGAGCAAGAACATCTGGAACATCAAGAATAATGTTAGTATGTTGATGAATGGTATCAGAAAGAGTGCACACTTGTTCCTGCAAAAAAGGATCGTGAAAAAAAAAATCCGTAGGTTCCCAAGTAGCTTCGTCCATAGGACAACCAACCGTCCCATTGAACCAAAAATTGGACAATTCTATAGTGCCGTCTATGTTGTACCCTAACTTGGAGAATAGTTGCAGGCAGATAAGGAAAGAGGGAAAAAAAGGGAGTATGGGATTTCCTTGGAAAAAGAGAGCTACGAAGTAAACTAACATGAAAAACATCACGTGCATTGGTAGTAGATGGAAGGTGAAGAGGATAGGTGAATTATTGGTAGTAGGTGGAAGGTGAAGACGATAGGTAACAGGACTCATTTTTTTTTAAGATGTGAAATTGCAGGTCAACTTTGTTGGAAAATCGACTAGGAGGATCGATTGTCGACTATTGCTCATTGCTTTTTTTGAAGATAATTTGTAGAAGGAACACTGAATTCCTGCAGCTCAGATCTTTGAAAGTTTCAGATGGAGTTCGTTGGGAACTTGCTAATATATTTGAATTTTGAAGATTTTGATCACTGAAGATCAGGCTACTGGATTTGTACTTATCAGAAGGAAGATCACTAGAAATACACCTTATTTTTTGCTGGAATAAGGTGTATTTCCAGCAGATTGCTGGAGAAAACCATATTATTTGCTGATTCATAGAGAGATCATCACTAGTTTTGTTCGCTGATTATTGATCCAAGATTGTTCACTGGTTACTGCAACATCTAAGTTATTCTTGGTTGCTATCTATTGAATGAAATCTGCAGGGATTGATCACAATATTTCAAAGGGAAGTCTTCGTTGGATTTATTTCCTACTGATTGGGAGAAGAGTTCCTGATCATAGCTTCTTTTTTGTTCACTTGCTAAATTGTAGATTATTCACTGATTTTGGTCACGATACTGTTCGCTGGAGTCTGCAAGGCAGAAGCCTTGTATTTTTTGAAGAAAGATTGCTTGCTGAAGTGTGCCAACCGTTTGTCTCCTGAGGTGTGCAGAGAGATTGATTCCTCAGATGCGCTGTTTTCTGAGATGTGCTGACAAATTGTTTCCTAAGGTGGTCAATTCTTAGTTATCTTCAGCTTGCGAAAAATACGATCTTTATCACAAGTTTTTTTGTTGGGAGTCACAAGATCTTCAAGTAAAGATCAAGTAAGGAAGAGTTGATAATTGCTTGTAATGTTCACTCTGCAATCTTTGATCTCATGGTTGGTCCTTTTGCAATATTTGCAGAAGAGTTTCTTCTTTGAATTTGAGGAGGACGGCTGACTTATGTCAGACTGTTGCTTCTGTAAATTTTTTCCCTGCTTAGTCTTTTTCTTATTCTTGCTTTTGCTGGCCTTCTTACTGAACAAAGCAGAGTCAGATTTAGAATCAGAAGAGTTGCACCATCTTCTAAGTTCCTTTTGGAGTAGCAAAGTATATGCTCTTGTGGGAATTATCTCTACTTGAGTTGAGATTATTATCACCCAATTTTCACAGGATGATGGTAAGCTAGCAAATAATATCATGACAACAACAACACTGTCTTGCACTGGTGATCCAATAGCTACCAGTTGCTCACGCAGGTGTTTAAAATTGTTTATGTGAGTAAAAGTAGATTCATCCTCTTGCATTTTGAATGTGAAGGGGGAAGGCTTGTTGAGTCAATCTGAGGTAGCCTACATCCAATTGTTTTTGGGCAGAAGACTGTTGTAGGGGCAGCATCTCTTGTGCAGGGGCAGCATTTTTTTTGGGTAGTGCATTTTTTCAAAAGTAAAAACGTTCATAACATCGCCAACTGGCTGCCAATTACAAAAAAGTTCTGCCATCTTCCCCAGCAATAAATCCCTGCTCAGGAAATTGTTAGGTTATTCTTAAAACCATAAGTATTGATAGGTTCAAAGCTGCTGCATATATCAATAACTTGCATGCTGTAACAGGATGTCAATGGAGAAGTGGCAGTGCATCTACGCAGGCTTTTCAAAAAGGACTTCATAACAAAGGTTTATTTCCCCTTCGTTGTTGATTATGGTTTTGAAAAAATTGTTTTTGGTGCCTAATTGAAAAGTGAAACATTCCTTGTATACAGTATGAGGGTTAAAATAGTCACACTTTTGGATCTGGAGCTTGTGTCTGGTCGAATGATATGTCATTAAGTGATGTGACCGATCTGCTGCAGTTCCTGAAGCATGTTATTCTTATTTGAAACAGTGTTGATTTTTGTAGCTGCACCAGAGATATTGTAATTTGTGTTCTACAGATTGCTTCTCTCAAATTTTGAGACTGGACTCCACATGCTTTGAACTACATGCTAAGTGACTTTGTCAATTAAAGACCTAAGTAGGTGTAAATCTTATTTTGACAGAACATTAGATAAACATGATGCTCAACGTTGAAGATGCTAGTTCAGTGCTTGTTAGCTATTATACTGAAGTGTCAAGCTTTTAAAGGACATAAACTTATGTTGAGGTTGGTTCCAGGTTATAAGTAAGCCTTTGCAAGGTTAGCAAGGGTGATGGTAGTGCTGTCAGGAATTGTATTTGTATGTTGACGTTTAAAAAAATTGGGCCAGCCTTCATCTTTATTTTTGTTGTTTGATCTTACAGCATATTTGTGCTATGCATGGAATTGATGGTCTAAGACTTAGTGGGTGAACTCCATGAAGATAGACACTGATTTTTTTTGGTTTCTCCTTGAATGACTGTATGTTTAACATTCATATATGTGATCTATAGACATTTTAGCCCTATTTTAGTCTCTGTACAGGCGCAATTTTTCACCTATTTAATCACCTGCATAGAGTTTTTCTAGTTATCCTAAAATCTGAACAGATATTTGGCATCCTAATACTTTTATTATCAAGCACATTATCCCCTCAACAAAGAAACATAATGTGGAACATGCAGGAGAAAGTCTAGATGGTTGCCTTTTGAATGACAGAGAAAGCCTATTATGAGGAAGCTAACATTGGAAACTATCTTTGGCTGCTTGGAAGCTCTCCTACTGAAATTTTGATTTTGCAGCTTAAAGCTTTGGCAGCACTGGATGAACTTTTCAAAAATCTTTCAAGCAAAGAGCTCTCTCCAGTATTACCATATTGGGTAAGTCTCTAATTTTGTATTATTCAAACTAGTAAATATCCATCTTCGATGTTTCCCAAAACAAAGAATGCCAGGTCAGCACAACAAAGACGCTGATCGTACCTTTTTCTCTCTTCAGGTTTTTGAATACAGAAGATTGGTTCATGAAAATAATCGGCAGGTACGAGAAAGCACCCAGAAGGCCATGAGGAGTCTTGTTGCAGTTGTTGGGTATGTTTTAGCTCTTTCTCTGCTGAAAGGAGCAATAATTTTTCGAAACTTTTGAAATTGTTTGGCGGTATATGCTACAAGAAAATATGAATTATATTGGAATATGAGATTACCTCTATTTATCTTTATCAAATGGCCTTACAAATTATCCTTGATATTTCTAATGTGGGAACTTCCCACGATCTCTATTCTCAACTAATGGGCAGGCCTGACAATAATTTGGCAATACAGTCTCTGGATGCTACTGAACATCCATTGTCTTTTTAGTGTTAGATTAGGACATCAGTTTAGTGGTTTATTTGAACAGAGGCATGGAGTGTAGGAAATTTGAATGGTAACATGAAACCTGATTTTTTGTGTTCAAGAGCAAAGATTGGGCCACTAGAAATGATGAATGAAAGAGACATGGAGGCGTGCCATTTGAGGGGACTTTCTGCTTAGATCAAGTCCATGAGCTATTCTTGTACTTTCTTGATATAAGATTTATTTGTTGTGATTTTAGGAAGATCAATCAGAAACTTGCAGTGCTGAAATTATGCAGTACCAGTCTGACCTAGCACCACGACTCAGTTCTTCAGCCATATTACTGTGACTTGAGGTTACATGGAATAGTGACCACATAGACATTATACTTGACTTTTTAGAGGAGCTTCATTTTTTAATGGCTAATGGGTCGTTCACCAAGTGTTACACGAGAAGATAAAACCTGATTTAGACTTAAAAAGACTGATTTGAATGTCAGTATCATGTGGCGTAGTTATTTTCGCTCCTCCTAGTATAGCAGACTCAAGCTGGACATGTCAACTACACAGGAAAGGTCTTGCACCACATCTGCGGTCCCTGATGGGTGCGTGGTGGGTTGCTCAGTTTGACCCATACCGTGAAGCTGCAGATGCTGCAAAAGCATCTTTCCAGGTATCTATGATTTATTGATCTTAGTGTCTGTGTTTGCCTATTGAGGCAAATGAACAAAAGAAAGTTGGATTGCTACTCCCAATATAGTCTAAGATTTCTGAACATTAGCGTTAGATATGATTCATTATGTCCATGTAATGTGCTGAAGATACTTTTTTTGTTGGTAACAATATAAAATTTGGTATTTGGAAGGGTTGTCATGTTATATGTTGTCGTGTTGTTATTTAACACCATTTTTTCCGAATGCAATGCCTTTTGAAGAATTGGTAAAAGCTTTGATGCTTTCAGTGTGAGACTTGCAGTCCATGACGACCATTCCCATATTATTTTGCAGGCAGCTTTTTCTGGAGAGAAGAGAATGGAAGCACTTGTCTATTGTGTGGATGATATATTTGCATATCTCAG
The DNA here is from genome assembly GCA_029204225.1 of Diphasiastrum complanatum. NCBI lineage: Eukaryota > Viridiplantae > Streptophyta > Lycopodiopsida > Lycopodiales > Lycopodiaceae > Diphasiastrum > Diphasiastrum complanatum. Next base: position 34,103,723 of record CM055100.1, read on the forward strand.
TGAGAACCTTAAATTGACTCCTCAAACATTATCTGATAAGACTACTCCACTTGAAGAATCTGCTGAGAAGCATGAGCTTGTAAGGAATATGTTATCCAGAATCAGATACTTGATTGGAATTCTCTAGTTGGAGAGTTCAGCATGGATGTGATGATGATCATTTAAGCATGAACAGTTGTGTGCTCTTTTTAGCTGCATGATATTACTGTGATGTCCTTTTTCTCGCCATTTGAAGATTTTTTGTTTAGATATACCGGCATTGTCATTGTTGGTCAGTGAGTTTTGCAAAGTTGCAATATTGATCATTTAAGCCTTATGAATGACTTCTCTTTGTGGTGCTTGAGCTTACGTTGTGATCTTTTTTCTTGCCATTAGAAGCTATGTGGCTATAGGGGTAATCAGAATTCAGGCTTTGAATCTCTCATTTTTGAGCAGGTTATTTGTTCCTCGCTACTTGCCATGACAGCTTTGCTCGATGTTCTCTTTGCTTCAATGAAGATGGGATCGGCAGAAACGACCCAAGTTCAACTGGAAAGCTCTAGCAATGGCTTTCACAATTTGGATGCTGAAAGGGTGGATTTATCTTCACTAAGGAGTGCATCTCTAAAACTTGCAAATGACCACAAGTTATTTCGTGATTTCGTGAAGTCCCAAAGCCCCCACATCAGATCTGCTGCTTATCAGGCTTTGAGGGCATTGGTGGAAAATACTCCTGAAGCCTTTACAGCGGGGGAGTTGGAAACAGCTGCAAAGATAGTGCTTGGTGCCTTTGCAGAGAAAGATCGATCATGCCATCAGTCCATGTGGGACATGCTTCTTACCTTCAGTAAAAAATTTCCTCAGGCATGGGTTGTTGGATCTGTGAGGAAAGTTGTTCTTCCAAGATTTTGGGCTTTCTTACGACATGGTTGTTATGGGTCGCAACAAATATCTTCTACGTGCCTTTTACCTCTTCTGTCTCTGATTCCAACAAATGCTGTGATGCCGGTGCAAGAGTTTCTTTTTGAATACTTTCATAGTCTTTGGCAAGGATGCAAGACAGGGACATCTTCAAATGACATCATTCTTTTGAAAGCATTCAAAGAATGCTTTATCTGGATCATAATAAATGTGAGGAGGTGGGTCACACTATGCTTCTTTTTTAAAGTTAATTTTTGGTTGTGGTTTGATCAATGCCTCATTCAACATGGGCGACTTTTCTTGAGTTTGATGCTAAAGGAGTACAAGCCATTTGACTTCTTTCTGAACATGTATTCCCCTTCTTATTTAGGTCTCGTGGTAGGAGATTGACTTGCTGATGAGTTATGTAGGTAATGTGAGCCTAATGTTTCTCCTCTCACTTGAGGGTTAATTCTTGGCACATAACAATTTCGTATAAGCTTTATGCATATTTACTTATCTCTTCATGCGATCTTTATTAGCCTCTTTGCCATTTGCCTCCTCTGGTAATGAATGGATACTATTTTCCGTGTTCACTGTTCTCCTCTACGTTGACCCCTGAATTGCATACTAGTGACGGTGATATTCTCTTTAGTCTCCAATTTGCAACTTGGCTAGTAACATTGAGATAAGCCTGAGTTCATTTTAGTAGACTAAGAGATGGACTATATCCATGTTGTGAACTTTTGTCAAGATATCCACATTCTCAATGGATCATGTAATTCCTCTGAAAACACTAGGATTACTATGGAGTATTTTGTAGGCGCCCTAGATTGGCAAGGATCGTCCTCCAACTTCATTGAGAATAAATAAGGGCTAGCAACAAATCATGAGGATCCATGAAGATCACGGATAGGTTAGCTAATGGCAACAGCTAAAGCTGTGTACAAGTCACTTTTGCTTGAATGACAGGTTGGAGTCATCTTACTAGACTTTGCTGCAGGAAAAAAATATAGCTTTCGCTATTGGTATTAGCACGGATGATTATTGCAGTCTGTGGCGAGTGCTGTAATCAGCTGGGCAAGAAAAATCTTGTTGTAGCATGACGAGTATTGCATAGATAGGGCTCTTATGGTACCAAAACAAGAGATAAGATTAAAAATATACTGCATTCAGGTATGTTGTGCCTGATCGTAGCACTGTATTGAAACTCCATTCTGAAAAGTCTGTTACCAATGGACTGTTCGAAATGGATTTTAAAATAGAAGGAAAAAAAGGGAACCTCCTAATGTATGTGTGTGTGTGTGTGTGTGTGTGTGAATGTGAAAGTGTGGCATATAAAACTTAGTTATAACTTAGTAGGGAATAGTAGAATTATGATTACCTTGTGCATATGGATTGTGTGATGTACTTCAGTGTCTCATTGAGTCCTCAATCATCTAAGTGTGCTAATTACCATTTTTTAGAGTCATTGTGTAGAGATATAATCCTTGTCTAAGATACTTAAACAACACTTGGTTTTCCTTAAAAAAAAGGCTAGGAATAAATGTTTATTTTGTACCTCTTAATGTTAGTTCGGCCATGCCTGCGTGCTATCAGAGGGGGCCATTTCTATTTATAGTAAGTCGTTTTGTGTTTGTCATGCATGTAGGTGGGTGCATTACTACTAGAATAGGACTTGATTTTAGTACTTAGAAATACGTCTTGGGTCTTTACCCAAAATGGACAGTAATGATAGCAGTTAGTTTTTTCCCATAGCTATTGCTTTTTCTTTTAGCTAGACTAGAGAATGTATATAATAGACACTGGCGCCCACTCACAGGCATTCCATTTTGTATAGAGCTTTGCTCACTCTTCCATAATCTAAGCTCTCTTCATCTCTTATGCTGGTCTTGGTTTGTGTGAGTGCTAATACAATCAATTAACTCCATCTAAAATGTGGGTCAAATTATGACATGGTATCAGAGCATGCTTGTAAGAGAGAGAGTTACTTTTGCAGGGTTGCAAGAATATCATTGGAGGAGCTGCATTGGGCTGCTGTTGGAAGTAGTTCGCTGGAAGAAGACCCACAGGCAGATCGCTGAGCTGGAATCAAGACTGTTGGAAATCTGTTTGCTGGAATTAGAACTGATTGATCGCTGGTTGGGCTCTCTATTAGATCAGAAGATCTGGTCGCAGAGCTGAGCTGAGCTGAGGTAGAATCAAATCATTGGCTGTCTACAGACCTGTTGGACCGCTGCCTAACTATATGTTCGCTGGAATCAGATCAGATCTGATCACTGGATCGTTTGCTTAGACAGGGAAGTCGCTGCCTGAAACTAGCTGGTCACTTGCTGTCTTTTACAGATCTGTCTACTGCTGTTGGAAACAGAACTGCTGTCTGAAAATCAGACTGACTGGATCGCTGCAGAATCAGACCTGAATCTGATTATGGATCCCTGTCTGAAGATCAGAACTGTCTGACTGGTACAGATCAGATCACTGAAGTTCAACTGTTTGCTAAAAGAGTAGTGAAGATCTGGTACGGGACTTGATAAATACAGTTGTTTGCTGGAAATTCAGGTTGTTGAGAGTTGTTAGAGATCAGCTGGAAATCAGCTCCAAAGTTTGCATCATCTGCAAGCTGTAAACATCTTGCAAAAGCAAACAAAAGGTGAATAGCTGTCCTAAAAGGATAAGCTCCACAATTTTGATGAAGACACTTCCTGATTTCCAGTCCGTTTTCTACAAAAAAAAGTCCTTGCTATCTAACACTTCCTATATGCATAAAATTTTAGGGAAGTAGATGCAAATGATTGCCAATCCATGCACCTAAGCACCTGCTGTAATCCCATGTTAGAACTGTGCATTAAACAAAAGTTGAACATCCACAATATATACAAGAATGTAGTAGAAGTAGAATATAATGAAAAGATGTCTTCTCTCATGGAATAAATAAAGGTAGTAGAGACTATGCCAACGCTGAATCCGGAACACTTTCTCCAACCGCAATAGGTTGCCCTCCCAGATCTTTCACCCGAGTAAAATTGTCTGTTACTAATTCACCTATACCCATTTTCAATGTGTGTAGCGTAGTAGTCCACAACAAGATTTGTGACTGATTCATAGTCTCGTACAAGTTCTTCAGTATATCCCAAGCCTCTTTGGGTCCAGCAACATCTCTAATGCGAGGTATAATCATATCTCTAACTGCTAAGTTGATTTTCTTCTCCGCCTTAGATACTCCTGCAACTCCCTATCAGTAGTAGGAGGTATCTCGACACCTGTGACGATCTCTCAATATTTTCGATCCTAGAGAATATTAGTTTGTTCCATCTAGCTTGCTAGACTCCGGCAACACAACATTGTTCAAACCCGCCATTGTATTCATTTATAGCAACTTCTAACGACCTGATTTTCTAGCAATCAGAATTTTGCCAAACTTCAGCTATCTGTCTCGAAAACCAGGTTAAGCTCAGATCTAGATTTTCTTCCAGCGAACCAGTCTATAAACAGCTAGGATTCAGGTATGATTTTGCAGCGATCAGAAGGTCTTCAAACTCAGCGATCCAGCAGCAATCTAAAGCAGTGAACTGTCTGCAGCAAATAGACTCAGGTCTTTCCTTCAGTGATCCGGAATCAGATCTACAACGATCAGGTACTGTAGGTCTGATCCAGCAGTGATCAACCAGCACCAGCAACATTCAGGCCCAAATCAATCTAGATCAGCGTTCTGGTTCCCAGCAATCAGTGATCAGCCTGTAAACAGCCACCGAACTGCTTCCAACAACAGTCCAGCCTAGCAATCTGATCTTGTCAGAACTACTCAGCTTAGCAATCAACCAGAAAACAATTCTGGTTAGGCATCTATATCCAACAAGCAGCAAGCAATCAACTAGTTTCAGGTTCTCCTAGAAGATCCGTGTTGTCCTCTCGACAATGTCGGCTCCACATGCAACTTCATCTCCTCCAAAAAATCTTCTTGCAAGCCTGCAAAAGCAAACTCTCTCCTCACAAACCTGCTCTGATACCATGTCAGAATTTGATCTACAAATTCTAGACAGGAGTTAAGTACTCATACTAGCACTCACAAAACAAGATCAGCATAGAGATTAAAGAGAACTCCGATTATGGAAGAGTGAGCAAATCTCTATATAATGGAATGATTGTGGTTGGGCGCCAGCCTCTGTTATATACATTCTCTAGTCTAGCTAAAAGCAAAAGCAATAGCTAAGGAAAAAAGCCAATTGCTATTATTACTACCTATTTTGGGTAAAGACCTAAGATGTATTTCTAAGTACTAAAAACAAGTCCTATTCTAGTCGTAGTGCACCTACCTACATGCATCACAAATAAAAAACAACTTATTATAACTAGAAATGCCCCCCCTATAATAGCACACAGGCATGGCCAATCTAACATCAAGGGGCACAAAATAAACATTAATTCCTAACACAGCCGTACCACTTGTTCTCTCAGGTTCTTGTGGGGATTTATTAGCCTTCAATTTATCAAGGATATGTTGCAAGATAACTTCCATGGCATCCACCTTGGCAGCTAATTCTTCAAATTGGAGTATCTTTGTGCTAGTACCTTCCAAAGGATCCATACTGACAGAATTGATGTTGTGAATTGAAAATCAGACTTGGGAAACAGTAGAATAAAGCCTTAGCCAGCAGGCGTAGAAGCCGTAAGCCAGATTTCTTTCCTCAGCAACGGCTTGTAGATCACTAAAATTAACCTATTTTCCACATTTGAACACTGAAACTCATCAGAAAACCTATTCTGATTTGGATAAGTGCTGATTGCCACATTTTTCCAGGAGGTAATTTGCTGAAATTGCCTTCCTGCAGGTTTCAACGTTTCAACTAGAGTAGAACTATCCACGAAAAATTTCAGCAATCTATTCTAACTAGCGACTGGCTGCAGCGTACTATGCGAAATAGTGACTGTCTACAGGGCTTCAACGAGCTGTAGGACAACATGTTCAGAGCAGCAACTAGCTGCGAGGCAGCGATTGGACAACAATAACCAGCTGCAAGATAGCGATCGAGGTAGCCTTACCCATGATGATCAAACCTGTCGACTGTTCTGTAGGAGAAAAACAACTCTAGCTCCAGCGATGGACAACAAAATCACAAAATTTGAGCTATCTGTAGGGTCTGCCACCTTCTAACCCACGATGATCTGATGTTCCTTTCACTTTGATACCCTCTATCTGAACTTACCAATCAACCAACAACCACCAGAAGTATACAAAGTAAAAACTTTTATTGATGTCCTTCAAACCATACGTATCATGCACTGTAGGACTTCTTTGTAAGTCCACATTGTTGTAATGCTTCTAATACACAGGTGGAAGTAACTTTTGAAAACTTTTTATACAATTATGTTTTTCCTTAGTAGTATGTTTGTTTGAGGTTGACACTTTGATTGTTAAAGTAAGACAATTAAAGAATAGCTGGTAGATTTTTCCGATGATCGTTTCAAAAAGCAATGACACAGTAGTTTTCATTCAATTTTTCCAGAATGTTGTGATGAATGGTGCTATTTAAACAGATGTGTGGATTCAATTTTTTTTGTTTATTCTGCATTTTAAAGCATGTTTTTGAACAAGTCCCAATGTCCACAATTTTACTGTGGTTCAAATTAAGCATTTTTTTTTTGAACAAGTCCCAATGTCTACAAAATTGTGAAATTTTTTGTTTATGTAGAGCTAAGTTCTTCTGCTTTAAAGCCTTTTGGTCGGTATTTTGGATATGCCTGTCAAGCTGAAATATCATTATTGCATCATGAACCAGTAAAGATATTTCTTTTATAGAGCTAGGATAACAAGCTTTATATCCAAGTTAAAAATCTACATGTGTTTATCATAATGAAACTGACTATAGCATTGTTAGCCTGCAGATATGTGGATGAAGAATCAGAAATGAAAATTCTACAGTTCTTCCTGATTAATGATGTTCTATTCAAAATATTGTGGCGCAATTACACTGAGAGCAGAACTTTCCACAGCCACACCACCGATGTGAAGTCAGAAATGTCCGATGGCAATTGGGTCTCTCCTTCCAATACGGGAGGAAAAAGTTTGGTGGACGGTCAAGTGGCAAACCAAGTAGCTGGCACTTTGTTGTCTCTTATCGTGCCTCTTGAATTCCTTGAGGGACTGAAGACTTCTGTTGCAGATATTTTGGATTTTCTTGCAGGTCAAAATGTCCAGTTGGCAATTCAACTTTGGCCAATTTTCCAGCAGGACTTCATAAGGATCTTAGAAGCCAAGCTTTCTAAAACACTTGCAAGTGAGGAAAGTTCCTTTACCAGAATGTGTGAATTTCTCCTTTGGCTACGAAACAGATCAAATGCTCGTGATGACATAGGTAAAAAATGGCCTTTGGACAACGTCGTAAGGCCCTTTGTTGCAAGCACTTTCCAAACAATAGCCTCTGCGGTAAGGGATTTTTTCCCTTTCTGGATGAATTTTGAGAGTTCTTTACTCATTGAAGCACTTGTGGCAGTGTTATTCTCTTTCATTCCTATGCCCAAATTTCATAAGCATTCATAATATACAATCTTGCTTGCAAATTTTTGTTTTTCCAATTCAGTGTTTGCATATTAGCTTGCTAGAGTTAAACGAATTAGTTTGCTAAAGCTGAACTTTCTCAAAATTTGATATCTTTGTGAAGAAATTCCCCTTTCTCCTACAAGAACACCTAATTCCTCATCAATCACATAGAATTAACTGTGATCTAAGCAAGATTTAATAGGGCTGTAAGTTGCGGTACATAGTTTCAACGGTCTCTTGCCGGCCAGCAATGCCAAAGTAGAACACTACTTTAAATATCTACATGCCTATATCAATGAGATATTAATTGAAAATTGAACCTTATTATGGACCCTGGAAAATATGGCTGCCAATGGTGTTTGATGAGATAAGTTGAATAGGAAATGCTCCTCTGACTCCACCTCCCCCAATGTGTACATCCGACAAAGCCTGCTCATGTGAGGAATGCCTTGGAAGCACCCAGTCTCCACATATAACTGGTGTGCTACTAGCTACTATTTTGTTTGTACAATTTGCATTTATGATTTTATCACCTATTTATGTTATAAGGATTAGGTAGCTTTGCAAACTGTTTTGTAGTTTTGATTTGCTCGTCCAATTTTGTACAAATTTTTGTTTACAATGCATCGAATTGCGTTGGCATGAGAGACTCACTTGTCAGTGAGGCATACTCCCACATTTTTGGGATGCCATGTGATGCACCTATTGCTCAAGACACTGCAAAATTTGTGTTAACAGATATTTGTATTCGAAATCCTTCCTGCTGCAGCACATTTTGATATTGAAGGCTAGTTTGCTGCAAAATGAAAGCTATATATCGTTCTCAGCGTAGTGCATTTTGGCACTTGTAAGAACGTTCTCTCTGTTGAGCATGTCTAGAACATTGATCGACAAATGCAGTTGCATATGTTTGCATTTCACTATTCACAGTTTTTTTAGATATGATTCATCGCTGAGGTATTTTTGACGAAATTGTCTCTCTTTTCATCTTTCCATCTTTTTTAAAATTCAGAAAACTGCTTGAATGGGAAGTGGTTGTTGTGCATGTGTGTCTGCATGTAGTTTAGCATCTAAAGATATATATTACTCGTCTATATATGTACATATATGCAGAATATCTTCGTACTATATATACAGATAACAGGTTAATAATACCATACACAACACCCATAGGCCTATATATAAATTCATACATGTACATACAGGTGTGTGTGGTAATCAGATAGATATTTAGATGTTCATCTATTTTGTATGATGCTTGGACTTGGTCTGACTGCAGGGGGATCGCCAGGCTGTAATGCTTTTGGCTAAGCTAGTCTCGACATATGGGCCAGAAGCATTTTCCTCGGTAAAGCTTCCTTTGCAATCCAAGGGCGTCACTGCAGTTGAAGATTTATCTGCTTTTAAACTACTGAATCTTGTTGGAGAAGTTTCAAGTGGCAGGGATGCGGAATGTTCCAGTTATACAGATATTCGAGACATTTTTAGGAAGCATTTGATACCATGGTCTTTGAATGCGGATCGTCCAATCGAGTCTTCCAAACTGGAATTATTGCTTTCATTTTTTGAAGATGGCAATTTGACATCTGAATGGGATTCTGTCCTTTCTTATGTTTTAGGGGAAGCAGACACTGAAGATGAGGCCAAAGGTTCTGAAAATCTAAAGTGGATAGATATATTAGCGGCGTTAGTTGACCTTATATGTCAAAAGAAGAACAGTGAAGATGGCAGTAGAAATCGATCCTCACAGGTTATTACTGGGCCTTGGCAATCACCAAGACTGGATGCGGCAGTTTTAACGGTAGCTCAAAATAGAAACTTACAGCATCCATCGTGCTCACAGCTTCTGAGGTTTGGACTCTTTTCTTAGTAGTCCCATTTTTTCTGTGAAAAGATTGAGCTAGACTATAAAGGGGATGAAGTAGGTTAACCAAAACAGAACCTGATTATCTGTTACGGTGTAATTTTAAAAAATCATTATTTAGGACCAGAATCACACTTGCAGTGCCGAGATACTGTTTCCAAGTTATTTGCAATTGCAATTGATTTATGTGATTTTAGGTTGGATGGTGCCAATATTTATGTTTGCTTGACCAGTCTTAAGGAAGTTCTTCCTCTCAAATCAATATCTAAAATGATTGTTTCTATGGGCTTATTTTGATGAAGAATACGTGTGAAATTGTGAATACGGTTGATGAGGCTGATAATGTTAGAACTCCTGGCCTGTTGTAGCCTATCTTCCATTTTACAGGCTCTTTGATATATGAATAAGAAGCATTACTCTCACAGAAAAACATTGTGAGAGTTTCAACTTAAACGTAGTCTTGAAGTTCCTGTTTAATTTTGATAGCTTCTCTTCTTGTACTTCTTATGTCGAATTTTTCTGCTCTTCCCTGTTTGAACATTTTTGAGTATTTTGGTCACTTGACATTGTAAAAGTCATGAAAGCTCCATCAATTCTTTGGCATGGTCTATAAATTTTTGGATATTTACGAGTGGGCTGATGTTTAATTATACCTTGACAAGAATAAGACAATTCCTTATAAGTTGCCTAACGTGAGGGTGACAAAGTGAAAGGAGGTGGCAGCAGGATGAGTCAGTTGCAGGAAGGGCATGCAACATTTCTGGGTTCATGTAGGATGACAAGGTTTCATAATAGGAGATTAGCTCTACTGAGTATTTGATATGAACTAATCAACAATTTGATTTGCGATGCAGGCAAAGGCTAGTGGGAAGGAGGGCTGTGTAGTAGTATAGGACTGGAGGAGCAGCAGAAGGGGAACGGAAAAACTTCAAGTGGAGAGAAAGATTTTAGGATATCACCAGGACATGTTCACCGACCTAGTTTCTCTCCTCATGATCCCCACACTGTGGGAAAAAGCTAAGAAAGTGGAGATGCATAGAAAAACCGAGCCAGTGCCACTGGAGAGCTCAGAGATAGAAGAGGACGGGATTTTTCAGGTGACTTTTCAGCAGCCTGCTAGCCAGTGGGTAGACGAAAAGCATAGAAGGAACATAGACTGAAGTTAAGGAAGAAAATCAAAGATCTATGTGCAACGATTGGGGAATTGGAAGACTCAAATTGGTACATTTTCACATGGGAGGGGAACTGCTGAGAAATACTGAAAGGCTACCAAAATTCTGGGTACTTAAAGAATCTGAGGGAAAATCGTGGTCAGGGTGTGGGAACACGGCCCAGTGCCACTCTGGAATAATTGTGTGCATATTTGCAGGAGAGCAGCAACACAAAGATAGAAGAAATAGAGGCAAAACTTGCATTAAGACTCTTGCACAGAGGTCACTGTAGAAGTCACCGAAATTACATAGGCTGGGAAGGTTCTGGATCAAATTTTTACCTTTTGAGGACTTGTAAACCAAAACTATCAGTCTAGTTCTGAATAAGCATGAGTAAATGAATACTCTATGATGTAGAATGTATGGCGTCTACTTAGTGGCATAGTTTTTCAATTCTCCAGTTCATTGAGATTCAAACCATGGTTGCAATTCAAACCAGCTCATTTAATTCAAATCGGATTTAGGCTTTAGGCCAACTCATACAAGAATCAGTACCTATGTCATCAAAAATCACATGATTAGATTTGACTGTAAATAAGTGACTGACTGAAAACTAGAGCATATAACACTATCCCCTACCTTTTGATACCAGACATTTTATTCCCTACTCATTCTGTACATATGGCTTTTATCTTAGTGTGACCCATTGCTCTGTTTCTTAGTATGAGCCACATTTTCCCAGCCTACTGCAATTGGCTTTGTGAGAAAAAGTAGAGCAATCTATAGCACGTGCCATTAGTTATTTTTTAGGACTTTTTCCTTAGCGTGAGGTGCACATTTTTCTAGCCTACTATCATTATTTTGTGAGCCCTCAACTTTCCTGTCTGCCTGTTTTCCTAGCTGTAGCCATATTTTTTACCGGCTGCAAGCATTGTTTTTCCAAGCTACAAGTGCATTTTAAGCATATCCCAGCCACAAGCAATAATTTGGGGAGTATCTCTATAAATAAACCACAGTACCCCCTGGTACAGTTGGTATGGTACCGCCGGTATGGTACCGCCCTGGGATCCGCGGTACCAGGGCGGTACCATGAGGAAGATATCCGAAGGCACAACAAGAGACATCGGAAGCAAGAGGCAGATATCCGAGAGATGCTGCGACAGACTCGGTAGAGAAATCCGGAACCGGAGCCACCCGCCCCCGCTGTCGAGCTAGATCTGGATGAGCAGATCGGAATGAATTTCACACGACGGCAGCTCATCATGGTCAGGGAAAGGGCGGCCAGACGTCGGGCTAACCAGGAGGCAGCTCGGGCTAACCGGGAGGTAGAGCAAGAGCGACAAAACAATGCACCAGACGAGGGCGAGGAACTGTCCAATCAGGTCCTTGAGCTCATATACAAGTCCAAGTGTCGACCCCTCGCTATCAGCCATGCGGAGCACAATGTAGAGTGGTCGAAGCAGTCCTGACAATGTCTGTGCATCCCTCCAGAACTGGTCTCTCCTCACCGTGGAAGAAAAGTGCTCCCCATCCTCAGTGTGCTGAAACGTATTGGCACGCCAAAGATCACTGGCAACCATCTGTAGAAGCTGCGCCCTACACCTGATCAAACGGTCGATGACCACCAAGTCAAATGCAAAGCGTGTAGGGGCTGGCTTACGGAGGTCCAGATGGCTGAACACCCGGAACATGGCAAGAACACGCCTCTTTCTGGTGACAAAAGTCACCAGGAAGAGGGCCTCACGGACGATGGCTCTAAACCAGGGAAGTGCACCTATGTCCCCCATGAGAAGGTCTATGCCGTGCGCCGCACAGGGGGTATGGACGATGTGAGAGAACTCGGCCTCTAGTAGGACACCCATCTGAACACAGTTGGTGGCATTGTCCATCACCACCGTAACGACATGCTGGGGGCCTATGGACAGTATGGAAGACCTAATGACATCGTACATGAAACCTGCAGATATGACTCTCCCCCCCCTACTGCAATCCACGGCTCTCAAAAACTGTGTACCCATGCAGCTGGAGACCAAGATGTTGAGGATCGGCCTCCTCCTGACATCAGTCCAGCCATCAGACATGATGCTACATCCATATGTGGCCCAGTGGCAGCGTAGAGGCTCCATCTCTCTAGACAAGGACTCAACCCTATCTCTCAGCATGTGTGTGTGGACAACCTCCGAACCAGGGACTCTCCAGCCAGGGCTGACAGACTGTGCAAGGCGGAATGCCCTTCTGAAGGGCTCAGAATCGGTGATGGCAAAAGGTAGGTTCAGCTCGTAAATCAAACTGGCCACGGCCTGTGTGGCCTCTTCGTCCATGTGTGGCTGATGCGCGCCACGAATGGTCTGCTGCACAAGGGCTCTACCTGGTGGGCGACGGGTGGTGGACCTCCAGCACGGTGCACCAACCGTGACGGGAATGGATGATGACGCGACAGGCTGGGCACTGGTGGATGCATCGGCTGTAGACGTGGAATGGGGAGAGTGGGATGCACTGGCAGGGATGGGTGCAGCGGCATAGGTGGGGTGCACTGGTGGAGGGGCAACATCTGGCATGGGGTACGAAAACTGCTGGCTAAGGAGGTCATCCGGATGGGAAGGAAGGAAGAAGGGATCTCTTCCACATCCTCGAAGGCCTCAGCAGTAGCATCCTGGGCCTGCTCAGGTGGCGGAGAGTCCATGAGAAAGTCGTAAACCGGGGGCGTGCGAGCAACAGGACGTGGAGGTGGAACCACAGTGGCAACTGGCGGACGCGATGGGACGGGATTTACCGGAATCTGAGCAGATGGGGGTGTGTGAGGCGGAACTGTCTGAGGGGGATGAGGGGCAAAGGGACTGGACGAGGATGCACTCCCTCTCCTCGTGCGTGCCAGCCAAGCAGGCAGCAACTCTGGGTCAGCCACATAAGGAGCGGTGCAAAATCGGAGAATGCCCTCCGAAATGGTGTTCTCCCCCGCCACGAGCCGCGGCCCGTAGGTGTCCAGTAGTCGTTGCCTGTCGGGGATGGTCATGCTGCCACAAGGGGCAGCATTCAAGGTGGCACCATTTTTGGTGCGTGCACCAAGTAGATGGCCTTTAAGGCGAGTGAGGGATGCAGCAAATTCGACGAGACAGTATCGGCAGCGCACGATCTTCTGTCCGGTCTTGTTGGACTTGTCGGCAACCCGCCTGACAATGTCTACCTCGTCCCACAGACCGGAAAGGTCGGATTGCACCATTGCGATGGAGAAAACTAGGGACAAAATGCAGATGAAGCTAAAGCTGCAAGGATGGAACGTTGGAAAAAAAACAGCAGGGTACACTGTGTGAGAGACGCTGAAAATGGGCGAAGGCAGGTTCTTGCAAATCAGATGCAAGGCAGGGCGGTCTGTGGGTGAAGGGCGACGCAAATCAGACGCAAGGCAGGGAAGGCAGGGCAGCAAAACCAGTAGCGAAGGCAGGGCAACGATGGCTGCAAAAAAACTGGGAGAGAAGAAGCGAGGGGGGCGGGTAGATTAGGTTTAAATTTTTTAAAAAAATATTAAATATTAATTATATTAATATATTATCGTACCGCGGTACCGGGATTCGTGGTACCCAGTACCGCGGGACCTTTGAAATAAACGTATCAAACAAATATCTTTAACACATGTTTAGATAATGAATGCTGTAGTAGTTTAGCAAATCAATACCCAATTATCAAACTTTGTTAGAATGTAAGTTCATTGTATAACAACTCCCCTCCTGCCCCCCAATTCTTACATACTTGATGTGTCACATATGAAGTATAAGTCGTGATGCAAGGCCTAGAACTCTATGTTCAACCGTGGGCCACAACCAGCCAACTCCTCAGCTCGTCATCTGAATCAGTAAAATGCTTAGAATTTTATCTGTAACAAGCATTTGACTGGCACCTCGAATTTGAATGTTACTTTACTCATTTAATAACTTGAACCATAAATGTGCCTCCATAAAAAATACTGATAGCAGCCCGATGTTTTACAAGTTTTTATTTTCAGGTGGACTTTAAGAGGGGTGCACTTTAGAAGCCATACTAAGGTGTGAGTCCAACCGTTTTGAGGAGCAAGAGGATCCACACAAACTCATATACCATTCATTGTTAGAAGTTGCGTCGATGCAAAGTGGCATAAAATCCTAGGATTGCACAAGAAACAAACCTGCAGGAGGGGTCTTTAGCAACCGTATCCATCTAGGTGCAAGATGTATAAAATCCTAGGTGGTGGTAAAGCGTCCACTTAACGTCATCTGAGGACTTAGTAAGTCCTACATGGATAACGAGGCCAAAACTGAAAGTAGAAAGCTTATTAGCTCATAAATGTAGTTGCCAAATAAAATTTGATTCCACATATTACAGAGTCTACGTGTTTAAAGGAAGTGTGTGATATTTTAAGATTAATGCTCCAAACTGCTAATTCCTCAAGAGTTCTTTATCTAAAGAATCAATTGGATACATTAAGGATGGTTGCATAGGGAACAATCACAAATGCACCTCACAATAGTAAAGGACATCCAAGATCAGATTTGAGCAATAGGTGAGAAAGTTCTAGATGCGGATATGGTTTCCATTGTTTTGAACAATCTACTGTATTAGTATCCAAATTAAATTATAACATTGTCAGAAACCCTCTTTTGAAAAGCTTGACAGTTTATCTCTGCAAGAAGAAATCAGAATGGAAAACCTAGTAGTGTGGGGAAATTGTATAAAGCAAGTACATGCACATCAACACAATGTAGCTGAGCATAAATAAAGACTAATTGTTGAATGTGCAAGAAATATGCTTTGAGTTAAGGGTCAACCAAATATGTTTTGGGTCAAGGTAGTAAACACCAATGTATAGAGTGACTATATATATAGAGTGCTTTTACGTCATTATCGGGTGATGGCAAACTATGGAGGAATTGACTTGTACCTTTTTGTACTTTCTCTCTTTCAATCTGTAGGTCCAAGTAACCTCTATGCTCCTTTTTTCTTTGGTTTCTCTTATGTAATCCGATTGCATTGACTTGTCATTGGTTTATTCTAAGTCCAGTGCTGGTATTTTGGGTTTTATTATTCTTGCCTCTCCTTTGTTCTCCTTTGTTATTCAGGCATCATGAAAATGTAGTAAACTAGGCATGTCTCTGTGCTTATGGTGTGCAGAAATGCTGTTGGAGATCCAAATATCCTCTCTACTACGGCAAAAGTTCAAGTTATTGAAGTTCTATTTAATCACATTCTTCTACTGCTGCTATTATCTGAAAGTTCTTGGGCAAGGCAATCTGCCGAATGGATTTTTTGGCAGAAAGATAATGCAAAATTTCATCAACCACAGGAAATGAAACCATTGGTCAAGCTATTTGAAGATGCAAGAATTGCCGTTGACATACTAGGGAATTCTCTTGCTAGTATTCTTCAGTTAGGCGAGGAGACCACAGTCCAGGTAAGGCTTTTGACTGCCTTTTTCTGTCTGAAGTGGACAATTGAAAAGCCTTCTTCAACTGTAAGCATGAGAAATTCTGCAGACGATGTGTTTGAGGATTATGAGACAGAATCTGAACATGGTGAAGCTATAGGTATCTATCATGATGAGTTACCTCAAACAATGTTGCACAATTCAGCAGAGGTTACAGGAAATACTGAGAATGAACTTGATGTTGGCTCAGAATGTTCATCTATACTGTCTGCATCGCTGAAATTTCTTGATACGAAAGAGTTTTTATCTTTCTGCAGAAGGCTTCATACTGTGTTTAGAAAGAGTTCACAGAAGATTTTGGCTCAATGTGTTCGATATGCACTCCTTGGCGAGTCATACATTTATTGCCAGAAACTTGTTGGACAATGGGCATTGGACATAATAAGTAATTTTTGTATAGATGCAGAAGATGTTCAAGATACTCTTAACCTACTCTTAGCATCTGAAGAAGGCTGGCCAATATGGGCTGAAGTCTCTTCAATTGAAAGGAAATCAATTTGCATATGCAAATTTGGAAAAGTTTTGCCAGTGAAAACGGTACTCTCTCTCTCTCTCTCTCTCTCTCTCTCTCTCTCTCTCTCTCTCTCTCTCTCTCTCTCTCTCTCTCTCTCTCCCCTTCCTGCTGCTTGATTGTGACCATCTTTCAATGGGCTTGTATCGGCGTTCATATTTTAATCTCTGACTCCAGAGACTCTATTCTATTGTCAAGTTACGAACAGAACTTAATGCATCATCATCATCTTTATTTTCTTCTCTACACCATTGACAGACAGAACTGAACATTGAGTCATGGTAAGAGTATCAAATTTTTGTTATTTGAAGCCTGACTACTGGTTATTTGTATGTTCGATAACCTGTTTGTTGTCACTTGTTCATTGCAATATGCGGTAACCACTATAGTAGATAGATTACTTCTTTTAGGGCATGGTAGATTGTAGGAGCCTCTAAATACCTCATTCAATAGGCTCAGCTGTCATTATATCCTTGTTGATAGCACGGTTCATCTATCGAATGGTGCTGCAAAGTAGTCTAGTGTCGATTGTTCGGTCTTGTAGGCTACTTTTATGTATTTCAAATTCTATGTTATTAATTCTATGTTAATACACACTTTAATAGGTTGTTATCCTGAATTTGTGCAAGTGAAATCTTTACCCTTTGAACGTTCTTGCTTTCTTAAGTAGATTTGTTAATCTTTCTAAGAAAATGTGACAGGCTAGTTTTAGTTTTCCTATTCCTTGCATGAGCTTTTGTTTTCTCTTGTTCCTATCATGTGTTGCTAGCACTAGGAGCATTTGTTAAGTAGCATCAACGCAATTCTTCTTGTTGCGAATCAATGTCAAATCTCCTCAGTGTTTCACGGACCATTGTGTTTGTTGTGCAATCAATCTATCTCCAACAAATCCTAACTTTGTGGGAGATCATCTTCCTGCCACTTTTTTTCATAATAGCAATTTTCTGAAGAAATTTAGAATCTTTTTCCAGTCCTGTGCAGACCCATCACCCTTGCTGTGTAGCTAATCTATCTCCAACAAATTGCTGCTTTTTGGAAGATTGCTAGTCCAATATGGAAGTTCTTGTTCATATAAGCTTGGGAATGGATAATGATGATATGCCAATTGCATCTGTGAAGAGGCTGAATGGAGAAGCTTTAAACGTGAGAAATTGAGTGTTGGGAGGCCAAGTTTGAGAGAGAGAGAGAGAGAGAGAGAGAGAGAGAGAGAGAGAGAGAGAGAGAGAGAGAGAGAGAAAGACAGCTTAATTATTGTTTTTTCCATGCCAAAAGGCATATAAGACTAGTAAATGTACATGTCAAGTATGTGGTAACCATGGGAGTGTATGAAACGTCTCCAAAACGATAATAGAAATAACAAATCTAAATGCTATGAACTGAAATAGATGTGATGATATTTGGAACATGTGGGAGCATGTATACTGCTAAATGTCATGAGTAAGGTATGACACTATCATCCAATCCTGTCATGCTGATGCTATAAAAGGATGTAATGCGGGTAGCAGCATGAAGGACCGCTGGTGGTCGCTGACGTCGCCTAGGAGGATGAGGTCTCCTCGTGATAGGTCAAGTAGCTCGTGCTGCAACATGAGTATGGGTGGGACACTGTCTCCGATCTCTATGGGCAGGTAAGTCGTCATCATCATCATCATCATCAACAATACTAGGTCTCATCCTCTCCTCCTGGAGAAGAAAGAAGTGATCTGAGGCTGAGAAACGTGAATCTGCTGAGCTGTCTGACACAAGTCCTGTCGCAGTATGAACATCTCTCGTATCATGAGTGTAGTGCATCGGGAGTCCTCATAGGCTAGGAGGGATCGTAGGGTGACCGGCGTGTCACGAAACAAACAATAGTATTCTCCCTCTGATCTCATAATACACCGGGCACCTAAAGATAAAGTGCTCCTCTGACTCCACCTCATCCAAGGAACATAACTGACAAATCCGCGCCTCTCTCCAAGTCTCAATAGCCAACTGATGTGATGACACGCGGAGCTGTCCCAATGTAAATCTGAGACTGTGTGATAATCCCGAGTCCAAATAGTGTGGCAAAACTGGGAACCCTGCTATGTGAGTCCAGTAATAGGTGGGTTTGATCCCAAGCTGTCCCCTCCAAGTACGATCGAGTATGCCCGATATAAAAATCGCCTGAGTACCTGATGGGAGCGCTGTAATGGAGATGCCAAATGACTCAAGAAGGAAGTGGGATGCCGGAGAAAACCACGACAGTTGATAGCCCTGGTCATGAAGGGAGTGTGAGGAAGCAAGTGTTGTCTGTGTATACTACATATCTGCATCTGGTAGAGCCTGAACTCTCTAAATGTATACAACAAGCTGGAAAGCGGCATC
Organism: Diphasiastrum complanatum; assembly: GCA_029204225.1. Classification (NCBI taxonomy): domain Eukaryota; kingdom Viridiplantae; phylum Streptophyta; class Lycopodiopsida; order Lycopodiales; family Lycopodiaceae; genus Diphasiastrum; species Diphasiastrum complanatum. The sequence continues at coordinate 34,122,473 of CM055100.1, forward strand.
TATCTGAATGGGTGGAACGACAAACTCTGCAAGAAGGATCTCATGTGGAACCAAGGGCTTCGCCCGAATCATACGAGCTAACATGGTGGTCTGTAAGCGTGAAATGCTAGCCCAGTGTGATGAGGGAAGACCGGTACAACATGTCTCTGCTGCATACAAGGCTCTGGGGGTGACAATAGTATCAAAAAGTCTACACTTACTGCGAGCATCTTGGATGAACTTCCTGAAACAGAACCGCTCAAGCTGAACAAGGGAGGAATGCCCCTTCCCAAGCTCCTGATGTTGCATGAAAGCTAGAGAAGTGTTGAAGACCATAACCTTGGTCTTCACAATGTTCACCCCCAATCCCCACCTGGCTCGAAGTGTGAAGGTATAGTCAGTGGTAGAATAATGAGAGCGGAAACTTGCCTGTCCCAATGCATGTAATCTCTTGGATTCTGCCTCTGAACTCACTGCAGATTGGAGAATGGTACCATAGAGCTTCGTGAGAACATGTCCAATCATGATGGTACGGTAGTTATCTGGAATCATGGGATCACCATTTTTATGAATAGGATGGATGATGTTGGTGTACCGAGATGAAGGAAAGCCAGAGACAACGTCGGAATTGAGGAGAGTGGCTAGTGTGGGGCAAGGAGGTCAGAAGTATAAAGTCCTCACAACAGGATTCTAGTCTAAGCATACCATACAAAGCAACAACACAAGGGAACAGGTGGTGGATAAACCAACCCAACCAAACCTAGATCGAACGGATCTAGCCCCCAAGCTATGGATCAATCAGAGTCATGGAAAGAGGAGTCACACCAGCAGCATGTAGCTACTCATCTCAAATCAAGCATACACTAGTGAGAGCCCAGCAGGTATACTTATGCCCTCCAAGGCCCATGCACCACTAATAGTGCGCTGTGACACCTCACTGGACACCTCTGCAGCCTATTTGGGCCACGTCATCCAGTTCCCTAATGACTCACTGATAGACCCATACCAACTCCACCACCATGTGTTTAGGCCTACAACCATTAATTATGACGACGTACACATAAGGGCCCCAATTCCCTTATAGTCACAATTAATTTACGGGTTGTTGGTCTACCGGTCCCTAGCGTGGACACGCTACCCAAGACCAGTCATGGGCATGACATTCTTCCCCCCCTTATTCAAGTTCTGTCCTCAGAACTTAAAACTGGGAAAGTTCCTCCTTAAGCTTCCTTCCTGCCCCCAGGAATCGTCATCGTCCGTACATCTCCTCCATCAAACCAGATGCTCGGTAACTATACGATTTCTCAATCGTTTAGTTCTTGTATCCAAGATCTTCTCGGGTTCAAGACGAGATACACTCGATGATTCATCCAACAGGTCCAACTGATCTCCAGATCCAAGATGCTCTCCGTCACGTAGACTCTTTTTGAGACGATTAATGTGAAATACGGGATGCACTTGCGATCCTTCCGAGAGTTCCAATTGGTAAGCTAAGGATCCGATCTTTTTCAAGATCTTAAACGGTCCTCTATATCTAGGGGACAACTTATAATGCTTGCCGGTTCGCATTACACTTGAATCCTTCGGGATTCTCAAATATACCCAATCTCCCACTTGGAAGTCTCTCGGTGATCTTTTCAGATTTGCATAATGTCTGTCCCTATCCTGGGCACTCTGGACATTTTCACGTGCAATCCGTAGCATTTCCTGCATATCGTGTAGGAAATCTGCTACTTTCTGAAACTTGATCGTCCGAGTCTCAACCGCAATGGGTGACCTAGGCTCAAAACCGTATATAAGCATAAACGGGCTATAACCGGTAGCCGAATGCTTACTACTATTATAGGCACACTCGATCAATGGAAGGTACTTTTCCCAATCAGATTGCCGTCTAGAAACATATGCCCGAAGCATTTGTTCCATTGTTTGATTTGTTCTTTCCATCTGTCCATCCGTCTCAGGATGATCAGAAGAACCCAAGCTTAGTGTCGTCTCTAGTTTAGCAAATACGGCCGACCAAAACCTTCCCTTTCCTGAACAAAAGTCCATTACGGATAGAGAAGTCATCAGTACCCTTTATATCCTTCCCTCCAGACTGATCACCATGATCATCAGTCCTGCTTGATGAAACTGCTAGAACGCTATTCCAGATTGGTCCAAAATGTGGGTCTTTATCATAAAGACCCTTTAGGGAGAGATAAAAGTCCGTACTGATCTCAATGAAGGGAAGTTCGTTCACTTCACCAATTCGACTAAGTGCATCAGCCACATGATTAGACGAGCCTCTGATATACCGCACTTCAAAGTCAAATTCTTGCATGAGTTCTGCCCATCTGGCCTTACGACCTCGCAAATCGTTCTGATTACAGAAATACTTTAAAGATTGATGATCCGTATTAACCACAAATTTATTACCATACAGGTATGATTTCAAAGCATGGATCACAGCAAAAAGCTCTTTTTCCTGAGTGGTGTACTTGACCTGTGCATCGGTTAGTTTTTTACTCTCAAAGGCAACGAGCTGACCCTCCTGTAAGAGAATAGCTCCAATAGCCTTATCACTCGCGTCAGTGTTAATGACGAACGACAAATCTGGATCCGCTATCCTCAAAACTGGAGCTGAGGCAATTAGAAGCTTGAGTTTGCGAAAACTCTCATCTAATTTCTCATTCCATCTAATAGGAGGACTTGGCCTACCTTTGCGGCTTTTCACTCCTTTCAACATATTGTTGAGAGGTGCAGCAAGCTTCGAGTACTCCTCAGCAAATCTATGAAAAAACATAGTGAAACCTAAGAATGACTTAAGTTCATGCACCAATTTAGGAGCTGGCCATTCCACTACCGTCTTCACCTTTTCCTCGTCAATCTTGATCCCAAAGGAGGTGATCTTATGACCTAGGTAAAGAAGTTCCTTTTTAAAGAATTCGCACTTTGATTCTTTTGCATAAAGCTTCTCTTGTCTTAAGATATGTAAGACAGTACGGAGATGCTTAGCATGCTCTTTGAGTGTTCTGCTATAGATCAGAATATCGTCCAGAAACACTACTACGAACTTCCCCAAATACGGACGAAACGAATCGTTCATCATTTGCTGGAAAGTAGCCGAAGCATTTGTCAAACCAAAGGGCAATACAAGAAACTCGTAGTAGGCAAATCTGGTCCTAAAACCGGTTTTAGATACATCTTCCAGATGTATCCTAATCTGATGGTATCCCGTACGTAGATCAATTTTCGTGAAGTATTTAGCTCCATTCAATCGATCTATGAGATCGTCCCTCCTGGGCAACGGGTATTTATTTTTAACTGTTAGTTTGTTCAGACCCTTTTAATCTACACATAGCCGGAAACTACCATCTTTCTTACTCTTAAGAAGGACAGGTGCTCCCCATGGAGATTTACTTGGTCTTATGTGCCCCATCCTGAGATACTCCTCAATCTGCCTAGCCACTTCCTCCTCTTCCTTCTGACTAAACCGATATGGTTGTCTGAAGGTAGGACGACTATCGGGAAAAAGATCTATCTTATGATCTACTGACCGAGCGGGTGGTAGTCCATAAGGTAGCTGCTTTGGAAAAACTTCATTAAACTCTTGCTTTAAATCTTGCAAAAGCTGTTGTTCCTGATGCGAATTTTTGGTGTTAAAGCATGAAAACACATTCACATCCCCAACATCACAATGCATACGAGATTTCAAAAGCAAGTGAGAGTTCATACTCAGAATCATGAAGTTTCTCAATTAATTCAGCTAAGGAAATCATTGGCGATGGAAGTACATCGGTCTCACCAGAAATAGAGACAATTTGATCAAACTTATCTTTAAATACCATAGAATGATTTTTAAAATCTATCTCTAAAGAGTCAGCTTTGCCAAAAAACCATTCATAGCCCAAAATTACATCAGTCCGGTCCAGATTCATGACATGGAAATCCAACGGCTCAACATAGTCGAAGCTCTAAGTTTGAGACTTTGACATCCCAAATCTCAGTGTCCGACCCTGAGGCAAGACGGACCACGTAACGGTGATCACTGGCCATGGTGGGCACTTGGAGCTTCTGCACAAGTTGATCATTCAAAAAATTGTGAGTACTACCTGAATCAAATAGCACATTCACGTCTTTCCCCAAAATATTTTCTCTCACACGAAACAATTCATTAGGCTTGAAAGAGAGTGCACTAAAGTTACAAGTACAGTCACAATTATTCAACAAATTGACTTCCAATTTACCTGTCGATAAATCCACAGTCATGAAACTTGACGACTTTGCTTTCCGTGCGGGGCACTGTTTGGCACGGTGCCCGGGTTTATTGCAGAGGAAACACAGATTTTGTTTAAGCGCGCCAACCGTGCTTTGTCTTTCACCACCAATTTCTTCTTATTCTTCTTCTTCTTTGACTGTTGGTACGCTTCTGCTTCCAACCTGTCAAAAAACAATCTCTTACGCTTTTTAGATTTTCTTGCTTGGGTTTCGGGGCCGTTTGGCCGTGCACGCTTTTCCGTGATGCAACAACTGTACTATCATAGGCTTTCGCCACACGGATAGCATCCTCTAGTGAGTTGAGGATATTTTGTTTGCATTCATTTTGATAGTCAGCTGGCAGTCCGACAATAAATTGCCACTGTGCTATCTTACGATCAAAAAGCGGAACCTTGGCCAAAGAGTCCAAGAACTCTTGGACATAACCGTCCAGTTCTCGGCTGCCCATTTTGCAGTTGATAAATCGAATATACAGCTCGAAATCATCTATCGTGACAAAAGCTTTCCGGAATTCTGTCAGGAATCCAGCCCAAGTCACCGGTTTCGTGGAAAGTTCCCTCCACCAAGAAGAGGCTTTACCTTCCAGAAACAATAGAACCGATGATATTCGTTTATCTTCTGGGACGTTGTGCAAGCTAAAATAGCTTGTCCAACGGTTTATCCAAACTTTCGGGCGTTTAAACTTTTTATCGCCGGAAAATATTTCCGGTTGGTAGCCCAAGTTGTTAGACTTAATAGCTTGCAGTTGATTAAATAGATTTTGCATTTGTTTATCCCGTTGTTTATTGCTCTGATGAAGTTCTAAAACTGCCTTGCCTAAGGTTTGCAACAGTTTTTCTGAGTCTAGGGTGTCATCACTGCCGGGTGAGGCTGGATGAATTTCCGTATTTCCCCCATCACTTCCTGGTGATCCCGGGTGAATCTCGGTAGCACCCCCCTCCAAAATTTCATCAGTATCCATTTGCTTGCTAACTGAAAATAAAAAAATTTCGTTTAGTTAATGCATTCATTACGGGTATAATATTTGCTATACTAAGCAATGTCTTCAAAAAACCAATTTATAGACCATACGTGCTTTTATTTACCAATTATACCAATGAATCAGCAAATGGATCGTTTACGCAATAAAATTGGAATTAACCGTCAATGCAACATAAATCTGTTATCAACTTGTTAACTAAGATGATACTGCAAAAATTAAAATATCAATTCCAAAAGACTGAAAAACCCACTTTGAGAAAGAAAAACCACAAGTCTTCAAAAAACTCAAAAAATTACTATGATGGTCAGCCTCCCACCCCCTCCCCACCAACTTCAATTAACATCAAGTTTTAAAAATAAAACTTGGAGTTCATATGCCACCTACCCCCCCCCCCCCCCCCCCCCCCCCCCCCGATCCTCTCCTACCCTCGGGCGACAGCACACGGCCACTCGGGCCTCCCCATCGCGCCCCTCTCGGGCTTCATCACCCATTCCAGAAGATCAGCCCGCGAGCGAGCGAGCGAGCGAGAGAGAGAGATCGCGCTTCAGAAAGCGCTATCAAGCGGAAAGAAGAGGCGCCCTCCCTCATCAAATACTGATCTGTCTTGGAGTAACCAACAGGGTGACCAGGAGGAAGGGAACAGGCGGATCTCATCATGATTTCTGAGTTTTTTTGCATAGTTCTTTAACCTATAACTTGCAAGGAAGCAAAGAACATAACCCATTTGCTGTTTTTTGCAGATTACCACTGTTCTATCAGCGATTTACAGTTGCTATAGCTTTCCTTTACTAGTTTCCAGCATAAGCAATGATTTGAGGCAAGATTTACAAGGTTTTTGCTATCACTGTGCTTGAAAAACAACCGTTATGTTGCCAAAATTTTCCAGAAAACCTAGATTTGCAGGTTATGACAACTACTGTAGCAAATAGTCATCAATTCTGAACCCAACCATCCTCCAGAATGGCTGTACAGGCTCCTAACTCTGCAAACAACTGTTAGTTTGCCAGAAAATGAAGCATAAGCCTATGATTCCACAGTAAGCAGCCATGCAAACCTGTCAAACATCATCAACACTCAACAACCAACAGATTAGAGTATTTTTGCTTCTATTCCAGCCTATTCCCACCGTTTTAAAACCAAACCGGCTTCCAAACAGGCAATAGACAACATAAAAAATACAGTAATTATTTGTAAGAAGAATAAGAGACTGTAAGGAAAAATCCAGCAACCAATAAAGTAATTTGTTGCTCTCACAAAGATGCTAACCACAGTAATCGGCAACAACATAATTGACACAGAATTCCTTCCAAGAAACCAACGCGAAAAGCACAAAAACCAACCAATTGTGAGCCTGGTAGTGCACTTACCACACAATCGATTGCAATTTGAAAATTATTTCGAACGGGAAGAAAATTCCACAATTCCACCGTTTTGTTGCTTACTCCGTCGAATTCTCGAGAAAACGTCGAGATCTCCACTTAGCACTTTCGTGGTAAATCCTGCTTAGACCTGCTCTGATACCAATATAAAGTCCTCACAACAGGATTCTAGTCTAAGCATACCATACAAAGCAACAACACAAGGGAGGAGGTGGTGGATAAACCAACCCAACCAAACCTAGATCGAACGGATCTAGCCCCCAAGCTATGGATCAATCAGAGTCATGGAAAGAGGAGTCACACCAGCAGCATGTAGCTACTCATCACAAATCAAGCATACACTAGTGAGAGCCCATCAGGTATACTTATACCCTCCAAGGCCCATGCACCACTAGTAGTGCACTGTGACACCTCACTGGACACCTCTGCAGCCTATCTGGGCCACGTCATTCAGTTCCCTAATGACTCATTGATAGACCCATACCAACTCCACCACCATGTGTTTAGGCCTACAACCATTAATTATGACCATGTACACATAAGGGCCCCAATTCCCTTATAGTCACAATTAACTTACGGGTTGTTGGTCTACCGGTCCCTAGCGTGGACACGCTACCCGAGACCAATCATGGGCATGACAAGCAGCATGCGTTAAGAGTTCAGAGTCAAGGTCGTCAATATCTCTTGCCTTATTGGACTTCATTCTCTTGATGGCTGCAAGTACCATGTTAGAGGTGAAGAAGCTGCATCAGAGGGGCGCGGGGAGATAGCAATGGTGCGTCAGTGGGTATGGTATATAGGTTGGTAGCGTACTCGGTCCATATGCGGAGGTCATCCAGGAGGTGGTGGAGCATGAGGGATAAACTCTCGCCAAAGGGTGCCTGAGGAGGAACTGAAGGGAAGGTCAACAAGGCGCTTTCCTTCAGAGTCATCATAGGCACACTTTTTCCAGCAGAGTGCGTGATGGTAAGAGCGCCGGGTGGAGCGGAGAAGGTGAGGATCATGAGTACAGACATGGGTGACAAGGTGATGAAGAGAGCGACACTCGACATCATACCAGGGGGTGTAGGGGGCGAAGCGATGAGGAACGTGTGTGTCTGTCCTTATGGGGCTTAGATGGAAAAGCTAGGGAAGCCGCGGCATGAAGAGAAGTGCTAAGGAAAGCATCTTGAGTCTCAACTGTACTATTGTGTGGAAAGGAATGGAGTAGGGAGGCTAGAAACTCCTGGTATACTAGTGCATGTAGGGAGCTGAATGTATACCTGGGTGCAAGGGGGAGCATGGGATGTGAGGGTGGCTTGAGAGGTGGGAGGCGGCCGATAGCGAAGGAGAGCAAAGAATGATCAGAGAGAGTGGTGGGAGATATATGAAAATTTGAGATGAGAGGTTTGGAAGATGGTGATCCCATGACCGAAACAAAATCTCTCTAGCTGAACAAGGGAGGCATGTCCCTTTCCCAGTCCAGTGGTAGCGGCCTGTCTCATGCCAAAAGTAGGACCTGAGAAAAGGATCCCCAGGTATGTGTAGGAAGGGACCACCTCTAGAACGTGTCCACCCAAAGTAAGCTCCTGTCGCTGCATGAATGCTCCAGAGGTGTTGAAGACCATAACCTTAGTCATCCCAATGTTCACTCCTAGGCCCCATCTAGTTTAAAACTCGTGCAAACTCATCAATATATATGCCAAAGAGGACCGGTGAAAGAGAGCAACCCTGCTTCACCCCAATAGTGCTCCAAATATGATCAGAGATGCCACTACCATGTTGGAAATACCCCAGAACGCGCTCATAAAGAGCCATGACAACCAAAATGATGTCGATGGAGAAGCCAAGATCTCGGAATTTCTGAATGAGCAAGGAGCGAGGAACAGAATCAAAGGCTTTCCCGAAGTCCACAAAGCAGCAATAAGCCCTCTCTTTCCTATTCTTAGCTTCCTCAATCAGGGCCCGTAACGTGAAGATGTGATCTGTATTAGAATAATGGGCTCGAAAGCATGTAGTCTCCTAGTCTCCGCCTCTGAACTCACAACAGGTTGAAGTATAGTACCCTATAGCTTCGCTAGAACATGCCCAATCGTGATAGTGCGGTAGTTACTCGGAATCATGGGGTCACCATTCTTATGGATGATGTTAGTGCACTAGGATGAAGGGGAGCCTGAAACAACTGCGGAGTTAAGAAGAGTGGCTATGATGGGAGCGAGTAATTCAGATGCATGGGCAAGGAGTTCAGATTCGAGGTCTTCGATATCTCTGGCCTTATGGGACTTCATCTTCTTAATGGCAGCAAGTACCATATTAGATGTGAAGAAGGAGAACTCGGATGGTCGTGGAGATATAGAGATAGGTGAATTAGTGGGGATGGTATATAAGCTGGTAGCGTAGTCGGTCCAAATGCGGAGGTCTTCCAGGAGGGGTGGTGGAGAGAGGGGATTGAACTCACGCCAGAAAGCGCTTGAGGAAGAATTGAAAAGAAGGTCAATAAGACGTTTCCCTTCAGAGTCATCATAAAGCGCGCTTTTTACGACGGAGAACACGGTGGGGGAAGATCGAAGCAAATGCGGAGCATGAATACGTGAATAGGTGACCAAATGATGAAGAGAAACGACACTCGACATCATACCAGGTGGCTAAATGTCATGAATGAGGTATGACACTATCATCTTGCCCTGTCCTGCTGATGCTATAGAAAGATGTAATACGAACTGCAACATGAAGGACCGCTGGTGGTCGTTGACGTCGTCTAGGGGGATGAGGTCTTTCCTCGTGATAGGTTGAATAGCTCGTGCTGCAACATGAGTACGAGTGGGACGCTGTCTCTGATCCCTATGAGATTGGACAAGAAAGAGCTTTGATAACATGTTATGAATAGATTCATAGGTTTTGGTATCAATGAGGCATAAAAGACAGCAAAAAGCATTCACATAGCATTCTCCAACTAAGAAACTGTATGAATATCAATGGCCGCCGATAGCTTAGGCAGATCTCCAACTAAGATCTCCAAAATAGTTCAACTCCCCTACAAGAAGCTCAAGACTCAAAATGATCAAAGCTACTAAATGACCAGCCTTAGTGGCTATTTATAGTGGACAAAGTCTACCTCCCTTCATATTGAAATGGAGAGAAGGTGAAATTCAAAAATTAGGGCCAAATTCAGAAAACCATGTAAATGGTGTTTCTAGGCCCGTCACATGTAATATAACTCCGTGTCCACAAATACTGTCAGAAATAGAGAATGATGGACTATTAATGTATGTCCATGGCAGTCATGAGTTGTTAAGTTGCTCCAATCATTTATCATATTAGAGTCATGATGATATACACTTTCAAGTTCATATGAAGTAGTTCTTTCGCATTTTCTAAAAGAGCAGAATGCCCATTTTTCAACTCACCGTTATCTAATATGATAATTTCTTCACTTTGCTATATTAGATATGCAGCACCATCTTCATTGTCAGATGTCCATTGAAAATTGACCTCTGATTCTACTTGTTCTTCCTGCAGCTTTGATGAACATTGTTATAGTTTAAATTGATAATTGCTTCACTTTGCTATATGAGATATGCAGCACCATTTTCATTGTCAGAAGTGCTTCACTGAAACTTCTGAATTCTACTTATAAACGGCTCTTCCTGCACTTTGATGAGCATTCATATATTTTTCTGTTGACTATAAATGCCATCCTGCAAAGTTCTGGTTATAATAATCATTGACTTGCTTCTGGAAATTAGGTGTCATTGTTTGTACTATCAGGCACCTATGACTTGTTGATTTTTTTCCTGGTCTCATATAGAAATACTTTGAAATGTGCAGATGGAAATAAATAAACGGTTTGCAGGCTTTGTTGACACTCTGGCTGGAAGTTTAGGTCAAGAGTTAATCTTTTTAGGTCAATCAGCACTATCAGACAAGTATAATCTCTTAAGTGGATGGGAAGTGAAAAATTTAGGCTTAAGATATTCAAGAGCATGGCTTGTTGTTGAGCTACTTTGCACTTGGGAATGGAATGAAGGAAATGCCATCAAATCTGTTCTACCGTTTTTGAGATTTTGTACAAATAATAAACATGAAAGTGATTTTAATGTTGTGCCACTTGACGTAATAGAGATTCTTTTTCATGGAGCATTCAAAAGCTGTACCAAGATAGACAATAGTACCTTCAATGTGGTAAAAGTTCAACATGATGAAGTCACAACGACAGGGGAGCCATTGTTCCGTGCATTACAAGGTACACTTAAAACTTTGTTCGAAGATAACGCTTTCTGGGGAAGGGCTGAGGCAGAGAGTTTGTTCTTCAAGTATTTTCCAGTGGAAGAGCTGAAGAGTGTGTCCTGTATTTCTGTAACAAATACTGCTTCTAAGGTATTAGATATCCTGATGCCTTTTCTGCGTAAGAAAGATACTGTTGAAATGGGTGGAATCTCTACTGTCGTGACTTCAGATGAGAACAAGCCTGGTATAGAGAAATTTGTCTGCCAATGGCTAGAGATGGCTTTGTCTGCATCTATGTCACCTTCTGGGGAGAAGACAGAGACAGGTAACTTTTCTGGCTGTTGTTCACAAACCATCTTATTGAAAGATTGAGGCACTTTAGATACTTAAGTTTTACCACCTGGGAACACCAAGGTGCCCATGTGATTGCTCTGTAGTTGTACTTTCACGTTCTAATTGAACTTGGTATACCATGCTCTGGGGAGGAAAATATTGTAACAAAGCATCTCTTGTCAAGAACAGTGAAAAGTTTTTCAGTTTTCAGAGATATTGTTGCTCGTAAGGTTTTGGCTAGTGGAAAGGCATGTAGAGCTCAAGCTAGTCTAGAAAACTGGAAAAACAGTAGAAAAGTAATATTGCGTGTGGGTCTTGCATTAATATGGATTGATGGTTACCTGAAAGAAGATTGATTATGTGAAATTAGATTCTCCCTGCCCTCTCAATAAGGTTGCCAATTTGCAAAAAGTGGCATTCACTAGTATGGTTCTTGTAATATAGCTTTCATTTCTAATGTAGACGGGATCATGCTGGGTTTTCATTAATTTCAGTAGGGAGGAGTAGAGAAGAAAACTGTCTTTGAAATTGTTACGAAGGGGAAATTACTCAAACAACTTACAAAAAATGTCAAACATATTCTTGATTGACCCATATACGAAAACAAAGTTGGATGTCCGTCAAAATTAATGCAGTTGAACCCAAAGTTTCAAACATGTTATACTATGATTACTAATGGCAACACCTATTTCTATCAATCTTTTGGTCAAATCAGCAGAAATTAAACCTGTGTGCCAATATCTGGAAATGTGCTGTTTTGCATTTTCACCATATTTTGAAGGACCTATTGCCAAAAAGTGGGCTTGTGAATTGCGACCTCCTTAGATTCAATGTTGGAAATACAATTGTAGGGCTCAACATTGTAGTGCCAGTACTGGTTTCTTGGTACTAGTTATCAAAAATAGGATGATGAAGATTGGTGAAGATAAAGTGAATCTTGTAGCTGGAAATCCAAGTTATGTATCCCTCTTGTATGATTTCTTTTCTATAACACATCACACTTTGTTTTAATTATCAGTTGGTGCACTTGAATCACTTCACATATTGTGAAGTTGTGTTAATGTAAAATCTATTTCTCTGTGGGCAGACTCTATTGCAACAAGCTTGAGTAGTTCTAATGAGATGAAAAGTAACACAAATTTAGTCTTAGGTATATTGGCAAGCTGAATAACAATTATTTTCAACTATGAAAATGGTAAGTGAAAGTGATCTTGAGAGAAAAGAATTGATGGACGTACGTAACTAGACCAGACCACCTACTGATGATGGAGAAAGGAGATTATAGGTATCAATGCAAGAGAGTGCTACTACATGCTTAAGCCTATCTAATCCGTCTAGACTGGTGAAGAATCAAAATATTTCTGAAGAGGCAATGTATAAATTTAGATTTTTTATCAAACTAAACACCTTTAAGTATATTGCTTCTTAGAAAAAATTGGTGATTGCCAAAATGGAAAGAGGAGAATGTTATGAACTCAGAAATGTTGATCAAATAGTGATCTCCTACAAAGAAGATTATAAAACCAACATGACAGTGGCGTGTGCATCATCCTATTTGTTCCTTGATCTTGCCGTTTTCCGTTTCTAATGAGCTTATCTTTCGCTTAAGCTCACACAGTTCCTGCTCGTAGATAAAAAATCCTTTATAGCTTTGGAAGGAGTATATTCATGAGACATGATAGCAGTGATAGATGCAGAGAAGGTGGTGGGGCTGCCTGGAGGATCAGTAGTTGCCTAGTACATCACAAGTGTGTAGTAATCATAGGACCATATTAACTCCGTAACCTAATAGAGAAAAGAACATAACCGAAAATGCAAAATGCGTGTCAAGATATAAAAATAAAGCTGGTCACACTGGGCGATGGCGCGTGCTGCTAACTGCTGCTGCCATCATTGGGGCTGCGATCGCTGGCTGAGCCTGATTGCGGGCTGATCGTGGAGCGCTCCATCTCCACATGGCTCCACGCAAGCGAGGGGGAGGTAACTCCCCTCATCCTCCAGTGCGCCCTGCTGCCATAGCAGATCCGCGCCCTGCCTCCACCGCTGATCCTACTGTTCCGCACCCTGCCTTCACCGCTGATCCTACTGTTCCGCACCCTGCCTCCATCGTTGATCCTACTGTTTCAGCTACACCCTCTGCTATTGACCCCGTTCCTGCACCTGTTGTTCCCCCTGCTACACCGCCTGCTACCGTACCTGCACTGGAACAAGTAGATCCCGTTTCCCTCACTCCCCACTCCAATGCTTACGCATCTCTAACAACCCAGACACCTGTTCCAGAGACTCCAGGATGGGAAAACAGCTTGACATTTTTTCAAGAAATACAATTTCTTCTAAGAACAGTGGCTCGACTTGAGGAACACATTGCGAAACTACAAGCGAAAATCGTTACACAGGAGCAACAGATCACCAACATTATTCAATACCGTGACTCCACCGAGGTACCCCATATCCAGAGCATAGACAAATTTTTGGCAGATATTCGAAAGGAAATCGACATCCAAACCGCCACCATTGCATCCATCCAGGATGTCGAAGAGGACACCCAGGATCAGCCCCAACAGCACACGAAAACATAGGCCGATGTTCTCAAAGGTAACATAGCTCCCGTTTCACTCATATCAGCTACTTTCAACGAATCTCGATTACGGGAACAAAAAGCCCTAAATGTTCGTGTACGAGGACTTCCGGACACGCAAGACGCTATCAATGAAGCTAAGAAATTTTTAACGGATACGCTCCACTATCATGATACCGGCTTGGACAAGGCCTGGTGTACCAAAAAGGATGCGGAAACCCTAGTAATTTGCTTCTCATCAGCAACACATAGGCGAGAGGCACTCCGTCAGCGAGCCACATTAAAGGGTACTCAGATTTTCATGGATGAAGACCTAACCTACGTACAGGTGGAAGAACGGAAGAAAGCTCGTCAACGAGCGACAGACATGGGCAAACGTCTCATCTACAAAGACGGGACAATGCACTTCGTGGAAATCAAAAAAGGAATAGTTAGAAGTAAAGTCAGAGAAATGAGGAGGGTTCAGTTGATCTGTAAATGGTCATAATACCATGTTTCCTAAACTATGCTGCCTCCTCATAGGATTTAAATAGTATTTCCTAGTTAACAGTGTTTATGGCAGTTTTACTTTAGTTTTCTGTTGACGGCATTGTTCCGTCCGAGTTCCATTTCCTATGTTGTACTCCTTTTCGTCTTATACGCCTTTTGGCATGGAAAAGACGTTAATAAAGCTTTCTTTCTTTCTTTCTTTCTCTCCGTATAGGGGTTTGGAATTGTAATGGGATACATCCTTCTGCTGAAAGAGATCTTCGGGACTACATCACACATGGAGATATCTTACTTTTCACAAACACATGAGAGTTCCACACGTGGGCTACCAGATTTTCTAGGTTAGAGATGGCTTTCCGCATTCAGAGTAGAGACACGAGCAGCAAGTAGTAGAGGTTCAGGTGGCGTTGCTTGTCTTTATCGGGAATCCCTGCAGCCTATACTCCAGCTGGTTATTCATGATGAGTATGCACGCTATATGTGGATTCATCTTTTCAGAAATGGGCTCGATTTGGCCACAGATACCTTTATAGCCATCTGCTATTTTCCTTTTGAGACATCTTCTTTTGCTGATTGCATCGACGCTCCATACATTGATCTTTCATATGATATTGTCCGGTATGCGGAGCGGGGCCATATCCTTTTGACAGGGGATTTGAATGCCATGACTGCCTCACGTCAGCCAGTTTTTCATGATGTTGCTAATTCTTTACGAGTACAGGATCTTGATGATACAGATTTGGGTATTACCAGGTCTTCAGCAGATGTTGCAGGTCCAGTCACTACATATGGTGAGTATCTACTTCATTTGGGATAAGCACATGAGCTTGCCATTTTGAATGGCCTCCCTTGTTGGCGTAACTCTGGTTTTTTCACATGCCATCCCCATAGTGGTGGTCATAGCGTGGTTGATTATCTCATGGGATCATCTTCCCTCATCCCAATCTCAGATTTTTCCATTACCCCTACCACATTGTCGGATCATTCAAGGCTCTCCTTTCGTTTTAAGTGCCTCGTCTTACCTACAGTCCCTCCTACCTCGACTACTAATCTTACCCGGGCACCAATATACAGGTTTGACCCCAAGTTCATTCCTCTTTACCACAAATCACTTACTGCCCTGCTCCACCATTTCCCTACCAACTCCAAACTGGAGAATCAAGCAACTTTTCTCACCACTGCTTTCCATGCGTGGGCCACGCATGCTTTCCCATCTCATCGCCCTCAACTCCACCCTTGCTCACATGAAATTCGTGCTCCTAAACAACCTTGGTATGACGAAGAATGCCTTTTCCTCCATCAGCGAGTACTTAATTGTCAATCGCCCTCTCTTCTTCCTCAACTTCTTCGTACTTATCGTCATGCCCTCCATAACAAAAAGCACACCTACAATATCAATGAAGGGAAAAAACTCACTGACCTCCTTTCTAGTTCCTCTACTGCTGCCTTTTGGAAGACTTTTATCCCCCGAGCCTCACCAAATATGCCACTACCTTATACACCATACCCACTGATACACCCGTAGTCATTTCTTCTCGTCCCTCCGAGTTCACATTTTAAACTGAGATGATTGTTGAAGCCACATATCGTTTTCAAGAGTCAGCACAAAGGTGGTGGACAAAGGTGGAAAAGGATGACCTAGTTCCAACCACATGGGAGGCATTCCGGCAAATGTTTGCGCAAAATTGGGTGCCTATGGATGAAGACAACAGAGCCATGCAACAATGGTCTTATTTGAAGCAGGGTAACTTGAGCGTGCAGAATTATGCAGACAAGTACTGAGAGGCTTTGTTACGCATTCCTCAGGAAGTTCCTATGTACTTGCAAATATTTCGCTTTGTGGAGGGACTTTGAGAGAGTATTCGCCCTTTCGTGCGGAAGGAGCAATCTCATGATTTGCGGGGAGCCATCTAGATGGCTTTGTATTATGAAGATGGGAAAAAAGGCCCGGATCCTGTTGCGATAGCTGGTACAGGTGGTCAGCAACCTTGGGGACGCAAGGGCAAGTGGAACAAAAAGAGAAAGTTTGAAGGTCAAACCAATCAGTGGCAAGCTCGAGGTGACCAAAAGAAGAAGGGTGCAGGGGCCCCAAAAGGCAAAGGGTTGTATGGGCGACCTAGTTATTCCCCTTTTGCCTCTCCGATCATTCTTGTAAAAAAGAAGGATGGATCATGGCATGTGTGTGTGGATTATCGAGGTTTGAACAAGATAACGGTTAAACATCGATATCCTATGCCACGTATAGATGATTTGCTTGATGCCTTGTCAGGTGCCACTGTGTTCAGTAAAATAGACCTAAAGAGTGGATACCATCAGGTTAGAGTTCGTGAGGAGGATGTACACAAGACTGCCTTCAGAACTCGGTTCGGTCACTATGAGTATCTTGTGATACCATTTGGATTGACTAATGCCCCAGCTACATTCATGATGATGATGAATGATGTGCTCAGACCGTATATGGGTAAGTTAGTCGTAAACTTTGTTGATGACATTCTGACTTACAGTGCAGGTGAGGTCAAGCATATGGCTCACCTTAGGACTGTGTTGTCTACTTTGAGGGAGAACACTTTGTTTGCCAATAGTAAAAAAAGTGAATTGTTTAAAAAAGAGATCGAGTATCTTGGTCATGTAGTGTCTGCTGATGGAGTAAGGCCAGATCCTAAGAAGGTTGTTGTGATCGTTGCGTGGCCTGTGCCAGCTGATTTGACAGCACTCCGTTCTTGTCTTGGATTGGCAGTATTCTATAGAAAATATGTTAAGAAATACTCCTATATTGTAGCACCTTTGACTGATTTGACTCAAAAGAATAGATTTGGTGACTGGACTGAACTGCAGCAAGCAAACTTTGATCAGTTGAAGCAAGCTATTGCTGATTGCGTCACTCTAAAGATTGTAGACCCTTAAAAGCCCTATGTTATAGATACGGATGCGAGTGACATTGTTGTGGGAGCTGTTCTGATGCAAGAGGGTAGGCCTGTGGCCTTTGAGAGCAAGAAGCTCAACCCTGCTCAAAAAAATTATCCAACTCATGAAAAGGAGTTGTATGCCATAGTTCATGCATTAAAGGCATGGAGGCATTATCTGTATGGATCGGAATTTGAGGTATTCACTGATCATGATACCTTGAGATACTTTTGTAAGCAGCCAGACCTTAGAGGCTGGCAAGCCAGATGGTCTGAGCTCATGCAAGAATTCCTAATGGAAATTCTGTACAAGAAAGGTGCCGAGAATCGTGTGGCAGATGCACTATTTTTGTAGTCATTGAAAATGTTGTAGTCATTGAAAATGACTTACTGTCTGAGATAAGAAAGGCTCAGCAGGAAGATCCTCACTGTAAGAAAGTGGAACCCGAGGTGAGTCATGGCCATGCAGAGTCTCAAGAGGAGAGCTCTTCTACCTTGGTTCGCACTTATCTTAAGTATTCCATAGAAGATGGAATAGTGATGAGAAATGGCAAGGCTCTTATTCCAGCTTGTGAGGTATTGTGAAAGAGGATCTTGCATCTCTGTCACGATAGCCCTAGTGCTGGTCATCCTGGTGTGGATAGGACCTATGAGTTTATACGACGTAACTTTTGGTGGTCTAGACTTAAGAAAGAAGTAAACCATTATGTGACACATTGTTTTAAGTGTCAAGAAAATAAGGCTGAAAGGATTAAAGTGCCTGGATTATCCGTTACCTATACCAGAAGGGAGATGGGAGAGTATTTCCATGGACTTTATTACATATTTATCGCATACGCAGCAACAACATAATGCTATCCTAGTTGTGGTTGACAGACTCACGAAAATGGCTCATTTTATCCCAACTAGTAATAAGATTGATGCACCTGCTGGTACGGCTGATTTGTTTATGTAACATGTATTCAGACTTCATGGATTACCTAGATCCATTGTGTTTGACAGGGACGATGTCATCTGAGGAGGGAAGGGATGTCACATGTACTTTGAATGCCCTTGCCCAATGTAAATGGTAAATTGTAATTATTAAATTGTAAATGACTAAGTCACCGACCTGTGGAGACAATTGTAAATTACAATGTAAATATCTGTTATAGTGATTAAATCCGAGATGGCCAAGGGGGTACTGGGTCTCATGAGAGTCTGCTAGACTGACCTCCTAAAAAGTAGGAAGGGTTGACCGGTCAACGTGACACGTGTCATATGCTCACTGGGACACTTGGTCCAGTGCATGAGTGACACTTGTCGGACGGTCAATGGACAGGTCAACAGGACGTGTCATATGCTCATTTTGGGACACTTGGTCCAATGCATGAGTGACACGTGTCAGAATGGCCACCTACTAGCTTGCCTATTTGTCAGGGTACTGCCAAGTGGCAAGTGTCGGCTGTGCATGGAGTTTGCCATGTGTCGACGTTAGGATGTGTCAGGGTTAAGGGGTGCTTGAGGGGATATAGTTTGAGCCTTGCCTGGACCCAGTCCTGGCATTAAAATCCCCGGCGAGAAGGATGTAACCTCGCTCTGCATATCTAACAATGTCCGATGAAATGTCCATGAAAGGTGACTCTAGTTCGATGTCTCTAGTTCGATGGGATTTCAGTTTTTTGATTGCTGCCAGGACCAAATCAAGGGTGAAGAAGGTGAAGTCTGAAGGTCGAGGAGAGATGGAATGGGTGTATCAGTGGATATAGTGTAAAGTTGGGTAGCATAGTCAATCCAGATATGTAGATAGTCTAGGAGAGGGGGTGGAGCACAGGGGATAAACTCACGCCAAAACGCACCAGAAGAGGAGCTGAAAAGGAGGTTCACAAGGTGGTTTCCTTCGGAGTCATCATAGGCACATTTTTTGCGATGAAGTCTGCGATTGCACAATTGCCGTGAGGAGCGAAGGAGATGGGGGGCATGGAAACGAGCATGTGTGACAGTGTGGTGAAGGGAGCAGCATTCCGCGTCGTACCATGGTGGATGGAAAGGTTGAGGTGATCACGGATGAGCTGGTTTGTTGTTGTGAGGTTAGATGGAAAGGCCAAAGTTGTAGCAGTATGGAGAGAAGTGGTGAGGAAGGCGGCCAGAGATTCAAGTGGTTTGTTGTGTGGAAAAGAATGAAGTAAGGAGGCAAGGGATTCTTGGTAGAGTGGCATTGTAAAGATCACTAGGGACAACCCCTAAGATGAGGATACGAAAACACAAGAGAGACATTGGAGCGAATCCACCCAACCAATTCTAGATCCCTCCTGGATCTAGCCCCCAAGCCATGCCATGTGATAGCAAGAGGAGAAGAGCTCAATAGGTAACCTAGACCAAAAGTCGTCGACAGAATATTCACTACCTCAATATATAGAGAGTAGGATCCTGTGCATGAGACCATGCAATCCGCATGCAGGTCAACTATAAATAGATCACAGCTCTTCATGCATACCTCCTGCCTATATCAGTCACACGTACATGCACTACTCCATATGTCTCAATTAGAGTGTCTGGGCCCTCTCAAGGTCATTAGTCACAAACAGGCCTCGACGTGGAATTAAATCTAGGCGTGACCAATAAACTCGAACACTGGAGGGCTGGTCTTGTAGAAAATAATGCTTCTTGGTACAAATATTCTTGGAATATCCAAATATTCTAAAATACCACAATTCAGTCATCTAAAACCTCTAGGAGATCCATCAAGTCTCAGACAATTATAACTCAATCCAGAGTACTGCAGTTACTCTAATGAGTTAATAGCCCCATTTCTAGCATCATATGCAAGAAATCAGCAAATATCTGTATTTTAATAGAGTTATCTGTCTCCTATAAATCTGGAGATATAGACTGAACCTTGTACACAAGCACTTATAGACTACAATCTGTAGTAGAATACCATCGTAAGCAAATTCCTCATAAGTAACCAATTACCTAATGAAAATGCCTGTGAGATTCATACAATCTCAAGTATGCACTACTCCATATGTCTCAATTAGAGTGTCTGGGCCCTCTCAAGGTCATTAGTCACAAACAAGCCTCGACGTGGAATAAAATCTCGGCGTGACCAATAAACTCGAACACTGGAGGGCCGGTCTACCATATTAGGACTATTCTATGTCCTTAGCTGAATATGGCCGTAACAGGTATGTAGAGGGGGTGGAAAGTGTATTTGGGTGCACGGGTTAGTGTGGATTGTGGTGGCAATTGCAATGGTGGAAGGTGGCCAATAGCGAAGGAAAGGAACGAATGATCAGAGAGAGTGGTGGGAGAGATATGGAAACTGTGAACGAGGGGAATGGATGAAGTTGACCCCATGAGGTAATCAACAACACTATGACCGCCACTATGAGGGTGACAAGTATAGCTGCCAGAATTAGGCCAATGAGATAGGCCATTATAAATGGCTAACTCATGTGCCTCACCAAATTGTAACATATACTCACCATATGTTGTAATAGGTCTCGGTCCATCCTCAGAAATTCTGGTGATCCCCAGGCTGTCACTGTCAAGGGCGTGAACTCGGAGCTAGTCTGTAGAATCATGGAACTCTGTCTGTCGTGAAGCGGTCTAGGCATTAAAATCCCCAGTAAGGAAAATATGCCCCCGCTCTGCAAACCCTCAACAAAAGCAGAGGACTCCGGATGAAAATAGCAGGCAGCACTGAAAATGTCCCTGTCCAAACCAATCTCCCGTCCTGTAATATGAATCCATATATACCGTGCATGCTCAACGAGCCTGACGAACTCAATCAGTTGATGAAGGGACTCTCTATAGAGGCAAGCCACCCCTCTAGAACCACGGCCTCAGAACCACGGCCACTAGTTGATCTAGTCTCAAGTCTATATACTGAATCCCATATGTATCCCAGGAAAGTGGGTAGTCACTGCTCCTGAATCTCGTGTGTCGCCATCAAAAACAATAGGTCTCGTCCAGTAATAAAGTTGATCAGATCACCTGCTGTAGAGAATGAGTGAATGTCATCACAGTTCCATACCCTAATCTGAAGATGGTATGGATGGGGCCCCGGGATGCTCCCAATCCCGGGGGCCCCAATCCCCTAGCTCTGGGAGCTACTAGGGGGTACCAGCAACAAATCGTATCTGACCTTCACAATAAATGACTCGTCTACCAGTCTCTCAGGCATCCTGGAAGGCTTTACGCCTCTCCTGAACCTGAATATATGGTACTGTTGCGTAGTTTGGCTCTACATCGTAAAGCCTCTCTACGATTGGCTAAGGATGTGAAGCGAATGATCAATGTAGCTGCATCTCTGGTGGTCCTCCAGGCTGTGTCTAACCCATCTGTCACATGTCCTAGGGTGGTCTCGAGAAACCTCGTAGCTTCGGCAATGGCATCCTGTGTATCTGGTATCCCAGGAACCTCAATGTTTTGGGCTTGATCGCTCTTCCAAAATGGTGGCTGAGATGACTGAGGAAATGGGAGCGCTAGGCTTGGTGCCTTTCTTCAATATGCTGCTCAATCTTATTTTCTAGCTCCCGTATCATGGTGGTGGTCGATCCGAGGCTGCAACTTGCTTAGTACTGATCACTTGTTCCAATGAGGCAACTTTGGACTACAACAAATACTTTTCTTTAAGTAGAGAGACCACGATTCCCTTCAATTGTGAAAGTTCTTGTTTCAAAAGCTAGAAATCTGCTTTCATTTGGTCAACTTCCCAAGAGGAGAAAAGCTCGGTTGGTTTGGAGGGAGTGTATGGGATGAGTGTTGTAGACGGAGGAGCTGTAGTTTCTTGGGAGATGGGAATAGGAAGGAGGCCAGCAGGAATGGTCAGATCAGTCTGATTGGAGTTCAACGGGGAAGAAGAAGAGATAGAAGAAGAAGCAGAAGAAGAAAGGGTGGAAGAAGGAGGATGAGAGGGAAGAGGCGGCGCTGCTGCCTGCGTGGCAGGCAGCGCTGCCACATCAGACATGGAGGCAGCAGCGAGGGGGGGGGTGGCAGCAGCGAGGAGGGGGAGTGAGGTGGCAGCGAGGGGGGTGAGTTGGCAGGTGAGGTGGCAGCAGCAGGAGAGCGAGGGGGTGGGCGGCGTCGAACGGGGAGGCATGGAGAGAGAGAGAGAGAGAGAGAGAGAGAGAGAGAGAGAGAGAGAGAGAGAGAGATAGAGAGAGAGAGAGAGAGAGAGAGAGAGAGAGAGAGAGAGAGCGCACTTCATTTTTGTCTTTGAATGCCAAAAGGCATATAAGATGAAATAGTACATCTCGAGGTCTATGTAGGAGCATAAACATGTTTCCAAATTCAAATTTAAAATAAACTAGACTAAATCATTTCAAGAGCTAGTCTCCAATTATATGAGGGAAATCTCTACATAAACTGAAAAGTAGTACCACAATTCATACAATGGTGCAATACAATGAACTAAGTTGAATTGTGAAGGATCGTTAACAGGGTTGAAACTTATGTAAATTTACCACATGATCCTAAATTGAACATTCTCCTAAAAAAATCCAAACTGTTCTAACATGCCTGCATTTGTTTACCTCCATCTGCAAGACAATCTATTTTCTGTAATAACTGTTCACTCTTTATACAATAGTCAATTAAACTACCTCGATGACAAATTTCTTGAGATTCATGAACCTTGCTAAAGGAAGCTGGTATGTGGCCCAACCAAGACCTGAATAACTTAGTATTTATAGCATCCAAGAATGATTATAAGCAAACAATTCTTTTATTTCAACACAACTCCAGCTGGTGTAGTTGTAACAGCTATCATTCGAACGAGGGTCTATTTTCTAGAACAGTGCATGTGTCTCTTTGAGTGTTGTAAATTTTCCAAGAAAGTCATCATATCGTCCTGTTGGTGAATGAAACGGTACACTACAGATTATATCTACCTGATCTCAAGTAATGTGGGAGTCCAAACTTGTCAAGAATTTTGATACTATCCTTTTTCGAGAGATATAAGTTACATTGTTCTAGAAGACCTTTTTTGTGTTGATCTAATCACCAGAAAGTTGACATATGCGATGGACTAGATTTGAGATCTGGTATTTGATAAGATAAGTTAAAGTTATACATAAGAGTCTTAACTTCTGAAGAGGCTTTATCTAAGATGTATCTAGTTACGCAAATTTTGATAGACACTATAAGACTAGATTTGAGATCTGGCACGCAATAGTATGTTCACGATGATCCCTGCACATAGTAATCGTTTGATTCTCTGATTTTGCAGAGTCTATTCGGTGGCTTACAATAGCAGTATCATGTTTTCCTTTGAATTCTTCTGGAGGTGCAGGAACAATCCTTGCAGCTTCCACATCTGAGGTTACTGTCAAAGAGAAGTCATTGCTTGTTGCACTCTTTCAGAAACAGCGTCTCCAAGCTTCAATGCCTGGTTCGCATCCTGTTGCTGCTGATGACTTTTCACAAGAAAATTTGCAAACACTTGTGTTAGACTTGTATTCAGAGTCAATCTTGGCCAAACTAATAGCTGCTGCAGTTGCATACTGCTGGCCTGAGTTTGAAGTAGAAGATTGGAAGTTTGTGCTTCTGCGTCTATACAACTGGCTTGAAGCAGCAGTTGTTGATGCCGAGGAGCTGGCTGAAGCCGTTGCAGATGCGGCCAGGGAAGTGGAGGGTGCAAATGAACATAAAGAGTGCAGTGATTGCATGAAAATAAGTGCAGAGATGGCAGTCAGTAAGAAAGGGAAAAGTTGTAGTGAGTTAACAAGTTTTGCTGTGTATATATTTTCTGAGATACAAGGTCTTTATAGCTTGGAAGTGGGAAAGCCGCAGCAGCCTCTGAAAAATCTAGCTTTAGCTTCTTGGGAACGAATAGAAGTACGTGCATTGGAAGACATTCTAAGATTATTTTTGGCCACTGGGCTAGCAGAATCAGCTGCATCGTTTGATAGAACAGCAGCGGAGATCATATCTGTAAATAGACTTGATCAGGTTCAACTTTGGGAGAGTGTTGCAGATGTTGCTTTAAACTCCTCTACTCGAGCACTAGAGTCGGCTGTTCGTGCGGCTGATCTTTGGGGAGTTGGAAAGGGCTCTATTAATGCTCTCTATTCACTTCTTTTCTCTTCTCATCCTATTCCATCTTTGCAATGGGCTGCTTATCATTTTCTGTCAACCGATCCTCTCCGTTACTGTGCCATTACTTGGAGACCGATGAAAACTGAGCAGGTGGAAAGTTCAGAGAGGGAGTCTGAGCCAGTCGTAAATGAAGACTCGTCTATAACTAGTGATGCAAATATACGGCCAGATCTTGCAGCTGTGCTGGAGACTCCAGCAGTGACACTCCTCCAAAGTCTTCTCACTTCTTCTTCTCGGGTACACCCTTGACAAGGCACTTGGCATATGTTTGCGAATCTTTTTTTGTGTGCCATGGGTTTGCACTTCTTCTTGACTACACTTTTTTTTGCATAAAACATGATGCGTAGCGGCCTTTTCGTTCCTATGGATATGGTTTGGGTTTTCTCAGTGGTCAACCTTGATTAGTTTGATTATCCAGTTTTTTGTTGCACCATCTTTTATACTCACTATATGGAAATGAAGACCTACTTCATAAGTCATGAGGATCTTGACTGTTTTGCTTACATTATGAGTACTATCTTCCATGTTTATCTTCTTATTAAGAAGCAAAAAATTTGACCCGAGTCTTCTTTGGTGCAATTTTGACCAGGTAAACTATCTTTTGGCATGGTCCCTGTTTCTCACTCATCTTCAGTCGCTTACTCCTTTGACGCCTGCAAGAGAAAGACTAGTGCAATACACACAAGACTCCGAAAGCCCAAACATACTACTTGATTGCCTGTTTCAACACATTTCACTGAAAAAGACTTCAAGTTTATCAGCTTCAAGAAAACGGAATGCAAAAAGCACACTGGAAATAAGTGAGGTGACAGGGTCTGCAAAAAGGGCAGCAGCTACAGGATCTGTCCTTTTTGCTGTGGAAGGTCTTTGGCCTGTTAAGAAAAAAGAGATTGCTATTTTGTCAGGTGCAATCTATGGATTGATGCTGAAAGTTTTGCCTGCATGTGTCAGAATTTGGTTTACAGGTCTACGAGATCGGTCCTCTGCTTCTGCTATAGAGTCTTTCACCTCATCATGCTGTAGTCCTGAACTTCTAGCTGAGGAATTTTTTAAGGTCTCTCTCTCTCTCTCTCTCTCTCTCTCTCTCTCTCTCTCTCTCTCTCTCTCTCTCTCTCTCTCTCTCTCTCTCTCTCTCTCTCTCTTTGGCTTTTTCTCTTCAGAATTTATTGATCAATCAATTTTCAGCCTGCTGATTGGTGAGGGGATCAGACCATATGAACAAGAATGCCTATTGAAGCTATCAGCATATCTGTCACGATTAAGAAATACCATAACAAGTCTTTACACAGAACCTATAGTAGCATCCAATACAAAAAGATACCAAGCCAATTTTATAGACCCAGAGTGCCATGCAAATGCAATTAGCTCTGTACACAAATTTGCTTCAAGAGCACCATATAGACCATGAATGCCATGCAGAAGTAGCAGGAGATAGCTTCAAGGATAAAGATAGATCTTAAGCCACCCTTACAGACCCAGAATGGAATTCAGAAGCATTGATAATCTGCTCGGTATGCACAAAAAGGGGCCAATCTAACCATCTAGAATGAGCACCATACAGAAACAGATCCCTTAATATTGAATAACTTGGAAACTATGGTTATCTACTCAAATCACCTTCTGGTGGAGAAGAATGGGCTGTTAGCGTAGACAGTCTACACTGCTGCCTGAATTATGTAGACATTGATGCAGTTGAGCAAAACTCTTTTATGAACATGCCTCTAACCTATTGAATCTTTCAACAAGTGCTTCAATTGCGAAGGAAGGCATATCCGCCAAGGTAGATTACATAGTGTACATCACTTGAGTGGATCCTTTTAGGAAGTACCAGTTAAAATATGCACCAGAATCAACAATACTCTAATAAAAGAGATCCTAAATGTAATAACAAAAATTCACTTCCTTTTATGAATTTTTAACAAGTTGCCAAGCAGAAGAAATTTATCAAAAGCTTGTTCAAACGTCAAATGAGCTGTAAATCAAATCTGAAATTTGTAGTAGCAAACTGCCATTATTTTATGTAGCAAAATGTGAGCAAATACCTTGATCTTTTAATTCAGAATGAAAAAGTACAAAGGTAAGATGTGCATTTACATTGCTTGTAGCTAGCAACTCCACTATTCACCAAAGTGGCGCATAGTCATGTGACTACAAGGCCCTTATTGCTCAAGTCCAACAAAATTTTTCTTCATATCTTTAACCATAAGTTTGCAGCTCTCAACATAATATGACTTCAGTTTATGTCATTTGGTACGTTATTGACAGTTTGTCTGTCTCGAAAAGCTATAGGCGCTAGATGTATTCTAACATTTGGGTGATATTCTATTTGAAACACTGTGACTTATTGGATACTTGTGGCTAGAATGATACTGTGATCCTATCAATTTTGTCCCTGCAAATGCTCAAGTCATTCTAAACTTGATCTTTGATTTGACTGGAGTTTCCTGGTTTTTTTGGTCTTCGTTGATTTGATCTACATAGCAAATTTAGCAGGTTTTCAGGGATGTCTTACTTTTGGTGTTTAGTCAAATGGCCCTTTAGAAAACAATGCTTATGAATGAGATTTTTGAGATATGTAATACATATGCCTAAACTGGAGGTTTCATTTATGCAATCCTTCTTCTAGGTTCAAGCTGTAACAGTTACGGATGAGAATTTATCTATTCGAGCAAATCACAGTACAAGGGAGGTAACGGCTCTGTACAAGAAAGAGGAAGCAGGTATGGATATTGTGATAAAGCTTCCTGCATGCTACCCATTGCGGGCTGTTGAGGTTGAGTGCACAAGGCGCATGGGTATTAGCGAGAACCGTCTTCGCAAGTGGATCCTTTCTATGGCAGCATTCTTGCGTAATCAGGTTCGGAATTCTTACCTCATAGTTGCCATAATATAATATCTTAGCATCTCTGTCTTGTCAATTTGAATGTCCTTATTTTCTTTTGGTCATATTCTGAAGGGACAGGATACCATTCCACAAACGAAGGCAAATTGGAAGCTTTGGAAGATCCTGTTAAAGTGGCCTGTCCAGTTTTCAAACTCTTACGTCAAAACTGCCTCTTTTACTATGCCGGCCCTGACATGCTATTTAGTTTGGCTTATCTCAAAACTGAAGATAACCACACTGTTGTTACTGTGCATTATATTTGTAGGTATTCAGCCAATTCCAATCAAATCTTGAGACTTTCTGTTTCCACTCCGTCAATATTTTCAGAATATGAGGACCTGAGGAGTTTTGGCTTACAGAGAGCTTGCGTACTTGCTACAATTTTCTATTTGTTATCACATATCTTTTGGATCTTCAAAGCTTGCATTCTGCAGAATTTTCCGATTATGTAAGACATTCCTGTGAGATCTGAATAGACGATATCGCTCCTCTATTTTCTTGTTCTCAATTGCATCTGCATATGTTTCCAAAACTCGATGGAGGGAGTCTCTCTCTCTCTCTCTCTCTCTCTCTCTCTCTCTCTCTCTCTCTCTCTCTCTCTCTCTCTCTCTCACATTCACACTCACACTCACACTCGTTCTTTACATCATGACACTAGAAGAAAGAAGAGTGTTATTGTGTCAATGAACCAAGCTAAGAGGGACATGAATCTTTATTGACAAGGACTTGACTACCATTCAAGTTGAGGAACTTCATATAGCTATCTCGGAGGCAAAAACTATTGGACGACATGTGGTATATAGGGATGGACAGGTTCAGTACATGGACCATGGTTTCGTCCAATGGCAGAGGGACCAAGTTATAGGAAGTTGAGGTCCCCCGGTCTGGGAGCAGCCCAACACATGCGTATCTAGAGATTAAGAGACCTTGGATTTTCCACTGATACGGTTTGGGATTGCTTTAGGACGGATGAGGGCCCTTCACAGCTAATCAGGAGTACCATGGGGGTAAAGCAGGGATGCTCAGTTTCTCCCACACTGGAGTATATATTGATGAGCTTGAGAGTGTCATTAATCAAGATGGTGGCTAGGGGTGCAGACTATGTGATATACTTTTCTCTATCCTACTATATGTTGATGACATCGTATTGATCTCCTCGACTAGCACAAGCTTGTAGAGACACTTGGATAGACTTCACTTATTCGAAACCAAATGTTGTTTTGCAGGAAGACTCAACTTATCTTAAGCTAAAAATTTTTAATTAATAATCTATATGAAAAATAAAAACCTATAATTTCATATTTGATAGGCTCATAACCTATAAAGGCTCAAACATGTAGGTTATGAGAACCTACAAAAAATTTGACACTATGGTCTCACCTACCGTTATGTGACATGTCTGCTATAGAGGTTTGGTGTAGGGGGTATCTTGAGTCAGATTGGGCCAATATCTCTCTTTTGTAGACTACTTTGATTTCACGAATGATCCGGGCTAAGCCTTCAGTTCCACATCAGATTATCGAAGTCCAGTTTGCAGTCATACCTCTGCATATAGAGGCTATTTTCAGGACAATTGCCGGTCATGCTATCCTCAGTTAGCTCTCCTATTATCTCAGACGTTACATGACCAAGGCCACCAGTTTTCATGGTTTCTTCTCGTCTATTATGCACATATGGCATGACTATTCATCTTCATTTTCATTTTCAGCATCATCTATAGTGTCAGAAACATCTATGTTGTCCTATTTCACTAAAGGTCCAGGTCTTCCACAACCTGTTATTTGACTTTCATATATGTATAGTTCATGGCACTGGTTAGTATGTCATTGTATTATGGTTTTGTTTACAGTATCTGCACATTTATGCAGAGAGCTCTTTTAGTTTCACTTAGAGTAGAGTTCATTGAGTTTCTTCTAGAACTCATTTACATTTTTTCAAAGACTAGTTTTAATTCTAATTTTGCTTTTGGAGTCTTGTTTTTCTATGCTCCTACATAGACTATCACATTAACTGTACTATTTGGTCTTATAAAGATCTCTCTCTCTTCGGAGACATCCGATAGAATTGGAATGATACAGAGAAGATTAGCATGGCCCTTGCACAAGGATGACACGCACAAATCAAGAAATGGTCCAATTTTTTTTTTTATGATACATGCTTTCGATTAAACTAGAGGAGAGAGAACACAAGACTTTGTACCAACCGCGATGAAGGAAATTTGATTGAGTCTTTGGAAAATGATGAGAAGTGCTGCTCTGCTTGCTGTGAAACCGCATTGCTGAGAAGCACAGCCATCACTGCTGTCTGAACTGGCTGAGTCGCTGACTTATTCGTCCTACCACGAGGAGATGTCCCTCTCACATTCGACGTCAACAGCAGATCTCAGTTTCTCCATTATACATAGCTATTTCTTGTTTGATCCCTTTATGGTTTAGTTACCACTGGTACTTGTACTTAGATCTACTTTTTATGCTTTAACAATTTCAGAGACGTTTTTCATAAGCTTCCACGGGTTCCAGAGACTTGCTATGTACTTATTTGTCTTATAGGCCTTTTGGCATGGAAAAGACATTCATAAATCTCTCTCTCTCTCTCTCTCTCTCTCTCTCTCTCTCTCTCTCTCTCTCTCTCTCTCCCCACTATGCAGGTGAGAAAATTTCAATAACCCTATGGTGTAAGGAGCCTCACTTCCATCAAGAGAATCGATGAATACATACTGTAAAACATGCAAAGTGGTTTTGCACTGTAAGTGGGATCTATTGCAGAAGTTATGAAGCTACTCCTAAAATAATTTGATATTTTACCTATTTTGCTAAAACAGCATTTTCATCTGATCTGGATAAAAGAGTCCTAAGGAGGTCATTTTAGCACCATAGAGTAGAGGTTATTTTGAAGATGTGAACTTGTATATGATGCAACGTTGTATTCCACTCCCTTTCCTCCTCGTCTTGAAAGTTCTTGAAAAGGAGTAGAATCCTTTGCAATGTCTTGAAAACAGACTAACCTTTGCGACCTCTGGATGCATGGGTCCTAGTAAGATAAGTTTGCCACTTTTCTGCTGCCAACTAATGTGAGTTTTTTTTCTTTTTTTTTTCAGAATGGAGCTGTTGCTGAGGCAATCCTTGTGTGGAAGCGCAATGTAGATCGCGAGTTTGAGGGTGTAGAAGAATGCCCCATCTGTTACAGCATCATACACACATCAAATCACAGTCTCCCACGTCTTGCTTGCAGGACTTGCAAACACAAGTTTCATCCAGCTTGTTTATATAAATGGTTTTCTACGTCGCACAAATCCACATGTCCTCTTTGCCAAACTCCATTTTAATGTACTAAAAATGTTTATGAAAAGCTGCAGATTGTTTCAAATTTTGTTTAAAGGATGAGGCAATCTCGTTATAGATTTTGAATTTGAGTAATAAATGCAAAGTGCTGTGATTAAGCAAGATTCTTCACCTCGTTCTTTCCAGCTTCGTCTCCTCCTTCCCGCTACACGTTCACATTTCTACCTACAAGCGAAATGGTTTCAGTTATAGATTGGTCTCTTCTTCTTTTGAATAGGAATCTAGATCATTGCTTGTTTGCTAGTCTGCATGGTGCGAATTTTCTTTTTTAGACATAGTGCAGAATCGAATCACTTTTGTTAATCTTTCTTTTCTGCTTTCATTATCTTCTAGGAGGTTTGTTGTCCTTTCTTTTTCCAGATATGAATGCAATTATGAATGAGGATGTGACATTTTTCCATTTCAAATAAACTTGATTTCTGCAACAAAAACAAAAGTGCTATGTTAAATCTAAGCAGTATAATTTGGTATTTCATTGTCAAAATTTTGCAAACAATAATTTAGTTCCACTGTAACAGCTTCCACGTCAAAATATTCTTTCTGATTTGAAGCCTTTTCTACTAGAGAGCTCCAAGTGAAAAAGTTTCTCATTTTTGTATTTGTAAATGAACACTCTCCAAAGCAACTCTAATGGAGTATAAACAAATTCAATAAAAGCTCGTCTTTCATACCTCTCTTTTATACGTGTAGAAAGTTTCCAGTAGCAATGTTGGTCTCCCTTTTGTCCCATCTAGTAGATTATAAGAAATTCAAGAAATAAAGTCATTTGAGGTATACATGCCAAGATAAGCATGCCAATTAAATGGTGGTATTGACATGATTGTCCGACTGTCTTTCACCATGTTATGATGGTCGCTGTTGCAAAGTGCAGTGTGTGCTCACACCCCTGGGGGCCTGTGTGGGTATGTACAGCATGTGTTTCATAGAAAGTCACGTTTCTTTTGTTCCCTTTGGAGTTAACTAGACAAAAAATAGGTTAATGGACATCTTTTCCTTAATTTTCATGTTCATGAAGAAACTGGGAAGTCTTAAAGTGATGAAGTACAAGAAGATTAACGTTGCGTGAGAGAGGACTAGAACTTAAGGCCGTCGAGGCCAAATATTCTAGGCCAGAAAAAATACAAACAAGCTAAAACAAATGACATCTTTGTGTGTGTGTGTGTGTGTGTGTGTGTGTGTGCGTGCGCGCGCGCACGCGTGCGCGCGCGAGAGAGAGAGAGAGAGAGAGAGAGAGAGAGAGAGAGAGAGAGAGAGAGAGAGAGAGAGAGCCAAAAAACAACCACAAGCTATTTTGCCAATAAGAGATTGTGTAACTTTTTAACCAAAATTTTAATTGATATATATAAAATTTGTCAGTTAGAGTTTTTGGTCAACTTATATCACTTTAAGGGCTTCAATATCAAACTTCACCAAAAAACTTCGACTCCCTACAACTTTTTAATCGTAGCTCAATATTAGGTTATGTAAGATGTAATTGGAAAGCTCTCGTCAAGCGCTTTCAAATGGTACTATAATCATCTCAATCAAAGTTACAGTTAGAAAGTTACACTATTTTCTTAGCAACCATAGATTATATTATACATAACATGTTTAAATATGGGCATAACAGTGGATAAGAAATTATTATTATTATTATTTTTTTTACGTTGCCAAAATTTGCCATCCTTATAAGGCCCCTTTCAAGTTCAAACTTTTCTAATGTAGATTCATAGATGTAGCGACTCGCGATTCGTGATTCGTTGCAAAGAATCGTTAAAAAAAAAAAAATCGTGTTTATAGATTTTAGGCCTCCTCTTCGCGGACGAAACCGTGCCAGCAGTGGAGGAGGCAAAAAAATTTTCTGTGAGTTGTGGGCGTCCGATCTTCGCAAGTGAACAGTCGGTAGGCATCTACTCGGCAATACGGAGGTGGTGTCCACGGTGTCGGGGGGATTTGAGCTTCGTGGAGAGTGAAACGACCAATTTTTGATATTTGGTATGTGTAGGCTTGATTTTTTGCAAGTGTTGACATTGAGTTGTAGGCAACCAAATCGAGCACAATTTTGGCTCTAGACCACCTTTCTTCATGCCCACGGTGATTCCTATGGCGTCAGTTTTAGTCGTTACGGCATGCTTAGCGAGATTTGAAGACCACATTCCAAATGCTTGTGTATTTTTGCCATTTTCACAAAATGACTTGTTGGAAACCGATTGAGGTGATGTCTGAGCCTAGAATGCATTTCCACATGCGTGCATAGACTCCTGTGACCTTCGTTCCGCCCGTCTACGTCTGTATCACAAATTTCAATTTTCATGCCCTGATTCCATTCTTTTTAGGGTTTAGGCGTGGAACATCGTGCAAACATCTGCTAGGGGCGCGGTTTAGACCCACACTGGACTCCTTTACACCTGCACGGACTCCCACGCTAATGTCAGTCGCCTGTTATCTAATACTCTATCCCATGTCCTAATCTCATGTTTTTTTTGGCACTTGATATGATGTGTGAATTGGAAATTTTGATGTATGCTTTGGTATTTTGAGCTCTATTTGAGCTCGATAATGTTGTTCAATGCATTGTATTTTTTTCTACTGAACGTTTGTTTGATTATATGTTGTTTGCATGTTTAGGGTGGTGTTGATACGATGCTAGTGCAGGACCAAGGCCTTTGGGCCGAGGTTGAGCTTACCGACAGGGATGTGGCCACACACCATGGCTCAGGCACCCGCAGATGGAGATGCTTGCATTGCGGTGGTCACTTCACGAGATCACTCACCAGGGTTAGGGCTCACTTGCTGCGGTTCAGAGGGCCAGATGGGCGGACATTGGGCATATCTGATTGCCCCAGAATTTCTGATGAGGATCTGCAGAGGTACTGTATCACATGGTTTTGGACAGGGACAGGTAGCAGGAGCAGCTACAGACAGGCAGACAGTAGGGCTCACGGGCCAGCGGGCAGGGCCTACCACGGGTATTGGACCCAGTACATCACGGGCAGGGCATGGTATAGCTGCAGGACATAGTACATCACGGGCTGGGCATGGTACAAGTGCAGTGCCTAGTACATCACGGGCAGAGCACGGTACAGGCGCAGGGCCCAGTACATTACGGGCAGAACATGGTACAGGTGCAGGGCCCTGTACATCACGGGCAGAGCATGGTTCAAGTGCAGGGCCTAGTACAGCACCTTCAGTTCCATCCGCAGCAGCAGCACGACCATCAGATGGGCATGTTGGTTCAGTGGCAACCGGTGCTTCTCGTCCCTCCTCGGTAGCAGATGCACCACATGCTTCGGCAGCTGCTGCCAAAGAGAGTGACACACCCACAGATCAGCCATCCGTTGGGCATGCTAGACCACGAGCACCATATATACAGCAGAGAGGGGTTAGGCCCAGGCAGCAAACCCTTGATGTGGGTGGCAGAGAGAGCAGCAGGCCCGGTGCACTTGACTGTGTGGCCAGTTCTTTTACGAGTGCGACATTCCTTTTGCTGTTGCTGACACTTGGGTGTTTAGGGAGTTCTGCGCACAGATGGCGGCCATGGATGCTACATGGACACCTCCTAGGCGAGAGGCACTGTGAGGCAGGTTGCTTCGTCAAGAGGAGGAGACCATCACACGGGAGTTGAGTTCCATTCGCTCAGCTTGGCAGGAGTAAGTACCTTGTCTTTATTATCTCTTTGCATGTGTTTAGGATTTATTGGTGGCGCAATTTTTGCATGTAGCTAATGGGTGTTTTGCGGCAGGTATGGATGCACAAAATTGAGCGATGGATGGACTGACATTCGTCGTGGTCCGTCATCAATGTCTTGGTTTCTTGCCCGCTTGGCACAATATTCCTACGTGGCGTAGATGCCACTCGAGGCGGTGACGCCATCACAGCTGATTTCATATGGGAGGTCATTAGAGATGTTATTGTTGACATCGGGGTTGAGCACGTGGTTCAGGTTGTCACCACAACGCCTCGAACTGCAAGCGGATGGGCGAGATTATGATGAGGGAGCACCCCAGCTTTGTGTGGACACCCTGTGCTGCACATTGCATAGACTTGCTCATCCATGACCTGTGTGCGCTTCCATGGATGAGAGAGGTATTATTTGCTATGCTTTCTTCCTTCGATGCTGCTAACCACATCTCAACTATTGTCTAAACTTTTTTACTGGATGTCTGTGTTGCAGATCACTTCCACGACCATGCGCCTGGTCACTTTTGTCACCAAGAAGAGGCATATGTTGGCCCTGTTCCACACCTTCTCCACCCTAAACCTGAAGAAGCCCGCACTCACACGCTTTGCATTTTACTTCTTGGTGCTAGAGCGATTGGTGGTGGTGAAGGACGCATTGCGGCAGATGGTTTCCAGCGAGGCCTTCAAGAACTTTACAGACCTCCCACATGCGGCATTTTTCCAGTCCACTGTTTACGATGATGAGTTCTGGACAGTTGCTGAGGAGATTACTGGGATCCTTCTACCCATTTTCAGAGTGCTGCTCCTGGTAGACCGTGAGGGGTGCACTCTCGGTCTCATTTACGAGTTCATGGACTACATCGGCGAGGGGCGCTTAGCACGTCGGCGTGCTATCTTTGGAGGCTGCAAATTTTTTTTTTCATTTCTAGCACACCAGCGCGGTATCCTTGGAGGCTGTAAAATAATTTCTCATTTCATATAGCATGCCAGCGTGCTATTTTTAAAGGCTGCAAAAAAAAAATTAGTTGTTTTGTTTAGCACTTCGGCTTACTATGTTTGGAAGTTAAGATAAATATTCCGAAATAGTGTTTTTACTCAAAATTTGGTTCTCAATTGTGTCAAAGTAGCTTTTCTATTTTATAATTCACCCGACTAGCACATCGGCATGCTAGTCGAATTAGCTCCAAAAGAATTTTTTTTTTTCAAAATGTTCTTAAAAAATTGACATGGAATTAAATCACGGCATGACCAATAGTCTCGAGTACTGGAGGGCCGGTCTACCATATTAGGACTATTCTAGGTCCTTAACCGAATATGGCCATAACAACCCACGCAGGAGGTGATGGATGATGAGATCCATAGAGAGTTCTACAGACAGGCACAAGCTGACGCATGGGCTTTGCGACGACAGAGGAGGACAGAGAGGCAGAGGGAGAGGGTTGAGGAGGGAGATGATGAGGGCTCGGAGGGTGGAGAGATGCTTGGGGCAGACTATGTGGAGGAGGAGGAGGACTATGGAGGAGGATGAGTGGGTTGAGGGGGATACGGAGGAGGACGAGGAGATGGGGGCGGAGGCACAAGGGGGATGACCTGGCTGACCTGCTGGTGGACCCTAATGCAGAGACAGAGGAGGAGCCAGCCATTCTTGCACGTAGGCCTAGGGGAGACCTAGAGGTTCTGAGAGGGGGGGGGGGCTGAGTACTCTTTTTGTAGACACAGGAGTGGAGCATCACAGGCAGCCGTCGGCCAAACATCATCATAGTGGGTAGGGCCATCCCAGGGTGTAGGGTCACAGCCACCTGACACACAGGCATGACGGAGTAGACACAGGGCTGGGGGCAGCCAAATGGGGGCCAGAGGAGAGGAGAGAGGCAGAGGCAGAGGGGGGGGGGGGGGGGGGGGGGGGTCCAGAGCCAGAGCACGCAGCAGAGAGCCAGAGCACACAGCAAAGCCAGGGCCACACCACGACATCTGGTTCCCTCCAGTTTCGATTCATTTGCAGACCCTTGGGACCTGTAGTTAGGCACAGATTTGGATGATTTATCCTACCATGACTCTGACAAGCCTTAGTTGTATAGTTTTCATTACGTTCATGGAACATCATTGTACCCCTTCTTGGTGCCATGTGGCCCGATATTATATATTATGATGATCCTATTTACAGCATTGTCGTGATTCAGTATTGTTCTTTGTGTTTTAGTTCAGTAACTTCGGTTTTATGTTTTATGATTTATGATTGTAGAGAGAGAGAGAGAGAGAGAGAGAGAGAGAGAGAGAGAGAGAGAGAGAGAGAGAGAGAGAGAGAGAGAGAGATTCCTACTATGTTCATTGGGGGAATGCCCCAATGTGTTCTCTTTTTAAAAAAATAAAATAAATGCAGCTATGGCGTAAACCTGGGAGTTAATACACCTAAATTAAGCCATCCTGCACCCGAAACAGTCGGCAAACTACACAGTCATAGAGCTTTCATCTGATACCCATATTGCCTAAAAAAAAATTCAAAAAAACAAAAATCGATTCTACACGATTTTGGAAAAATCCTGAATCGCGCTGCAACTATGTGTAGATTCGAGAACCATACTTCATAAAGATCAAGAGAGTTTTTTCTATATTTGAAACTCCTAGCTCTTTTGTGGGACCATTGTTTCGAGCCTCCTCTTGGAAACCAAGAAGCATCATCTCACATTCGACATCCAAAGTTTCTTTGGTCTTAGGTTCGAGCCTCCCCTTGGAAACCAAGAAGCATCATCTCACATTCACCCAACAGGGTTGGCTCAGCTGGTTAGCTTGGCATCCAAAGTTTCTTTGGTCCCAGGTTCGAGCCTCCTCTTGGAAACCAAGAAGCATCATCTCACATTCATGTCATAATCTCTCATGCAATAGAAATATGGATGCTTTTTAGTTTGTGTTCAAATTGATTACAAAGTGTCATTCAATTCGAAAACTTCAATTAATTTCGATAATAAATTTTGATATCTTAAATGTTCTTTTACAATGTTATCATAATTTGTCCGTGGATGACATAAATCCATGATTTTCTTTCAAAACTTAATTTTTTTTATTATTATTATTATTATGTTTACAAATTACATTATAAAACAAAATTCAAGGCAAAAAACAGTAATATAAAAATGTACGTGAATTCTGCTATTTATTATATGTGACTCTACTTGAATATTGAATGTGTAACATCGATATTTGATATTTTGTTTATTAAACATGTTTTGATTTTTGGCCTTTGATGATTTCATCAAGCATAATAATCAACTTTCCACTCTCTTGATTTGCATTTGTTTTATAATCTTCTTAAGATCAAGGAAATTATTATTGTGATCATTGTATTTGAGCTTACCATGGAGTCCTGTTGCAAAAATCTTTAAAGTATGGGCTTCTACATGGCATACAATCTAGAATAATGGAAGAGCATGCATTTGGCCTCCTACAATAAGCAAACTTGCATAACTGATATTGTATTGTTGAGCACATTTTGGCCCTTGCCCAATACTTGATTTTCTTAAGGATCAAAGATTGGGCATTTGAGACATTTTTAAAGTTGGATGAATAGACAACTTGGATTATTAATTATCAGGAGTTGGCCTCCTTGGTCACATTTCTTCTGGGTATTTGTTGGACCAATGAAAATTAGGAATATAATCAAAAACTCATTAAAATTAAAAAAAATTGAGAGAGGTGGTCAAGGAAAGTGCATATGCCATGTTTGCGCAAGGTAGCCTCCTTGCCAACTCTCTCAATAAAGTGCTTGCATAAGAGTAAATTTGAGCAACAAGTTGTGATGATCTTACAATTGTTATCTTTCTATTTCTAACACTTTTGTTATGCAATTGTTCTCCTGAGATGATTTTCTTTGGATATTGTAGATTTTATTGTCAATTCTCATTAATTTTAGCACATATATATGAGATATTTATTTCATTAGGCAAATATGTCTTAAAAATTAGAGCTATTAAAAATACATGAGAACTTGATGACCTTCATAATGCTTCTTGGTATTATCAACATGTGGGATCACATAGAATCAAACGTGAATGGGCAAGCTCAAGCATGATACACCAATTCAATTTGGGAACAATTGATGTCTTTCACAATGCTTTTTCGTATAATCAACTTGTGGAATTATAGATAATGTTGTCCTACACAATGGAAAAGCTATACAAAAAATCAATTGGAACAAAGTGGGTAGTGATATAGATGCTAGTGATGGCATCAATTTGGGCATGATGAAAGGAGTAGGTGTAGTTGGCGGAGCTACCAGAATCATCATTATACACCACTGTAGAAAAGAAGACTACAAAGAGAATGAATCATGCAACAAGGGAAAAGATGGAAAAAATGAAATGAAAACTCACAAGAAAATGACATAATGGATTGGCCATTTTCATGACAAATCTAGAGACAACATGGCCAAGACAGCTAGAAGAAAATGCAATAGCAACAAAAGCAAGAGGACTACTAACAACAAATGTTGATGAACTAGAAAAAAAAGAATCAAAAGAATTCTTGAGCTACATGATTATACTCAACAAAAAGGCACATTCCTTTTACTTGAGCCAAGAGGCAGATGGATAAGTTGAGACCTCCTACCTTCGATGGACATCCCAAAAAAAGGCCAAATTAACCTATAAAGATAACTATGAAAATGACTTAGCAAATGATTCATAAGCAATAGTTGAAGTCATTAAAGAGAAAAATGGTAACCTCTAATAGGACTTAAATGTTGGGGACCACTATGATGAATAGCTCTTTGAAGGCCCAAGCTAGAAGTCAAAAATATTTGGAAACATGTAAAATGATCTAGATGCAACACAAGATAATTAACTCCTTTGAAAGGTGATGGGCTCTCCTTGATTTCCTTGCATTTCTTTTCTTGTTATAAATATCATCATTTCTTGGAATTTGTGGAGGATGAATTGCCCAACAAGAAGAACTCCCACTATATGAGAAATTTTCTCTCTCTAAACGATGCCTCCTATTTTCAAGAAACAATACTAAGTGGGTTTTTTTACAAGTCTGTAATGAATCCTTGACTCAAAATTATCACTATAACCATATGCATGTTCAAGGCACCAAGGGATGATCTCTTGATCCTCATCATTAGGGAGTAAAAAATTGTTTCGGTCTACCCATATCGAGGTAGAAAGTTTAGCATCATCATAATCATCAAGAAGTTAAGGTTCACTTTCAATATGCTTAATGTGTGCGCCCCTTGCGACAACATTATTGAAATTGACTTTTGGAGTTTAACCTTGCCAAATCATCCCCCTCAAATGTAGTAGGACTTTAATACTTATGTAAGGAGTGAAGATGGTCTCAGCATAATAACCTTTCTAGAAATATGTGCTTGGTATAGTCTAGTAGAAAAACCTTTCAAATACCCTTGACCTCTAAACCTCCCCCCATCTACACTTGGAATCGGGCTCTCTTGACTGAACTTTGAATTTGCATGAAATGGGGGACAAGAGATAGCCTTGCCTCACTCCACATTTGACAGAAAAGCTTATGGGGACCAAGCCTTAGAATTGTAGCGTTGTTGGTTGAGATGAAAGAGCTTTTATTAATATAAGAAAAAAAATAAATAATTCAAGTATTACAACGAGTTACGATATTTTTTTGATTCTGCTTTTGTTTCATATTGATTAGGGTATGATTTGGCTATGGGGATTTTGAGCTCCAAATTACAATCAAAGGACAAAAGAGATGAAATTCTTGTATTTGCCTTCATTTTTCCAAATGTAAGCACTCTTCATGACATAAGAGGCTCTCTTGACTTCGCGCATACAGGCTAGAATGCTTGAGAAGCCAAATGGGTTTGCAGTCATAGAAGGGGAGAGTGTGGTGAGATTGCTAGAAGGAGCTAGTTGCCCTTTCTCAAGGCATAGATTCTATCATGTGAATCGTCCTTATAATTGTGACATCAATGGTGTTTGGTCATGTGACAACATTAGTCCTTGGTCATGTGGCATCCGATCTTGGCCATGTGACATCAATATAATTTGATTTGACATTGTTATGATGGTAAGATTTTTCTAAGTTCATTTCATAGTAGCTATAGTAGGTTCGCTAGTATCAGAGGAAGATGCTAACATGTCTCTTTTGTCCAGTCTTCCTCTCTCTTACGATAATCTAGTATTGCTACTTGGCAATATTCCTGAACTGTTCCTACAAAAGGTGACAACAAGTTTATTGTAGGAAGAAGTGAGAAGGAAAAGCTTATCCATGTCGAATTCAAAGATAGTCGCTCTCTATTCGAATAAGCAACAGCTGCTGAAGAAGAAATTTTCAAAGGACAAGAAGACAAAAGCTGAGCAAACTGATTCAGACTAGTAATCACAACAGCACAATCGACAATATCAAAAGCCTAAGACCAGATCTTCTGCAAGTACTGCAAGAGAACCAACCGCGACATCAAGGATTGTCGAGTTCTCAAGCATAATGAAGCCAAGAAGAAGATGCAGCATGATGGAGGAACTGATTCTGCCAGAACCTCTAAAGAAGACCCAACTCTGCTAATGATACAAGATGTACCCATTAGAGATGCATTGGATTGGTATCTCGATTCAGGTGCTTCTCAGCACATGACTTCATGTAAGTCCTTATTCGAAGATCTCACACCAGCAGATTTGAAATATGTCTACTTTGGTGACTCAAGTACACTGTAGATGGAAGACAAAGGATCTATTTGCCTTTATCTTCGAAATGGTAAATTGACCTTGCTCAAGGATGTACTATACGTACCCAAACTGACCAAAAATATATTGTCAATTAGCAAGCTAATTGATTAAGGCTGCAGAGCCATGTTCAAATCAAGACAATGTACCATTTTGGACAAGTATGATAAAGAAATCTTCTCTGAAAACAGAAAAGGTAATTTGTATATTTTGGATCACGAATATGCACTTTTCACTAATGTGAGTACTTCAAATGCCCAATTATGGCATCGAAGATTAGGACATCTAAACATGAGATCAATCTTGTATATGCATCACAATAGAATGGTCAAGGATTTAAACTTTAATGTTGCCTCCACTGACATTCGACGTGTCTGTGAGATGTGCCTACTAGGCAAACAACCTAGATCAAGTTTTCCAAAGGGACAGGCCACTAGAGCTAAGTCCATTCTAGAATTGATATAGTGATCTGTGTGGCCCTATGAGTACTCCCTCTTTAGGTTCGACACTATATTTTATCACTTTTATCGATGATTATTCTAGATTTACTAGCATTATGCTCATTAAGACTGGTCAACGACTCAAGACCCTTCGTACAGACAGTGGTGGAGAGTTCCTGTCAAACGAAATGTCTGACTACCTGGCATCATTCGGCATTTATCATCTGTTCACCACAAGCTAGACACCACAGCAGAATGGAGTAGCCGAAAGGAAGAACCGAACATTACTAGATGTAGCACGATCAATGATGTCAAATGCTCAGCTCACCAAGAATTTTGGTCTGAAGATGTTTCAACGACTTGTTAAAACACCTTCGAGTGTTTGGCTGTCTTTGCTATGTACACATTCTCTCTGATCTGAGAAAGAAGCTTGACCCTGTCAGCTGTAGGAGTATCTTCATTGGATACTCGACATCACACAAAGCATATTGAATTTTTTATGTCGAGTCAAGTTGAATCTCAGTTAGTCAAGATGTTGTCTTCCTCGAAGATAAATTCTTCGACTTCAAGCAGAAGCAACCAATGCAAGAGTTCCTCCCAACGACTACCATCACCATCGACAGGCCTCAACCTCTGCGACTGTTTCGACGAACATCAAAGATATCCCTATCACACAGTAGAGAGAATCATCATCTTAGCAACCGACTATTGTTCAAAGATCTGCACGACATCAACAAGAACCTGATCGTTTCATCCCTCAGGCATTCATTAGCAACGACGAACCTAATACAGTAATAGAAGCATTGTCGAGTTCAAATGTAGACAACTGGCATTTTGCCATGCATGCTGAGTATAATTCATTGATAAAGAACAAGACCTGGCACTTTGTCGAAGCTCCTATAGATGCAAAGATCATCAACACCAGGTGGATCCTCAAGTTAAAGCTTAATCCATATGGTTCAACAACCAGATGGAAAGCTCGTCTAGTCATCAAAGATTACGAACAAACCTATGGGATTGACAACACATACAGTCCAGTCATAAGACTTCAGTCAATTCGATCTTTATTCGCCTTCACAGTTGTCGAAGATCTAGAAGTACACCAGATGGATGTTCAAACAGCCTTTCTGAACGAATATATACAAGAAGACATCTACATCTATCAACCTGAAGGTTACACCCTTCAAAGCCAAAAACATAAGGTATGTAAGCTGTAGAAAGCTCTCTACAGGATAAAGCAAGCTCCAAGGACCTGGTTTGATAGAATCAATCAATTCTTGTTGCAACATGACTTCATCCCGAACTCTGCTGACTCTAATTTTTATCTCAAACACAAAGGCTCAAGCTATGTCATATTAGCTCTATATGTTGATGACTCACTGATCATCAATAATTCGAATTAGTTACTTCATGAGAAAAAGACTATTTTGTCGAAGGAATTCGAAATAACCGATTCAGGCCCTGTGCATTACCTTCTAGGAATCAAGATAACAAGAGACAGAGCGAAGAAAAGTATCACGTTAAGTCAAGAAAGGTATCTAACTAGTGTGCTCTACAGGTATGGCATGAAAAGTACAAGTCAATAGACTCGCCTATGGACCCAGGATTCAAACTGTCAAAGGATATGTGCCCGAAAATCGATGCAGAGAAAAAAGAGATGTGCAAATACCCCTATCAGTTGATAGTTGGATTGATCATGTATGACATGGTCCGCACTAGACCTGATCTAGCATTTATAGTCAGCACATTGTCATAGTTTATGTCAAATCCTGGCCTACCTCACTGGAAGACTCTACTCAGAGTACTAAGATACATTCAAGCTACTAAGCACTATGCTTTGTATTATAATAAGAATACAGAGAATTTTTTGACATTAACTACTTATTCTGACTCTGATTGGGTGAGTAATGTGGACACAAGAAAATCCACATTTGGCTATCTTTTTTTTCTAGCAGGAGGACCCATTTCATGGAATAATCGAAATCAGAAATGCATTTCTTTGTCCTCCACAAAATGAGAATATGTCACAGCTACCTCTGCAGTGAAGGAAATTATCTGGCTCAGAAGATTGCTTCAGGATCTTATGATCTTTCAAATCAGTCCAACTATACTCTATTGTGACAATCAGAGCTACATGCTCTATCTCTGAACCCACGAACTCACTCTAGAACTAAACACATTGAAGTTCAATTTCATTTTCCTAGAGAGAAAGTTTAGAATAAAGTTGTCGAATTAAGTTACTGTCCTACTGCCAGTATGTTGGTTGATATCTTGACTAAGCCTTTGTCAAAAGAAAAGCATGTTGCATTATGTAATTTGCTTAATCTCATTCAGGATCCTAGGAGTTAAGCTTAAGGGGGGGTGTTGGAATTAAGCATCACTCCAGCTCACCAGAATTTGAGTTATTATAATTCGAGTCATCAGAACACGAATCATTCGAGTTCGTCTCAATTCTTGAACATCAATACACTATGTAAATACAAACTCTCTCTCTCTCTCTCTCTCTCTCTCTCTCTCTCTCTCTCTCTCTCTCTCTCTCTCTCTCTCTCTCTCTCTCTCTCTCTCTCTCTCTCTCTCTCTCTCTCTCTCTCTCTCTCTCTCTCTCTCTCTCTCTCTCTCTACAACAATGCTGCAACCTTACTCTTTGAAGTCTGTCAATCAACCAACTGGAGCAGAAGCAGGATCAACAATGAACTCCTCAAGTTCGAGGTCTTCGAGTTCTTCTTCGACCTCATTCAAATTTAAGATCTTTGAGTTCTATGTCCACGTCATCCATATTGCCCTGTATGACGCATACTACATCACAGTTCACTTTAGTACCTTTTTAGTAACTGCACTGTTTCACGCTCGTTGCCCACATAGTCATTGTAACTGCTTCATGTATATATACATAATGGCAACTCATGAGACTACAACCACGATGAACACACATGCAAGTGGAGAAGAGTGAATCAAATTTCTTGCACGAACTCTATTGTGTCTTAATTATCTGATTTCACAGAATTGGAGATATCCGAGAGAGTGAAAGCCATTCAAGAAATAGAGATAGTTATTTAATTTGTAACTAGCTAAGTAAGAT
Source organism: Diphasiastrum complanatum (assembly GCA_029204225.1). Classification (NCBI taxonomy): domain Eukaryota; kingdom Viridiplantae; phylum Streptophyta; class Lycopodiopsida; order Lycopodiales; family Lycopodiaceae; genus Diphasiastrum; species Diphasiastrum complanatum. Next base: position 34,166,752 of record CM055100.1, read on the forward strand.
CACTACACATAGTGCACCACTATTGTGAACCATTCTTGGGCACATGATCGTGATATGATTGAGACCCATTCTTGGGCACATGATCGTGATATGATTGTTGTATTCACAATAGCTTAATTCAGATTCTCTATTTTCTTATGTGTATTGCATTACAACCGCTTTTTGATAATTTTCTTTCTCAATTGACAGTCACTCAATTCGGAATGCCTAATCTCAAAGGAAACATGGTTTGTTGGAAATTAAGCCCATAATTGTCTCCTTGGTGAATGACTATTTCTATTTCAAGATTCTTCCTACACGTTTATTGATCGTTGATCTAGGGTCAGGTGAAACCAACTTTGGTTCTGCATCTACTCATCTAATGCCTGCAGGAATCGCAACTTAGATAGCCAAACTATTTGAAGACCGTCTACAACGGGCTTTCGGCTGATCTCCAGCAAAGGGTAAGCAATCCAATCATATTTCAAGTTTAAATGTTAAGCTCAATAATTTGAAGATCATTGAAGACTTGGCCATCTTTCAAGAACTTCCACAAATTAGCATTTAGAACAGCTCTGCAGAAATACACTAAGTGTCGCAACAGTCTGCAGAAATGAACTATGTTTTTTAATAGTGTCGACTTTTTTGCATTTCCTTGAAATGCGACACTTCAGCATAGTTCAACAGTTTAACTATTTTTCAACAATGTAGGCTTTTTTGCACTTTTTCGAAAAATGCGACACTTGCCTTCAACTTCTTCCTTTCAACTATTTTGAAGAAGTTAAACTATTTTAAAGACACTGTCACCTTTTTAAGGCACCGTCGCATTTTTTTAAAGGACAGTGATTTTTTAAGCGCATTGCTGGCTTTTTTTTTTAAAATCCCAAAAAGAAAAAAAAAAACCCGATAGTCGTCTATTTTCAACGAGAAATGTTCCAGGCACTTCCCAGGATTTGCGAAGTGAGAGAAAGCCACTTCACGTAATATGCGAAGTGAGAGAATTTGCAGTGTCCTCGTCCGCATCAACATTCCTATGGGTTGACCATGTATAGTTGTTACAAAAGCCAAATACTTCCACGTACAACGGCTTACCTAATTAGGTGCAAACATTTACTGTAGTTAATACATCACATGGACGAAATCTATAAATGGATCATCAATGCACACTCTATGTGATGCTCCGTCCATGAGATGAATGATTTTGAGCCTCTCAGTTACGTCGTCATTCTGGTTGTAATTGCTATTTTGTTGTGCTTCAGTGTAATATAGCAGCAATACGCTTTTCTATCTGTGTATAACATAGATGAATGCTTACTGTGATTTGAATACACTTCATTGTTGTTTGATCACACTTGTTCACTCACTCTGATCAAAATACGGACGTCTACGACTCCTCAGTTTTTGATCAGACGATGGTTGTCTTTGACACCTGAGGAACTTGTGCTGTCATACTGCTCTTTCAATCTATTTCAGAACTAAACTTCTAATTAAATCCATTTTCAGTAATACCACACACAAACCATTTTTAATCTCTTCGATGGACTCTACTCCTTTTGTTTTTGTGAGTATGAATATAAGATCCTGTTGGGAAACAGAATGTTTGAGATGTGACTACACTTAGCATTAACAATCTATTAGACTGTTTTTGCATCTAGTAGCCCATTATAGCGGGAGAGCTGTTTCGCAAATATTCATGCTCTCTTCTCCGCTCACGTTCTCCATACTCCCTTGCCCCATCAGGTTGGTATCAGAGCTTAGCTCATATAAACCGAGAGATTAAGTTTGTTCTCATTTGTGTTATTGTTAACATGTCTCATATTGGTAGCTCTTCGTCTTCAAAATCCAACGAAGCTAGAGTCATTGACAAGTTCAATGGATCTAACTTCTATCTGGAAGTTAAAAATCTGGATGATGTTGATAGATAGGGATCTTCGGGATGTAGTAGAAGGTTCTGACCTCAAACCAGAAGGTGGTGCACGTATGTGGCTGATCTGAGTATCTCTAATGTTGAGGGTGATCATGGCAAATGCTTTGTCATCTCTCAGTCTCCACTTGGTGATGACGGCTGCATCACCTTCTGGTTTGAGCTCTGTGCCATCAACTATGTCCCACAGTTCTTTGGCTAGAAGTATGACCTTCATCTTGAATTTCCAGAGATGGTAGTTATCTCCATCGAGTTTGTCAATGAGAGATGAACTAGATGATGGATCCATTCTGGTTGAACGAGATCATTGGTAGAAACAATGACTATCGGAATATTGTTCGCTTCGCGTTTGCTAGAAAGATGTCTTGATAGAAACAAGACTGATAATCCGCAGTAGAAATGCAGATTATTGAAATGCCCGCTCTGATACCATGTCGTAAAATCGCGTGTGGGCGTGAGCGAAAGAGGAAGTTTGAGGATTGAGCGTGGTGTGTAGGAACGAAAACGCAACAATTAGCAGCAGAATTATTCAAGTAGAAGAATTCATACAGTATGTGCAAATGAACGACGCAGTAGTGAGACAAAAATTGCACTATGATCAATATCAACAGTGAGTACAATAGCTTGAAGTAATAACTTCAACTTGTTGAGTGTGATAACGTTGGCTACAGAAAACTCTGATTGAAAAGAGAAATTTTATTAACTCAATTAATTCTTTCATAGCTTGATTCAGCTAATATATATATTTACAAGTGTTGAGAGACAAAATATCTTACAAGATTTTAATGCTATTTATGCCAGTCTTTGCATATGTACAAAGTTGGTAACTGCCAACTACCTTTGGGGTATTTGGTTGTCCAGCTGTTTTTAGGGTTGCTGATAAGTTGGCAATGTCGGTCAGCCAATGCAACAAAAATGTGAAAAAGCCGAAAAACCTGAAGGTGCCTTTAGACTGAAGGTTTGCAACTTCTAAAGGTGCCTTTACACTAAAGCTATGTAAATCCCTAAGGCGCCCTTAGATTCAAGGCAGCGAAGAAGGCAAAAAGGCGAAAAAGCCAAAAAAAAGTGTCTTACACTGAAGATAGAGAAGAAGGCGAAGGTGCCTTTAATTAAAGGCAGTGAGAAAGGCAAAAAGTGCCTTAGTTTAGAGGCAGTGAAGAAAACCAAAAAAGACGAAGGTGCTCTAAAATGGTTTTAAGGTTTTCTAGGTACTTTGTCGCATTTTTCACAAAGAGGAAAAGGCGAAAGGTGGTCCAGAAACGGTTTCTAAGACATTCTGGCCACTTGGTTAGTGTGTTGCATAAGGAGTGAAAAAGGCGAAAAAGGAGAAGGTGCCTTCTAAGGCACAAGAAATCTCAGGGGGGGGAAAATGGGAAGGGCCAAAAATATATTGTCGGCCTTCGATTTTTCAGGATGCTCATTACTTGAACGATTTGTTTAAGACTGAGCATAAGAAATCTAACAGTTCTGGGCAGAAGCTACTGCCACAGCCTGTTACTTACAGAACAGATCCAGCACCAAAACCATCAACAACAAAATTCCTTATGAAGTTTGGCATGGACACAAGCCTAATGTCAGCCATTTAAAAATCTTTGGTTGTATATGTTTTGTTCACATTTCTAAACAGCTTAGGAAGAAGCTGGATCATAGGACAAATAAATGTATTTTCGTTGGCTATCCTGATGAACATAAAGCTTACAAAGTTTATGATCCATCCACCAATGTAGTATTTGTTTCTAGGGTGTAATCTTTCAAGAACATACATACTATGATTTTAAACAGCCATCGATAATAAACAATGCTATGTCATTTCATCCTATTTAAGTAGCATGGAATCTTCCAATGATAATGTTTCTTCTACAAAACATGCAGCTACAGCTACAAAAGCCGAGCAGCCGACAATACCTATTATCAGACCAGACCAAGCCAACTCGAGCAGATCTGGAGAAATTCAAGAGGAAGCATCATCGCATCCTGGTCAACCAAACGTTCTCAGATCCTCACGGACTCGAACAATTCCTGAGAGGTATACACCTCAACCATTCTGGACTTCATCAGAAGAACCAGAGACCCTAGCCAAAGCCATTAACTCCAAGGATGTTGTGAAGTGATAAGAAGCTATGGTAAATGAGTACAACTCACTTTTGACGAACCAGACCTGGACACTGATCGACTTCCCCACTCACAAGAGAGTTATTGACAACAAGTGAATCTTCAAGAAGAAGATCAACTCTGATGGTTCCATTGCTAAATGGAAGGCACGACTGGTGGCTAAAGATTCACTCAAGTCCAAGGAGGGGATTATCAAGAAATTTTCAGTCATGTCATCAAAATGCAGTCAATTAGGACTTTGATTGTGTTATCAGCCGTAGAAGACCTCGAAATGCACCAAATGGATGTCAAGACAACATTCTCAACGACAACGTCGAAGAGGAGCTGTATACCTTCCAACCGGAAGGATTCGAAGGTCAAAGGCCAAGAGCACAAAGTGTGCAAGCTGCACAAAGCAATCTACGGTCTGAAACAGGCCGCAACAGCATGGTTCGATAGAATCAACTCTTATCTCATTCAATTGGGATTTGCAAACGATTCAGCTAACTGTAATGTAAACTGAAAGCATATAGGCACCAATTTAGTTCACATAGCTCTTTATGTAGATAATGCATTTATTTTGTCTAACAACGCTTCTCTTCTGCACACTACTGTTGGAAAGAGGTGTGTAGAAGATAGGTCGAAACTCAAAACGAAACTCGAATGAAAATAATTCGAGCGTCTAGAAAGAAAACTTTTTGTGCACAGCGGAATAAACTATCTTCCTCTTTTTCAATGCATGACTACGCCTATCAAAAATTGAACAAAGCAGTAGTGATAAATCATGTTCAATCTTTAGCAACTAACTTTGAAATTGCTAGATACTAGGTGATTACGTAGCCAAATAAAAAAACATCAAAAAACATCAGACATATAATTTGTCGCTAATTATTCGCAAATTAGTCGCAAATCAACAGAGTTACATCTACAACATGTTAGTCAGATATAATCTGATGAATTGCAAGTTAGCTCTCTCACCAATGGAACCAGGCCTCAAATTGTCAAAGGACTAGTGTCCCCAAACAATTCATGAGAAGCAGCAGATGCGTGAGTATCCTTACCATTTTATTATAGAATCTCTTATGTACGCCATGATCTGTACCAGGCAAAACATAGCTTTTGCAGTCAGCTCTCTCAATCATTTGACTAATTCTGGTATAACACATTGGGAGGCTCTTATCAGAGTCATGAGATATCTTCGAGCTACTATGGACTTTTGCATTTGTTATGGACCAGTCGGCAATGACAAACTCAATTTACTCAGTGGTTGCACAAATGCAAGTTGGGTAGGAGATGTAGACACTCATAAATCCATTTCCGGATTTACATTCTTCCTCAACAATGGTCCAATTTCTTGGAACAGTCACAAGCAATCTTCAATAGCTCTATCTTCCACTGAATCAGAGTATATCGCAGCCTCTCAAGCTACAAAGGAAACAATTTGATTGAAGAATTTACTCTCGGATATCAGTCTGAATCAATATGCTTCGACGACATTATTTTGTGATAATCAAAGTGCCATTGCTTTATCAGCCAACCCTAGATTTCATTCTAGGAGTAAGCACATTGAATTGAAGTATCATTTTGTCAGAAGCAAAGTTCTCAACGAAGAGGTCAGATTGCAGTACTGTAGAACGCAAGATATGACAGCATATATTTTTACCCAAGCATTAAGTTTGGAAGCACATAGAAGATTTTGTGTAGAACTAAGTTTGAAGGTCAAGGCATTCAAGGATTCAGATTAAGGGGGAGTATGGATTATTCTCCTTCTTACTAATCGACTAATCGGTTTTAATCTTCATCCATTGTTTATCCAGTTCTGCGGATTTTCTCATGTTTTTACACAGTCTGCAAGTTTACAAGTGTTTTTACACAGTTTGCAGAAATACACGAAGTTTGACAATAGTGTCCCTTTTCTCACACTTTTTGTCTGTTTCCATTTGCGAGTAAATATGCAGAGTCGCATTTTTTGCTTATTCCAAAGTGCCTCAAATGTTAAGGAAATGACTCTGGCAAAGTGTGGGGCAACCCTAAATGAGATTTTAAGGCACTGTCGGGTTTTTCGCAAAATCCTGACACTGTCGTCTTTTTGTGATAGTGTCGCTTGTGGCTATTTTAGTTCATTCCTGCAGAGTGACAGTTTTGGTTCATTTATGCAGACAGACTGTTTACGACCAATTTCCACCGCTTATCAGCAATCAATGACAAGGAACCAAATGGATGCCAGCGGACACCAGCCAACTGGCAGTCGCAATTGATGACCTAATTTCTTAGTATATATAGCTGTTCATATTCATACGATTTTATTATCAGAAATAATTGGAAGAAGCATTTGAATAGTTAGCTCTCTCTCGCTCAAGCCTGCGAGCTTGAACACTCCTGAGCATTCTAGCTCACTTCTTAGAGTTGTTTTAGAGATTGCTATTATGCCACTGCTTATCAGCATTGCGCTTAATTCACACTTTCATTTTAGCCTCTCAGAGATAGCATAGAGTACGCGACTTTTATCCGCAACTTATTACTCATTTACTTATGTTACATTTTCATACTGAATCAATACTATCCTTTGTTGCGTTCAGCTTCGTCTCATAATGTATGCATTTCTGTTTTTTTTCGCGACAAATTATTTGTCCAACTTCTATTTTTTTGTCTCTGTGGATTTGTATACCAAGGCAGAAATGAGCCTCACCCAGATCGGTCATGTCGAATTTGGAAGATAGCATTGTCTTGGCCTCTTTTATCAGATCAGTAATGTTGTTGAAAAGCGTTGTATCATCCATGTATAAAGTGATAATGATAAAAGACTGTTGCACTACTTTGAAGTAAACATTTGAATCTGAAGAGCTAGCTGTGTAGCCGTGATCAATAAGGAAAGTATTGATCCTTTGAAACCATGCTCGAACAGATTGCTTCAAGCCATAAAGTGCCTTATGGAGTTTACACACATGATTGTGTTTATCCTCAATAATATAACCTTTGGGTTGCACCATGTAAATGTCTTCTTTGATAACTCCATTGAGATATGATGTCTGTACATCCATTTGATGTATTTCCAAATCTGCTGCAACGACAAATGATAGCAAAAGTCGAATAGAAGAATGCTTGACTACTGAACTAAAGGTCTCAATGTAATCAGCATTGTATACCTGAGAAAATCCTCTGGCTACAAGTCGTGCCTTTCTCCTGTTGATGCTTCCATCTACGTTATACTTGACTTTGAAAATCCATTTGCAATCAACTACATTTCTACTAGCAGGTAATTCAACAATTGTCCATGTCTGGTTCTTGATAAGAGATTAATACTCTTTATTTATAGCTTCTTTCCAAAGATCTGAATCAGGCTGACTGAGTGCTTCTTGGACAGACATCGGTTCTTGAACAAGATAGGCTACAAACACATCGATATACCTCTCAGGTGGTCTGCTAGTCCTTGATGATCTTCTCTGGATAATACAGGAAGTTGATCATTTCTATCATACTGTAGTTGCTAATCTGCAACAGCATCATCTTCTAATTCGTCGTTGATTTGTTGTTCGTAAAAAGTAGAAGAGCTGGACCTTCAATGGGAATAGTCAACTAAGGAACTGGAAATTTCAATGCGTCAGGAGAATCTGACAGGTCGGCTACATGGGGACTGCCTTTTTCTTTGAGGTCTTGAAGCTGATCTTTGATGAAGATGACTCCCGGCTAGTGAATATCTTTGACTCGATAGGATCGAACAACTTGTAGGCTTGATCTGAAGTAGTGTAGCTGATGAAAACACATTTGATACTCTGGAAGTCGAGCTTCTTCCTAAGATCACAAGAAATATGTGCAAAAGCAGTACATCCAAAAACTCGTAAGTTTGATAAAGAAGGTTTGGTACTTGTCCAAACTTCGAATGGTGTTTTGTCTGAGAGGCCTTTAGTAGGACATCTGTTCTGAATATAGGTTGTTGTTGAAACAACTTCAGCCCATAAGCACTTCGGAAGTGGCGCATGTGATAACATGCACTTTGCCAATTCAACTAAGGTTCTGTTCTTTCTCTCAGCAAGACCATTTGACTGAGGCAAGTAGGAGGTAATGTATTGTTGCTCAATGCCATTGTTAAGGCAATACTCCTTGAATTCGGTGGAGATGTATTCTCCCCCGTTATCTGAACTCAGTGCTTTGATTCATTTGCTAGTTTGATTCTTAGCACTCTCTTGGAATTGTCTGAATTTGATGAAAGCCTTTGATTTCTGTTTAATGAAATAAACAATTGTTCTTCTGGAGAATTCATCAATAAAGGTAATGAAATACTTTGCATCTAGCAATGAAGGAGTTTGCATAGGTCCACATATATCTGTATGAACAACATCTAACAGATCTTTTGCTGCATGAAAAAAAAAGTTGTATGAATCAGGTTGTTACTTCATGACTTACATCACACTCAATTCAATGCTATCACCATTCTGTGTGATAACTTGAGCTGTATTTCACTGTCACTGAATCCTAGTTTTCATGGAAAATCCAAGCACATAGAACTCTAGTATCATTTTATTCGAGAGGAAGTCTTCTCAGGGCAAGTGATCCTTCAATACTGCTCCACAACATAAATGGTCGCAGACATCTTTACCAAAGCGCTTCCAAGGATCAAGCATCAAAAGTTCTTCGACATGCTGAACTTGACGAAGATACCAAGGCACCAACCGTGACCTTAAGGGGGACTGTTGAAAATTCAGTCCATAGTTGTCTCCTTGGTGAATGACTATTTCTATTTCAAGATTCTTTCTGCATGTTTATTGATCGTTGATCTAGGGTTAGGTGAAACCAACTTTGGTTCTACGTCTGCTCATCTGATACCTGCAGGAATCACAACTTAGTCAGCCAAACTATCTCCAGCAAAGGGTAACCAATCCTATCATATTTCAAGTTCAAATATTAAGTTCAATAATTTGAAGATCATTGAAGACTTGGCCATTTTTAAGAACTTCCGCGAGAAATACACCAAGTGTTGCAACAATTTGCAGAATGAACTATGTTTTTTGACAGTGTCGGTTTCTTTGCATTTCCCCAAAATGCGACACTTCAGCAAAGTTCAACAGTTTAACTATTTTTCAACAATGTCGAGTTTTTCGCACTTTTCCAAAAAATGCGACACTTGCCTTCAACTTCTTCCTTTCAACTATTTTGAGGAAGTTAAATTGTTTTAAAGACACTGTCACCTTTTTAAGGGCACCATCGCATTCTTTTAAAGGACAGTGTCGTCTTTTCAAGGGCACTGTCGGCCTTTTTGCAAAATCTCGAAGGGAGAGAAAAAAACTGGACAGTCGTCTATTTTCAATGAGGAACGTTCCAAGCACTTTCCAGAATTTGCGAAGCGAGAGAATTTGCAACATCCTCGTCCACGTCAACATTCCCTACAGGTTGACCATGTATAGTTTTCACAAAAGCCAAATACTTCCAAGTATAACTGCTTACCTAATTAGGTGACAAACATTTACTGTAGTTAATATATTACATGGATGAAATCTATAAATGGATCATCTAGGCACACTCTACGTGATGCTCCGTCCATGAGACGAATGATTTTGAGCCTCCCAATTTCGTCGTCATTTAGGTTGTAACTGGTATTTTGTTGTGCTTCAGTGTAATATAGCAGCAATACGTTTTTTTTATCTGTGTATAACGTAGATGAATGCTTATTGTGATTTGAATGCACTTCATTGCTGTTTGATCACACTTGTTCACTCACTTTGATTAGAACACGGACGTCTACGACTCCTCAGTTTCTGATCAGACGATGGCTATCATTGACGCTTGCGGAACTTGCGCTGTCATACTACTCTTTCAATCTATTTCAGAACTAAACTTCGGATTAAATCCATTTTCAGTAATACCACACACAAACCATTTCTAATCTCTTCGGTGGACTGTACTCATTTTTTTTTGGTCTAATAGTAGATGGCTTCAGTAGAGTGAAATCCCTCAAACTAGCGCAACCATCCACAATAGAGAGAGTGATACCCTCGAACCTCCACCATCGATCTAAGCTTAGAGTGCAAAGTTTTGATATAGTTGTTTGATCATTTGATCAATCATTGAAAGGTGCCTTAGCAACAATAATAATCACTAATGAGATAATTAGTGGTTGTGCTTTGCCATGATATAACATGGCTTAGCACTATGTTGTGTGTGACCAGCATTTGACACTTAGTAATGGTGAGGAATGTGCCATATAAACAATTTATATAGACACTTAGGTGCATATAATGTGTGGAGTGCATACACATACTGTCTAGAAATATTTCCAAAGATTTATGCAAGAGGTCCTTGAAGGTAGAACTCATGATTTTTACAAAGTGTTGGGCGCATTGTACAATTAAAAAAACATCACCTTGTAAGTGCATTTTTTTGTTTTGTGGCAACAACCATTTTGTGTTAATCTTCTAGGACACTTTGTACTTGATTGTAACCACTAAAGTTATTCAAAACATTGTAGGCTTTATGACCAACAATCCTCTTAAGTACAACTTTGATAAGAGTAGGAAAAAATTATCTTTGTGAGTCATTGCCTCGAGTTTCTTAAATCCACATAGATTTGCAATTTGCCATCCTTCTTCGAAACCACCATGATGGGACCCAAGAAGTGTGTTCAATTTCATAAATAAATCTAGCATCAACAAGTTTTGTCAACTCATCTTGGATCAATTGAACATAGTGTAGATTAAAATAGTAGGGCCTACTAATCACAAATTTGGCCTTTGATGTAAGTGGGCTTGTGTGCACCACTACATTTGGCGAAAAGCCCTCCAACACATTGCATCTCCAAATACCACATCCTCGTCTATCATTATGCAAAATTTTGCACTCTAGATAGCACAAAACTGAGAACAATGTTTGTTCAAAAGAGAGTATTAAATTGCGACTTTAAGAAAAGGGACAACCTCACCAAATCACCATGCCATGATGCCATTTCATTCAAGAGTCACTAAGTAATGATGACAATGCATTAAGTTTTGAGTAGTTGCGTTGCAAGTTGCAAGTTTGAGAGTCACCTTTTTGGGGGGCTTTTGTTGGTAACGAGAACTTTCTATTCCTCTTCCTATCATCTATAGGATGTTTGTGAGGTGATGACCTTTGGATATCAAAATCCCCCAATTATTAAAAGTTTTGGAGCTGTCGAGTATCAATAAGAAGTGGGTCTTTAATTTTGTATGTTCAGGGTATCAATATTTTGACACCTAGTCGACAACTGCTAGCTAGGAACCAAATGGCTCTATACCCAACCAACACTAGTGTGAATGAGGGGTGGTTCATTGCTCATCATCTCACTTGCAAAGGTCTAAAAAATAGGTGACAAGAGAAACACTTAGACAAAGGCAATTGCCATTAATGTGAAACTACCCTCATTCATTGATAAAATAATTTTCTCAATTTTTTTGAGCTAACATGAAAACTCATTCCCTCGAAAAAAAAAAAAGGGTACTCTCATTGAAATTTACCCTAAACCCAATAAATGAGCAATAAAAGTCCATGGTAAAAAATTTACCCACCCAATAACTGAGCAAAAAAAGTCAATAATAAGAAATTTACATGCCCATTTGATCAAGTAAATTGCATTTTAAATAATAACATCCATAATTTTAAACATCAAATGTTGGAATCATGTAGAATAAGACCATGCAAAATTTTCATTCATTACTTACATAAGATCTAACTAGGCTGGCTTAGTTGGTTAGCTTGGCATCCAAAGTTTCTTTTTACTCATAGGTTCAAGACATAAGAGAATCTACCTTTATTACAATCTGGATCATTTTTTAAGTTGACGTTTATCTCAAGAAACTCCGTGTAATTTGTGAAGTGACCCTTGCCACCAATAAGGCTCATCAAAAAGACCAATAATTCGAGTTATTAAAGATCAAAAAAGATGCATACATAAATTTCATTCCGAACAAGAGAGGACATGAGGTGGGGCCCTTTGTGTGAGGGGCCTAAGAGAGGCACTTATAAAGGGGTTAGAACTTAGCAAGCTTGGGCAAAGGTATAATATTCTCATACCCTTGGCAATCCCTTTATATGTACTTGGGTCACGGGTGACACACTTTAAACCAACCCGATGAATAGAATCCTTTTCACACTTATGGGCTCAAAAGAGCGAGCTCAGAAAAAGCTGGATCTATTTTGTCCCTCTTCACACTTAAGGACTCAAAAAAGCGAGCTCAGAGAAAGCGAGATCCATTTTATCCCATTTCACACTGTCGAGAACTCGAAGCTTATTGCGCATTCAAGAACGATGGCGAGGCTATGGTGGATCTGACACAAGCAGGGATGGATTTGCCTGTGATATTCTCTCTATTCATGATGAGAGCAGCAGATTTTTTCTCATCATGATGCAGGCTGCAGCGGATTGTATGGATCTTGGTATGCGAGAGCGTGGAGGGTCAATGGTGTTCAAGTTGTAGGACGAAACTCTTTTTATTATTATATGTTTTCCGCATTTGTGTGATGTGTATTCACTCGGATGTGGAATATGCTTGTGGAATCTGAGGATCATGAGAATTTTTTAAGAATGAGCGAAAGTTCATAAAGCAAATCTTCTGGAAAACGAAACGTGAAGTTTGGCCCTGTGACGGAGACATGCCTCAAGATTTTCGTATCGTAGATTGGATAGACATTCCTCGTGCGTAATTTATCGGTTTCTTGCTAGGATCACCGTTTGCTTTTTCGATTTTCTGCCTTGTCTATGTTTTTGGCATATTTTGACCTGAGGTGTTGTAGATTGATCTCTACCACTTTCGACTTGTTAATATTCATTGCAATCTGTTGTTTTTCTATTCAGGCCTGTTTTTCCATTGTTTCAAGTTTTAAATTGCTTGGTAATACTTAACAAATTTTGTGCTGCTATTTTCTCGCTCGATATTCTGATCTTAGAATTACGTTGCATCCCTTCCTGATATTTGCAGTGGATGGGGTGTGTTTTATGTCACTATCCTGCTTGCAATCTGTTCTCGGCCAGCTCTTAATGACATTGGGATTCTAGCCTCTTGCAATGAGAATCAAGTACAGAGCTAGGCTAAAGCTGATTCAATCTAGACTTTCAGCAAAGTCTCGTGTACGTTGGAGCTCGATAGGGTCAAAAAGCGCATTCGAGCTTGATTGATATTCGCCAGGTACTTGCAAGACGTATAAAATATGAACCTAAGTTTTGTTTGGCTAAAATCTCTTGCTTAGCTGTCAACAGCTCAACGATAAGTTACCATTTTCGTTTAACTTTTCTCCGATGAAGGTCGTTTCATTTCGAATCAATGTTACGATCATATCAGAGTTCAAGTAAAGCTTAGTGTTTCGCCTCGCCTTTGTCCAGCGAGTGATTTTAGGATCATTATGCTACACAGATAAGTATCCACGTTTCTTTGAACTTGTATTTGTTTCCATCAATGGGGCGTTCACTGTACTTGCATAGGATCATGTTCCGGGCTGCGATTTATCAACGCTACTCTAGCCAGCCATGATATTCGTTCTTCTATATTATCATTTGTTTCTCCACTTTATTGTGGGGAATGTTTTCGCTCACAATGCTTTGCATGATCATTGCTAGATTGACTTCCGCAACTTGGTCAAAAATTTTCAGAAATAAGGTGCCAAGTTGCAACGAAAGTCCTGTTACTGGCAGTTGTTTGATTTAGGAGCTAGATATATCATGGTTTATATCTTTTGAAGAAACATTTTTTTATCTTGCAGATACTATGCTCCCAAGCCTGAGCCATTGGAGGAAATTCGTGAGAAACAATTTGATGCAATTCAGCAGCCAAGTAGGCGACTGATGCTTTATTAAACAAATACTCTATTTCTTGACCTTGAATTGAGGCTCTTATCAGCAATCATATCGCAATGAGCACAGAGGAGAGTTTAAGCAGCTCATTCACAGTCACTAACAGTCTCAGTGGTAAGCTAAGTGATGTAACCAGCAGTGAAACTCATTATAATGCAGAAAAGCTCAGTGAGAGTGGAAGTGCAAATGCCCAAGGTGGTGGTTATGGGGAAAGTTCCAAAATTATTGCTGCTCGTGCTAGCAGTGGAAGCAGCATCAGTGATAGTACTGAGAGCACTAGTAGCAACTTCTGCAGCAACAACAACAAGCCTCATAAGGCCAACGACAAAAGTTGGGATGCCATTCAGGCTATTCGAATACGAGATGGGGTTCTTGGTTTGAATCACTTCAGATTGTTGAAGCGGTTGGGATGTGGGGATATTGGCAGTGTGTATCTTGCAGAGTTGAAAGGAGCTAACTGCTGTTTTGCAATGAAGGTAATGGATAAGGGATCATTGGCCAGTCGAAAGAAGGAACTTAGAGCTCAAACAGAGCGAGAAATACTAGCATCACTGGACCATCCATTTCTACCAACTCTTTACTCTCACTTTGAGACAGAGAAGTTCTCTTGTCTGGTCATGGAATACTGCATGGGTGGAGATTTACACTCTCTTCGGCAGCGACAACCAGGAAAGCATTTTACAGAACAAGCTGCACGGTACTTATCAAGTTTAATGCCATCCTGACTATCATTGTTGTTATTGCCTTAGTGTCATTTGATCTGCTGTAGTTTACCATAGTGCCATTGTTTCTTTCTCTGAGTTACGTTTCTGAGTAGTCTTGTGCTTGTTTGAAGGCATTCTTCTTTCACATGGGGATGGGTATGGCTGTGAAAGTTTAGTCATGGTGGTGGCAAGAGATACCCTGTGTCTGGATCTTGCATGGATTAAGCTTGGTTTTTATTACATAAGGAAAGATTGCAAATTTTAGAGGTTATGAAAACAATACTGGCTTATGTGGAAATGTAGGATTGCCTCGTTCTGTTTTTCAGGCTTCACAAAAGAAGATGCCAGAAGAGGTCATGGTGGAAAGAATGTACATAATGTGAATGAGCATGGCATCTATGGTCATTCACCATTGTATTATGGCATATTGACATCTGTGTATACACTTTGAACTCATTATTTGATCAATTGTGTGATGAGCAGCAGCAGGAGGCTGACTACAATCTGGGGGCACAATGATATGGCCTTTCGTACTTGAAGCATATACTCTTGTAAGGGATTTCAGCCATTTTAGCCAAAGTGTATTGACAAAGAAAGGCCAAGTCATGTATCTGCAATTGACAAAGAAAGGCATGTCATGTAGCTATAATTCATGACATTGTTCAAAAGGTTTAGAAAGATTGACACAGCCAAAGTTCCCGAAAAGATAGGAACCTTCTCTAGAAAAGGAGATGAAAGTACTAGCTCAAGTCCTACGGCTTAGCTAGATTGTTCTAGACTTGCTTTGGACTGGGAGGGTCACCCATGAGAGTCTTTTGGGAGCATTTGAGTGCTCTTATGCTTTTACAACATTCTTCCCTCCTTTGAGAAAGCTAATGTTCTCATCAGGGCCATTTTTAATTAAGCTACCGACACGGGCTTTAAATATCAACCTTGTGACAAAATTGTAGCACATCCACAAGTTGGAGGCTTAGCGAAGTTGGCTTATCCACAAGTGAAAGGCTTAGCAAGATCTAGGTACAATACTTGGCTCAATCGATAGGGACACTAGGAAAAGCATAGATTTAGATTTGGTTATGTAAAACTTGATACATATCAGCATGAAAGATAAGAACATGGCCCCTGTTAGCCTGATGTGTTGTTGTCATCCATAATAACTGGGAGCTGCTTGAGCTCAGTTTCCTTGTTAATGTTCAATGCCAGCTCTTTGAGGCTATAAGCGCTGGTGCCTCAACTTTGCTCTCTGATTGTCCCCAACACCGACAAGAAAACTTAGACTTGCCTCTTCTTTTTTTGGATCTACCTCTTTGCCCTTTTGAGTAAGTACTAAGTTGCAAGCTCAATTTTGATGGTGATGGTTCTAGTTGTTCTATTGTATCTCCTTCAGGACCAAGAAAAGTAACCTTTGCATATTGTAGGCTTAGAATTGGTACTTTTTGCTTGTTCCAGTTGACCTCTTGACATTGCTGTCACAACACATGGCCTTTGGCTGTTATACAAGACTACCAAGTTGACTCCTTCAGTGAGGAAGCCAAGGACATGCTCATTAACCAATTTGACCACAATCTCAAAGGTTGTCATGGATACCATCATGTAGGCTAACCTTCCGCTTTCCATTACCCGTTTTGCAATCTTCACAATGATCAAACATGTTTGTCTTCTAGCTATAGGCCTAGTTTGTCAGCCAAGTTTGTGACAAATAGTCGTGCGATGTCTAAGAATAAAAAATGCAGTGGGTATAGGTGTTCAAAGTGTTCCCATTAGGCAAAAGTTTGGCCTTTTTACTTTATTGCCATCTAATCTTGTATAAATGCGACGAGAGCCCCAATTTGTTGAATCACATTTCTTTGGTCAACCATGATTTGCTTACTGAAAGGCTTTGGGTACATCTGCCAAAAATGACTTGGCTATTGGCAATTGAAACACCATGTAGCACTACCTATCATGGGTGAATTGTTGCTGCAACTTGTTAATACACTGGTTTGGCCTTTTATGACATGTCCATTATTAGTACTCCCACTAACATGGGCCGTTGAGGGAGGATGGTTGGTGTTGTTGGTCATTTTGTTTCATCTAAAACTAGGTGTTTTTTTGGCAATTGAGCTTGAGTTCTCTCACATTTTCTAGTCACAATGAGTGATAAACCCCTCAAATTATGCTAGAGCCACATCAACTTTTTATTTTTTGGAAGTTTGCATGAGGTGGAAGCAATTGTCCATTTGAAAGAACCAATGTTCAGCCGTGCACACATCACATTTTCTCTTGAAGGTTGTAGGAGGGCAGATCTTTGTGTTGTGTGCTGATCCCACTCTACGTGATGGCTCGGGAGTTCTTTTGAGATCCAACCCCATCTCCATGCCCATATCCTCTATTCGCTTACAATCGAGCAAGGCCAAATGATCATTGCTTAGTGTCGGTGGAGCATTTTGGACTCTCTACTTTTTGGCTTCGTTTTTGTTTTGAACTTGGGGGGCCAGAACAATCATTATGGCACTTGTCAATACTGTTTCATTTTCATGCCAAAGAGCTCTTGTTGAGCGTTAGACATAGATAAGTCTCTTGGAGACGATTCTGAAGGGGGACTAGATTGTCTCTCCTTTTGCGTGTTCTCAATCTGGTTACCTTTATGAGTCCATAGTCGAACTCCCGATACTGCTTCTCTACTTTAACAAAGTCTATAGATTCCTCTTGAATTTTTGGCATGATAGAAGAGCTGGTTCATGGTTATTTGATTTCTCGGGGCTCATGTTCCACCCTTTGCACTTGTGCCCCAAGCAACTTTGCTCAAATTTCATTTTTTCTCAGTTGTTGTCACAATGAGTTCCCCCCTCCCCACACAACTTAGATCATATCACCGAGAGTCGAGACAAGCAGTTAGGTCTAGTGGAGGATGAAGGAACAGACATGCACAAATAAAAGCAACTAAACAAAGATACAAAAAGAAGAATCCACTCAAAATTTCACTCCATGTGAGGCTGAACACACAAGATCTTTGCCTAGTTGCTCACCACCTAACCCCTCGAAGCTATGGCTCTAGAGACCTGCTGCTTGCACGACAAAAGCCAGCCTAGTCTTGCACCAACCAACCCTCGAAGCCACACCTCGAGAGACCCAGACAACAAAAGCCATTTATGCCTCCAGCTTTACTAGCAACACCTTGCCTCAATAGCACTTTGTCTTTATGGGTGACTACCCACACCATCAAAAAAGTGGTTATGCTCACACAATTTTAGGGCCGACATTCTAGTGCCCATAACACTCGAGTGTCTTGTACCACTCACAGGAGCAGCTGCTTTGGTAGTGGTTTGGTAGCACACCGACTTATGGGTTCCCTATATAGATACTTGAAATACGGATATCCAATTGGCACTGCCCAAGGATTGATTGTGCATACACCTAAGCACATTGCCTCCTAAGCCCCCATACAGACGATGTTACAGCCTCACACCCACATTTGTGCTTACATCCTTTAGCCACTCACGTATATTCAATCTACCCATGCTTACACTTTCCTTGTAGCACAACTTTTTGTGTCAATGTCTCCCATTGAGGGTCTCGACGAAAGGCTAGCATCGCCAATAGACTAGTCGACTCTTGGCATCAATGTCTCCTATTCGAGTTTATCAATGAGCAACAACTTTTTGTGTCAATGTCTCCCATTTGAGGGTCTCGACGAAAGGCTAGCATTGCCGATAGACTAGTTGACTCTTTGCATCAATGTCTCCTATCCGAAATTTTCACTGAAAGGCTAATATCATTGATAGGCTAGTCAACTTTGATAGCACATCACATAGATACCAACTTGAAAGATGAACTAGCCTAGTCAAAGCTCAAATTAAGCCATAGCATTATACATAATAGCAAATTTAGTCAAAGCCAACTAGACATACATTCATAAGGTAACCAGCACGGCAAATCCATTTCGTTAAATTCGGAGGCACAACGGCGACTGTAATGTCCTCTAGCTCTACCTTCAAGCATTGGCCTTGTAAAAAGGTTGTAATAGGAATTGCAGACTTCTCTAAACTTTGATTATTTTAGGGCTTTCAGTCTTGAGAATTTTGGTCTAGCTCCTAGGCATCCAAAAGTTGTCTAGGCCCTGACTCATGCTCCAAAGCTAGCCCAACTCCTACAAAATAGCTAGATTGTTCTTATCTTGCTCTAGGACTTGGAGAGTCACCCTACCGAGTCTTTTGGGAACATTTGAATGCTCCCAAGCTAGATTTGTTAGAATAATAAATGTAAATGATGTAGAAGCCATAGGTTACTATGACCCAAAAGGTCGAGATCTGTGTAACCATGGTCATTTATATTTTAGGCCCAAGTTAGTATGAAACTAACTTGTAGGGACTCGTGGGTCCAATAGGGGCCTATACATGTGAATTAAGTACCTAACTTGAGGTACTTAATTATTTTATGTAACTTATGGTAGCTAGATAGCCATTAGTCAAGTTATTGGACAGCCAACAGTCATGACGGTAGATAGCCATCTTGGACTACTTATATGTAGCCATTCATTTGTATGAGACACACTTTTGTTAAGCAATCTACTGTTCATATTGGCTGTCCACAAGTTTCTACAAGAGGGTCATCTAACCATCTCTCTCTTCTCTTTGAGAATACTGTGTTAATGAATAGTCTTGATTCTGGATTCCTACATGGTATCAAAGCCATTTTTCAGAATTGATTGCTTGCTGGAGGGCACCCAATAGGTAGCCACATTTCTCCTCTTTTGGTTCATAAAAATCAGAATTTTTCTGATTTTTGTGGAGAGAGAACTGTTCGGCTCCTTCTTGTTTTTTGTGCAGGAAATTGCAGGGAAAAGCTTGGAACCTCCACTCATTTGGGAGCCAGCAGTAGGGCGCCCATGCTCAACTAGTTTTCATGTGATTGAAATCAGATTACATACTTCAAATTTCAGATTTTCTTCTTGGAAGAGGGCGCCCATCTACCTTGAAGACAAATGTGTTTTTGACACATTTTTAGTGGCTGAAATTTTTCTGTTTTTGAGCCTGGAAGAAGGTCCTACCATCTGCTCCATTAGCACATTGAGTGCACAGCATTTTACCACAAAAGTTCTGGTTGTGGTTTTGGCTTCATTGGAAGCCTGCATATTAGTTAATATTATGTTATTTCAGCAAAATACAGCCACTATATCTTCTTGTGAATGAGCTATTGCATGTGGTGTATTGCAATCTATAGTGCTCATTAATCCAGCTTTGATCTTGCTGATTTTTTAGTAGATTTTGGCCTGGAATCTATTTTTCCCATCTACTATTAGCTGAATTTTTAGAAATGGCTAAAGAATCTGAATCTATAGGTTCTTTGTTCAATGAAGATAGGTTGGATGGAACTAATTTCTCCTTGTGGTGCTACATGATCAAAAACCTCCTTACTGCTAAAGGTTTGTTTGAAGTTGTAAGTGGTGATGAAGAGAGGCCACCTAGCATGGCACCTACTACACCGTTAAGAGCTACTTTTTCAACATATGTGGAGGTGTCTTCCGAAGAACAAAAGAAGTGGGATTGACGTGACGCACAAGCACATTCAGTCATAGCGCTATCCGTGAAGAGATCAATCCTACCTCACATTCGATCATGCAAGACTTCCAAGAGTGCTTGGGAAGTACTTGCCAAGATGTTCCAAGTGAAGAATACGGCGAAAGTGCTTTTTCTACATAATCAACTCTCAACATTGAAGATGCAAGAGGGTGATACGCTTTCAAATCACTTAATGAAGATCAAGGATCTTCATGAAGAGCTTCTTAGCATTGACGAAATTGTCGAGAACTCTCAATTTGTTTCAATTACTCTTAATTCACTTCCTCATTCCTATCTTCCATTTGTGTCTACTTTAAGCATATCTCTTAGGGGACAGCAAATCTCCTTTGAAGAGCTTGTTGGCTTACTTCTCCAAGAAGAGCAAACAAGGATTAATTTTGGTGAACAAGAAGATCAAGCCTTCTTCACCAAAGGCAAAGGCAAGGGCAAGTGGAAAGGTAAGCCTTCTTCTTTCAAGGATCAAAAATCCAAGGAAGGCCAAGATCAAGGATCCAAAAAGAAGGGTAAGTGCCATTATTGTAAAAAGTTTGGGCACCACATAAAGGAATGTAGGAAGAAGCTTACTAAGGATAAAGAGAAAGGTATTGATACAAATGCAGCCATGATTTCATTAGTGTGAACATGGAGGTTGCATGGCATCATGCATAGGTTTCTGTAAGCTATATATTCAGGTGGAAACTTGCCCTCCTACAAAGGAGAATTCTCTCTATCTCTCTCTAACTCGCCCCAGCCCTCGCTAACTGCCTGTCCCTACTGCCCCCCTCGCTACCTGTCCCTCGTTGAACTTGTCTCTACTGCCCCCCTGGCTACCTGTCCCTTGTTGAACATGTCCCTCCTTGTCCCTCGTTGTCCTTCCTTGTCCCCTGTAATTGAACAAACAGAGGAGGCAGCCCCCCTTCTTCTCCCCCCTCGGCCCTCTCCTCCCTCCTTGGTTCTCTTGCCCCCCTCTCATTATCCCCTCTCCTCATCTAAGGAAACCTACTCTCCTACGAAGGCATTTGAGCAGTACATTCCTCTTGTATGGAGCAGAATGCATTGGAATCTAGCCATCTAAGGATCGAAATGGGTCAAATGAAAGCTGCCATACAAGCTATGGCAATCGAGAAGCAGACTATGATGGCCCCCGGATCATCTCTTTTGGAAGAGGCCTTGAGCAGGAAAGAAGAACCAGCTAGCACCAACGACACAAAGATCCAAGAATTACAATGTCCTCTCAGCCACCATATCCGAAAAAGAAATGTGGAAGTATAAGTCTATGAATGTTCGGGTTCGAGGAATTGAAGACACTAAAGCTCCAATTACCGAAGCAACCAGTTTCCTCACGAATACACTTTCCCACCATTCCAACGGAATGGAAAGAGCGTGGAGAACTAAAAGAGATCCATCTATACTCATCATACGGTTCATCGGATTGGGAGAGCAGCAAGTTGCCCTTAGGCTACGAGCTAAGCTGAGAGGTACTCTTGTCTTTATGGATGATGACCTCACACCGATGCAAGTTACGGAAAGGCGAAAAGTTTTCAGCGAAGTTAAGGCATTGGGTAAAAGAGTGGTTTATCGGGATGGTAAGGCCCGGTACATTGACCCTTAGAAATAGGGATTTTGGCCGCCCGGACTTAGGAGTGGTTCGGGGGCCCTCACAAAAGCATTGCGGTTAAGTCTATGGAACTGCAATGGTATCCACTCTTCAGCTACAGCAGGAGATTTTAGAGATTTTTATACTTACAGAGACACATGAGAGTCCTGAGAGAAGACTTCCTTGCATTGAGGGTTTTTGTTGGTTTTCTGCCTGTCGAAGGACGACGAGAGCACTGACTGGTCGTGGTTCAGGTGGTGTTGCTTGCTTATTTCGAGACTCTCTCTAGTCGTGGGTTGAGCTACTATACACTGACGAGCAGGCTCGTTATATTTGGATCAGGTTGGACCACAGGTTGATGGAGTTAGCCTGTGACATATTTATGGCTATTTGTTACTTCCCACCAAAGACATCAGCTTTCAACTCAGAGGAGGAATCACCTTTCATGGACATTTCATCGGACATTATCAGATATGAGGCCCGAGGATATATTCTTCTAGCAGGGGACTTCAATGCCAGGACCAGATCTAGGCAAACGGAGTTTCACAGAGCAACGGATGATCCACAGCAGCGGATACATGCACTTGATTGGGATGATCTTGGTCTACATCATATGGGGAGCAGATGCTTCAGTTAGGCGAGGCTCATGGTTTGGCCATTTATAATGGCCTTCTTCAGCTGCCAGGCTTGGGGGACTACACTTGCTTTCCACATAGCAGAGGGCATAGTGTCGTCGACTATTTTATGGGTTCACTGTCTCTCCTCCACTCCAGCTCGTCCTTCTCTGAACATCGCACCACTCTTTCTGACCATTCATATTTGTCACTATCTGTCGGTCACCTCCCAACTACATCCTCTTTGACCCCTATAGTGAAACCCATGTACCGGTACACTTCACATAACATACCCTTGTATAGAGAAGCCCTCTCTGACCTCCTTACCTATTTCCTACATGAACATACTCTAGAGGAGCAGTCCCTATTTCTTGTCTAGACCATCCACACTGCAGCTTCCATGGCCTTTCCATCCCCACGGCCCAAGCACCAGCAACGTCATAGACCCCATAACCCCTGGTATGATCAGGAATGCACCCACCTCCATCAGAATTTCATATATGCTCGCTCCCATCTTCCTCATATGATCAAAACCATGTCTCTTGTCTACCGTCGAACTACCAGAAAAAGGAAAATCGCATACGAGATTGGCCAGGGTAAGAAAATGATGGATCTCCTATTCGGTTCTTCCTCAGGTTCCTTTTGGAAGAAGTTCCTACCACGGTCACCTCCACCACAGATCACAGACGCTAGTATTTGGGTCGCATACGCTACGTCATTGTACATCATCCCAGATACCCTTCCTCTTCCCACATCTCCTCCCACAAATACTTCTGACATATTCACTAACAACCTTATAGAGAAGGCCCTCACACAACTACATTTCCATAAAGCCAAAGATATTGATGAGCTAGAGGTTGAACTTCTTAAGTATGCTCCTGACATCCTCTCACCCTTCCTCTCCATTCTATTCAACCGATGATGATCCCCAAGACCAAGCTTGCAAGAGCACTCAAAAGGAGACAGTGGAGCCAAACTGCTCAACCAAGTAAAAGCCTAAGATAAGTCACCTAAGCTGCACCCCCAAGCCACAATGTGTGAATACAAAAGAGGAGAGAGAGAGAGAGAGAGAGAGAGAGAGAGAGAGAGAGAGAGAGAGAGAGAGAGAGAGAGAGAGAGAGAGAGAGAGAGAGAGAGAGAAGAATTGAGAGAATTTCCCCTTTTAGGAGGGAAGTTTCCACCTACATATATAACCTACAAAAACCTGTGCATAATGCCATGCCACCCCCATGTTGATTGGTCTCACACTAGGTCCAACTGATAGTTTCTTTGCATGTATACTAGCCGTCACACACCATGTGTTGCTTCACATGTCATTGTAGGAGTGCTTGGGTCCTCACAAGGTTATTAATTACATAATTGGCCTTAAATGAAATTTCGAGGTGTAATTAATAATCTTGATAACTGAAGGGCCTAATACCCATGTCAACGATTATTCCAAGTCCTCGGTATTGGACATGGACGTAACACCAATACTGTGTGAATGTGAGTAATAAATGTGAAATAATAAATGGTGAGTCCAAGTACCCAAGCCATATGGTCCAAATGTAAGATACTAACAGGAGGCCCAAGGCCCAAGTACCTATTCACAACGTGCCTGTAGCTTACTATTTGTGATTAGGAGAATTTGGACAAGGCTCGTTTTTCCAGCACAAGTAAAGGTTATCAGAACTTGATTCTATGGTGGACATTGAGCCCCTTAAAAAATGCAGACAAGTTTCTGAAATACCTTATTTGACTTGTTGGGTGTAACAGCATATTTTTGTTCAAGTAAACTGAATGCAATTGTATTTACCATTCTTGCCAACTCTGCCTGGTAGATTCTGTCAAGAACCAATTTCAGATCCTTGGTTATTTTAAACACTCTTTGGTAGAGAAAATCTGGTATGAAACTATGTACATTTCATAGTAGTTACTTCTACTTGTTTGTACTTGTCTGGATATGCTTGGCCCAGTATTGTCATGTTGTTATTTTGAACGCTCTTTGGTAGAGAAAATCTGGTATAAAACTTTGTACATTTCATAGTAGTTACTCCTACTTGTTTGTACTTGTCTGGATATGCTTGGCTCAGTATCTGTATTGTATAAATAATAGTTTGTCATAGCGTCGACTATGCAAGACCACTTATTGAAGTATAATGCAACAGAGAAGAAACTTCTAGAATCTTTCATTGCAGGTGTTATCCATCTGAAATCCTCCTTGGTATTGCATGGCAGGTTTTATGCATCTGAAATTCTCCTTGCTTTGGAGTACTTGCACATGTTGGGAGTTATATATAGAGATCTAAAGCCTGAAAACGTTCTTATAAGAGAGGATGGACATATCATGCTATCAGATTTCGATTTGTCTTTGCGATCCATTGTGAGTCCTACCCTTGTAAAATCATCCACATTGGATGGGCAAAGGGTTCCGGCTTATTGTATTCAGCCTTTGTGTGTTGTATCCTCATGTGTTCAACCAGCATGTACCCAGCCTTCTTGTCTTATTCCAAGTTTAATTCTTCAGAGGTCCAAGAAGAATAGAAAACCGAAATCTGAAACTGGTTATCAACTCTCGCCTCTTCCGGAGCTTGTTGCAGAACCAACTGGTGCACGTTCAATGTCGTTCGTTGGGACACACGAATACCTCGCCCCAGAAATTATCAAGGGTGAAGGTCATGGAAGTGCTGTGGACTGGTGGACTTTTGGCATCTTCCTATATGAACTACTACATGGAAAAACGCCTTACAAAGGATCTGGAAACCGTGCAACACTGTACAATGTGGTCGGCCAGCCCCTTAAGTTTCCAGAGACATCTGGAGTAAGTTTTGCAGCAAGGGATTTGATACGGGGCTTACTAGTCAAGGATCCTCTGCAGAGACTAGGATCCAAGCGTGGGGCAACGGAAATAAAGCACCATCCATTCTTTGATGGTGTGAATTGGGCTCTGATACGATCAACTGTGCCACCTGAAGTACCTCAACCTTTTGAGTTAGAGTCTATTGAACATAGAAATTCGCCCGCTTCCTCTACTGAGAACTCACAAAATGCTGATCTAAATTCATCTGGATCCTATCTGGACTTCGATTTTTTCTAGAGATCAAAATATAGATGCAGTTAAATTATCTGCACTAGATTTTATTATTATCAGCAACATTATTTCATTTGGCATTCCTTGTAGATAGCTGTCGCCAAGCTCCTGATTGTCTTTTCATAGGTTCTCGACTGTTTCATCATCACTGAGACTGAAATGATGCCGTCTTTCTGCAACTCAGCATTGTAGTGGACATGTATTATAGCATTTTCTAGTCTCTAAGTATATTATTGGCTTTTAAATTAGAAAATCATCTTCTAAGCAACGATGTGCTTGGCCAACCTAACCCAACAATTATGGTGGATCAGCCACGCCCAGTTGTTAAACAAAGAAGGTTTGATTCCCTTAAATGGGCATTTCATTATGCAGAGTGTATTCAAGCTGTCCTTCCAGCTTTATTTACTTTAATGAATGCTTCCAGTTTGATTATCTATGTGCAAGATTTTGTTTAAACATTCATATTGCACCTACAGTTCTTTGAAGAGAGCTTCCTGAAATTGTACATTCCTTTACTCATGTCAACATTGTCTTTTAATATGAGACCTCAACGAGATTAAGTTGTGATACAGAAGGTAGCACCTGTGATTTTGGGCATTTTGCATCGACTTTGTGTTGCTTCATGGAGGTTCACTTGACAACAATTCAATGCAATGAAGCAACTAATATAAGAACAGGGGATAAGAATGGGACAAGTGATTTTGCTAACAGAACACGGTTGTATGAACAACACGCTGCCTGCCTGTGAGGTCGCTGTTGATTTCTTACAGCACCTAATATGACAGTTTGTATAAGAAAGTTGTGTGACTTGAAGATCTTCAAGAGACTTAGACGTGTTGAATAATGGAATAGCAAAAAGAGATATGCATTCATCAATCTTTTGACTGATTATCATGTATATGCTATGGGTGAGGTATACAAACTATGCTGCTGTGACTACCAGCATGGGTTTACTATTACAGCAAGCTTCTCGTTTGAGAAAGACAGAAGAACAAGATTTTACATTCCTTGTGTAAGACAGTTTACAGGTCTGTTTTCCGTTAGTGTGGGACAAGAAGGCAGGTGGAAGACTGATAGCATTTGCCTCACCCTCTATTAAGATTTGAGGCAAATGGACTTTAATTAGAAAGCAGACAACGCTGTCGCATTTTTATCAGCTGCATGCAAATAATTTGATTATATGGATTATGTTTGTAATTAGAACTGTATTTGAAAGAGTGTTGACAAATATGCCCACCCTATCTTGTTTCTTTGTTTTGCAGGTGAGAATTTATTTTATCCTCATTCATGCTTCATCCGATATATTTTCTCTTTTTATTGATATTTTTTCCCACAAACATAATTTAATTTTGTTTTGTTATTCAATGTGCACTATGATTGTTTTTCTTCATTGAAATACTTCAAAAAATATACATGTATGCATATGTACCTGTGTGCATATGTACAAAGCTCTAGAAGTCAAATTAACAACTAAAAATGTTGAGGGAACTAGTTTAAATAAGTCAAACATACCTAATAGACTCTAAGTCTTCAATTCAGCTTCATTTTTTGATTGTCTTATCGCCCATTCCATGATCTATTTTAGTATCCATAGTATGAGTGAAGTAGTCTCCAACAAGAGGTAGAATGTGTTAGGGGTTGTACTCTAGTGGTCTCTTTTTGGTGTCGACTTGAATTGCTCACTTGTGTTGGTTATAGTGCTATTGAGTATCCTTTGTGAGAATTTTGTTGTTGTCTTGATCTTCCACCTAGGCGTTTACATTGGAGCTATGGTCTTCCTCCCTTAGTGGCTTCAATTTGAGTTTCTTTTACATTGATATACATTTGTTCTCATGGGGTTTTTTGTTTTGCCACGTTCTTTTTCTTGCTGCTTGTATTTATTGTCATACATCGATCAAGTGGTTCAGGGGATAGCTTTGTAAGGTCACAATGCCTAAGGTTTCACTAGGATGTAATCTACAATTTAATGGCTGAGCATTTTGCAATTGTGAAAAGAATGGGGTGAGAATCATAACTTTTCACTAGTAAACATCTTCTCTCTTCATCTCAAACTTGATAGAATTTGTACGTTAGGTGATGGTTGTGCGCTTGATGATCGAACATCGAAACATTCAAAGATCTTATTTGTAAATCTCAAAGAAAAAGAGGGTATTAGCATGTGGATATCTAGTATGTTATATACTATAAAGTTCTCATTGTAATAAAAGATGTGTGTCAAATTCTACTTGTAAATATAAGAATCAATCTCCTATGGTCCAATATGTAGAAGAAGAACTAAAAGATTGTGGCTAATTTATCAACATAACAGCGAATACAATTAAAACATTTATGGTTCCTACGTAAATTAGAATTTGTACAGCAGCTACAGAATCTGCATTCAATAAGAGATATGGAAGGGATATACGGACGAGAACCAACCCTAATGAAAAAGCAAAATAAACTACATTTGTGAATAAAACTACTCTTGAACTTCCTGGAATGACACTTGACTCTAGAAGGAGCAAAATAGCCTTATAAAATGGTTCGGGTAAATCAGTTATGTTCACAATGAATTAGAATCCTCTTTATCACAGATTTATTAGTTAACTCGAACAAGGGATTACCTCATCTTCGTATACTTTTTTCCTACATATCAAAGATTCGAAATGAGAGTTGTATACGTTATTATATTAGAAGTTGATTAAAAACTAAATTCTATTTTTACTTTTAATTATGAACCTAGTGCAAGAAATTAGTGACGTTTTTCAAATCGGAATGTCCTTCCAAAATTCCTTTAGGTACTTGAGTTAATCCCGAAACAACTCTAATTGTAGAATCTTCAATCACTGATATGGGCAAACGTCCCAGAGCAATTTGGTCATAATTCAAGACAATCATAAGTTGAAAGTTCATATTCCTCAGTCATTGACAAACAATTGGTAGGGCAGTACTCGACGCAGTTTCCACAGAATATGCAAACTCCAAAATTGATACTGTAACTTTTTAATTGCTTCTTTCTTATGTTTCTCTCGAATTCCCAATCAACAATAGGTAAATTAATTGGACATACACGAACGCATACTTCACAAGCAATACATTTGTCGAATTCTAAGTGAATACGTCCGCGAAATCACTCTAATGGAACTGATTTTTTGTAAGGATATTGAATGGTAATGGGTAAACGATTCATGTGATCCAAGGTCACCATGAAACCCTGACCAATGTATTTTGTGGCTTGTATTGCTTGTTGACCATAGATTTGGAGTCCCCTGACCATAGAAAACATATTAAATATTCTCGAATGAATTATTTGGTTTGTGTCCTTCAACTTACAAATTGAATCAATTTGTACATTTATAAGAGTTTATTTTAATGAATATTTCATAGTAGGAAAAGTTGAAAAGAAGCTGTTAGTTATTAATAGATTACCCAAAGCAACGGGCAAGAGAAATTTCCAACCAAGATCTAGTAGTTGATCCAATCTTACTCTGGGTAGAGTCCATCTCGTGGCGATAGAAATAAACCAATAAGCTTTTTGCTAATGTAATTATGATTCCTATTGTGATACTAAAAACCTCACTAGTTTCATTAGTTAAATTCCATCCCAATTGGTCAAAATTTGGTAGGAATGGGAGGGGAAGGTTCCCTCCGCCTGAATAAAGAACCGTTACAGATAATGAAGAAGCAACATAGAATGAGCCAAATTTAATACCTGAATACTCGGTCTGATAACCCCCAACCGATTTCTCTTCTGCTTCTGGTAAGTCGAAAGGCAATCTTTCACATTCTGCTAGGGAGGAAATGAAGAAAGCTACGAAACCTATGGGTTGATGCCATAAATTCCATCCCAAAAAACCATATTTAGATTGTGCTTCAACTATATCAACTGTACTCAAGCTGTTAGATAATTATAGTCGATGCTGACATTACTGTTAACATCTCTATTCCAAAATTGTACATGAGACTTTAGCGTCATACGGCTCCTCAATGGCTTTTGGAGAGAAATTTTGGTGATTCCTCTCCTACGATGAATTGAACTAATGAGATCCCGTCTGCTCTAGCAACAAGAGCTTCTGAATCTATCTCAACCTTTACAGTTCCTTATTGGCACTGGCTCAGATCCCTTAATGAAAGACTATACATATTTCTCATACAAATTCAATTTTGTTAACCATTTAGAATTCCATTTCTAAAATTGATTCTGAACTGAAAATTTAAATTATTATTATTCATTAGAGATTGCAACTGTAAAAAGAATTGCTTCGTTCCCGATAGTCATTTTTTTCCGGTAGATAGGGATATACAGATCGGGGCTATAAGGAAGTATACTACTTGGTCATTATTTGAAAATGATAATAAGAATTCCATACATCTTATCCTTTGCCCCTGCTGCCAGGCTCTGGTAACTGATTCTTCTTAACTCTCAACCTGGGGTACACAGTTCTCACTATATTTTGCATGCTTTCACTCCTGTACATAGAGGATGGGACTTGACCTTATTATTGTGGTTTAATAAGTTGTTTGATCTCACCCATATGACTATCTATCCATTTAATTGACCTTGTCTTTCATTGAAAAGAGTCAATATTTCAATGAATCGCATGTAGATCTAGATATTGATCAAAGCTAAAGGAATTTCATAACTAATGGATTGAGCTGCGACTCGAAGACAACCTAAAAAGGAATATTTGTTATTTGATCCATACCCTGCCATAAGAAGTCCGAGAGGAGCAATACTTGAAACGGCGATCCAATAGAAAACACCTATGTCAAGATCAGCTAAAATAATCCGATGTCCGAGAGGGATCACTAAATAATTAAAAAATACTGGTACGACCACCACAGCCGGTCCAATATTGAATAGAAAAGAATCCCCCCCTAGATTTCCGGAATAATGTCTTCTTTTAACAATAGGCTTTATTTTTCTTTCGAGCCATACAATAACTAAAATTCCTGTAGTAACTCCTAAAACAAAGATGAGGATAGAAGTAATAATCCATGTAAAAACCGAATGATTCTTTGGAAAATCCCGACCCATAAAATAGATCGATAACTTGTTCCTCAAGATTTTTTAAACAATAAATGTTAAATTACCCTCCAAATGAACGGGGCTTTCACATGACATGGAAGGACTTGCTCTTTCAAAGTGGGGGTAAGTGCAAGTTTTGAAATGGCCCTACACTCCTCCAAGTGGAACCACCCTTAGTTGGTTTAACATTTTAGAAATAATTAGTTTGTCTGTCTTAAGTCTTTTTTATATATACATTGAATGGCCCATATTGAAGTTTTTTTTAACAAAGGGCATTCAATTTTACAAGATCATTCATACAAGTCTTTATTGATCCTTGTTAAATTCTAGTCAATAGTATGTAAGCATCACCATAATTTTCTGCTTTTTCTAGTTGTTGATTTTTTTGAAATCTTGCCTTCTGGATTCCAAATCTCAAATTGGTTTTTGTTTATAATCATTGTATTGACAAAAAAAATTTGCTACATTTCAAAAAAGTTATTAAGTTTTAAACATTGTAAACATTATTAACTTATTGTTAAGTTTTTTATGAAGTCAAATTCTAAAGAAAGATGTCGAGCTCCATTCCTATAATTTAAAAAGTTAACATCCAAATGAAGTAGGATAAATGCTTTATCTCAAGTGTATACAAATTTAAGCCTTGTTCGAAAAAAAAAAAAAATGAGCATTCTTATTATACAGAACCAGTAGGCTTTTGGCCCACGAGTCGCTAAAAAGCATACCTTTTTAGCAATAGATTTTGTGCTCGTTTGAAAAAAAACACTATGAAAATGTGCATCTGCTAACTTTTGGGGATCTATAAAAAAATAGGATAGATTATCTAATTAATGTCTTGTTTTTTATTAATTATGTTTGCCTTGACATTCCCAAGTGCAAATACATCTAAAATGTAAGTACTACTTCAACATGCTTAGCTTAGCTGCGGCAAATAGAAAATTTCAACTTTTGAAATCCCAAATTGGCATGTGTGCTCAATTGAGCATTGCTGTTTTCTTACCTGATACTAGGATATAGGGCTAAATTTTCAAGCTGGAGTAGCTGTTGCATTGTGATTGATATAGCCATAGATAGCTGCTTTCCATCCATATTTGGATTTCGAGCTGGAGTATGTGTTGGAATCCTGTTGGATGGATTGTGACTGAAAGTCATAGCTTTTTCCATCCATATTTTTGGAATATCACATTAGCTTTTTCCATCCATATTTTTGGAATGTCACATTAGCTTTTTCCATCCATATTTTTGGAATGTCACATTAGCTTTTTCCATTCATATTTTTGGAATGTCCATATTTTCCATCCATATTTTTGGAATGTCACAGATTAGGACCCATCTCAGAAGCATTCTCATCCGTTTGGGTACAGGATAGTTATGAAATGCCTATCAACCTATCTCAAGTACAGAGCTGATTTTCGAAATTCCGCACCGTACAGACGTCAGGTCCAAGCACAAATTGCTCCAGCATATATGCTAGGTTTTACCATAGACGGGTCTCTCCTCTTGAAACCAAGCTTCAAAATAAATTTTTTTTGGCTATGGCCGAAAGAGAGTCCAGCTACATTGGCAATGCGAGCTGGTGGAATAGAAGACATGGTTTCTTTGAATCATTACAGCGTGTTCTATGCTATTAGGAACAATTGCTGAGCTCTAAATCTTAACGATTGACCTATTAATGAATGTGCCATGTTGGGAGAATCGACATACATTTGGAGTACTGTAAATACTAACCAGGGCATGCAAACAGGGCAAATTGACGTTTTGAGTACTGTAAACACTGCCAATTCAAAAACAAGACCGAATAGTTAAGCATAGATATGAATAGTTAAGCATTAGATATGAATGTAAATGTAACAAAGCTGGATCAAGCAGGGAAGAACGTTTGATCCTTATCATCAATCTACAGCTCTGATGCTTGACAAAATCTGATGTGCAATCAATGAATCCTCCTTTCAGATCTGGAGGAATTGCATAAAACAAAGAGATAAATGATAATCCTGGGTCTCAGTCAATAATGTTACCATAACAGCAACAAAGTGCCGATGGCGACATCAGCAGACAGCATAAACCAGCTGCTGGTGAAGAAATTTGTAGCTGCAAATGTTAATTGAGAGAGAAGCTGACGACCAATAGTGCAATGAAGATTGTGGCAAGGGAAGATGAGAGAGCAGATGCAGCATTCCCTCCAGGCACACTTGGGCCTTCTGCTGTTGGTGGAAGGGAAGTGGGAGCAAAAACAGGAGGCACTGACGAAACTAGCGGGCTCTGGGATGGAGTCGGTGTTGCTGGTCCAGGCACTGGTGCAGCCAGTGGAGAAGGTGGCGCAGCAGTGACAGGACTGGGAGCAGAAGTAGCAGGAGTAGGAGTGGATACTGCTGGAGCCGGTGCGACAGTAGGAGTAGGAGTGGATACTGCTGGCGCCGGTGCAACAGGGGGAGATGGAACTGGTGTACTGGTGGGAGGAGTTTTCGGCGAAGCGCTTGGTGTTCGCACAGGAGGTACAGCAGGGCCGGATGAAGGCGTTGCAGATGGCGTTCCGCCAGCAAGAACACCTGCAAGAACAACTTCAAGCTTCATCCCTGCATTGCAATGGCCAGGAATCCCACTGATGAAGTAGTAATTATCTCTGTCCAGGCGCACGATCGTGTTGCCATCAACATAATGCTCAATAGGATTATTAGTTCTGCACTTGTAGAAGTCTTCTTGGCTTACTCTCATCACAGACTGAGCACCTTGATCATACGGAAACACTGCAAGAGCAAAAAACGGAAGCAGCAACCCATGAGCAAAAGAGAAGCATTCATCTCTGCCACAACTGTCAGATTTAAAGACCAATAGAACGAGCTTCACAGAGGTGACAATAAGCTGTGAAAAACATGAAACGAAGGAATCGATTCAAATACCGAGTGAATCTCCAGGGCGGTAAGCATTCCTTGCTGACCACTGTGCATAATCCACACTCCTCGCCTGCCATCCCGCTCTGCCTCCAACAATAAACTCCTCAGCTACGGACCCTTGCAGCAGCGCCAGCAATCCACAAAGCAACGCAATCTGAAGAAACCTCATCGTTTTCTGCTCTCAATTCACTACTTCAGCAGCAGAACCCACAAACCAAACCCAGCCTCCAAATCCTTCAACAAACACGAAAGCACAAACAAAAGCTTCCGATCAATCAAGCCACTCAATGAACAATGCCACAAGCCAAACCCAGCTTCCAAATCAAAGGCAGCTTCCAAATCCTTAATTAAGCAAACCAAAGCACAAACAAGAGCTTCCGATCAATCGCCCAATAACCAATGCAGCAAAGAAATCAGAGATGGAAGGAAGATCTGTCTGCACAGAACAAAAAAGTATTCTCGATCGATGGATGGATGGATGGATGGATCGATCGATCGATCGACGAAAATTTTCAACACAAAAATGCAAGAAGAAGCGCCTCTTTATTTCAGGCCTCTCTCTTTTTTTCTCTCTATTTTCGAGCCCTCACGGTTCATGTAAATCCGCCAGTTAGATGCCTGCCACCTGGGATTGTTTTAATGGCTGGATCTTCGTGACGTGGCAAGATCGGAACGGGTATGAGAGGATCCAACGGTGGAGGGACGCGATTAGGAGTGTCACAGGGTCGTTCATGCCCGTTTGGCGAAAGTAGCCGTTAAAGGGCCGCCAGTGAGGGCTTTACTGGCACGGCCCAATTCACGCCCCACCACTTGGATTTCTGCCACGTGTCACTCTTAAAAGGGTTGCCCCACGCGTGGCAGACTCGGAACGGTTATGATGGGATCCAACGGTGTCGGGCCCAGGTCATTCAGGGCCATAATTATAGACGGGTAGGAGATTGGCGTTTCCGCGGCGATCGGTCCAGCCTCCTGGAAGTTGGAATCGGGATGCAGCCGCTGACAGGCGGCAGGGAGATGAGCTGGCAAACGGCCACTCAATTTGGCCATGGGATACAGCTGTACATTGAAACGCCGGTGGGCCCCTTATTTGGGCTCCTTAGGTCATAACCTATCAACAACGGCCACGTGTCTAGGCAGCTTGCTATGGTTGGGTTAGTAGAGGTGGCCATTGACCTACCTACTCCTCATCCGATTTAGGTCAACTAAAATCTTGTGGGTGTTATCCAAAAAAAATTTAAGATAAGGAGAGTCTTTAAAACCCTAGTTTTTCCTATGAATAAACGCATCACCGTATTTCTTCTTTAAAACCCGGTTTTAAATTATTGGGGAGTTTGATTTACGCCGTTTGATTTGCCACCATTTGAATTATCACTTGTTTTGTAAACCTTGGCAAGTGAGTTGATAGGCATTAGAGCACCTCTCTTCCACATGGTAGCAACTCGCCATGAGTATGAAAGGTGGGCAATTCCATTATTTTTCCATGACCAACGGGGTTGGCTGAGTTGGTTAGCTATACATCCAAAGTTTCTTCGGTCTCAAGTTCGAGCCTCTCCTTGGAAACCAAAAAGCATTATGGTCACTCGAGTATCAACATAAACATCTTGCAATACTAGTAGTATTGCAAATATGATACCAATAAAGTCATGAGACCACCGAATATGAAACATTAGTACCAAAATTTTGAAGACCAAGAAATACTAGTACCAAAATTTTGAAGACCAAGTACATGAATACTTTATGATCGTTGGTCTCGACTCTAAAGAGATTTTGAATAACCAATTTAGTATTTATTAAAAGAATATTTCTCTCTTGTAAAATATTGATTGCAATAGCATGCACCTAGATCTAAATGCCACCTTGAGCTTTGTTGTAAAGCACCCAACATAGACAACACATGCAAGCCTACACACCTAGCCTTCTCCTAGCTCGAGGAGAGTTTGCTTGAAAGGTGTTAATTTGTTACTTTAAGGCTTGCAAAAGGCGCTGAGAGTGAGTTCCAAAAGGCATTTAGCTGAATTTTACATTGTACACCTTTAAGTGCTCAATTTCAAAAAGTCAAGAGGTTAAAGTCATGTATAATTTTAAGGGGCAATGTGCATCTGTTTTCAAATGCAATATATGAATTTGCTTTGAAAAGGTAAAATATTTCTTGTTGCCTCAAGCCATGCACAATTGTATGCACCATTATTAACTATATTACACATTCAAAGTATGGGAGGATGGATTTTCTAATGACATTTGCAATAATAAATCTTGCCATTTTTATGGCGGGATGACTCCATGGAAACATTCAAAAAAATTCATTACTTATGTGAAGGATGAGTGATGCTACTATAAATGGCAAGTTAAACTCAATCTCTCTCTACATGGGACCTCCTCCCCTCTTCTCTCTCTTCCCAAGTGTGGGGACC
The DNA here is from genome assembly GCA_029204225.1 of Diphasiastrum complanatum. NCBI lineage: Eukaryota > Viridiplantae > Streptophyta > Lycopodiopsida > Lycopodiales > Lycopodiaceae > Diphasiastrum > Diphasiastrum complanatum. The sequence continues at coordinate 34,202,377 of CM055100.1, forward strand.
TCCTCCCCCAACCACCCTCCCCCCCCCCCCCCCCTCTCTCTCTCTCTCTCTCTCTCTCTCTCTCTCTCTCTCTCTCCTCCCTCGCTCTCCAAATATTGACCATATATGACTTAAATTGTGGACCACCTTTTTTATTAGCATGCTTTGTGAGTAATGAAACTTTATGAACACTTTTAGGAAGATGAGCTTATAAATAAAGTGGACTAAGGGGGCATGCAAGGCCCCACCCTCATCCAACTGTGTATGAGCACCAACAAATGACATGATTATGTATTCATTCTCATGGTGCATTCTAGATGTTGGATGAGGGCAAGGTGTATGCACCCTTATCGAAGGTGAAAATACTCTCCTCCCTTTTATGGAGCCTTTCAATATCTCTATGACCTCAAGCCATAATGACTCTTTTCCACAAATCAACGCATTTGAAAAATACAAGGGCACACCTACTACCAAACAAAATTTGATACCAAATATGATACCAATGTGAAACCCATGGTGTTGTCCTAGCCCAAGTATGTTTATGACTCATGAGTATTGTCGAGTCCAAATCTGGCGCTAGTTAAATATTGACTTAAGTAGTACTAGAGTAGGGGTCCAATTTTTTACTGAGTATCACAAACATATGCCACCAAGTTTGTTCCTTGATACCCAGATTAATACCAATCTGCCTCTAATATACATGTCCAAAACTAGATGTAACATCAAGTGCTAGGCTCCAAATATAGCAATGTGACACAAGAAGTGAGGTTTGAACTTGTACTACGCTAAGGTAGGAAGTCTTTGTCACAGATTTCACTGGCAGTAATAGTTAGCTACTTTAGCAAGAAAAGCACAAATACATTCATCAACCGAAGGAGAGATCACTCCACAACCCAAGGGAATATTTCATGAACTGTAATTCACAAAAGAGATAAAAGATTACACATATACATTCTCTCTATTAGGGGGTACTATTGCATGGCAATACGGTCCTCGTTACCGGACGCGTGTCCCGCTCTACATGGTATATGCCATCTGACACACACACACACACACACACACACACAAACATAGTCTTATAACCAAAATTAGTCATAGAACTGTAAAATAAACTTGGGCTTACTTAATTTGACACCCTCCCTTAAGCCCTAGTTTATTTTTCTTACAAAGAGCTTTTGTCTAAAAAACTCAAATTATACTTAAAGCTTTAGTAAGACTTATGTTTGCTAATTGATCCTCTGTTCTCTAATGCACTACATCTATTTCATTAGAGAACAATTTCCCTCTAATGAAATGATATTTAATCTCTATGTGCTTCGTGCGTGCATGAAATACACGATTATTGGCTACTTGAATGGCGCTTTGGCTATCACACTTGATCACTGTGGGCTTACTTTGCAGGATGTCAATGTCTTCCATCATCATTCTTAACCAAACGACCTCCTGTGTAGTTGAACATAGGGCTTTGTACTCCGCTTCTATGGTGGAAAGAGCACAGGTATCCTATTTCTTACTGGACCAAGAAAACACATTATTATCGACGTGAAAGGCATAACTTGTGGTGGATCTTCTGTCGTCTACACAGCTTGCCCAATTCAAATCTATGAAGCCCTGCAAAACTAGTAAAGTTTGTTGTCTCTCATATAGCAATCTATGGGTTAGTGTTCCTTGAATGTAACGAAATATTCTCTTCGCTGCTTTCCAATGACTCTCCCTAGGCGTGGCCATGAATTGACTCACAACACTTACAACATAGCTTATATTAGGATGAGTAGTTGTGAGATAAATTAGCGAACTAACTAATTGATGAAACAAGGCAGCTTCAACTAGCGCACTCTCACCTGGTTAGAGAGTTTCTTACCAAATTCCACAAGTGTAGACATTAGCTTATTGTCACGCATCTTGAAATGTTTCGAAATTTTGTTCTACTTCATTTGCGATGCTATCACATTTTTGCTAGATTTTCACTCCCAAACAATAGTACATCAAACCAAGGTCAGTCATATCAAAGCTAGAGGATAATTCCTTCTTGAGATCATCTACGTACAACACAATCAATGTGATGCTAAGGTCACTAGCAAAGTAGTAAATATTAAAATTTAAAGAAGTGTGTATCAAACCTCTAGATAGGAGATATTCATCGAAGCGACTATACCAAGCATGTGGTGCTTGCTTTAATCCATACAAGGCCTTCTTCAATCTACATACTTTGTCTTCCATGTCCCGTATCACAAAACTACTAGGTTGCTCCATGTACACTTCTTTTTCAAGCTTACCATTCAAAAAAGTCAAGTTTATATCCATTTGATATGGATTTCACCCAAATAATTATGCTAAGGCAATCACCATGCGAAGTGTGTTCCACTTAGCCATAGGAGCGAAGGTATCTTCATAGTCAATACCATTACTCCGCACATAGCCTTTCACTATAAGCCTTGCCTTGTGCTTTGCAATGGTTCCATCAACATTCTACTTCTCTTGTAAACCCATTTGTTGCCAATGGGTCTCTTGACCTTTGGAAGATCCACTATCTTTGAAATGTCATGGTGTTTGATGGAATCAATCTCCTCTTGCATTGTTTTTTGCCATATCTCTTGATCATTGGCCTCCTCAAAAAAAAAGAGCTCAGTAAACAAAATGATGTTGCTCATGAGTGCGAGATTTACCCTCACCATATATATATATATATATATATATATATATATATATATATATATATATATATATATATATATATATATATATATATATAGAGAGAGAGAGAGAGAGAGAGAGAGATTAATAGATCAAAGCTCCTCTTGACAAGTCAAGACCAAAACTTTTTAAAATCCTTTATTCATAAACCAACGAGGGAAAACATGACTGAAAAGCATACAGTACTAGAAGACACTGTAAAGCAAAACATATTTCAAGACATCCAGCTGGTACCTACCACCATTCCACCACACAAAATCGCTCAAGTTAGCACAATGAGGAAGATAGGTGTCCACATTGAATGTCAATTGTTATCCATGTACAAAATAAGTTTACTTAGCTAATCAGTAAAGATGAAATTTCATAGTCTAGTCTTCCCTTATTGAGAATTAATTATAGCGATAGGCCGTACCATATCTTTATTGTATCAAGACGAGTGCCATGCTGATCAGTATAATGGTTCTAGTCCTTATCTTTTTAATTTAATAAATTAAATATGCATTTGAAAACAAGTTGTACGAGATATGTAGAAAATTGAAAACACATAGGTAGCTTGGACCGATACATGAAGTGCGGGGCAAATCCATGCCAAACCAGCATTCTTACCTGTAAATAGGTAATGTACGGTTCTCATAACTTCTTAAGCAAATCTATGCTATACAAGAGTTCGCAAGCTAACACACCGTTATATTGTATTTGAACCATGATCGTCACTTGAAATATACACAAACACAATACCCGTATGCACACAAAAAAGAATTTGTGACCACTCAGTCATGGAATAAATGAGTGTTATCATTTTACCTATGATGAGCAATGATTTTAAATCATCTCGCTCTTCTAAACGTACAATGGTTGATAATCTCTTACGCTATCAACATACACTTTTGAAGTATTATTACAATAACCACCGAAATATGTGAGAAGCACCAACCCGAATGGTAGACGCTAGCAACTCTTGTGAAGTGGTCATGTTTGCTTTTGAACATTTAAACTCCGTATCCAGTTCTATGTACAACATTACATAATCATACGGACGATAGACGTGTTATTGTTATAATGCATAACTTCTTGAAGTCCCATTATCAGAGCTTTCATGGTGGTGTGTTATAGTATAGCTCTTGCATAGCTTTTGAGAACAAAGATTAAGAGCAATGTACGTACCTTTTGTTGTGAATCGAAATCCAATGGTATGGATCTAATATACGTGCTACGTCGCTGCTATATTGTGGAAGACAAAGATGATAGCAAGCAATGTCAAAGAACATACGCTTTAAGAGTGCTCATTATGATAAAAGATATCATTCATTCAAGAAGCAATATGTAGCTCATTGCTGGCCAGTATATAAGAAAGTACTTTGGTATCTCATCACATTGATTCATCACATTATGCAGAGCGGCATGTGAGTTCAATGCTAGGAAGCTGCGATGTGCTTCCATGCAAGTGTTCAGATGTACATATCAATATTAAGTGCCTCACAAGAGTATAAGCAAAGTGTGTGCTTCATAAAGTAGTATGCAAACAAGGAATATAATTGCTTCTAGCCAGTGATGGCTATTCTAATTGTTGGATTATTCTCCTTCTTACTAATTGACTAATCGGTTTTAAACCTCATCCATTGTTTATCCAGTTTTGCGGATTTTCTCGTGTCTTCACACAATCTACAGATTTACAGGTGTTTTTACATAGTCTGTAGAAATACATGGAGTTTGACAACAATGTCGCCTTTTTCGCCTGTCAGAAATTGCGAGTAAAAATGCAGAGTCGCATTTTTTAAAGTGTCTCAAATGTTAAGGATCTGACGCTGGCAAAGTGTGGGGCTACCCCAATATTAAGAAAATGAGATTTTATGACACTGTTGTTTTTTTCGCAAAAAGCCGACACTGTCATCTTTTTGCGACACTGTCGCCTATGGCAGTTTTAGTTCATTTCTGCAGAGTGACTGTTTTAGTTCATTTATGCAGACAGATTGTTTACGACCAATTTTCAGCGCTTATCAGCAATCAATTTCTGAGAAGGAACTGGATGAATGCCAGCGGACAGCCAACTAGCAATCGCATTTGACGACCTATTTACTTAGTATAAATCAGCTGTTTATACATTTCTTTTCAAGTTCTAAAGTTTTTGATCAATACATCAGCAAGTATTGTTAGCTCTCTCTCTCCCAAGCCTGCGAGCTTGAACACTCCTGAGCATTCTAGCTCACTTCTTAGAGTTGTTTAGAGATTGCTATTGCGCTTACTGCCTATCAGCATTGCACTCATTCACTTATGTTTCGTCTTCATACTGAATCAATATTATCTTTTATTGTGTTCAGGTTCGTCTCAGAATGTATGCATTTTTGTAGTTCTTCGCGACTAATTATTTGTCTGATAATTCAATGCATTATTGTTTGGCTACGTAATCACTTTAGTACTAATGATTTCAAAGTTAGTTACTATAAGATCGAACGTGATTTCTATCACTATTGTTTTGTTCGAAATTGATAGGCGTAGTCATGCATGAAGAAAGAGGAAGATAGTCTATTCCGCTGCGCACGATAAGTTTTCTTTCTTGTCGTTCAAATTCTTTTTATTCGACCAGAGGATTTTCTCAAGTATACAACGTCGATTACATTGAGAACTTTAGTCCAGTAGTCAAGCATTCTTCTATTCAACTTTTGCTATCATTTGTCGTTGCAGCAAATTTGGAAATACATCAAATGGATGTACAGACAATATATCTCAATGGAGTTATCGAAGAAGACATTTACATGGTGCAACCCGAAGGTTTTATTATTGAAGGTAAACACAATCATGTGTGTTAACTCCATAAGACACTTTATTTTATCATTATCACTTTATACATGGATGATACATTGCTTTTTAGCAACAGTACCGATCTGATAAAAGAGGCCAAGACAATGCTATCTTCCGAATTTGACATGACCGATCTAGGCGAAGCTCATTTTTGCCTTGGTATACAAATCCACAGAGACAGAAAATAGAAGTTGGTCTACATTACACAACAGAGGTACATCTACAACATGTTAGTCAGATATAATCTGATTAATTGCAAGTTAGCTCTCTCACCAATGGAACCAAGTCTCAAATTGTCAAAGGACCAGTGTCCCCAAACAGTTCATGAAAAGTAGCAAATGCGTGAGTATTCTTACCATTCTATTATAGGATCTCTTATGTACGCCATGATCTGTACCAGGCCAGACATAGCTTTTGTACTCAGCTCTCTTTTTACCAAAGCATTAAGTTTGGAAGCACACAGAAGATTCTGTGTAAAACTAAGTTTGAAAGTCAAGGCATTCAAAGATTTAGATTAAGGAGGAGTGTAAGATTATTCACCTTCTTACTAATCGACTAATCAGTTTTGATCATCATCCATTGTTAATCCAGTTTTGATGATTTTTCTATGTCTTTACACAGTCTGCAGATTTACAAGTGTTTTTACACAGTCTGTAGAAATACACAAAGTTTGAGAACAATGTCGCATTTTTCGCCTGTCAGGAATTAAGAGTAAAAATGCAGAGTCGCATTTTTCACATTTTTCAAAGTGCCTCAAATGTTAAGGAAATGACTTTGGCAAAGTGTGGGGCTACCCCAATAATAAAGAAATGAGATTTTATAACACTGTCACTCTTTTTGCAAAAAGTCGACATTGTCGCCTTTTTGCAACACTGTCGCATGTGGCAGTTTTAGTTCATATCTGCAGAGTGACAATTTTAGTTCATTTATGCAGACAAATTGTTTACGGCCAATTTTCACCGCTTATCAGCAATCAATTTCTGAGAAAGAACTGGATGAATGCCAGCAGACACCAACCAACTGGCAATCGCATTTGACGACCTAATTACTTAGTATAAATCAGCTGTTCATACATCTCTTTTCCAAGTTCTGAAGTTTTTGATCAATAGATCAGCAAGTATTGAATAGTTAGCTCTCTCTCTCCCAAGTCTGTGAGCTTGAATACTCTTGAGCATTCTATCTCACTTCTCATAGTTGTTTAGAGATTGCTATTGCACTTACTGCTTATCAACATTGCAGAGATAGCTTAGAGTACGCGGCTTTGATCTGCAACTTATTGTACTCATTCACTTCTATTTAGTTTTCATACTGAATCAATACTATCTATTATGGTGTTCAGGTTCGTCTCAAAATGCATGTGTTTCTGTAGTTCTTCGCGACTAATTATTTGTCTGATAATTCAATGCATTATTGTTTGGCTACGTAATCACTGTAGTACTGATGATTTCAAAGTTAGTTACTATAAGATCGAACGTGATTTCTATCACTATTGTTTTGTTTAAAATTGATAGGCGTAGTCATGCATGAAGAAAGAAGAAGATAGTCTATTCCGTTGCGCACGATAAATTTTCTTTTTTGTTGTTCGAATTCTTTTTATCCGAATCTTATTCGACCTATCTTTCACATACCTCTTCCCAATACTAATCACATGTGGACAGATGTGGTATGTTCATACTAGTTTCATTTTAAGCAGCGATGGACAACGGACAGACAACGGGCACAGATGTACATGCTTCATCTATGTAAGCCAACAACCAAATGCAATGATAGAATTGCGATGCGAATCCGAAGATGATGATGTCACAATTTAGCAACTACAATATAGTGAAAATGATCAACTTCTATTTTCCATAAGATCATCCAGAACTAGCAAACCACCTATCAGGTATATCGACGAGTCTGCAGCCTACCTTGTTCACGAACCGACAACTGTCGAAGAGGCACTCAGTCAGCACGATTTCGATCTCTGGAAAGAAGCTCTAAATAAAGAGTATTCACAATTGTCGAATTCCCTACTAGCAGAAATGTAGTTGATTGCAAATGGATTTTCAAAGTCAAGTACAAAGCAGACGGAAGCATTGACAGAAGAAAAGCCCGACTTGTCGCCAGAGGTTTTTCTCAAGTATACAACGTCGATTATACTGGGACCTTCAGTCCAGTAGTCAAGCATTCTTCTATTCGACTTTTATTATCATTTGCTGCTGCAACAGATTTGGAAATACATCAAATGAATGTACCTACAACATATCTCAATGGAGTCATCGAAGAAGATATTTACATGGTGCAACCCGAAGGTTATATTATAAAAGGTAAACACAATCATGTGTGTAAACTTCATAAGGCACTTTATGGCTTAAAGCAATCCGCTCAAGCATGGTTTCAAAGGATCAATACTTTTCTTATTTATAATGGCTACACATTGAGCTCTTCATATTCGAATGTTTACTTCAAGACAGTGCAACAGTCTTTTATCATTATCACTTTATACGTGGACGACACATTGCTTTTCGGCAACAGTATCGATTTGATAAAAGAAGACAAGACAATGCTATCTTCCAAATATGACATGACCGATCTGGGTGAAGCTCATTTTTATCTTGGTATTCAAATCCATAGAGACAGAAATCGAAAGTTGATTTACATTACTCATAAAAGGTACATTTACAATATGTTAGTCAAATATAATTTGGTTAATTGCAAGTTAGCTCTCTCACCAATGGAACCAGGTCTTAAATTGTCAAAGGACCAGTGTCCTCAACCAATCAAAATGAACGAACAGATGCGTGAGTATTCTTTTCATTCGATAATAGGATCTCTTATGTACGCAATGATCTGTACCAGACCAGACATAGCTTTTGCAGTTAGCTCCCTAAGTCAGTTTATGACTAACTCTAGTATAACACATTGGAAAACTCTCATCAGAGTCATGAAATATCTTCAAGCTACTATGAAATTTTGCATTTCTTATGGAACAGTCGACAACGACAACCTCAATTTACTCAGTGGTTTCACAAATGCAAGTTGGGCAAGAGATGTAGACACTCGTAAATCTACTTCTGGATTTACATTCTTCCTCAGCAATTTTCCTATTTCCTAAAACAATCTCAAGCAATCTTCGATAACTCTATCTTCTATAGAATCAGAGTATATCGCAATCTACAAAGGAAGCTATTTTGTTGAGAACCTTACTTTCAGATATCAATACGCTCCGACATTATTATTTTGTGATAATCAAAGTGCCATTGCCTTATTAGCCAACCCTAGAGTAAGCACATTGAACTCAAATATCACTATGTCAGAAGTAAAGTTCTCGACAAAGAGGTCAGATTGCAATACTGTCGAACGCAAGATATGACAGCAGATATTTTTACCAAAGCATTAAGCTTAGATGCACACATAAAGTTTTGTGCAGAACTAAGTTTAAAGGTCAAGGCATTTATGGATTTAGAGATTAAGGGGGAGTATTGGATTATTCTCCTACTAATCGACTAATCGACATTTTAATCTTCGTCTAACTTTTATCCAGACCTGTAGTTTTCTTCGTGTTTTTACACAGTCTGCATAACTACTCAGAAACGGCTCACAGTGTCGAGATTTTTGGGATTTTCGCCTTTTGGAATTTTCTCTCACTTCAACTTTTCGCAAAAATACCAGATGTCGTGGTTCAAAACCGGGTCCATCCCAAAAGGATCAGCAAGAGATTTTTTTGCAAATTTTTAAATTATATAATGCTAAAAACTAACTAATGTAATATGTATAATGTCTACAATTTTTCTAAAATCTTATAGATATTAGATTGCTATTGAATACATACATTTCAAAGCTCGTTGTTGGTTTCGTAGAAAGCTGAAGCTTGAAACCATATTAATGTTCACAGAATCACAAGCGCACATGACGATGTTGAATGGACACCATTCAAAACTTCACAAACTAAATTCCATATTCCAATTTTCAATTAACATTGTAATTTATGATTTATCCAAGATCGATCATCAATACTTTAGGTAAACGTTTGAATACTGATCAAAATATTAAAAACCAAAATGAAAGAAATATTGATGATTAGCCACAACAAACAATCGTTCAAAATCAAAGAACTGTTTTTTTTTTGGTCCAATTTTTTTCTGATTAAAATCGGACCTGGACGACTCATTGATGAATCATGATTTGTTCGCCAACAAACCATGGTACATGAAAACACTAGATTACTGAGCTAATAATTTGCCAACACAATCCAGGAGACAACATAAATTTGTAATTGAGTAAATCAATCACAAAACAATAGGCATTTTGCAGGAATGTTACAAAACGCATATCTCCTTTTGCAAAGCTAATATCTGTTCCAAACTTATGGGTTGAAAGATCCCATTTTGTACTACACATCCCTGAATGGATTTGGGCAATCCTTCAAGAAGGACATCATCTTCAAAACTCTCATCTCCAGAAACAGAAACAGAAACAGGCTTTTGGTGTTCTTTCTTGTCATAATTGCTTGTGGTGGACGGACCACTCCCACCGAAGGTTTCCACAGTGACCTTTGCTTTTTTATGGGGCAACTGCATGTTATCAGACTCAAAGACGTCCACATGGGTACATATAGCCTTTTTTTGGTTGGGAGAATAAGGCTGACGTGAAGTATCATTCACAAGGCAAATATCCTGCTTTTCTCCTACACCTATTTGAGGCATGATACCATCTGACTGTTTACAAGGGCAATCAACCTTGTTATCTGCTAGGCATAGATTTTCAACACAAGATTGAAGCCATGGAGGCCTTACTCCTGAAGGACATGTAGGAGAAGGAAGCATACCAATTGCACATGGAAACCATCTGTCAGCAAGCCGCCACCTATCCTTACTTGTGAATCGATCTTTTCCTGATGATTGACTGTCAGAAGTGCTGATATCAGCTTTTAGTCCCTGTTGTTGATGAGAATGAGCTGCCAAACTTAGAAGACGTCTCTGTCTCTCCTTGACAGCAAGCAAATCCAGTTCTTGTCCATCCACCTTGAGCTTGTCAAGGCCACCACAAGCATTATTGATATTTGCTCCACCTGATTCTTCTATGATACATGTGGTCTCACTTATTCTTTGCAATAATGCGCTGCTTTCTTCAAAGGGTTTGCTAAATTTGGCCAGTCTTGTCAGTTTTTCCCTAAAAAGCGGTTCAACATATGCAGATATAAGTGACACAAGCTCTAATATATATTCCCTATCTAAATTGCTCTTTAAACAAAGTGAAAGCATCTCTTGCAGCAGCTCCGTAGGTAATTCCCCTGCAATGAACTTAATACCATTTATCTCATATTTTTTAAGATTTTCTGTGTAGCTACACTTCTCTTTTAGCAATTTCTGTTTCTCATTAGCCCTCCCATGTTGATTCTCCAAAAGCCAGGCCAACCACGCAGTTAAGCGGCTAAATTCCTCCATTTGCAACAAGGCACTTGTGGATGAAATAGCCTCATATTCTTTATTATCTTCAGGAACATGCAATGGCTGCGTTCTTCTCTCCTGGTGCAAACAGGCATAACCGCCTTCATTAACTGCCCCAAGTCCCAGCAATCTGCAGGTTATCCTCATCAGCAGTCTGGATAGAAGCTGAGGCATGAAAATAGAAAGTCTACACAAAGTGTCCTTCAAAGCCATGTCTGTCATAGAATTCAAACCAATATCATTCTCCACTGAAGGTTCCTGTAGAGATGATTCATGCTGTATATCATTCATCACATACGCAAAACATTGCCTTCTTTCCAACAAGGCTGATTGCTCCAAGAGGCCTTGATCAACGAGGATTGACACAAAATCTGAGATTCCAGGAGTAGCAAGCTCCAAAAGCTCATCAAATAGCTGTTTTGCGGCTGCAAAATGCGCATCAACTATACTCTTACTTTGAAAGTTCAAAGTTAACAAAACCTTAGGTAAATGAAAACAAAAAGCAAAGGTACTAATTGCATCCCTTAAAACATAACCATCTCTTACACTACCAACCTTTTCTTGAATTTTCCATCTTTTGCTCCTTTTCCCCTCTGTGACCCTGTTCAGAGTCCTCTTCCCTCAAGAATCTTTGCCTTTTAAGAAGTGACAAGTATTGCAGTAGCTTCAACTTGAGTTGTAATTCAGCATCTTTCAAAGCTTCTCTTTGTTGTTGCCAATATCTTTGCTCCAACCAATGAAGTGCCTACAGAAAAGCTCACAAACAGTAGTCAATGCCAAAGTGAGACTTTTAACTCTGAGCCCATTGGGTAAACCATGATAACACCACGTAACATTTTACTTAATAATCTCTTACCCTATCACAGGCTCTCGTGAAGTTTTCTCACACCACGAAAATAGTAGTATACTCAAATTCTTGAATTTGGATTGAAGAAGCTAAGGTTGCAATAAGGACAAAATATGAAAAGCTTGAAACTGAAGCATACCTGTTTGCTGGCAATCCGAAGTAGAGAAATTCTAGGAAGCTCATTATGGGCAGCCTCTGTTACACAAGCAGCGTCAATATATAAAGATTACTCTGGTTAGACATTTGATGGAACCCCTAAAACTAGCACTGGGTATATATTCCACAATTAGCTAACTGGAAAACAACAAAGCTGCAACTTTACTGGAGGAGGTTTCTGCCTTTGAATATAGGTCTGAAAAAAATGTCACTTGAATAGTAAACAGGCTACACCCATGCAACTAGAGTGGCAAGCTCAGCAAAGTCTTGAGTGTGGGCGGCATATTCAATAAAGTTCACTACATGGTTCATGCTGTCCATTTTTTGACGTATTTCAGTCAACATAAAAGTCAAAATTTAGAAACAGGCAACACTTTGGCACAGCCAATGCTTGAAGTGTAAAAGGCTGAGAAAGTACCATGCCGAATATCAACAAGTATTCGAGGAAGACTTGCAATCTCTGCTCGGCATGCCACTGACATTGTGACTCCTTTTGACTGATCTACAACACCATTCACAAGTCTGCTCCTCTATTTAGGTTACTAGCTTGAAACCTTCTTTTTCCACTGAAGCTTTGCAATCTTAAATACTGTGAAATCTAAAAGCATTGAGAGTTCTAACTTTTCCAGCAGAGGGAAACAGCTTAAAATTCACCTCATAATTGCCATTGCATACATCATCCTTAGCATCTCCTCAGAGAGACTGAACTCCGGTGCAATGCCAGGCCTGCAGAAAGCATATAGCAATACGTTTCTCAAGCAAAGTGAAAAGTACTGTGACAATACAGAATAGTAAAATATATCAACAGGTTCAGTTTTTAAGTAGACTTAGTAGAAGCTCATGCATCTGATTTTACTACTGAGGATACACATACTTAGCAATTACTAAGCAAGAAGGCAAAAAAAGCAGAATGGGGCAGTCTGACCAAAAAAAAAACAATAATCATAGTCATGCATATGGATATAGAAGCTTCTCATACAAATCCGCACTTTGGTGCAGATTAGCATGCAAAAGAAGGAAGCAAATCGTTTAGACTTCAATAAGCATACATTATCTTAGGGTCACGATGATGGATACTGATAAGTTCTGCAGTAATTTCCACTGCAATTGGCACCCCTCCTTTGCTATGCCACGCTGCTATCTGCACTAGGGATGCCCTAAGCTTAGCCACTATGCTTGACGCCTTTTAGTGTTTTCCTTTAACTAAGCACAACAACAAATGAGCTGAACACATCAGAATAGAAAACTGCATTCATTTAAATTTATGATTGGAATGTAGCAAACCCGATCAAGAGCAGTTTTTATCCGGGAAGAGGAAACTGAAAATAACGCTGCACGAACACAATCCCATTCCTGCCAACTGCCCCAAGGCACCAGCCTCATCGTCATGCTACTGGACACAATACTGCAATTGCAGCCTGCCTTTCTTTGCTGCCTAAAACCACCTGCTAATTACGATCCGCCTTCCCCAGCAGACAGACTGTTGTGGCTGCTCAAATGCCAACACCATAAATAAGCATCCGCAAGCAAGAAAGTCTCGATCGCAATTCTCTCTGTTTAGTTGGGGCAAAACCCTAAAAAACCTAGATGAAAAACAAAGCACCAAAAGCACGCACAAGATCCGAAACTGACTTCACATGAAACACGAAGCTGAATTCTGTGGAGCTCAAAACACTAGATCGTTACAGACAATAATGTGCTAAAGAGACTTGAAAGCAACTAAAGGGGCCATTAATTCACCTGCCAAAGCTCCAAATCCTCTTAAGAACACGCAAGAACCAGAAGAGCTCAGCTTTCAGAGAACATAGAGAATCCAGCGGCATCAGCAAGCCCCTCTGGAGATAGAGCTGGGCAACAAGAGCTCTCTCTCTCTCTCTCGATCGATCGATCGATCGATCCAATAGCCATGATTTATACGAAGATTTAAGACAGCATTCCTTCAAGATACACCATTGCGCTTAGGGTTTGGGAAATCCAAACATGTGACGTCAGCCCTAGTGGGAATGGCTACAAGACACGGTTCAGTTTGTATTAGAGTGCACCCTCGATGATAAATGTTAGGCCCAGGGAGTAATAAAAAGTTAACTAATATAGAGGGTTAACAGTATAACAGATAAACCGAGTGAGAAAGAAAAATGAACGTATTTTAAAGGAACATATATGTAAGGAATAGGATATAAAATGCAAACATTAATTATGGAGAGAATCAAACAAAAATGTGACATCCTGCATTTGACGATTGGGGCCTGGGCTAGTATCTAACGGCTGGGGCGGTGTAATTTCTTGAAGGCGGGAGTAAATGCTGTTAACAAATAACAGTTAACATTTCTACTGTTTGTGTAAAATCTTTGGGAGTAGCCAAAAATTAAATAGCTAGGGTTAACATATATAGAGGTAACATATATAGAGAGTTCACTATAGCTTGATTTTCGTGGTTTATAGCAAAGGCAAAATTGATCTATTGATAGCCATGGAACAAGGGTTTTTGAATTGTGCAAGATTATTTGGTAATTTGAAATCAAAATACGAGGGATGATGGTCGGACCAATATGTTTCTGTGGTTTGACATTCGCAAGGACAAAATGAAGTGTTTGTCCATATTTGGCCTATTTGAGTTTGATAGTTGGTTGTTGCTTCAATGCGTGCAATTTGGAATTTATAAGACGACAATAGTTTGTTGAGTGTTTGGAAAGAGGTGGTGTTGCTTAATGCATTTATATTAAAATCGCCCAGTATTACAAATGGAATATTTGTTGGCAAGTTTTGAAGCAATTGTTGTAACGTTTCGAAAAAAGTTGAAAGGTTTTGTACCGTCGGCGGTCTGTAGAGAGCTGTGATGTGTATTGCATGTCTTGTGTGATTGTTAAAAGTAGCTATTATGAATTCAGAATTGTTTACGACGATTTCTTTGTGTGCATTCAATGTCAAAGAGGTATTGTATAACAATGACGAACCGTGTTTGCCAGGGCAAGTTATGGAATGAAAGTTTTGTTCGAAGTACTTTTCAGGATTTCTTTCATATGCTTCTTGTAAGCATAGTATGTGAGATGCCACAGGATTGTAATCTGCTATGATGTTTTTGTGATGTGCATGTAATGATCTATTGTTGAGTGTTTTTGCTTTGTTTTGTATGTTTGGAATAGTATTACACAAATTTGTAACGTCAGTAAACAGTGCATTTCTGCATGTATGTCATGATGAATGTGAAAATGTGCATTTCTTAGCGGTTGTAACAAATAAAGGTTTTGTTTTTTTTTTATTCTAGACAGTGCAGTATATGTTAGCCCATGTTGTTTAATTCCAGTGGGATCAAATGCCATCTTGTCAAGAGTGAGTCCTTGTGCTCGGTGTATTATACGTGTTGTAACTGCTTGGATTGGAAATTGTTTTCTAGTGAATCTATTGTTGATGTTTGGTCCGATATGAATTTCTTTAACAATTTGATATATTGGTGTCCATGTATGTTCAATATTTTCTGCGTACAAATGTCCGAGCTCGTGTCTTGTGCGTTTTCTGATTTTCGTGTTTGTAAATTGTACCCATATCACAGGTTCGTTACATTGTAGCATTGTATTTTCGAATAAGCCTTCTGCTCCGTTGACAAGACCATTTCAATGTCATAATTTCCAGCACATAATTCAACTACGATTCCTTTTTTTATTTTAATTTGCTCATGCAAAGCACTCATGAAAATAATACCGTTTTGCAATGAGTTCTTGATTGCAATGCATAAGTTGTGAAGTCTTTTGCAAGAAGGATGTATTCCATTCCTTTGGTTTGTTCGAAAACATGATTATTATGTCTATTTGTAAATTCATTTTTGAAAAATAGATGGAATTGTGATGAAGACATTGATAATTAATTTGTTCTGTGTCATTGCTTGTGTGTGTTCCATTCCTAAAACGATTAAGGATGGCAACAAACAGGTGGTCTTTTTGTCGCATCACTTGTTTTAGTTTGTAGCATTGGATTTTATCTCACCAAAAGTTGGATGTTGGAAGACCCATGAGTCATGCACTGGACCTACTTGGTAAAGGTCACCAGTAATGATAACGTCTAGGTTTCCAAAAAATGAGTCATGTCTATGTTTTATTTGTCTTAAGCGTTGATCAGCTTGCAAAAACAATCGGTTTCCAACCAAGGATATCTCGTCAATGACAAGTAGTTGTAGATGTTCATATGCTTTTGTCATGTGTCTAATTTATCACAAGGCAATGGTGCCATATCTTTTGTGCTTATTGGTATATTCAATGCAGAATGCAAAGTAGTCCCATCTATGTTAAATGCAGCTTTTCCTGTGAAGGCTGTTAGAAGGACTTTTGGTTTCCCTGGGATGATACCTATAAGACGATTGTACTATCGTATCAGTCCGGCCCCTCCTGTTAGGAAGAGATGCAAAGGTTTTGTTGGATTCAGTCTTTTTCTATGCATGCATTCATAGCAAATGTGCTTATGTTCTTGGTTCATTTGTTGGAGTTGTGCATAATAGGTTCCATTTGGAAGCATTTCAAGGTTTGGTTGTATTGTAAGGTTTAATTTTGCATGTGAAGGCATTTTTTGTGTAGATGGTAGATACATATCTTTTTGCAGATCATATATTTCAATTGGTGTTTCAGATCTTTCTATAGTGTTGAAGTTGTATTGGGTTGTATCTTTATTGGGTATAGTATTTAGTTCAATTTGATCCCAAACATCTTCATTTGCAGTTGAGTTTTCAAATAGGTGGTGATAGTTTCTAGAATTTTTTTGAATTTCCTTTTGGAGTCTGATGTAAGTTTGTTGCCAAGTTTCTTTTTCAAGTTGGATGGTTGTTGCAGATGTTTGGAATGGTACATATAACATTATTTGTTCTCTATAGTAGTTATCAGCGTCTCTATGTTTGTTGAACTTTACATGGTGTATGATGGAATCCGTTTTTGTACGAGTGAATTTACTATTCGTTATCATGTACTTTGATGCGATATCGCTAAACATAAATCTTCTAAATTTGTTGGTCTTTTATTGTATTTGTCTATGATAGATGATGCACTTTGTACTTCTATAGATTCAGAATCCATGTTTTGTAAACACATTTTGGTTTCAAAACAAATGTGTAATTATCTTCTGTGCATGTATTAATGAATATGACTTTTCCAGAGAGGTGTTGCAATGGAATCGATAGTGTAATAAAATCTGCCAATTGAGTTGGCATTTGTTGTGCGTTCAAAAATGCATTTCCTAGTTTCCTTATTTGGTTGTAGTCATTGGTAGAATTTTGAATATTATTTTTTATAATTTCATGTAAAACCGTAGTTATTGTATTATCCATTTTTGTCAGATACGATGTACAATAATAACTTGCAGCAACATATGGTTCTAAGATATATTGTATATCAGTGTTGGCTTGACGTGCAAGTGTTTTGAAATTGTTTGTTCTAATGTCTCGAGGTTCACGTTTTAAAAACAATGTTGGTTGTTGAATTGTTGATCGAATTGCATTGTGTTGCAAGTGTTTGTTTATCGAATGTGATATGTCTTGTAGCGCTTTAAATTCTTTTGCAAATTGCTCTTGTAAAGGCATCAATATAATTGTTCTTCTCATGGGAGGTTTTAGAAAGTGGAATCGACAAATAGAATGACCATTTTTTTTGCAAGTACTACGATGTTTGTGTGTTTGTATATCTCGCATGTTTTCAAGTAGACTTGTTTTGTCACATGTAATATATGTGTCAATGTAGGTTGTGATTTTATTTACAGAACTTGTGTACAACTGAGGACTATCTTTTATCCACAAAAGTGCATGATCATGCTCACTGCCTCTAGATTGGAATTCAGTTACAAATGCAAAATCTATTACTGAACCAAGAATGGAATGATCTTGCCGAATCAACTTTCGGAGGCAGTTGATTCAATGATTGTAATATCTTGCACAAGTTATAGGATCATGTCGAATTAGGTCTTGTATATTGGTTTCTTCTAAATGTAAGTGTGTATCTGAGTAATGAATATTTGCTAAGCTATGCAAACATATTACAAGTTCTGGCCAATGTGGCTCAGCACTTGTGAACGTTACAAATAATGTTGGTGGTCCTAGTTGTCTGATCATTGCAAATATGTCCATTTTTGTTTTGTCAAGATAATTGGGTGATGTGCATAACATTCCTAGATCTCTATATCCAATATCATATGCGGCAATTTTCGAAGTCTCAAGCATGTCTTTTATTTTCAGAGTACTTCCATAAGTTTTTCCTTTTCGTATACGAAACCAATTGGTTCAGTTTTTTGATGGTTTGTATTTTTTTTTCATTGATACATTTATTGGGAATAGAAATGGCGGCATTCTTTTAGCCTTCAAATATTTATAACAATTTCTACAAGTTCGGACAATATGTTCATTTGCATAATCGAAATGGTTTTGTTTTAAATGTTTTAAATAAAGGCTTATTTCTACTGGTAATTGCCTTGTTTGATGCTTGAAATTGAGTTTTTCACAACTGAGGCATACATGTATAGGTGTGTTTTTAATTTGTCGAAGGTACCTTTGTTGTTGCTTATTTTGAGCAACATTATGATTGGTACCTTGAGCAATATGGTAATGTGCAGATCGATTATTTGGGGGTTCGTTGTTTTGTCCTTTTAAGTACCATATATGTCGTTCAATTGCAGTTATTTCAATATGTGCATGTAAATCAATAATTGAACAAAATTGTTTTGCGATTTCAATACTAGAGAGATATCATGAATTAGTTGTAAAATTCGTTCACGATATAAAGTTGCCCATTCAAAACCATTTCTATTTTCAATATATGGTTGAATATATAGTCTTGGCATTATGCCATGACAATGTTGTGTGTTTTGTTTTCAAGTATTTGATGTGTCTTGTGACTTGTTTTGTAGTCAAACATTCGCTTGGAATTTTCATAGTTCTTAAACAAGAATATGCAATTTGCTCAATTTTCAAAGTATTATCAGCCGTTATTTTGAGTAATTCACGATTCATATGAGCATGCCAATGGAACTTTGTATGTCGTTTTCTTTTTTGGTTTATTGTTTTAGTGATTGGCATGATTTTCGTATTGTATTCAAAATTTGGCTTTTCATTAGCAATATCGACAATTGCTTGTTGAGTATTGCAAATAATCGTTTGAGAACTTGGTATTGAAGGCAAATATTGTTTGTTGCATCATACAATAATGTTATTGTTTTTGAAATACTAACATGACATGTTTTTATGCTATGCCATATTTCTTCGAGATTGTGACAAGACAATGATCAGATTGATGTTTAAAACAAGACAAGTCCAAGTGAGAAGAAATTTGTCGAGATATACACTAGTGTATGAAAATATTTTTGTTGCCAATGAATCGCAATTGGATCTCTTTTATCTAAACATGTTTCAAAATACTGTATAATTGCTTGGAAGCTGATTTCTTGTGGCCTACTTTGTGTTCTAGCGACATTGCCAAACTCTCAAAAAAGTTGTTTGCAGTAGCCATTTTTGTATTTGTTTAACAAACATGTATTGGAAAATGGAATTTTTTTGGATTTTCAAAAAGAGGTCTTAAAATATTCGATTGTTGAAAAACATATACATTGGCAAAAAAAAAAACTAATACAAATATTGTACAAGCTGATTTTAAAGAGAACAATATTATTTTGAACAGAAGATAACTACTTTGAACGCACTATGATAGAATCAAAGATATGATACAGGATTAGGACGAACTTACATTTGGAGCTTTTAATGTACTACAAATTTACACTTTATAGAGTTTAAGAGATTTGCTTTAAATTTAAATTTCCAAACCATGTAAGCTAAATTGTCAAAACATAGATCATATACGCACACATTGGAAATTGCCAAAGATGCAGTTTACTTGAAAACTTTGCATTCCCGAAGCAATAATGCAGGCACAAAGCAACTATGCAAAAATTGAAGCGATTTTTTAACATAATTGTTAAAAGATGGACAAGAATCTGTCAAATCAAGATCTGTAAGGAAAGCAGTTGTCGTAATTGGTAAAAATTGTATCGAAAGAACTTGAAACTTTTCATGCAATCAGATTTTTTCACTCGATAAGTTAAGGATATCAAATGAAGAATTAGGGTAGACAAATTTTTCAAAAAACCTTGCATTTACTACATCTTTGTAACAAACATGTATTCTGAAACAAGATTTTCTGGGTTTTCAAAAAGAGGTTTTAAATATTCAATTGTAGAAGGGCAATATACATTGAAAAAAAAGTAATACAGATATTGTAGAAATTGATTTACAAAAATGAATATTATTTTCAAGCGAAGATTATTACTTTGAACATATTATAATAAAATCAAAGATATGATACAAGATTAGGTTCGACTTATGTTTGTAACTTGTAAACTACAAATTTAGACTTACATAGTTTAAGAGATTTGCTTTAAACTTACATTTTCAAAG
Source organism: Diphasiastrum complanatum (assembly GCA_029204225.1). Taxonomy (NCBI): domain Eukaryota; kingdom Viridiplantae; phylum Streptophyta; class Lycopodiopsida; order Lycopodiales; family Lycopodiaceae; genus Diphasiastrum; species Diphasiastrum complanatum. The sequence continues at coordinate 34,222,700 of CM055100.1, forward strand.
CATATAAGCTAAATTGTCAAAAGATATAACATATACACACACATTTGCACAAATTGAAGCGGTAAGTAACCATTTTTATGGAATATTTCAACCATAACTTTTTATCTCACTCCAAGGTCTTGACTAGATCTAGAATTTCCTTCTAGGTCTCCTTACCAAATACATACAAACAAAAGTCCATTCTTTTGACAAAGATCTCGATGGAAAAAAGAAATACAAATCATTTTGAATCTCAAGAATGCATAGAACTAATTAAATTTTTCAAATGATACATCAACAATTCAAACTCGAAATTTTGAATGAATTTTGACCATTTGATCTTATAGCCTCTTAGGTCCATGTCATCATAGATGTGTTTAAATAATTATGACTCATCATCATGGTAAATCTAGATCCATAACAATGATATAACCAAATTTTCAAAGCATGAATGAAAAAAAAAAAAAGTTCATTCAAATATGTTGAGTATTTGGATCCGACTTTTTGCCCTCAAAAGCAATTGGTCTACCATCATGAGAAAGGTTTGCTCCTATGACATAGTCATTTTGTCTCAACAACATCTAATTTATTTGGATCCCTCGTTGCCAATGGGCATTATCTTTCTATGTGCTTTCATCTATTTGTACATTGATGGGTTTTCCCATCCTTTAATAATCAAACATGAGTTTGACAATAGAAAGTGCATGCAACAAGGAACATTTGATTTTCATGTCGAGTTTCACCATCATGTAGCCAACAATTTAAGGTTAAATTTGTTGCATTTGACTATACATAGTCATAGTTACATAAAGTGAAAGCCTAGTTACACTTGCCACAACCCTTAATCAAATGACTTGGGACTTAAATATGTCAACTGGACTATAATTTGATAATTTTTTGATAGCTACTTTGAACAACAATGTTCTTATTGAAGCTAGTAGTAAGGTTGAAGGTACGGTGAACTAGTGTGTGTGAAAATTCTAGTGTGTGTGTAAAAATTCAAAATAATCGTTCTAATGAGAAGAGACAAGATCATCGACAAATGAAGATCGATAGACATTTGGCAAACAAAGTTGACATGCACAAACATTTATCAATATGTCATTGAAGGATGCAATAATGATTTACATTAGTGATGCACAAAATCCAAGCGAAGCATGAGACATACCGAGGTCCTTATTTCTCTAATTATATGAACACATCAAGGATGTTATTGTTGACATTAAATAGCCTATATAATTCATTTCAGAGATAGGAATAGACAGACAAATCATCAAAAAGCACTCTCCAAGTTCACAGAGCAAATTGTGTTTCAAAACTTGAAACATTGTACATATAGAACTTCTTGTGGCAACTCATGCATGCCCCAAGTTGCCATTGACGAGACATGTGTATGGTCGATTGCCTTGTCATGAGTGCAACTGGTCCTAGTCACCTGACTAGACCCACAATACATAGACACTATGAGTCTAACTTGATTTTAACTCTCTCCCTAAAAGTAGACTCTACATATAGCTTAAATCTAAATTTCTCAAACTTTTCTCTAAGGAGTGGCTTAGTAAAAATGTTATTGTGAAATGTTCGATGATGCAACAGAGTGTCTAAACGATTCTCCCAAGAAGAAAACAATAAATTTTAAGGATCCAGCTTTCGATATTCAAACAAATTGCTAGATAATTAGATCATTCATTTAACTTAGTAGAATATCTTACGTAGGTGTTGTCCACAACCAAGAAGAATGCAACTAATTTAGGCGTCTATGACAATCATTCATTCTTTGTCAGATATTCTACGTTAACCTATGGAATAAAGGTATTTTTTATTTAGACAGAGAAACAACCGAGAGCATTAAGCATATGATTAACACATACATGGATTATAGAGAATTTATGAAGCTGCTGGAATACAATGATCAGATCACAAAAGGGAATCATGTGACCGATAAGGTTCACAGTAGTTATGTGCTAAGTGTTATGATCCCACTATGCTTCTTCGGTTGATCGAGGATGCAACTAACAGATGAATCAATCTCTCTATCATTTCATATTGCTCTCACTCTCTCTCAATAGATTCTGATTCTAATGATTCAGATAATCTATTGTGATTGATCGATTCTGTATCTTATTCTGATCCTACACTCTATCTCTATATATACAAAGTAGCAGAGTTTATCGTCTAATCAGTTGTTGTATGTAGTCAATAGGTGGACAATGATACTATATCTACATACAATAGCATGATCGAACAATGACATAGTCTACATCGAATTCAACAGATGAAACACTTCATTCTGAGTGGTACCATAATTATGGTCGATCCGATAGTTCAAGAGTTGATGGTTGGTAGTCAATAAGTGATAGTTCAAGTCGATTTGATAAGTGTTGTCTGAATCAAACTTGAATATTGAGTATTGGAGTCGAATGGTGTCGACTGCTCTGTCTTGAATTTACGTGTATTTTTGTAGACTATTGGGCTAATCACCACATACTCCCCAATCAATGTGAATTTTCTAGGCTCTCAGATGCATGATTGCAAGGAGGTTGTCAAATAGCTTCGCGGAAGTCACTTAGGTGTGATAAGGTGTTCAGAAGATTTAGCATGGTGAAAACTATATCACTTGGCTAGATTACTGGCTTGAATCTTATCATAGCAAGTCGTGAAATCAAGGCCTACGGAATGTCGTCTAGGCAAAGTCTTTGTGTTCTTCACTGATCATCAAGCACTGTTGTATCTCATCAACAAGACCTGCACTACAGGCCGTACTACTAGGTGGATCCTATTACTGCGAGAATTTGAGTTTAGGATCGTGGTTCGTAAGGGAGTTTAACATTTTCTAGCAGACCATCTATCCCGAATCCCTAACCTTCCTACCCCTGATCAAGGCATCAATGCAAATGCAATCCTTTTCCAAGTTGACTCTACACCTGTATGGAAAATTGATTATGTCAGACCTATTAGTCCTGCTGCTCAACACATAAAATCTCGTTTCATCATAGTAGCTACGGACTATTGCACCAAATAGGCTGAAGCAAGAGTTGTTTCCAATGTTGACGCTCGTTCTACCGCCAAATTTCTCTGTGTTGACATCTTTAGAGCCTATAAGAATCTGTTTACTAGTTCTTCCTTGTTTCTTGTTTACAAGAACTATTTTCTGCCTGTTTAGAGGCTTGTTGGCATTTCTTGAATGTTAGCTTCTTAGTTCAATGCCGAAACCAGGCAGAAGGGACTGATATCGATGTAATAAGTGTCCTACTTGTCAGAGGACAATCCAGGGAAGTCACTCTTGAACTAATGCACATGCATAAACAACCACTCATACATGCCAAAACGTTGAACCATAAAAGCAGTGTGCAGATCCGTTGAACAAACAATGAAATTCTACTTTTACTTTGCTGCAAAATGAACTAAAATCAGATCCTACAGTACGTTACTTGCATAAGTTGACAAAACAAGAAACAAGAACTAATCTACAGCATGTTAGAAGTCCAAGAATCAAGAAACTAACCAGTCTTTTAATTCTTGGACATCCCAAGAACATCAAGAACTAGAATGTTAGAGAATATGCAAGATTTATGCCACATTTCTAGCCTATTTAGTTTACTTGGATGCTGGCTCCTACATTAATCCACAAGAAAACATGAAATCTAATCCACAACTAGGAAAGCAAGAAAACTAATCCACTCTAAATCCACAATCACACACAATATGAATGGAAGGGCATGATCATAGGGGCATCACTCAAGAAAACCATCATGATCAAAGAGCTTAGTGTAGCATCAAACTCATGGGAAATCTTCTTATTATGCATGGAGTAGATACAATGCAAAAGGCTTCTCTACACAAAGAGGGAGTCTCTTAAATAAGCAAGAGAGCTTCTTAGGTGGCATCCTAGTGGAATTTTCACATTTCACAAATTACAAGTGGAATAATGCTCTCCACTAGTAGTCACCATCAAAAGGTGGCTCACTCTACTTTCTTTAAGAGGGGTCTACTTGCATTTATTACATTTGCCTAGAAATACTAGTTCCTACATGGTCATTCCATCTTTCGGGATTCACCATGAGGCTTACACAGTTCTTGCTTGTCATTACTACTAGTATTTTTTGGCTCTCATACTCGGCTCTCAGTCTTCGTTCATCTCGTCTTCTCAGAGACCTCCTCGGTCTAAGGTGAGAGGTGCTCTTGAGTTGCTCTGTCCGAGTATCTTGGGGATTCGTCAGAGTCAGCCAACACTCTATGAACAGGTTATAGTTCGTTTCGAATGTCCTATAGAGCTTATCAGTGATAGGGGTACACATTTCCTTAACTCTGTCATAGCAGATCTTCTTTCCAAATTTTTTGTGGTACATCGCAAAAGTTCCCCATACTATCCACGCTGCAATGGCCAGGCATAATCCACCAATAAAATCCTATGTGGAATTCTCACCAAAACTGTCAAATCTAGCCGATCAGATTGGGAACTCAAACTCCATGCTGCTCTTTGGGCTTATCGCATCACCCCGAAGCGAGCTACAGGCTTAACCCCTTTCCAGCTCACATATGGCCAAGAAGCCGTTATGTCTGTGGAATTCCATATCCCCTCCCTTTGAGTAGCCTATAACCTTGAGCTTGATACTCACCAGAATCTAGCAAACAGGTTATTCCATCTGGAGCAACTCTGTGAAACACGACAGATCAGCATCCATGCTCAACAAGTCCACAAACGATGACAAAAAGCATGGCATGATCGATCATTGAAACTTAGAGACTTTCAGGTTGGAGATAAGGTCCTGCTATAGTACGCCAAAGCCTTCAAAGGCAAACTGAAATTTTCTGGCCAAGGACCTTACGTCATTAAAAAATTCTTTGACTCTGGATATGTACAACTCCAAACCCTTCAAGGCGATATCCTCGACACTATGGTCAATGGGAGCCGACTGAGAAAGTACAATAAACTCTGTTTTTATCTTGTTATGTATTAGTAGTTTTATTTCCTACTGTTTTTCTTCCTTTTTTATTGCTTGCATGCTATTTTGACAACATTTTTGCTGTGCTTTCTTGTTCAAACCATCAAGATACTATCAGATCAGGTATACCAACAGTCTTCTCTGAGAAAACCACAAAAGTCATTAGTTTTAGAAGAAATTTTTTTCCAACATCTCACATAGAATTTGCCTGACCCCTTTTCTACAGAGCACGATTCATTTTTGGCTTCTGCGAATTCTGTCTCACAGAATTTTTTTTTTTAAATAGAAAAATGTAGTTTTATTCATCAGATATCCATTATTAGAATTCGTAGACAATTTGCTGGAGCTCAAAATAATCCTCACGATTTCTCTGCTATCTCTGTGAATTCTAATCAGACACATTTTTGCACTGTCAGACATTTTTTTCTCTTTTGGCATAAAAAAATCACTTACAAGAATTCGCAGGCCCTCAGAACGTTGTCTCAAAATTCGCGACCATCATTACCAATCTATCAGAATCTTCCAAAAAGTCAATTTTTACTCTCGCGAAACTAAAAAAAACCGATTTGTTGTTAGAAAGAACCTTTGTCAGTTCTCTTGATCTACTATCTAAGTAGGAATTCAGATCACTGTTTTGAATCTCTCTACTCCAGTATCTTATTGAGAGCCTATGGATCTCACAAATATTCTCACAAGATAAGTTATCTCATTTGTGGAGAATTTAATTTATCTAGTGGATGCTATTCTGCTACAGTATATGGTCTGTAGATGCTTGAGTACAGTTCTTCATTTGATTGGATCTCCAATTACCATAGGAGACAGACAAGTCTATTAAGATGAATGATTGCTATTATTTCTTGCATATGATGCTAGAAACAGGAGCGTCTAACTCAAAAGAGTATCTGGGATACTCAGAGTTGAGTTTTAATCATTCTATATCTTAATGATTCTCCTAGAGATTCTAGTTGAATGAATTATCATATCTTAGAATTGGATTTTAAGGGTAGTTGTACTTGGAAGCTTTTTATAAATTGTCTGCCAGAGTTAGTAGATAATTTCAGACTATAATTATAATTATTTTTCTTTAACTTTAATCTTCTAAGCTAGGGAATATTTCACTCAGTGTTCATGTAAGTGTTTTACATGAAGGTGATGTTACTAACTTGTGTTGAGTGTAACCTAGTTGAGAAATTTATTGCTTAGTATACTTTTTTCAAACTTGAGTTGTACTCCAGAACAGAGATTAATTGTTAGAAATAGGTTTATCTCTGAGTACTTGTTTCATATGGAAGTCAGACTAAGAATAATGTTTTCCTCGGTTAAAATTGTAAGTTAAAGGAACTATTCTCGTGATTCTTTCCTGTCTTGAGGAGCTTCTAAGGATAGAAGCAATTTAAGGAGGGAAGAATGTTTTGGCCATATTCGGTTAAGGACCTGGAATAGTCCTAATATGGTAGACCAGCCCTCCAGTACTCGAGATTATTGGTCACGCCATGATTTGATTCCATGTCAAGGCCTGTTTGTGACTAATTACCTTGAGAGGACCTAGACACTCTAATTGAGACATATGGAGTATTGCATGTCTATGTGACGGATATAGGCAGGTGGACTGCATGAAGAGATGTGATCTATTTATAGTTGACCTGCATGGGGATTGCATGGTTACATGCACAGGACTCTACTCTCTATATAATGAGGTGGGGATTCTCTCGTCGACATATCAAGTTAGGTTACCAGTTTCTCTCTTCTCCTCTTGCTTCACATGGCATGGCTTGGGGGCTACATCCAGGTTTGATCTAGGATTGGTTGGGAGGTCTGGCTCCATAGTCTCTCTTGTTGTGTTCTCCTATCCCCTTAGGGGCAATCTTGTAGGGCCTTTATAATTATATTTGGCATAAACAATTTGTTAGACTGTTTATGCATCTAGCATTCCATTGTAACGGGAGAGCTGTTCCTCAAATATTCCTGCTCTCTTCTCCATTTGCGTTCTCCATTCTCCCTTGTCCCATCATCTCCATCATCTTGATCTAAGAGTTTAGGTGGTTCTCGTCCTCGATAATGGCAAAACTTCTGAACCGCATATACCATTGCCAAGGCTTCACGTTCGGTAGTGGTATAATTGACTTCAGCAGGTATCAATTGTCAACTAAGAAAACGGATTGGGTTGTCCTCTTTTAATTCTCTCGATTGGGTGAGCACTGCTCCAATGGCATACTTGGATGCATCGGTATGCACATGGAATTCTTTAGAATAATCAGGAGCCCGGAGGATGGGTGCATTAGTAAGGGCTTTTTTGAGTTGATTAAAGACGACACGTTGTTCATCCGTCCATTTGCGAACTACAACTACTTTGTAGATTAAGCGTGCTTTGTTAGCGAAATCAAAAATAAAGCACCGATAGTAGTTGGCGTGGCCAAGGAAAGAGTAAACTTCACGTATTGTACGTGGTTCCGGTAGATTTTGAATGATAAGGATCTTTTCAGGGTCAGTGGCAATGTCATTTTGTGAGATAATATGTCCTAACACAATACCATGGGTTACCCAAATCTGGCATTTTTCTAAGAGAGATGCTGAAGCGTTGACATTGCATACAAAAAAAAATTCGAGCACAGACAGATGGCGTATTTCTTCGAAATGTGCTCCTAGATTGTCCAAGTAAACTTCTAAGGTATCGCCCATCTACTAAGAAAAGGTCGCTTGCATAACACGTTGGAAGGTGCTAGGAGCATTGCAGAGACCAAAGGGCATGACTTTCCAGCAGAAGGTTCACCATTCTATGGCAAAAGCGGTTTTGTGGATCATATTGTATCCGCTAAAGCCATCTAAGAAGGAGTAAGCCTCATCTCCTGCTAGATTTTCTAAAATGGAATTTTTGAAAGGTAATGGAAAATGATCATGTTAAGTTTCTTAAAATCAACACAGATTCAGAGTTTTCCATTTTTCTTGGGGACGATGACAATTGGGGAGACCCACTCAGTATGCTCAATAACATAAAGAACATTGTCTAGATCTACTTTTTTAGATGATCCTAGACATAAAGGAATGGATCCAACACCTACAATCTCACATTCTTGATCACTTGCTACTGCTTCAGCCCACAGTGCCCTTGGAGCTTTTGAATAGGCCATCATGCATCTGGCTACTTCCATTAGGGTCCTGTTCTTTCGTTCAGCAACGCCATTGTGCTGCGGTGTGTAGGCTACAGTTCTTCTGTGAATGATACCGCGATCATTGCAGAAGTCAATGAAGCGAGATATATTTGCCACCTCAATTCGTTCTGATCTGCTTCACCTTGTTGTCTTTACATCTCTATGTCCAATTCACATATTTTGTGAATTTATCGAGCGCTTCAAATTTATTCTGAATAAAATACACTCTGGCAAACTTGCTATAATCATCAATGAAGGTTATATAATATTTCGAAACCTCCTACTGAGATCACGTTGAATGGTCCACAGATGTCAGAATGCACTAGCTCCAGAATCTTGGTCGTTCTGTAGGAGTCTTTGACGAATGGAGTGCACGACATTTTGCCTTTTAAACATGCATCACAGGTGGTCGAACTGGTTGCATTCAAGATGTTGACCCTTGTTATTGCTCCATGATGATTTGTCTGGTAAAGTGCCATTGATTTCATGTGACAGAGTCTTATGTGCCACAGAGTGTCTAGCGAGTCGTCATGGGTCTGATGCATCTAATCTTCATGTAGGCGCACCTTCAGATGATATAGGTTGCCTTTCCTTTTGTCTTGAGCTATGAGAGTGCTGGTGATGGCGTCAATCACGTTGCATGCTTCATTAGAAAACGTCACTCGCATCCTGCATCTGCTATTCTTGCTACATAGAGCAAGTCTTGTTGTAGAGTAGGCACGAACAAAACATCTTCGAGTTGTCTGTCTCTATCGTTGGTGTTGAGCCATAGTGAACCAATATCGTTCACTTGATGTCTAGATCCATCTCCAAGAACTATGAATTCTGAGGGATCTGCACTTCTGAAATCAGACATGATTCATCTTGATGTCACGAAGTGTGAGGTGACTCCTGAATTTAGGATCACCTCATGTGTGTCAGACGGTGATGCTGCACACACATCTTCACAGATGTAGGCAGTCGAACAATTCTGTTTGTTCTTTCTTCGCCCATCTTTGAGCTCTTGGGCTCCTCGACATATGATGAACTATTGTTGTTCTCCTGTCTATTCTGTGCTGATTTGGTTCTGGCGGCAATCTATGGCTGTGTGACCCTTCTTATGGCAATGGATACACTCAATTTTGGGATTGAGCCAGCAAGTATCTACTGTATGCGCGTCTCTTCTGCATCTCACGCAGGTCTTCTTGTTTGTATCTTGTTGTTTTGACCTCTCTTTGGTCTTTCAGTTGCTCTTGCTGGTCCCCTCTACTTGTTGGTCATGATCCTACCTCTGATTCGTCTCCCTCTTAGGCTTGAATTGTTTCTTGGATTTTTCTCTGCTGCGTAGAGGGCCTGGTTAGAACCATCCTTGTGATCAAGGTGTTCTTTGGCCTTGACTTCCTCTCGAATCTCGACAATCGCCTTTTCGAGGTTCATGGAGGGATCTTTCACGAGCAGGGTTCGTGTCGTCTGGAAAGATCTGGGTAAGGCAGGTACGTGAGCTGCTTCTCAGCTGACACTGCATTCTCTGCTCCAGAGTTATGTAGATGATAGAAATAGATCCTCCATCTTTCTTACAAAAGAGGTGAGGTCTTTTCTATCCCACTGCAAATTCGTCAACTGATCTTCCAGCATCATGATCTGACTTCTTGATTTCGTCTGAAATCTGGTGAGAATGCATTCCACATCTCCTTGGCCTTGGAGAGTGTAGCCAGGTCAAGTGTGAGACTATCTTTGATGGAAGATGATAGCAAGGCTACTGCCTTGTCGTTTTTCTCCTTCCATTCGCATAGCTCTTTGCATGTTGTTGTAGGCATTTCTTCTGTGCCATCCACCCAGGGGAAGAGTCCTTTGCCCTTGAGTATTAATGATGTCTTAACTTTCCAGACTAAAAAGTTAGATCCTGAAGAATCAAGTATAGTGCAGATCTTGCTCTGCATGCTGCTGATCAAAGCCATTGCTTCCTGAAGTCTGTTTCTATGTTGGTTGTTTGTCTGAATGCTTGGCCTCCTGGATCTACTAGCTTCTTGGCTATGTTAGAATATGACAAGATAACATGCTCTGATACCACTAATGAGAGGAGAATTCGCGAAACAGTCGCGATCGCAGATCGCATTCCTCTTCCAGGACTCAGATGGAATTCAGATGCGACCGTTGGACAGTGCCAGCTGAGTCACTCCTACAGTCCTCCAGAGTGTACTCAGTCACTACTGATCTACGTTCACAAAATCAATACAGGATTCAACATAATTTCAACCAAAGTCCGGAATTCAAAAGAACAAGAAAAACTCAGACATACGAAATAAGCAGCATATGCATTCGCATTCAAGATCGAATACAATTAGAAAATTGTCTATATTGATTTCTCTTCTAAATTTTTTCAAGCACTGCATGCGAATTCACGCAGTGCGTTGGCGTGAGAGAAACACGGTTCTCTCACGAGTAATAGTCTCGCTTCACTAGCGGATAGTTGGATCTTCTAATCCTAGACACAGAGCTCTTCTCGCACGCAGGCGCAATTGATGTCTGTAATTCGTCTTGATTGCTTACTAGCACCAGACTTCTGTGTATATTACACTATGTGTATTCTATTCTGATCTATATGTCAAGTATAATCCAGTAGGTACAGTCTCTTTGTGTAGATCTAAGATTAGAGTGATTAAGCATCTACAACTAACCAGAGAATTACAAGAGTGGCAGATTAGCCACGACCTAGGGAGTATCTGCTAACGTCATGCCATTAGATCAGATTACTATACTTCTGGGTACTTGCATGATCTTTGGTGGTACTCCTTGGAGCGTGAGCGCTGAACGGGTTTCGTTTACCTCGTCTGCTTTCTTCTGTACTGGACCACAAAGGAATCTCATTCGTGGATCTTTTGTGTTCACGAACCGTTCGTATTCGTCTCCGTTGACTTTCGTGTTCGAGAAACTCTTCGTGTTTCGTGTCTCTAGATGTTTGAGTTCGCGAACATCTTCGTCAAGCGAAGGGCTGAAAGCTTGCAAGGCTTTATAATCAGAAACATTTTGCTTCTTTAGGTGAGATGCCTTTCATGTCTTTATAGGTCCAGGCAAATACATGTTGATATTTTCGCAGGAGCTTTTCAAGTCGTCTGCGTTGTTCGCGATTGAGATGAGCTCCGACGTGGACAAGATATTCGTTGGTTTCATTTGGCTCACTCAGGAAAAGGGTTATGGTTTGTGCAGGGCCTTCGTAGGGTGAATTACCAGTTGGCTCACGTTGAGCTTGGGATAATTGGATTGTGACATCCTCGATCGTATAGTCCTTAAAGTATGCGGGAACATCATGGGCTGGAGATTCGAGGGGGGGGGCCTTGTCTTTCTCTTGTCAGGATGGTGCTTGGAAATTTTTGGGGACTAGTGTAGGACTAGAGGCAATCTCAAGAACTTCCCGAACAATGGTGAGGTCACACGGCGGTTGAATTTGAAGTGATTTTTTCATTTTCTCTTTCATAGTATGACCACGTTGTTGAGGTTTTGGGAGTTGAGAGTGTGTGGATGAGGGACAGTTGGTATGCCATGGAGGATCTCATCATCAATTTGAAAGGGCGTTTGGGACGGTAGAATTTTGTCTCAGGCTTTTCAATTGCAACCTTGGCAACTGGTTCCACCTTGGAAGCATGTTGCGGATAGGTCCTAAGTGCGAGTGCCTCCATATAGTTGAGGATCTGAATATCAAAAATGTCCATATCTTCTGGGCAATTCTGAATTCGTAAGACATTCTCATCATCAATGAATAAATCGTCTGATTCATTAGTAGGTAGCCATGCAACATTTAGCAGTTCATCATAATGTGGAAGAATATCAATAAAATTGATATTGAGGTAGGTGTATCCAGATCAGGTAATTGGTCGTGATCGATCGGGAGTGGAGAAGTACAATTATCCTAATGTTGAGCATAGTAATTGGCATTCACACAATCAATGGTAGCTAGATTGTGACTCCAGTTTATGATATCAGTAGATTTAACATAATGACCTTTTTCGTGGTTGGACTGGTATGGCTCAAATACTGAGTTGGTGGTTGAGGACCCTTCATCATGGATGCGTGTAGGTTTGAGTTTACCCGTTGAATCAATGGTGACAGAACTGTCACGATTTTCAAAAGTAACTCGACCTTTGCTCCAGACATGAACGACTCTTGCATTGGTGAGCCACGGACGACCAAGTAGTAATTCATAAGAATAGACATTATTAGATATCAAGTACTACGAGATCGACAGAAAACTTGAGACCTCCTAGTTTGATCAGCACGTGCGGAAGAAAATTGGTAAGTCGGACCACACTTTGATCGGCCATCCGAAGCTGACAAATGGATTTGGCTAGCTTGTCTTTCGGATTCCATTCCATCATGAGGGATGTGGAAATGATATTAACCCCAGAGCCTCCATCGAGTATTGCTAGAACTTCACGGGATTGATGATGGGTAGCTGGGATTTTGATGTTGCCTCGTTCGTTGAGTGGATTTGTTAGATGTAAGGGCATTTCAGGCAACGGTCAGTAGTGGTGGTGTTATTGGATTGGATCTGTTGTTTTCATTGGCCAACATGCTTCCAGAGTACATGGAAAGGAAGAGTGACATTGGCTTGGAGTAAATCTCCCCAAACTTCAGTACCTTCAAGGGTTTTGCTTTCAAAGGGCTTGTGAGGTACATTATGGGAAGAGGAAGATTGTTGGTCGGCATTGCGGATTTGCTAACGATACTGATGATGCAGCCAAATTTTTTCAGATGGGTGAGGGTAAATTATCGGGGTTGAATCTTCACTTGGAAGAACAGCCTATGGTTGAGTTTTGTTGGGTGCAAGTGTAGGGGCTTGGCATTGGATTTGTGCCCGAGTCAAGACCCAAGCAGGATGTGTTTCGATGGGTAAGGTTTCTACTTGCACTAAACAGACAGGAGCGGCTGGCTTAGATCGGGATGGGCAGTCCTTCACGTGATGTTAAATATCATAGTTTTCATAAGCTGGAGGAAAGCGGAGTTTATCTAGGCAGCAAATACTAGGATGTTTACTTGCACAGATAAAACATCCTCGTATTGCGGGTAGTTGATGTGCGACAAAGACAGCTTGGTTTGGATTGTAAGCTTGGGCATTGAGATCCACTTGTTGAGCATTAGAACCATAGGTATAGTATAATAAACAACCGTTTCAGTAGAGTACTGTGGTTGAGTATTGTCTTCCACATAGTAGGTGGCCGGATCGATGGGTTTCGGATCAAGATAAGAACAGCGTTTTGTGGGGTAGGTTGGTTAACAACAAATTGTTGATGTGGGAATGGGTATTGATTTGGTGCAGGTGGTTGTGGTTGGTAAACCCCTGGTCGTGGCACAGGTTGTTGTGGCGGGTAAGGGCGGTATGCTCGATAGATAGTGGGTCTGGTGGCTGTTGGAAAATGATTTCGCAGTTGAGGACATTCATTAGCAGTGTGATGCTATGAGCAGATTGGACACCAGACATTTTCCCTTGCTGGAAAGTATTTCTCAGCAATCTGTTTCATGGCGGTTTGAAAATCGATAGTGAGTTTATCCATATGAGATTGTTGAGCTTTTTGTCAGGTTTGCATTTGATGTAGAAGTTTAGAAGACTGAGCAATATTATCAGACTTCGGGTGATTAGGAGGGTTCGGATTCTTAGATTTCTTTTCACGATGGTCAAAGTCATCGTCGGAACCTTCGTCTTCTTCACGGATAGCATCGATCATCACATCTTTAAATTGATCTTAAAGGTCAACTGGTTTGAGTTCACAGCGGATGTTTTTAGGCAATCCGACTAAGAACATTTTTATGGCCATATGTTTGGTGATATTTTCATCAACACATTCTACTTTGAGACGTTTAAAACACTCAATGTAGTTTCGAACAGACTCTTTGCGACACATCTTGATGTGGGTAATTTGAATGAACGGGCTCTGAGTCAGTTTAAATGGTTTGAAACGCCCTCCTCATCTTGTTCATTGTGTCTAGCTGCACTATTGTTCTCGTACATATCATCCAACATGTCTCCTATGACTTCAAATTCAACATTCAATGGAAGCTCATTTTCATCGTTGGAACTTGTTTGCGAAGAAGTAGATCTAGATGAGCTAGATTCAGATGCATTAGTCTCTTAATTAATGCGCTCATCAATTTTCATCATCTCTTTTAAGCCTTGACGTAGACGACGAGATAATTGCTTTATATGAGGACCGTTGTATTGCATTTGTCGTCTACGTCGACCATTACGAGGATTATTGTCTCCAACACTAAATGAGGATGAAGAATCCTATATATCAAAATAACAAGAAGTAGGTTGAAACAATGCTTGATAAACATTCCTCCCAATACTTGATAGATCTAAATGTTGCATATGAATATAAATTACCTCTTAGTTTAAAAAGTATGAACATACCAATGTATCTATTAGATAGATTTGTCTTTTCAACTTGTTAACATTCAATGAACTCAAATAATTGCACGCTTCTACATATTTACATATTTATGAATTTCACATTCATTAGTTTTCACTTATTATCTTATGTAAACATCTAGGAAATGACGAATAATGTTTGACGAATAATGCTCCTAACATTTGACATATTTAATGACACAAACCAAATACAATCAAGATACATGGATTATACATCTCTACATATCAACAAAATTTAACTCTTCACATTTGATTTCTTTTCTTTTGCAAACATTTGGGTAGAGTACGGTTGAAACTATACTCGATGAACAATCCCTCCCCAAATCTGATAGATCTAGTGGCACAGACCAATACATAAGTGCCCTTTACATTCCTAGTAAAATATTCTTCTTTTCCATTGGTGCATTCTTCAAAATCACAATTCATCAATAGAGGGTGGCCAATGGAACTATTTATATATGCAGCAATGTTTCCATGTACATCTGGACGTCCATCAATGTATGTACGATTTGCCCTTGAGATGTTGCCTCCTTGCATGCGTTGCTCCTCTAAAGAACAAGCATTTGAATTCAAGCCATATACTTGCATCTTCCATTGGTGACGACACAAAGCATGCCAATCACCTCAATTGTATTGAGGTCCTGCATATGGCATCAATGTGACAACACTATTTAAAGGGACCTCAATACTACTCAATGCAAAAAGGCCCAAACCAGCCTCAACAAAGTGTTCACTAGGCATGATCATGTGCATTCGACCCAAATACATCAATGGTGTTCCATTTAATGGTAATGGTAATTGGAGTGGCCAACATGAATATCTACTTGTTATGAAAGTTTTTACTAATGGTTGCAAGCTAGGTGGAAGAGTGCGTAGTAATTTGCAATTATCTTTCAAACTAGTCATAATACGTCCAAGGCATGTTCTCTTTTTTAAAGGGGTGGTCAAGTTTGTGGAATCCACGTGGAGTATTGTGGAGGACTCATGTGCAACATCTAGGATAGGTGTGGTTGGGTGGTAAGAACGTTCTAGAGACTTGGAGACATGGATTGAATCACAAGGCATTGATGAACTAATTATATCATGCAAGGGTTCATCATCAACAAGAGCATCGTCTAGGGCCAATGATGATCCAAAATCAATATTCATGTGATTTATCCTATTAATAATATTCTCGATCTCTCTTTCAACTCTTTTTCTTGAAACCAACTTATGTTCCTTCTTCTACAAAAGTTGAAAATGTTAGATGTATCAGTCTCTCTCTCTCTCTCTCTCTCTCTCTCTCTCTCTCTCTCTCTCTCTCTCTCTCTCTCTCTCTCTCTCTCTCTCTCAAGCATGAAACATAAATTAATATATAACACAAATCGTAAACCAGTAGCATGAAACACACACACACAAACACATGCAAGTAATTTTGGAAGACATGACCGCCGCGGAGTACAAACAAGGTTATGATCATGGATATGCCGGCCTTAAGGCTTTTGTGGAATTCCATGGATTGTTTTCAATCGTAAACTCTTAACCTTTATTGTTTTGTGATTGTTTACTTTGTGGTTTACAAGTGAGTTAAATCTCAATTTAATTAAATCTTTGATTCTATTTTGTAGAGAGGCTCTACAACTTCAAGTGTTCATGATGTGGAAGAAAATGTGGAAAATGTGGAAGAGAACGTGAATGAGAGCGAAGGGGAGTTTGAAGATGTGAACACCAACGTACACTTACAAGATGAAGGAGGCGAGGAGGGAGGAAGTGACGATGAGTAGAGGTTTTTAAAGTAAATGTAAGGCAATTGTAGAAGCCAATGTAGGAAGAGAGAATTTATTCTCTAATCAATGTACTTTTTTTCAAAATCAATCAATATAATGTTTTGGCATCACATCATTCTTGCAAAATTTTTGAATGCATATATATTTTATTCATGAATGCAAATGTATAGTCTATTGAATGCACATCTATTGAATGCACATCTATTGATTGCAAATGTATCTATTGATGTATTCAATGCAATGTATAGTCTATTTAATGCACATCTATGCAATGCAAATGTATCTATTGATGAATTCAATGCAATGTATCTATTTTAGCACATGATTTGCATGCTAGAATGCACAATAGAAAGTAATGTAAAGCACAATGGAAAGTAATGGAAACCACAATATAATGCATCAATAGATAACACATTAAGTTATCAACTAAATATCAAATGAATCAAAATAAATGTGAATTTACCTTTACTATTGTCTCTCCATTGTTTTGCAATCTTTGCTTTTCCTTTTGCATGCACTTGATCTTTGAATCCTTTGCAATGAAAGTTCTTTTTTCATTTTTCATATCCAAACCTACATCACAAACAAAAAAGATCTTAAAACTTATGATCACAAAACACATACTATTAACATCCATCAATGAACTAAAAATCCTAAACACTATCAATCTGCTCACTCACATTCATCTTCATCTCATTCTCACTCCCATCTATACTCTCTTTTTCTCTCTCTCACACAACACAAAAAAAAGGAAGTCACCTCTAGTTTAGGAGCGAACCACATTTTGGTTCGCGCCAAATGTTTTTTTTTTTGTCAAAAAATTTTGCGTGGATTATTCACGCGTGGATCAGAAACTTATCTGCGTGGATACCTCGTGGATATAAAAAACAATTTATCCACGTGGTATCCACAGCCTCAACTCTCTGGATTTCGCGTGGATAAAGCAAATTTCACGTGGATAATTATCCACGCGAAAGCCGAGCCTTCTTTATTTAAATGAATAATCCACGCATTTTAAATTTCACGACATCCAGCCGATCTGCTGCCGGAAATGACATTTGCGTGGAACATCCACGCGTGGATAATCCACGCGCTCGTATCCACGCGCATATCCACGCCCATCCACGGCTATATCCACATGAAAAAAAATTTGTCCGCGCGTCCTCCTTTGTATTGTGCATGGATATTTGCGTGGATATTTGCTATATGTGTTCTTGTTTCACGAGCATTCTTGCTCCTCTTCTTTTGCTTTCAAGTTTTATAGGTTTTCTAATCTAGTGTTTAGTGCTCTTGCTTGCTATTGCTCTTCTAAACTCTACAGATCTTGCTTTCTTGCTTTTGGTTGCTCTTCATTGCTAGTGATCTTGCTCTTGCTATTGCTTGCTCTATTGATCTTGCTTGGTATTGATCTTGCTTGTTCTTTCTTACTATTAATCTATTGATTTCTTGTCATTGCTTACTCTTCTAATCTAAAAGTCTTCAATACTCTTTCACTCCCATTTTTCACTACTTTCTAACTTTTAAAGTCTTTCTTCAAGTGGTAGGTCAAGTGGAAGGTCGTGGATAAGGTCGTGCAAGATGCAAAGCAACAGGTGCAGTTGCTAAAGGGTCAATTATAGATGGACGAACAAGATCACATGCGGCTTCAAGGTGAATTGGATGCGACCGCCCTTAAATGTGATGTGTATCTTCAAACACAAATACCAAATCATTCGGTCACACCGACGGAGATTGCGTATTTGTTCAAGAAAGTGGAGACATACAAAGTGGCCCTTCAGGGATTTCAAGGCCACTTTGACAAGTTCAAAGGAGCAACTTCAACCAAGTTGGCAAAGGCTAAGGAGACCATCACCACCTATGAAAAAGTAGCCGCTCAAGTGTTGGAAGCTGAACGACAAATCCCCGTACCGGTCATGCCGCAATTCTCCCCTCCGCGCCAAGAAGCTGTACCAATGGATATAGGGGTAGATTCGATCATGGACCAGGGGGGAGCTCCAGATATCGCCGAACCACCGCCAATCTTACCGGCAGTACAAGCAGGTCCATCCTCATCAAGGACCACACCTCTATTCAGAAGGCCCATCAACGTCAAGGACCAGATCCAGACCTTCTTAAAGCAACATCCGCATGAGTCCTCGCGTGGTGGATGGGTTCGCACCTGAAAATCGTGAATACACTGGAGAAATAATGTTTGAGACCTTCAATGTTCCTGGACTTTATATTGCGGTGCACGCAGTGCTTGCCCTCGCTGCTGGCTATACGACGTCAAATGTAGGCTGCTATTCAACCTGTAATCTCTTTGTACAACGAAGTTAATGAAGTTTCTTCAAGGGCTGAATATCGAATATCTTGTTAGACTGATGTCACTCTGATTGGTTTCATGATTCTTCTGTCTCTAGCCCTTGATACAAAATAGGATCAAGGCACTCCAGGGCTTTGTAAGAAATAAGAGTATAAATCCTGCAAAATAATGGACTCAGAAACTTCTAAGATGCTTTTTGGAATTATCAACCTGTGGCATCACATTCGATTCCACACAGAATCGAATGTGGAAGAATGAGAAACTTCCTAAAATGCCTCTTGGTTTCCAAGGGGAGGTTCGAACTTGGGACCAAAGAAACTTTGGATGTCAAGCTGTACAACTTAGCCAACCCCGATGGGTAATTCCTAAAATGAAAGAACGTGTACATAAACGTTGCCAAGATCACCCCAGAGAAGATTAGAAGTTCACAGCTTTACGTTATTGAATACTTTATTGAAGAGAGAGATACCAAATGAAGGCACAGCATACTGTCATCAATGTCTACACAAATTCTAGGTGTACCCAAGTCTAAGCAATAATTATCGGACATATTTCCACCATTAAGTAGATGCCTAATTTTGGAGCTCCAGCCGTCTGATAGTAGCTTGGTTCAGACCCCTAGGCCCTAAGAACTGCAAACCTTGTACTTGTGGGTTAATTTAAGGACCTTACAGCCATATAACAACTATCACATACAATGAAATACATGGCACCAAGATCACACCAAGAGGAGCATTGCCAAAGTTGGATTTCATACTCTCTCACATTGTTCAAGAGTGGAGTAGAGTTCTACATTTCAAACCATTTGAACGTGGAGGGTTGTGTATAGAACATTGTGTACAGGTGCATTCTGTACTTTCAAATCTAGTTAGAAATTTGTGAAAATTTTTACAAAGATAATATTTTTAAAAACAATTCTGCAATAAATATCATAAAAGGTTTTGTTTGACACACTCGGGTTGTTCCCCTTGCTTTCTGAACAAAACATTCGGAACAAGATTGCCTATGAAACTTTGTACCAAAGGATGCCATCAAAGTTCATATATTATATCGATGAGTCTTTGGGAGTCCTTGACATGTCATTGCAATGAACATCCATATCTTAAATGGTTGTTTGACTTGGAAATAGTTTATCAATGTTCATGAGCCTATGTTTTTTTTTTTTTTTTCAGTTTCTTCAAATCTATTTAAAATTTTTGGACTCCAGCTTCTATAAATATTTCTTTATGTGAAGCAATTGAATTGTTTTTTGATAGAAGCTAGTTATTTTTCCCAAGAACTTTCAATTTGTTCCCTGGCAACCAAAATGATTAAAACGGATGCAGTGAAAGAGACTTACAATTTTCATACCTATCCAGGTTTTTTTGTGTATACTATATTGCATTTTTAATTGAATAGATTGACTCATTTCATTCAGTCTAATTTGAACCTTATGCTTGCATTGTAGTGTGAAATGACTGGGGTAGTAGTGGATGCTGGGGAAGGGGTGACACATGTGGTTCCTGTGGCTGATGGCTGTGATGGGGAGCAGCATTAAGTCTATACCAATTGCTGGTCAGGACATAACGTCTTTTGTGCAACAATTATTGAGAGTAAGTTGCAATTTCCGACCCAATAGGTGAATCATATTTAAACTGTTCTGTTGTCTTTGTGTTTGTAGATAACTTTCGCTTTCTAGTGGCATTCAAATAACGTTTGTGCTCCTATGCTCTTTTGCTTTTAGTTTAGTTTACCTTCATAATTGGCTTGAGCGGTACTTCTTTTTCTTTGTACTCTGGAATATTTGCGGAAAAAGTCCAAGAGAGAAATCAATTCAGCCAATTATTCGGTAGTACGAAAGTGAAGCTAATTTAATTATCTTGTAAATACTCAAAGGACATCATGCATTCCTTTTTTGAGTGAGTTCCTGGAAAAGGTAGAAAGTCCATGCCTTGAACAATTTTAAAACATGAGTTCACTTTTTTCCTTATCCTAAAATTTTGGCTTCAATACATGATTGGATACTCAGTGCTTCATTATGCCAAGATTTTCAGCTCTCAAGTTATTTTGCAAAACTGGATAGATTTCCAGTCTAAGACTATGTGGTGGACCTGTAAAGTTAAAAATTGCACATATTCTCTGTGTTGGTCATGTCCTAGAGTTAATATCAAGTTATCAACATACTTAATCCTAGACATATTAAGGGCTATTATACAGGTTTTTATGTTAGCTATCTAAACATCCAAAATATTATGTGGATATAAGCATTCAAGGCTATTGGGCTTTATTATTCCCTCTCAGTGGCTATTGAAATTTATTCCCTCAAGGCTAGTGGCCACCTCTGATTTGCACTTTTTTAACTCTGATTTGCACACCCTCATTATATGTAAAGCTCAAATCCTATGTATAGGACTTTTTCCCTCTCCTTTTCTCTCTCTCTCTCTCTCTCTCTCTCTCTCTCTCTCTCTCTCTCTCTCTCTCTCTCTCTCTCTCTCTCTCTCTCTCTCTCTCTCTCTCTCTCTCTCTCTCTCTCTCTCTCTCTCTCTCTCTCTCTCTCTCTCTATTGCACTCATGGTATAGGAGATGTTCTTACATATGCTCCCATTGATACCCCACACTCAAAGTTCCCCACAGCACAGGTGCCATGCTGTGCCGTGGGGCCTGGGTGCCATAGCAGGTGCCGTACCACGGCACGTGCCGTGGTATGGCACCTTTTTTTTTTCTTTTCTTTTTTTTTTTAGTCATTAAAAAATGACTAAAAAAAATTTATATAAAAAAAAAAAAACAGGTGCCGTGAAGTTCCACGGCACCTGGAGCTTTGCCCACACTTGAGATTTACTTTTCATCTTATATGCCTTTGGCATGGAAAAGACATTAATAAGGTTCTCTCTCTCTCTACATGTCTTCTCTTCCACTCCTCCCTTATTATCTTCTTCTCTTCGTCTCTCTCACTCCCTATCACTCTCTTTTTACCATAAGCATATCACTCTCTTTTCACCATAAGCATGAATGTTGCATTATTTCGTGCAGATAGCTTAGATGTAAAGTAGTATTTAATGTCTTTACTTAGTTTTGTTTTGGATCTTAGCTTTTTTCAGTTATAATGGTCTTCATGTATGTGACACGAGACACTAACAATCTGAGCATCGTTCTTGCAAGCTCTCCATAGCTTGCAAAGAATCTTCATATACTGATGAGCTTGTCTATATGATTGATGTTTTTTTTTATAGGAACGGGGAGAGCCTATTCCTCCTGAGGACTCTTTTGACGTGGCAAGGAGAATCAAAGAAGCTTATGGTTATACTTGTGCTGACATTGTGAAGGTAGTTTGCCTCTTATAGTCAAGTATGCTAATCTGCCTGTTGATCCTTCAAAGCAAGTGGGACCTTTTCATTAGCTCTTGCAATTTTATGACACTGGTTTCACTCTTGTTCAAGCTTGTCTTTCAATTTGCTGATATGTTCATTGGCTGTGTTCGTTGGTCATAGCAAATTAGCCGTACATTTATAAATTGGATATAACAAATTTTAACATCTTAAAATACTTAGCTCCACCCAAACGATCAGCTAGATCGTCCATCCTAGGCAGAGGATACTTGTTCTTAATGGTAACCTTATTCAACCCCTTGTAGTCTACGCACATCCGGAAAGTACCATCCTTCTTCGAACCGGTGCACCCCATGGCGACTTACTAGGTTGAATGTGACCCATTCAAAGATACTCCTCAATTTGCCGAGTCGCTTCCTCCTCTTCCTTCAGACTAAACCGATAAGGTTGTTGGAAGATAGGTTGACTGACCGGAACTAATTCTATCTTATGATCTACTGACCTAGACGGATATAGACCATGCGGAAGTTCACTAGGAAAAACATCACCAAACCCTTGCTTTGAATCTACTAACGATTGTTATCTTCATGTTCATGATTTAAATTACAATACTGACTTCCATCGTTCACAATGAAATTACCATCAATAACTGATTTAGTACTATCATTCACATCTGAAGACTCAGAAACAATTCCACTTAAGCAAGATTTTAAAACAAGATAATAACAACCAAAATTGTAAGCTTCCTTTATTAATTCCACCGATGTAACCATCAAAAATTGAGTTCTAGCATCATCACCAAAAATGGATACTACTTTACCACTAGAATCCATGAATTGTAATTCATGCTTTTTAAAATCAATGTGCAAACTATCAGATTTGCTAAAGAACCACAACCTAAAATTACGTCCGATTGGCCCGGGTTTAGAACATGGAAATTAACTTTCTCAACGTGGCCTTGAAGATCTAGCTTCAACTCTGGAACCATTACATCAAAAACTTCTATATCTGCACCTGATGCAAGCTTAACCACATATCTATGGTCACTTGGCTTGGTAGGTACCTGGAGTTTCTGCACAAGTCAAGAATTAATAAAGTTATGAGTACTGTCTAAATCAAACAATACATTCACATCTTTCCCTAACTTGCCCCTTACATGAAACAAATTGTGAGGACCAAAAGACAATGTAGTGAATTGACATTCACAAGTACTATTAGTAACATCAATTTCCATCTTACCTACTGGCAAATCAATTGTCGAAATATTGGATGAGAACTTGTTCTTTAACGGGCACTCTTTAGCCATATGGCCCGCCTTGCCATAATTAAAACATAGCCCTTGTTTAAAGGCATCTCTGACTGATGACTTAGGTTTTTTCTTCAATTTTTGCCCTGATTTGGATTTCTGATAAGCCATTCCTTGAAGTTCATCAAAAAAAAGTTTGACTTCTTCCGTGGTCGAAAATGTTGAGCCTTTTTCCTGCCCCCATTTCCTAGAAGCAACCATCGTCCGATCGCATACTCATGCAATCCAAATGGCATCCTCCAACGAGTTCAAAGAATTGTGCTTGCATTCATTTTGAAAATCTGCTAGCAATCCATTCACAAATTGACACTCTGCGTACTTTTTGGAAAATATAGCACTTTAATCAGGAGGTCCATGAACTCTTGGACGTATGTGTCCAAGTCACGCGACCCCATCTTGAGCTCAACGAAATGCCAATACGAGTCCCTCTCATCCACAGTCATAATGCTTTCAAGAATACCTCCCGAAAAGCATCCCAAGTGACTGGCTTAGGATCTAGGTCTTGCCACCACGACATGGCTTTACCTTCCAAAAAAATCATGCATTATCGCACTATTATCGTTCCTATAAGGTACGCATGTGATACTTTTCAGAGATTTGTCTATGATCAGTGAAGTACATTTTGAGCAAAATCTCTACTAATTAATAATAGATGTTGATATTGAAGATAATTTAAATTTATAATAACGGATGGTTTTAGGCTCACTTCATATGCTAGTTGTTGAACTAGTTCCCTTATGTATACTTCGTGAATGTGTAAATGGTGACACACAAGCCAAAGTAGGGGACATAAGAGATTACATGATTCTCACTACCAAATATAGAAGTGACTAGCATCTTGCATGTACATAGAATTGGCTAGTAAAAATTTAATCTATGAGAGAAATACATGCATATAAATACAAACAGCCTTGATAAAATGTTATGTAGTTAAAATATACGAATTATACCCTATAGACTGTTTAATTTTGTGTTATTTTATCATATGAGGTAGACAATGGTTCGTGGTCATAAATCATAATCAATATGCAATTGAGAAATCAAACTAGGAAAAAAAATTGATTATATGCTTAGAACTAAATAGCTTCTAAAAGATTTTGAATGCAAACATTTATCGATTTACGTAATACTATTAACTTGGAAAAAGCTACACAAATATGATATTTTGTTCGAGGTTATTACTAATAGAGCTACAATGTGATGATAATGTGTTTGATTAAGTCTTATTGAGATTCTAGTAGGACCTCACAGAATCCTATACCTCATTCCTCCCGTGTACCTTGTCCATGATGCGGACATTTATATATGTTGGGTGCGGGCCTTTCCAGGCATCAAAATGCTTGTACTGCCTTCCAACAACGAGTTTCCCTTTTAGAATCAACCTAAACCCCTCATCCTACTCCACTTTCTCCTCCTGACTCAAGTTGGGCTTGGGCTCGCAATCTTGATATTTTTGGCTCCTTTTATCTTGGTTTTCCTTGACCACACCTTTATGCCTACATTCATATGGCCCTTCACCTTGACGTTCAAAGAGCTCTTCGACTACCTTTGACCCGTTTAGCTACCAACCCTTCTGATATTGCGGCTTGGCATATTGTTTTGCTCTTTCCCCTTTGGTGTTTGCCTCTTCCTCCTAGAGGTGGTGAAGCAAGTCATCGGAAAACATGTAACAGAATTCGGCGTTTCATGTCAGGTGATTGGAAAAATTTACAAGAGGAACTTTTTGTTCGTTGCAATGCACTTGCAGCAAAACGGGACTTTAATTCAGGCTCCAACTCGGGATCCATTTCTATTCATAGTCGTCTATGTCATTGTGTTTTGCTTGGACAAGCTGGTGAATTTTCTCTTGCTGCACATGCTCTTGCTCCATCAATTTCAACAACACCTTCTTCTACAACTATTCAGGCATCAGAACAACATCATCCCCATGCTAGTGATACTCTTCCTTTATTTGGAAGACTTTCAGCCTGACTTCAATCTTCAACTTGCAGAAGCTCATTCTATGAAAGCTTTTCTGCGTAGTCCTCACCTCTCAGCTGGTGGACCATCAGGAATTGGTTTTTGAACATCTACGTGCTTGTTTTTCACCACAAGATTCTACTAGTCTCTTTGATCTTCTCTTCGAGGTGTGCTCTTTCATTGCATCTGGGCAAACCCCGCCTTCAGTTGTTCTTTTTTAGCTGTTGCTCGTCTTTTAGCATTGGATAAAGCTTCTGGTGGTGTGCGTCCAATTGTAGTGGGGGAATCTATATACAAGTTGGTGGTAAGGGCACTATGTTTCCAGTTTCGAGAAGCATTTCATGCTCATATTTTTTCATTTCAATTTGGGTGTGCTACTCCTGGAGGTTGTGAGACATTCGTTCATGCTTTATGCACTATTTTGGATAATCATCCTGACTGGGTAGTATTGCAAGTTGATGTTGCTAATGCTTTTAACTCAGTTTCTCGGGCGGCTATCTTCCAAGAACTTCATGGTGCCCAGGATATACTTGGCATGCTAATTTCTTTTGTGCGGATCTTCTATTCAAAAAGTTCTCCTTTATACTTTAGTCATGCTTCTTGTGTTGGTGATGTTACCGTCATTTCTTCTGTTGAAGGAACTCGACAAGGGGATCCTTTGGGTGGTCCTTTCTTTGCTTTGGCACATTATCGCGCATTGGGTTCTACAGCTTCAACTTTTTCATCCTGTCTATTCCCCTCTATTGCGGATGATACTCATATTGTGGGGCCTGCAAGTGAAGTCGTCCCTACTTTTTTGCATTTCTCAGCTCAACTTTCTTCTATTGGGCTTACAATGAACAAGGATAGTGCGTTGCTTGGTGCCCAAAAGGCCTTCCAGCAGATATCTCCTTATTTAAAGGTTTCATTACTCCTCAGCTTGGGATTAAGGTGTGGAGTTTACAAAATAACTAAACAAAGAATTACAAGAGAAGTTAATGCTAATCAACTAATCAGTTACTCTCCATTTTTACTAGCCGTTTCAGCTGGGCGTGAAGTTTAAGACTCCACGCCCGTTGAGCTGCCAGCTGACAGCGCGAAAGATTTTCTTTCGTTTCTTTTCGTTTCGTGTCTTTCTGGGCCTGGAGGCATGTTTGACTTTCGCGGATCATTTGACCTTCAAGTTTTGCTTCACTTCGTGTCTTAGGGTTTTCGAGGTACGTTGACTTTCGCAAATTGTTCGCCATTCAACCTTCGCTTCGTGTCACTTTGTTTCGCGTTGCGACAAAGTTGCAGGAGTTCACCATTTCTGACACTCCCTCTTGAACCTTGCAACTTTGCACATTTAGTCCAATTGTCTTTCTTTGCTTTGCAAAGAGTGGCTTGTCGAGCGGCTTCGTGAGTAGATATGCAATCATGTCTTCAGATTTTATGTACTGGACCTGGAGCTCTCCTTTCGAGATCAAACCTCAAATGTGATGGTACTTCAGAGGTATGTGTTTTGTCTTTGAATGAAAGACTGGATCTTGGGACAGATAAATGGCACTCTAAGAGTCCATCATCATTGTGCATGGTCCTCCTTGTGATATCCCAATTGCCTCCAGCATCATCTGCAACCACACTACCTCGTTCGCCACCTTTGAAGCTGCAACATATTCAGCTTCGCAACAAGATTGAGCAAGGTTTGCTTTTTGCATATCCAGTTGATTGCAGCTCCGCACGCTATTGTACATCCTCCAGTTATGGACTTCATGTCATCTTTGCAGCTCGCCCAACTTGCATCACTATAGTGGTGCAGCTCGAATCCTGTCATCTTTGCAGCTCGCACAGCTTGCATCATTGTAGTGGTGCAGCTCGAATCCTTTTCTTTTGCTTTCTACTATGTAGGTTAATCCCATATTTTGGGTACCTTTCAGATATTGTAGGATTTGTTTTGCCATTTGCCAATGTGCCATGCCAGGATGGGAAGAGAATTGGCTTAAGGCGTAAACAAAGAAAGCTAGATCGGGTCATCAGACTACCGATTACGTTTTGGTAAGGGTATACCTGCCATCCTTTGTTCTTTGTAGTGGGTTTCTTTCCTTGCCTAACCTGAATCCAAGATCTAGTCAATCTAGCATCATAGAGACGGAGTTAGTTGTCACGCGTAGGTTCGTTCCCATGAGAGCGATAGTTTAGTTCAGATTCAGCATGAATGGAAGATCTAAATATAACTCTACATCCATTAACCCTACTCATTAACACTAAGATCCATTAACACCACGATCCACAACAAAGATAGCTTGCTCTTTCTCTCTCATAAAAAGTATAATACCACTCAATCCCAATAACATTCAGATCCAATAATTAGCAAAATCCAAAGAAAGCATGAGAGATGGAGAAGGGAAGAAGAAGAGCAAGGACATTTATCAATCCATTTCTGAAGAGAACCAATATGCTTTATTGAAATGAGGAAATGAACATGAGGAGCAACTCGAGTTGGTCCTTCTTATAGTAGAGAGGAGGCCCCTGGCCTCTGAATCCTATTGGTCCAGTCTTGCCTCTCTTTTTATTCAAATTTAAAAAAGTGTGGGAATCATCAAAATTGGAGGAAAACCCAACTTTATTCACTAACTTGACATTTAGGCCCTGCGACATTAAAAGTCCCGCAAAAAGACCTAAAGTCCTTTTATTGACTTTTAACTTATCAATCAAATAACTATGTGATCATCAGGTTGGACTTACACACGCAGGGAGGGCTGAATTGGCTGCCTTAATAGCTGGAGCACTGCTCGAAGTGAACTGGTGTTTGAAGTTGCAATGTACTCTACACTAATTCAATACCTTCAGGGTTGATCACTTATGAAGGTCTTGTTAAAGGTCCACCCAAGGAGGGACATAGGGAGATAACATCTCACAATTGTCCCTCACATGGTACATGTTTACTGTGATGAAGGCCTCAAAACAAACAAACAAAATGACATGATTTGAGGAACTTCAGCTGAAAGTTTTCAGCTGGTGGCCATGCAAGGAATGTTAATCAGAAATACTTCAGATATGAGGTAACACAAATCACACAAAATGTACCTGGCCATGGCTTATTGGATTGCTTAAAGTGTAAGTATTGCTGGCATGACTCCGTGCTAGAGCCTCCTCACCAATGAAAAAGTCTAGATCTGCCATCACTCCTGCATTGTGATGAGCCAACCACCCCCCTTTCCCTTGAGCTGCTGATTGGCCAAGACAAGACTGACTGACACAACAGTGGGAACAATGAAGCAAGGCTCTACATTGCCAGCAAATCCCAATTTTGTGTACCTATGTTATAGGCAAAAGACTGTAAGAGCTTCACATACTGCCAAGAGCTTAATACCACCAAGATTACCAAGGGAAGCATTTTAAAGTCAGTCCAAGAAAACAGGCCATTTCATAACCTCTCATCAACAAAAACATCTACAATTTGACAGGAAAGATATACACAAAGTAAACCTGGAGTCACAAAAATACTTTTTCCATCTAATTATCTATCAATGAACATAGAAAGCCATATAAAAAGTAGAGCTTAATTCCAGTTTCACAATAGCTTCATCAGTGGATGTTCATTTTGAAGATGATGTAGAGATATTTAAACAGCGTACATACATGTCTCTAAAAAATTGGAAACTTTGAACTCTGAAAAAGGTATTTTAAATATTCTAAAGTTAAGCTGGATTCGAGCACGAGTTGCAAAGCCAACCTCAGTCTAAAGAATTTGCAAGACTAGAATCTTAGCCAAGAGGAATGGAGAGGAGAAGATTAGATGTGGATTTCTCAATCCCTAAAGAATCAGCTCCGTTTCAATGAGATATTGTTTTGCATAAGACTGGCCTCCCTTTTTCTTTTTCGTTTTTTGTGCAAATATTGACTGGTAGAGAGCCACCTTCACCAACCATGAGTCAAAGGGATGGAACAATAGAATCGATATCTCATTGTGACTATTAAGACTTGTTTACTCATGAATAACGTATTCGTTTACAAAAACATGTTTTCCAATTTCTACCAAACGGGCATTCAACTGCGAGATAACCTTCAAAACTTGCAATCATACATCGATATCTATTTGAAAAGGTTTTCTTTGATATGCAATTTTTCCTGAAACTCTGATGCAATCCAAGCTTGCATAGGTAAAAATTTCAGGCTATTGCATCAATACCCTTTCTTAAAAGCAAGAACAGAAACCAAGTATCAACATAGCTTGGCTACACACAGCAAAGCAGCTTATAGATTTGTACTTTCACTTGGATGCAAACACAATCAAAAACTTTATGAACACCAATCTCCTAGTGTTAGCGATGGTTTTATACACAAAAAATCGAGACATTCCTTTTTCTTGATGCCACTATAGTACATGCAGAGCAGAAGCATAATACATGACAATGAAGACAAGTCATGATCTACCTCTAGTACTTTTCGACCGGAAAAGGAATGCGCAAGAAGTGATAATCCGTCATACATTTTCTAAGGCCGTTCCATTGTATGTTATAGAGCATAATAATAATATCAACTAAACCAGCGGGCAAACGAAGACGTCGGCAAAAAAGAGCTTATAAGAAAAGATCTCAACACAGAAAACAAACTTAGGCAGAGGTCTTCTCATACCAACATTCTTAAAATGAACAAACCTCGCTGCAAATCTCGGCAGCAAAGAGCTTCAACACAATCAGAATCAGAAACGCAAACAAAAACTTTACAATGACCACAAACTTAGCTGAAGATCTTGGCAGAAAAGTGCTCCAATATAATCAGGAGCACAAACAAAAAGCAAACTCGGGCAAAGGTGTTCTCACACCGACATTCTTATAATAAACAAACCTCGCGGCAGAGGAGAGTTCCAATGCAATCAGAATCAAAACTCAGGCAAAGTTCTTCTCATAACAACATTCGTATAATAATGAACAGACTCCGCTGAAGATCTCGTCAGAAAAAGAGCTCCAATATAACCAGGAACGTAAACAAAAACAAACTCAGGCAAACGTCTTCTTGTCAGAAAATTCATATACTAAACAAACTTGCCTGAAACAAATCCCATATTTATATCTTGGATCCATACAAAAAGAAATTAAGAAGAAACGACACGCCATTGGAAAGCTAAGATAAAGATCTGGCTCAAGAAATATATCTTGGATCCATACAAAAAGAAATTAATAAGAAACGCCACGGCATTGGAAAGCTAAAATAAAGATGTCGCTCAAGAACAACAGAGAAATATGGCATTGGTATGAGAAAACAAAGTAAAATGCGAGCATGCGATGATCGATGCGATGCTTGAAATTACTTTCCCCGTACCATTGTCGATCACAACAGCAGGTCGTGATGCAGCATCCATGCTGTTGAGTCTTCGCCACAGACCGTACAACGCAACACCAGCAACCGTACAACTCTAGCCTGGGCTGGCACTCGGTGGCATACGTTAAACACGACCTTCTCTTTGAAGGCCATGAGGTTGCCCCCTCTTGGGGGTTGCCCCATGGTAGGGCCCTGTCCCCACATGCATGCAGGCATTGCAAATGTGGGCCAGCTCTTGGGTGTTTATGCAACGGCTTCCCCTCTTGAGGAAAAGTTGTTGCTTGCAAAAGAGAGAAACGCATTTGTTCATCTTGCCTTTATCATGGTTTTCCTCTTTTGCACCAACAACATTTTACTCATCACGATTTTTGTTATTGTAGCAAGGATTTAGAGTTATAGTTAAGTGAGTTTCTTATGTTGAAGTGTTAGTAACTTGGTTTTGCCAACAAATAGTTTGCCGAGAATCTCTCTCTCTCTCTCTCTCTTCTCTCTCTCTCTCTCTCTCTCTCTCTCTCTCTCTCTCTCTCTCTCTCTCTCTCTCTGCGCAACTGGAAAACATGAGATTGCCCACATGGCCTGCGCTTTGGCTTAAAACTGCTAGTCTGGTTGACTTTCTTACCATTGAAAAATCAGTCAGGGACTCCTTCCTCACGGTTTTAGGGTAGCTAGGAAATCAACGTAATTGCCGTTCCCCAGATTTTAAGGCTGTTTTGGGCCCTATCTTTGCATAATATAGGGCCCAAATTTTTTTATTTTACATTTTTATATCGACTCTGCGTGCTGCATCCTCGTGAGAGAGAGAGAGAGAGAGAGAGAGAGAGAGAGAGAGAGCGCAAAGCCTTTTTTGTGAGAGAGAGAAAACTGCTTTCTACGAGTGAGAGAGAGGAGAGAGAGACAACTTTCTGTCAGAGAGAGAGAGAGCGAGAGAGACAACGTTGCTGAGAGAGAAAGGGGAGAGATAAGCACTTGTTGAGAGAGAGGAGAGAGAGTGTCGTTGTGAGAGGAGAGAGCACTGCTGAGAGAGGGGAGAGCGTTGCTGAGAGAGAGGAGAGAGAGCGCTGGTGAGGGAGAAGAGATAGAGTCTGCTAAGAGAGGAGAGAGAGCGCTGCTGAGAGAGAGGAGAGAGAGCGCTGGTGAGAGAGAGGAGATAGAGTCTGCTAAGAGAGGAGAGAGAGCATTGCTGAGAGAGAGGAGAGAGTGCACTGGTGAGAGAGACAACACGCTATGTTGTTGCTGCGAGAGAGGGTTGGAGAGAGAGAGAGAGAGAGAGAGAGAGAGAGAGAGAGAGAGAGAGAGAGAGAGAGAGAGAGAGAGAGAGACACACACACACACACACACACACACACAATGAAAGAAAACTCTTTGCTTCCTAGAGATGACTATGAGTAAAATGTTTCAACCAAACCTTCCTCTCGATTGGGACATTCCTTACGCACAATCACCAAATTTAATACTTGTTGGACGAAAGACTGCTTACATCCAAATTATGTCAATTCTCGGTGCAGAATGTGTAGGAGAGATCCTTAGGTCTCGAGAACCATTTATTTTACCCATCATCAACTATGATAGGGCTAGGGACGTGATTATCCTAGTACTTTTCTGATCCATTCTCCATTATATTTATCTAAAGGATTAGGTGTGATAATTCTGATTCATTCTCCTGTTGGAAATTAAGCCCACAATTGTCTCCTTGGTGAATGACTAATTTCTATTTCAACTTTCTTCCTACACGTTTATTCATCTTTGATCTAAGGTCAAGTGAAACATATTTTGGGTTCAAAGTCTGCTCATCTGATACCTGCAGGAATCATAACTTAGACAGCCAAACTATTTGAAGAACGTCTACAACGGGCTTCTGGTTGATCTCCGACAAAGGGTAACCAATCCTATCATAATTTCAAGTTCAGATGCTAAGTTCAATAATTTGAAGACCGTTGAAGACTTGGCCATCTTCAACAACTTCCAAGAACTAGCATTTAGAACAAGTCTGTAGAAACACTTTACTTTTTCAACAGTCTGTATAAATACACTAAGTGTCGCACAGTTCGCATTTTTCGCATCTTTTCGAAAACTACAACACTTACCTTCGGCTTCTTCCGTTCAACTATTTTGAAGAAGTCAATTTATGCACAGTTCAAAAGTTCAATTGTTTTCAAGACCTTTGGCTTTTTCGCAAAATCCCGAAGAGAGAGAAAATGTCGAAGGTCATCTACTTTTCAGAGTTGTTCTAGGGCACCTTCGACTTTTTCGCAAAATCTCGAAGAGAGAGAAAATGTTGAAGGTCGTCTATTTTCAACGAGGAGCATTCCCATCAACTTCCCAGAATTTGCGAAGTGAGAGAAAACCACTTCTTCTAAAACATGAAGTGAGAGAAAACTACTTCCCCTAAAATGTGAAGTGAGAGAATTTGCGACGTCCTTGTCCGCGGCGTCAACATTTCCTACGGGTTGACCGTGTACACAATGTACAGTTGTCACACAAGCCAAATACTTCCAAGTACAACGGCTTGCCTAATTAGATGACAAACATTTACTATCATTAATACATGGATGCAATCTATAAATGGATCATCCCAACACACTCTAAAGGGATGTTCCATCCATGAGACAAATGATTTTGAGCCTCCAAGTTACGCCGTCACTCTGGTTGTAACTGTCATTGTTGTGCTTCAATGTAATATAGTAGCAATACGTCTTTCTATCTGTGTATAACATAGATGAATGCTTATTTTAATTTGAATACACTTCATTTTTGTTTAATCACGCTTGTTTACTCACTTTGATCAGAACACGGACGTCTATGACTCCTCAGCTTCTGATCAGATGATGCTGTCTTTGACGCCTGATGAATCGTCATTATTTTTGTTGCATTGTCAATCCATTCGGAACTAAACTTCTTATCAAATCCATTTCCAGTAATACCACACTCAAACCATTTCTAATCTCTTCGGTGGACTGTACTCATTTTGTTTTGGTGAGTATGAATTAATTTATAAGATCTTGTTGGGTAACAGAACGTTTTTGCTGTGATTATTGTTATGGCCATATTTGGTTAAGGACATGGAATAGTCCTAATATGGTAGACCGGCCCTTTAGTACTCGAGATTATTGGTCACGCCATGATTTAATTCCATGTCAAGGCCTGTTTTTGACTAATTACCTTGAGAGAACCCAGACACTCTAATTGAGACATATGGAGTATTGCATGTCTGTGTGACGGATTTAGGCAGGTGGACTGCATGAAGAGATGTGATTTATTTATAGTTGACCTGCATGGGGATTGCATGGTTACATGCACAAGACTCTACTCTCTATATAATGAGGTGGGGATTCTCCCGTCGACATATCAAGTTAGGTTACCAGTTTCTCTCTTCTCCTCTTGCTTCACATAGCATGGCTTGGGGGCTAAATTTAGGTTTGATCTAGGATTGGTTGGGAGGTTTGGCTTCATAGTCTCTCTTGTTCTCCTATCCCCATCTTAGGGGCAATCCTGTAGGGTTATTACATTGGTATCAAAGCTCGACTAAGATGCAGTCTTGGATAGGTAGGAGGCAAGCTCTACATCAAATCGAAAGCACATGGATTATGTCCCGAATAGGTGTGAGGAACTCTCAAGGGAAGAATCGAGTTTTGGATCCTCTAATTCTTATTTGAGAGGAGTGGTAGAGTGCACTTCCACTAGATTATCTTTTTGTTAATATTGCTTCTAATTAGTATGGATTCATGTTTGATTTTTTTGAAAACTTGAGGGAACCCTTTTTGAAGTTGTAGGATTTGTCTGGTAGCTTGTTTCCCATATGATTGATGATTGATAACACGTAGGACAGGTTTATGTTTGTTGATAGATTGAATATGTTCAGTTTATCCTGCAAAACAGATTATGAGAACCAAGTTTATGGATTCTATTGTTTGCATGCGAGGATTCAGATTTGAAGACATAATCCTCCAGTATTATATGCTGAATTGTAGACCTTGGGTGAACTGCTGTTGTATCTATTCTTCAGTGATATGTTGTTGGAAACCAGAGACTTGTTAGAGTAAATCATCCTTATATGTGTGAATACATGTTCCCTGGAAAATCAATTGATATCTCTTCTTGCCATTGTTTACAAAAACGGGAAGTAGAAATGATTGGGACAAGACACTCTCCATTGCAATATTAGGCTCTAGTTTAACAATCTATCTTATTTAAAAACCTTTGCCATGCATTCATCATTATTAAGGACGGAACAAACTCCATGCTTAAATTGTACATCTAGGCCATTATCCATTAATTGGCCAACACTTAACAAATTCTTGGTTAACTTAGGTACAAAAAGGACATTTTCAAGCTTCATCCTTTTGGATGATCCAACATACAATGGAATAGTTCCAATACCACTTATTCTACACTCTTGATCACTAGCTATAAAGTTAGATCTTTTTACATCATTGTAAGAGAGTAAAGTGGAGAAATAGTCCTTTTGAAAAGTCATGTGGGAGCTAGCCCCACTATCAATCCACCAAGAATCATTTGCGTTGCACTTGGATGATGGTGATGTGTTGGAAACCATCAAGGATGATTCTTCTTCATCCTCCTCCTCTTGATGTGCAATATTGCTCTGCTTGTTCTCTTGTGCCTTCTTCTTTCTTGATACATTCTGATGGAAAATGCTCTTTCTTGCCATAGAAAAAGCATTTGAACTTTGATTTGTCCTTCTTGCACTTTGTGCTTGATGTTTCATCCTCTTCTTTGGCCTCCTTTGGATGTTTCTTCTTGGCTCCATTGGTCTTCTTTTTGCCCTTGAATGAGAAATTGGCTTCCTCATCTCCATCCTACAAAGACAATGAACTCATTCTTGCTTTGGTATGGAGCATTCTACACTCTTCAGCCACTAACACACGATGAAATTTTTCTATAATTGGCAAGGGATCTTGAATGGCAAAACTTTGGACCAAATTTGTGAAATCATCTGAAGGGAATGTCTATTTTTGTTTTTGTGCTATGATACCACTGAAGGGAATATCTGTTTGCGCTTTTGGAGCTTTGTTCCTCCACAGATGGGATGAGCTAAATAGTCCTGATTGTTGAAATGCTCAGATAGAGTCGATCCTTGTAGTTGTAGCTACTGCTTCATGCTACAATCAATCATCTTCCGAGTGACAGACTGACACTTTAGATCTGATAAAAATTTATGAACATTCATAAAGACCTTGAAATGAAAGATAGAGATCAGTAGTGATCTCAGTGAATGACAACTCATTCACCTCTACAATCCGACTTAGGGCATCCGCCACTTGATTTGACGATCCTTTTATATATCTCAAATGAAAGTCGAATTCTTGCATCAGCTCAGCCCATCGAGCCTTTCAATCCCTAAGATCTTTCTGATTACAAAAATACTTTAATGGTTGGTGATCTGAGCACACTATAAATTGACTACCATATAAATAGTGTCTCCACATCTTCAACGCATGCACAACCGCAACAAGTTATTTTTCTTGAGTTGTATACCTAGTCTGTGCATCAAATAACTTCTTACTCTCAAAAGCAACTGGCCTCCCCTCTTGTAGAAGAACTGCACCAACTGCATAATCACTAGCATCCACTTTAACCAAATAAGATTTGTCAGGATCCGCTATGATTAAAACTGGTGTTGAGACAATTAGTTCCTTAAGTTTATTAAAACTTGCATCTAATGTCTCATTCTACACGAGAGGTGGACTCGGCCTACCCTTTCGAGTAATTATCCCCTTGAACGCACTGTTGAGAGGTGTAGCAATCCTCAAATAACACACGATAAATCTACAGAAGAAAACAATAAACCCCATAAAAGATTTAAGTTCTCTTACTATTTTAGGAATTGGCCGTTTTAATCTTTTCTCGATCAATCATAATTCCCTTCCAAGATATGATATGACCAAGATACAACCGTTCTTTCTTAAAGAAGTCACACTTCGACTATTTAGCATAAAGCTTCTCCCGTCTCAAAATCCTCAAGATAGTCCTAAGATGCTTCTTATGCTCTTTGAGTGTTTTACTATAGATGAGTATATCATCTAAAAACGCAACAACAAACTTTCCCAGATATGGACAAAATAAATCATTCATCATCTGCTGAAAAGTGGCTGGAGCGTTAGTTGATCCAAATAGTAACACCAAAAATTCATAATGACTAAAGCTAGTCCTAAAACCCGTCTTAGATACATCTCCTGGATGAATTCGAATCTAATGATATCCAATTCACAAGTCAATTTCCTGGTCCTACAGGACATCCCTCTTTAGCTTCCCTGCCATCTTCTTCTTGGTCATGCGGTGACGTCAATGTATGTGCGCCATCGCAGGAGTTCAACAAACATGACAGAGAGCCTGCCAAATACATAAAGCAGTGGACTGGTTCTAACACGAAGACGGGATCTCCTTATACTTGCGACATTGGATATGAGAGGTTTCTGGCTCCTAAGGTAAGATTTTTTCGTGGAACTTACCTACTCTCTTTTTAGAGGTCTCTTGAAACCGTAAAGGATAATACCTTCTTTTCCTACTTCAGGGGAATACTATTTTTTTGAATTTATATGTATTTGAGGCATTCATGCACTATTTTTGTGTTTATGTTTTTTTCCATACTAGATGATTGAGGATCTCTAGAGGTCAGTGTCTAATGTATTCCAGCCCATGGATCTCTACATGGTGTTGCTTAACAGGGCCAAACTACATCATGTCTAAATTGGTCACATTATTGCATTTGCAATGGCAGTGGAAATTCGACCCTATGTACCTTGAATGAGCTATAAGTATCAAGTTGGAGCTAGTACTGGAAGGTGTTTGATGTTTCTCAAAAGACAATGCATGAAAAGATGCTCATTAGGAGCCAAAAGCTACTTCAAGGGCATGGCGGATTGCTGTTAGAAATTTTTTCATAACACCTGCATTTTCATTCGGGCTATTTATGCAAGATGTAACAGTCTAGTATTGTGGGTGATGCAGATCTTCTTTTCACCGGAAATTTACAGTAGCGAATTACTGTTCCTCTTCCAGAAGTTGTTGACAAATGTATTCAATCATCCCCAATTGATACACGGCGTGCCCTTTATAAGGTTCATGTATCTAACTCTCTTCTTTGTAATCGACAATGTCTTTGGCACCAGCCCTGAAATCCTTGGCTGCGATGCAGACTAGAATATCCAGAATACAATCACTATAAGAGCAGAGCCTCAAATTTGCAACTGCAACAGTTACATCACGCATGAGTAAATACTTTAAAGTGAAGCAATGACTTATATCAAATGCTAAAAGCACTTTCAATGAATACCACAAAAAGCTATTTTGAAGGTTCAGTTCTAGCTTTCTGAACATCTGGCACTAGATTTCTCCTTCTTGACAAGCAACTGAGTCAGCGACTAATCTCTTGTGTAGCAAAGCTTCTACTTAAGATCTACATAGAGCTGAAAGACCTAGTTCTACCTATTTACAACAGGAACAGTTCAATCAGTTATTTGCGGATGATTACTACACAACGCTTGTATATGGGAGAAGAAAAGAGTGACTTAGTTTTGAAGAATCGAGAAATCAAAAATCTTGAAAGACCTATTGCGAGCAGGCTTGGAATTTATAAGCATAGACACTTATCTGCATGATGGGTTTCATTAATATATAACCTTCAACTTGATGTGTTAGGCCATAGTTTTTTTTTCAATTGAGAACTATAAGGAGATTCTAACTCAAGAAATTATTTCTATGATAATCTCACAAAGCATTTGAGAAAGTTTTGGCTTTCACATGAAGTTTGCCTTTTTCAAGTACTTCTGTAACTTGAAGGGCAGTTTATAAGAATGATCTACAAGGTGACATCTTGCAAATTTATTTCCTTACTTGAAAAGGCAGAGAGGCCCTTGAAGGCAATCGCAGTTTGAAACGCCAAACATTCCACTTCATTCCGTTGCCTGAGGCACCAAGCAAAAGGATAGCATCTCTAGAGTGTTGCAACTACCAGCAATATTCTTTGAAAAAAGTTATGCTTGACTTGTTTTGGACTGTAAGTAAGTCTATGATTCAAAAACTGTATTGAAAAAGGCTGTATAACAAGAGCAATTTTTAAAGAGTGCGTTTACCCTTTTAAGCAACAATATGATTGATCACTTTAAAATGGAATCATCGAGAATCTGCAGTTGGCAAAACAATTTTACAATCATGAGTTTCACTCATAGCCACTATATACTAGGATGTCTCTTGTCTGTGTTAACCTGAATTTCGAGAGTAAGAGCTAACGTTTGTTTTGCAGAACATTGTCCTTTCAGGAGGCTCAACTTTGTTCAAGGATTTTCCAAGGAGACTTCAGCGTGATATCAAGCAAATTGTTGATGCTCGCTTAACTGCATCAACTATTAGCACTGGTGGAGAACTTAAGGTAGAAATTTTCTTTGTGTAGATATGCTTCTTTCCCTTGTTAGTTACAATGAAGCTTCTTCCAGTCACATCCAGTGGCAGAAAAGTTGCATAAAGTTCTATAAGCAATTGCAGCTATTGAAGTATATGGTGTTTGCTCGACAGTCCCAGACTGTGGATGTGAATGTTGCTGGGCACCCCATGCAGCGTTTTGCTGTTTGGTTTGGAGGATCAATCTTTGCTTCTACACCTGAATTTTACACGGTATTGTTGATGTTTTTCTATTATTAGTCTCCCTCGTGTCCTTCAACTATGCTTCTCTTTTTATGTTTTTAATACTGCAATGATTATCTTGCTTTGAAAATGGATAATTAAACCTATCAGCAAAAAAATTAAACGAAAAAAGTGATGTATGTGACTAACTTAAGATTCTTATCTGTTTTGAGAGAGAGAAAATTCAAACTGTAAGAGAGAATAACCAAGTTGTGTTCAAGCTGAAAAAGCAGGGAACTGAGTCATTACTTTCATGAGTATTCATGGCCCAGTGGGCTACTATCTAAATTACACCGTAACTTCTTCATAATTTAAAGAATCAAGTAAGCACTCACATCTACCAAAAAGTGCATCGTATAATTCTATAAAGCTGCAAATGTTTGAAAACAACTCGTTCGTCCTCTGATGTCTGTCAATGCTACTCACAAGACTGCTTTGAGGCATTTCTCCTGCGGTGAAGTTCAATGAACTGCCGTACACACTGAAAGAAGGCAATCAAATCCCAAGACAGACTGTGTATGTACTAGCCAACACATCAATGTAGAAACAGTTATACGTTTTGCAACCGGTTTGCCCACTAACTCGGGAGAGCTTTGGCCTAATCAATTGTTGGGCTAATCAATTGTTGGCCTAATCAATTGCTCGATCCTTCTGCATAGATTTAACAGATGATGTTTCAGCATAAAAAACATTCTGGGTAATTCATCCCAAACATAATATTATCTGTATGAATTTTCCCATAGTTTTCCAATACTATTTGTTCATGATTCCAGACTAAAGTGCTAGAGGGGGAATCAAATGTGTTTTGCAGCATGTAGCAAGAAGATTGATGAAGTATTGTGCTTATAACGTGGAAGTTATTCTGCATTAGGTGAACAAAAAGATCTACATGTGTGTGATTGCATACAACCTGTAAAGATACGGCTCAGTAGTTCTAGAAGCTTATAGCTAGGCAACATATAAATCTTCATCTATTGAAAGCCTCATGTGCATTGTGAATATAGATAGCACTGAAGCTATATCATTTCTATTCATTTGACTTAGTAATGGCCGTCATAATTTGAAGTATATTCAGATTTGATAGAAATTGAAGATGAGAAAAAGTAAACATTCCATGTCTATGATGAAGACATTAGGATAGCATGTAGTTAATTGGTTCAAAGCCCATCTTTTTTCACAACCAAAAATGCTTGATTCCAGTCAAAAGACTTGATGCATTCCGTGCAATACATGCAAAAGATTCACATTTGAAAGGTAGTAAAGTCACATTTTAAATGGAGGCAGTGTTTTAAATATTTTATGTGAGATTTTGTGAGAGATGGACAGTGATGGCGAACATGATGAAAACAATGATATTCTCAATGAGGCATAGTGCAATGAGTTCGAGAAGCTATAGAGTTCACAGAAAGTTAGTACAACAAAAGCCATTTAGCCTTGAGAGGAGGATAGGCTGCGAGCAAGCAGGTTTAACTTCCCTCAACCTTTGGCTGAGTATCTGATCCCTTTGGCTCTTTTGCTGCGATGTTGTTCTTAGCTCACTCTCCTCATCGAATGCTGCTGTTAACTGTCTTGGGTGGAACTAATTTTTAATCCGCTTGTAGCTCCCACCCTTTTCCCCTTGCCTGCTGATGCAGAAATCCTGAGTAGCGTACTTCTTGGGCTCCACAATAAAACGTTAGCTTAGGCACTATTCCTGTTCTATGCTTGACTCTTGCGCTAAATGTTCACACTGTTTTGGTCTGCTCTTAAGAAGGACCGAAGGAACAAAGACCTGCTAACTTCGATAAATGATTTCCCTTCCACTTCCAAGCAAACCGTTGAGCAGGCCAACATAAATATTCTTCTCATTGTTACGCCAAACAACCGACACTAATGTGACAGTCAAGGATCTTCACTCCTTATGCTTCAGGGCCCCCACGGATCATGACATTGGGCGCCCACCTATAATTTGTTGGGATCATCTGCACCTGCACTCTGTCCCACCGTGCCCTCAAACGAGAATCAAGCTAGCACCCTCAGAGGAAGTTGGTGGCCATCAGCCTGCCCACACGAGCCACCTTCGCAACCTACAATCTCCTGCCTCGTCTGCATCCACGATAAGAGGAACTGTTCCAACAGTTGAGTAGAATAATTCATGTTTACAAAAAGTGGATGAAGAACATGTTTCAAGTAGAGTTCTAGTAAAGTCCTACAAGGATAACACGACTCTGTATGACACAAGAAGAGTACTCACATGTGCTACTTCTACCGAGACTTATCCATTTTATGTTATTGTCACTCTCTTGCACTCTCTTCTCTTTGTTAAGAGAACGTTTCTCTCATTCTGTGCTATCACATTGTAAGCGTAAGTTTCCATCTTCACTCGAGCTTCTGATCCTGCCTTTAAGAATGGTTTTCCAATTTCCTACATTTCATACGACAGCAGGTTACTCTCCTCTTGTAAAGAGTCGAGACAGAGTGAGCAGAAGGAGAGCTTTGTTTGCAAGTGTATCGGAGTTTTCTGCAATCCAAATTTTCTGCAGTTGGCAGACCATTGGTGCTAGAAAGACCCACTCGTAGACCGCTGGTTATTGTGAGACTCGTGGGTAGAAAAGTGTTGTTTCGGATTTTGCTAGGAATTTAGCATCGTCACTGGTATAGTCGTCCTGTCTATTGCCGAATTTTGTGTATTTCTTTCATAATGGAGAGCTTAGTACTAACGCCACTCTCGTCTCCTATTGACACGCGATACATTACATAGTAGGTAATGGCCATTCTGGTCCCCAGGCAGCTCGTGGCGGAGACCTGGGCAGCGAGTGGCGGAGGCCACGAGCTGCCTGGGGACCAGATTTTTTATGGTAATGGCCCTCCCAATGGCCATTACCATGCGTAATTGTCTTTGGCAGATTTTTATGTTAATTTGGCCAGTACTGTTTATTTGTGAATTTGGCCTTTGAACGGGCTTAGCATCTCTCTCTCTCTCTCTCTCTCTCTCTCTCTCTCTCTCTCTCTCTCTCTCTTTGAAGAAACAAAGTGTTTCTGAATACAAAGCCTTGCTAGCTTGCGACCCCTCGACTGACGAACATGTTCGCGAAACTCGAATATCTGAAGACACGAAACACGAAGAATTTCGCGAACACGAAAGTCAACGAAGACAAAGACCAACATGTTCGCGAACTCAAACATCTGAAGACGCGAAACACGAAGAGTTTTGCGAACACGAACGATCCACGAACGAGA
This sequence comes from Diphasiastrum complanatum, assembly GCA_029204225.1. Classification (NCBI taxonomy): domain Eukaryota; kingdom Viridiplantae; phylum Streptophyta; class Lycopodiopsida; order Lycopodiales; family Lycopodiaceae; genus Diphasiastrum; species Diphasiastrum complanatum. The sequence goes on from CM055100.1 coordinate 34,264,954, forward strand.
TTCCCTTGCGGTCCTATACAAGAGAGTTTTGCGAACACGAACGATCCACGAACGAGATTCCCTTGCGGTCCTATACGAGAGAAATGCGAACAAGGTAAACGAAAACAACGATGGAAACGAAACTCGTTTTGTCCTCGCGCTCCAAGGAGTACCACCAGAGATCATGCAAGTACCAGAAGTACAGAGATCTGACTGATGGCATGACGTCAGCAGATACTCCCTAAGTCGTGGCTAAACTGTCACTCTTGTAATTCTCTGGTTAGTTGTAGATGGTTAATCACTCTAATCTTAGATTTGCATAGAGACTGTATTTACTGAATAACACTTGACATATATCAATAAGATACACAATGTTAACCATGTAAGAAAGAAGAACAAGAAGTAGTCTGATGCTAGTAAGCAATCAAGAAGAAAAAAAAACAGACAGAAGCTCCGCCTGCGTGCGAGAAGACAATTTTGTCTAGGATCAGAAGATCCGATTGTCCGCTAGTAAAGCGAGACTAGAGAACCGTGATTCTCTCACACCAACGCACTGCGTGGATTTGCATATAGTGCCCTGAAGAAATCAGAGAAAATCAATATAGATTATTTTCTGCTTGTGTCTGATCTTGAATGTCAAATGCTTATGCTGTTTATTTTAATATCTCTGAGTTTTCTTGTTGAATTCCGCACCTTGGTTGAAATGAAGTCGAATGCTATATTAATTTTATGAACGTAGATCAGTAGTACCTGACTACCCTCTGGAGGATTGTAGGAGTGTTTCAGTTGGCAGTGCGCAGCGAACGCATCTGAACTCCATCTGAATCTCGAAAGAGAGTCGTGAATGTCTTTGTGAAAAAATTTTCTTCTCACGATTCTCATCATTCGTATCGGAGCACCGCTCGACTCCCAACAGTGGTATCAGAGCGCTGACTCGATTCTCTTCAGTGGTATCAGAGCCACCCTGTCATATTCTGACATAGCCGAGAAGCTAGCAGATCTAGGAGGCCAAGCATTCAGACAATCAACCAAACGACAAGAAAATAAAATAGACTTCAAGAAGCAATGGCTTTAATCAACAGCATGCAGAACAAGATCTGCACTATACTTAATTCTTCAGGATCTAACTTTCTAGCCTGGAAAGTTAAGACATCTTTGATACTCAAGGGCGAAGGACTCTTCCCCTGGGTGGATGGCACAAAAGAAATGCTTACGACAACATGCAAGGAGCTACGCGAATGGAGGGAGAAAAACGACAAGGCAGTAGCCTTGCTATCATCTTCCATCGAAGATAGCCTTACACTTGACCTGGCTACACTCTCCAAAGCTAAGGAGATGTGGGATACACTGCTCACAAGATTTCAGACGAAATCAAGAAGTCAGATTTTGATGCTGGAAGATCAGTGGACGAATCTATAGTGGGATGGAAAAGACCTCACATCTTTCATGAGAAATATGAAGGATCTATTCCTATCACTACACAACTCAAGAGCAGAAAATGCAGTATCAGCTGAGAAGCAGCTCACATATCTGTTGAGAGCATTGCCCAGATCTTTTCAGAAGACACGAACCCTACTTGCGAAAGATCCTACCACGAACCTCGAAAAGGCGATTGTCGAGATTCGAGAGGAAGTCGAGGCCAGAGAGCATCTTGATCACAAAGATGGTTCTGACCAGGCACTCTACGGCAACAAAGAAAAATCAAAGAAACAGTTCAAGCCTAAGAGGGAGTCGAATCAGAGGCAGGATCGTGACCAGCAAGCAGAGGGGACCAACAAAAGCAACTGGAAGACCAAAGGAAGGTCGAAACGACAAGATGCCGACAAGAAGACCTGCACGAGATGCAGAAGAGACGGGCATACAGTAGATATCTGCTAGCTCAATTCCAAAATTGAGTGTATCCATTGCCATAAGAAAGGTCATGCAGCCATGGATTGCCGCCAGAACCCAAGAAACAGATCAGCACAGAACAGACAAGAGAACGATAATAGTTCTTCCTATGTCGAGGAGCCGAGAGCTCGAAAATGGGCGAAGAAAGAACGAACAAAAATTGTTCGACCGCCTACATTTGTGAAGATGTGTGTGCAGCATCAACGTCTGACACGCACGAGGTGATCCTGGATTCGGGAGCCACCTCGCACTTCGTGACATCAAGATGAATCATGTCTAATTTTAGAAGTGCAGATCCCTCAAGATTCATAGTTATGGGAGATGGATCCAAACATCAAGTGAACGGTATTGGTTCACTCTAGCTCAACACCAACGGCAGAGATAGATGACTCGAAGATGTTCTATTCGTGCCAACTCTGCAGCAAGACTTGCTCTCTGTAGCAAGAATAGCAGATGTAGGGATGCGTGTGACATTTTCTAATGAAGCATGCAACGTGATTGATGCCAGCACCAGCACACTCATTGCTCAAGGCAAAAGAAAAGGGAACCTATATCATCTGAAGGTACGCCTACTTGCAGATCAGGTGCATCAGACTCATGACGACTCGCCAGACACTCTGTGGCACAGAAGACTCTGCCACATGAACTCAATGGCACTCTACCAGGCAAGTCATCATAGAGCAATAACAGGGGTCAGCATCTCGAATGCAACCAATTCGGCCACTTATGATGCATGTTTGAAAGGCAAGATGTCACGCACACCATTCATCAAAGACTCCTACAGAACAAAAAAGATTCTAGAGCTGGTGCAATCGTGCCAATGACAATTACGTAAGAGACAGGGGATATCGATTTGTTTTTAAATCCATTTAAAAATTGATATGTGGTAATGTGAGAAGAGCCAAAAAAGTTATTTCGGTGGAGTCACTTTAAGAGGCTATCTCCCTATTTCACAAGGGGTGAGAGGTGCCCCTAGGTGGCATTGAAAGGTGCTATCTTGAGGTAACTCAAGATACAATGAGAGTACCTTGGACCTCTTGTAGTATGGAGGGTCACCCATGGGCCCTTTATCTCCCCTCCAATAAAAATCAGAATACCTTATCTAATTTGCATTTAAACATTAAATGATTTGCCCTCTAAATGAAAGGGGCTTTCACATGGAAGGATGTGGGGCTTTCAAATTGAGGGGTAAGTGCATATTTTGAAATGGTCACACACACGCATGCGTCCAAGCATGCACACACACACACATATACATGTGCGGCACATAGAAATATATATATGAACTTGCATAAGGTTTTCATAAATGTGTGAAGAGATCTCGTGCCTTGTTGTGCCTACAAGCAAATCCATCCATCCGATTGATGTTGTTTGAAGCCATGCATACATGTAGGCTTGTCCTAAAACCATCATTTTGATGGGCTACAATCTATTTTGAATGTCACTAGTTAAGGTACTTGTATAAGTTGTAATAGGATTCTCAATACAATTATATTGGAATTGACGTTCACAAACATCAAAATTCAAAGACTTTGCACTTAAGCATAGGTCATTGGAGAGCGTAGCCCAAAGTTTGAAGTTTGAACAATGGGCCAAGATGCCAACTTTGAACTTAGAATTATCCATCTTTCATAAATGTTATAATTTAACTCCAACTTTTCAGCTCCTAAACTTTCAAAGTTTCAAATTTTAGCTTTCATGTGTCCATTGTGGTTGGGCTTCATGGAAGTTGAAAGAACTTGTAGGGTCACTGAGCATGATCCATCTAGATTCTAGGATGAAGCCTCCAATCTTATTCAGTGAAGGGTTTACTTGGAATTTGATGTGTGAACTGTAAATAAGTACAACCTTATGTGAATCATAGCAAGAATGCAAGGAAGAAACCTACGAACAGCAAACAGAGACAGGCAAGCTCACAAAGGAAATACATAGGCACACGGTAGACAAAAACGAAACGGCGCACAAATTCATTATCTGATAGTAACCTTAAACAAAGGTTCAGGGTCACTTCAAGAAGTGCCTGCCACATAAGTCACTCTACTCCTACATCAAGAAACCCATTCATTCACTACGTGCTACATCTACCTTCCATGTCCTAACTAACTATATCTCTGTTTAACCCTCTAATTGTTTCACACCTTAACTCCTAGATTAAACTCATAGTTTTACAATCTCTCCCTCAATGTTGGAGTTAAGTAGGATCTGAAGGGCCTAGTCCTAAAAGAGATATGAGGTAGCTGCAGCAGTCTTTTGTCAGAGCCCTTCATCATTATATGCGGCTACCATTTCCTTTGTGCTGCAGTAATGGAGGTTTAGTCGTCCGATCTATTTTAATTAGTGATTTACATCAGGGTTTTAAGTAATTAGCTTACTATTTAGTTACTAATTTACATCAGGCAGTTGGTTTTAAGTAATTAGCTTACTATTCTAAGTTCTACTTAGCTTTCAGGTAGCTTAATTCATTTTTGCCGTATCTTGGAGTATTAATTCTCACATTGGTATACAATTGATTTAACAATATTCATCTTTTCACATTCCGTACTCCCTTACGAATAATTTATTTATTTATTTTTCTTTTTGCATACACATTGCACAACTATCATTATATACAACATATAAAGCTTGGCAATGTCATTTACGGAGCTAGTCTCCTTAGATGTCACTACATAGTGGTCGAGATTCAAGCCTACATCTTTCTGGTGGCAGTCAACAACTCTACCCAGTGCATTCCACTGTGATGGACACAGATAATTTATTTCCTAGTAGAATCTTAGAAACGTAGTGATCCTTTATTGCCCAAGGAGGGTTATGTGGCTTGCCACAAAGCTCTTGTTTTCTTGTGTCCCATGTGAATGGGGTTTTTATAAAACCCTTCACAAGTTTAGGGTTTTTTGCAATCCTCTTCTCATTCTTTGTATTAGGGCGTGAATATCCAGATCCTCCTCCTGCTCCGCCATCGCCAGCTATGGGTGCGTTTCTTCGTTTCTTTCTTGCATTCACCATCTTCAATAATTGTCTTTCAATCTGCTATATGTTTTCATTTTGTTTCAATTTCTGAATACAATTATGCTCCTGATTGCAAACATACCATAGGGATTTGGTGAGGCTGCCAGATGCGGCCGTTTTTCTATTGCTGCTGCAGTGATTGAAAGCTGCATGCAGTTGTGATAAATGTCAGAGGTTGGATTGGAAATGATGTTGTTGTTGTTGTTGTTGCAGGCGCATACAAGTATGTGGAAGAGTTATGGAGGAAGAAGCAGTCGGATGTGCTTAGGTTTTTGCTGCGTGTGAGGTGCTGGGAGTATCGACAGCTTCCTGGCATTGTGAGGATCACCAGGCCCACCCGCCCTGACAAGGCCCGGCGCCTTGGCTACAAATCCAAGCAGGCAAGTGCATAATCTCTTATCCTGCAGAAGATTTTGGAGTTTTAGGGTTTTCGTATCTGAATCCTGCTATTCAAATTGACGTTTGATCGTTGCGTAGGGATATGTGGTGTATCGTATTCGAGTTCGGCGAGGAGGGAGGAAGAGACCAGTTCCAAAGGGCATCGTGTATGGGAAGCCAAAGAATCAGGGTATTACAAAGCTCAAATTTCAGAGGAATTTGAGATCTGTAGCCGAGGAACGCGCAGGACGCAAGCTTGGCGGATTGCGTGTGGTCAACTCTTACTGGATCAACCAGGTAGCTGTAATCTTTACATCTGTTGCCAATATTATTGAAAGATCTAATATGGCCCAAGAGAGATACAGAGTATACAATTTTGTTTAGGTGATTTACTAGATTGTCTCCGTTTCTAGTAACATGCAGGGGATAATTCTTTTATTTTGCATTTGACTGTTGTCACTGTGTAATTCCTGCAGGACTCAGTTTACAAGTATTTTGAGGTGATTTTAGTTGACCCTGCACACACAGCTATTCGCAAGGATCCTCGAATCAACTGGATATGCCAACCAGTTCACAAGCACCGCGAATTGCGAGGTCTGACTTCAGCAGGGAAGAAGTATCGAGGTCTGCGTGGCAAGGGCCATCGGTTCACTAAGGCCCGGCCTTCTATTCATGCAACCTGGAAGCGCAACAACACTTTGTCATTGAAAAGATACCGATAGTTCATTTTTATCTCTGGAGTATCACAAATTTTTGTAGCTGGCTGAGATCATAGCACGAATGTATCTTCATGTGTACTTTGAAAAATCTTCGTTTTTACAAGTTTTCTGAAGAATACTCATCTGTTTTTATCATTGAACGTCCTACTTCTTTAGCATTTTGCTATATCAATATGAGTTGAATGCTAGTTTGTGTTTGCAAGAAGGTGTGCTATTTTTCAGGAGGATGCTGCCCAGGTTTGGCCTCCTTATGTTTTTCAGGCAAGTTTCTGAAAATGATCAGCAGTTTTATAACAATGTGGAAACTTAAGCCTAGAGAGCTGTAATTAGTTCAAAGCTGGGCACAGCCTCTATCTGTTATGATATTCATGTACTAGTCCATTTACTGGTGGAAAAAGGTCAAGGGGAGTAAACACACAAGATAAAATCATATGATTCTGCATTTTAGCTTAAATTCAAAATTGTTAATCCTAACTGAGCAATATGCATTAACAACCAAAAAGCTGTTCTAGAGGCAATCATGTATTGACACTAACTACTGACACAAATGCTACAGCAATTTTGTATTCAACTTTATTGTAGCCATGTAGTGTTTTTGAATTTTTACCCTATAATCTTAGATAACAAAATTATTGAGAAACTACAAGATCGACCATCTAAATTGTCAATAGTACCATGCCATTGAACTTTTGAATTGGAAATATCTGTCCGCCACATGGGAGTCAATTAGTGTGTTGCCTATTGCATATCCATCTAATTGTGGTTCAGCATGTAGTTGTATGTGGACTTTCTATTGTGACGTCTAAGTGAGTTCGCAAATCTGGTATAGGAATCTAGATTTGCTTTGCAAAATTAGTTCCTAGATTTGCTAGAGACTTAACTTAATTTGATAGTAGCAAGTCGTATATCTAACTTTGTGGTATCAGTTAAAATTACAATGCTTAACCATTTTTCTTTTATGGGCCCTCTCTCTCTCTAGACTACTAGATAGATGGGCCAGTACCTAATCAAAGCTCGAATTAATAATTAGCTGTAATCCCGACTTTGTTTTATATAGTTGCTATGATGCCTCCGTGGAAAGTTGCACCTATGGTTTTTTTTTATGTGATTATGTAATCCGTGGTGAATTGTCGATTTCATTATCAGTTTCGTGACTTGGTATTAGAGCCTCGGTTGTTGTTAGGATTGTCATCAGTGTGACAAATTCAGGGTGTTAGGGTGTGGGAGAAATTTGCAAATTATAAGCGGTTGCGTTCAGTTGGGTGGAAATCATTGAAAATTTTCAATTATAAGATTTGTTTGGGAATAGGCTATTTTTTTTTAAAGGCAAGCTGTTTGCAGCCAATATTGTTAAAGTACAGTCTTTTGGACCTCATCACTTTGTATGTGGACGACACACTGCTTTTCAACAACATTATCGATCTAATAAAAGAAGCTAAATCAATGTCATCTTCAGAATTCGACATGACCGATTTAGGCGAAACTCATTACTGTGTCTAGGTATTCAAATCCAAAGAGACATAAAATAGAAGTTGATTTACGTTACTCAGCAAAGATACGTCCACAGTGTTTTAATCAGATATAATTTAATGAATTGCAAATCAGCTCACTCACCAATGGACTCAGGACTCAAATTGTCGAAGGACCAATGTCCTCAGATAGTCGAAGAGAAGGGAGCAAATGCGTGAGTATCCTTATCATTTGATAATAGGATCTCTTATGTAGGCGATGATCTGTATCAGACCAGAGATAGTTTTTGCAGTCAATTTATGACTAATCTTGGTATCACACATGGACTTTTGCATTTGTTATGGAGTAGTCGACAACGACAAACTCAATTTTCTCAATGGTTATTTTGGACAAGAAATGTAGACACTCGTAAATCCACTTTCGGATGTAAATTCTTTCTCAACAACGGTCCTATTTTATGGAATAGTCGCAAGCAAATTTCGATCGTTCTATCTTTTATCGAATCAAAATATATCGCAGTCTCTCAAGTTTCAAAGGAAACATTATGGTCATTTACAAAGGATTGATCACATATATATACATCTCAGGTCTTCGACCTTCTAAGAGGTCACTTGAGATCTACTAAGAACTAACTCTCGCACATTTAACTGCAGTTGGATTTGGGATGGATCTTGTCTGCTTTAAATCGGTGAAAGTTAACTCTCGCAGATCTGGAAGTTATTGATGTCTACTCTCGCAGACTTGGCCTTAGATGAAAATGACTTTCACTCATTGGACCAGATTGCGAAAGTTACTTATACGAGAGTTCACAGATTTTGGACATTCCCATTTTTCTTTGTATTTTCACTCGTAAAATTTGGGAACTCTCTCACAGTTTATTGAAGCAAGATGAACTCTCGCAAACTCATCTGTAAGCTACACTCAGTACGAGGAAGCCAACAAAAAAACAATGGAAAGAGGTTAGCAATTTAGCAACATTTACAATGAAGAGCATTAGAAAATAGAAAGCAAGCGCATGAAACATGCTCAGTTGTCAAATTGATAGAGTTTACTCCTCTCTATTGTACAAGAGGTGTCCTTTTTATTCTTGGGGAGGCCCTGTGCTTTTTTATTCTTGGGGAGGCCCTTGCCCATGTGCTTATATTGGCTACTTCATTGAGGAAAGGATTGAAATCCTAGCCCTTAAAAAAAAACACAACTTAATCTATGGTGCACATTTCACCTACTACCAACTTGACTTTGAATACAACATGAAACTTAACAACTTGACTTTGGGTCTTCTATATTATTTTATTTGCATGGAGCAAGTTTATTTTATTCCATGGTACAACCTGGGTTACGTTCGCAAGATGCCACGACCCTCACACATATTTCTCTAATTTTCTATTTTTGTTGGGACCATTTATATATGTACAACTAATACCCACAACACTTTGCCAATATGATTTTTGGAAGATTCATCATTAGAGGTTACAAATATTGTGGCTTCACCATTGCTCCTTGTGCTTGCAAAATGTGTTGGATTTATCCAAATAATCGATGGGAGATTTATCCGAATAATCGATCTTTAATCTACCCATTCATCTATCCAGTTCTGCAGTTTTACTCATGTTTTTACACAGTCTACAAAAATACACGGAAATGGATAACAGTCAGGTTTAACAAAAAATATCAAAGGTGTTCGAACTATCGAATGATAACAAAACTTGTTTCCACTTGTTTTGAAACTAAGGACTTGCCCCAACGGTTTTGGCAAGAAGTATCCGAGAAGCCTAACTAGATAAGTGACATCGCAATATGGGTAAGTTCCAATTGCAATCTACGACCAACAACTGTCTTCAACTGTCATTTGGATAAGCCTAAACGACATTTATAACTAGTATAAATAGTAGATGACTTTCTAGGTTTTCTTCTTCTTTGGTCTTCTTCATCTAAATTAGCTTTTTTGCGTATTTATCTTGAAGATTAGTATAGCGCATTACTAGAAACGCTTATTAACGGAAGTGCATAGTCCAGTCAGAGAATTCAAGTGGGCTTTGATTTCTATGTTCTATTTAGAGTAAGTAGTCAAATGATTGCTCAATGTAATTAGTGAAACACCTTAATGTTGCAATTTGTTTTGAGCACATTGAGTCTATAGTTATTTTTTTTCTCAATAGATGATAGCATGAATGAGCTATATCCACCTCGTTAAGATCCTTATTCATTTGTATGTGTAGTTGCAATGTTTCATTGCTCGTAATTGTTCAAGCATGAGTTATGAGATGTTTTTCAGAGTTGCTAGTTGTTAGAATGTTTTCATTCAATTTTGTAGAACATTATCAAGAGAACTTTTATAATTTTGTGGTGCATATAGGGTAATTTAATTATGATGCCCTTGTTCAAAAAAGTGTGCATGGGCCATTAATCATAATAGGCAAAATGACTACATGCTCTAGCACAATTTGTCATAAAGCTTGTCAAATTTATGTTCAAAAGAGACATGGAACATTCTTGTAGATTTATATCTAAGATGTCACAAGCTGCTTCTAATTGACAAAGGAAACTTTTCATTGTTCCAATCACCAACTAAATTCTCCCATTTACAACATATAATAGTGCAATGGCATGATTGGGGAGTCTTTCAAACTCTCATAAAACTTTCAAGTCTCTATCCAAGATATCTTGAAAGCTTTCATTATAGTTGGAGCTTTTGATAAACCAAAAGGCATAACATGATAAGCGATAACTTGAAAAGTGGTTGTGAAAGTAGTTTTAAGCTTATCTTATTTAGCAAATGGCTATTTGGATATAGCCAGCAAAACAATCCATGAAAGAATAGAGTTCTCTTCATGCCAATTCTTCTAGTAGTTGATCTATGAAAGGTAACGCATAATAATCTTTCCGTGTGTGCTTGTTTAGGACAAACTCGAATTTGGGTAGAATTCTTCTTGGGTCACGGAACTATCGGTGAATACCACTCAATGTTGTTTACATGAAAAATTAAACCAGCCCCGTAAACAATGTTTTAACGGTTCCCTTCGGTCAGGCCATAATCTGGCGATGACTTTGTAGTTCTGCCTATTTCTTACTTTGCGGGTTTTTGCATACTGACTCTGAGAGATAGAATTCTTTGAGAGTAGAAGGAGGGCGAAGGGATGAGTAGGAGAAGATTAGAATCCAACACTCCCCCTTAAGCTTGTTGCTACGAATCTGGACTCACATTGAGATTTAACAATTCTACTAAAGTAGAATGTTTGTCCCTTGACAATGGTTTTGTCAGAATGTCAGCCAACATATTGTCGGTGTGACAGTAACGTAGTGCAACGTCTTCGTTCTGAACCTTCTCTCTGAGAAAATGAAGTTGAACCTCTATATGTTTGGTCCTTGTGTGAGTTCGTCGGTTCAATGATAGAGCTATACAACTCTAATTGTCGCACTAGAGTATAGTTGGGCCAATTTGTGGAAATCTCAGATCCTGTAGTAGTCTTATGAGCCATAAAATCTCCTTCACTGCTGACGTAGCTACGACATATTCTAATTCTGTAGAGGATAATGAAATGTATTTCTACTTCCTGCTATTCCATGAAATGGGTCCTCCTGGAAGAAAGCAAATGTAACCAAAGGTGAATTTTCTAGTATCTATGTCTCTTGCCCAATCTGAATCAAAATAGGTAATCAATGAGAGTGCAGCTTCTATATTTTTGTTGTAACTCAAGGCATAGTGCTTTGAGGATTAAATGTACTTCAGAACTCTTTGTAGAGCTTTCCAGTGTTGTAGGCCTAGATTGGACATGAATTGCGACAGCGTGCTTACAGCATATGCTAGATCAGGTCGTGTGTAAATCATAGAGTACATGACAGAACCTATGATAGACTAATAAGGGTAATTGTGCATTTCTTGCTGATCTGCCTTTGTTCTGGGGCACATGTCTTTGGATAGCTTGCATTCTGGATCCATAGGAGTGTCTATGGGCTTGCAATCCTCCATGCCATATCTTCGAAGTACATTAATTAGGTAAGATTGTTGGCTTATGGTGATCCTTCTGCTCGCACAATCTCTATGAATCTCCATTCCAAGTAGGTAATGGACTGGACCTCAATCAGTCATCTCAAACTCTGAAGAGAGTAAGGACTTAGTTTCTTGCAGCAACTGATTTGAATTGCTGATGATTAGAAAATCATCAACGTATAGTGCTATTATAACATAGCTTGGTCCCTTTGGTTTTAGATACACATTTGAATCTGCGGTGCAGGAGGTAAAGTTGTTCTACAACAAGAAACGATTTATTCTATCATACCGGGCTCTTGGAGCTTGCTTCAGACTGTATAATGCCTTGTGCAATTTGCATAGTAGATGCTCCTTGCTTTGAGGGATGTAACCTTCTGGTTGATAGATGTAGACATCTTCTTTTATGTATCCGTGTAGGAATGTCGTCCATCTGGTGAATATCCAGATCTTCTATAGCAGATATAGCCAATAGAGTACGAATAGACTAATGTTTTACTACTGGACTGAAGGTCTCAGTGTAGTCTATCCCATATAATTGTTCAAAACCTTTAACTACCAGTCTAGCTTTCCATTTGGATATAGATCCATTTGGCTTAAGCTTCAACTTAAAGATCCACTTAGAATCAGTTGGCTTTACACCTGTAAGAGGAATGACAAGACTTCAGGTCTTGTTATTCATTAGAGATTGATATTCAGCATCCATGGCAGCTTTCCATTTGTCTGCATCGGGCATTGACAATGTTTCTGCTACGGTAGCAGGTTCGTCATGACTGATGAAAGTCTGAGGAATGAATTGGTCAGGCTCCAGGTCTTGTTATTCATTAGAGATTGATACTCAGCATCCATGGCAGCTTTTCATTTGTCTGCATCGGGCATTGACAGTGCTTCTGCTACGGTAGCAGGTTCGTCATGACTGATGAAAGCCTGAGGGATGAATTGGTCAGGCTGTTGTCGTTGTCTCATAGATCTTCGAACTGCATGTGCTTGACCAGACGATTCTCCTTGGTGAATGACTAGGACCGTAGTATTTTGCGGTTGAACGATCGTGGGTCTAGGCCCATCGACGGTAAGTGGAGCCGTTGGGACGAACTCCATTGCTTGAACAGTCGTAGGTCGTAGCGTATCGCTGGAAGGTGGAGCTGCTATGGCAGTCTCTTGTATTGGTTGCTTATTTGTCTTCAAGGAAGACAACATCACGACTGACTAAGACATGCCCTTAACCACATCGTAAACACGATATGCCTTGTGAGAATTTGAATAGCCGATGAAGATGCTTTTACAGCTTATTGGGTCCAAGTTCTTCCTCAGATCAGATGGCACTTGTGCATAGCAAAGACATCCGAAGACACACAGGTGTTTCAAACTTGGTTTGTAGCCGTACTAGGCTTCAAACGGTGTCCTGGAATCAACCGCTTTAGTGCTAGAATAATTTTGCAGATAGCAAGCCGTAGAGATAGCTTCTGCCCAAAAGGTTTGAGGCAAATGCGAATTTGATGTTATGGATCGTGCAGCTTCCAATAGTGTGCAGTTCTTCCGCGCTGCTACTCCGTTCTATTGTGGAGTGTAGCTCGTAGTAAATTGGTGGTGCACGCCACATGAAGATAGGTAGTCTTTCATCTCATTTGACAAAAACTCTCCCCCTGAATCATATCGTAAGGCCTTGATCCTCTGACCAGTTTGATTTTCAGCGTATTGCTTGAAGTCTTTGAAGCAACGAAATGCTTCTGACTTGTTCTTAATGAACATTACACTGGCAAATCGGGAGTAATCATCAATGAATGTGATAAAATATAGAGCTTGACCTAACGAAGGTATGCTCATATGTCCAAAGCTCTACAAGGATTTGTTAATATGTAACTTTAAGTTGGTTTTGAAAAGGAAGTTTTTAAGTTCCTTAAATCAACTCTTGGAATTCAAGTTACTAGCACCCAATTATAGGAATTTAGATTTCTTGGTGCTCGATTGCCAAAATTCTAACCTTGGGAGTATGTAACTTTTGGTAGTTACATGGCCTTTGAGTGTTACATTGATAGTTATAAGTAAGCCCAGTATATGTGTGGAACCTTGGAACCGTTGTTTTTGGGTCAAGCTGTAATAATCAGTCTAAATTTCGCTAAATGGGTTGTTTACGTGACAATAAAGCCATGTGCAGATTCTTGTTAAATCACAATTTTGTTAATGGATTATTGTGATCCATTAGGAACAAATATGGGGGTACTCCAGTATTTGGTGGAATAGATATGTGCATATCTGGTATTGGAAAATCTAGATGGAGTTTTTTAGATCTCTGGATTATTGGATAATGTAGTTAGATCTTCTTGAAGATCGGATCCTATGTTTGGTTATAGGATGGTCAGATAATCTTTTTGATTTTATGTTGATCAGATCTAAAAGCAAAGGACTCTCTTGGAGAGAAAACTCTGGTATGGGACATCAGTGATTTCAAAGAGGAAATTCTTGTGCGAGAATGACCAGTGGGTAGCTCAAAATCAATTGATGTTTTCAACTGATTGAATGGAATTTAAATCTTTTATGCCCAAATAATTATCTCTAATTGATAATTTTTTATTGAAAGTAATGTTTCTATCACTTGGGATAAGATATTTTATGATTTTGAGGATAAAGTCCAGTTGTAATAGTATTGGATACTCATTTTTTACTTTTTTGAATCTTCGATATCTTATACGTTGTCTCCTGGGAACTTTTTAATCAAAATTATGAAATTTATTTTAAAGGGGGTAGAAGAAAATGATAGGAATAAGTCTTTCATGAGATCAACCAGCTGCATAAATTTCTTTTGTGGAATCTTGTATGTGTGCAATGGTGGAACTATCCAGTGGAATAGAGAAAATCTCTAGTGATTGTTTTGAATAATCTGGAACTAGAGAGGTTTTGGGGAGCTGTTAGATATTCATGATTATGGATAGTGGTGGTAAAGATTAACTTAAGATTTCGCTGATTGGATTAGATGGAATAAAGTTTTAACCTTGACCTTATGTCCAAAGATGTCTGTATAAGTCAACCTAATCTTAGTTTGTACATTAAGATCTGTAATAGGTTGATTGGTTGAAGAATTTATGTTTGAAAAAGTATGATGGTTGGAAAACTTGTGATATTTACTTCAGAAATTTCCCAAATATGTTATTTACTCAAGAGAAATAGAATATTTTGTAGCTGAGTTACAAGATTCTCGGTGAAATATGTAAGTAACATATGCAGATTTTGGAGGAATCTGCCAGATAAAGACATATGTGTTTATGTACTGGGTGATGATGAGATTTTCTCATATGTGCACGATTAATCTTGTTTGGATCTACTATGTATTCCTGGTTACTAAGGTTATCTGGTGTACGTAACCTAGTTGTTGAACATAGACATATGATCAAGTATTGTGTTTGACAATTACTTGCAGAGGTAACAGATCTATTCTGATAGATCTATAGGTTAACTTAAAAGTGATTTGGATATAGATCTAAATGTGGTGTTGTACATGTACAATTAAGAGCTGCACCTAGACATTTAAGATTTCTAAATCATGGGCAATTAACTTGAGTAGTTGATTTACTCATGTGGAAGTTAATTGGTAAAACGAACAATGTGAAGAGAATTCACCAAAAACTGTTTGTTTTGTGTGTATTGCTTGTAAGACACATAATTTGTGAGTCATTTGGCCCTCATCCGAAAAAATTGTGTGCATAGGATATACGAAATTCTTGGGTGTGTATTTAGTGATTGTATCCCAGAGCGCTCAATTGAATATCGGATCCTAATGGTTCCAAGAATGGTAAACTAAATTTAGTTGAAATTCAGCAGAACTTTGTAATCTCTAGATATTATTTTAGGTGATTGTATAAAGTTTATCTCTGCTAGTGACCAATGACCTTGAGAGGACCCAGACACTCTAATTGAGACATATGGAGTAGTGCATGTACGTGTGACTGGTATAGACAAGAGGTATGCATGAAGAGCTGTGATCTATTTATAGTTGACCTGCATGGGGATTGCATGGGTTCATGCACAAGATCCTACTCTCTATATATTGAGGTAGTGATTATTCCGTCGACGACTTTGGTTTAGGTTATCTGTAAAGCTCTTCTCCTCTTGCTATCACATGGCATGGATTGGGGGCTAGATCTAGGAGGGATCTCAAGGAGGGATCTACGATTGGTTGGGTGGTTTTGCTCCTTAGTCTCTCTTGTGTTTTTCTATCCTCATCATAGGGGTTTTCCCTGGTGGTCTTTACAATGTCTGCATATTTTTAGGACTATACGATCGAGGATCTCACAATCCAATTACCTCAAGCTCAACGTGAGCCAAATGATAATTCGCCCTATGAAAGCCCTGCCCGCACCATCACTTTTTCCTTGAGTGAATGTTAGCAACTGTGCTAACACAGAGAGAATAAAAAAAGAAAGAAATAAAACTCCATGGCATGTGTTTTGTAAGTCCACGTATGAGTATCTGTCAATAAATTTCAACCATGGCATGTGTTTGTAAGCCCATGAGTAGAAGCTTAAATACTAATAAAATAGTTTAAACTTAGATTTAGAACTTAGACTTAGAAAACTTAAGATTAGAAATATTTTATCTTAAGTTTTCCTAATTAAGAAACTTTGAAGTTCTAAATTCTAAGTTAAAAGTTCTAGAAAAAGGCTAGAAACAGATTAGTCCCATAAGTTAGTAGATACTTATGGAAGACTCTCCTTGCCATAAAAGGAGAGGTATTTGCATTGTAAACAACAATTTGTGATTAAGACAAAATTACTATTGTGATTATCTTGCATTTCATTGTGTAGGGCGGCTGCTGGGAAATGATTTCGCAGTTGAGGGCATTCATTAGCAACGTGATGCTGTGAGCAGATTGGACACCAGACATTTTCCCTTGCTGGAAAGGATTTCTTAGCAATATGTTTCATGGCGGTTTGGAAATTGGCAGTGAGTTTATCCATATGAGATTGTTGAGCTTTTTGCCAGGTTTCCATTTGATGTAGAAGTTTAGAAGATTGAGCAATATTGTCAGACTTTGGGTGATTAGGACGATCCGGATTCTTAGATTTCTTTTCACGATGGTCAAAGTCGTCGTCTGAAATTTCGTCTTCCTCATGGATAGCATCGTCATCACATCTTTAAGTTGGTCATAAAGGTCAACTGGTTTGAGTTCACGACGGATGTTTTTAGGCAATCCAGCTAAGAACAGTTTTATGGCCATACATTCGGTGATATTTTCATCAACACATTCTACTGTGAGACGTTTAAAATGCTCAATGTAGTTTCGAACAGACTCTTCGCGACGCATCTTGATGTGGGTAATTTGAATGAACGGGCTCTGAGTCAGTTTGGATGGTTTGAAACGCTTGATGAGAGCGTCCTTGAGGGTGGTCCAAGAAGCAAGATCAGGAGCTTCGAGATTCAAGTACCGTTCCTTGGCGGTTCCATAGAGTACCATAGAAAATAGGTGTAGCTTTTTAGTTTTAGAGGTATCTCCATAAAAACGACATGCATTATCAAAGTCTTGGAGAAATCGGACTGGGTCAGATTCTCCATCGTACTTTGGTGCATTGATACATGGAATTCTTTGTTCTAGTCGTGGAGGAGCCAAATTACAAGATTTAGCACAGTCACAAGACATGATGCAAAATACAGATGAGCAGGTCAGTACTGTACTTGGCAAAAAGACAATTTGCTTGCAGAATTGATGGTGTAGGACAAAAAATTGGTCTTTCTGGTCGTGATAGAATTTGTGGTCAGGCTGAGAAATCATGGAGAGGCAGAATAATCGAATTGTAATACTCCCGAATTCTGACAAGGAGTTTTGAATGTCAAAATAGTGATTTTTCTAGATTTTCTGGAAAAAAATTGTACTTTTAGAATTCACGGGTAGGACAGAGAAATTGTACTCTTTGAGAACGATTTCTTAGGCTGGATGGTGAATTCTAACAAAGAGGTTTGACTGACATATAGGGAATTGATGAGATCTAGCCTCAATGAAGCCCGCAAATTCTAGGACAAAGATTTGGGTGAGATATAAGAGATTTTGACAGTATATCAGGCTGTTTTATCAGAATCTAACCGTGGTCAGAATTCGTGGAGGTGATAAAATGAAAGATCAAGGTTTGTTAGGGCTATAGACAAGTTGGCGAATTCTGATATACCTGGTTGGTTTGAAAAAAGGTCACTTGGTCACTTCTTTTCAAGAAAATGCCCAAGTTGACTCTTTTGTTGCTTCCCCCCGGCTTGATAAGTTGCTCCGCAGCTCGTGTAGGACCTAGAGAGACGACTCGTGCTGTTTGTTGGTATATAGAGACAGGCAAACAAGCAAACATACAACACGGAAGCAAGAGAACAAAAAGGAGAAGAAGCTAGGTAAAAGTTACTTAAATAACAGCAACGGCGCCAATGTTGGAAGTATTTCTAGTGTGTGCGGTGGCTAGATCTACTTAGAGGTGTGGTATAGGGATGTGGAGATTTGTCCGTTTTTTAAGTTTGTACAACAAGCTTCAACAGACATACGAAAAGAATCAACAGGAATGAGAGCACTAAGGCTTACCCAACTAGTGCCTGAAACAGAAATAAAGCTAATTAGTAACAACAATAAAAATCCTTGCTAATGCCGACCCAACTACCTTCCACTTCCCATAAAGTACCTCACAAGCCCTTTGAAAGCAAAACCCTTAAAGGTACCGAAGCTTGGGGAGATTTACTACAAGCCAATGTCACTCTTCCTTTCCATGTGCTCTGGAAGCATGTTGGCCAGTGAAACAACAGATCCAATTCAATAACACCACCACTACTGACAAGTTGCTTGAAATGCCCTTACATCTAATCAATCCATTCAACGAATGAGGAAACATCAAAATTTTAGCTACCCATCATCAATTCCGTGAAGTTTTAGCAGTACTCGATGGTGGCTCCGGTGTCAATATCATTTCCACATCCCTCATGATAGAATGAAATCTGAGAGACAAGCTAGCCAAACCCACTTGTCAGCTTCAGATGGCTGATCAAAGTGTAGTCCGACCTAGCGGTTTTCTTCCACACGTGCTGATCAAACTAGGAGGTCTCAAGTTTTATGTCAATCTCGTATACGTAGTACTTGATATTTCCAATAATGCCTATTCTTATAAATTACTACTTGGTCGTCCGTGGCTCACCAATGCATGAGTCGTTCGTGACTGGAGCAAAGGCCGAGTCACTTTTGGAAATCGTGACAGTTCTGTCACCATTGATTCAACGGATAAACTCAAACCTGCACGCATCCATGACGAAGGATCCTCAACCACCAACTCAGTATTTGAGTCATACCATTCCAGCCACAAAAAATGTCATTATGTTAATTCTATTGATATCATAAACTAGAGTGACAGTCTAGCTACCATTGATTGTGTGAATGCCGATTATTGTGCTCAACATCAAGATAATTGTACCTCTCCACTCCCGATCGATCACGACCAATTACCTGATCTGGATATACCTATCATTAATATCAATTTTTATTGATATTCTTCCACACCACGATGAACTACTAAATGTTGCATGGCTACCTACTAATGAATCGGATGATTTCTTCATCGATGATGAGAATGTCTTACGAATTCAAAATTGCCCAGCAGATTTGGACATTTTTGATATTCAGATCCTCAATTATATGGAGGCGTTCCCACTTAGGACCTATCCGCAACATGCGTCCAACGTGGAACCAGTTGCCAAGGTTGCACTTGAAAAGACTGAGACAAAATTCTACCATCCCAAACGTCCACACTATCCATGGGATCTCTGTGAGGAGGAGACTATCTTTCAAATTGATGATGAGATCCTCCATGACATACCAACCGTCCCTCATCCACACTCCACCACCAAAGCCTCAACCACGTGGTCATACTATGAAAGAGAAAATGAAAAAATCGCTTCAAATTCAACCGTCGGGTGACCTCACCATTGTTAGAAAAGTTTATAAGATTGCCTCTGTCCCTACACCAGCCCTCGAACATTCCCAATCACCATTTTAGCAAGAGAAAGACAAGGCCCCCCTCAAATCTCCAGCCCATGATGTTCCTGCATACTTTAAGGATGATATGATCGAGGATGTCATAATCCAATTATCCCAAGCTCAACGTGAGCCAACTGGTAATTCACCCTATGAAGGCATTGCACAAACCATAACCCTTTCTCTAAGTAAGCCAAATGAAAAAAATGACTATCTTGTCCACGTTAGAGCTCATCTCAATCGCGAACAACGCAGACGGCTTGAAAAGCTCCTGCGAAAATATCGACATGTCTTTGCTTGGACCTATAAAGACATGAAAGCCGTCTCACCTCAAGTAGTTGTGCATCATATCCCGCTTAAACCGGGTGCGAGGCCCACTGCTAGTTGTCCATACATATGCAATCCCATCTATAAGGCCACTGTCAAAGAAGAATTACAACGTCTCTTAGATGCGGGATTTATCTATGAAATTGAACATACTGAGTGGGTCTCCCCAATTGTCATCGTTCCCAAGAAAAATGAAAAACTCCGAATCTGTGTCGTTTTTAAAAAACTTAACGCCGTCACTAAATGTGATCATTTTCCATTACCTTTTGGAGAATCCATCTTAGAAAATCTAGTAGGAGATGAGGCTTACTCCTTCTAATATGGCTTTAGCGGATACAATGTGATCCAACTCGCTCAACAGAAAACCGTTTTTGCCACATAATGGGGAACCTTCTGCTGGAAAGTCATGCCCTTTGGTCTCTGCAATGCTCCTAGCACCTTCCAACGTGTTATGCAAGCGGCCTTTTCTCAACAGATGGGCGATACCTTAGAGGTTTACTTGGATGATTTAGGAGCACATTTCGAAGAAACACGCCATCTGTCTGTGCTCGAATTTTTTTTTTATCCAATGTCAACGCTTCGGCATCTCTCTTAGAAAAATGCCAGATTTGTATTACCCATGGTATTGTGTTAGGACATATTATCCCACGAAATGGCATTGCCACTGACCTTGAAAAGACCCACAAAACGCTTTCAAAAAACAGACTACATGCCTTGTGCGCTCTAGCAACATCGTTTGTGTCCCAACAGTGTGGTCCAATCTGCAGGTCATAAGTTCTAGCCAATTAGATGTTCTATGCAGTTGAGGTGTGTGCCATGTTGCTTTGCACAATATGATATTTTTATCATTTTTTTTTGTCATTCAACAAAATATTGTGATGACACAATTATGCCATCAAAGGCCTACAGACCTAACAATGTTTCATGTATTCTAGTAGATCTCAGAGGTGCTTTAGCAATGTTTTGTTATTCTACCCTAACAATGCAGTCCAATCTACAAGCGATACGTTCTAGCCATTTGGATGTTATGTGCAATCTTAATGTCCTTTATTGTTTGTAATTAGTTGCTCTGTTGATGTGCAGATGCGTTGTGTTCCGACATCAATGAAACGAGGCAGTGGTCTAAAGCAATGTGTACAAACTTGTCGAGATTGTCAAATGAAAAAAATTTGCTCATATTTACTATGAAATTATAAAATCTAATGATGATCTTGAACTTGGATCTAAGCCAATATCAATTGCACAACAAATCAATTGTAAAATTGCTAGAAAAATTTCTACACAATCTCACTAGTTTGATCAGGATCACTCTACCAAAATGAAATAGAAACAAAAGCTATTCAAAGTGAACAAGTCAAAAAACAGCAATAATGCATTTAATTCCTTCCTCCAATAGAAATTGAACACACAAACATCATCTTCTACACAAATGTAGAAAAAAACCAGAGATGAGATGATAGTATTGTCTCCAAGGCTTCCAAAAGTGAAATATATCTTAGGTTCTACATTCTTCACACCCTACTTGTTATTTATAGCTGAAAGTGATGCCTCTCTCTCCTATGTCTAGATTGGTTTGGCCTAGTTTATCCAAAACTTGACCTAAACTAGTCATATTGGCCAAAATTGCCAAGTAAAACTGAGAATATTGTATGTATAAGTGACTCTAAGTGAATTTGGACCCAATATAAAATAGTCATGTACACTGATTTTACTCGGTGTGGAATAACCTTGTTGTTGGATTATTCTCCTTCTTACCAATCGACTAATTGGTTTAAATCTTCATCCATTGTTCATCCAGTTCTGCAAATTTTCTCGTGTGTTTCCACAGTCTGTAGAATTACAAGTGTCTTTACACAGTCTGAAGAATTACACGGAGTTTATGACAGTGTCTCCTTTTTTGCCTGTCAAGAATCCCGTTGAAAAATGCAGTGTCTCCTTTTTCGCATTTTTCGCCTAACAGAATTCTCGTGTAAAATCATAGTGTCGCATTTTTCGCTTTTTTCAAAAAGCCTCAAATGTTAAGGAAAAGACTCTGGCAAAGTGTGGGGCAACCCTAAATGAGATTGAAGGGCACCTTCTTCTTTTTCTCTTTTTTCACAAAAAATCCGACAGTGTCGACTGTGGCTGTTTTAGCTCATTTCTGCAGAGCTACAGTTTTGGTTCATTTATGTAGACAAAACGTTTACGACCAATTTCACCGCTTATCAACAATCAATGACAAGGACCAGATGGATGCCAACGGATCACCAGCCAACTGGCAGTCGCAATTGATGACCTAATTTCTTAGTATAAATAGTTGTTCATATTCATACAGTTTTAATCATCTTAAAATCAAAATTATCAGAATTTTTTGAATAGTTAGCTCTCTCTCTCAAGCCTGCGAGCTTGAACACTCCTGAGCATTATAGCTCATTTCTTAGAGTTGTTTTAGAAATTGCTATTGCGCTACTGCTTATCAGCATTGTGCATTAGTTCAGACTTTTATTTTAGCCGCTCAGAGATAGCATAGAGTACGCGGCTTCGATCCGCAACTTATTGTACTCATTTACTTCTGTTTCCTTTTGAATCAATACTATCCTTTATTGCGTTCAGCTTCGTCTCATAATGTATGTATTTTCTGGAATTCTTCGCAACTAATTATTTGTCTGATAATTTTCGATGATTAATTGTTTGGCTACAAAATCACTGTAGTACTGACGATTTCAGAGTTAGTTACTATAAGATCAAACATGATTTCTATCACTATTGTTTTGTTTGAAAAAACTCAGATTGCAAAGAAGAACATGGCACACACTTCAATTGTGCAGAAGACGAAACCTACCTACCTCTTATTATAAGAAAGAAATCTACCTATTTCAAACTTTGCACACATCCGCCATAGCTGCCTAAGAAAGATGATGAATGCGAAACAAGACGAATGCCAAATGCAGATGTTGAGATCAAGTTTCATGAAGTTCATGTGAAAAAAAGCCACAGGTACCCTCTACACAATGAAAGGTGCCATGCAGGGCACACAATCAGATGCTCATTATGTTTCATAAAGTTCATATGTAAAAAAGCCATAGGTACCCATTACACAATGGAAGGTGCCACAGACATGACACTATTAGCAGTAAGAATTTTCGAAATTTTTAGGCGAGGCTCAAAGATAGTACAAACGACTTGAGATGCAAGGTCACTACACTTGGTGCATTGAGGAAAGGTTACCCATGCATGGTAGGCTCATAGCCTCTCACGCCCTCTACTTCTAACACCATGTTTTTAAGGCTGAGCCAGGCCTGTATGGGGTGAGGTCATATACTACGCTCGCTGGACCAAAACTGCTATATTTTAGCCAGAGGTAGCCTTAATTTGAGCAGCGGCGGCCGCCACGAAAGGTCCAGTACTTCAATTTCGATGGTACATGACCTTCTCCTCAAACCTCTCGCTCTCGCTTCGCGCGCTGCTGCTCTCTCTACTCTAGCAGACAGCTAGCTCGTCAAGCCTTCTCTGCTCTCTCTCGTTTCCTTTCCCTTCCTTTTGCTTCTCGTTCTCAGCATGCAACGACGTCTTCATACGATCCTGCCATAGCGGTTGGATCTACCATACGGATCGCAGTATCCAATAAGGTTCGTCTGGTGCTTTTTCTTTCATTTTCTATTACAATAGTCGTTTGATTTCTGAACAAAGCGCATAATGTATCTTAAGTTTAATATGATTCTATCATATTCTGTTGCAATAGTGTTTAAATTTCTGAAGGAAGCATAATGTCTCTTAAGTTTCGTCTCTTGCCTTCATTTTTCTGTTGCAATAGCCTTTAAGGCATCATATCTGTTAAGTTTAGTTTGGTGCCTTCATTTTCTGTTGCAATGCCGGCATGGCCTCTAAATTTCTGAGGGAAGTATGATGTCTCGTAAGTTTGGTCCATGGCTTCTTCATTCTTTATTGCAATAGCGTTCAGATTTCTGGAGGAAGCATAATGTATGTTAACTTTACTCCGCTGCATTCATTATCTTCTGCAATAGGCGCTTGGATTTCTGAACGAACCATTTCTCAAAGAATACGGTATACGAATTAGGATTCTGTCAATATTTTTTCGTATTGGTGAAACTTTGAAGATGTATTGGATTCAAGATAGAATAAAGATTTTCCTTCATTTTCCGAAAAGTATGATCTCAAGCTAAACCGCAATGTAAACTGAAGCAATAAATGTTCATGAATTTCGTCAAGTGCTCGTATTCATATTGCTGTTGAATGGTCGTTCTCAAGATTTTGACAAGTATAGTATTGTTGAATCAAAGAACGTTATAAAGATTGCAGAATGGAAGCCATTAGAAAAAGTACGCGCATTCGCAAGTCCCGGCTGGTGTACATTCGCGGGCAACCGGTATTTTCTTTGTGATCTCTGTTATTCTATCTTATGAACTGCATGCAGCTGACATCTGCGCAAATTTCTACGAGCAATACTAAAAAATAATGTATAAACTGTGTAATCATTTCCTTGGATGTCATCGTTCGTCTTCTTTTTCCTTTATATTTTTGGAGCTTTATTTTGCTACATTGGTTTCACATCTGCGAAACATGGGGCTAACGCCCAAGACCTGCAATTGCTGAGGGCATTCGCTTTGAGGCCAGAGTAATGCAAAAAGAGTCTAGTTGTTTCAGTGTTTATAGGCATGGTGACTCACATACGGCATTGTGATCACACCCTCGCTCATACTCTGTATATTGTTCATATGTAGGTGCTCAGGCTCAACAATTATACGCTCGAACACGGGTATCTTTCTCTAGTAGACAATGCACGGAAATGCTAGCTCTTGTTTGTTTGCGCAATAGGGGCTAAATTTTCTGCTGACAGTGTCGGTCTGCTTATCAACTTCAGACTAGTAGGGTATAATGGATCAATGTACGACATATGATATAAAGTGTTAGCTCAATAGCTGAAGTAGTTTAGTTCTAAAGGTCAAATTGTTCCAGGAAGTCACAGTGGTTCTCAATACACCTATGATTTCTTGCCGAAAACATGTTATTCTACCGTCTAAACTTTGAAGGCGTGAAAATTGTAGCATTCGAAATATTATATTTCTAATTTTGAGGGCATAAATACGTGTGCCCCAGCCTAGATTTTTGTGCCACTTAATTGCCAGTGAATTTGGAGCATAACTAGCAGATGTGAGCATAACCAATGCATCCGCAAATGGTCTGATTTCTGAAAATGCACTTAAAATGTTGTAGCTGATAACGCTCCAATAATCTCTTAACTGGTCGTGTTAACAGGGAGCCAAGTATTGTCAAACATGAAGTGAATGATGACTCATCATCTGATTGTGTTATTGTGAGATCCATGCGCAAACGTCCCTTGGTGAACACGGCAAGGAAAATAATGGATGACGACTCATCATCATCCATGATGGATGACGACTCATCGTATTCCATAATGGATGACGACTCATCATCATCTGATGGCATTGATGTGGAATCAAAGTGCAAGCCTTGCCCGGTGAATGCAAAGAGGAAAACAGCACTGTCTCACAGACAGCCGAAGGAGACTGATTGGTCCACAGCAAATACCAAGGTTCAAAAAACAAAATTAAGTAAATTCCTGAGTTTGTTTGGATGTTGGAAATTCATGACATAATCTGATATTTTAATTTCAACAGATTGAGCAGGACTATAAGATTGCTAAAGAAAAGAGAATGGTGTATATGGCTTCCATTCTTGATCTTCTGGCACCGTTTGTGACTTCTGAGGTGAAGAGTTACATCAAAGCACATGCGCATGACATGATCTGCAAGGAGACTTATCCAAAGACTGTAGTAAAGCGACAGCCCAAGTGTATAGTGAATGGGGAAATGCGTTCCTATCAGCTGGAAGGCCTCTCTTTTATGATTTCCATGTTCAACAATGGGCTGAGGTTTCTGGCATTCTCAATTTTTAGTTGGCAGATAGACTTGTTGCTGCACTGTTGATTTGTACTATATGTAGTAGCAGACGAGTACCTCGCTATGTTGAGGCTGCAAGGGTTTTATCAGTAACCCATATAATTGTTGATTGCATTGCTCAAGTACATCATAAAGTTCATGGTTTGTGCACTGTGTGCTGTATTAGTTCTGTGCTAGTAGCAGGCATCCTGTTGTTTCTACTGCCTTAACTCTGGTACCTTTCTATAGTGCAATACTTGCTGACGAGATGGGACTTGGAAAAACTCTCCAAACAATATCTTTTCTTGGATACCTGAAGGTGAGAATGCTTTGACATACAGTTGAAATTATCTGTGGTTTGCTGGATTCTCCTTGATCGATAAAAGGAAACACAGATGTGCAATTTCTGTTACCCTTGGGTGCTTCGTCATAATGCTAGTCTAAAGAGAATTATCTTCAAATCTTTATTCTGTGGTAGTTTGTTGCTTACCTTTTTTGTGATTGTCAGCTTTGGGGCCTGGGCTAGAACTATTATATGCTCGACTTTTTCAGAGAATGACATAGTTGGCAGCAAGTCTACAAGCATATGCTATGCTTTCCAGTGTTTGTCTTTTGAAGCACTAATCTATCCTACTCATTATGATTTTAACATTCCATTGCATCTAGTTCGAGCGGAACATAGGAGGTCCCCATTTGGTTGCTTGCCCATTATCGGTGTTGTCTTCTTGGATGGGAGAGTTTAAACGATGGTGTCCTGAGCTTCGTGTTCTACGGTTGCATTCCTCTGATAAGAATGAAAGGGAACGTGTCCGTAGGTGAGACAATTGTATTCGCTTTTGTGAGCAAAGTTCAATTACATCTAGCAATGAATGTGGTTCCATATATGTTGCTTAAGTGCTCTTTTTTTTCTTATTCACAAGGATCTCTTTGAAAGGATTAGGAATTGTGGAATAATGTGGCTATTATCTCAAGAATGCTCTATTTGACTAGCTTTTGTTATAGGGATCTCTTACGGGATGCTACATCCTTTGATGTCGTAGTAACAACCTATGAAATGCTCACATCTTCCAACATGAAGGTATACAACTATGCAAATGAGGACTAGCTAAAATTTAGCTTGAATGCTCTATTTTTAGTTACCCATTATTGTTGGTTTCT
Organism: Diphasiastrum complanatum; assembly: GCA_029204225.1. Classification (NCBI taxonomy): domain Eukaryota; kingdom Viridiplantae; phylum Streptophyta; class Lycopodiopsida; order Lycopodiales; family Lycopodiaceae; genus Diphasiastrum; species Diphasiastrum complanatum. Next base: position 34,291,756 of record CM055100.1, read on the forward strand.
AAAAATAAAAATACGGTCAAAGAGCTCTTGCATATTAGATTGTCATGTTGCCTATAAGTACTTTTATCAGTAGTATAGGTCGTTTTTGTTTTGGTTTTTGGGTGTTGTAGCATGTTGTGATCCAAGATGCCTTGTTATACATGCCATTCTTATCACAGAGTCTCCTTTCAAGAATTCATTGGCGTTGCCTAATTTTGGATGAAGGTCATAGGTATGGTCGATGCCACATGGTGAGATGAACTTTATTGCAAAGTGTTGTTTTTCCGTTCTTTCATGCAACTCACACGCTATTGAACTCCTTATTTCAGGATAAAAAATGACAAGACAATAATTTCAGATGCTGTTCGACACATTAAGCGACAAGTGAGTTATTTTGTTTTCCATGATTACTTTTTGCAATCAAAATTTGTTATGCCTATCATAGTGATGGTTTATTTCTTGTTGCAATGCTAGAACTTGTTGCTGCTCACGGGAACACCGCTTCAGAACAACTTACATGAATTGTGGGCTCTCTTAAACCACATGTTTCCAGACATTTTTACATCATCAGATCTCTTTAATAAATTATTCAGCTTCTCAGAGCATTTTGTTGATAGTCAAGGACTTGAGAATGTGCATCTATTATTGAAGGCTTTATCCTTGCGACGCTTAAAATCTGAGGTGGGTCAATGTACTTCAGCTCTTGATCTTGCTGTTATGATTAGTGCATACTTGATTATTTTTCATATACACAATCGAATGAAAAACTGTATTCAATTTTTTAATTTGGCTCAGGTCGAACAAAATATACCTGAGAAGAAGGAGATAAAGGTGTATTGCCCACTTTCCAAAAATCAACACTTTTGGTAAGCAGATGGTGTGCTAAGATCGAATACTATTATCTGCGATATGTAATATTGCTAGAAAAGATGGCTCAAAAGGCCTCTTCTTCAAGCACATCTATAACATGGTGAAGATTATGATTCGAGTTACTATGCTTCTCTTTTCTGAATGACATTCAAAGAAATCTCAAACAACACCCATTGAGTGTAATGCCAAGTTATCTAGTCTTTTTTTGTTCATGATGATTGCTCTCTACTTCTAATTTTCCGTTTTAGCTTTGTCTCAAAAATGGTAAATTATGAATTTTTATAGCTTTGAAATAAAAAATAAAAACAGTTGCTTGATGTGTTGAAAGTATTGTCGAATGACAAAAGGATAAGCGACTTATCCCTGCAGATTGACTGAAATGAAGTTGTGCCATGTATTGAGAAAATCCTGTGTCTAGATCAATATAATTGCGAAGGTCTTTGACAACCAAGAAATTTTATCTTTCAAAATATATCAGTATCAAGCATCAACACTAGAAAATATGGACTCTTGCTATAATGTTGTTGTTCTAAAGAATTCACAATTAACTTCAGATAAAGAGTACCTAGATAGTAGTAGTGTCATCCTCATTAAGTTAAAGGGGATAAGAAGTTCCTAGAAGGATTTGGATCAAACATCAATGACAAAATTGAATTCAATGAATAAGGATTCATGGAAATTCAATCAAACATGCCATTTAACATGTTGATATCCTTCATGTACGTAGGTATCGACGCTTACTGCTAAAGAATAGTCGGCTTCTTTTGCAATTGGAGGCAGAGATGGCTGGAGAAATCCCCGAAAGCAAGGTAATTGATGACTTTAAGCAATAAAGGCATTCTATTCTATGTTTGGTTGAATTTATGACGGATAAAATTCATGATACTAATTGCAAAGCAAGTTTCTCAATGGTGTGTGGGAATTTTTTGTATTGATGCCTCTCTCGATTTGTCACTTAATTTGGGTTACCCTTAAATCCAGGATCCAGAGGCATGGAAAAAGTTACAAAGCCTAATGATGCAGCTTCGAAAGTGTGCCAACCATCCGTAAGTAGATTCTAGAGAGTGTATCATTTGTTTTAGACCTTTTGGCACTTAGAAATCTCTACTTTTTCTAATAAAGCAGTTTCATTGTTCTATTATTTACTATCATGTATGTAATTGCCTAACAATGTTGTAAAGGACCTATTGGTGTCAGATGCCATGAAGCTTTCACATTTCATGCATGATACAAATTTGATTTTGGACAAGACATGAGTTTGAGTTGATGTTGACTTGTCAGTGTGGTTATTTGGTGAAAGGTACCTTTTTCCTGGGGCAGAACCGAATCCACTTGAAACTGGGGAGGACCTTGTGCTAGCTTCTGGAAAGTTGCAGGTTGATTCAATTTTCTTCCAATTTGTGAACTTTATCATTTTGTTAAACGGTTATCAATTTTAAGAAATCTTGGCCATACTTAGGGTTCAACCAATGGAAAGTCATGAGAACTTCCTTGGGTCGAGGATTTGCTCTTCTTTTAGGACATTCTCATGGAACCCAGTTTTGTTGCCAATTAGGAAGGTCCCCTAATTGTATTTATGATGTGCATCATTTATCTTTGCGTGGAATCGTTGCAAGTTATCTTGATAATGATGGCCTTATCTAATGTTGAACTTAAGTAAAAGTCGATTAAGCAATTTGTGGGTTATGGCATGGATCATGTAATTGACGCATGTTGTAGTGCATCGCGTAAAATCCCTTGTTGCCTTTGTGCAGCTATTGGATCGTTTATTACTCAAACTGAAAGCTGGAGGCCATAGAGTTTGCTTGTTCTCCCAATTTACATCGGTAAAACACTCAGCATTTAAGATTGCCCGACATGAACAATTTCTTTTATGTATTCTATGATAAGCTAGGGAGTGATACATAAAAGAAATTGTACATTCATTTTGCAATGTTAGTTCCGTTTGGTGCTTAGCATTTCTAGATCCTGGAGCTAATCTTGTGGTCTTATTTCACAGACATTGGATATTCTCGAAGATTTTGCTAGGATGAGAGGCTATGACTATAGAAGGCTAGATGGTTCAACAAACAGGGTGAAACGTGCTATTGATATGATCTTGTAAGAGTTTTGTTCTTGATAGTTTACAAGTTTAGTTATTGGAGTTTCAAAGAGATTAATTTTCATGAGAACTACGATAGTTTACATTAAGCTTAATAGTACTTTTGCGGTCTCTTTATGCCAGATTTAACAAGCCTGGGAGCTCAATTTTTGTTTACTTATTGTGCACAAGAGCAGGTGGCCTTGGAATCAATTTACAGGTTTACTTCTTATGACATTGCTTCAAGTTTTTTGCTTGAGATCGAAATAACCATCTTTTATGGAGATGAACAGAATGCTTGTTTAAATAGCGATATGAAAAGTCAATTAAGACTGAAAACATGCAATTTTGATTCTTACTCTTTTTAAATATTTTGTGAAGCTCAAGCCTTACCATAATGTCTTGAGCAATTCACTTTTGAGGGCAATCTACAAGACTTTTTGCTTGAATGCAACATGATTGTCTTCCACTTTTTGCTATTAGATGTAAAAACGCTATATTTAAAGTTTACATTTAATTTTTGACATGCAACTTGAAGAAATCTGCTATTTCATTTCTATTTATTTTGTTCTTCATAGAGTTGAGGCCTCTAGATGATCAATAAATCTTAATCACTCAATCTAACCATCATGGCATGATCGTTACCTAAGCTGTAGCTTAACAATGACTTTAAGCTTTGATGGCAAACACACGCTATGGTAGCAAGCTCTTGATTTGATGTGGATAGTAGAATGACTTACGGGATAGGAACAAGACGTGTGATGTCAAACCCATTAGGAAATTCTAATAGGCTAGAAAGTAAAATAATTCTACATAGATGATTTGCATTAGGTTGACGTGTGATTGTCAATTTGTGCTTGTTGACTCAACATTGAGTTGTTGGACTCGTTTCGAAACCATGTATGCAGAATTAGTCTCATGAGCCCAAGAGCTTTGATTCTAACTATAAACTTTATATCATCATGCAATCCACCAATCTACAATTGAAAGACCCCATTTAGTAACATATTTTTATCTAGACTAGTTCTCAAGAAACGAGGGTGTTGATGATGTGTGTGGGGATGTTGTAGCATTTGGTCCATCCTATGCATGATGAAGTTGATGGTCTAACACTTTGTTGTTCGACTCCATAGGTTGGAAGAGTGCATGTCTTCTTTGCTATGTCGCTTATTATCCTAGATATAACATGAATATAGATCTCAAAATGAGAACAAAGGATCATCTATTTCAACAAGTCTCACAAATGAGTTATGGTTACAAGCACATGATATTGGAAATATTAGATTTTTGAGAATGTGAAACACATGTAGTAAGATTAAGGACAACTGATAACTTAATTTGGATTTAAGGAGCTCACTTGCAAAGGCCTTTTGTGTATTTGTTGACATTTGCTTTGAGGGCATTAATTGATACAAGCTTGAAAAGTTGGGAATGTGAAATACAATAACTAAATTGGTTGATTAAGCATGCAATTGTTACAAGAATGAAGAGGAAAGTAAATAATAGAAGTGAGTCGCAAGTTATGGCTCATAATCAACTAATGTCATGAACACATGATGGTAATCGAAACAAAATAAATACATCACAAAGATTAAAAAAAACATGTTGAACCCTAAAGCTAATCGCATATAAAGTGCAACATTTGAAGCTTTTTGACCAAGTCCCAACAATGCGTTTCCATATAGACCTTCAAGTATATGCAATGTTCCAGAATAGTTGCTCATAAAATACTTAGATTGAGATGCAAGTAGGAGCCCAATTTTAGTCGGTCAAAGTGAGCCACAAATTTGTAAGCAAAGTTTTGATCATCCATGACAAAAAGCTCAATTCTAGAATGTGTCTTCCTTATGAATTGCATCAAATATTGCACCATAAACTTCTATGACACATCTTCGACTACAATAGCTCCACTACAGTACAACAAATCTGTGGTCACATCCATCAAATTAAGGGGCTTGCATCTTTGAGCCCTTGAGTTAGCTTTCTTGCACTTCCTAGTACTTATTGCCTACTTTCATCTCACTGCACTTGCTTTAAGGCCAACATTACATCCACCTATTTAGAAGATCAACCTTTGAAGTTATCAAATATCCCCAAATTGAAGTCCATGTGACACGAATTTATTCCTTGTTTTTCTATGATGGCAAAGTGCTCCAAATCCTCTCTTAGGCAAATTATTTACCTTGCAAGAAATATTATGGATACTTCTCGTGACTATTGCTTAGATACTCTAGAGGACTTCACCCCCATAGTTGTGACTTCAAAGGACAATGCATGGTCTTTAATTTTTAAAGATGGATATCCTTTTGAGAAACAGCCCCACAATCGAGTCCATGAACTTAAAACAAAGCCCATGGTGCCTCTTTCCTTGTCAAAAAATTGTATAAGCTCCATGTCCAAAATAAAGATAAGCACAAATGTAATATGTACCTGAATCTTGTGGTAACGTAAATCATATGAGAAAGGTCCATGTTCATGTCTAATGATACATGCATCATCAGTTGGTGTACTTTTCCAATTTTAACAAAAATACAAATAAAAAACACCATCCAAACTAGTTACAAATCATTTTGATTAATTCTAAGATTTAGCTAGAGTGGTTCACTCATGTAAACTACAATCTACCAAGGATCATTGTAAAACTTTTGACTAATAGTCATCATGCTATTGATGTTTTGTGCAGACTGCAGACACAGTTATTTTGTTTGATAGTGACTGGAACCCACAGGTGAATATCTTTTTCAATCTTGAGTTGATACCTTTATGGTCATCCAGACATTGAGATGGAGAATCGAATTTCATAGAATGGTAGCGTATTTCATTGCTTTGCGACTAACCTTGGCTTATTAAAATTCGATGTTTTAAGTTCTATATGGAGTTTCTTCGTATTTTCAAAATTGTTTTACATGACTTAGTTGCACACTTACATGCATATTTTGGATAACTTGGACCTTGTACCCTCCGTTATGTGACGTTTCTACCGCATGCTTTGAGTACTTTAACCCATTATGGATTGTGGTTACTTTATGTTTATTGATACCATTTATTCTACAACGCTAATGACATGAGTAGGGATCTTGTAACATTTGTTCCATGCGTGGATGATGATATTGCGAGTCTAAGATTCTGTGGTTGGACTCCATAGGGCTTGAAGATTGCACATCTTCTTTGTTATATTGGGTAATATTTGAGACATGACATAAATATATTTATGGTAGCATCTATTGGTCATAGGGCTATTATTGTGCCCTAATAGAAACTAGAAAACCTAGTCCCTCATAGACCATAAATAGGCCTTGAGGGCTCAATATCGATGGTTGATTTCTTGAGGTTGGTTCTTATATTAGAGAATAATTCAAGACTAGTTTAGCAGGGCTTGCATTTATTTTCAATGCTGCTAGGCTAAGTTTACCTGCATAGGTTGTTGTCTTGTTATTGCTCTATGTTAGATTTTCTTCGCATTTTTGTATCATCTCTCTTTCTTTCTATTGTCATTTGTTCATAAACTAGTATCAAAGCTCTTTTTCGGCTAAGAGGTTGGTCTTCACTTCCTACATGCTTTAGCGATGACACTCACCATAGTGTCTTCTTTCTCTTGTTAGTTTAAAGAGAAAACCTTGATTTTTATTGGTTGATTGAAATTTTCTTTAAGGTGGTCAAATTTCAATTGTGAAATATGTTCGCAACCCTATTTTCTAAATATTAAGAGGATATAATGTTGTTTGTCACACTCAACATGTGTAAGGCTACACGCCAAATTCTTTTTTAATTCTCATTGACTTACATTGTGTTTTTGGTAGTTTTGAGGTCTGCCATAAGATTTATGCTTATTTTTTGTCTTCCTATTCTAGGATGTTTCAAAGTTTTTCCAGAATTTTGGATCATCAAAAGTTGAGCTATTCAGTTTCTAGTTTTTTGTTTGTTTATTTCAAGAATTAGTGTCTTTCGCACATATTGCATTTGGGACATTTTTATGTTTTTCCCTATAGTAGGGTGCTGTTTTTGCACTTCACAAAATCTTAATTTGATTTATATAAGTTTAGATACCTTTTAGGGCATTCTAGAATTCTATTTTTTCATACATCAATTTTTATGCTTTCCAAGGTTTGAGTACATTAATCTAATAAGTATAGGGTGTTCTGAGTTCACTTTACGATTGGATATTAAAATCTCCACATCTTGGGGGGATCAAAATCTTATTTTTGAGGATTTTGCACAATACAATAAACAATATTCACAATCTGATGACCCTCTTGTAGTATGCAGATGCACTTAGCATTTGATAAATTGTTGATGATATAGCCACCTACTGAAATGTTGTTGTCATCATTTTACTACTATGCACTTGGTCTGTATGTCTTTCTCCAACATAAACCTGATAGTAGCTTGACATATAGAACTTGATAACTGGATCATAAGTTTGATGAGATTCTATTTTGACTTGCTCAATTCGTTCATTGATTTGCATTTTCCAATCATACTCTTTGATAGAAGTTTATTAGCGACTCCCTCTCCATCTGGGACCTGCGATATCTCCTGCTTATACTTAGCTCTCAAATGCTGTCTTCTATGAATCCTATTAAGGAAATGACACATTAGTGGCATTTAAACTTGATAAAACCTTCGATGCTTCAATTGTGTTTTGAAATAAACAAATTCGAAACATTGGCCCCCAAAACCCTTAACAAGGTTGAAAGGGCCTCAAAATGTGTCAAATAGACCCAAGTAAGCCCAAAATACAAAAAATTGTAAGGCATGCTTCTTATCTAGTACTTTGGGGCATGTTTCTTTTTGAGTGCGTCTAATAAAATAATGGTCCATGTATGTCTATGGGTGTGGAATGTGGTAGTCTTCATAAATTATGGCCCCTTGTGAGATGAATATGGGGTTTGTTGCATGGAACTTAACACTTGATGTTTATTGTAAGTTGGGTGATGTTGCTTTTACATGCTCACTCATTCACTTTTTCATATCTGCACCTTTGAACACTCATACTAACTCTTTGCAGGCCAACACCTTAACAAAAATTGTAAAGAATACGACAATGTTTTATATGTTTGACCTTGTGATTCTAATTTCCAAAAGCGTTTCAAATGTTCAATTCTTAAATCCTACAAATAATTGAGATTTTCACAAACAAACAAGTTTATTCTCATGAGTAGACAAGTGTTAGAGAATAACAAGTCAAAGACAAAGATATCTAGACTAGATGCTTGCTTGAGTTATTAGTACATCATATCAACTGGTTCCTTTTTGCTCTGTCGCCAATTCTAGTTAAGTAGCGTGCACCTTCAGTCGAAATATGTCAAACTATAGAATCTAGATGAACATACATCGAGGCTATGCATCATAGATGAGATATAGACTCAAGTATCTATAGACGAGTCACATACACATCTATGTGCTATTGAGTCACATTTGTATATGGATGAAGTGGTGCACTCTTTTATATTGGAATATTTTTGCTAATTGATTTAAATTGAGTTTTCTGCATACAAAATCGAATGTCGTTGATAACAAGGCTATTGTAGAATACGCACTCATTGTGGAGCACCATGGCTAGATGAATGGATCAACACTGCCAAAGAGGAGCATTCATTTGAACAAAATGATGTAAAACCTTTTTTGGATATAGGTAACTTGATAGCTTATGGTGCCACTTTTATGTCGCAATAGATGACACAATACTTGCAAAAAAACTCAAGGACAATCACTTCTCAAGATTACAGAAATCATCCAGCTAAGCATGTGTCCGTGTCTCATCCATACATGCATCGTGCATGTGTGATGACATTGTTCTTATGGTTTTACTTCATCGATAAGAACTTATTTGGATATCCTTGTATCTATCTCATCGTTGGACACTTTAATTGCATCTACGAGAGCTTGAATTCATCTACCCATGACTCGACAAAATGAATAATCTAGATGCCTTATCTTTGCACTATTTATAAATCTTTGAACTAGTCAAAATTGTCATTTGCTTATGTCATCCAATAAGATGTGAGACTTTGTCCCTTAATGCCTTTGAGCTACAATTTCTAGACTCTATTTTCTATACTGTGATTTGCAAGCACACTCTTGTCTTCGAGCCTCTATCTTTTAGAAGTATATTCTATGTGCCAACATCTGATTGAAATTATGAAATAGGAACAATCTTGAAAGTATGTACGCAAAACCCTAAGATGAAGTGACAAACCCTAAAAAGATGCAGTGTTGAACTGTAAACTTCTATATATCAAAACGAAAAGCTTTGAGGTGCATTAGAAACATCTTATGTAGAAGAAGATCCACTTTAAGAGCTAACTAAAAGTTCACATAAAACATAAAGGAAACATTTATAAAATTGATGAATTTTGAGTCAATTAGTGAAGTTTCATACTTTTGATGTGTAAAGCGTAGAAGAAGCCTCCTACCTTAGGAAGAATAAAAAAATGTCAATATATCATAGAAACTACATAGAATTTTTTAATCTTGAATTGTACACATCTAAATTACGTATTAAGAAGGCCTGATTCTAAAAAAAATGATGCTATGCAAATTTTCTCGAAAGTCGTGACAAAATACAAAAGTGACCACCAAAAAAGAGTATGCAAAAGTTGATTTTTGAAAACTTAATTTTGCTTTTATATTGAGTTTTCAAAACCCACACGTACTCTACAATCATTTTGTCATTGATTTCATGTCATTCTTTATTTCTATTTCCTACTCTCCATGTCGTCCAGTGTTGTGTCGAATCGCGATTCGTTGAAAGAACCGCGATTCGAAAGTCCTTTTCGAAAAGGTCCGGTTCGAACCGTTTTTTGACTGTTCGAACCGTTTTAAAAAAAAAAAACTCATCGCCTCCTCCTCGCGACTCGACCTCCTGCTCCTCGCGACCTCCTGGAACCTGCTCCTGCTCCTCGCGACTGCTCCTCATGACTCCTGCTCCTCGCAACCTCCTGCTCCTGCTCCTCGCGACTCCTGCACCTCGCGACCTCCTGCTCCTGCTCCTCGCGACCTCCTGCAGCCTGCTCGTTACCTCCCCCTGAAGCTTCGCAGATTTCCGCGCCTGAGAGAGAGAGATCCGAGACAGAATATAGATCAGCGAGTCTCAGAGAGAAATCCGAGAGAGAGAGAGAGGGGTGGAATTGTGTGTCACGTGTGGCTGTTGACGTGGGTGTTCAGTGTGTGTGACTGTTGACAAATGTGTGTGTGTGTGTGTGTGTGTGTGTTAAATGTTTGACAATGTGTGTGTGTTTGTGTTTGTGTGTGTGTTGGTGTGTTTGATAAATGTGTGTGTGTGTGTGTTTGATAATGTGTGTGTGTGTGTGTTTGAGTCTTGACAATGTGTGTGTGACATGTGTGAATTGTTTTTTTATGTTAAAAGAGTGTGTTTGAGTCTTTGAGAGAGAGGGAGGTAGACTTAGCTGCGGTTGTGTGTGTGTGTGGAGGGAGGTCCGTGGGAGAGTTAGCCTTTAGGTGTGTGTGAGTGAAAAATCAGAATTTAGGAGGGGGACCCGGGAGAGAGACTAGTGGGGAGAGAGAGACTAGAATCTAGATAGTCGATACCATGCCAAGAGAGAAGGATCGCTTGTGGGATCATGTGAGAGTTGCTTCTAATTATGGCACCTCAGGCACTAAGAGGTGGACTTGCAAGTATTGTGGCAAGGACTACACAAGTGGCCCCACTAGAATAAAGGCACACCTATTGCGTCTATGTGGTTATGAGATCGCAGGTTGTGCGCGAGCACCTGACTGATTGATGATACCTGCAGCTCCATCTACGGCTACCTCGGAGGGTCATTCTCCCACAGGTTGGTGAATCGTGATCGTAAATTGTAATCAATGATTCGGAAATCTTAAGCTGTTAATAGTAGTATAACCTGTAAATCCATTATCCTGTCACCTGAGCTATTGACAATTGTAAGTTGTTGCTAGATGCTAAATAGAAAATATTTGCATTGATGATTGTGTTGTAAATTATAATTCATTGCATATGCCATATCGTATGTACTTTGACATTACTACAATCTACAGACTACTACAGTCTACCACGATTCATCTATCTCCACTGTAATTTGTCGTAAATTCTAGAATCTAGGTACTAACTAATAATTTGTGGCCATTGGCAATGTGCAACAGTTCCAGCAGGCCCTTCCACATCACAGGGTCAGACTCAGAGTCAGAGTGATGCGGTGGCACCATTGTCACGAGGCTCTTCTCAGTCCCAGAGCCCTACTGGTACACATCTTAGGGGTAGAGACATGTATGTGCCTTTCAGCAAAGTAACAAGGACATAGCCACTGTATCTGTTAGGAGGTGTTTTTACATGTGCAACCTCCCCTTTCACTTGGCTGCGACCCAGCATGGAGGGAGATGATGAGACATGTATCTAGGATTGGTTCGGAGTGGGAGGGACCATCCATGCGGCAGTCGAGGACGACTCAGTTGGTTGCCGAGCGAGACTCCGTGGATAGGGAGCTAGAGCCTATCATGAGATCATGGGCCATGTAAATCCTGATTCTTAAACCCTACTTTAATGTAATTAGTAATTAGTAATTACTAAATTAATACTAATATGTATTGTCATTTATGTTCTAACTTCTAACTTGAAATTCCAAGTTTGAAGTGGCGAGTGCCAAGTTCTAACTTCTAAGTTCTCTCTCTTAACTTTTATGTTTTAAAAATCAAGAATGATGGAAATAGTTATATTTATTGACCAATTACATAAATTGTTAAATTTTAATGCAATTGACAATTGCCATCTGAAATCTGAATTTTGTGGGCAATGAGATCTTTTGAACTAGGTATGGGTGCTCCATCATATCAGATGGTTGGATTGATACCAGGAATTGCCATATTGTAAATATATTGGTTTCTTCTTGCTTGGGCACGATGTTCTTGAGATCCATCAACATCTCGGGCTTAACCTTGGATGCCCAGACATTGTATGGATTTATTGACGCGGCCATTGTGGAGGTCGGCAAAGAGAATGTTGTGCAGGTATTGGTTCTTGACTTTCAGTTGTGTAGTGAGAAATAAAAATGAGTGAAAACTTTTTACTTACACTACTTGTTCAATGTTGCTTCTTGAATCATGGACTTGTCACTTCAGAGAAGATCGATTTTGGACGTTCCGATGTTGCATTGATGATTGTTGTGCTTTGTAGGTCATCACCGACAATGCGGCAAATTGTGTTGCCATGGGGAAGCTCGTAAATGAAAAGTACCCTTTGATCTTTTGGTCACCCTGTGCTACACATTGCTTAGACCTCTTGTTTGAGGATTTAGCAAAGTTGCCATGGATTGCAGAGGTACTAGACATAGGCCGGTTCTTGGTGAGGGTACCAAGAGACCGAGGGTCCTAAGTATGTTTAGGGAGTATTCTAGCCTCGACATATTGAGGCCTACCCCCACCAGGTCTACTTTTCTATTCATCAAATTTGATTCAAATTTCATCACTTAGATTCTTACTACTTACTATTTAGAAGCTAGTACATAGCTTACTAGCAACTACTAACTACTTTCGAGACTCCAGTTTCAACCTAAGACCTTGTTATCCGATAATTGCTTTGTTGAAGCTAATACAATTTGCAATCATGATCCGTTCCACAGGTTTGGCTTTATTTTCATTGTTTTGGAGCGCCTCGTGAAGGTGCATGATGGCTTGAGACAGATGGTGTTCTTACAGCCTTGGCGTCAATGGAGGCACTCACGAGAGCCTAAGGCTCAGCGATTTGAGAGAATTGTGCTAGCATCTCCTTTTTGGGATGATGCACGGGCCATTATCATAGTGTTGCAGCCTCTTTACACTGTCCTGTGCCTTATGGATAGAGAGGGCTGCACTTTGGGCCTTCTCTATGAGTTCATGGACAGGCTGGGAGAGCATATTCGCATCTGCAATACCTTCAGTGCAGAGAGGTTTGTATTATGCATTATCTCTTATCACGATTGATGAGTGTTTATGTAATATGTAGTATGTAGTAATAAGTATGCACCATATGACATGTATGATGTATGATTTTCAAATTTTATAGGGTTGAAGAAATAAGAGAAAAGTGGCAAGCCAGGTGGGAGTGGTTCCATCAGCCTCTACACGCTATGGCTTGCATTCTTCATCCTCTATGGAGGAATGAAGATCAATTCCATAATGCAGAGCTCCGACAAGGATGGTGCACATACATTGAGAGGGTCTATCCTAATCCTGTCATGCAGGATTCACTCAGGGATGATCTCAATGTCTTCAGGTATAAGTCCTTAGTCATGACAATTCTCTGAGATTTGTTATTTTTTCAAGTCCTTTGTCTTTCTTGAATCCCAATGAAGTGAGTGGCCACATTGTCACACTCGGCACTCACTCATAAATGATCTTCAATGTGCATTGTCACAACTCACGTGTGCACTATGCAGGCGTGAGGCTCTTGAGTTTGGGTGTCCAAGAGCGCGGCTCAGAGAAGGACAACTGCGCCCTGTTTCATGGTGGGACAAGTATGGGGGCGATTGTCCTCAATCGCAGAAGCTCGCCATATGCATTCTCTTACAGGATTGCACATCGAGTGCATGTGAGAGGAATTGGAGTTTGTTCTCTCTGATTCATACGAAGAGGAGGAACAGGCTTAGTGTTGCACAATTAGACAGGTTGTGTATGTGCACGCCAATCTGCGGCTTCTGAAGAAGATGAAGGGGGCGAGGGAGCCTATGCAGGTAAATTGTAATTTGATAGTTGCAATTGTGTTTGAACATTGAAATTTGAATCCTTAGTGACATTCTAAATGTGTTGTTCTACTGTCTACATACTGCAGGTAAATCTAGATGACATTGATGTGACGAAGGTTCCAAACCTACCACCAAGGTCACAGGAGGTAGAGGACGTGTATGCACTACTCGATGATGACGCCATGCAGTTTGTAGGTGAATCTCAAGTTCCAATTTCAAGTTTTGAAATTTGAATTAGCCCTTGAGCCTTGAGGCTTGGGCCCTTGCAAGTTGGTCCTTGCCACTTGGAAGTTTGAACTTTGAGCTCCATCCCATGTTCTAAGTAGTAAGTTCTAGCTTTAGAAATTAGAATTGAAACTTGTAATTGTGAATTGTCACCCTTTGCCAATCTTTGTGTGCAGGACCTACCACTCGTGTTGCTGCACGTCGCAGGACAGGGGGAGAGGCTTCCAGTTCTTGAGCCCACGAGGACAAGGAGCCACTAGAAGACGAAGACGATGCAGAGACCTCGGAAGATGAAGCCGACAATGAGGATTCCTCAGAGGATGAGAGTGATCTATCTGATGATGCTGATAGCATTGATGAGGATCCTGCTCCTGAGCCTTGCACGTACGAGGTCACAGATTCCACGGGTGACTAGGAGGAGGCTACGTTAGGCTTTAGTGACTAGACTCAGGGGACTGGCCCATTTGTATTTACTATTTAGTATTTAGTATTTTGGTTAGTTTATAGAAATTAGGAGTTGAATTTGAACTTTGAAGTTTTGAGATTATAAACTTGAGCAACGTTATTACCATTTGGCATTTATGGATGAGTTAAAACTACATATAAGACTCAGGTAACAAGTTTACTTTTCGGTAATGTTCAAATGTGGAATGTTTCAATTATCAATGTTGAATGTCGAATGGGATTTGTACTCACAGACTACGGCAAGTTGTGAGTTGTAACTCAAGAGTTAATATTTAGAAGTTAGTACTTACTACTTAGTATTGTAACTTGTTACTTGTAAGTTGTAAGAAGTTAGAACTTAGTACTATAATCTATTACTTGTTAAAAGTTACACTAATATTGTATACATTGTCATTTTCGTGAAATTTGAATCATTGAACATTTGCTAATTTACCACTAACTAACCATGCACATGGTACATTGGAATATGACATATGTAATATGTATAATGTGAGTTGTGACATTGTAATGTTAAAAAAAAAACCCTAAAACCGATTCGCCGGTTCGAACCTGGTGGCTAAGATTTTTTGTTTATTGAATTTTTTATTGTTGTTTTGACTTAGATCCTTTGACTTTTTGAGTTGCTTGTATATTGTTTCTAAGGTTTACCTTATGACGTCACTGACTTCTCTATATAAATTTGTGAAATTGGATATATTCTATATTTCAGTTTTCTCCTAAGCTAGTTGCAGTGACTTCTTCTATTGGGGATTATAATTATACTTAACGAGTGTTTTATTGCTTTGTCGAGCTCAATGTCTCTTGCTATGGAATTGAGTTAGACAATTTGTTCTGGTGGTGTTGTACAGGCCGATCTTCAAGCTATGGGGCGAGTACATCGTATTGGTCAAACAAAGCCTGTGAGAAAACACTGTTCTCAGCTACAGACTACTAGGTTTAATGAGCCAAGTTGAGGTTTACTGCTTGTTTTCTCTGTCTGATTAGAATGCCTGTCCTGTTGCTTTTCTCGGAACTAATTTTATTGACCTTGGTGTCTAGGTTCATATATATCGGCTTGTGACAGCTGGGACTATTGAAGAATATATGCAATTAAGAGCTGATAAAAAACTTTTTCTGGGCAAGGTATGCATATCTAAGTCCCATTCTTCCAACGTTCTCTTCCACACTTACTGTTATGATCAAAGTGATGATGTACACAAATTTGTTGCTGTTCTGATGATTAGCCTCTCTTAATTCTGAGCTGTGCAAAGCCTTATGCTAGTAGAAGCATCAAAAAAAGAAAATTAAGCTAGCATTTATATTATAATGTTTGAGGTGGACCAAGGTCCATGTAGTTGTCCATGACAACTTGAACATAACTCCTCCTCATCCTCAAAAAGACCGAGTCTGGACTATCTTGGAAAAGGACGACAAGAGTATTATTTCATGTCGATGAAGACTGTGAGTGTTGTAGACACAACTGCTCCTTCAAAACAAAGGTGTGATTCAGTAACCTAGGAAAATTATGGAAAACTTCTTTTGTTGACCTTGTAAATTTGTATAGGAGCTTTACTATGGCACTGCACAACAGACTTAAGAACATCTCCTGATGATCCTTTCAAAAATGTCTACATGGAAGTGCAAGTAAGATAGTCGCCACAAGCAGTGGAGGGATCAGCGATTAGTGCATCAGAAATGACACCATATAGAAGACTAACATGGAAAATACTTCAAAGTTTTGAAATTGGAGGAAATTTCTGTTGTTAGGGTTATGAGTGTGACGAGTTTCAAGATCTCAAATGGCCCATAACAATTCAGCAGCTACACACTAACTACAGTTTAACCACTAGACCTATACTATTCTGCAATAGTAGGTTTTCTAGCATTTCTATAAATAGAAGCCAAAAATCACCATCTTTAGCAAACACTGGGATAACAATCAAGCGGTCGTCCAATGAAGTCATAGCTACAAGCTCCTAAGCTGTACACATCATCTACGATTTAACCAGTAGACCTATACTATTCTACAACAGTAGGCTATATGGTATTTCTATAAATAGAAGCCAAACATCACCATCTTTAGCAAACACTGGGATAACAATCAAGCGGCCTTCCAATGTAGTCATAGCTACAAGCCCCTAAGCTGTAAACTTGAAACTCCTTAGAGTTTTATGTTTCTGGTCTCCGTAGTTCAAAAACCTCTTCTACATTTAAAGATCAGAAGCTATTTATGGCTGAAGCTTTATCAATCTTTTATCAAGATTGTTGGTACAAGCAGAGTAGCTACTGAAAGTTTGATTCAGATTGACATATTGAACCTCAACAAACGTGACATCGTGTTCGTGCTTGCCCTATTCATGCTGGAACTTGGGCATACTAAGGGACAACACCAAAGAGGCACTTCTTATGATCTCCTGAAATTTGTGTATAAATGGAGTATCTGAGAATGGAGTCGTCATTGGGGGGAAGCTGAAACTAGGAGGTTTGAGCTTCACGCTAGAATTGGTAGTGCTAGATATCCCTAGCAACGCCTATTCCTATGAATTGCTCCTAGGTAGGCCATGGCTCTCTAACGCGTGAGTAGTGCACGATTGGAATAGAGAGCGCGTGACATTTGGCAATTGAGAAACATCAATCACCATCGACTCTGCTGGTAAGATCAAACCCGCACGAATCGCCGAATATGGATCTTCTACCACAAAGTCTTTTCTTGAAAATTACCGTGACATCATAGAGAAGGGCCACCATACTAAGGCTACAGATATCATTAATTGGAGCCACAGCTTGGCAACAATCGATTGTGTCAATGCGGAACATTGCGAGCTCAATACACATCACACTGATAGCGATGAATCCGCCGTTGAACCAACTGATTTGGATACTCCTATCTTAAACGTCAGTTAGAAAAACTGGGTCATTGTTTGAAGTTCGCTGTTCTTTGCTGTGATGGTATCTTGTAGGGGTGTTTTAACTTTGTTTTGGACTACTTGTGTGAGAGTTTCAACTTTCTCATTGTTAATAACAATGTAGCGGCTGGGGGTTTGATTGACAATTTTTGTTATCCCCTTCTTATCAAAGTAGGTCGCACAAGGCCAGGTAGCCATTTGCATAGTTTTCTAAGGCAAAATAATCTCACGGCCGGTTGTTTATGAGGGGCTTGTTTGTGATGTTTCGTGCAAATTCTTCGGCTGGCTTTGCAATATGTCCACAATCTGAAAATATTTTTATTGATATTCCTTTTGTGTTCTGAAGTTGTCAACACCATCTTGTGACAGGCTCTGAAAATGGGTAGCTTTCTAGCCTGACCTCAGATATAAAATTTTCGTGTTCCAATTTTTTTGTTTTTATGCTCAATTTATCGAATGCTGTGATTTTCTGCAGGTTGTAAACGAGCATACAATTTTGCTTTGTATGCTCAATTTATCGTTTGCTGTCATTTTCTCCAGGCTGTAAACGATGGTGGTCTCGGCAATGCTGAAGCATCTGACTGCTCAAATTTCTCTGAATTGTTTACAGCAATAACTTTTGGTGCACAGGTGCATTCTCTGACATGCAATAGGGGTTAAAATATCATTTTGGAGAGAATGCTAGATATTCTAGTACCATTCATGCAGCCTGCAGGAAAAAACACCAAAATCACATCTTGCCACACGTTGTGTATAAACATGTGGGCCCATTCTAGTTTCATTTATCCTGTCATATGTTTGTCAGGCTATTATGCAATCAGATGATACCTCGGAGCTGACCGATGAAGATCTTGACAGCTTAATTAATCGCTCAGGGACAGGTCACAGTCAAGTAGGTAGAAAGGTATGAATTATCAACTCTTGCCTAAGAATTTTTTTCGGAATCTTTTGCTGGCTCAATGCAATTTGCAGTTCGTATGTTGTTTGGCCTTTTGTTGCAGGCTGTCTATCTTTTGTAAAGTCATGACAATGTTCACTCAAGCTACATATTCTTGATTGTCGATGTTAGTTTACCGTATATTTCAAGCTTTTGGATTCAGTTCTTTGATACTAGATGCATAATATTAGACTTCATGGTTTGCTTTAAATGTTCCAGTTAAAAGAATATTGCATCATAAATTTGCCAACGGCACCAGTCATTAGGACTATTCTTGTGATTCTGCAGAAACGTTGCTGACAAAGGATCTATGGTTTTGTTCCTTACTAGACATTTATGAAATATGTTTGGAATACACTTGTTTTGTGTTCATGTTGTCTGAATTTTTAGAATTTTCCTTTTATTATACTGTTAAGATGTTTCTTGTTTGTCAACAAAGAGACCAAGCTGTGAAACCTTTTGAGCAGTCTAAGCACTGATTGACCTAATGAAGATTAAAATGGCTGTCATCTAGACTGCTCTATTCTTTAGTCTGAACTTCAGGCATTGCCCCCACGATCACTTAACATCTCAACCAGTTGAGTGAATCTGCATCTGTTGAAAGGGCAAGAACTTTTGATGTTGTGCCGTGTGCAGACATTCAGGATCACATAAGTTGTGAAGATCATAGCCAAGGCCTCATCGCAAAATTTCAAAAATGTGGCATCTTTCCTCCACTGTAGTTTTGCCACCCTCCTGTATGCTTAGGGGAAAGAGGTTTTCTCCCATCCATATCGAGTTTTCCTGGTCACAGTAACTTGTGGAATTTCTAAACTGACATGAAATACAGCTATTGGTCTGGATATTATTGTGTAGTCTGATCTTATGTTCCTGCAAATTGGTCACCAGGTAAACATGAAGGGCTGAGTGTGCAACATAGATGATTTGAATTGTGTTCCTATTTTTGTCAGTCAGTGGTTTAAAATAGAAAATGAAATACTATAGGTTTATGCTGTTGTCTATGATTGAATCAGTAAATTCATTAGTAGAGTTTGAGATCTTCATGCAATTTGCGTCAACAAAGAATTTGTAATCTCTTTTGATATGCCTTTCGAATTTAAATCGTCTACATTTATCCTAGTCGACATGATTCTGATGAACAAGCAGAGCTCTCTAACTACACTTAAATTCAATCTACGCTCGTGAAGAGAAAATAGAAGCTCTACTGTCCTGATTGCTGAGCACAATTTCCGGTCTGAAAATTTTAAGATCTTGTCTTTCAAATGGACGATACAGGTTTGTGATAGTGGTTTACGGATATTTGGGTGTCAACACATTACTTCGATATTTCTGATTTCTTGCGTGCGAATTCTGCAGGCAAAGTTACAACCGCCTGAAGCTTCACCTCTGGGCAATTCATTCAGCATCAAGTGCTTCAAGGTATAAGTTTAATCAGGAAGAAAGTTCTTATCAGTCGACTTGACTACTTCCTTTCAGGTCTAAAGATTGAGAGTTCTGAACTCTTGAGATACGTTGTTTTCCTTGGTATTTCAATCTTAGACCTTCTTGTGGAAAAAAAATAGATATCATCTCTCTTATGTACAAATTGTAAGGATGATTGAAACTGCAACATTTTCAAAATAATACACTAAGAAAACTAGGTCAGAGAGCGTAGAATCCTGGTAAGAAGAGGAACGCAATAGCTGTCACTTCCTGTTGATGCTGCTTCAAAATCCTCATAATTATTATGACAATGAATTATAGAAACTGGTAAGACGGGTCACTCCACCCAAAAATTATTCATACCATGCTATCTTGCACGGATGTACTTCAGAATCTGTTCTAATTCTTTAGTTTATATCCCCTTCGTGAATTTGTCTGGATACTGCATATTTCATAATTTTTGTAGCCGATGCTTTATGGTATTAAATGTCTACCAATGCTGACGGTTATGGTTAGTACCTGGTTTCTGATTTTGCGCTGGTTGCGAAACTTATTTTCTGAAAGCTTAGTCTGTGTTTCTTTGCTCAAGCTTTGACTTATATTTTATTCAGATGTATGGTTTCTTTTAGCTTCAAAAGACATATCCTCTTCTGTTCTTGTTGTCCAAGTTGAAGTTCTCATGTTCTCATTCTTTTCTAACTATGGATTTTATCCTATCGGTCTGTGTCAGGTTTTCTATGCGATTTTGGTTACAATGTTTTTTTAAGGACTTCCATATTGCTGTCTGAACTCTGAAGTATGACACTTTGAGGTCACTTCTCTGGTTGCAATGTTTTGACTGCCATATTACTTGTCTGAACTGTCCTACTTTAAGGTCACTTCACTTATTCTTGTTTTGTAAGCTTGGCTGCTCATAGTCTTTTCTGTCTTTCACAAAAAATTTCTTGCCTAGCTTTAAGTATCTAGGTCAAGTTCAATGCTAAGACACAATCACTTTTACGGTTAAGTGGTTTATTAAATAAATCTGGATTTATCAAGCTAAATTGGCATTTGATGTATGTGATAAGCTTTGAAAAAGCTCATGGGGACTCCAGCATGGCTCTTCTAAGCAGTCATTCTATTCTTAAAGATAGCAAATGGGACCAGCAATTTTTCTAGGTGTGTTGAATAGTCCACTTGTACCACAACTTGGAGATTTAGCGGGTTCTCTAATTTGAGCTTTGTAGGGAATGCATTGTCTATTGATAAAATGGGAATGTTTTTGGGCTACAAAAGCTCACCTGCTAAGAGGACATAGATCATGCATGATATTAGTCAGATGTAAGTTTCAACATTTAGGTTGAAATATGAGCTTTGAAAATTTGCGAGCAAGTATATATACATGACTCAGTATTTGTGCTGCCTCAAAAATATATGTGCAAGAAGAGCATTGAAGATATTTATGATCTGATTTTGAATTTTATCTGCAACTGAAAAGTTTTGTACCCTTTTTTCAATCTTTCAGTGAACTATTCTGTTGCGTTTATGAAGGATGCACATGTAAGTACAGTTTGTATAAATTCTGGAAAATTCAAAAAAATAACCATATAGCTTTTTAGTCTTGTTCTATTGGAACTCATAACTGTGCACAAAGGCTGCATTTGAGTCTTGAGAATTTTCAGTTGGAAAAACTAGAGTTAATTGCATTTCACAGGGCATAGACTATCGTCAGTTTTCACTGAAGGATATTGGGACGGAGTGGAGGGAGACTTGTAAGCGGAAGCGTACAACTACCACTGTGACAATTGATGGATATTCTGTTAGTACTGATTTCCACATTAGCCTTAAGTTCTGATGTCTACACTAGCATAGCTGACTGGACTACCAAATGAATATCAGCTTTCACATTTTGAATTCAGTAGGATTTTTGGGTTTATTGACCTTTTGTTCAAAAGCACGAGTGTCCTGAGCTGTGTAAATATTTTTGTGATGGTTGAAGGTACTTCGTCGAAATTTGTATAGCCTTGAAGCAGGTGAACCAAGTGTTTATGATCATGAATGTGCTCGAAACATTCAGGTATTGACAGGTGCCTGCAGTCAGGATTTTTTAGATATTTGCGTTGTTGATCTGGTTCATGGATTTATGTAGACTTTGTTATCATGCAGGAGACTGTGAAGAAACACAGCAGACAGATTGCTGGAGTTGACTATGAACATCAAGATGAATGCTTGGTACGTTGGCTGTGAACATAACCTTCTTGACAGGAAATCGGGAGACACTTTTAATAATTGAAGTAACCTAGTAAACAGCTTATTTTTCATCTGTGGTTGAAAAGTTACCAATTGCTCCTTATAGGTTTTTCTGTCACTTATTGAGATTGCACTTTCTACACTATCTTAGATCTTTTAAACAAGATTTGTTGATGTATGAATAGTACACCATCAAAGCAGATTTTGATCAGAGGTCATGCACAAGTCTACAGGTGTGTTGGGACGGCGGCCTCCTCCTATGCTGCGATGGCTGCCCAGCCTCATATCATGCTGAGTGTCTAGGTGTTAGTGATGCACAAGCCAGGCTTAAGTGGTTCTGTCCTCACCATGCATGTGGGATTTGTGAACGTAAGGTAAGAGAATCTACCTGACAATATAAGTATTTATTCAGTATCCTAGACTTAACGGCAATGCATAACTACACAACATAGAACTATCATAGTCGATGCTTAATGTATCTGGCTGAGGTTTTTCATTCACCTCTAAGAGCTCAAAATCTCTTGGAGGTTTACTAGAAAGAAGATGACTTCACTGGCCTACTCTGTAATTAGTCTAGCTAGTGACATTAAGAATTCAGATGTACTCTAAGAATCTAGGGCAAACTTTTTCACGCTAAATTTGAGAAGCCTTGGAATATACTTGTGATATTTAGGAGAAATGCTTGATGAGAAATGTTTGCCATCTCACATTTATGCAAGTCGTCATATGTTTGCCACTTTCATCGAGAAATGCAGCTTGTTGATTTACTTGATGAGTGTCATATTGGATACGGAAGTTATTTTTAGGGCTCGAGAAACAATGATGAGAACGAGGAGTGATACATCCATGCATACGCATGCGTGATTGCTTGCATCACCCTTGGGTTGCATCATGTAGAAAGGTGAGGATATCAACATGCAATGCTAGTTATGATAGTACACAAGCCTTATCATTATCATCTAATGAGTCCTTCCCTAAGATTGTGACCCTCAATAATGCTCTTTGCAAGAATTCTAGACCAATCTCATGGTCATTCCCCATCACAGTCCATTCATGAATTGGGGACCTATTGCCATGGAATCTCAACATGCTTCAAATAGAGCTGTGTGCGTAATATTTGCAAGCTAGTTGCAAATATCTTTCCATTCTGAATGAGCTCCAATTGCTACTATATAATGCAAAATTGTATAAAACATAAGAAAATTCCTTCGTTCTTCTTGCCAGAGGTTCTCATATGCAGATGTGGAAGATGATGAACCAATGAATCTAGTCTTGTGTATTGTGCAACAACAAACTTCTATTGCATACGTCCCTCTATCCTTGTTTTATGTTAGTCGTGCATGTCAATCTTGTGTTGTAAGCATAGCATAGAAAAAGCAAGACACCACTTGAGGCTTACCACCTATGCCCTCCTACCATTAAGCGTTGAACCTCTACCTTGCTGATGCAGAGATAGATTGGAGATGGGACTATCGCTTGCAACAAAGCTCAAGAGATTATGGAAGATCTCCTTCCCTCCAGGACACCCAAAGGTTAATTGTCCTCCCAAGCTTACCTACATATATAGGGGATGGGGAGGGACAAACTAGGGAAGGCAACATGGGATAGAGCACACTTTAAGTTTGTTGAAGAAGTGCACCTTGCTTCCCTAGGCTGTGCCATGTTATTTTTGTCAAATGTGTCCCAATATGCAATAATAATGTGCTCGAAGTTGTTGAAATAACTACTTGCCTAGTGCCGCTTTTGGCCGCATCTTCATCTCTAGCCACTTCTTGTGGCATCCGAAGACAATACCTTTCCAAAGAGCAATAGGTCACAATGCACACTAATTGATAAGAATCAATGCTTGTTTTTGGCTTCATCGAAGTTTTCCTACATGCTTAGTGGCATTAACCCTAATAGCGAAAGTGACAACTATGCTCTCGGTTGTGAAACTCTGAACATTCGAACAACCATTTCCGTCGATCAATTAGTTGTCCCACTGAGTTAATATTCCCTTTTTTGACTCAAGCAGTCATTATCTTCACTACTTATCCTATTGTGTAAATAGTAAAATCATCTACTCTAGATTGTTAGTATAATCGATTACTATAAGTGAGATAGATAGTGTAGTTGTCTATTCTTGTAGTTCGTGCAATTGATTGCAATAAGCAATTAATACTTTGACAATTACACATTCACCCAAAAGATGAGCTTGTCAACCACATGCATGTAACATACAAATCTTACATGGCACTAGGCAGACTATTCCACAATGCGCTTTTTAAAATACCTGAGTTTTCCACAATTAACCATATGGGAATAATTTTAGGTTGTAATAATTTGCCACCCTGGGATTGGCATCAATTGGTCGATCATGCCCAAAGACAACAAGTAATTGCAATTTTATAGCCTAGTAATTGCGAAGCCTTATAACCACAACTGATTCTCCTAGGCTTATGGGACCGGAGCTCCCATCATACCCAGAAAGGGGTCTTCTCCCATGTGTATTCTAGCTCCTCAAGAGCATTAATCCATCGTAAGCTATTCCCATCCTTGAATGAGGTTTTCATTTCTTTTACTTGCTTCAATAGAATTTTTGTGATGCTTCTCAAGAACTTGCATGTAGTCTCAAGAGGATTAGTCCATCCTAAGCCCTAACCATGTCATTTGTGAACGTTCTAATATTAAATCCATTCGTCAAAATCAAATTAGCATGGTAAAAGCGAGAAATCAAGAAACTAGTTAACAATTAAGAGACAAGATAAAGTAAGGGAAACTTATCGAAATTAGGCAAAGAAAGGCAGATGTCTCCATTAAGTGATCGTTCATTACATAAGGGCCTAGTGCTAGAGCATGATCAAACTCTCATGTGAAGGTTGGCACACAAAGGAACAAAGCCATAGCTCTCATTGAAGAGAAGCCCCTAATTCTAATAAGAGAAAGTTATAATAAGATGAATAGCCTCCAAAATTAGCACAACCTTAACTATATATAGTGGTCTTTTGTGTCTCTAGTATGAGCTTGGGGCATTCTTAGGCTTAGCCATTATTACAATTCCTATAGTGAGGGCGTTTATGCCCTTTTGTTAACTATCCTATGGAATTGATCCTATTCTAATCTAGTACCTTGGCTATATTTATCACCAATAACTCAGCACATGGGCTAAATACATTTAGAAGGTTACAATTTAACCTAGGACAGGTTTTTTTATTCCTCTTAGCTTCAATAGGAAGAATGCATTCACATTCCATCTTAAGAGCAATAAACAAACAAGAAGCCCTATTTAAAAGTAGTAAGGACTTTCAAATCTTAAATGTAAGGTTCTTACTTAAGGTGCTTACACACAAGTATCTACAATTATTAACAAGAGCATTAGGGTAAGTAAGCCCTATAGATCAACACATTTTGCATATATTTAAAACATGATAAATCTTTACTTTTAAGGTACTTCCTTACAAAATGAGTGCTAACCCAATTCCAAACAAGAGATATCAACATATTATGGCTTTAAACAATAGGTTACTATCTTAAGTGTTTACATAGCTATGGTGCCTCATACCACTGCAACCCATCTCTATGCCAAAGATGCCAAGCCCAGGAATTGGATGACCTTAAGTAGCAACATAACATTGATCCAATGAGTGGTGATTTTGTGCTACACAATGCATATTGTAGACCGTTGGTTATGTAGGTTAGTCCATGAGTTACCCACCATAGTCTTAGGGTGATTCCTACATCTGATCTCCTTGCACTAGTTATCTAGAAAGAGTCAACTATAGCAATCATAGACTCATAGTTGCCCATGCATTAACTAAAGTTAGCTATAGCTTCAGTCATGGTGCACTAGGACTCACTATAGTCGTATAAGAGTTAACTCAAGTCTTGTAACCTCCTCTAGGTATCCCTTGACCTAAGGATATACCAAGCGTGAAGGTGGTCTATTACAATTGTTGCTAAGAAAAACCATATGGAGACAACTTTTGAGAATGTTTTAGGAAGTATTGGATTGCATCAAACCTCAGAAAAGGTCACTTGACATATTGATATACCAAGTATCAAGGTTGTTTGTTACAAATGTTGGTAAGAAAGACGATATGGAGACAACTTTTGAGAATGTTTTAGAAACTAATGGAATAGTTGAGAATTTAGTTAATATGTTTTCATCCATTTGTTTAACAATAAACATAGATAGCGTCATGAAATAGCTTACTCAAAAATGATTAGAACATCCTTACAAAGCTGGAAATTTTTTAACAGAGCAGATGCATGGCAATGAAAAGAATAACATCCTAAGGATAACCTTGTTTGCATAGGCTGCTGCTGTGGGAGGTCTTCTCTTTCGGTGTGAGATGTGTCCAAATGCTTATTGTGAGGATCACCTTCCAATTGAAGTAAGTCATTTATAACATTGTTATGCAGAGTCTTTGATGGGTTAACTAAGTTTAGAAAGTGCATACATATAGATATGTAAAAAGCAACATTCAATCAAGTCACGTGTAGTATTTGTGATTTGAATGTTTTGATAGTTGTGTATTGGATGGATAATTATGTACAAAATAACATTTCTCAATCTAAAGCTAAGTCCATTGTCTCCTTATACCCTGTAAGATTTTGCTACTGCTAAGAATCTATTTTGCATAATAATCTAGGGAGTTTTTCCATAAGCTTTCCTTTTAATTTGTTGATCAATGTGATTATCTTCTTTGTATCTTTGCTTTGACATGACCAAGAAAAATATATAGTGGAAGTTTAAGGAGTTTGCAACTAACTTTTGTGTGACTATAGATTGCAAAAGTGTATAGGCCGAGTAGTGGCAATAAAGGATGGTCATGACAAGATTGCAATATATGGGTAGAATTATAAATTGTACGGACCAATACTGATATCGAAGTAGAGTACTTACTTCCTCAAAGCTCAAAAGGATGTGCAAGATTACTGGACTAAAGCAACACCATACAGGCAATCTATAGTCACGCAACTAACTGTTGTGTGACTATAGATTGCGAAAAATAGGCCGAGTAGTGGCAATGAAGGATGGTCATGACAAGATTGTGATATATGGGTAGAATTGTAAATCGTATGGACCGATACTGATATCGAAGTAGAGTACTTACTTCCTCAAAGCTCAAAAGGATGTGCAAGATTACTGGACTAATTGGGAACTCTGCTACGATAAGTAGACCATGTTGTACCAAGAGACAAATAAGAATTAACATGTACACAACATCTCCCAATTATCACCTAATATCATGTTGCCAAAAGATTCCATAAAGACTTTGCTACTAGGAGTCGAGCTAGGAACTTGGCTAGTATGCGTGAAAAGGATTGTGGTGCCACATAACAATAGAAGAATTCGTGCGAGTAAAATGAACGACTTGTCTCCATCAATCATACACATCACATGCTAAGATAACCAATGTTGTACCAAAATGGCGTTCTGGGACCTTGCGTTTTGGAATGCAGCGTTCCGGAGCCTCGGAACGTCATAAAAAAAAACACACAGAATTTTTCTAAAAGACATGCGAAACCTCATTTTGCAGTGCACTTCAAGAGGAGACGAGGACTTGTTGAGTGAGCAATAGGAGGCCAAATAGCTTGTGTGAGCAATCTATGTGAAGGCCATGGTGTGGAAGGTGATTGTAGCGCATAGAAGAGGGCAAAAGTTAGTAGGTGGAGATTTGCAGACAAAACAACTTCTTGAAGCTTTTTTTCACCTTTTTTTCTTTGCTTTGTTTGGAGGCTATAGTAGAGTTGCTAGGGAGAGAGTGATTGCATGGTCCCAAGCTTTTTGTGCATGGGTGGTCACCATGAGCATCCATGTAGTTTGGGGTCATGAGGCCCTTTTGCATAGTTTTTTTTCTAGGTGTTGTGTTTAGCGATTTTGGGTATGTCTTAGGTATATTGAGTTTTTGGCCTTTTTATAGTGTCTTGAGGGTTTCTATTGCCATGCCTATGATGGGATGAGGCTTGTGGGTGGTGAGCATTCCTAACTTTTGCAGCATGACGACAAGGATCATTTCACATTTTCTTGGTTTGACCAGGTAGATGGGTGGACCATGGGCATTGCCCCATGCATGGAAGTTCCTGCACTTGAGCGAGAGTGCCTTCTGAGCACATATGGAGGAGCAACAACTAGTAGGCCCAACATGCTATAGATTGGTGGGCAGCTGGGTTCTATTGGCCTAGGATCAAGGGTGGGCAATAGCTGTGCACCTTCTAGCATGGGACATCACGGCCTAGTTCATCAATAGCAGGTCCATCACGTTCTCCATTAGCAACAATAGCAGGAACATGGCCATCATGACCTAGTCCATCGATAACGGGGCCATCACAGACTTCATCGGCAGAGGCAGCCCATCACGGCCACCATTAGCAATAGCAGTAGGGCCATCATGTATAGGAGAGGTTTTTTTCATCAAAGCTATCTGAATACAACTCAAAGCACACCAAAGTAGGCTATGAAATATCCACTTTATTGATTTCTCTTCAAAGTACATGGCAAACTATCCAGATAAACACATAAGGGCACTGTTGCTAAGTCTCCCCCCAGCCACTTGCTGCATCGATTATGATGAGGAATGCCTCTCTCTAGGCTCACTTATACACAATCCTCAAGCACCCACTTAACCTTGACCCTTTCCGAACGTCGACACATGGCGAACCCCATGCACAATTGACACTTGCCACTTGGTAGTACCCTGACACATTGGCAAGCGAGTAGGAGGACCGTCCGACCTGTGTCACTCATGCACTGGACCAAGTGTCCCAATGAGCATATGACACGTGTCCTGTTGACGGTCAACTCCTACTTTTTAGAAGGTCAGTCCAGCAGCCTCTAAATTAAGACCCAGTACCCTATACCAAATATAAGCAGGACAACAAGTTACCAAAAACTTGCTATTTGCATTTTTACAAAACACCACAGGCCGGTGTGAGCCATTAATATTTACAAATTTACAAGTTTGACGTGTTCACACTGAGGCTTATAAGTACATAACAAAAGGAGTCATTTTGGGGAGGACCTATTGACTGCAGTGGCCCAGGTTTAGCAGACACAACAGTTCTATGGCGGCTACGGGAGGTGTTGAGGAGAGACCACGGGGTGGAGCACACTTACGTCCTAGAGTTGGCGGGCCACGGTCGCATTCATCTACATAGAATAGGGCAGGTAGATATCAATAGAGCGTAGTGCTTGTAGGGTGGTAGCGGACACACCATGAGGCAGCCACTAGACTTACACGCTAGTTTGTTTACAATGGCTGCCTTGCATTTGCCTTGGCTGACACCATTATCTTCCATGACATGATGAGGGGGGTTGCAGCTTGTGATGCCACTTGGAGCCCCCCCACACGCGATGCTCTTGGTACTCGCCATTCGATAGAGGAGTATGCATGCATCACAAGAAAGCTCAGCTCCATACTAGATGCATGGGCCACATGTGGTTGCTCTATTCTATCGAATGGGTGGATTGATATCAGGTACATGCCTACTGTCAACATCTTGGTTTCATGTTTGTTGGGCACTGTATTTTTCAGGGGTTTGGGTGCTGCTCTAGCTGGCATGCATATATATGAAGTAGTCATCGAGGTGGGGATGCAACATGTAAACAATGCTGCCAATTGTGTGGCTATGGGTGAGCTTTTGAAGAGAGACTATATTGCTATTCAATTGGCCCTATGTGCAGCACATTGCTAGAGTTAACGTTCACATTGTTATTCCAAATGTTGTCATCTAGGATTGATTAGGATTAGTGGGTCATGCCTGCATGCTAATTCTAGGGGCCTTTACCTATATTTAGTAAAAGTCAAGCTAGACTATAGTTAGACAAGTTCGAGATTCTAGCGCTTGATCTATAGATGTGTGTTGGTGCTCTTACCATATATAGAGACATTAATTAGGCAATTGCTTTCACTTTTGCTTTTGGTATAGACCGAAGTCTATAAGCATGTAGTGTGCCCTAGCTCATTTGCAATGGGACATAGTTGGAGTCTCCATCACTTGTGTTCTCTCTCATGTGTTTGGCTATTGTTTCATCGCAATAGGAATCTTGTCCGAGGTTACTTGTATGAGCAAGTCGGTTTTCTAACACATGCTACATCGATCTTGTGATGCATGACATAGGAGGCCTCTCCTGATTCTCACAATCACATCCAATGCCATCTTCTTGGTCCATTTTGTAACTAGGAAGAAGAGGGCCTCACCATGTGCATGACATATAGCGCACTGGATTTGAAGAAGCCAACACTCACACGCTTTGCCTACCACTTTGTTGTGTTGGAGTGGTTGCTTCGGGTTCGACTTGCATTGCACCAGATGGCAGCCAGGCCCGAAGTCCCACAGTGGTATTGTAGCAGCGAACCGATTGGACTTAGGTTCCAGAGGATTGTTCTTGGAAATGATTTCTGGTGATAGCTCGAATACCTGCTTAAGGTCCTATAGCCAGTGTACCATGTGCTGCTTTAGGTCCTGCAGCCAGTGTACCATGTGTTGAGGTTGGTGGATCGAGGGGGTCCTGCACTCGGCCTCATTTATGAGTTTATGGACATGATTGGGGATACCCTGCAATAGCCATTTTTTGATGAGCGCATGCATATACTTTGGTAACATGTTTTGTGCATTCGCTTTGTAGAAGTTTTTAGCATTGTCGAGTTGTTTTTCAGACAACGCAATGATTACTTTTTGGTTTTTGAAGGATGTTAGCTATCTGAGAGAAGTGAATGATAGGTGAATTTCTTGCACAAGCCCATACATGCAGTTGCTCATTTGCATCACCCTATGTGGATTACTAGAGCCATACACAGAGACGCCGAGCTTGTGGACGAATGGGGAACATACACATAGCATGTGTATCTAGGTTAGGGTTGTCCCCCAATAGGGCTAGTAGCTATCTAATCATTTTGTTTTTAGCACTCGTGTAATTGTCAACATTGTGTACCTTTTGACGACTCATTCCTTTCCGAAAATCTGACAATGTCGACTATCTTTGTGCAAGTCATGGCCCCTTGTTGCGCATCATCGAGAGACAGATCTTGCATTTATGTCACTTGACTCTATGAGTCCGTTGTCCATCTATCATACTCATGTACTTGGCCGTTGGCCCACTTCTTCGTGCTAAATCCTTACTCTGAAAAAGAACTGCAAAAGAAGGGCAACAGTTCTCCCCAGAATTAATGTGGCCTTCCTCTAGAGGCCCAGTTTGCCCTACAAGTAGAAGTAACTATTGGTCCAAGGGTTCAATCTTTTCTAAGACTACCCCTAATTATGCTAAGGAAAATGGTTCCTAGTGTCTTCCATGCAACTATGAGCTTATTATGCAAGTTTCATATTTTCGTATGAACTGCTTGACAGAAACCAATGCATCATCCAGTTGCTTCAAGTATCTTCCCTTCGCGACAAGATATTACATGGGTGATAGATAACTAAGTTTTCATCCAATTTTTATGTCTTCATTCTCAGTCTTGAATGATGGTTTTAGTTGATTCTACAAGTTTCTCTCCTGATTACAAAATTTTGTCAACCTGAATGCATCAATCTCCACCACGTTTTCTCTGATCTCCCTTTGCACACTTATTTTCTCCATCGTCCTTGTCGTTGCTGTAACTCATCATTGTGTTGTCAAATGAATTTGAATGCATACAAAGGTTTATTTCTTCTGGCACTTCTCCCATTCTAACACATCGGCAGGCCGTGATAAAATATAATATGTCTTAACTTTTCTTGATCTTCTTGATTTTGGAAGCTTCCTGTATAAAGACCTCAACATGTCAGGGGGTGGGAATCTATCCTAAAGAGTTACATGAACTCAAATTTACCGTTAGTGGCGATAAGTTGATAACTGCAATAGTAAGTCTTGTTTGAAAGCTTATATCATATTGCAGACATGATTCCCATGCCTCCTGATTCTTGAAATGTTTCTGATTCTGTTAAATATAGAACCTATGCAGTTCTATAGATTAATCGGCTTTGTATGAATATCGATGCTTTTGTGAACCAGCGACTTACTCCCAAGAGGTACAGCATCATAGGAAATCTTCATACTTCTACTGTTCTAGACATTTATGGAATTAACTTCTGCCATTCATTCTTCATCCTTTGTGTGTTCAAGATAATTGATAATAATAATTAGAAAAGTTTGGAGTTAAGGAGCCTGCTTTATTTCTAGTTATTGTACATTTCTCGTTGATGAATTAAGATTCACACTGTTTTCTACTTCTTTTTTTGTTTTTTTGTTGGTTGTCATTTACTTTTGGCCAATGTCGGCCTACAAAAGTGATTCTGGATTTATTTGAAACCTAGATAGCAAGTTAGGATTGGACCGATGAGACCATAAATAATGCTTGTTGGATAACATCTTTTTTACTTTTTTCCTTATATATATCTTTCTTTGTGTACTTTCTACTTCCTGGTTGCAAGCACATTTTATTATGAGTTATGTATTCAAGTTGAGTATGTGAATTTGGTCATGTTCCAACCTCACAAAGAGATTCATATCTAGTAAATTGGCCCAAAAGTTCTGATCATAATAATTACGATAAATAATTTAATGGTCACTGTCTGCCTTAAGTATGCTGTTTGCTATAAATTATAATGTTGAGTTTGGATGTCTGTTTCATCAAGGTGCTTGTGATTAGAAATTGATGATAGATTATCAGTTTTAATCAAAATGCCTACAATAATCATGAAAATTTTAATGTAGTGTTATCAGAAAGTGTGAAATCAGGAAATGTGCAGCTAGTTTTGCATTGAGTATGTCAACCAAGCAATAAGTTTCTTTTAGCTTGAATTATTTTGGGTGACGGCTGTAATGTGGCTCATGTAACTTATGTCAGACCTTGCACAAGCCCCCAGCTATCATCAGCAATTTACTTCATATCAAAATACAACCACTGCAAGTCCATTCTGTGTTTGCAGTTGTGACAAATAAAAGCCTTAAAGTGTTGGCACAAAGGCTGTGTTGCTTGAAGTGAACTTTTCTGAAGATTTCTTATGTAGGTCTCATAGTGTTGGATCTCTTGGTTTTGCATTTTGATTCAGAAATTTCTAGTAGCGTTCAACTTTAAAATTTAGAGCTCTTTGTTCAAAGGTGTTTGTGTCTGCTTTTAAGAGAAAC
Organism: Diphasiastrum complanatum; assembly: GCA_029204225.1. Taxonomy (NCBI): domain Eukaryota; kingdom Viridiplantae; phylum Streptophyta; class Lycopodiopsida; order Lycopodiales; family Lycopodiaceae; genus Diphasiastrum; species Diphasiastrum complanatum. Next base: position 34,324,637 of record CM055100.1, read on the forward strand.
TTACTGAACTTTCCCTGCAGGCTGAATTGATTGGAAATTGTAGGCGATTTGAGGAACTTGGCCAAGTACATCCCAATCAGGCATGAAGTTTTTCCGACAATCTCAACTAGACTTTTTCTGATGATTTTTTTCTGTTGTTGTTTATGTTACTGTACCTTTCTTACTAGCAGGTGCTCTTCTGTAATTGATAACAGAATTTTGTGATTATGCAGGCACATTATATTCATTGCAGTACCATTTGTCAATCATTTGCAGCAAGTAGCACCCAAGATAATGCCTTGCGACATCCAGATGGTGGAAAGCAGGACGTGAAAGTGGAGGAATCTGATGACATAGAACTCGAAAGTACTATAAAAAAAGAGGAGAGAATTTCTGATCATGTTTGCTCCCTGAATGCTCTATCCAAAAGCTCAAAACAAACCAAAACACAACAATATCAGGGTGTATATGAAGTTACCAGCTCTGCATCACCAAACAAAGGGACTAAACTGCTGACTCCAAAAAAAGAAACTGAAAACTGGAGTTCATTGCAAATATTAATGCCTGTCAGTTAGGCTCAAGGATCATCTGCCATTCTTCTCTGGATTCTATGGGTGCTAGTCTTGAAGCAAGGAGAAGTCTGCAATTGTATAACCAACAACTTAAGCCAGTGGGGACGGAGGGTTATTCATGTGGACATCGTGGTGGAGGTTCTTGAATGACAAAGTTCAAAACTTGAGCTCGCACATGAAGTTCTTGAACCTTCGAGTGGTTCTTGGCGGTTGGGTGCTTTGGTACGCCTTATTTATCTTCTGCATAAGAGCCTAGTGTTTGTTAACATCACAGGCTTACTCACACCAATTGGAAAGGCCATACTTGTTCAACATTTTGAGTGCTTATCAATGTGGGGTTCTGCAGTTGTCCAATGGATCAATTTTCTCAGGGCCTTACATGAAGCTGAATGCGACCTGTATCTAGCATGTATTGTATTCAGTGGATGACTTCAAGCCAGATTTCAGTTGTCTTTCATCTAAAAGTCAAATTTTGGACATTCATGAAGTCAAAGTAAAGAAAAACACTACAATGTATCTGTACTTGTGACACTCACTTCCATTTCAAACAAGTGGAAAAAGAAATCAGTCAATGCATTGCCCTTTATTTTTCTTGCAGGAGTTTACCATGAAAAATGTTACAATGTGATGAATTTTTTCCTTAACACTTCTGCTTTTAAGTTTATTCAGTATGTTTTTCACGTTGTGTACAGAACTTAAGGCATAATAATTCGACTTGTAACTTTCCCTGGCAAAATAATCCCAAAAAAAAACGTTAAGGGCTGTTTAGGTTCCTTTGGAACGACTTGGAACAGTTCCGGTCCGTACTTTGGGAACTATGCTACTATGAATAACCAAGGCAATAACCTTTGAAGCAAAAACTCCCCGTAGTCATTTTTTTGAATTGTGCAAGTCATGAACAACGTGACGTTGGGCAATGACTTTTTGAGACACCTAGATAGATCGTAGAAAATAAAACTGGGCCTTTATTTGGTTTGCTTCCCCAATGATCAAAGCATGCTCCCACGGCATCTCAAAAGAGAAAAAATGGAAAAATATTTTGGTCTGAAAATTGCAAATCAAGGCTGTTTTCTGCACTTGGCCGTTACTGAAATTCAGGCATTCGATTGGGTATGTCTTGGGAACCAGAAAAGAAGGTAAAAACGCAACACGTTTGAATAAAGTTTCAGATGCTTCAATAGAGTTTCAGATGCGTATGATGGTGAGAATGGCCAACTCATCATTTCGGTGTCAATACATGAATGTGTTGATTGCTCTAAATTGTTGAATGATTGCTTAGTGTATAGTCAAATTTGTTGACTGCACCACATATTGATGAATTTAGTTCATCGCAGTGGCAATTTTCGCTAGCTGAATGTGATGACTAGCTAGGGAAGAGATGAATGCATTGCTTACTTGGTATAATTGTTAATTTTGTTGCTCGAGTAAACAGATATTTTGTTGCATGTAAATTGGCATTTAATGTGAGAATAATCCATTTCTAAGTCAATTTGGATTTGTAAGGGAAAAAGCACGCTGTTTGGTTATCAAGTTACCTCAATAATGTAAACATGCAATGGGGGCTATGCCATTAAGGTGCACCATGTCGGGAGGGATTCAATTCCATAATCTCTCCAAGGCGTTTCTTTCGCCTCAACTATATATGCATTGCTTCTCTAATCCAGCGTGTATGCAAGTGGGTGTGGAGAGGGATCTAACAGCCCAAGGTGGTTTCTCCACACCCATTACCATAATGTCTCCAAGGTGGTTACTCCACTCCAACTATATGCATCATTTCCTTAGTCGATCTACCTCAACGTCTCGTCATGCCATGTGGAATAACTGAATTTGTGTGGATGCACCACACAAAATGCAAGCGGGAGTTGAGAATCTAACCGAGAACAGTTCCCCTCCAAAACGTTTTTGGAGTTTTGAAACTTATTTTTTAGTGCAGATAATCCATGCAAATAGACTTTTCAATGTTGTTGCTTGCAACTCTAGGTAGACTTACTTAATTTTGTCGGAAATGCTATTTAAGCGTGGATTATCTATGTGTGGATGCTACACACATACAAAATATCCGAAAATCGACGTGGATGCTCCACATAGACAAAATCTCCAAAAATCGACGAAGTGTCAAGTCTCGCGTGGATAAACACAAAGTTCTATTGTGGTGACATGAGAGCTCTATCACTTCTCAAAGTGTTTAAAAAATTTGAAGCTGTTGTAGGTGGGGATATGCGCTCTTTTAGATCAAGAATAGGTTCATTAATGTGAAAAATGTAAAAGATATCCATCCAAGATCTTGACTTTTGGGGTGTTAGGCCACATAAATTTGTGCACTTGTAAATATGCTAGTGGTTAAATTTGGAGCAAATTTTGACTTAAATTAGCTCGAGTTAGTGTAGGTTGCTTACACTTGCCATGATGGTAGAGACATCAAGGATTGCACCTCATAATGTTATTTTGCCATGTGGACCAATATGAGCAAGAGGTGTACCAAAATAGTCCAATCATAGTAAGAGGTGATTTGAGAATGGTCCAATCATAGAGCTATGTTGCCACCTACCTTGGATCTCGAGCCACTCTATGAGAGTGAGAGATTGCATAGGCACTTACTTTTTTTTTTTAATGAGATTTGAGCTCCAACACTAAGAAAATTTTTCATATTCTCTCTCTACTTGAGAACAAATGTTTGTATCTTCTCTCTCTACCTGAGAGCAACAAGTTTTCATACTCAGTAATTTTCATCAAGTGTCCTCTCAATGTGAATGATAGTTTTTGGATGGTAGAATGCATGCATGTGTGCTTTTGCCTTATATTGTCAAGATAGATTGTTTGCATCAATTAAGAGATAGATTCACACACCTTAGAAGATCAATCACATTGTTTTGCAAGTCTCCACATGTGTGAAAATGTTGACATGGTACGAGAGCTAGCCTAAGGATGATTTGCATGCATCAGGCTTGGTGACATATTGCTTGAAAAACTCGGATTTGAGAGTGTAGTTGATTTTTTATGCAATCTAGGGGATTTTTGGACCAACAGGGAACAAAATCACATTAATTTGATCCTTCTATATGTTGATGACTCAATGATCATCAACAATTCGAATCAGTTACTTTATGAGACGAAGACACTTTTGTCGAAGGAATTCGAAATGGCCGATTCAGCCTCTGTGTAGTACCTTATGGGAGTTGAGATAACAAGACACAAAGCGAAGAGAAGTATCATGTTAAGTCAAGTAAGATAAGTGTACTCTACATGTATGGCATGGAGAATTGCAAGTCAATAGACTCGCCTATGGACCCAGGATTGAAACTACCAAAGGATATGTGCCCAACAATCGATGCAGAGAAGAAAGAGATGTGCAAATACCCCTATCAATAATAGTCAGATCGATCATGTATGTCATGGTCTGCACTAGACCTGATCTTGCATTTACAGTCAGCACATTGCAACAGCTACTCATGGAAGATGTCTCTCCACCATAGGCACCTCCGTTTTCTCCAACAGGCTCTATATATGAGGTAGAAACTCGCCCTACCTACTCCACCACTCTTTTGGTGTTTCATTGCCAAGATCTCTGAGACTCTTGCTTTCTATTCCTCTAGCTTGGGTTGAAGCTGATGGAGTCGGTTGCTTCTACTTGGTTGAGAGGTTTCTCCACAATGTGTTCTAAATTGTTTTGTCTCGTAAGCATGATCTTGAGGAGGTTTCCCTTACATTGGTATCAGAGCAAGGCTTACAAAGATCAGAGAATTTCGAGCAGTGTTACTTTTTGTCAAAAATTTGATGTGGATCAATTGGAATTCTCATCCAGGTGGAGAACAAGATTGCAAGTGGGTGTATTCTCCCGATTTCCATTTGCATGTCCCTAAGATTCAGTTCTCTTGTTTTTCAACATTCAAATGTCAACATTTTTTAAAAACATTGAAGACCTGGCCATCTTTAATGACTTCAACTTGATATGAGCATTCTATGGTTCATATGCGGTCTATAACGGATTGCCAAAAACCACTACAAAGGCAACAACTACGGTCTATGTGTGAAGGCAAGGAACCACCCAAGCACCGCAAGAATGTCAGTTGCGGTCTACGTGCGGAGGCAACAAACCTCCCAGACACCGCAAGGCTGCAGCTCATGAAGTTAATGACCGCCAGGGCACTTCCCAAGGCACCGCAAAGTACCGTCAAGGCACCACAAGGAACCGCCTAAGGGACCGTCAGGAACCACAGGAGTCAACCCGACGGTCACTATGCGAAGACCACTTACCAAAGGAAACCGCAAGCTACCGCCAAAGCACTGCCCAAGGCACTACAAGACACTGCAAGAGTCAACCTTACGGTCACTATACGAAGACCACTGACCAAAGGAAACCGCGAGCTATCACTTGCGATCTGTCATGTGCCAACCTTAGCATTCAAACATCTAATCCATTCATTAAACATCAAATTACAATGGAAATGCAAAAAATCAAGAAACTAGTCAAATATCAAGAAGATAGCTAAAAGTAGCAAAACTTCACCAAATTAGGCAAAGTAAAGTATCATTATTCATGATTATGGATCATTCAAAGGATAGGGCCTGATTCTAGAGCATGATCATAGCTCTCATGTGATTTTAGGCACACGAACCACTTTCTTCATCAAGAAAGCTCTCCAAGAGAAGCTCCAAGATCTCTTAAAACTCAAAATTACAAAATGAACAATAGCCTCCAAATTTAGCACGACCTCAACTATTTATAGTGGTCAGTTGTGCCTCTACTATAAGTTTGGGGCCTTATTTGGCTAATTTGGGCCTTACAACCATTATTACAAGTCCACTATTCACAAATATAGCGAGGTTGTTTGAGCCACCTTATTAACTGTCCTAATGACTAATTCTAGTCTACTTTAGCTCCATGGCCATATTTGGCAATTCATTAATAAGCTCATGGGCTAATTACATGCAGCACATGACACTCCCCCTACTTTAAGCATTTTTGCCCTAAAAAATGAAGACCATGTAGCTCTTTGTTGAGTGTCATGCTTCACGAATCCTTTGGTGGTAGTCGAATCATATTTGGCCACCTTGAATAAGAAACATCTTTTCTTGTATTATTCTTGTCAGTAGCCATCTACCGTTCATCAGATTTTGCTGCCTCTGCTTATTGTCGTAGAACAAGGTTGCAACGAGAATTCTTCATAAAGAACCTTTGATCTACAACTGATCCCATTGATTTGATAAGATCACTGAAGAAGAGATTGTTGAAACACAGGAAAGCCTCAAGTTGCATTAGTTCTGCATGAGTTGACGGGATCCAAGCAACAGGACATTCAATGGTCTTCTTCCCTAGTATCTCTCTTGATTGGATAGGGTATCCAATTCCAGATGCGTCTGTTTTTGTCCCTGCATCTGGTGTTGTTATTGCCTTGTGTACCACTTCATAATGAATGATCTTGATTTCATTTTGAAGTTCCAATGCATCCAATAAATGCAAGCATTCCACATTCGGATTCATCAAGTCCCATGTAGTGAAGGGATTCTTTTGGTTATCTGTACACAAGGAGTTTGATAGTCTTGAATTCGGTTCCCAATCTATTTTCCTTGTTGATAGGATCAATGCCATCCTCTAACGTGTTATATCACTCAGTTGATTCATATTCAGAAATTAATCCAAATAGATCATTGTCAATAATACGGTCATAACCACTGATTTGTGGAGTAGAATGTAATTCCCGACAATTGGATTGTACTCCATGATTTGTTAGCTGCAACTGTAGAAATTTGTTCTGCTCATAATATACCTCTTTATTTTGACCTTTGACCTGATCATTACAGCTATCGAACAAGATTTGATCTGGATTTTCAAATTGGTCTTCATTCACTTGTCCATTGGTGCTTTGCTGATATTGATTTGCCTCCGTGGAAGGTAGATCGATATCAAGAATTTTGCTTTATTCCTTGAAATCATCAGCTTCATCAGAATATTCATGATCTTGTTTGCTCAAAACATCTCAATCAATATCTGCCTTTGGCTTGGAATTTTGCCCTTGGACTAGAGGAAACGTTGTTTCATAGACATCAACAGTGGTACACAATTCAGGATTAGTAGTTTGAATATCAATTGGTTGTTGTGGAATACCAACCGATTGCAAGATAGAGTCAAAACGAGCAACCATCTTGTTGTACATTTTTTGCCATCTTTGCTCTGACCTTTCTTGTAATTGTTGCCCTGTTTGTTTTGTTTGTTCGGTACTATCCTGTATGGCAGTTAAAAGTGTACCTAATATTTCCTTTGTTTCCACTGGTCACTTTACTAATAGTAGGGTCTACACTATTATTTGATCTTCCATGAATATTGACCCACTGTTGTTGAGTTGATGGCGTTAGACTTTTCACAAAATTGACATAGGGACTGGAAATTGTCGCTCCATTTGCCACAGTGACATAGGGACTGGAAATTGTCGCTCCACTTGCCACAATAATATTCCTTTCCTCCTAAGAATCATTTGCATTGGCAAATGATGTTCCCATCAAAGAAGGACTAGTCATACATGTAGTGGCATAGAGAGAACACCCTTCATTGGTGTCAATTTCTTCACTTTCATAGGCATCTTCATAGATCTCATAATCAACATTATCATCCTCATTATGATCGAAATGTTGTTCTGCAACATGGTGACGTCGTCTTTTGAGTTCTTCAAGATCATAGAATTGTTCCATGGGCTCATACTGGTCTTTTGCTCCACAATGCACATGTTGTTGCTCATCCACGCTTATCGCTTCAAACTGATTCTCAGTAGTAAATTGGAATTAATCTTGACCTTGATAATCACCATCATTGAAGTCCAGTTCATCTTGATCATCTAAGGGTTCAACTGCTTCATTTGTAGAGCCATCTTCAATGACTGCTTCGTGTTGTTCCTCGCTCTGCTGATCGTTGTTGAAATCTTTAGAGTAATGGTCAAGTTCAGAAGTGTCGTTGTAGTCCTGATACTGATCATCATTAGCCAAATCATCGTTCTGGTCTTGATACTGATTGTTATCAGTGATGTCGTCACCTTGGTCATAATCTTCGATGTAATCATCACTTGATCGCAATATTCCTCCACATCATTGTCACAATCGTCATCACAGTATGACTGATCGTCCTCCTCTTGTTCATAATGCCAATCCATTAGAGTCAATGTGGAATAACTAGATCTTGTAACTATGGATTGCAATCTTGGGAAGAATTTGGAAATGGTATGAAAACCAGTTTTAACAAGGTGCAGTCAAGCGGTGACAATAGACATGAGTTTTTTTATTAGAGCAAGTAAAAAGGACTTTTGAGAAGGTCAAATTTTGATCCAAATAAGACTTCTACACTGAAAATCTTGTTGAGCTAATGAAGTTTGCTTTGTACAGCACTGAAATCCGAGGTCACAAGGAGAAGTTATGAGAATTCACAGAATTCAAAAAAATTCAATGTATATAAGAACTTACAAAAGGGGTAACGACAAATAGAAAAATAAATAAAATCGGAGGAATGATTACAAAAGTAAAGTTATTGTAATGGGCTCAGAGAACTGAGCACTTTTTGCTCGTGCAGTACTAAAATCTGAGATCATATTAAAAAAGTTATGGAAGCTTGAAAACTTGGTGGAGAACAAGAAATGAACGAACTTAAAAATAGGGGCCTTAAGAGAAAAGTTTGGTTTCTTTGAAGCATTGGACCGTTGAATAAATGGAAACTGTAAGCAACCTTTGAATTTGATGGTATTTTAAGAGAGAACGATCTCAACCGGAGGTAAGAGAAGGGCCGGGTAGAGAGAGAGAGAGAGAGAGAGAGAGAGAGAGAGAGAGAGAGAGAAAATCTCGAGAGAGAAAATCTCGACCGAAGGTAACGATGGATCTTTGTATCTCGACCGAAGGTAAGGATGGATCTTTGTCTCAGCAGGTAGCATCAAAACCTTGAAGAATTGCTCATGATACATCGCGAAGAGGTAGTCATGGCATATTGTTTTCAATGGGCAGCGATGGCAAAAGCATTGGTCAATGGAAAAGAAATGCGTGGGACTTTTAGCTCTAGGTAGCAAGACGGCAATCCAAACTGATGATGTTCCTTGTCTGAAGAAAGAAGATAACTGTGAGCACGTAATCGAAGCTTTTCAGCAGAAGTGGAAATGGCAGAGTGAGAACAAGTCTTTGGCATTTGCTTTGCTCGGATCGCTTTGGCTCATGTTTGTTGTTACTGGATGCCTTGCTGTAGTGAAGCTCTGTGTAATATACGTAGGGTCGTTGATGATTCAGCAATTCATCGACTTCACGGCTAAAAAGGATGGCCCTTGGACAGAGGGAACTGAGCTTGTACTGCTATTGTTTGTTTCAAAATGTACTGAAGTTCTTACAGATCATCAAAGAAAATGATGGAGAGAGCATCTGACACACTTGAATAGGACCTACGCCTGCTGTTAACCTCCACCGCTTGCACAACAAGCAAATGTACCAGAGCTGCAAATGTACTGATTTAATTAGACATCTGCGCCCTCTGCTGAAATGCACTTAAATAGAATATTGCACTAACTCTTTACTAACTACGCACTAGCTACGCCCAGCTTGCTGACCAAGGGGCAAATCCTTTCTGACAGAGAAAAAGGTTTCTGAATCGACATCACATAGCCAAACAGTGTATGTATGGGATCTTGATGAGACTTTGATCATCTTCCAGACGCTGTCCACATGCGAGTTTGCAGAAGCTTATAAAGGATCCAAAGATAATAAACAAGGAGTTAAATTGGGAAGAAATGGGAAAGCTTAATTTTCAAGATCTGCGATGAGTATTGCTTTCATGAGCCAAACATTGCTGCATTGAGCCAGCATTGTGATGATGGAGCAAATCTCACTGATTACAACTTCAACGCAGATGAAATTAGACTTCTTTTTTAACAGATTCTGAATGCCGTAAACTCGCTTATCGCCATCGCTGGGTAAAGAACATCTATTCTCTAGACTGTTTCTGTCCATTCCCTCATGGCTGCTGGCAAGAAGGTTAATGGTAGACAGAGAAAGGAGTGCACCGGGTGCGTGGAGAACAGGTTTGTGTTTCAGTACGCGTGGACCACTTTTTTTTTTTTTTTGATTTTATGCCATTTTTTTGGCAAATTTTTTTTACATTTGTGGTGGAATGTGGATGTGGATAACCAATGACGGGCTGCCACATAGCACATGCACATTCCATCGGAGAGAGGAGAGAGAACGTGCATTCTACCGGAGAGAGGAGAAAGCAAGTGAATTCCACCTGAGAGAACGTGCATTCCACCGGAGAGAGGAGAGAGAAAGTGAATTCCACCTGAGAGAGGAAAGAGAATGATAGATTAGTAAGAGAAAGAAAATTGGATGGACATTATGCTCATGGAGGTGGTCCCAAAATACAAAGGACACCTAAGCTTTTAAATGGTAGTTAGGGTTGTGTCAAAATTTTTAAAATGAGTTGGCAAAAACTTTAAAATGAAGAAATGGAAATTTTTTTACAAGGAAACAAAACTTCAAGAATGAAGTGCTTCTCTCCCAAAATACTACCAAAAATTTAGTTTAATACCTCCTTCACAAGAATTGCCATATCTCCCTCAATTTTCAACCAAATTGGCTGCAAATTGGCTCAGAATCAAGCTAAGAGTGATATCTACAATGCTACAAAATTACAGTAAAAAATTTTGGACAAAAATTCAGCCAAAAATGGAGAAAACAGACTGCAAAAAACTACAACTAGCTAAAATTGGAAAGAAAACACTAAAATGGCCATAACTTGGTCATTATAGCTCCAAACCATAAAATCTCAGTACCTCCAGAAAGCTAAAAGAGAGATCCACAACAAGAAACTATACAAAAATGAAAATTAGATAGTCAAAAACTGAATGAAAGCTTGTTGGAAATTGAAAAATCAAAAAAACTAAAACAAGAAACTCTACCAAATTTAGCAAAATCCACCAAATCTAATGGGAAAGGATCTAATGCTCTTATACCAAAATTAACCTAGCATTCAAACATCTAATCCATTAATTAAACATCAAATTAAAATGGAAATGCAAGAAATCAAGAAACTAGTCAAAAATCAAGAAGATAGCTAAAAGTAGCAAAACTTCACCAAATTAGACAAAGTAAAGTATCATTATTCATGATTATGGATTATTCAAAGGATAGGGCCTGATTCTAGAGCATTATCATAGCTCTCATGTGATTTTAGGCACATGAACCACTTTCTTCATCAAGAAAGCTCTCCAAGAGAAGTTCCAAAATCTCTTAAAACTCAAAATTACAAAATGAACAATAGACTCCAAATTTAGCATGAACTCAGCTATTTATAGTGGTCATTTGTGTCTCTACTATAAGTTTGGGACCTTACTTGGCTAATTTGGGCCTTACAACCATTATTACAAGTTCGCTATTCACAAATATAGCGAGGTTGTTCGAGCCACCTTATTAACTGTCCTAATGACTAATTCTAGTCTACTTTAGCTCCATGGCCATATTTGGCAATTCATTAGTAAGCTCATGGGCTAATTACATGCAGCACATGACATGATCCATGCGCGAACCAGTCTCACCTGCAGCTCCGCCAATACACCGCCGACGAGGCATTGAAGGAAACTGCAAGACGACAATTGCAGTCTACATACGATTGCGATAAGCACCGTTTTCTCACGCTCCCAAAGCGGAGTTCAAATCTAAGTGATGTATGCTTGTGTAGATGTTATTGTACATTATTTCATGACCAAGTACACACTTCAAACTAAACCAATCTTTTAAATATAGATTAGTTAAACGATTCTTGTAACAAACAAGAACAATGTGTATAAATACATTTCCAGCTCTCATTTAGCCGGGGGCAACAGAGCGGAAGATTTAGCATCTGCCCCACTTCAGGCAGTAAGCAATATATTGTTGATCTTGATCCATGACAAGCAGTTTAATGTAATATACAAGCAACACTTTTTTATCATCTGTGTTTAACGTAGATGTTTGTGTGTTGTGATTTGATTACATCCTTCTATTTACTTGTCTTGTTCATTCACTCAGTCTGACAGATCACGGACGTCTCTGACTCCTCAGAATCAGATCAGACAATGGCGGTCTCTAATGCCTGAGGAACAAGCGCAATCATTTTGCACCATTATTCTTAATTCCGTATTGAACGTTCTCACTCAAATTGATTGATAGTAACTCCAATACTCTTCGGTGGATGTGATCATACTAGTATCTGAACACGCAATTATTTTAACGGTCCTATATCAATTCGGGAGCTGTTCTGCACTCTATCTTCTTCTCTCCCATTTCAATTCCATCAAGTGCTATCAGGGCTGATTAGCATTGAGCCACACGTTTGTTTCATTAGTTGGTATCAGAGCTGATTAGCATTGAGCCACTTCAATTCCAAAAGTGGTATGAGAGACTAGTTAAATAAACCAAGAGGTTATTCTACTTTTTGATTACTGTTAGTTCAACATGTCTCTTACTAGTAACACTTCATCTTCTTCATCTAACGAAGTTAGAGTCGTTGATAGATTCAACGGATCTAACTTCTATATTTTAAAGTTGAAACTCCGGATGATGCTTATAGATAGAGATCTTTGGGATGTTGTAGATGGGTTAGGTCCCAAAACCAGACAACGGTGATCATGAATTAGCGAAGTTATGGAAAATCAAAGATCAGAAGGCCCTGACATCAATCACGTTGAATCTGGCCGACTCCCAAATATCCCACTTTACCACATGCAAATCCTCTAAGGAAGCATTAGATTTATTATAGTACCTTTATGATATTCAAGATGTAACCACAATGTTACACCCTAGAAGGAAGTTCTTTACTCTCAGAATGTCTGATTCAACAGCCATCACTTCAACAGTTTCAAATCTTTACTAGATCAATTGTCAGCTATAGGATGTGCTATTCAAGATGATGTTGTTGTAATGGCTTTGCTTTTTCTTTACCAAAGTCTTACTTTGTTGTGATGATCTCCACTCAACCTGACCTGACTCTTCAAAAGGTCATCAATCATCTTCTTCAAGAAGAAATGCGGAGAAAGATCAGTGATCTGTCCATCAAAGACAAATCCCTTGCTCTATACACCAAGAAGAAAATTAACTTCAAGGGCAAGAATCAAGTGTAGAAGCAACATCAACAACAAAAGCCTGAAACTCAATCAGAGAGCAGTGGATGTAAGAGGGTTAACCACGACATCAAAGATTGTTGGATCCGTATCTACAACGAGCCTAAGAAGCGGCAACACCAACAATCGGAATCTACCAATGCGACGAAATTCAAGGAACAAACCTATGATGAAGACAAACCTTCAAAAATGTTAATGGATTACAACAATAGTAGCAAAGCAAACTACGATAGCTGCTATTTGGATAGTGGCATTACCCAACACATAACTCCTCAAAGAGAATGGTTTACTAAGTATGTAGCTTACACCAAAGATCAATTTATCTACATCGGAGACTCAAGCACCAACCGTGTAAAAGGAAAAGGAACTGTGAAGATTGCATTAGAAAATGCATGCTCTATTTTTGTTTATGATGTCCTTCATGTACCTCAGCTATCTAAGAACATGTTATCGATTTTTAAGATAACCGATGAGGGCTACGCTGTTACATTTTCTTTTGAACAGTGTACAATCTTCAATTAAGATACTACTCTAACAACATGCAGTCGAGTTGGAAATTTATATGTACTCTCTGACTCAATTGCACTAGCTACCACATCTCATGAAAATGTAAACAATCAAGCTTTATTGTGGCATGGTTGATTTGGACACATCAATACACGATCTCTTTCTTGCATGCCTTGTAATAATTTAGTTGATGGATTGTATTTCTCTCTTTCATTAGATTGGAAATCATTATTCTGTGAATCTTGCATTTATGGTAAAAACTTTATAAGCAGATTCCCTAGAACACATGCTCCAGTGCATGAGGGTGGGTCGGTTGTGACCCTATGGATGGGCGGATACGGTACGTCGTCACTGGTATGGAGTGTGCAATAACCTTCATTGCAGTCGGAGATCTTAGGGAGTTGTAACATTTACTTTCTCACCTCGTGTTCTATATTACGTAACCAAAATCAACGATTTAGCTTACTTTCAATTGCTCAACTTTTGTTGCCTATTAGTTTATATCATATCTAACAAGTAATTTGGTCTTCTCATTAGTGGTTTTGGCTTGGATGCTCTTGAAATGCATGGATTTGCGAAAGAGTTTTAACAGTCTCAAGGGTTAGCATGGCATGGATTTTCCCTAATGCCGATTTATGACTATACTAAGCCAACTCTAATGATTTAACATTCAGCTCGAGTAATTTATGGTTTGTTACAAGTATCAGTCTAAGTTGAACTTCGTTTAAAAGTAGGATCCAAGCTTGAATACTCCTGAAAAACATGGATATACTCAGGGGTTTGACACCAGAGCATGACTGGATACTTTTGTAAGGATTTGTATGGCAAGGAGTTGCCCTAATACCTCTACGTGTGTGTCCTCGCTCATCCTATTGGATAGAACAATTCTCATGAATGCTTAACTTTTTTCACGCACACTATATTATGCAAATTAATTGATTGATATGGACCAATATCGGTTCACCGATCAATATGGCACTCGCCTTGATACAGTAAATAGACGGTTTGGCCTATCGCTAAAAACCTTCAATTGGAATGGGAAGATTTCGACTATGACTTTTTTTATTGATAGTCATGTTGTTAAGTAGTGAAGCTTGTCTTGTAAATGGATAACAACTAACATTCAAAGTTGACACTTGTCTTCCTCAGATACTAACTCACGCGATTTTGTGTTGTGAGATGGTGGCAAGTACCAGCTGGATGTCTTGAAATAAGTTTTGCTTTATGATATTTTTTGTACTGTATTTTACTTTTCAGCTTTATATTTTACCTTGTTGGCTTATGAATAAAAGTTTCAAAGGGTTTGGTCTTGCTTAAGCAAGAGGAACTATGTGTATGCTTTTAAGTCTCTCTTTGCATCCTTGGGATGCAAATTCGATTATCCTTTGGTAGGTATAGTATCAAACCTTAAACCTTTATTATGGTCATCGGCTAACATAAGGTCTTTTCTATTTATTGTTCAGTCCATAAGATGGTTTCAAGATATGGGGATTAAATTCATTTTTTTAAGAAGTTAAAATTTTACTAAAAAAATGCCAATATTTTGAATGTTATATTCAAAAAGAAAATTAAAAATTAAAAAAGTCTTATTATGTTATACTTTACATATATGAAAGAACATAAGTTATTATTATTTTTAAATTTCCAAATTTGTTCTTATTGAACATATTCAAATGTGAACAACTTATTGAATGAAAAAAACATTCAAAATAATGTCAAAATTTCAAATTTTGAGCTTGAACTTCATTGTTCCTATAAAGATGCCTTGCCCATAGAAACACATCTAAATATCTTAAAGTCCATAGTGGGTAGCGCTAAATCTATCATATCAAAGCTAATTGACAAATCTTTCTTGATTGCTTTGATGAGCTCTTCATCATTGCTTGTGATCATGAGATCATCTACATACAATATTACTAGATTGATGCTAGAGTCATGACAAAAGTAGTAAATATTAGAATCAAAGAAAGTGCATAGTAAACTTCTAGACAAGAGGTATCTATCAAAGTGGCTATACCAAGCAAGTGATGCTTGTTTCAACCCATATAACACTTACTTCAATTTGCATATTTTGTCGTCCTTGCCTTGTACAATAAATCAAAGTGGTTATTGCATGTAGACTTCCTCTTCAAGTTCTCCATTAAGTAATGTTGATTTCACATCCATATAGTTTAGATTCCATCTAAACATAGTCACTAATGTGATGATCATAGTAAGTGTATTCCACTTGGCTACATGAGCCGAGGTCTTCTCATAGTCTTTGCCTTAATTTTGCACATATACTTTTACGACAAGTCTTGCCTTATGTTTCACTAGGGCCCCATCTACATTATACTTGGTTTTGAACACCCATTTATTACCAATGAAACTTGAAAGCAGTGTCATTACTGCGTCTTGATCGTCTATGACTAATCCGACAACGACCATTTGCTTCAGCAGGTCCTTGAACTAGTTGATGTGATTTTGTATGGCACCATCTGTCATCTTCAAGGAGAAGAATTTTCTCTTGAGATGTAGTTTGGAAGCTATGTCGTGCACTTCGTACAAGGTGCTCAAGATGTCTCAGACTTCCTTAGAGGTCTGAGCTTCAAACACATGGCCGATTTGCGTGTCCGATATGTTGAGGATGGTCAGCGTGAAAGCCTTTCCATCCTTTAGCTTCCATCAGGAGATTGCAGCGTCGTTTGCTTCGGGTCTTGCCTCTGCACATGTGACAACATCATACAACTCCTTAGCCATTAGCACAATTTTCATCTTAAATTTCTAGAGATGATAATTGGCTCCATCGAGCTTGTCCACGATAGGACTGGCTTTCCCTTGGGAATCCATGTGGAAGTTAGTCTAAGTGATAATAATAACTATCAGTGACTTAAGAATGAAAATCTAATGCTATTTACAGAACAAGTATCAGACTTACTCTGATACCATGATGGGGAAAAATGGTCCGACAACTCGGACTGGTCGAAACAATCCTACTATTGCGCGGAGGCAGTGATCAACTAATTCCCTCGGTGCGTGCACTACAACAACAATAGGCGAACACAAAAGTAAAGTAGAGCTTAATTGTCCGGTTGTTTGCAGAAGTGGAAGAGTAGACAATCAGACAAAGCAGTAAGAAAGTCAGACATGAAGACATAGTAGAAATGCATACAATTATGACATGAACTTTGAACACAATAAAAGACAGCGATTGATTCAAATTAATGTATAGAAATACAAGTCGGTTTGATGCTATGAGCACAAGACAATAGCAGACGAAACCGCATGCTCAGGAAGCTAACTCCCCTATGTAAAAGCTATATTACTGAGAATCAGTCTGAAAGAAAGAATCGATGCATGAAAGCATCTACAATATCTGTCTCTCTGTAAATCACTATAATTGACCCACTTACTTAATTAGATTACAAGGGTCATCTATATAAAATTTACATTTGTGTAGATAAGTGTACAAAGAAGATGGCGTGGAGCCGTTGTGCCGTCTGGAGGAGATCGTGGCTGCTGATGTCATTGTCAAGTTGTTGCACAGTACAGGACGTGGATGTGAGAAGGCCTCGACTATTCGGAGTCGAGCGAGTCGCTGTTGTGACCAATTAAGTTGGGGTGGTCGAAAAGTCGATATGTTGGACGAGCCGGGTTTCCCCGATATGTCGGTTGAGTCGACAAGTCGGACTCCCCAATATGTCGGCCAAGGCGAGCTTCCTCGATAAGTCGGCCAACTCCGATAAGTCAAATGCCATTATCTTGCCTGTCTCAATAATAGAGTATTTCTGTAGATTGTGCGACAATTCATGTAAAATTGCAACGATATGAATGGAACCAGATTAACATGGGATTTAGGAGAGTAGAGGAGATAAATTCAACAATAAACACCCGCACTATCTTTGTTAGTGAAGAGATTTGTAATAATGATTGGGAGACCCAATTTAGCCTAATAAAATCTCAAACTCACAGAAGAAGCACAAAAAAGGATCGCTATAAATAGTTGAAGGCATGCTAAATTTGAAAATTATTCTACGTTCATTTAATTTGGATTCTTGACAACATCTCTTCAATAAGAGCTATTGCTTTGGTGGTTCATATGCCAACCTATACTTGAAAGCTTGATCATGCTCTATCAATAGGCCCCTATGTAATGAATGATCAATTAGTGGAACAATTCATTCATTCTTTGCCATATTTGGTGAAGGTTTCCACATTTTGTCTAGTATCGTGATTTTTTGTTTTTACCATATTATGTAATGTATAAAATGGGTAAAATGTTAAGCTGCTATGATTGGCCATTGGCATTATTGGTAACGAGGATGACAACTACTAGAAGCATAAGTGTGATCTTCTTGGTTTGTAGACTCGTGTGATTCCGTGTGTGGCTTGGAGTAGACATCATCGAATCCCTGGGGCAAGGTTCACATTCCACAAATCACAAATAGAAGCATGTTTATTTGTAACTTGTGTAGATCTTCATGCAGGTAGAGCATGTTGATCTTGGTTGCCAACCTTTGAAGCAAGTTATTGCTTTTCGTCCATAGAGCCCTTCAATAGGACAAAATGTTGCATTAGAGGTAATTTGTGCAATCCTAATCACCATGTGACACGGGTTGAAGGAAATGGTAAGGTGCATCAGAGGTAATTTGTGCAAACCTAGTCACCATGTGACACGAGTTGAGGGAAATGGCAAGGTGCATGGGAAGGCCCACTCATCTCCTCTTGACATCGCTTCGAAGGGGTAGGCGAGTTACATGGAAAGGCGCTCTAAGTGGCATGTTGGAACGCCTTTTATTTACTCGAGGTCAAAGTTCCGCTCTCATTATGAGGATTAGCTTCAAGATAGAGAGCATACAAAATTTTAATATATCAGGAAAAGCTTTGTCATCATCATGGCATTCAACTCGTTAAAAAATAGAAAAACATAAATTGCACTAAAGATGTAAACATTAAACTCATTTTAAAAAACTCATCAAAAAGTGAGAAAGAGTGTATTCACCGCCACCACTGCAACAGTGGTGGTGGCCCATAGATCCAAGGGTGGGCAATGGTAGCAGTGTTTTGAAATCTCCATTAGATGGGCATTGCACCACCATTGCCATGGCAGTGGTGGCGCAAAATACGCTGTTCCCAAAAGTGAGCAAATCATTGCGGTAACTTATCGCCATGGCGGCAAAAGTTAAAAAAAATGAGCTAAAATTGAGGAGAGTTTCAAACTTGGGAGGGGTGTGTGGAGTGCCACGTTCACCTTTCAAGTGACCGTTTAGCTATTCCGAATTTATGGGGAATTTTGATTATTATTTTCTCTCCAAATTATTATTATTATTTATAATGTTTTATTTCTCGAATTATTTTATATCGTTATTATTTATATTGTTGAGAGCCCGTCCAATCGTCGTCATCATTCAGCCTCCTGTGTACGGTATACGGGCGCTGCCTAATTCCGTACACGAATTTCTCGACTGCTACGAGCTCGTCTCCTTTTCGATTTATATCACGATCCATCGCATCGATCCTCGTTCTTTCCGCCTCTCCTCGCAATGAGTGAATGCACATATCCGACGCTGACGATTCATCATTTTCTTCTATCGAGCATCCCATTCTTCTTCCCTTCCATGTCTTCATGATTCGTCTATTTTTGTTGATAGCTGGCTGGTAGCAGTCGTGTGCTTCATTGCTCTGTTCGTGTTCGTAGCTTCGGATCGCACAGGCAGCTTGAGATATTGTATTTATCAGGTAAGGCCTACCTTGGATGCATTTCAATACGTATAAAAAGATTTTTCCGAACTTTTATCAAGTATTCAAAGATCTTCCTGAACTTATCCAGGATTCATAAAATGCTCTTGTCAAGTATTAATAGAATGCTTTGGAGGCTGGTTATAACTTTGATGGCTTTCTCGTACGCCATTATCGTCGGAGAGACCGTTGTTACTGTCGCTTGTGTACTATAGGCGTCCTTGAAGATCGTTTTCCAGGTGTTTGCAGCTCCGTTTTCAAGAAATAGTTGGAACTTGCAAGAAAGAAAGTCGAACAGCAAAGTGCCTGAGTCAACAGAGATGGAGGTTCTGTCGGCGAAATCTAACCACTTTGTCAAACAGGACGAGCAGTCATACAAGCTCTGGTTTCAGTATGCTGACGCTGGTACACTAACTTTCCTTAATGTTAGATTCCCGTGCCATTACGCACCATAGTTTCGATTTTGCTTTCTCTTGCTTAATGTACCTCTTCTTTTAACAATCTTGAATCTGGAATTTTAGATGGCGACGGTCGAGTGACAGGATCGGACGCTGTCAAGTTTTTCTCTCTTTCGCAGCTCCCTAAGTCAGATCTAAAGCAGGTATCTAATATCTCATGCAAGCACCAGTCGTCATTTGAATTCTTCTCAAACACTGCCAAGATTCTGATTCATTTTACTCTATAGTCCAACACTGACCTTAGAAATTATTGCTATGATTGCAATGCTTTTTGACTTCTAAGTAGCAGCTGTCATTGATCTTTCTGATCCAACCAATGTGACGATCCTTAGTGCACGTGCAAACGCATGATGACATTGCGAGTTTTTCAGATGCGCCTGGGGTTACTCTTCGAAGTTAGAACACAGTTATTTATTGCTGCCCACCCCTTTTTTCTGTTTGTTGAGTGCTTAAGTAGCTGCCGCGTCTTGTGGCACTGTAGTTTATTCTGATACGGGTCAGGTACTATTCTGAATTCCATTGATCATCGTTTGCTCTCTGCCAAGCCGTAACAGAAAAATATATTGTATCAAATGATTTGAAGCCGCTTTATCTTTAAAAAGAAGTATACAACTTGGCCAGTTGAATGATGCATTGAGAAATTTTGCTGAGCTGACTGACTCGCAACAGGCGTTTTGCATCTGAGATTATGTTGTTGAGATGACCTTCAAGCAACCACAAAAAGAATAACGAGAACTTTCACATTATGAAGGATTTGGCTTGTATCCCAACATTTGTAACATTTTCTGCTTGCCAACTTTTGGCTTAGATTGTTCATGTCTTCTGATTTCAATTCATATTATGCTGAAATTTAGCATGGGCCTTGGGCAAAAGCATTGAAGTGCTAATCTTGCAATCATCATCTTACCCCTTAGCAGCAAAATAGAATTGCAATTCTCCAATGTCTATTATATTGAAGAGTCGTGATGTTACAGATGCTTAAATTAAGTAGAACATTACTGGAAATTCCATTGGCGACCAAGATATTGAGGATACAGTCAGAACTTGTTGGTAACATCTTATTATGGTCCAAAATAAGACTGGTTTGTGCATTGTTAAAAACCGGAGCACATGATTTTGGCAATTTCCTTGTGGCTTGATGTGCTTGTTGCAGAGTTAGCATTGGTAAATCAGAAGTTTGATACCCAGTATTTTATCCCTTTTAATACAATAGAACCTCAATTCTCCTAATGCTTATTAACGATGAAAAGAGGCAAGATCAAAGATCTCTGAAGATAGTACGGGACTGGAAATTGAGTTGCCTATGATGACAAAGATCTTCAAAATTCAGAAAAGACTTGTTAGTAAAATCTTATAATGGTAGGACAGTAAGATGATCCAAAATATGACCCGTTGTGCCTTATTAACAGCAGAAGCATGTAATTTTGGTGACTGCTTTAGCTTGATGTGCTAGTTGTGGAGCACATTCCTTCTTAAAACAATTTGAAGGGTTCATAGTTTTACCAGTGGAATGGAAGAAAGCAATAAGTTTTTTTTACACTACATTTCTTTCCTGCACAAGTGCCTGGAAGAACATAAGTTATTCAATTTGCTTCTGGACTAGTGTTATTCAAGTTTCCTTCAACACACTAACCTTGCTACTGTCAACCATTTAAGGTTTGGGCTGTTGCTGATTCAAAGCGACAAGGGTTTCTGAGCTTCAAGGAGTTTGTTACTGCAATGCAGGTTTGTCCTCTTAGCTTCACAGCTTAAGAAATAACCTAGACATTCATAGCTCAGCAAAGCAAGTAGGAAGAAAACCTCTTTGATGGCTATGGAACATTTCAAAAGGTTAGAACTCAGTTTTATGCCATGGCGGTGATTTTAATTGGGACATATACGTTTGCAGTGGACTTGAAAGTAAATTATGTTCCATTAGAATACATACTTTGCTCCACATTTTGGGTTCAAACTCTCAGAAAATGGTGTTCTGATTGGATACAAGTTCTCAAACATAAGCAGTTTTCTAGTTAATTATGGAACACCTTCCACTGTGCAGCTGATCAAAATCAATTTAGAGTCAGTTGCATCTTTTGATACGTCTGCAACAGAGGGAAAATGGCAATATTTCCTTGCAGGGATTTATATTTTCAGACTCCAGAAGATGTCTCTAATCAACAGTATAGTGTGATCTTCAAATGTTTGTTCCAAAGACCCTAACATTTAGTTTGATCAGACTCAACATAATATGGGGTTTGAGCTTTCAATAATCTTTGATGTGTTTCTTGATCAAGTGCAAAATTTTAGTTGATTTTGAGCCTGATATGGCAATGATTTTTGGAGTTAGTTGTAAAATGAACCATTATTCTGTAGACACATTCAGGTTGTTATTGCTACCCTAGCTTGAAAGAGTCTTTTATAGTGAAGTACCTATATTCTAATTTCTAGCTTAAAAAAGAGGAAGTCAGTAACCATTGCTCCTGTATTTACCGTTCTTGTCAATTTTTGGGCCCTTTTTCTTGTGTATTATAATACTTTAGCTAGCTAGTAGTATCTACTATCTACATCACTTTGAAGTTTATTCTTGCGTCTGTATACCTAAGGCTGTTCTTGATGTTGCAGATCATTTCACTTGCACAGACAGGAAATGAAATATCTGTAGACATTCTCCACAAAATAGGTACAATTTATTGTAAGCTCTTCCTACAGCTTCAGTTACAAAAAATCTGACTTTTTAACTGATGATTGGTGAATGTACATTTTACATTAAATACTCTGCTTGCAGCAGATAATTTTTATTCATATCTTGATTGATACCTAGCAAGTTTGATGCTCCAGATGTTTCTACCCCCTGATACCAAAGTTCCAGGTGCCGTGGTATGGCACCTGGTACGGCACGGGTGCCGTGGGTGCCGTACAGGTGCCATGGAACTTAGGTTCCTTGGCACCCACGGCACCTTTTTTTTTTAAATAATTTTTTTTGGTCATTTTTTAGTGAAAAACCCAAAAAAAAGAAAAAACAAACAAACAGGTGCTGTACCATGGCACGTGTGCCGTGGTACGGCACCCAGGCCCCACGGCACCTGTGCCGTGGGGAACTTTGCCTGATATTTATCAAGGGTTGTACATGCATGGCTTGCTTACTTGCTTAATGCACTTGAGCTAGTGTTCATATGCCAAGCTCTATCATTGACCAAGTAACTAGTTGTTTAGTTGTGTAACAGATGCTGAGAATATCAGCTTACCAAATATGCTGGGGCTAGATGAGCTTATGGAAGTAAGTTACAACGTATCTGACAAGCTTCAATTTCCATTAGTACATAAGCAGGTGTGATGAACTACCTTCAATTCTCTTCACTTACGTTCTTGTGTTCAATTTTGCAGAAGGAAAATAGATCACCAAACTTTGAACCTAGTAGTAATGGTTAGTGATCTTTACTCATCGCGTTAGCCATGATAGGATTTTGGCATTCCTCCTTAGATGGAAGAAGTTTTGGCTTCCTTCTGCAACAAGCTTATATTCACTTTCTAATTGACATTTAACTTTTGCATCTTATTATGTGAAATTACATAACTGTTGTTACTGAGAATATTTCATGATTGTTCCTCAATTTTTTTAGTATTTCTTTAGCCTCAAAGAATTTTGTGTGCTTACCAAGCTATCTGCACTCTGTGTATTATTGAGCCACTTGTTCCCCCTAGTATTAACCTTCAGCTTGATGTTTAATATACTGTACTAAAATTGATCATAAACAAATGAATGGAAATCATGGTTTCTCCAGCTTTTTTTATGGAACTTTATGCTTCCCCAGCTGGGGAAACACCTGGGATACATTTCTGCTAACAAAGGGATGTTATTTTCTCAAAGGCCAGTATTGATGTTTTGAAGCAATCTCTAAAAAATTTGTTGACTTTATTCAACATAACCAAAAAGTTTCCAATAAGCTGTCAGTGTTGACTTTTTAATTTTGAATATTGAATTATAATATAGTTTACCACCAGTCTTCTGTTACTGAATATTTCCTCAGTTGATGTATTTATTATTTTGATATTCAGCCCTACCGTGAGATATATGTTTTATCTACCAGTTGCAGGTTTACTTTTCTGTATCATCTTAAAATGGTTATTTAGGAACTACTTACTTTCAATCTCCTGTGACAGGCACACCTTTTCCAAAGCCACCTTTATCGAATTGGTTTTTTCAAAAGGCACCTCAGAAGGTTTGATGGCACATGTTTGTCAGTTTTCTGAAAACAATAATAGGTTCTTGGATGTCCAACTAATGTAGTTACAATTTTAGAGCGCCACATCTGTGAGATCACAGATTTCCTGTATTGACTAATTGCCAGAATATACACCATACTCAACACACATAGATATCTTCCATTAGTAGATCTGTTAGTTCTTTTGCAATCTCTGTTACAGATTTGCAGAATATAATGTCAGGATAATCTACACAGAAAATGCTTGACCTACTTTGATCAATCCCAATGTTGATTCTTGTTCTGTTTGATTTACTGCTCAAGGATGCAATGCAGACTTCAGTCACCTCTATAATAGATGGTCTGAAGAGGCTATATTTTGAAAAGCTTAAGCCTTTGGAGATTGCTTACCAGTTCAACGACTTTGTCTTACCTGCCTTGGTATGTGCACACTTGCAAATAGTAAAACATGAGCTGCATCAGATACAACTGTCATCATCAGTATCGTGATTGTTATTTGAAGGAATGGCTGTTCACAGTGTAAATGTGTTTGGTGCAGAACAATTCTTCTTAAAACTGTTATGATTAAGATGCATTTTTGTCCTGCAGACTGAAAGTGACTTTGATGCAAAGCCAATGGTTATGTTGTTGGGACAATATTCTACTGGAAAAACAACTTTTATCAAACATATTCTAAAGAAAAGCTTTCCAGGTAGGCTTGAAATGTCCACATACTTCTCAAATTTCGAACGTAGTCCTTCATACTGATAGGCTAAATATGAAATGAAAATGTGCAGCAAGTGAATTTTTTTGATCTGGAGTTTTCACTAGGTGTTTATTCTTTCAGCTATCTCGAACTTCAGAAAATATATAATTGTTTGGACACAGTATTAGTGCAAATTTGAAAGTTTTGTCAATCCAACAATCGTCGCTCATGTTTTGGTGTTGGGATTTGTGGATGACCTTAGATCTTGATACCCAAAATTGACAAGGTTATACTCAGTTTCACCTTTTCTATCTATACCCATGGGATCTGGTGCCTAAACCAAAAAATGTATGTGCATTAAATTTAGAAAGGATAGAGGTGTCTGCTCAAAGTGAGTTGCGCATCATCACGCATCCTCACATAATTTTTGTTTACCCACCTTTGTCCCTTAGGATGAAGAAAGATGATGTCAGCCACAAGGCAAAAAAATTTCCTTGAGTTGTAGGTTAGCACCCTTCATGTCACCTGGAATTCTACTTCTCCAAAAAACTTACTCAAATTCTTATCTACTAACACCTAATATACATAGCATAATTAGCCTCTCATATCCATCTACCAGAGATAACAATGTTAGATAATGCTGAATCTCCAAGTAGGGCTGCTTATATTATGAAAGACACGCTCCTTATTCTTCAGGACATTGTGGCCATCACTACAAGGATGAGCTCTTAAACATAAAATGGCAAGTCAGGGTTTCTTTTCTCACTTTGACCTCAATTCCTGTCTTAATTAACCTCTTGTATCCATCTATTGGATATAAGAAACAGAATTTCCAAGTAGGGGTGCTTATGTTATGAAAGATCAGCTCGTTATTACGTAGTCTTCAGGAAATTTTTGCCATCACTTCTATGAGGTTTGCTCTTAGACTTAAAGCAGCAAGTCGGAGCTTCTGTCCGTTCAATTTAGCCTCAATTGAAATTGTCAGAGCATTATATTTGCCAAGATGGATCGGATTTTGAAATTTTTTGATATTTCATGGTAACCCTACCCTCTGTGAAACCTAGATGAAGGATGGCAAATATAGCCATGTTATTCTCATTGCATGCAGGTGGGCAGGATCTCAGTTTATACACACCAAGAAAACCAAACTTCAGGATATCCTAGTTTATGCTGTAACATATTTTTTCTTCTGGAATCAAGTTCTCAACTCAAACCATTCATTGAAATGCTGAATGAAATTCATGTTTCTGAATATATGTGGATGCTTCTATCCTGATTCCTTTGTAAGCACTTTTAAGGTGAAAAATAGTTGAAACTAGATTAGCAGCAGAAACCATGTACAGATATTTAGGAATGACATACCATGTCTAGTCATCTAGTGCAATCATGTTTATACAGAGCACTTCCTATGGGTAGAAGCTTGCATACTCTTTTCAAAGGAAAACTTAGAAAAAGCATTGCCTGTGCTTATCAGTGCCTTTGCCTTTCTGTTCAGGATCTCACATTGGACCAGAACCAACCACAGATCGGTTCATGGTGGTTATGGTACAGTACAATTCAAGGAGCCTTGTTCTGTTCAAGCTTGCCTGTGAATTGGCTGATGGCTAATAAATCTATTATCAGTGCAAGAGAGAGAAATAATATCCCAATCTTACGAATACATTTTCTTGTTCATTGAGCACAATTGTATGTGATCTCTGTGCATATGCTGCAAGCCTATGGGAAGTTCAATTCGGCTCCAGAAATATGTTTTGCTTTCTGAAACTCTTCCGGTACTTTCCTGGAAAATGTAGGATGGTAATGATGAGCGAAGTGTTCCTGGGAACACAGTTGCTGTGCAAGCGGATATGCCCTTTACAGGGCTGACGAAGTTTGGAGCTGCATTTCTAACCAAGTTTGAGTGCTCCATGATGCCACATCCAGTAAGTGTGGATCTTTAGTTCTGCGTTACAACCCCCTAACTATAGTGAGGTCTTGCAGTTAGCACTTTCTTACAAAAAAATCTGAGACAAGGTCTTATGTCTCCTTTCCAGGTGTTGCAGCATGTAACTTTTGTGGATACCCCCGGAGTTCTATCAGGTGAAAAGCAGCGGACTCAACGAAGCTATGATTTTACCGGAGTAACTGAGTGGTTTGCTGCTAAGTCCGATCTGATTTTGCTGCTCTTTGACCCTTATAAACTTGACATCAGTGATGAGTTTAAACGCGTGATCTCATCTCTGCATGGACACGATGACAAAATCCGAGTTGTATTAAACAAGGCTGATCAAGTTGATACTCAACAGGTCGGTACTTAGATTAGGATAGCTCAAATAGAAGATAAGCTTTCATAGTTTCAAATAGGACTTAGTGGACGGAGCACTCCCTGAACTTTTGGGCAAAGGTAGCATAATTCCTATTTGCATATTGTTGTTCTGTTCTGCAGCTCATGAGAGTCTATGGAGCCCTTATGTGGTCGCTTGGGAAAGTTCTCAATACTCCTGAGGTTGTGCGGGTTTACATTGGGTACGTAAATCTTTCCTACACTATCGCATTTTTTATTTTGAAAAACTCGCCTCAACACAAAGAGACTGTATGGACTCTGAGTAGTTTCTTATGAAAACTTGAAGCTAAAGGATCTGTTTGTACGATCTCAACTATAAAGAATAGTAGTACAGAAAAAAAGCTAAATTCAAGTGGATTGTAGACTGCTTGGTGTATAAAGCTCCTTACAGACCTTGATGCAGAACTCTGTTCTCTAAAAGCTATGACATCATGGGTCAGACGATATGTTTCATGTGTTAGTTGTTTATTGCAGCTCTTTTAATGATAAGCCTATCAATGAAAAGACATTGGGTTTTATTGGGAAAGAACTTTTTGAAAAGGAGCAGAACGATGTCTTGTCTGACTTGATGGATATACCGAGAAAGGCCTGTGACAGAAGAGTAAGACGCTTAGACATTGTTCTCAACTATAATTGAAAATTAACCTGCTTTACTGTTGCTGGATTTTGTTTCTGAAAATTCTCTGCTAAAACTTTAGAATGGCATTTGGAGCCTGCAGGTGAGTGAGTTTGTGAAACGTGCCAGGGCAGCAAAAATTCATGCCTATCTTATTGCCCATCTGAAGAAGGAAATGCCAGCCATGATGGGTAAAATTAAAGCAAAACAACGACTGATTGACAATCTGGAGGAAGAATTTGCAAAGGTTCTTACTTTATCTTGTCTGGTTCTCTTGTACATTCTCACTGCTCAGCATGTTTGTTTGATTTGCCGGGGGTTTATTAGCTAGCACTCTGTTTAGTACAGCATGCTCTTACGTTACACAGAGGCAACGAATTCATAAACAAGGGCAACACCTTAAATGCATGTATAGTTTTCTGCAAAAGGGAAGTTATGTCAAGATTCCAGTAAAGATTCCTTCAAGGGTTCTATAATATATTTACATTTTGCATTTTTCTTTTTGCTTGACCTTATGGAAACGAAAGGAAATCCTGAGATCACTATTCATTGGAGGACTTATATTCTGCACTTTGGAGTTGCAGGTTCAAAGGGAAAATCATATACCGCAGGGTGACATGCCTCATGATGTTAATGCATATAAAGAGGTACTGGGTAGATATAATATCGACAAATTTGAGAAGTTGAAGCCAAAACTTATTCAGTCAGTGGATGAAATGCTCAGTCA
This sequence comes from Diphasiastrum complanatum, assembly GCA_029204225.1. Lineage (NCBI taxonomy): Eukaryota > Viridiplantae > Streptophyta > Lycopodiopsida > Lycopodiales > Lycopodiaceae > Diphasiastrum > Diphasiastrum complanatum. Next base: position 34,352,537 of record CM055100.1, read on the forward strand.
TGATATTCCTGAGTTGCTGCGGAAATTTCGAAACCCATATGAGTAACTACGTATGACGACAACCATTCTGCTTGTCTTTTAGCAGATCAATTATCTCAGTTGCATGGAAAGCTTTTTTCTTCATAGATTGGATCAACTGGCCAAGCCTGCTGGCTGTGTGATTTATGAGCTCAACCCTCCAGTTGGCTCTGTTTCTGTATATGCATACATTCAAGATTTCAGTTTGAGTAAAAACTTATAAGGATAACAAAAAACGATTGGTTAACGATGTAATTGCGAACTGTTTATTGTATGCTTTCCTACTTCCATATTTGTGAATATCATCTCTGCCTGAGAAAAGATGTCTTGTTCAGCCAGCCAAGCAGCAGCACAAATTGTTTTGACCTATGTTAAGTACTTTCTTTTTTCACTTCAAACAATACAGACTCCACATTCTGCTCATACAACCATTATTAAACAGAAACTTGCCCAAAAAGGTCTATGGTTTTTTTCACTCCAATCTGTACAGACTCCATGTTCTGCTACTGCAGTTATTCTTGAACAGCAGCTCAATCCCTGCAGTAGCGAAGTTGGATAAGAATTGCACTGCATCCTGCTTGTTGATGCAGGGTCAAATTCCTGCTGCTGCAGAATAGGTGGAACTCAATCGGAGCTTTGTGCTCCTTGACCTTCTCCTGGAAGTATCCATGTATATATATTTGTGTATTATTGTCTATAGAAGGATGCCAGTGCATAGTAGTACCTACGGGTCCAACAAAAGAAGAAACAGAAGCTTTCTCAACTAAATATGTGCTTGCGTGTGGATATTAATGACTAACTGTCAGTTGGATTGTGAGCTGTGTGAGCTGGATTTCTTTCCGGATCTCAATTATCTTTGCTGCTGAATTCCCTCGATTAAAGAAAAAGGACTTCCAGACGTAATGATTCACAAGTTGTTGATCTGTGATTACCTATGGATACCGAATAGAAATGGATTCCAAGAAGGTAATACTCGACATTGCTCGTCTAGGTGATTCTGGAGGAGCTAATACAATTTGAACACTGTTATGGAGAACTTACAAAACCAACTTCTCCTGCTAAGAACCAGGTACATAAAAAATAAAGGACTTTCACATGTAAGATTCACAAGTTGATCGGTGGTTCCCCGTCGAAACCAATCAGAAATGGGTAATACTCGACATTGCTGGTTTAAGTGATTCTGGAGAAGCTATTAAAATTTAAGCACCAAAATATGGATGATAAACACTTCATCCATAAACACTTTTAAGTCCAACAAGAACTCAGGTGATCAAACTAATGATATCATCATGTTATCCCAAGACTGCAGGAGAAGTTGGTTTTCTAAGTTCTCCATAACAAGTTTAAACCAGTCATCTCACACTATGAAGAGTCCTTATTTCTTGTTATCATGGGCCCATGAGTCAAAATAATTTAGTATATTCTCATGCACTTTTTAACTAGAAAGATCACTACATTTAAATTATGTGTCAGCGAAAGTATCTCTGGGGCAAACTTTTCCTTTTTCTCATTTTCAAAGACTAGAATATTATTTCTTGTTATATGTTTAAGTCTCTATCTTAAGTGTTGGGTAAACACCATTCCAGTATAATGTCCACAATATGAATTTTCCTTGGTTAGCTAGTGAATGATGCAGCTTATAAGATTTTCTCCTTGGACTCATGAATTCAGTTGACCATTGTGTCACATGAGACTGTCTCACATTTCCAATATCAATTGGGCTTCTCATATTCCTCCACAATCAACATTTATGGACTCTTATCAACTTTGTATTTTATTTTATTTGAGTCTACAGTAGACATCCTTAAATGGTTTGACATACGATATAGAATCCATTGGGCACGCATCATGGAGTTTCATTATGTTTTACATTTTTGGTCAAACTAAACATTATTAATAGGGTATACATTAAGTAGACTTTGCATGAGATTGAAAACGCTACGATATACATTTATGTAAATGCTCTTGATTTTTGAAAACATGCATCGAGGAGATCAGATATCTATCATTGGTTTTGATCTTGGCATCGACATAGTTGGGTAGAAAAATGCAAGAGACGTCATACTTAGCAAGGCCTTGAGCCTTGGGAAGGAAATCGAAATGGGAAATATTGAATGTCTTGGCCACAAGTAGGGGTTCAAGGGGGATTTCATAGTTGTGTCCATCATGGGTTACTATAAAATAATTGATGGCGAACGTAGCAAAGGCTTTATGGACTAGAGGGGGACGTCTTGGAATAGGATTGAAGTGAGACCAGCAATGGTAAGGACAACAATGCAACCGTTCATCGGGTTTGTAGGGCGAGGAGTTCTTGCTCAATGTAAAGGGGCAAGCCTATCAAGGTGATGTACTATCGAATGCAGATTTTGATATGTGGAAATCATCAATGAATAGTGAATACAATTCACTAATTAAGAACCAAACCTAGACTCTTGTCAATCCACCAGCCAAAAGTAAGATTATCTATTACAAGTGGATCTTCAAAAGGAAGTACAACTATGATGCCTCGATATCGAAATGGAAGGCAAGACTCATAGCCAAAGGCTACTCACAAGTACAAAGAATCGACTATACAAATACTTTCAGTCATGTAGTCAAACTTGCATCTATTCGAACCTTGTTGGCAATTGCAGTAGCTAAAGATCTCAAAATACATCAGATGGATGTACAAACTATATTTCTAAATGGTTTCATCCATGAAGATATCTACATGCAACAACTTGAAGGCTATATGATCGAAGGTCTAAAAGATCGAGTCTCTGAGATTCAAAGATCTCTTTATGGGCTGAAGCATGCATGTTTGCCTAAAATAGATCACAGATCATGAAACTTAGTACACCCACACATAAAGCACTCTCCCACACCAAGCTCACATAGCAATTGCATTTTTCAAAATCAAAATACACTATACATATAGCTTTCTTTTTGGCAACCCATGCATGGCCTAGGTTGCCGGTGGATGGACACGTGTCCCGTCGACTTGCCTCGTGGCGAGGCTAACTGGTCCACTAATCGGACCCACAATATAGTAGCATAGCAATTTTACTTTTATTCTAACTATTTTCACTATCTTGATATAATGCTCCAATGACAAAATCTCTTTACCCTCTTCAATCTCATAGAGAGCTAAAAAACACTAAGCAACAAATCAAAACTCGATGTGCCCCTGATACAAAACTTCAATTAATAAAATTTTTCACGAACTAGTCTAGAAAATAGCCTTCAAGAATTGAGTGCTTAACCAATTTCTCTAATGCTCAATCACCCTATAATGTTCTTTGCTTAATTAACCAAAGAACTTTAACAAGTCCTCTAAAGCACAACTATCTCATATTTACCAAAACTCTTGATCAATTTCAAACATTTCAAGTAAATTTTTTCAACTCCCTCAAATTCAACTTTGAACCCATTTTATTTTTGCAATAAAATGAGAGAAAAGGGCCTTCACTCATGTACAAAACTTTAAAACACAAGTAATTGTCTAAGTAATCACCTCAAATGGCAATAATCATATGAACAATCAAATTCCAAAAATACGTGACCAAATAATTTCTAAAAGTAAGTCAGCACCAATGAAGCTTGGAACGTAGTATAAGATTGCTTATATTGCATGGTTTTTAAAAAATCATGGTGCCTATCATTTTGGTATATAAAGCATCTCAATCCTTTCTCACAATGATTTATGCAATTTACAAGAATCTCACTTGATGTGTTGCTTGAGCCATCAAGAGTTATTACAAAGTCATTATTGCGCTCAATGAGAGTCAATGTACTTTTAGTCAATATTTTCAAGATATATTAAATATGAAATGTTGCGTTTCACATATATTATTAAAGTTTAATGACAATGAAGAATAGTAGCTACAAACTATTATGCACAATTGAATGTATGAAATTAGAACTGGTGTTAATTAGATAAATGTGTTTATACTTCACTAATGAAAGGTACCTTGTGGACAAAATATTAGACCCTCTCAATTTAAGTTCGCTTAGTCAACATTGCATGTAAAAGAAAAAACCTTTTTACTAGCAATATAGCTTGGAAATTTTAATATGGCTTTCACATATCTAGGGACTATTTATTTTGTTGTTGTTATATATGTAAACCTTGGTAGGCCATGATTGAAGTGCATGTATGAAAAAAGAAAAGTACGCAAATATAACCTTTCCAAATTATTTCACATTTTCATGAATCGAGAGTATTTAATAACGTAGACAAGATGCACATAGTTGAGCAAATTCAAGGTTTACTCATTCATTGAAAAGACTTTTTGTCGCCAAGATGCCTCGACTAATGTTTTTTAGAGAGGAGGCAAAATTATTGATATGCGTAGCTACTATTACATAGTCATCTGTAATTGAGACATGTCATTGAGGAAGCAAGATCTTAGACAATATTAGAAATCCTAATACTATGCGTCTAACCCCCACCATTAAATGATAAAGGTAAGTTGTATCAACTCCTCACTATTTATTGCAAAAAGAGAGACTTTTTTAGTGTAAGTGATTGGATTGAAAATTTTAGTTTTGAGTAAAAATATCAATGATAAACAATCATGTATCTCAAGACCAAGCCGCTTTGTTTGATTTTATCTACTCATTATAGCTTTAAGTAGTCATTTTTAGAGTTTACTATTTGTTGTACAACATTAGATGCATGATTGACGTTAAGCTATCACATGAAAGAGCATATGAATGTGCTTCTCACTATATTTTAAATGGTTGAATTAAGTGGCATGCCCAAAAAATGTAGTCAACCATCTTTTTCAAAAAAAAGAAAAAACATTGTCTTTAACACTACATTGATGTGTAAGAATTCAGCTGAATTTTAAAGAAATATGATAATGACATATGCAATTACACAAGGCCACCAAATGATTGTTTGGAAGCATCTGAATAGAGAATGGGTATCATTACCTCATAATTTTGTAGACACTGTGGGCACAACTACTGCATATATTGATATCATATGTAATGAAGAAGTACTAGTTACTACTGATATGGATCAGGGTTGGATCTTATGCTTTATAAGGATAGAGCTAATACTTTTGCAGCATGAAATTTTTAATATTTAAAATTTATTACAAATGTAATATTGGTATGTCTCAACACTTTGTTGGTGCAAAAACATTTTCAATTTGGCTAACTTTCAGATTGATTAACCTATGTTGAAAGAGCTTAAAAGGATCTTTATCTAATCAATAAATAATTACCAAGAAATAGAATTTGCACAATGAATATCGATTGTCAATAACAAAGCTAGTTGCATCAAGTAACTGGGAACTAGTTAACATTGGCAAGAGCTCTCAAAGGCAAGCTAACATCTAGAAAGCAAGAAGAAACAATCTACTACTTGGCCTCCAGAAACAATGTAGATGTAGCACTAAGATCACAACGTCGCATTAGCTTGTCGAAGTAGTTACATGGATGTGTGTGTGTGTGTGTGTGTGTGTGTGTGTGTGTGTGTGTGTGTGTGTGTGTGTGTGTGTGTGTGTGTTTGTCATAACTGTTTATTTAAAATATGCTATTTTCTTTTAAAAAAAAAATTTCAGATTTTCCTCCATTTACCAGATCTTTCCCCATCTCCAATCTTTCTTGATTTTCATTGCCCCAAAAAATTGTCTTTCAGACACCCTAGCCTCTACAAGCCAATCACACACTTCATGCTTATGATTCACCCGCAACCCTAGTTCCCCATCCAAGACATCCACTAAGCAGACCACCATCATATCCGCCTCTCCCCATCCATCTCTTAACCCCTCAAATAGAAATAACAAGAGTAAGGCACTTATTGGAAGAGATATAGTCTTCTTCTTCTAGCAGTATTGTTAACAAAAAAAAGAATCAACCTAGTCTGCCTGTTGTATGGAATGAGGAACTAGATCATAGTTTTGAGCAACTTATAGCCATGGTTGTTTTGGCTCCTATATTATAGATCTCAAATCTAGATCAATTTGACATCATTAGAACTGAGGCAAGTGATACAACAATTGGAGCAATTCTATTACAAAATGATGGGTTGCTAGTGTTTGAAAGCAAAAAATTCTCTGATCCTCAATTGCGTTATACAACACATGAGAATGAAATATTTGCAATTATCCATGACTTAAAATCTCAGTCACTTTTGTAGTCAACATAATTTATGTGGTAAGAAAGCCCGATGGGCCGAGTTGATGCAAGAATTTGATCATGAAGTCTAATATATAAGAGACATCTCTGATCAAGTTGTAGATACTCTTAGTCGGATCGGTAAACTGAATGAATTATCTTTCACCCATATTTTTACAAGAACTATATCTTTTGTTTAGAGGACATTATGGTGATTCTCATTTGGTTGTATTTGAATTATTGTTTGGACCGAAAGAAATGAGGATAGTGTTGGGACAAGTTCATAGGGGTCGCAACTAACTAAGAAAGACGAAGATTCTAGAACAATTTACCATTCTAGATGGATTGATATTTTATAAATGGAAAAGTTTATACACTAATGAGCTAAAATGCAAGATTTTTATTTGAATGTCATGCATACTTGTGCAGAGCATTCAGGTATACACATTACAGAAGAGAGTTTTATTGGACAGATGTTGAGTCATACGTGATTAAATACAAGCCCTATCAGTTGGCTAAGAATTAGCACCTTAAAATTGGTAGTTTGTTGCATCCATTGGAAATCTCTGATAAAATATGGGAGAATATATCGATGGACTTTGTAGTTGGACTTCCAAAGACTCAATGACAAAATGATTCTAGTATTTGGGTTGTAGTGGATAAGTTAACTAAGTTAGCTACATTCATACCAGTTAAGTCGATTGCTAAGGCTTTTGAAATAGCCCAGATCTTTGTTGAAAGATTATTTTGGTTGTATGAGGACATTGTTAGTGATAGAGAACCTGAGTCCATAGGTCACTTCTAATCAACAATATTCCATAAACTGGAAACTTCCCTTAGTTTTAGTTCTTATGATCATTCTAAATCAAATGGCTAGATGAAAAAACTAATTAGAATAGGGAAGATATGTTGAGGACATTTGTTTCTCACAAGCAATCTCATTGGAAAGATTATATTTCTTTGATTCAGTTTGCATATAATGATAGAAAGCATTCTACTACAGGTTACATTATGTTTATGCTGATGTACTATTTTCAACCTAGATCTCAAGTAGATGTGAGGTTACATATGTTAAGATCCCTGATTTCCTACATGATATGAAAGAAATGTTGCAAGTGGCACGTGACAGTATCCGTAGTGCTCAAGATAGAGCTAAGCACTATGTTGATCTTAAAGGATCTCCTAAAGATTTCAAAGTTGATGACTGGGTATATCTTAGAATTTCAAAAAATTCTAGGACATTACGTACAGACAAGCATTATAAACTGTCTACATGATATTGTGGACGATTTTAGATTGTATGAATGGTTCTTTAGCTTACAAAAATTTATCCCATTTAGAAAGTTTATTGCTTAAATAGCGTACTCTACTGAAGAAAGTACTCAGAACCAGAGATAAACAATTGAATTTTTTTCTATTTTTTAGTGAATTAACAATTACCTATGTCATTAACTCATCCAACCATTGTGAATGAGCGAGTCTGAGTAAAAAGAAAAGGGCTGAAATGGAAAGTAAACCCTTCAATATATCAATGAGAAGACTTATAGTTGAGATAGACATCATTTGAAGGTTATAAGAATTAGATTTATGCGATCAATCTTTCTTAATAAGACTGTATGATCTCTTAAAAGATGTTAGTAATCATTAATCAAAGATATCAATAGTATGTACATCATCGTATGGGAGCACTCGTGTGAGTGAGAATCAGCTAAATTTCGACCTTGGATCAAAATATATTTTGACCCTACGTATTCCGATATCATGTTGTGATAACAATATCAACTTTTTTGTATCTTTCAAGTCGAAATTGAGATTCTATGTCCGAAGTAGAGAGTGAATAAATAGAAAAGAAAGATAGAAAAGAGCGAGAAGGAAGACAAATGTAGAGAAAAGGAAAGAGAATTAAATTGAAATCCAATTCCTCGACCTGACAAGAAAAGGTGGGTAACATCCATTAAGGTGTCCATGGTAACAACAAAGTGTAAGAAAAAACTAGAGGAAAAACGAGGAGCAACGGTGTTCAAACCGTTAAAAACTGACAACTATAGCACAAAAGCTCAAGAAAATAAGCAAATTTGAGCTTATGAAGCACTCAAAAGAACTTGGGAAAATGGGGTGAAGGAATGTGAACGTACACTCCTTTACCCCCTCTCCAAAGCTTCTCCCCTTCCTCCATGCAAAAAGGACAAGTGGGGCCGAAGAAAGGCCCCATTTGTCTCTTCTAGTTCTTTCTTACCATGTGGGACCTCCATAGGGTGCCACATGGCCAATGGACTCCAAAAGGATTAAAAATTTTGGTTAAGCTCCCCCACCCTTCTCCCTTCCCCTACGTACCATAGTTCCTCTCCAAGACATTGGAAATCTGCAGGTACAGGGAGGGATGAAGGAGGGGTACGTTTAGAAAGGACATAGGGCAGCCACACCATGATTAAGTTTTATGTTCAATCTTTTAACAAAGATTTATAAACTCACAAAAATTTCAAATTTATGGTTTGAAACTTTAAAACTTAAGCTTAATGTTTCTTTAAAACATGACTTAACAATTTTTTTTGGTTTAAAAAATGAATTGACTGAAATCAAAGGGAACGTGGGGAGGTGTACTTGCTCCCCTCCCCCTGAAGGTCAAATCAAAAGATCATTATGGGGAGGGGAAAGTACGACCCCCCCGTCCTTACCAAGGCAGACCACGCGCCAGCTTGCAAAATGCGTGTTGGCAGGTGCAGGCTTGAAATAGATTAAGGGGGAAGGAGGTAATCAATAAACCCCCCCCCCCCCCCCCCCCCCCCCCCCCCTGCTGCCTTACTCAGAACTGGTACCTGCAAGTATGCGCAGCTAGTATGTTTGTGCAGGCAGCAAGTGCGCCTGTGGCAGTGGCCAAATCTTTGCTTTTTTTTGTGTGTTAAAAGAAAAGGCCTGTGAAGGGGGTTAAAACCAAGCAATTCCAATCTTTAAAATAAAAAGTCTAAAAGAATGCTTCAACACCAAGAAAAACTATTAAGTTTTAAGGAATTAACAAAACTAAGCTTAAAGTTATCAAGAAAACTTTAAATTTAACTTTAGCTCTTTCTTATACAAACTAGAAACTTAAGGTTTGAATAAAAAGAAAAACCATTGTGGATAGCCTGTTTAAGAAGAAAAGAAGCCTAACATCCACATGTCAACCTTCACCCAAGAAAAAACTTGTATAAAGGTTAAAACCAAACAACCACATTCCATTTAAAGGAATACCAAACCGCAAAAGCAATAAAGGGAACGTGTGCACCTAGAGAAGGAAATCGGCTGCTCTGATACCAAATGTTACAACTCCCTAAGATCTCCGACTGCCTTGAAGGTAATCGCACACCCCATACCAGTGAGGACGCACCGTATCCGCCCATCCATAGGGTCACAACCGACCCATCCTCATGCACTGGAGTTATCGACATACTCACGCCTAGTCGAGCCTCCTACGATAACTGGCATCCCATACCACCAGCCATCGCCCTTGGCTCTCCCTAGCACACATCTCCTGGCCTGGAGATATATCCTGGCTAATGCATGTGCTCTACATCCACCAACTCCCAGGTAGACTGAGTGAATGGAAAAGGGAAAGCCCTACCACTATATAGGCATAGCATAGTGGGTCCCATCAAGCACGGTCCTGCCGGCGACAAGTGACCACCTAGGATGGTGATGCGTGGCACAAAAAACATGTCGATAACGCCAGACTTGTGTCATGCCCCTTGCGAGGCCATCACTGACGAGCATACCGTTATAGTACATAACAGTAACAACATGTTTTAGTGTATGTTTGTTATCATCATGGAGCTATAGTCCATAATAATTAGATGTAATGAAAAAGTGTAGATACTTAATATATCAGTTATGATCGAGAGGAAATGAATGTGTAAGGTGTATGCTTATTGCTTAATAATTGAAATTTTTAGTTTTACCTTTCCTCCATGAAGAGAATTTATAAAGCAAATGGTTGCTCATACCTTAATATATGTGTGAAAAAATTGGATCTTGAATGGATCTAAGATCCCAAATGTTTTGGCTAAGATCTTTGCACAACAAGCTACAAAAGCTAGAAATGGCAAAGCATCCTAACGGTACCTTTAATACCCAAGAACTTGCACAAGCATTCAAAGAACTTAAGGAGTTACTGTAAAGTACCGATGGAAGCCAAAAATAGCAGCAAACAGGTTGTACTACAGCAGCCTACCACTTTTGGAAAGCACCTAAGATCATACACAAGAGCTTGAAGACAATACACCAAGCAATGCTCACAATGGAGGAAGAAACAATGAAAATGATCTACTGATCTCTCTGAAACAATACAAGAGTTCCTTCAACCTGTTTCTCCACGAAATTCAGCCTAATAAAGGTGAGAGAGATGACTCTCTCTCCTCTCTCTAGAACTTAGGACCCAATTTTAGGGCACCAGTAGCCCAAAATAGCCAATTTTGTCCTATATGTCCAAATAACATGATTTTGGTGTCATTTCGAAGGTCCTGAAGTTTGAGACTTCTTCAATATGAAATATATACTAAAATAAAAGTATCTAGGCCTCTTCCACACATGTGAAAGGTTAGATCCAAAACTATGTGCCAAAAATATGAAATTTGGCCTAAAGCTAGCTAGGAAATGTTGACAATTTTCACACTCCCTCTTCAACTTCACTTGCTGGTTTTACAACACTACTTTGATCTAACTTAAGAATGATTTCCATCTTAAGGATAGATCTCCTCTCAATGATCCTAATATGTACAAAACAATAAATCTCATAATTGATATAGATAATAGTGTCCATATTGGATGTTTCACTATTTCTTACATCAATTTTACATTTCAAGATGAAACTAGTACATGAAGAATAACATAGAATGGGAATGGAATGATTCCTCCATGTTTCCACCTTTGAAATCTTTGTAACTTACAGCAGCAAACATGTAACAAAAGAAATTGATGAATGCTTGCTTGCATGTCTTCTCCATATTTCATTTCTTGTGAAATGTATGTGTCAAAATCCACCATGAATGAGCCTCCATTGCCTTCCTGCCATGAAGAACCATCAAGCCTTGGAAATCCATGAGTAAAAGAGTACAACAATGATGCTAAGACAGCTCCATAAGACTCCATATAACTAGTAGGTAGCACTAGTCCTTCTTCAAGATCCATTGGATACAAAAAGATGATCATATATTCACCAAATTTTGACAATTTCCACACATTGACATAACATAGCTCAAACATAAAGTTAGATGAGTAAAGTAGGTTTGAACAAGACATTCTTGATGCTCCTTTTCCTTTACTTGAGTCTTCAATAACCTGCAAAAATAGATCCTTAGTGCCTTGGCCATTTGATTCTTCTTTGATGCTCTTGACTAGCTCCAAATTGCCAATTTCCAATTGGTGTTGATGAAGCTCATTAAGATCAACCTCTTGATCTTCCTCTTGACCATCAAAAACATTGACCAATTTTCCAGAACCATAAATGACATCCATTTCATGAAGACAACCATCCATATGCATAACATCATCTACATAAGAAGATATACCAAAACATGTGAGTAAAGCCAAGTTTGTACCTTCCACAACTTGCTTACCCTTCTCATCATATGTTACAGTAAGCCTTTTTGGCTTTTCCCGGTTGCCTTGAAAACACATGAATGGGAATTCTATCTATAGACTTTTATAGCTCTTAAACTGTATCCCGTTAGTTTTTACAATTCGGATAAGGAGTTATGTCACCACTCATTTTGTCTGGCCTTTTCATATTGTTTGACGATTTTAAATTTCTTGCACAAACATTCTCTTGACCCATTTTCAAACAAATTTCAAACTTTTATCCAATTTCGAAAATCAACAGAAAAGGAGAAATTCAAATTTAACTTTTAATCTGGGAAGAACGTAGCTTCCAAAGTTTACCCTCCACCAAGCATAGTACCAGAAAATTAAAATTCCCTTTATCGGGTACCATCTTGGAAAAGGTATTCCATGAGGACCCAATAACTTGTCATCATCCTAATTCTATAAATCAAATTCATAGATGAACTGTTAGGATAGCAAAAATTATATCATCCCACTAGTAGATCTAGCCATTTCACATGTATTTACTGGAAGAGTAGCCAATGACGTAAAATCCAATTCCATAAAAAAAAACTCCCTTCACATGCAAAAAAACAAGCCAAACTTACCACATGCATAACCCATAAATTGACATACAGTTATGCAATTATAGAGCACTCAACATGCACCCAAAAAAATCATGATGCCAAAAGCTCTAAAGAAATGTGGCCCAACCCCAAACCCTATCTTCTACAAAAAAACAAAAGGATCAGGGCCGGCTCCCGCCTCACAACCTCCATAGACAGCTCGGGCCTCCTCAATCGAGAGGAAGAAAGAAAAATGCGCCCTAGCCACAACCATCCAGAGAGAGAGAGAGAGAGGGAGAGAGAGAGAGAGAGAGAGAGAGAGAGAGAGAGAGAGAGAGAGAGAGAGAGAGAGAGAGAGAGAGAGAGAGAGAGAGAGAGAGAGAGAGAGAGAGAGAGAGAGAGAGAGAGAGAGAGAGAGAGAGAGAGAGAGAGAGAGAGAGAGAGATTTCAGGTAGGGATAGGAGACTCGATCGCGCTCATCCTCTGCCAAACTGCGACTTACACCTCATAATCCATAAGAGGGATTACTAGCTGGAGGTCTCTTGACAGATAGCGATGCTTCACTTCCCCTTTATTTCACAGCAAAAAACCAATAATTTTGCTTCCAGGAATTAGCTATTCAGTGAGGTTTAACTATCCTTGCCTAGGCCTTGCTTTACATCCACATCAAGGTATGTCTTATAGCTCTCACTATCTATGTTCACATCATGCAAGTTTTCTAGAGGATTTCCATAAGGAAAAACTTTCCATCTCAACATGCAATCATCGAAATCATGTCCAACATTGTCTACAGTCCATACAAACAGAGTAAATCGACTTATTATCAATTTAACTTTGAACTTAAACAAGATGGCATGATTCAAAACATTACAACATGTTGTCAAAACTTTAACCAAGCAGACTACAAGTAACTACAGCAAGGAAACAAGCAGCCGAATTACATAGCAGATCACTCTACAGTAATGGAAAATATTCCTCAAGAAACAGAAAATTACGAACGAAGTCACATAAATTTTAACATTCATAATCCAAAATCGACCTTGTAGAAAAGCACTCTACCACAATTTTGAAAAGCATGCTGCAACCAAAATTTTGTGAAACCACTTTCGAACTTCTCTTGAAAACTCAGCACTCCAATCTGGGATGCAAATCCAAGTGCTTTCCAATTCCAAATTGATGTAGAACTAGTCTCCATCCTATCCAAGACCGTATCTTAGTCGGGCTCTGATACCAATGTAAAGACCCTAAAGGATTGCCCTAAGATGAGGATAGGAAAACACAATAGAAGAGAGTATGGAGCCAAACCACCCAACCAATCCTAGATCAAACCTGGATCTAGCCCCCAAGCCATGCCATGTGAAGCAAGAGGAGAAGAGAGAAGCTGGTAACCTAAACCCAATATGTCGACGGGAGAATCCCTACCTCATTATATAGAGAGTAGAGTCTTGTGTATGAAACCATGCAACCCCCATGCAGGTCAACTATAAAATTAGATCACATCTCTTCATGCAGTCCTCCTGCCTATATCCGTCACACAGACATGCAATACTCCATATGCCTCAATTAGAGTGTCTGGGTCCTCTCAAGGTAATTAGTCACAAACAGGCCTTGGCATGGAATTAAATCACGGCATGACCAATAATCTCGAACACTAGAGGGCCGGTCTACCATATTAAGACTATTCCAGGTCCTTAACCGAATATGGCCATAATACTATTGACCTTAAGGAGGCAAATATTCTCTAGTAGACAAAGAGAGGGAGAAAGTGCTTATGCATTTGTCTTGAGGGTTAAGTCCTTAAGTGATGATTTAGCATGCATTGATGAAAGCATAAAAAGATAGTGAAATAGTCTAGGTTATGTTGAATGGTTTGCTAGATGAACATGCTAACCTTGTGCAATGTTTTGCCATTTAAAGAGTCTTGCCAAGTGTGGTTGACTTGGAGGAAATCTTATTGGCTGAAGAACATAGGTTGCAATCAAAGCTTGATGGTGCATCCTTGCAAGGTGGAGTGAAGAGGCTTTCTTCACAAAAGGCAAATCCAAAGGCAAAGGTAAAGGCAAAGGGAAACGCTCCAAAGGTGGTAACTCGGATCATGATTATCACTCTTCCTTCTCCTCTTCTACTTCTTTTAGAAAGAAATATAAGTCAAAGTTCAAGTGCTTTTATTGTGGGTTAAAAGGTCATTTTTCTAATGAATGTCATAAGAAGAAAAGAGAGCAAGGTGAGAGGCAAGGAAATCTAGCAATAGATGAAGAAGAGCATAGCGTTTGTGAAACTCTTGTTATGACTTCACGTTTTCTTGCAAATATAGATGGGAATGATCCTTGGTGGATTGATAGGGGAGCCTCATCTCACATGACAAGACATAAGGAATACTTTTCATCCTTATTGTCTTATGAGGGAGAAAGCAACATCATCTATACTACAAATGATGGTCAATGTGACATCAAAGGCATAGGCACAATTCCTATTTCTCTTTCAACAAATAGGAGAGCTAATCCTGAAAATGTATTGTACATTCCTTCAATCACTAAGAACTTGCTTAGTGTTAGTCAAATGATTGACAAGGGGCTTGATGTTGAGTTGATTGGAGATGCTTGTTTGATAAGTAAACGTAGAACCTTGATTGCTCAAGGAAGGAGGCATGGGAAGCTTTTCAAACTGGATGCATGTGTGATCTCGAAGCATGAAGGATGTATGTCTAGGGAACAATTGACAAACCAAGGCCATCCCAACTTCAAATCTTTGGAGGTAATGGCAAAGAAAGAGCATGTTCTTGGTCTCCCCAAAAGACTTGTTGCAAACAATAGTGTTTGTGAACATTGTGCCTTGTCCAAATCTCATAGACTTGCTTATTCTGGATCTAAAGAAGTTTTTCAGCTTGTGCATTCTGATATTCATTCTTCTAGTACAACTAGAAATGGTGGGGCAAAGATGTATGCAACTTTCATTGATGACTTTAGTAGGTATACTTGGGTCTATCTTCTTAAAAGCAGGGATGAAGTGTTTGTTGCATTTGTCAAGTTCAAGAATGAAATGGAAAACCAATTCAATACAAAGATCAAATGCTTAAGATCAGATAATGGAGGGCAATACACTTCAACTAAGTTTAAAGATTTTTGCATAGCACATGGGATTAAGAGGGAGTACTCTAGTCATAGGACTCCACAACAGAATGGAGTGGCCAAGAGGAAGAATAGAACCCTTTGTGAATGTGCCAAGGTAATGAGACTACATGAAAATCTTCCTAAGTCCTTTTGGGGGGAAGCTTTAGCATGTGCTAGCTATCTTTGTAACAGGTGGACAAGTGCTTCCTTGGATGGTAAAACTCCTTTTGAGGTCCTTTATGGTACAAGGACGAGTGTCAAGCATTGTAGGATCTTTGGTTGTACTTGTTTTGTCAACATTACTCTTGATGATAGAACTAAAGAAGATCCTTCAACAAAGAAGGGTGTGTTTGTTGGCTATACTGAAGTAATCAAGGCTTACAAAGTCTACATTTCTTCAACAAGAAAAGTTCTCATTTCTAGAGATGTCATCTTTGAAGAAGGCAATGTGCCAAAGAAAGTTGATGTAGATGAAACTAACAATCTTGATGTTGTTTCTCCTAGCTTTCTTGATGGTGATGGATCTATGGATGATGATGGTGGAGATGCCTCTCCAATTCAAGTTCCAAGAAGAGGAAAAATTGTAATAATAGGAAGTACATAACTGATTTCATTTCCAGTAAAATCCTATGGTGAATTATATTCAAAATATCAGACTAGTACTGTTTCACATACTAGTAGATGATCTTTGATGTATCAGTTATTTAGCCTAGGTATAGGAAATTGTTTCAAATTTTTTCCTACAGTAATTAATTTTTAAACATTTACTAATGTCGTTACGTCTTCTTGATACCTTAGTTGAAGGATTTTCAGGAAACAAAAAATTCTAAGGAGGGAAGAAGAGTGGACATCAAAAGTAGTAAGTGTGATCGGGAAATGTATTTCACAGTTAGGATTTTAGGTAAATCCCAGTAAATAATTGCTTAATACCAGTTATTGATTTCTTGGATAGAATTCATTTAGTTGAATTCATAACTTAAATCTTTGTAACCATTGATCAGTTATCTGCAGTTTTGGATGTCAATTATGATGTTAGAAGTAGAATCTGATACATGGATTACATTGGGTCTGTTAATTGATAGAAGCTTGTCCTTAGAGTTAATGCTCTTGGATCCAGATGGATTCGAAGCTTATCATTAACTAGAAAGGATTAGAATGTAATATTGAACCATGTAATTCTTCTGTTTAGATCACAAGATCAGGTGTGGATTGCGGTATCCATCTAATAGACATGCAAGTCATCCAAATAAATGGATTCTCCAGTGTTGGGAGCAAGAGATAATATCCTATATGGATTATAGGATAACTAGATGATCAATGGATCTCTAGAATATCAGATAAGGTGGTTAAGGGTTCTCTGGAAAGAAAAGTTGATGGTATGGGACATCAATAATTTTGGAAAGGGAATTCTAGGACTATAAAGATCTGATGATCAATGATGTGTTTTAGTACCTAGTCGCGATATAGGAAAAATAAAACCGTTTGATCAAATGTGATATATTTTGGAAAATTTTGAGGTTTAATCTAGATCCCAATGTGGTATCTCACTATTTACAAAATCAGAGGCCCTCAAATCTATTTCTCGCTTTCTTAATTAATCCTTTACTTCTTAGTAATCTCTTGAATATAAGACATCGGACTGATTTATATGATTTTTTCTAGAATGAAGTTATTTTTCTGAAAGACTGTTATGTCATATAAATTACTACTTGTGTGAATAGACTTGGAATTCAGATAAATTCTAAGGTTAAAGTGTTTGAATTTTCTAAACTAGAATATCTCTATGTGCTAAATGGATTTCGATGGAATGGTAGTTCTCGGGTTGGAAATATTTGAAGGGTTGTTGCTTAGTGTACTTTTCAAACTTGAGTCGTACTCCAGAATAGAGATTAACAATTAGAAATAGGTTTATCTCTGAGTACTTGTTGATATGGAAGTACGACTAAGAATAATGATTTCCTCGGTTAATATTGAAAATTAAAGGAACAATTCCTGTAATTCTTGAGGAGCTTCTAAGGATAGAAGCAGTTTAAGGAGTATGGCCATATTCGGTTAAGGACCTGGAATAGTCCTAATATGGTAGACTGGCCCTCTAGTGTTTGAGATCATTGGTCACGCCATGATTTAATTCCATGTCAAGGCCTGTTTGTGACTAATTACCTTGAGAGGACCCAGACACTCTAATTGAGACATATGGAGTATTGCATGTCTGTGTGACGGATATAGGCAGGAGGACTGCATGAAGAGATGTGATCTAATATAGTTGACCTGCATAGAGATTGCATGGTTTCATGCACAGGACTCTACTCTCTATATAATGAGGTAGGGATTCTCCCGTCGACATATTGGGTTTAGGTTACCAGCTTCTCTCTTCTCCTCTTGCTTTGACACATGGCATGGCTTGGGGGCTAGGATTGGTTGGGCGGTTTGGCTCCATAGTCTCTTCTATTGTGTTTTTCTATCCTCATCTTAGAGGCAATCCTTTAGGGTCTTTACAAATACCCTAGATGTGGACTTTGATTCAAAGAGCTTCTTCAAGGCATTCCATGCCTCACTTGCACTTTGACACTTACCAACTTCCTTGAGAAGTTCATTGGTGACATTCATTTCAATGTTTTGAAGAGCCCTTTTAGCCTTCTTATCAAACCTTTGTTGCTCTTGAACTGTGGGTGGTCTCTCTTCAGTTCCTGCAACTATGTCCATGAGTTCATTCAACTCAAGTAAGGACTCCATCCTCACTTTACAGGTAGGGTAGTTTGATGAACTCAACCTATCATTAGTATCTAACATGATCCCACCATTGGAAGCCATGAATATAATTCAAGAGCTTGTTCACAAAGTGTTCAAACCCACAAAATAGAGTTTTCATTTAAAAGAAAACTTCTCAACTAATTCTATAGAAAGTACTCTCCTAGTCTTTCTAGGCTTACATAACAAAACGAATATTAAAAAATGCTCTATTCCGTAATCACCTCCTCGATGTAGCTGCTATCCTCCTCGGGCATTGCTTCCTATACATCCTTCGCAAATTAAAATGGAAATAAAGGTAGGAAAAATGTTGTCAAAATAGAACAAAGTTAAAATTTTCTCCTAGAAGTTAAAAATTGAAGGTCACTAAATACAATAATTGTTTTCAGATACCTCTTTGGTGAGGACAGTTGGTCGTGTGAGCGTGGGTACCTTGCTATGGAAGGCGATAATGAGAAGTGTTGCGCTCATAAGTTTTCTTTCTATTTTTGGCTATGGTGTCTCGTCCTTCTCCATCCAACTATTACCTACATTTCATCAAATGCTCTCATGTGCTAAATGCATGTTTTTCTCCCTTCATCCCATTTCTTTTGTGGGGGGTTTTTTAATTGAAATTTTTTTGCCCTCTAGGCTCTTGGCCAACTTTTGTGTGAACCTCTTCATTGGGACTGCCTCTCTTTTTTTTTCTTTCCTTCCTTATCATTTTTACCTTTGTTTCAATACACATTTGTCCCTCTACACTTGTTTCAAATTGTTTCTATCCTTATATTTTTATATTTCATGGTGCTTTGTGAAGTCGTGTTCCCCATTGCCTTTAAAGTCACCTTTCACAAAAACTTTTTGTGCTAAAGAGTGTCTTAACATATCTTAAAAGTTATATCAACTTATGGACCATGTATCCCATGGATCATGTGGTAGCACGTGTTATCTCTTTTGTACTAGTGAGAATCATTGATTCCCAATAGTGTGAAACATCTGGAGATTTGAAATTAGTTTAAATTAAATAGAATTGGGTCCCTTGAGGCTTGGGACTTCAAGTTTCAGCCATTCAAGGCACGTGAAATAGTTACTCCCAAGGGCCAAAAGTATTTGCTGGTCAAGTTCAAAAGAGCCTGGCCAGATTTTTATTGTAGTGTGCCACTAACAAGATGAACGGACTAAATCCCTCCTCCTCTCCTATTTATTGTTCCAACGTTTTCCTTTTTTTCATGCTCTCTCATCCAGCTTTGCTCTGACAACACCCATCTTGCATTTGGGTTATCTGCTGCAGATGATTTGAGACAAAAGCTACAAAAGGATCGGTAGGAATTAGATCAATGTGCAGGGGATTTTAGAGAGGCAAAGCTGTTGAGGGTTAGATATATAGATGGCCATCACAGCGGTTAAGCTGCGAGTTGCAAGGAAGCTGAATAGCATGAACCTGTTGTCGCTATTGAGACCACGCAGGAGGCACAGAAAATTGGCATCCAAACCCAATTCCTTTGCAGCATCCAGCTTTGATGGGCTTTCTAAAACCAGTGATGAATCAAGTAATCGTGAGGAGGTTCTCACTCCGATCAATGATTCTTCAGTGCACTCCTCGATACCAGATGAGTTGATCTCTGTGCTGCTTCACGCACATCAGTCTAGTTGTCCTGGAGTATCATCAAAAGCTCTTGTCAAACCTAGGCTGCAAGGCTCAAATATCAAGGATTTGTCTCAGGAAGGCATGGAACAGAGAATGTTAGCATTTCGCTTGATTATTTCATTCAACACTATCATGCTTATCCTGATCAGCGAATTGTCCCACGGTTGGAAACGCCTTTCGGAGATCGCTTTGGGCACTACCTTGTCAATCAAGAACGCTCTGGCAGACATCTTCTTAGTGATTCTTGACCTTGCATTTGGTTTGTTTGTCATTATGTTATACAGTAGAGAGCTATCAATGAAGCCCCTCGTCTTGGCACTTGATGAGTTAAAGCTTTTGTCTACATATTTTGTTGCCCCGAGGCCATTAAGGTCTTACTCAAATGAATTATGTGAAATACTTGGCTTCTGAAGATGACCAAGAAGGAAATATTAATTATTTCTTAAAGCTGCTACTGTGAAAGTTTGCCTCTTCTGTCTAAGCCTTGAATGGGTAAGATTCCCACTAGCAGTTTGTGTGTGGCAACGTGTCAGCAGCTCTTAGATCAGACAGGACATAGAAAATCTATAGACAGATATAGACGGTTCTGGCTTTCAGCTCAAACACTTGATCAAACACAGAACCTGCGTCCAGATGGCGCTACATGCAAGCTTTCAGAGATTGGAAGAGGTGAACTGAGGATGGTGAATATCCACTGAATTCAGCGCATAAGGCAGGATAGGATGCAGATCTAGTACAACTCTACAGGCTTGCTAACTAGCTCAGATGGTTGAGGAAAACTTTTATACTTCAGTAAAAGATTATAAATTTATGAAGTACATTGTGTGTAAGCTATTAATAGTACAGACCCAATAGCATAGTTCAAAATCTTAATGGGCACTTGATTGCATTTCAACACTCTTTAAATTTCTGCAACTACCTTTAGATCCCTGAAAGAGCACCCACACAACCATTTGCAAGAATGTGGAGTAGGCAATAGGCAACAAACCTACTCTCATTCTCAGCAAAACAGAAGAAAACCTGGCACAAGCACATGGGGATGCTAGGATGATTGATCATTTTATCCCCCAACACAACTACACTTAGAGCTACACTTATAAGAGCTCCATTGATCCCCTTGAACTATCTTCAAAAGAAATAATTTGTGATTCTTAGGGGCTTCAAAATCAAATTTGTGAAATGATTCTTGTCCTTGTTACACCTAGTTTATTTTTGTTTACACCTTGGAGTGAGTTTCATGTCTCGAGACCAGCGGAGAGGGCCCCGTCTCTTACTCGCACGATAGCGATGACGGGCGAGCCAATCTTGGGCAGCCACGTGTTTTCAGGTATTTTCTGTGGCTGCCCAGGATATATCAGGCGGCTGCCCGAAATTTTTCACGGGTCCCGCGAACCGGTATCGGATTTTTTGCGGTCCCGAGAATTTTTTGCGGCTCGTCATCAGCTGATTGCCACGTGGCAAATCTTCTGTTATCCCATAATAAACTCCAGTATTTGCCTGATGAGCTATATATATGAAACTAAGCACATTGTTTGCATGTGCGTGAGTGGGGCATGCGCCAGCATGCGCATGGGCGCCGGGACCAGTGGCGCCGGAGCCGCCCAGAGGTTGATGGCGCCGGGACCGCTGGCGCCGGTGGTCCCGGGTGAGCGTGCCGGGACCCACTGGCGCCAGCGCGACGATGCTTTGGCGCCGGGACCATTGGCGTCGGGACCCACTGTTGCCAGTGGTCCCGGGCTCGTGCACCCCTCCTTGCCAATGGTCTCGGGCACCCCTCCCTGCCCTGTCTACCCTTAAATTGCATGGGCGGGCCTGTCCACGCGTCGACACCCCACAGGCCCGCTCGTTACTCCGGACCCGTGCCAATAAGCGCCAACGGGAGAGGGCCTACCTCCAAACTATCATTCATCTGATTTGCATTGATTTGCAAGGGGGACCCGAACCACGATAGAATGATCAATAATTTGTGGAGTCACTAGCTCATTTAACATAGCCTTAGTTCCTATAACCTGATGTCAATTTTGCTACATATCTTATTGGCATAAATATGAACACAATTTGAACAAGAAAACTTCAAAAGTAACATTCATGAAAGAAATTTTTCTTGATGCTACCCAGTTGTGGTAAATCGGCCTAGCACAACGTAGAAGGGCTTTTCCCCTCCTCTTCATGTCAATTTTTTTAATTTTGGTTTTTGTTTTTATACAGCTTGCTAGCTACATTGAAAACTAAAAGTTTTACAAACCTTCCCTTTACAAGGACTTTGAAAAAAGCAAATTTGTCCATTAAAGAAAACCAAAAAAAATAAAATTCAAAAATGACATTATATGGAAGAAGTTCACTCTCTTGTGGCCCTTTTGCTCACATGTATGCTGGTTCCCAAGGGGAACTTAAACCCGGACCATAGAAACTTTGGATGCCAAGCTAACCAACAAAGCATAACACACTAGATCTCCCTTTTGCGCATGTGAGGCCCTGGTGCGTTCACCTCATTAGGTGGGAGGACCTAAAAAAGCCCACCCCCCCCCTTTGCGAACTCTTTAAGAGCCAATACACATATTTTAAGCGATAGTGTTAAGAACCAAAACCACAAGCAAAGAGTTATCAACAGAAGTACGATTATTGCCTCTCACAAAAGCACAATAGGGGGCGTTGAAACCATTGGTGACTCGATAGGTACGTGAGCATACAATGCTTCATGATTGCTTTGCAGACTAGGTTGGTTTCACATGAAGTCTTATGACTCGGTCGAGAGTTGATATTCAAGACCCGATCAAGGTTTTGATACTCAGGACTCAGTCGAGATTCCCGACTCGGTCAAGAGTTGACGTGTAGGACCCGGTCGAGATGTAATGTGGGGCTCGGCTCGGTCCTCAGCTCGGTCTAGATGGAAGTCGTTGGACTCGACCAAGGGTGTAACTTGAAGACTTGGGTGAGGTCTGAGCCAGAGACTCGGTCGAAAAGAGAGTGACGGGCTCGGTTGAGATGTGGAGCGTGACGTCTCAAGAACCATGTGGGGCACACAAAGAATGCATTTTCGATTGGTTTTTGTGTGTGCATTGGTGGTAATGGCGCCAAATGTTCACAGATTCTATCATTGAGGATCTGTGAAACATGGCTTTGGTTCTTTCTGTTACTCTGGTTTTAGGTTGTTTCTGCCTGTTACCAGGCTGTTAGGCATTCTTGATATTATCTTCTTAATACATTGCCCAGATTAGGCAGAAAGATCTGATTCATGTTGTAGGAATTCGGTGGGCCTTCAACGTATACAACTTAACCTGTTTGGTTCAGAGGTTGCACCATGATGCAACTTAACCTTTCTGGTTCAGAAGTTGCACCAAAATCATGGAGCCTTTTGCCCCTTTTGTGAGCAGCCTTCCGAGATCCCGACCCCGGACACCTAGCCGCCCACGAATCCAAGTGCTCCCCCTTACCCGCAAATGGGCTGGTACTAGGGGACATTAAACACTTAGATATTTACTACTTATATCCACTTTGAACAAAGTCCCACTTCTACTTATAGGATTTCTTTGAGCGTGGGCTGTGGCTCTACTTTGCCGTTCCAACACTCCCCCTCAAAGTGGGGCACAGGTCACGTTGCCTGCTCTGATACCATGTGAGTTAAGTTGTATCCGTTGAAGGCCCACCGAATTCCTACATGGTATTACACAAAGCTCATTTTATTTTGTTTTGTTTCGTTTCAGAGCCATATTCCCTACGTTTCTGAGTTTTGTTCCCATTAGTAGTATCAGAGCCCTGCCTGATTCCTTCAGGCTATGGCATCCATTAGCAGCATTCAATCAAAAGATCTGCACGACCCTTGACTCCTCAAGATCAAACTTCCTAGCATGGAAGGTGAAGACTTCTCTCATACTAAAAGGAGAAGGTCTAAGGCCCTGGGTTGATGGCACAGAAGAGATTCCCACATCCACTGGCAAAGAGCTATGGAAATGGAGAGAGAAGAACGACAAGGCAGTAGCCGTGTTGTCATCATCCATCAAAGACAACTTGACACTTGATCTAGCCACACTCTCCAAAGCAAGGGAAATGTGGGATACTTTGCTGACCAGATTTCAAACAAAATCACGAAGCCAAATTATGCTTCTTGAGGATCAACTGACCAATCTGAGATGGGATGGTAAAGACCTCACCTCCTTCATCAGAAGAATGAAGGACCTGTTCCTCTCGCTACACAATTCCGGAATAGAGAATGCAGTCTTGAGCAGAGAAGCAGCTCACTTACCTGCTGCGAGATCTACCAAGATCATTTCAAACGACCCGAACACTACTCGCTAAAGATCCACAGATGACCCTTGGGAAGGCTGTAATCGAGATTAGAGAAGAGGTGGAAGCTCGTGAACACCTTGATGACAAGGATAACTCTGATCAAGCTCTCTACATCAAGAAAGAGAAGCAGAAAAAGAATTTCAAGCCTAAGAGGGAGTCGGACCAAAGACAAGATCGAAGGCAGCAGTTAGAGGGAGCCAAAGAAGAAAAATGGAAGAGCAGACGAGACAGTAGAATGGTGAGAAGAAGACATGCACAAGGTGGACACGAGAAGGCCACACTATTGATAAGTGCTGGCTCAATCCAAAGATAGAGTGCATCCACTGTCACAAAAAAGGTCACACAGCCATTGATTGCAACCAAAATCCCAGAAACAAGAAAGCTCAGAGCAAACGAGAGAGCGACAATAGCTCATCCTACGTGGAGGAACCAGAGTCCTCCAAGATGGCCGAAGACAGAGCCAACAACCCAGCAGCTTACTTGTGTGCTAATGTCTGTGTGACATCAACTTCAGATACACAAGAGATAATTCTTGATTCAGGTGCAACGTCACATTTCGTGGCAACAAGACACATGATCACTGATTATCAAGAATCATAATCTTCCAAACATATAATCTTGGGAGATGGTTCCAAACACAAAGTCAGCGAAATTGGAGCGTTGTGGTTAAGCACCAAAGGAAGAGACAGAAGGCGTGATGATGCTCTTTACGTGCCCACTCTTCGGAAGGACCTACTATCTATTGCTAAGATGGTAGATGCAAGACTAACAGTCACCTTTGAAGGCGATATCTGCGAGGTGGTTGAATCCGCAACCACTCAGCTTGTCACCACAAGAAAGCAAAAGGGGAACCTGTATCACCTCAGGATCCGAGTACCTTCAGAGCAAGCTCACCAGATCAACAAATCAATGGATATTATATGGCATAGGAGGCTGTATCACATGAATACAGTTGCTCTATACAACGCAAGCCGGAGTGGAGCATTCATTGGTGTCAATATCAAAGATGCAAGCATGCTTGAAATCCTGCGATGCTTGTAACAAATGCAAGATGTCAGAAAAGAAAGAAGCTGGATGAAAAGGTGGAACGAGGATTCCTCGTAGGATATGATGTTCATTCATCATACTACAAGATCTACATGCCTGACAGATCAAGACTGTCAGAGACGTCAGATTTGATGAGTCAAAGACAATGGCTGACGAAGATCCAGTTGGCTACGAAATCTTGACTAGAGGCTACTATGACCTGCCAACATCTACGGAGGGAGCGGACCCTGAGCACCCAGAACAAGATGCTCAGATTCCAAATGGACAGAGTGATTGTTCAGACGATGAGCATCAAGGCGCACATCCTATATCCAGGACACCTGCTACTCACCACAATTCAGTAGTCAGCAAAACAAGAAACTTGGCAAAGGCAAGGCCATCGATCTAACTGCGGACTCTCCAAGAAGATCTACGAGAGAAAGAAGAGCACCTATCAAATTTGTACCTAATAGCTCAGTCTCTATATCAGAGGAGTTCTATGGATTTGGAGGAGAACCTCAGACATATGAGAAAGCTATCAGCTACCCAGATAAGGACAAGTGGATTGAAGCGATGGAAGACGAGATGAATATCATGGAGCAAAACAATGTCTGGAGTCTGGAGCCATTAGCAGCAGATAGGAAGACTTTAAAGTGCAAATGGGTTTTCAAATACAAGTATGGACCTGATGGCAACATATCAAAATACAAGGCCAGGTTGGTGGCGAAAGGTTTCTCTCAGAAGTATGGTGTTGACTACACTGAAACCTTTTCTCCAGTCGTAAAGCATTCGTCCTTACGCCTCCTATTTGCATATGCAGCAGCGTATAGTCTCAAGATCCACATAGTGGATGAAAAGACCGCCTTCCTACATGGCGAGTTGAATGAGGAGGTCTATATGGACAAACCACCAGGATTCATCTGCTCAAATTCATCTGCTCACGCTTTGCAAACTACGCCTACCAAATGCAAAGAAGCATATACGGACTGAAGTAGTATGCCAGACAGTGGTATAAGAAGAAGGATCACACTCTCAGATCCTTAGGATTTCAACCATTGATGGCCGACTACAATGTCTATAAAAAGGTCACAGATGGAAAAATCATAATCATAGCAGTCTACGTGGATGACACTTTGATCCTGTCCAGAAGCGATGAGCTGATCGCTCAGGTGAATCATGATATTTCACAGCATTTTGAAATATTAGA
This sequence comes from Diphasiastrum complanatum, assembly GCA_029204225.1. NCBI lineage: Eukaryota > Viridiplantae > Streptophyta > Lycopodiopsida > Lycopodiales > Lycopodiaceae > Diphasiastrum > Diphasiastrum complanatum. The sequence continues at coordinate 34,378,805 of CM055100.1, forward strand.
CCTAGGGGAAGCAAGATGCTACCTAGGATTGCAGGTTGACAGAGATCTTGACAAAGGGAAGCTGTATCTTCACCAGTCAAGATACATCCAGAATATCATTGATGAATTTCAAATGACAAACTACAAGGGAGCTAATACGCCGATGGTAGCTGGAACAATTCTGACCAAGCAAGACTGCCCGCAGAATGCAGAAGAGCAGGAAGCCATGGAACGTGCCCTACAAGAGGTTAATTGGATCACTCATGTACTTGGAAAATAATACATGCCCTGACTTTGCTTATGCAATTTTCAGAATTATCCAGTTTACTATCAATCCAGGCCCTATGCATTGGAAGATATCCAAGAGAATTCTGCAATACCTTCAACAGACGAAGAATTATGAGTTGTGTTTCTCTCAACATGAAGGATTCCAGATCAAATCCTACAGCGATGCAAGCTGGGCATCCCTGAAAGATGACTGCAAGTGCGTCTCAGGAGGATGCACAATAGCAGTCGATGCAACTGTGATATGGATCAATAGGAAGCAGCTGCGCAATCATCTTGCGAAGCAGAGTATGTTGTGGCAGCCAAGATGGCGAACGAGCTTACATAGCTCAAGCAGATCCTTGACGAACTGGGAGAGAACTCCAACAAGCCGCTGCTACTATTCATGGATAACACATCCGCCATTCATCTAACGAAGGATCCAGTGTTTCATTCCAAGATGAAACACATTGCTATCAGATATCATTTGATAAGAGATCTACTTGAGAAAGACAGGCTGAAGACGGAGTCTATTCCAACAAAGCAGATGGTGGCTGATATTTTCACAAAGCCTCTCAACAAGGCAATTTTTGAGAAGCAGCGTGCAAGCCTAGGAATAAAAAAAATACCAGCTTTGAGAGAGAGCTGAGGAAACTGAGAGTTTCTATCTTTCAAAGCCTTAGCATTTTTCTTAGTTTTTCCTTTGCTGTTTTCTAACTGTTGCATTTTGAGCTATGTTTCGCACAGTCTGCATTTCTGAACTGTTTTGTCGCACAGTTCGCATTTTTGGGTCATGAAGAGAATTTAGCACTAAGTCAAAAACACTTAGAAAATAATTTGGCAACCTTTCCCGACATTGTCGCATTTTTCGCATTTTTTCGAAAAAGACGACATTGTCTTTAAAATGCCTTAGAAAAGTTTTTAGGCCAACCCTCGCGTTTTTTGCCTTTCGAAAAAAAGCGAAGGTGCCCTTGAAAAAACGACACTGTCCTTGAAAAAGGGACACTGCCCTTAAAATCGTGAAAGTGTCTTGAAAACCTCGAAAATGAAAAAATCTCAAAAATCTCGAAAACGAAATGTTCGCGAACAACATGAACAACAGGAGAAGGTCAGACGACACCATGACACGAAACTCTTCACGACACAAAAATTTTTGCGCTCCAAAGGACAAGGAAGATCAAACAAGTACCATGAAGTACAGCTTCCTGATATGATATGTGTTGAAAATTGTCACTTCTCACTTGTGATTGTTTATTGTAAATAAAGATCATCATTAGAACAATGTCAATGATCTGATTTCACACGTGTGGAGCCTGTTCCCACGTGTGAAAGAAAGCACATTTATACTTGTAAATATCTATTTTGATTTTGTATCAATCAAGTTAGTGTGAACATGATATGACTAGTTTTTAGTCAAGTTGACTAGTCACCTAGAAATTAGCCTTTCCTTGCATGTGCATGAGTAAATGCTCCCACATGGCAAGTGGATGTTCACAAGTGTGTATAGAGTTCTAGAAGATAAGAGTTGACCATTTTTCTTAGATCCTATTTTGTAGGAAATATTCCTATATTCTAGGAGACCAGCTCTTTGGACTTTAGCCATATTCTAGAAGGTCAACTTTGGATAAGGATCAAGGATGGATCAAATGGATAGATCTGAGTGATGTGGCACTCTTCACACGTGTGAAGACCTGCTGGACTGTACCAGACTTGTGGGTGTACTTGATCCATAAAAGGATCATCATTTTGCTAATGAGATTGATGAGACTTTTGCATTCTACACTTTTGTGAGTTTTCTAGTCAATAGAATTGTGATTTTAATGAATGATAGCTATCAAGAACCAAAGTACTTGTTGTTTCAGGTGCAAGCCATACAATGGACAATACTCCACACGTGTGAGGCCGATTTTACTAATTTATGAAGTTTTGATCCATTGCTCTTGCTTAAATCTAATTGTAGTGAATCTAGATCAAGATTTAAAGTGTAGAACTTGATAGATCCATTGATTAAGCAACCAATAACTCTCTATGATTGTTAAGTACAATCATTAATGTCCTAAAAATTGAAATTTTATCATGGTATTAGAGCTAAGTAAGAGAGTGATCATTTGATTCATAAAACTTGAAGCTGTGTATGTACTTTTCACACGTGTGAAACCATATAGCAATTTTCATTTCAAGTTACTTTGTGTTTTTTGGTCCCAAAATCTCAATTCTAGTCCAATTTTAGTGCTTTTTGAAGCATACTATTGATCTAGATTCAATCTAGTTAATGCCTATGACCAAATAGAGTTTTGGATCATTGAAGCATTTCTTTTTGGAGTTTAAGATCAGATCTAAGAGGCTGATTTGTTCAGATCCTTGGTTGAAGTGATATCTCTAAGAAAAGCGTAAAGCAAAATTTTTTGTGAGAGTGAAAGCTAGGAATTCTAGTCAAGATCTTTGTGTATCATTCAAGCTTGTGTGCTAGTTTGATAGAGAGAAGGCTATAGGCAATCTTGTGAGCTTTAGACCTTTCATAGATCTTTAAAATTCATATAATCTTTGTGATTTTAGAAGAGCTTTTAATCTACAATGGCATCCATGGGTAGATATTTGAATCAAGTGAGAGACTCACTTCCACAAATTATTCCATTTGGAAAGTGAGGATGGAATAATTTGTGGAAGTGAGTCTCTAGTGATCCATGACCTCTTTGACATAGTTCTAGGAGTTGAGGAAGAGCCTCAAGCTGCCCAAGAACAAACCAAATATAAGAAGAGAGCAAGATTAGCTCTACATTGCATAAAGTTGAATGTATGCAATGACCTCTTGAAGGAGGTGTCTTCTTGTGCCTCATCAAAAGAGGCTTGGGATTCATTAAAGAGTATCTATGAATCCAATAACACTTCAAGAATTCTCATGCTAAGAAATCAAGTTTTCAAAGCATGAAAGGAAGTGGAGAGAGTGGACAAGAGTATGTCCTTAGGATCAAATCTGTTAACAAGGAATTGAGTGCTATAGGAGAGAAGATCCAAGATCAAGAGCTAGTACAAATCATATTGAATGGCCTAGGTGATGAGTTCACCAACTTGCTCCAATCATTTGCTATTCAAGACACTCTTCCATCCATTGAAAAGTTGCACAATGTTCTTGTGGCCGAGGAGAGTAGACTCCTACACCTCAAGACAAGAATGGAAGGCATGTCACTTAATGGAGGAGAGGAGAAAGCAAACTTTACATCCAAAGGCAAGAAGAAACAACATCCATTCAAGAAGAATCAAGGCAATGAGGCCAAGATGAAGAATGGAGGATCAACTTCCAAAGGCAAGGTGAAGAACAAGGCAAAGCTCAAGTGTTTCTTTTGTGGAAAGAAAGGACACTTTGCCTCAGAATGCTACTTGAAGAAGAATCAACAAGCAAATGGAGATGAAGGGAACATTGCTCAAGAGGAAGATGAGGATGGATTCAACACATCCTTAATGGTTGCATCTACACCAACTTCAAGTCAAGACACATGGTGGATAGATAGTGGGGCTAGTTCCCACATGTCTTTTAACAAGCATTATTTTTCTACTCTTTCTCTTGTAATGACTCTAAGAAGTCAATAGACACTGCTAGTGATCAAGAATGCAAGATAGATGGTATAGGATCTATTCCTCTTTGCCTAGGCACATCTAAAAGGATAGATTTAGATAATGTTTTGTATGTTCCTACCGTTTCAAGAAACTTGCTTAGTGTAGGACAATTAATGGACAATGGACTAGATGTACATTTCAAGAATGGAGTTTGTTCCATCTTGAAAAATGATAAGTGCACAGCTAGTGGAATCAAGCAAGGTAGATTTCAAGTTGGATGCTAATGTTGCAAATGAAAGTGTGAACTTGGCTAGGGAGGAGCTATCTCAAGTGGAGCTTTGGCATAAGAGATTAGGCCATCCTAATCTTCAATCCATGGAGTCAATGGCAAGCAAAGAACTAGCTCTCGGCCTACCAAGAGCTTTCAAGAAGTGTGGAAAGATGTGTGAGGCATGTGGCCTTGCAAAGTCACACACATCTTCTTACAATAGATCTTCATCAAGATCTCTCTCTCCCTTGAATCTCATACATTCTGATGTACATACTTTTTAACATGCAAGTAATGGAGGTGCCTTGATGTATGTAACTTTTATAGATGATTGTAATAGATTCACATGGATTGAGTTACTATCAAAGAAAAGTCTTGTATATGAAGCTTTCATTAAGTTCAAGTCTCTAGTTGAGAAGCAACTTAGTACTTCCATCAAAGCACTAAGATGTGATAATGGAGGAGAGTACACCTCCAGTAAAATGAAAAACTTTTGTGAGATCAATGGCATTAAATTGCAATACACTTGTTCCTACACCCCCCAACAAAATGGGACAGCCGAGAGGAAAAATAGGAGTCTATGTGAATGTGCAAAGTTCTTAAGACTTGATGCATCACTTCCCATCTCATTTTGGGGAGAAGCTATAACATGTGCTAATTACTTGTGTTATAGACTTCCTATTAGTGCTATTGATGGGATCTCACCTTATCAAGCCTTGTTTGGTAAGAAACCCAATGTAAAAGATTTTAAAATCTTTGGATGTATTTGTTATGTCCACATCCCTTTGGAGACAAGAAGGAAGGAAGATGCTACCTCCTTCAAAGGGATTTTTGTTGGCTATGGAGAAAATAGCAAGGGCTATAGGATATATGATCCTATATCCAAGAAAGTAAAGGTAAGCAAGGATGTACTTTTTGATGAGTCACAATTTGCTAAAAGCTTGTCTAATGGATCTAACCCATTGTGCATTGAAGATCTTGACAAACCCGAGGATGGAGACAAGGATCCTAGTCAAAGTGGGTCGAGAAGATCATCAAGAAGCAAGGCCGAGCCCTCAAGGCTCACCTATGTGGACAAGGAAAAACAAAAGGAAGACTCTACACCTTCTACCTCTTACTCCTTCTTAGCTACATTGCTTGAAGGACCATCATCTTTTGAAGAAGCATATAGATCTAACATTTGGAGAGATGCAATGCAAGTAGAGTATGATGCATTAGAAGAAAATCATACTTGGAATCTTGTAAGTCTTCCAAGAGGGAAGAAGCCACTTGCATGTAAGTGGATTTATGGAATAAAGTACAATAAGGATGGATCTATTAGTAAGTACAAGGCTAGGCTTGTTGCTAAAGGATTTCTTCAAGTAAAAGAATTGGATTATGAAGAAACATTTGCACCTGTAGCTAAGCTTGTAGCTATTAGATTAATCATTTGCATTGCTACTTTGTTCAAATGGGACCTCTACCGAATGGATGTACAAATGCTTTCGTGAATGGCTTCTTAGAAGAGGAAATCTACATGATGCAACCCGAGGGCTTCATCAAGGTTGGTGAGGAGCAAAAATTGTGCTACTTAAGGAAGAGCCTATATGGCTTGAAGCAAGCACCTAGAGCTTGGTACTCTAGGTTGCATGATTTTCTCTATTCCCTTGGCTTTGTACTAACTGCTTATGAACCTTCTTTATATTTCAAATGTAATGAAGGAAAGATCATCATTTTGGTGCTTTATGTTGATGACATCATTATGACAGGAAATGATGATGAAGGCATAGGCAAAGTAAAAGTTGATTTATCTAGTGAGTTCAAGATGGTAGATCTAGGCTTCCTAAAGTTTATACTTGGGATAGAAGTGTCTAGAAGTAGTAATTGTACTTTCATAAGTCAATCTAAGTATGCTACTTCCATTCTTGAAAAGTTTGGTATGAAAGATTGTAAGGGGATTGACACCCCTATGGAGCATGTTGTGAAAGCAACTAATGAAGGTGATGAAGCATCCTTTGAGGACATCACCCTCTTTAGAAAGCTTATAGGCTCCCTAATCTATTTAACCATCACTAGACCTTACTTAAGTTTTTGTGTAAGCAAGTTGAGTCAAAGTATGCAAGCTCCTTTAGTGCATCATTGGAAAAGTGCCAAGAGAGTGCTTGGATATGTTTCTAGTACTAGATTTTTTGGCATACTTTATGAAGGATCTAACTTGCACTTAAGAGCCTACTCGGATTCAGATTTTGTAGGTGACAAGATGGATAGAAAGTCCATTAGTGCATTTGCAACATTCCTTTGTGGAGGAGTAATATCTTGGCTTCACTACTATCTCACTATCTTCTTGTGAAGCCGAGTACAAGGCATTGACTTCAACAACCAAAGAGCTCCTATGGCTAAGAAGACTCTTGATGGAGCTACATTAGAGGCCGAGGAGATTCCTCACATATATTGTGACAATCAAGCTTCTCAACAAATTGCTTCCAATCCTATCTTCCATGCTAGACCAAAGCATATTGAGATAGCTCACCACTTTGATAGGGAGAAGGTATATCCAAGGAGGTGCAACTACATCATGTACCATCATCCGAATGCATAGCTAATATCTTAACCAAGCCATTGTCCAAAGATCCATTTTTCAAGGTAAGATATGCTCTTGGAATTGTAGATAGATGTACATTAGATTTGCCAAGTTAGAAGTGAGGAGGAGTGTTGAAAATTGTCACTTCTCACTTGTCATTGTTTATTGTAAATAAAGATCAATCATTAGAACAATGTTCACGATCTGATTTCACATGTGTAGAGCATGTTCCCACGTGTGAAAGAAAGTACTTTTCATACTTGTAAATATCTATTTTGATTTTGTATCAGTCAAGTTAGTGTGAACATGATATGACCAGTTTTTAGTCAAGTTGACTAGTCACCTAGAAATTAGCTTTTCCTTGCATGTGCATGAGTAAATGCTCCCACGTGGCAAGTGGATGTTCACACGTGTGTATAGAGTTCTAGAAGATAAGAGTTGACCATTTTTCTTAGATCCTATTTTGTAGGAAATATTCCTATATTCTAGGAGACCAGCTCTTTGGACTTTAGCCATATTCTAGAAGGTCAACTTTGGATAAGGATCAAGGATGGATAAAATGGATAGATCTGAGTGATGTGGAACTCTTCACACGTGTGAAGACCTACTGGACTATACCAGACTCATGGATGTACTTGATCCATAAAAGGATCATCATTTTGCTAATGAGATTGATGAGACTTTTGCATTCTACACTTCTGTGAGTTTTCTAGTCAATAAAATTGTGATTTTAATGAATGATAGCTATCAAGATCCAAACTACTTGTTGTTTCAGGTGCAGGCCGTACAATGGATAGTACTCCACACGTGTGAGGCCGCTTTCACTAATTTATGAAGTTTTGATCCATTGCTCTTGCTTAAATCCAAGTGTAGTGAATCTAGATTAAGATCTAAAGTGTAGAACTTGATAGATCCATTGATTAAGAAACCAATAACTCTCTATGATTGTTAAGTACAATCATTAATGTCCTAAATTGAAATTTTATCAATATGATGACGTCAACAGAAGAGCATTAGGATGTGCCTAATCCGCCGATCTTGTAATATGAGATTAGTTACAGATTGTTTAATCTATCTAATCAGAAATGTTACTCTGAATATATGTATTTCTAGATGCATCAAAGAAGACAGTCATGGACACAGAGAGAGTTTATAGATTAGCAGTAGCTAGTCATATTACTCATGAGAGAGAACATCTCTTGCGCCAATGTGCTGATCTGAAAAACAGACAGCGCTCAAGAAAGATATTGTAAATTCAGTTCTGATATAGAAATGATTTTCTCAATGCTCTCTTCTGTGATGTGTATGATCTTCAATATTGGAATGCATGCTAGCAGCAAATAAATTTCCACTGTTGTTTTACTCAACATTATCTGCTGTTTACAAGTCTGATTTTACAACAGAGATCGTTAGAAGCGATCTAGGGCTTGGAAGAGAATTAGACCGCAATCAGTGGCAGTAGCTACTTTTGCCAAGTCAGCTCTATCTGGCCATCATCACCGGGAATGTCACAGACTCCCTTCAGCGGAGTTGTTTCTGAATTTCGTTCCCATCACATGTTGTAGTATGTATTTAAATCTAGCTTGTCAATGGATTCTCCGGTCTCGTTCACTCCAGAAGCACTCACAAAATCAAGGAACATGCAAGCCAAGAATGCCCACCTAAATATCAGCATGCAACTCAGATGAACTCCATACAGTTCAAGCATTCCAAGTGCAAGGATCAAGAAATACCCACTTCTTGATTTTTGAACTTCTCAAGAACATCAAGAACTAAAGAGTAGAAATGTATGCAAGATCTATACCACTGCTTCAGCCTATCTAGTTTACTTGAAGCTTGATTCTAATCTAGAGCAAGAAAGCAAGAAATTAATCCATTGTACTTCCACAAAACATAATGAATAAAACAAGAAATTTACTCTAATTCCACAGCCACATTAAAAGTATGAAAGCAAGTTTCACTCAAGAACACCCACATGATCATAGAGCTAGAGAGAAGGCTCAAAACTCGTGGAAGATCTTTCTCATTAAGTCAAGAGCAGGAGCATTACAACAAAAAGCTCCCTCACAAGAGAGGGGGGGGGCTCTTGAATAAGCCAATGAGCTGCCTATGTGGAGCCTAAGTGGCAATTCCACAATTTACAAAATACAAGTGGAATTATCTCCTCCATTAGGGGTCACCATCAAAAGGTGGCTCACTCTAATTTATTTAAGAGTGGTCTACCACATTTATTACAAATGCCTACTCATACTAGCTCCTACATAATCATTCCTTCTCTTGGGATTCACCATGAGGCTCACATGATTTTGAACCGTTATCCTAGCTAGTATTTCTCGGCTCTCATGCTCGGCTCTGATTCTCCTCTTCTTTCTCAGAGATCTCCTCGATCTAAGGTGAGAGATGCTCTGGAAATAGCTTTAGCCCAACATCTTGGGGATTTCTCGGAATCAGCCAACAATGACACATGTCCTGTTGACCTAAGTAAAAACACAGAATTACCCAGCAAATCTGTCACTTTATTAATCTCAAACAAATGTACATAGATCAATAAACAAACAGGAGAGCTCTGCTGCAAGTCTCCTCCCAACCATGGCTGCATATGAATACGATAATGAGGAATGTCTGACAAGGCTCACACTATATCCCCTCAAGCACCCCTTAACCTTGACACATCCTAACGTTGACACATGGCAAATTCATTTTCAATTGGGTCCTCCAATTAATGAATGGGTTCCCTTTACTTTTTAAATGCTTAGGTTAGAATTAGCCAATAGGAATTGGGGCACCCATCTCCTCAATCCACTATAAAAGTGACAATTTCGAATCATTGTGCATGACATTGTTCTCTTTTCATTTCAATACAAGCAGGTAGGCCCTCTTATGGAATTGATGTGGAGTGTCCTTGCTCTCTAACTCTTTTCCTCCATCTCTCATGCTTTCTTTGTGTTTGGTGATTGTTGAATTTGATTATTATTGGGATTGCTAATTGTTATGCTTTTTGTGAGAGGGAAAGGGAGAGAGAGAAGAGTCAGCTTCTATCTTTGTGGATTTATTATTAATGGATGTAGGGTTAATGTTTAGTGTTAATGGATCTTAGAGTCAGATGTGGATTGTATGCACATGCTAAATTTTGGCTTCAATCAACAGTTTTAGGTCAACATCCATGTTCTTAATTTTGTATTTTCCTAGAACCAATTGAGCTAGAAACAAATGCCCGATCTTTATACTGAGCCATGGAGGAATATCACAGTTAACAAGAACAGCTGTCCATGTGGACTATGTTGAGGCTCGAACACCGAAAGGATTTATGCCATCCATTTCCAAGCCAAATCGTACTATGAGAGGTTCATTTCCAAACACGGGGACCATTGCTCATCAATATGTTTCCATGCAGGTGAGTCACTAGCAGGTACCTGCATCACATCATCTATAGATCGATTCTTAGCATGCCAATCTGCTAATTGTGCCAAAGACTTGCATCGAAATAAACGTTGTAGTCATAATACTTTTTGTGGCACGCTCGATCCTTCTTGTACGTCTATTTTGTATCGTGGTGTGTTACACGTTGGAATTTGATCTTTTTCTTAATGAACACCCCTATATAAAATGTGATCATTTGGGCATGCATGAATCTTTTCGTAATCCATTCCAAGCTTGCTCAATATATTTTAAGCTTCTTTTTGCGTTCCCGACATCACATTGTTTTTTGGAAGTAATTTTTGTAATGAAATGCAAAATAGTATCGTTGTTATAAAAGTCGGTGCATAAGCCTAGAAGAAAAGGGTGTCTAAATCCTTACAAACAATATAATGCATTTAGGGTTTAGGGTTGCCTGAACAATGACGTAACACTGACTCCATTTGTACTTAACTTGTAAGTTTACAAGAAGAAGTGTTGTTGCCAGTCGAGAAAATGATCATGATGCTCTTGGATACAAGAAAGCGATTGTCGGATTCTTTGCATAGTAACATCTCGTTTTCATCATCAATGTGCAACTCTTCACTTTCATCCATGTTCTCTCCACCCATTGAGTGTGCATGTTCATTGTCATCACGGGTTGTGAAATATGATTCAAACATGTCATGCATTGCTTCGTCGTGTAGTACCTCAATATCATTATCATGAATGTCTTCCTCATCATATGTTTGCAACAATCTACTAGCTTTTTCTATTTGTTTCATTTTTTGTTTTCTCATTTGTATCAAGACTTTTCTTTGCTTAGAATTCAACACGGATGGATCGAGACTCTTTGATGGCATTCGATGGTGTGCCTAAACAAGCCGATAGAGAATGTTTTTTTTAAATAAGTCAATGGAAACATAAATATATATAATATTCAGGAAATTCAATAGATGTTTGACCTCAATAAAGCAAACCTCAATCTCTTTAGGATATAATGTTTGACTATCCACTCTACTTCCATACTTCCACAAGTGTTCATTGACAATGCATCTTTGGCGCATTACTTGCTGTCGCATCTGATGCAGGTGCACCACATTTGTTCTTGATAATACTTAGTCTAAAAAAAATTGCAATTATGTTGTTTCTTGCAAGAATCAATAATTGTTAACAGAAAATGGTAAATTGACTTCACATAAACATACCTTACCGACACTGCTGGCCTTGTCACTAGATTCTCCGTCTAATGAGTTGCACAAAACATTATTGAAAACAGTTATACGACCATGTCAATTTTAGGCGATGATGTGTGCAAGCTAGATATTTTGGGTACATTTTCTAGACACATAATTGTAAATCAAAATGAAGTTGTAGAATTGTAGATGTTGAAAATGTAGGTCACTTAGGCGATTGACATTCTCATCGTCCACGAGCCATATCAAAAGATATGAGTAAGTGGATTCGACAAATAATTAGCTATTTTTTGTCACTCATTTTTTAACTTGCCCAACATTTTTGCTAGTTTTCAGAACTTCACGACTTCGGACGTCATCCGATCAAGGTAGAATATGACATTTCATTCCACACATCATATGATGGTTTGGTGGCAGAGCTAGCCCGTTAGGGCATCCACCCCATAGTGAGTTATATTTTCATTGTATCCATCAAATTTTTATATATAATCGATAGATTGATCAGTGGTCGAAAACTTATGATTGTCATATTTTTCTCTTTGTATTGATGCAGACAAGCGCAGGTCCAAAGCACGTGGCATCTACGGGTGATGGTGACCACGGTTCATCTGAGGAAGAGTAGTATTCTATAGGATGTTAGCAACTGTTGAGCAGAGTGAAAAAAAGAGAGAAAAGAAATAAAACTCCGTGGCATGTGTATTGTAAGCCCATGTATAAGTATTTGCCAATAAACTTCTACTATGGCATGTGTTTTGTAAGTCCATGGGTAGAAGCTTAAAATAATAAAATAACTTAAACTTAGGATTAGAACTTAGTCTTAAGAAACTTAAGCTTAGAAATATTCAGAGATATCTTAAGTTATCTTAAGTCCCAAGTTAGGAACTTTTTAAAGTTCTAAGTTCTAAGTTGGAAGTTTTAGGAGCCTTAGAATGGCCAGTTTTAAACTAGTAGTAGATACTTATGGAAGGCCCTTCTTGCTATAAGAAGAGAAGCATTTTCCTTGTAAACAACACTTTTGGCTTATTATGCTTTTCTATTTTTGAGATTATCATTCTATTTCATTTGTGTTTCCCTTGGGAAGGTGCATAGCTTGAGGGAAGGTGCTCGGGCCTCCTCTTGTCTCCTTCTCATTGGTTTGTATTGTGGCATGCGCTTTATTGGTTCTATGTTTAGTATTAGCCGCAATCTCATTTTATTACCCTTTGGGTGTTAAGTAGAATTTAGATTAATCTTCTTGCTACTTGGGAAAGGCTTAGCAAGACTTTGTATTTCTTAAGTAAGTGGCTAGTTGGGTACTACCTTAGCCACCCCATTTATTTCCGAGCACTAGTTGGGAAGCCTTAGTGCTCCATTTTGTTGATGTTTTCATTTTGCTAGGAAGCTTGTAGAAACTTAAGAAGTGGACGAACCTCTACATCCCTATACTACATCCGCAAGTAGATCTAGCCACCACATAACTAGAAATACTTCTAACATTGGTGCCATTGCCACTTTTTAAGTTTTTCTACATAGCTTTCTTGTTTTTCATTTTTTTGCTCACGTGCTTGTGTGTATGCTTGCTTGTTTTTTTCTCTTCACACTGCAGCACGAGACTTCTCTCCAGGTCCTCAATGAGCTGTGGAGCAACCTATCAAGCCGGGACGAAGCAACAAAAGTGTCAACTTGGGCATTTTCTTTGAAAGAAGTGACCCAAGTAACATTTTTTTTCGACCAAACAAGTATATCAGAATTCGTCGGTGTGTCTGCAGCCATAACAGACACTGATCTTCCATTCTATCAGCTCCACGAATTTTGACCCTACTCAGATTCTCTGAAAACACCTTGATATAATGTCGAAATTCATTGTTTTCCAACCAAATCTTGGTCTTAGAATTCGTCAGCTTCATTGAGGCTAGATCTATCAAAGATCAGTCCTCCAACAGCTCCGCGAATTCTATCTTAGAGATTTAGCTTGTTTTCTGTCAGAAAATCACTTTTTTCACTATTTTTTTTGTTTGTCAGTAAAACCTCAATATCAAAAATCGCCAGTCATACCACCAAATCGCCCATAGTGAGCACAATTTCTCTGTACCCTCTACGAATGGACAATCAGATGAATCCAACTACAGTACTCACGAATTCTAACAGGGGGTGCTTTCTGTCATAATTCTGATTATGTTTTTTTGACAAAATTGTTTTAGGAATAGCTGCCCACAAATTCTATTACAGCACAAAAGTCTAGTTTTTGCCCAAAATCTTTCATTCTACAAGAAAACTATCCTTTTTGACTTGTTGGCCAAGTACAGTACGACCCTGATCATCTGTACTCTTACTCTACTCCTCATACTGCATCATGTCTTGAGATTGTGCTGAATCTTCCAATCCGGCTCCTCCAAGACTAGAATGCAGAATTCCACATATCGATGCACCAAAGTACGATGGAGAATCTGACCCAGTTAGATTTCTCCAAGACTTTGATAATGCATGCTGTTTCTATGGAGATACCTCTGAAACCGAAAAGCTCCGACTATTCCCAATGGTACTCTATGGAACAACCAAAGAGTGGTATCTCAACCTTGAAGCTCCTGATCTTGCTTCCTGGACTACCCTCAAGGACACTCTCATCAAGCGTTTCAAGCCATCCAAACTGACTCAGAGCCCATTCATCCAAATCACCCATATCAAGATGCATCGCGAAGAGTCGGTTCCAAACTACATTGAACGTTTTAAATGTCTCAAAGTAGAATGTGTTGACAAAAATATCACTGAACGAATGGCCATTAAATTGTTCTTGGTTGGATTGCCTAAAAACATCCTCCTCGAACTAAAACCAGCTGACCTTTATGATCAATATAAAGATGTAATGACTGATGCTATCCGTGAAAAAGATGAGGGTCCTGATGATGACTTTGATAATCATGAAAAGAAGTCTAAGAATCTTGAACGTCTTAACCACCCAAAGCATGAAAATGCTGCCCAATCTTTCAAACTTCTGCATTAAATGGAAACCTAGTAGAAAGCTCAACAAACTCATATGGATAAACTAACTGTTGATTTCCAAACCGCCACAAAAAATATTGCTAATTTTTTTTTTCCAGCAAGAGAGAATGTCTAGTGTCCGATCTATTCAGAACATCACATTGCTAATGAATGCCCTCAACTAAGAAATTATTTTCCATCAGCACCCAGACCCATGTATCGCACATACCGCCCCTATCCTGCACAACAGTCCATTCCATGACTAGGGGTGTACCAACCACGACCAACTACACCAAATCAATACCAACCACGTCAACAATTTGTCGTTAACCAACCCGCTCCACAACAAGCTGTCCACTATCTTGATCCCAATACTATCGATCCAGCAACTTTATGTGGAAGACACTGCTCAACCGCGATACACCACTGAGACAATTGTTTATTATACGTATGATCCTAATGCTCAAGCGATTGACCCTAATGCCCAACCTTATGATCCTAACCAAGCTGTGTTTGCCACACATCAAATTCCAGCAATACGAGGATGTTTTATCTGCGCGGGTAAACATCCTAGTATTCGTTGCCAGATAAACTTCGCTTTCCACCAGCTTGTGAAAATTGTGGCATTGAACATCATGTGAAGGATTGTCCTTCTTGATCTAAACCAGCTGCTCCTGTTTGTTCCGTGCAAGTAGAAATATTGCCAGTTGAAACTCATCTAGCATGGGTCTTGACTCATGCACAAACCCAACGCCAAACCCCTACAATTGTACCCAACAAAACCCAGCAGCATAATGTCCCTCCAAGTGAAGATTCAACACCCATTGTCTATCCTCACCCATTTGAAGAAATTAGACTGCACCACCAGTATCGCCAACAAATTCACAATGCAGACCAACAATCTTCCACCTCCCATAAAGTACCTCACATGCCTTCTGAAAACAAAACCCTTGAAGGTACTGAAGTCTGGGGGATTTATTACAGGCTAATGTGACTCTCCCTTTCCACGTTATTTGGAAACATGCAAGAAAATGGAAAGATCAAATCCAATCCACCGACACCACCACCCTTGATGAGCTGCCCGAAATGCCATTACACCTCACCAATCTGCTTAGTGAAAGAGACAATATCAAAATTCCAACTATCCATCGCCAATCTTGCGAAGTCCTAGCTGTACTGGATGGTGGCTCAGGTGTCAACATCATTTTCACCTCCCTCATGTTAGAATGGAATCTGAGAGACAAACTTACCAAACCCACTTGTCAGCTTAGGATGGCTGATCAAAGTGTGGTCCGACCTACAGGTCTCCTCCCACAAGTGCTGATCAAACTAGGAGGCCTGAAATTTTCCATAGGCCTAGTCGTACATTATATTCCTAGCAATGCCTATTCCTATGAGTTACTGCTTGGTTGCCCATGGCTTACCAATGCAAGAGTCGTTCACGACTGGAGCAAAGGTCAAGTCACCTTTCTGAATAGAGACAACTCTATTACCATCGATTCATCTGGCAAATTCAAACCCACATGGTTTTACGACGAAGGATCTTCTACTACTAAATCAGTGTTTGAGCCATACCAGTCCACCCACGAAAAAGGTCATTACGTTGAATCTACTGATATCATAAACTGGAGTCACAGTTTAGCTACCATTGATTGTGTGAATGTTGATTCTTGTGCTCAACATCAAGATGATTGTACCTATACTCCTCTGATCAATAACGGACAAATTTCTAAGCTAGACACCCCTATCATTAATATCAATTTTATTGATATTCTTCCACACAATGATGAGTTGTTAAATGTTGTATGGCTACCTACTGATGAATCAGAAGATTTATTCGTAGATGACGAGAATGTCTTACGAATTCAGAATTGCCTAGACAATTTGGACATTTCTGACATTCAGATCCTTAACTACATGGAGTAGACAATTGATACTCGCCGAAGTCAATTATACCACTACCGAGCGTGAAACTTTGGCAATTCTGGGAAAAGTTTTTGCCTTCTTCACTGATATCTCATCAACAAGACTTGCACAACCGGTCGTATTATTTGATGGATCCTATTACTGCAAGAATTTGAGATTAGGATCGTGGTTCAAAAGAGAATTCAACATTTTTTAGCAGACCATCTATCTCGAATCCCTAACCTACCAACTCCAGATCAAGACATCAACGATGATTTACCCGATGCCATCTTATTTCAAGTTGACTCTACACCTGTTTGGGCTAAGGAAATCACAGAATATTTTAATTCAGGGTAGATGGATCCATCCTTATCTAAACCCGAACAACGTGCATTGGTCCTCAAAACAAAACCTTATACGTTAATTGCAAGCCAACTTTACAAGCAAGAGTTAGATGGAATTATCCGACGTTGTCTTACTGAAGGTGAAATATCCTTTGTTATTTCCCTCACTCATGAAGGTGTTGGAGCAAGTCATTTCTCTTCCGAACTGACTACTAAGAAAATCTTCTTGGCCGGATTTTGGTGGCCAACTCTCTTTGATGATACGCACACCTACACTAAGGCCTGTGATGTTTGCCAAAGAACCAAACGATTTCAAAAGGCCCACTACATGCCTTTACACCCCGTCACAACTAATCAACTTTTTAAAAATGGAAAATTGATTATGTTGGCCCCATTAGTCCCGCTGCTAGACACATTCAATCATGATATATCGTAGTATCTACGGACTATTGTACCAAATGGGCTGAAGCAAGAGCTGTTCGCAATGCTGACGCTCGTTCTACCGCAAAATTTCTCTATGAACAGGTTATCGTTTGGTTCGGATGTCCTCTAGAACTTATCAGCGATAGGGGTACACATTTTCTTAACTTTGTGTCACAGCAGATCTACTTTTCAAATTTTTTGTGGTACATCGCAAAAGTTCCCCGTATTATCCACAATGCAATGGCCAAGCAAAATCCACAAACAAAATCTTATGTGGTGTTCTCACCAAAGTTGTTGAGTCCAGCCGATCCGATTGGGAACTAAATCTTCATGTAGCTCTATGGGCCTACCACACTATCCCAAAGTGAGCTACAGGCTTAACCCCTTTCCAACTGGTATATGGCCAAGAAGCTGTTATGCCTGTAGAATTCCATATTCCATCCCTTCGAGTAGCCTATAATCTTGAGCAAGATAATCGACAGATCCTAGCAAATAGATTACTTCATTTGGAACAACATGTCGGATCAGCATCCATGCTCAACAAGTCCACAAACGTCAACAAAAGGCATGGCATGATCGATCCTTAAAACTCAAAGAGTTCCAGGTCAGAGATAAGATCCTGCTATACCAAGCCAAAGCCTTTTAAGAAAGACTCAAATTTTTTGGCCAAGGACCTTATGTCATTCAAAAGATATTTGCCTCTGGATATGTACAACTCCAAACCCTACAAGGCGATCTTTTAGATACTATGGTCAATGAGAGTAGACTTAGAAAGTACAATGAGCCCTAATATGTATTAGTTGCTTTATTTTTTTGTTTTTTATTGTTTACTGTCTACTTGCCATTTCAACAATTTTTTGGGTATGTTTTCTTGTTTCAAAACATCAAGATATCATCAGATCAGCCATACAATCAGTCTTTTTCTATGCAACCACAAGAATCATTCTTTTTCCCAAATTTTGTTTCACAACCACATCAGATAGAATTTGCCCACCCCCTTTTTTAGTATGCATGATTCATTTACTACCTCCACGTATTCTATCTCCGAAGCACTTTCATAAATAGAAAAAAATTAGTTTTTTTTGCATCAGATCGTCATTGACAGAATTCGGAGACAATTTGTCGAGCCTTAAAATCACAACCACAATTTCTCTGTCATATCCCCAAATTTTGATCAGACCCTTTTTTGTATTATCAACCATTCTCGCTCATTTTTGTACAATCAGAACAGTGCCTCAAAATTCGTGAACCTCATTAAGAAATCATGGGCACTGAAGACGATTATTGGATAAAGTTACAAATTCCTATCCAAAAAAGTCTATATATAGGCCTCACCCATTCCATCCACGAGTTCATTCTAGATTTTCTGCAAGAGAGTTCATGCTGAAAATTTTCAGAATTTTCAACCTCTCTAGAACTATCTAGAATTACTGCCATCATGACTTCCAAAGACTCATCGCTCTCACTGCACCGCCGGAAGGTCCCTAGACCTTTCGGGCGATTTATCATTGCTTTATATCAAGAATTATCCTGATGTGCTGATACTGGCCAAAGTTCTGTTAACAAACATTGGTTTGATCTCAGCCATTTCATTGATCAACAAAGTGAGAGTTTGGTCTGAGTGGCCTATTTCACACACTCAGATGAGTTCCATTCCTTCAAACTCACCTCCAAGGATGGCAGTTACAGCATCATTGACATCTCCCCATAATGCTTACAATGCATCGGATTTTCAAATCTAGACAAGACGATTCACGATAGAGGAACTAGCTATGATTCCAAATATCTCACGAAGTTCCTCCAAGAAGATGACAAAACCATTGCGCAGACAAATGACGACATCTCCATCAAGCTGATCAAAGATCCTAAGCTCTACACATCCGCATAAATCCTCATGCACATGGTAGAGGTCCACATTGCCAAGATGGATTGCGTCCCACCTAGCGATCTGTTTACATTGACTATGACCATGGACGACCCCACCAACAATTACAAGTGCGTAGAAAAAGTTGCTGACAAACTATGTGTGGTGCTGAAAGCCAGGAAATCCCTTACCAAGTGTGGCTATCTATTGCACATGTTGGTCACACAACATTTGGGACAACGAACGACTGTCGTATTGAAAGAGCTAGAAGAAGTCTATCCTAGCACAAAGAAGCGGGCCACTCATAGGTATCAGCAGAACTTGTCTCACCGACACCTTCCACGAAGAAGCAAAAGGGTAAGGCAGTGAGGGCCGACGACACCATCTCCCTGATATCTTATCCAGTGATATAGGGAGAGAGTATGCTGAATCCGGAGGGAGCTTGAAATCCTCTCAAGTCCCAAAGGAGGTTCTAGTGCAGTAGGAGGCTCTACTCCAACAAGCCCACCAATGAAGACAAGCGATAGCTGCAGCAGCTGGCTCTTTTGATGTTGGCGCTTCCGGTTCTGGTTTAGTAAGCGTGATTTCGACCACTTAGATCACTTCCACCATTCCGGTATCATTACCTACTAACATCACCCCTTCCACCACTACCCCCACCATTTACTACCACATCCACTCCCTAATTCACACTTAACACGGGCTTTGATTCCACAATTCCCCGAAAGCCCTCACCTATACATTCTTCCACCCTACTTGACTCTGCAGTCAATGTAGACGACTTTGCATTATAGCTACTAACACAAACCACATCCACCACCATCACCACTAATCCACTCCACATGTCTCCGACATGCATTGAGTCACCACCACATTCACCTCCTATAATCTCACAATCACCTCCCCCTGCATTTTCTCATGCCCCAACATCTCCCCCCATTCCAGATTTTCTTCCATTCAATCCCATGCCATATCCTAATTATACATGCACACTCCCTGACATTGGCCCTTGGGAGCAATTCCCCCTCACGGCCCAAAAAGTAGTTTGGTTGGTGACTGAGCTCCAGTACTATTAAAAATATCACTTCCAACTTGATGTACTTTGTAGATTTTAAGATATTGTGATCTTGATAGGATCTCACACGTGTGGAGTCTGTTCCCACGTGTGAAAGAATGTACGTAAGTCACTTTTATAAAGTTAGATTGATTTTAGCTAGATCTACACAAGTGTGAAATTGACCTTTGAATAGAATCTTGAAATTGGTCAAACTTTATGTAAATAGATTGGACTTCCATGTGAATGAGTTATTACTCACACATGTCAAGATGCCATTCACACGTGTGGATAAGCTTCTAGCTTTTTTGTCTCTATCCAAGAGAATATTCAACTTTGTGAAATGAGCATATATGGCTCCCATTGCTGGATCTGGATAACTAGGCACTATTCACATGTGTGAAGGCTTGTTGGACAGTAGACAGCTCGTGGATGTACTTGATCTATAAAGGGATCAACCAAATCAATGAGAAGTTGATGAGACATTGGCAATTTCTAGTTTTGCTTGTATTTTCCACATTTGTCTTGTGTTTTTGTGATTGGAATGCATTTCTAAGCTCGAGTACTTTACTCTATGTTTAGAGGATGTATAGGTACTATCCTCCACATGTTTGAGGTCGCTTCCTCTAAGATTTTAATCATTTGATCCATTGCTCTTGCTTAAACATAGTGTAATGCATCTAGATCAAGATCTAACACCTAGAACTTGATAGATCATTGGGTTTAAGACCAACTTCCATCAGTTGATAAACTGCATAATGTTCTTGTGGCCGAGGAGAGTAGGCTTCTACACCTCAAAACAAAAATGGGGTCCTTGTCGCTACATAATGGTGATGATAAAGCAAACTTCATTTCAAAAGGCAAAAAGAAGACTCATCCTTTCAAGAAGTTCCAAGGCAAGGAGGCCGAGGCAAAGGATGGAGGATCTACCTCCAAAGGAAAGCAAAAGAACAAAGCCAAGCTAAAGTGTTTCTTTTGTGGGAAGAAACGACACTTTGCTTTTGAATGTTATAAGGAGAAGAACACAAGGGAGTGAAGATCAAGGCAACCTTGCACAAGGGGAGGAGGAAGAGGATGGCTTCAACACATCCTTGATGGTAGCATTTATACCAAGATCAAGCCAAGAGACATGGTGGATTGATAGTGGGGTTAGTTCCCACATGTCATTCAACAAACATTATTTTTTTACTCTACTTTCTTGTAATGATTCTAAGAAGTCAATCTACACTGCTAGTGATCAAGAATGTAACACAGATGACATAGGATCTATTCCATTATGCTTAGGATCATCTAAGAGAATAGATCTTGATAATGTTTTGTATGTTCCATCCATTACATAAAACTTGCTTAGTGCTGGTCAATTAATGGACAATAAACTAGATGTACATTTCAAGAATGGAGTGTGTTGCATCTTGAAAATTGATAAGTGCATAGCTAGTGGCATCAAGCAAGGAAGGCTCTTTAAGTTGGATGCTAATGTGGCTATTGAAAGTGTGAATAAGGTCAGGGAGGAGTTGACTCAAGTGGAGCTTTGGCACAAAAGATTGGGCCATCCTATCTTCAATCAATGGAATCCATGGCATCAAAGGAACTAGTGCTCCGCCTACCAAAAGCTTTCAAGAAATGTGGCAAAGTGTGCGAGGCATGTGGCCTTGAAAAGTCACACAAGACTTCCTACAAGAGATCTTTAACAAGATCTACCTCACCTTTGGATCTTATCCATTCAAATATACATGCTTTTTCTCATGAAAGTAATGGAGGTGCTTTAATGTATGTGAATTTTATAGATGATTGTATCAGATACACTTGGATTGAATTATTGCCTAAGAAAAGCCTTGTATATGAAGCTTTTGTGAAGTTTAAGTCTCTAGTGGAAAAGCAACTTAGTTCTTGCATTAAAGTATTTGATAATGGAGGAGAGTATATCTCCAACAAGATGAGAGACTTTTGTGAGATCAATGGCATTAAGAGAGAGCTCACTTGTTCCTAGACCCCCCAACAAAATGGGATGGCCGAGAGGAGAAATAGGAGCCTTTGTGAATGTGCAAAGTCTTTAAGACTTAATGCATCTCTACCCATCTCTTTTTGGGGGGAGGCCGTAGCTTGTGCTAATTACTTATGTAATAGGCTTCCTAGTAGTGCTATTGGTGGGATCTCACCATTTCAAGTTTTGTTTGGCAATAAGCCCAATGTAAAAGATTTTAAAGTGTTTGGATGTATATGTTATGCCACATTCCTTTGGAAACTAGAAGGAAAGAAGATGCAACTTCCTTCAAAGGACTATTTGTAGGCTATAGTGAAAATAGCAAAGGATATAGGATATTTGATCCTATCACTTATATGGTTATTCTTGACAAATCTGGTAAAACTAACCTTCGTTTGATTGATAATAGGTATATCTGGTAAGGATAATACTAAGGTAGAACTGGCCAGGATTCTTTTCTGACGAACAATGGTTTTTGTAGCTTGGCGAGGATAAAAATAAACTTTTTGGATGATCTTGATAGATCAAACCTTCTCCGAATTAAAAAATGATGAAATACTATTTTTAGAAGTCTCAGACAAGTTAGCGAAGATTAAGACAAAAGATCAAGAGTGATATTGTTATCTTTGCAAAAAAGAGCACTTTTTTGAGAAAAAAAAAAAGATCAATATGACAAATGACCTTGACTTAACGTTCGCCCAACTTATTGATTACCAAAAATAGTATGTTGGACTAACTCTGGCTCTAGCGGAGGTTCCTCTCAGAGAACTAATTCTTTTGTAGAAAGGTGTTAAAAATATTACAAAAGGTTACCAGCAACTAGATGAACAATCACTTTAGTCTTCTATTTTTATTTTTAACCTTTGTCAACCTGGAATTAGATAGATTAGATCAGATCTAAGTATAGTAAAACAGACAAAGGTAGGTTCTTTGTATTTTTTTTTTTGTTTTTTAGGATTTTTGCATTATTTTTGGTGGTTTTTGTTTTGTTTATGTAAATCGGCTGGGATATAACTTTCACCCTTCAAAGTAAAGATTCTTTGTATGAAGGCGATACTGTCTGCAAGTCGGCTAAGGTTGGTTGCAAAAGAACAGAAAGTTATCAAGACTGACAATTTTGCTCCCTCCCAAATCAACTCTAAAATGCAATTTTAACCCTATTATGTCAAAACAAGATGCCTAAATTCAAGCTAACATCCATCCATCAATCAAATACATGCTGTAAAATGAAAAATTGGCGTACCTCCCCGACAACGACGCCAAAATTGTAGAGAGAATCAACCCTAGATCCAAGCACACAAGCATCAAGGAGATGAAGAAGATTAACTAGTTGTCACACGAAGATTCGTTCCCATGAGAGCAATAGCATAGTTCATAATCCAGCATATGCATATGATGTGTGAGAGAGAGAGAGAGAGAGAGAGAGAGAGAGAGAGAGAGAGAGAGAGAGAGAGAGAGAGAGAGAGAGAGAGAGAGAGAGAGAGAGAGAGAGAGAGAGAGAGAGAGAGAGAGA
This sequence comes from Diphasiastrum complanatum, assembly GCA_029204225.1. Lineage (NCBI taxonomy): Eukaryota > Viridiplantae > Streptophyta > Lycopodiopsida > Lycopodiales > Lycopodiaceae > Diphasiastrum > Diphasiastrum complanatum. Next base: position 34,402,068 of record CM055100.1, read on the forward strand.
GAGAAGAGTAAGTTTATAACATTGTTGTGGATCTAGTGTTAATGGATGTAGTGTTAATTGCTAGTGCAAATGAATGTAGTGTTAATGGATCTTAGTGTTAGATGTGGCACACACACACACACACACAAGGCATAAGAGTGATCAGTCCCAATAAGCATCAAATCTAACAATTAGCAAATACAAAGAAAACATGAGAGATAAATGATAAAAGATGAAGAGCAAGGACATTTCATATCCATTCCATAAGAGGGCCAACCTGCATGTATTGAAATGAAGAGAGAAAGGATTTACAATATTCGAAGTATTTGAAATTCAAACAGTGGAGGGTGTTCAACCAAAAATTGGAGGGAACCAATTTGAAATTTGAAAATTGGTGAGAACCCTTTTTATTCACTAACTTGACTATTAGGCCCTGCAACACCAAAAGTCTCGCAAAAAGGCCTAAAGTCCTTTTATTAACTTTTAACTAATCAATTATCTATGTGATCATCGGGTTGGACTTACATGCGCAGGGTGCCAAATCCCTCTCACTTATTAAATATGGTTAGGGTGGTCTCGATATCCACAAACTTCCAAGAACTATGCAGTTGTACTCACATTGTTGAGACAATGTCGAGACCGTCTGCAGAAATACAAGTATTGTCGACATAGTGTCGAGCAGACCTAATACAACTATTCAAGGGTTACCAAATAATGAATTCATCATATCTAGTCATGAAATCTTATCCATTACATTTTGGGTCCCCAATCCCTTATCTCGACGTGGCACCTGCCAAGTGGATGATGATGCATTCTGGTTGTGTCATCAACAACTATAAATAAATCAATAGATTGGTTCATTTTAGTTCATGTTGAAGTTGAATTATCTTCATTAGGAGCATTCTTCTCCTTCTCCTCTATGCCTTACACTGGCGTAGATTGATCGTTAATAAGCTGTGGTGATTATAATTTGTGTATGAGCAAAATTTATAGATGTACTTACTATTATAGTGCAATTAGAGTAGACAACGGATGTATATTTCATCATTCAACAATACATACGACATTTGATAGTTTGACACATGACTTGTCTTGTCTACTGTTTTCTATTATTCATGCTATTACGATCTAAGTTCTGATAATTGACAATGAATTGATCTTCCTCTATCATTCATTTTTTGCACTTCTAAATGATAATAAGTTGTATTTATGATAGTATTAAGATAATTTTGTTATCAGATTAACGATTGTTCTTCCTACAATCGAACTATTATTGTTGAATAGTTATTCGACTTAAATGCAACTTATTTTTATTTTCCAACATGGTATTAGAGCTGGATCATGGCTTTGGTAACTAGTTCAAAGCGTTTATATTCATTGCTAGATTTTTTAATATCAGATTTGTCTATGATGGATGCGTCATCTTCGAATTATATCAAAAATTTGGATGACGACCACTATCACTTATAAAAATTCAAAGTGAGGGTGATCCTACAAGCAAAAGAGCTTTGAGAAGGCATCGAAAGTATTGAGGTTAAGCCTATTGTAGATCCGACGACCATTATTAAATGGAAGCAGAAGGTTGGGAAGGCCTTCGCCCTTGTCACTCTCAACGTCAAAGATAATCATATCAGTCATATTTGAAGTGCTTGAGCTTCATTAGAAGCTTGGAATATTTTAAGCACTCTTTATGACATTAGAGATGTGACTGCCAAACTTCATTTGAGAAAAAAAGTTTTTTCCTTCAAAATGGCCGATTCAAAGTTGATTATGAATCACTTGAACAACTTCAAAAATCTTCCTGAGCAGATGTCTACAAGTGGCACAGAAATCAACGATGTAGATGTTGTGATGACTCTCCTGTTGAGCCTTTTTGATACCTACAAAAATTGGTTAATCAACGTTTCTACTCAACAAGGTCTTACATTAGCATGAGTTTTGTCCATAAAGTCAAATTTGATTCTAATGCTTGTTCGATATTAGACAAAAGTAAAAAGGCAGTTGCACTCAAAAGAGACATGGTAATATTTATAAGCTTACTCATTGCAATGCTTCGATTGTTCAAGCTCTATCTAGTTCTACTTTAGAAGATAGAGATTTATTATGTCATTACAAAATGGATCATGTCAATTTTACTTGTCTTTGAAATATGTCAGTGAAAAAGATTGTTCGAGATCTCAACTGCAAAAATGATTTAGACCACCATACAATTTGTCAAAGTTGTATTCTAGCCAAGTATGCTAGATTTCAAGTCTGATTCGCAACACAAATCCAAAGGTGTACTAGATATTGTGATAATAGCGACATATGTGGACCCATGCAGACTCTCTCAATAGGGGGAGCAAAATACTTTCTGAATTTCATCTACGATTATTCGAGGAGGACAATAGTCTATTTTTAAAAGAAAAAATCAGAAGCCTTCAAGTATTTTCAACAATTCAAGCAGCAAGCTGAGAATCAAGCTCAAACTTCCAAGAAAATCAGGGCAATTCAGATTGATGGTGGAGACGAATTCATTTATAATGAATGCAAAGATTACTACAAAGATTATGTCATTTTTATGCAATATACCATGGGCTATTTTCTACAATTGACTATAGGATTTATAATCCAATGATTAAGAATATTACTTTTAGTAGAGATGTTACCTTTCTCAAAGATTTGATTATCAATCTCAAGGGAAAGGAGAAAGTTACAGATGTCGAATCAACATCTGATATCATATCAAGTTTGAATCTCGAATCTACTCTAATCAATGATTCGGAAGACAACTCGACATAGCCGCAACAACATCAGCTAGAAAAGCAAATTTTTTGAAGATTGAATCGAAACAGATTTCCTCCCGACAGATTTATTGACAACACCATAGCGAATTGTTATTTTGTCAAGGAGCACATAGACTGTTTCAAAGCTACTAGATAGTAAGAACATCATTTCTTGCAAGTGAGTTTATGGAATCAAGTACACGATTAAAGACGGAAGCTGCTCTGTCTCTGAGCACCAATGTAGAGTCAATCACAGTCGATCTCACAAGCTAAACTAGCTCCAAGGCCAGATGCTCAAAATTTTTTTAGTCGAGTTCTTACAACCGCTCGAGGATGCGAAGGCTCTTGTCGAGGAAGATTTGGCTGAGCTGAAGGAGCTCTCAAGTGATGCCACCCCATCTTGCAGTGGGCCCCGATGCACACGATGAATACCTTCAGGCCTTTCTTTGACCTCACACAACAAATCCAAGTTGTGCCTGCCTGCACCGGAGCCTCAGACCATCCAAAAATCTTGGAGGCTGTCGCAAAGATTGACAAACTCGAACAGGAGCTGCCAGATCTTAAGCAACAATTTGAAGATCAGATGCTGGCTGCTGAGTTGCAAACTCAGGACTTGGCAGCTACATCTACACAGCCAAAGCGAATGCGACAAAATTAGTCGAAGGTATGTGCTGACAGATTCCGTGCATTTGCTGAACGCTTCTAGAAATGGTGTCCACATGCTTTTAATATTGAGTTGCAATGGCGTGTGGATTACATGATGCTACCAGGCGCAGTAGGCATCGCCTTCGACGAATGGAAGCGACCTTGGGAGAAGGACGACTTTCTCTGGTTATGGGCCCAGCTCTCTATCGAGCAGAAATGATGTCTCTGATGGGGCATAATCCAGGGTAATTTTCAGGTCGTACCTTTCGGATTAGCAGAGTTATACATAGGCTCTTTGGCTATGTATGCTCGCGAATATATTCATATCAAAGAACTTCAATAGTTGCGGAACGAAGATAATAAGCGACATTTTTGGAAGCGCAAGTCATAGTTTCAACTGTACAAACCACAAGCTGTTGTGGATTTAGGCGCATTCAACGATGTAGGTTTGTTGATTAATATAAATATGGCTTATCCGAAATTATTCAGTCTTTATGTGGATTGGGAGCAAAACCTTGCAGAATATTTTGCGGAGATTCGACATAATTTGCAAGATAGAAGGAAGTCATTCCGTTATAAGCAATTCTGTACATATACATTTTGGCAGTTTGGTACCTTTGCGACGAAGACATTATTTTTTATTCAGAATATTTATGTTAAAAGCAATTTTATTAGATTTTCAGCTCGTTACTGTAAAGAAATCACTCTACGTAGTGATTCAGATGAAGATACCAAGTTAACCCAGGAGCTGTTCGATGGAACATTGCTCTCGGTTAAGTTAGAAGAATTCGGCAACTTACCAGTTGGCCGCTATACAAAATCAAAAGAAGACTTGCTCTCGATCGAAGCTCAACAGAACTTGGAGCTTGCTCAAAAATTATATGAAGAACTGAATCGTTCATGAATATTCATTTGTGTCTTTGACGTGGTGATGTTTCTATGGGATGCTGAATTTTTGAAGTCGATGTTTTGAAGTTTGATTCCAGTTTTCATCAACAATTCAAAGATCAACTCAAAACAACCTATTCAATTAAAGAAACAGCAAGACACATATTCTCTAAGACGAAGAAATATCTAAAGGACGAAATACACAAAGAAATATCTTTTCGCCTCAACGAAAATATGACGAACAAGAATGTTTCTCGAATAATCCTCGAAATGAAGATGATATGTTCACGAGGACGTTTCACATTTGAGGAAGGGGATATGTGATGCCACGAAAATGTTAAATATTGAATATCAACATAAATATGGCATGATATACTCGAAAATGAAGATATGAGCTGGTTAAGTATAAATCATGAAGAGGCCTAAGTCATTTTTCGGGAGTATATCTCCTAAGTACTTGCCTTTTAATTAAGGGCAAGACCTTTAAAAGGAGAAGGACATTGCCTTGGATATCCTTTACTAGGTCGTCCATACGAAACGACTAGATACGAAAAGACATGTTAAACTAGAGTAACTTTAACTCATAGTTAAGTATACCTCCTATGGTATAGTTGAACGTATTTTTAGTCTAATTATTAACTAGACCTTTTCGCGGGAGCGACACACCTATTGTTTAAGAGGTGTGTTTGTTCGCCCCATAGAACATATATAGATCTCACACTTCAGTCTCAATCATCGAGAGAGAAGAGTTTATGCTTATGTAAGAGATTGAAGAAGTGAACAGAGTTCTGTGAGTTATTCTCTCTTATATCTGTTCTCTGCACTGCTGAGTGTGAGTGATCTTGAGTCTACTAACAATCTCTAACGCATTTCATGAATTACTCTTTGATCAGACAAACGCTCTAGTGCATTACAGTCGTTTGTTATGTATCCGTAAAGCATGCTCTAAAGAACTGTCTTAAAACCATCTTATTCGTCTGTCGCGAATACTTTCTTTTCGGCACTCGAATAACGACTATCTTTGGTACAGTCTAGCACGATCATTGAATAAATCTGTATGTATACATATGAGATGACAGTCCCTGTCTGAAGAATTGAGTCTTTGATCTGTTTTCCTGATTGGCATTGACATAAGTTTCTAACATGTTCTAAAACTCTTCGTGTTCTTTAACCATTAAGTTGGGCTTTAATTGTTGAGGACTTCTGTTTAGAAACGAATAGTTCGTGAACGTGATTAATTTATTGTCTGCACAGTCACAAATACATCGAACAATTCTCGATTCTCTGTTGACACCTTAATCAGCCAGAGTGTAGTACTGCTATACTACTCTGATAACATCTCATCTGTAGAACGCGCTTCTTTCAATTCGATAGAGGCCAGATTGTTGTTCTGAATTTATTAACATTACCCATCCCAAACATAAGTAATACTGGTTACTTTTTAATGTCTGTCGACAACCAAAATAACACTCGAAACCACTTGTCATAAATTGTACCAAAAACATAACTTTCTAACGCTATCCTCTGTGGGAATGACATTATTTACTATAAAATCTATATAAACCCTGTTGGTATAGTACGACAATTCAATGTTTATTTTTCATGATTTTATCCAAATTAGCATACTAAATTGGAGATTTTTCAATTCTATGTGTTGTTGACTAGTTGTGAGATTAAGAGATATTTGTGTAGTTCCAAATATTTGTGATTTCATCTTGATTTCATTTTTTGACGGTTCAAGTGAGTGGTAAATGCATGAGAATAGGTTGAGGAAGTTTGATCATCATGGCAGACCAAAGAGGGGTTCTTGTTGGAGAGCAATGAAAGACTTACCTCAAGCAACTACTCAATATGGAAGGTAAGAACAGAATCCTTGCTAAATATGAATGATATGATGGATATTGTGTTAGTATTGAAGAGGATCTTGATATTATGCAACATCAAATCATTTATCAAAGAAAGGCCAAGAGATATTTACACATCATCAAGATGAATATCTCAAATGAGATTCTCAAGGAGGTAGGAGCTTGTACATCATCTTATGAGGCATGGAGGACTTTGCAAAAGATTTATGAGTCAAAGTCCACATGTAGGGTGCTCACTCTAAGAAGGCAAATTCTTCAAAGGTATCAAAAGGAAGGCAAAAGTGCTAACTCTTATGTGATGAGGTTGAATCTCTTAATGCTGATTTAGCATGTGTTGGTGATGCTAACATTGAGATTATTCAAGTGCTTCTTAATGGCTTAGGAGAGGGTTATGCTAATCTTGTTCAAAGTTTTGCTATTCAAAAAACTTTGTCATCCATTGAAGAATTGCAAGAGGTGTTGGTGGCCAAAGATGATAGAGTTGACAATCTCAAGTTAAGAAGGGAACCTACTTCTACCAATATGGAGATGAAGAGTCACTCTTCATTAAAGGCAATGGCAAAGCAGGCAAGTGGAACTGTAAGAAGAAGAGTACCATCATGGATCAAGGGCAAGGTGAGGCAACATCCTCTTATGTTGGTAAGAAGGATAAGTCTAAACTCAAGTGCTTTTATTGTGGCAAAAAGGGTCATTTTGCTAATGAGTGCAATAAAAAGAAAAGAGAGCAATTAGAAGATAGCAAGCAAAGCAACATTACTAATGATGAATTATTAGTGTTAGAACTTTGCTCTTTGGTCTCTGTCCATACAACAGGCTGTGCTCTTTGATCCTTGCCAAAGGCTTCATTTATCAACTTAAGATCAGCCTTAGGTGTTGTGGATAGATGTACTATAGTTGTATCATGTACACTTTGCTTTAGATTGCTCTTACATATCAAGATAGGATCAATTCTAGCTTGCATTTGATGATATAATTATTGATATTAATGCAACCAGTAAGTCTTGTGGATTGATTAGATCCATTTGTGGTCATAATTGTACTTTCTTTCACAATTAACAAACACAACTATAGTGCCCTTTGTGATATTTGATGTTATTTTCATCATTATTAAAATAGAATATACATATTGTTGGATTCTTGTGATGTGGCATTACCAACAAAGGATCTTCACCCCTCTCATATTAAGATTCATTTTAAGAACTACAAAGGTATTCAATTCTCTCTTATATATATATATCCATATCCAAGGAGAGATTGGAGAAGATGATGGAGAAGTACCATTGAGATTAAAATATTGGTCTAATCTAATGTTTTTTTGCTCCCTTTGGCTTGAGCCTTGCCTTGCTACTACATAAGGCTTACATGGCCAAGGTATGAGTTCCATTGCTTTGATTGGAATGGTAGATCCAATTGTCACAGACTGACCTTGTGAGGAAGCAGTTGCGAGGGATGCATCGGTGGATTGAAGGATGGGTAGCTCAGTGCGGGTTGCAGCAGGGGGTGGAAGTGCAACTGGGGTTGGTTGCCTAGTACGATGACTTATCGCGGAAGGCGAGTCAGGAACGACAATCTCGTTGTGTACACGACGTCGACTATGTGAACTCCATGCCTGATGCGATGATTCAACCGGTGCCTCTTCATAAATAGAGAGCACAGAGTCCATACTGAAGCCATGGATTTTATTGTCAAGATGTGAGGCGGCAAGGAGAGACAATAACTGGCTAGCAGCAAACTGCTACTTAGTATTGCTCTTAATAGCTCGTTTGAGCTCTCCAAAGACAGTTTTGAACCAGTTTATGGTTCCAAAGGGGCCTTGGCTATTTTGGCATGAGATTCAACTATCTATGCAGTATTTGGGAAGAGATGCAGTCTTTCCTGAGGTTTCCAACCATCAAGAAGTTATTAAGCAGGTGAGCAACTGCATGGATGAAAGGATCCCTAGATAGCCATCATTTGTCCAATACCAATCATTGGTAGTATCAATATAAGGCTTAATAGCATGTTTTGTTTGTTTGTGGTTCGGTGAGGCTTGGGTGCCGGATGAAATCCCTATGGCAGCAAGGGCGGATTCAGTTACGTACACCTTGTGTGTGGCTCCTTGAAAAAGAATATAAAATTTGTATGTTTTACAAATGTTAGACTCTTACTAGCTAATTGAAACACGATTTCAAAAATATTGAAATCCTTTAGATTGTGTATTTTTGAAAAAAATTTAACTAAATATATTTTTAAAATTTAAAATTACATAGTCATCACTCATCGCAACAATTGAAAAAAATTAACTTTTGTAATTTTCCATGATTCAAATACACAAATTTTATAATACTCGTCTCAAATGTGAAACATTTTCCAAATAATCAATAAAGTAAAAAAGTTAAGATTCAAAATTAAAGTGAATTACAAAAACTCATAAAAGCTTTAAAAAAATGGGTCACTATCATTTATTTGTCTCAAAAAATTTCATTTTCAAAGAATCGAGAGGAATAGAGAAGTGCAATTGACGAAAAGAAAAAAAGTATAGGTTGAGAGAGAGAGAGAGAGAGAGAGAGAGAGAGAGAGAGAGAGAGAGAGAGAGAGAGAGAGAGAGAGAGAGAGAGAGAGAGAGAGAGAGAGAGAGAGAGAGAGAGAGAGAGAGAGAGAGAGAGAGAGCAAAAAAATATGAGGGAAAGTGAATAGGATTTTGTGATTTCCCTCTTTATAGAACCAGAGGACACTTAGGTGTACTAAGTGCAAATTGCTGCTCACTGTTGGATTGATTGTTCAAAATGTGCACAAATCCTGGCCATTGAAAAGACTAACAACTTTTCCACCATTTTTTTAAAAAAAAACTTTTTCTAATAAGTGGGGTCTTTTATCATAGTAAGACATCCCCCCCCCCCCCCCCAACTAGCAAATAAGGTTAGTACGTGACAATTGCATTCCACAGAGGCTTGCAAAGCGAATAGAGTGATATGTGTACACAACAGAGCCCATGAGAGAGAGAGAGAGAGAGAGAGAGAGAGAGAGAGAGAGAGAGAGAGAGAGAGAGAGAGAGAGAGAGAGAGAGAGAGAGAGAGAGAGAGAGAGAGAGAGAGAGAGAGAGAGAGAGAGAGAGAGAGAGAGAGAGAGAGAGAGAGAGAGAGAGAGAGCCCACCAACCATACCCACAGCTAGCAAAGTCTCTCAGGGGGTAGTTAGCACCCCTGAGATGGAGTGCTAACTGCCCACCAAAAGAAATTTAGCATTTTTTGGTAAAGTAAACTTGAGCCCAGGGAACAAATTGTGTAGGAATAGGTTGTTTAAAATCTCCTACAATCTTCCTCTCATGAAGCCATTATTTTGAAAAGCAAGAACAATGTTTTTGACCTCATCCATAAAGGTATCATGTTCGCTACAACAGTACATGACAACAATAAATTGAGCGACAATAACTTTATATGAGTTCATAATCGGCCTATTGGCAGTTAAGTGTATATATTGGAAAAACAAAAAAACGAAAGTTCTCTTCTCTTGTCAAATTTTTTCATATGAAACTTTTCTGATAAGAAATCAAAGGTAGTGGTAATATTCAAAAAATTAACCATGTAATCCGAAGCGTCTTCATTTTCTATGGTGAGGTATTTCAAGGGATAGATCCATAAGGCATTATCATCGACACGAGATTGCTCCTTGTCTAGAAATACAAGAGCATCTGTGCTGTTTATGAAACAAATATCATCAATATAACGGAAAGTATGTTTGAAGGCACGTAGGTATTCCACCTTTCCAAGTCTGGCAAGTCTTTTCATAAAATGTAATTCAAAGAATGACAGATACCAATTACACCATGTAGGGGAACAGACAAAACCCATAGGAATACCACAGACTTGTTTCCAAGTCCTATTTCCTAATCTTACTATGCAATTGTCAATCAATATATCATTATATTGGCAAAGAGATTCTATGTCAATCATAGTCCAATTATCAGTTTGATTGGTAACTCATTTCCAGTCAAATTGCTTAAGGCTCGATTTCCACTGATAGGCAAGTTTTTTTGTTTTTACAAGACTTGAATGCATACCCTATCATTTTTCGTATTATTATTTTTAGCCCATCAGGACCATCAAGAGGAATATTTTCATAGCATTTTGCAATGTCAGTAGACCACATCAAAGTGATTCTGTTAGGCACATTAAGATAAAATTCAATGGATGAGTCGCACTGCCAGAATAGGTTGGTATCCACATTTAGGATACTCCGGTATGAAGTTGCCTTAAGGCCTGCTCTCTCCATAAGGAGAGGAGTTAGTATACCAAGAGATCCAGAAATAAACGTGGCCACCTTAGAAAAATAGCAGTCATGTGCATTTGTAATCCATCTGAACGCATTTTTGTGTGCTTTGAAAGTACAGAGTAAGAAAGGTAATTCTTCTTTCTCTATTAGGAAATCAGGTATTGTAGTAGCAAAGGTATCTCGAATCTTAACCATAGCCATGTCTAGTGTATTATCATTTTCATTTGGAAGGCAAAATCTGGACTAGACAGTCTAACCAAGCCAAACTTCTTACAAAGTAGATGCACATAAAACACGGGTTATGTTGCGCCTTATCCACACCATTCACATATAGATTGGTAGTAATCCAATTATGTTCATCAATGGCATTTGTAAGTTTGTTATTTGTAATCCTTTTTCCATGTAGCCACTTGGTATTTTTCAAAAAGTTTGTTACAACATCTTTGCAAATCGAGACATGTTTCATAACAGTCTCACGATCAATTTTTTGATAAGTAGGTAAAAAACTTGCCAATTCAAACCATCCACGATAAAGTTCTAAAGATACCTCACTTATATTAGACTGGCGCAATGAGATGTGATTAAGACCTTTGTTCAAGTCATTCTTTAAGATTTTGCTTCTAATAATTCCAGTATCCAGAGAGACAACATGCCCAAAAATTTCAGAAATGAATTCTTTAAAACATTTATTGTAAGCGCAAGTACAAGATGGAATGTTGTCAACATCAAAATCACAAAAAACTTGAAAGGGTTTATACCATTCATGCTTCAAATGTGGAAAGTAAGACCAACCAAACACGATAAGCTCAAAAGTCTCATCAATATGACCAAAAATCTGAAGTAAGGTTTCAGCATATAATTGTTTAACATCAATCCTCTCAAAGCATCTGTTATAATAACGTAAATGCAAAAAAAACCTCCCTCTATCTCTTCTAACCACTACTTGTCGTCTACCAGTATTGCTGATCTCCAATATCCTTGTTTCTTCTAAGTCTTCCTGCACATGGATCAATCACGGTAAAAGTTCAGCTTTCTGATAGGAAGATCTCCCTTACCACCACTGCTTTGCCCTTCTTTGCCTTTGTTTGGAAAGTACTTCCTCTTCATGTTATTGCCACTGCCTGATATGACTGAGCTTGGATTGTTTAGATTGAAGGAACCCGTTTTGTTGCTAGAATTCTGGAACTATTTGTCTTGCAAGGTAGAGAAGCTAGGTTTTTTCAAAAGACGTTCAATTTCTCTAATGTTTTCAGCATCGCCAAGATGTGCAAGGAGTTTAGCAGTAGGGTTTATGGAAAGTTCAATGGCAGCATCAATCATGTATTGTCAGATATATAGAAAGACAAGGTGGGACTTGACAACCTCTCTAGCAGGTTTATGCAACCAAAGGAAGAAGGCATTAAGCTGATTTTGCAGAGACGCACCAAGAAAGAAAATGGAAAGATGATTAATTATATACCAGATAGAGTGATCAAACCATATGATAGAAGAATTGTTTTTGCACTTATCACCGCATCTGCACTTAAAGAAGAGTCTTTTCCAGTTTCAGATTCTAGCTTGATGAAGGTTCATTCTGTTAAAGCTAGTGTCAAAATGGCCTCTAGTTCTAGCCCAGGTCTGCTTAGAAGGAAATCTTGAAGTTTCAAATCTGCTCATATTGATAACAGTATCAAAGGCATTAGGAGTATCAAAAGAAGAATTCTTATGCAAAGCAACAAGCTTACATGCTTGGACTTCTACATTAGTGAGATGAGCAAGAGCGATCTAGAGCTCAATAGAGATAGGTGCTAGGAAGCTGACAGACGGAAGGCTCCAAAGTTTATAAGCAATTTTTGCAGATTTAAAGTCAATGACACGACTAGGTACCAATGGTGCTTGGTAGTTATTGGCTTGACAAAATTCAAAGGCAGATTGATTTTCCACATCACAGATTTCTTCAACAACCTTCTTCATGCAACATATAATAGTCTGAAAAAAAGGACTAAGAGGAGGAAGGGGCTCCCGACCGCATCATGAAACCATCTTGTGGACTACATCATACAACAGACCTTGTTAGCCATAAAATAAAAGTAAAGGTAAAGGTTTGGTGCTACCCCGACCAAAAGGTTGTCGGGGTGGCATCAGAGATGGTAGAGAGAGAATAACAAGATTTCACATAGTCCCTCTTCACAAGTCAAGACCAAACCCTTTGAACCCTTCAATTTATAGCATAACAGGTAAAAATACAGCTGTATAAAGTTTAACTAAACAGGAGTACCATGAAGCGAAGCAAGTTTTAAGACACATGGCTGTTACCTGTCACTATCCCACACAACAAAACCGCACAAGTTAGTCGCGTGAGAAAATTATGGAGCAATAACAGGGGTCAACATCTTGAATACAACCAATTCGGCCACCTGTGATGCATGTTTGAAAGGCAAGATGTCATGCACACCATTCTTCAAAGACTCCTACAGAACAACAAAGATTTTGGAGCTAGTGCACTCTGACATCTGTGGTCCATTCAACGTGATCTCAGTAGGAGGTTCAAAATATTATATAACCTTCATTGATGACTATACCAAGTTTTCCAGAGTGTATTTTATTCAGAATAAATCTGAAGCACTCGATAAATTCACAGAATATGTGAATTGGACTGAGAGATGCACAGACAGCAAGGTGAACCAAATCAGAACAGATCAAGGTGGCGAATATATCTCGAATCGCTTCATTGACTTCTGCAATGATCATGGCATCATTCACAGAAGAACTGCAGCCTACACACCGCAGCACAATGGTGTTGCTGAACAAAAGAACAGGACCTTAATGGAAGCAGCCAGATGCATGATGGCCTATTCGAAGGCTCCAAGGGCATTGTGGGTTGAAGCAGTAGCTACAGCCGCATACATCCAGAACAGGATAGGTAAATCTGGTGCTCCTCACACGACACCACATGAGCTATGGTGGGGTAGAAAGCCCAACCTGTCTCACGTCAAAATATTTTGTTGTGCAGCAGATGCACATATTCTTGATAAGCTTCGCAAGAAGCTTGATGAGAAAGTCGAGCAAGGGCTTCTGGTAGGTTATGACAATAATTTGTCATACTACAGAATCTACGTGCCAGACACGAACACTATGAAAATAGTGAGGGATGTCAAATTCGACGAGAGCATGACAATGGCCAACGAAGACCCTATTAGCTATGAAGTTCTGAAAAGACAGTACTATGACCTGTCGCCAACGTCAGAGGGAGCATAGGACGAACACAAAAATGAAGATTTTTGAGTCGTCTCCCATTCGAGCGACGAATCAGACGAAGAAAGATTCGAGAGGCAGCATGCCTCCGCAGTTCCTGTAAACCAAGATGGTTCCGGACCGAGCAGAGCAGACAAGGGCAAAGGCATAGCTGTTCTGGGAGGATCTCTTAGAAGGTCGACAAGACCACAAAGAGCGCTAGCAAGATTTGTGCCAGGCAGCTCAGCCTTCACATCAGAAGAATTCTGCGGGTTCAGTGGCGAACCACAGACATTCGAGGAGGCGATTGAAGGTCCTAAAAAGAACAAATGGATCCAAGCCATGAAGAAAGAGATGGGAGTCCATGAGGAAGAACCAGGTTTGGGCGTTGGAGCCATTACCTCATAAGCAGAAGATTGTCAAATGCAAATGGATTTTCAAACTCAAATATGGACCAGACGGGAGTGTGACAAAATACAAGGCAAGACTGGTAGCGAAGGGTTTCTCTCAGAGATACGGCATTGACTATTCTGAAACCTTCTCTCTTGTCGTCAAACATTCGTCCCTACGACTGTTGTTCGCATATGCAGTAGCTTATGACCTCAGGATCCACATTGTGGACAAGAAGACAGCCTTCTTGCATGGCAAATTAGACGAAGAAGTCTACATGGATCAACCCCCAGGATTTGTCTTGAATTCACTTCTTGACTATGTATGCAGAATGCATAGAAGCATCTACGGTCTGAATGCATAGAAGCAATCAGCCCAACAATGGTACAAGAAGAAGGATCAGGCCCTGAAATCATTGGGATTCAAGCCTCTGTTGGCTGACTCCAATGTGTATGTCAGAGTTACAGATGGGTAGATCATCATAGTGGTTGTATATGTAGACGACACTCTGATACTTTGTAGGAGTGAGCGGCTAATTGCTGAAGTAAAGACAGACATCTCGAATTTCGAGATAGTGGATCTGGGAGAAGCCAGGTGTTACCTAGGCTTACAAATTGAAAGGGACTATGAGGGAGGCAAGTTATACCTTCACCAGTTCACATACACCCAGAAGATCCTAGAAGACTTTGGGATGTTGAACTGCAAAGGAGCGAACACTCCAATGCTCGCAGGAATGGTGCTAACAAATGACGACTGTCCAAAGACTGAGGAAGAAAGAGAACAGATGCAGCTCACTCCCTACAGAAGGCTGATAGGTTCACTGATGTACCTTGCAGACAACACACATCCTGATATTGCTTATGCAGTATTCAGGATGAGCCAATTCTGCACGAATCCAGGCTCGACACATTAGAAGATTGCGAAACAAATTTTGCAATATCTTCAATCAACGAGGGATTATGGCTTGTGTTATTGTCATGGTGCAGGTCTCAAAATACTTTCCTACAGCGACGCTAGCTGGGCATCTCTCAGGGACGACTGTAAAAGCGTTTCACCATTGCATCAGGAGCAACAGTTCTCTGGGTTAGCAAGAGGCAGACCATTGTAGCCCAGTCGTCCTACGAAGCAGAGTACGTAGCAGTAGCAAAGATGGCCAACGAAATAATTTGGCTAAGGCAGTTCTGGACGAATTGGGCAAAACAAGGAATGAGCCACTGGTCTTGCAGATGGACAACACCTCTGCAATACACCTCACAAAAAATCTCATGTTCCATTCCAGGACAAAGCATATTGCAATCAAGTATCACTTGATCAGGGATCTGATTGAGAAGAAGATGATGCAGACCACCTTCATCGGAACGAAAAATATGGTTGCTGATATTTTCACAAAGGCTCTAGACAAAGGACTCCTTTACAGGAAAAGGAGCAGTCTCGGGATCATAAGGCTACCATGCTTTGAGAGGGAGCTGAAGAAACAAAGTGTTTCCGAACACAAAGCCTTGCTAGCTTACAGCCCCTCAACATGAAACACGACGAGTTTCACGAACACAAAAGTCAATGAAGACGATGACGAGCATCTTCGCGAACTCAAACATCTAAAGACACGAAACACGAAGAGTTTTGTGAACAGAAAGTCAACGAGGATGAAGACAAACGGTTCGCGAACACAAACGATCCACGAATGAGATTCCCTTGCGGTCCTATATGAGAGAAAGGCAAACGAGGTAAACGAAACCAACGGTGGAAATGAAATCTGTTCTGTCCTCATGCTCCAAGGAGTACCACCAGAGATCACGCAAGTACCAAAAGTACAGAGATTTGACCTGATGGCATGACGTCAGCAGATACTCCCTAGGTCGTGGCTAAACTGCCACTCTTGTAATTCTCTAGTTAGTTGTAGATGGTTAATCACTCTAATTTTAGATTTGCATAGAGAGAATGTACTTACTGAATAATATTTGACATATATCAATAGGATACACAGTGTGTAATCAAGCAAGAAAGAAGAAAAAGTAGTAGTCCGATGCTAGTAAGCAATCAAGACGAACATAGACAAAACCTCTGTCTGCATGCGAGAAGACAATTTTGTATAAGATCAGAAGATCCAATTGTCCGCTAGTAAAGCGAGACTACTACTCGTGAGAGAGCCCTGCTTCTCTCATGCCAACGCACTGCGTGGATTCGCATGCAGTGCCCTGAAGAAATCAGAGAAAATCAATATAGATTATTTTTCTGGTTGTGTCTGATCTTGGATGTCGAATGCTTATGCTGTTTATTTTTAATATAGCTGAATTTTCTTGTTCCCTTGTTGAATTCCGCACCTTGGTTGAAATGAAGTCGAATGCTATATTAATTGTATGAACGTAGATCAGTAGTACCTGACTACCCTCTAGAGGATTGTAGGAGTGTTTCAGTTGGTAGTGCACAGCAAACGCATCTGAACTCCATCCGAATCTCAAAAGAGAGTCGCGAATGTTTTCGTGAATTTTTCTTCTCATGATTCTCATCATTTGTATCGGAGCACCACTCGACTTCCAACAGTGGTATCAAAGTGCTGACTCGATTTTTCTTCAGACAAGCCATCAAGAGACATCAGACGACATGTAAGTAATGCCTCCTCAAGATCATGCTTACAAGACAAAACAATAGAGAACACATTGTTGGAGAAAGCACCCAACCAAGTAGAAGAAACCAATCAATCTCTAGAAGCTTCACCTCCAAGACAAGGAATATGAAGCATGAGAGTAGAGAGATATCCTGGCAATGAATCAACCAAATGATGGTGTAGTAGGGCTAGTTTGGCCTCCTTATATAGATCCTAGAACCCCTTGTGCATGTGGAAAGACAAGGTCCTAGCTTTCCTATACATAGATTCACTATGCATGGAGTTCCTGTACATGAATTCTCTATACATAGACTGTTATTGATACTCTACACATGCATATACGGTCCCAAACCTTGAACACACTCCAATTAGTGTGTCTGGGCCTCACAAGGTTATTAATTACTTGGGGGTCACATCCAATGTGATGTGGCATAAGTAATAAGCTTGATTCACTGGAGTACGGGGTATCCAAGTCTAGAAATATACCGGATCTTATGTTCAGGACGTGGACATGACATTCTTCTCCTCTTAATCTGGTTTTGTCCTCAAAACAAAAAAGAATTATAGGAATAGTTCCTTTAACTTTCAATATTAGCCTAGAAAATCATTATCCTTAGTCTAACTTTCATATCAAACAAGTACTCAGAGATAAACCTATTTTTTAATCATTAATCTCTGCACTGGAGTACAAACTCAAGTTTGGAAATTTCAGTAAGCGATGAATTTTCTCAATTGGGTTTCACTCATCATAAGTTAGTAACATCACCTTCATGTGAAACACTTACAAGAAACACTGAGTGAAGTATGACCTAACTTAGGAGATTAAAGTTAAAGAAATAACTAACAATTACAGTTTGAAATTATCCACAAACTCTGACAGACAATTCATAAAACTTCCAAGTACAAATGTCCTTAAAATTCACAATTCTAAAATATAATAATTCATTCAACTAGAATCTAGGAGAATCATTAAGATAAAAAAATGATTAAACTCAACATCTGAATATCTTAGATACTCCTCTTGAGTTAAATGCCACTATTTCTAGCATCAAATACAAGAAAACAGCATCCATTCATCTTATTAGATATGGATTAATTAAACTCTCCACAAGTAAAATAACTTGCCTTGTAAGAATGTCTGCGAGATCCATAGGCCTTTAATAAAATACTGGAGTAAAGAGATTCAAAACATTGATCTGAATTCTTAACTCAAATAATAGATCAATAATTAATCATCACACTTAAGAATCACAATTTCTTATAATCCGCTGACAACAATTAAGTATCTATTTATGATCCGTCAATCATAAATATACAGATTCGTATGATTCGTCAATCATTACTCACTGGAATCCAAAATCATACCTACTCATTATAGGATACTGGAGTATATGTACAACATAACTTAGGAGAAGTAAAAATCATTCCAAAATCTTTTCCTATAGGAAAATACTGGATTTTAAGAATGTTCTCCAACCTGGATTCTTTAATAGAAGTGTTAGATATTCAAGTTCTATAAGCCACATGTAATTAAAGATAGAAAGCATACCAAAATAATAATGACAATCATCTTCAGCCACAAAAACTTTAGATTACCGTCTAGAATCAAATCTAGATACCCAAATTCTTGCTGAATATCAATTTACTTATTATTCTCAGATTCATTATGATTCGTTATCCAATTGAGCGCTTTGGGATACAATCACTAATGAGCTGAGTCTAATCCTTAACTAAGGAATAATCTATACCAAGAATACTATATATCCAATGCACATAATTTTAACTGATGAATCTCAATAATTCACTAATCATGCGTCTTACAAACAATATAATTCAAAACAGTCAATTTCTGGTGAATCCTTATCACTGATTGTTTTACCAATTAATTTCATCCAGGAGTAATCAACTACTCAAGTTAATTGCCAATGACTCAGATATCTCAATGTATAGGTGAAGAATTCAATTATACTAGTATAACACCATATTTAGATCCTCATCTAAATAATTTATGAGTTAACCCCCTTCCACCTTAAGATTCGTTAACTCTGCAAGTATTCGTCTCAACAATACTTGATCATATGTTTATGGTCACCGCCTAGGTTAAGTGTGCCAAATAACCTTAGTAACCAGGAATACACAGTAGATTCATACAAGATTAATCGTGCACATATGTGAATAATCTCACTATGACACAGTACACAAACACATTCTTATCTGGCAGATTCCTCTAGAATCCACATATGTTACTCACATATCTCATTGAGAGTCTTGTAACTCATCTACTAAAGAATTTCTATTTCTCATGAGTAAATAACATACCCGGAAAATCTCTGAGACGAATAACATTCACTCTCAACATATTTCCAAGCCAGTTTACTACTATTAACATGATTTCTTCCACTCAATCAACCCCTCATTGATCCTAGTACTCCAACTAAGATTAGGTTGATTTAATACAGACATTCTAGGCTCAAATTCCAAACAAGTTTACTTCTATTCCAATTAAATGGAATTTGTAACTTTTGACCTTTGGACATTGTCCATTGATGATTTTGGAGTTAGTTGGCAACTGTCAACCTTAGTATTTTCCTTTCCATTGTCTTGTGGTCTTAAAGACTGCGTGACCATGTTTGCTTGCAAGCCTTGTGCTGATTTTCCACCAAGAGTTCCACTTATCACAAGTACTTGTTGTAATGTAGCATCCACTATTTATTGTAGAAGGCTAGGTAGGATTATTGTAATTTCTCATGTTGCAATTTGCTTGATGAATTCTACGAACTCTGTCTTTTGTGATGTAGTCGTCGTTTGAGTTTGAGGTGACTCTGTGCACTTTTTGGATTTGGGAGGATTGTCGTGTAATTCAGTTGTCTCAAAACCAGGTGGCACTAAACTTTTTTTGTTGTAGTGCATATTGATTGGATTTACTTGATAATGATGGGGCATGCTGGTTCTTGTAAGATAATGCCATTTTAGCTTTTTGTAATTACCTCAATGAACAATCTAGACATGGATGGTTGACACCGCATTGTGAGCACCAAGGTAAAAAGACTGTTGGGTCACCTTGATGTGGGCATTCTGATCGGTGATGTCTTCCACAACATCTGAAACATCGTACCATGCGCAGAATACCATCCCCTCGGAGGTGATAAGCATACACAGGTAACAAATGTCCCTTCTCGCTCTCCACATAGTAGAGTGATAAGCTATTATGGTTTTCAGCTGAATTCAGGGACACGTCTGAATGATTCTCTTGTTGACTCTTCATCAAGTTTGACCTTTCTTGATTCTGACCTCCAACCTTATGGTCTGCATTATGCCCTTGATTTTTCACCCAAGGACTTTGTACTGGACATTTAGTGTGATTGTTCCACAAAGCAAAAAGCACCAACACAATGCCAAATCCGGGTATAACTTGTGCTTAAAAGGCCAAATCTAGGGAATTTACCCCCAATAAGTTCATTTGCACAGCAAGTGAAATTGACAATTTTCACCTTGTAAAAGTTAATTGTTTGACAACTAGGTGAATTCATACGTGTGAGGGCCTAAGCTTTCATATAAGACAAGTACAAGATTCCCTACTTTGTAGGATCTCAAATCTATAAAGAGGAGCCATTTTTTTGTATTGATATCTTCCTATCTGTCCTAATAAAATTTGAATCTCTCTCTCTCTCTCTCTCTCTCTCTCTCTCTCTCTCTCTCTCTCTCTCTCTACAGTTTACTACACTTTGATTACTAGCAATGCTGGGTTTATGGTCTCATTATGTTTCATACCTATGACAGGTACCTTGGTTTTGGTTTTCTTTTTTAAAACCCCCTACTTTCACTTAAGGCAAATTTGATGGCCAAGATCATTCAGATATCATCCTACGGCCAAGAATGGTTGCCCTCTCTATAAGCTACCTAATGGATGTCACCACTTAGCCTTATCACTTACTGGAGCATGGAGCATAAGCCATCACCCATATAAGGATGGCATACTCCCTCACTTCCACCACTCTTCTTCTCCTCTCTCTGCCTCTCTTCTTTGGCAAAACGTGCTTGGGAAGACATCGCCCATCTACAAGCGAGTTGGCAACGATCCAACATACAACCGGTAAGAGGTCTTATACTTGTTCTTTCATGTATAAGAAAAGCTTTTGGCATTAGCATACTTTCATCGATTTTTTACACATAGTGGCTCATAACCTTCAGCGCTGGAGCACGACCCATCTACCATCATCTTTGCAATCTACTTTGATGGTTTGGTTGCTAATTTGCATATTGCAATGATCTTATGGAAATCTGCCCATCGCTGGATGGATTAGCTATGAATCTATAGGTAGCAGCGATGCATTACCTAGCTATTCATCGCTAGGTCTGATTGGCATGCATTCCGTACTTTAATTGATGATTGGTTGGAATCTGTCCATCGCTGGACCAGTGATGACAACACACTAACTAATGTGAAAAACCACTTTGTTTTTGTATAAACAACTCTTTATGAGTTATTAAGCATGCATAGCTATGAGTATGTGATTAATCAATGATGAAAAGCTATCTCAAAACGCACTTTATTCCTTGGTGGCTTGGCTACTTTCTGGTTGTATAAGCAGTATATAATCTTTGGGAGTCCATCGCTGCTAGACAACAATGAACAACCTATTTTTTTGCTAACATTCATCTTCTTTTCAAGGAGAATTCACATATTGAATGAAGGTTTATAAAACAAGGTGTCATCTATGTCTTTTACAACTTTAGTTGCTGCTCACTTTGGATACTAGAGTTTTTTACTTGAATCCTTTCATTCACCTCCCATGAGAAGATCAAACTCTTGAGTAACAGACCTAGAGCCAAGGATGCCTAGATAAGCATAAACAAACCAAACCAAGAAAAACACCAAAAAGAAAAGAATCATTAAAGATGAACAATGCACAAATCTAGACTATTCCACGATCAGATCCTAAGCTAAGATTGACAAGCTTAGCTGGCCTACCATAAAACCCCTTCCTTGCCCTCTAGATCCATCCAATTAGGGAGGCAAGGGTCCAATAATGATTCAAAATATACATGTTACCTTTTTTGTTTGCAGAGAGGATTTCATTATATTCTTTATCCAAAAGAGTACATTGCTTTGAATTGAACAAAGCTCTACAACCCTGATCTGTGAGCTTGCTGATAGACAATAAATTCTTTGTCAATTCGGGTACATAAAGTACATCGTTAAGCAATGTCGAGTTACCATTTGGAAGATGAAGGCATATAGATATCTGCTAGTGTGAGTTATTTGAATAGGAATTTACATGGAGTCATGTACTGAGAAGCACTAGAATCAAGATATCATAGCACGCCATCTCTACTTTGTTGATCTTGTACCATCAGTAGTGTTGTGTCTTTATGAGAGGTTCTGGCAGAATCAGATGTCGCATCCTGCTACTACACCTTTGTTTCATTGTATTTGAGAACTTGACAACATTTGATGTCGTGGTTGGTTCTCTTGTAGTACTTGCAAAAGAGCTTTGTTTTCAGCTTTTGATGATGTCGATTGTGTTGTTGTTGTTGCTGGTCTGAATTAGTCTGTTTAGCTTTAGTCTTCTTGTCCTTTGAAGTTTTTTTCTTCTTGGATTGTTGCTTACTTGAATAGAGAGTGACTGTCTTCATATTCGACGTCGATAAGATTTTTCTTCTTACTTCTTCCTTGCTTCACAGTTTAGATCTGACTTAACCAAAACAAGAATGCCCCAAGGCAAACGATTGCTGCAGGCAATGCTTACAATGGCTATGTTGACCCTCAACAGTCTTCATAAACTTGCTAAAGCAAGTCCAAACCCAACATAGTTCAATTATTACTGGGTTCAGTTCTAATTATAAATCCATGCATAGCATAGAATCCATTATTTTGCAGAATCACCATGTATTTTCTAGGATCAGTCAGAATAGACAATAAGAACAAGGGGTGTGATTCATTCAACAAGGAATTGAAATACAGTATAACGTTTTTGAGAAACAAAAAGTGTCTGTCACACACTTCTTCAGATTCCTGTGAAAATACAGTCTACATATACAAAGTTGGCGAATCACTGCATTGATTCAAGACGAATTAAGACAGTAGACAATATTTTATTTTGCCATAATAGCTCAGATAGGAAAGAAAACAACAAGCGCTCTACTCCTGCTTTCCACCATGCAGAACAACGAATGAATTAATGAGAATGAATGAATGATAGATGAGCGTAGGCTTTGCTATATGTGTTTGAGAAAGCATGCAAACTGTCGGAAGATTTGAAACGTTGTATCTTATAAGTTTCCAATAGTTTGCTGCCACGCAGAGAGAGTCCGGTACGAAACGCTACCTCTCCCATCTGGAAATAAGCATGCTGTTCTAGAGACTAGCAACGTACCATCCACGTATAAGGTGATGATAATGAAGGATTGCTGCACTGACTTGGAATAGACGTTAATCTGTATCAGTACAGCCCTACAATTTTTTTTCTGTGATAATCAGAGTGCTATTGCCTTGTCGGCCAACCCTAGATTTCACTCTAGGAGTAAGCACATTGAAATTAGCTATCACTACATCAGGGGCAAGGTTTTCAACAAGGAGGTGAGCTTAACATACTACATAACGCAAGACATGGTTGCAGATATATTCACGAAGGCACTAATTGTAATGCACACAACAAATTTTGTGCATTGCTTAGTCTGAAGATCAAGGCATTCACGGATCCAGATTAAGGGGGGGTGTTGGATTTATCTCCTCTACTCTCCTAAATCCTATTTTAATCTGCCTCCATTCATGCTGCATTTTTACTCATGTTGTCGCATTGTCTACATATTTACATGTAAAATAAGACAGATGAATAAAACGCGACTGTCTGCATAAATACAAGTAAATTCTCACAGGCAAAAAAAAGGCGAAAAACGCAACACTGTGTTTTTACACGTGTTTTGTGACAGGCGAAAAAGACGACACTACCTTACAAAATGCCGAATGTGTTCTAGGAAAAGCGAAGGCACCCTGTAAATCAAATCCTAAGGCATTTCGTCAGAGTGACGCATTTTTCACATCTTCACCAACGTTCATTTCAGCAAAGGCTGACGTCGCGTCCTTTTTCACGCTCATCCCATGCAACTGTGCTAACAGATTTGACAACGACAGCAGCCACCCATAATCTCCTACAGACAGCACATCCACTTTGTACTTTCTTCATCTGCACACCTGTAAAATTGTATATATATATATTGAATACCATTTGCGTATTCAAAGAACAAGTGTGTGTGTAAAATAATAGCATCAGAAGCTTATCAAGGATCGACGAAGTAGATGCCTTATGCACTGATTATTTTATACTGTCAATAATAGGTTCATTCTTTTTTACATATTGAATTAGCTTTGTGGAGCATGTGGTTTCGTCTGCTATTGTCTTGTGCTCCACAACATTATTGACATGTAGATTTTGCTATACTTAATCTGATAACAGCTCTGTTGTTCTGCGTTCAGATTTGTGTCGATATTGCTATGTTTTTTCTTCATTCTGTCAGACTCTCTTGTTACTCAATTTGGTAATCTATTCTTAGCGAGTTATTATCAGTCTAGATGTTGACGACTAACATTTAGTCTTGCCTTTCGCGAATCATTCACGACTGATTATCAGTCGAGCTTAGTCTAGCTCTTTGCAAATCATTCGCGACAAATAATTTATCTAGTTGTTCGCGACTCAAACATGATCCTCGATAACATTCATAACCAATGCCATGTATGTTATATCTTGATCTTAGGACTGGGCCTCAAATAGGCCTTGTTGACATATTGTAACCGTACCATGATAAATAACAGTATAAAAAAGTGACAACTCCGCCAAGTACTAGATCAATGAGCAAAACCATTGACTTTCTAGCATAATTGTTAATAAAATTGCCGATTTTAGAAAATAGTGTACCACATAATCTGATGCTAAATTATGAATAGTAGATAATGTCAGATGACAACGAAAGTATATCTACCATTTACTTGATTAAGCAATACAAAGCATTCAAAGATTGCACACACATAGAGCAATAGGAATTGCTACTTGTCTATATTAACAAAATCAAGTATACAACTTATGATTCCCTTTGAAAGTGTTGTCTGTTTCCTAGATCAACGCGATAGATTTTGTCTTGGCTGGAATGATGAAGTCTCTGAAGTTGATGGTGTGTTTGATACAGGCTGCTGCATGTTGCTCTTTTTGTTAGGATAATCTTACTGTGTAGATCTCTTGGATCTAGACTTCTAATTTTTTAAATATAGAGCTAGAGGATCCGATCCTGAGCCTGAAGAGAATGCAAGTCTCATGATCTCCTCTTGTACAAGCATAGAAATTACTCTTGATAGAGTGAGATGCTCCTGGGTCGAAATTGCCATGACCCAATTTTCCTCAGCTTCAAGTACACTCGATAATAGAGTCATCATAGCATCTGAATCTTCGATGACTGAGCCAGTTGCAGTAAGTTTGCTCCATAAGATTTTTAAAAGTGTTGAGATGACTCGAAACACTATCTGCATCAGACATTCTGAGGGTGAAGAATTTATTCCTCAGATGAAGTTTGGAGTGATCAAGGCAAATGCCTTGTCATCTCTTTGTCTCCATTTGGTGATGCTGGCTACATCTGCCTCTGGTTTGACCTCAGTGCCATCAACGATGTCCCATAGTTCTTTTTCAAGTAGAACTACTCTCATCTTGAACTTCTAGAGATGGTAGTTCTCTTCGTCGAACTTGTCAATCAGAGATGAATTGGATGATGGATCCATTCTGGTGTAGAAATCGTTGGTAGAGACAACGATGTTTGAATACTGCTAACTGTGCTCTTGTTGAAATGATGTCTTGATATAAACAAGACTGATAACCTGCAATAGAAATGTAAATTACTGAGCCACCCACTCTGATACCATGTTGGAAAATCGTGGGATGACTGATATCAGATTTGGTAGAGAATTGATAAAAATAGAACTTTGATATCAGATCGTGATGACTGTCAATGAAAGCTTGTGGGACATAAATGTATTTTTGATTGATTGGAAAGTACAATGGCTTGAAGTAATAACTTCAGCTTGTTGATCGTTGATAGATGATTGATCAATTATCAGTCATATCTTCTGTCCAGTTTAATCAAATATATATGCTAGCTGCTAATAGGTGTAGCCCTTATCAAAATGATATTTTTGGTATTTTGAACTACTTAGTTGATTAGCACTGTGTGATAGTAGGTAACCACCATTGGAGATATTTTATTTACATACGTGGTGGATTGTACGTGGACAGTATGTGGATCGACTTTTATTAATGAGAGTTTGATGGATTGTCGATGATGTCAATGTCGAGTTAGTTGAGGGTTGATGAAAATTCAATGAAGTCGGGCAAGTCGACGAAGTCGAGTTGTCAATGGAGTTGATGGAGTTAGTGTTGATGGAGTTGATGGAGTCGATGTCGAGTTGAAACGTCGATGTCGAGTAAGTGATGGAATGGAGTGAGATGTCGAGTATATACATGAGAAGTCGAAGTTGATGGAATGAAGTAAGTCGGGTACTTCGATGTCGGGTACTTTGATGTTGAGTACTTCGATGTCAGGCACTTCAATGAAGTTGATGTCGATGGAGTCAGTTGAGTGAGTTGATGAAGAAGTCAAATGGAGTTAATGTCGAAGTGGATGGAGTCAGTTTGAGTTTGATGAATATACATAGGGAAGTCGAAGTCAGACTTCGGACTTCGATGACTTCAAAGACTTCGAAGTCGTTGGAGTCGGATTTTGACAAACCCGAAGTGTGGAAAAATGTGAAGCTGCAATTTGTCTGTTTTTCAGAATGCTCATTACTTGGATGATTTTAAGGTTGAGCATGGAAAAATCTAACATTGCGCACATGAGAGCATCTGATGAAATGTAGGTAATAGTTGGATGGAGAAGGACGATACACCATATCCAAAAATAGAAAGAAAATTTATGAGCGCAACACTTCTTATTATCGCCTTCCATAGCTTTTATGAAAAATAATTCCTTCTTTCTTATGTGCAACCAAGATCCTTAGCAGCCTTGCCCTTGCAAGGCAACCATCTCACTCGCAAGGTACCCATGCTCGCATGACCAACTGTCCTCACCAAATAGGTATCTGAAAACAATTATTGTATCTAGTGACCTTCAATTTTTATCATCTTCTAGAAGAAAATTTTAACTTTGTTCTATTCATACAACATTTTTCTACCTTTATTTCCATTTTAATTTGCGATACAAATTTTTCTACAATAATGGGAGGAAGGAAAAGTCAAACAATGGATAAAACTATTCCTCGAAAAGTTTTCCCTCCTTGCAAATTCCATCAAGACATAATTTAATTGTGAATATGTTGTAACGTATGGATAGAAAATTGTTAGAATAAGTAAGCCCGAGTTTCTCTCACAGTCCATGACTTTTCGTGTTCAGCGGTGATTTTGAGCTTTTTACTACCTTTGTGATAGTATGCATGTGTGCCAGTTTGACGGTACACGTAGTGTAAGTTGGGACACGTGTCCCGTAACGGGGACCGAACTGCCATGCAGCGGTACCCCACAAAAATTAGACTGTGTATATATACCTTTTAGTCTCTTTTGTAAATATAGTTCAAAAGTGTTCTCTTGGTTTTGTGTGTGATCTCTCTTTACTGTTTATCTGATTGATGTTAGATTGCTTGCAAATTAGCTAACTATACTGCCAATAAAGTCCTTGAAATGGTATCAGAGCATGTGGTGCAGTTCGATGTTAGTTGGAAGCCAAATTTTGGGAAAATTTAAAGAACCGTTTACGGTTAGTCAAGCAAGCAATTGTTTGCAGGTGCAGTTGAATTCAAGTCTTCAGAATAAGCTATTGGCTTGATCCAGGAGTAAACCTGGGAGCAAACAGAGGGTTGTTGAGAAGAACAACTTGTTTGCATTCAATTGTGCATCAACTGTGAAGCCAAAAATTTCTAGAGAGTCCTTGCAGTAGGGCGACCTCAGTGGTGTAGGAGACTGCTAGAAAAATCTCAGAAAATGATTGAGTAAATCTCAAGAAAGCTCGATCCTTTCTACAACTAGGGTTTTCATGTACAAAACTGTGGATCTTTCTCCACACAGACTATGTTTCAGTGTTGTGAATGCATGGAGAGGGGCGCCCTAGCAGGTAGAATGTGCCTACAAATGGCCGTGAGCATCCGTAGAGTATTTTGAGCGCTGAATCAACTGGTAGGAAGGCGTGGAGGGAAACCTTGGAGGCAACCATAGCCAGGTTAACGAAGACAGAAAATCGCGGATCATCTGCGTGGCCAGCACGAGGCAGACCTGAGCATCTGAAAGTGTTCAGTGCACGGAGGAGGAAGAGTTATTGCCCAAGTTCGCTAAGAACCGTCGGATAGAGAATCTGATTAATATGTGATGGAGATTGAGTCTCCATGATAAGGTGTGGACCATGGATTGGAGATAAATCATTGGATGAAATTTAGGTGGACCCGAAAGGCACTGAAGGGCCATGCATACCTTCAATTTCATTAAAAATTTTCAAGTTGAAAGAGACCTTGAAGTTCAAATGTGTTTGAAAAAAGAGATTTACTTCAAAGTGAAGAAACAGTGTGTTTTCTTCAAGAGCCTTTAAATTTTGGTCTAAAGCTTCATTTAAGGCCGTCCAAAAGCCAAAATCCTCCAAATTAAGGGCAGAAAAGGACTGTACCCTGCAAGTACGGTACCTAAAAATAGAGGGATTGTCGCGAAGAAAGTGTTCGGAGCACGCCAAAAGTCTTTTCACCATTCCAGTGGGCAAGTAGTTGGGAGTTGGTGACGAAGGCATTTCAGGGGACGACACCAATTTGGCTTCCGATTTGGCGAAAAACCGGCGGGAGGTCCTAAAACTTTTTTGGTCAGACCTTAAAGTTGACTTTTAGAAGTCTAAATTGCTCTATAAGCTTGTCATTGGGCCTCATTAAGGTGCTATAGGAGCAATTTTTGGCGAAATGGTAGGATTGGGAGAATCCGTGCTTGGAGAAGCTAGTAGATTGGACGGGGTATCCAATTACAGCATTTGGAAATTCAAAATGAAAAGTATTTTCATGAACAACGGCCAGCTACAACTCCAGCCAATATTGATGCATTTGACAAAAGGGCGCAGAAGGCTTTATCCTTGATAAACTTGTCAGTGAAGGATCATGTCATTGCCCACATCAGTGAAGCTGTATCAGCAAGAGGCGCTTGGGATGCACTCAAACTGCAGTTTCAAATGGCAAACCCCTCTCGAATGATGTTTTTGAGGACCAAACTCATAAGTGTTTGCATGGAGGAGAATGAGGACATAGGGTCCTATTTCACACGAATAAATGAGTTATGAGACCAGTTGACAGCTATTGGAGAACCAATAAGAGATGTTGAGCTGGATCACACAGCTATAAATGGCCTACCCAAAAATTTTCAAATGTTTGCAAGTGGCATTGCTTCAAGGGAGAGACTACCAACATTTGAAAATCTTCATGGCATCATCCTACAGGAGGAACAAAGGCGTGAAGTGGTAAAAACTCGATGTCCCACATCGGAAGATCAAGCAATGCTAGCCAAAGGGAAGCATAAATACAGGAAGCAATCCAAGAAGTCAAATGTGGAGGATGACAATCAAGGATCCACATCAGGCAAGAAGAAGAAAGGCAACTGTTTCTATTGCCAAAAGCCTGGACATTGGGCAAGAGATTGTCGCAAAAAGAAGACAGATATTAAGAGGGGCAAAGTGAAGTAGTTGACCAATTTTGTTGAAGAAGAGAATGATAGCGATAACGAAGATCAAGACACGGCATTTGCGACAGCATTAGCATCACACATTCCATTGATCATACACATTGGTACGTGGACTCAAGAAAACGAGACACATGACTGGCAACAAATCATAGCTCAAAAACTTGGAGCTTACTGATGATGGAGATAGAGTTGTGTGCAGGCGAACGACGACGAGTGCCAAATCCATGGAGTTGGTGCAGTGCCTATTCAATTTCCTGATGGACATGTGAAGGTAATTGAAAATGTGTTGTATGTTCCTGGCCTTCAGAAGAGTCTTTTATCTGTTGGTACAATGATAGATCATAAGTTGAAGGTGGAGTTCAACGACAAGAAATGCCAGATCAAGGATCTGAAACGGCGTTTCAAAGTGATTGCTGATGGTTTTAGAGATAAAACTTGTGGTTTGTACAAGCTAAATGCTGTTGTTACGAAGTGCAATGTATTACCATCAACATCTATATCACAAAGTGATTTATGGCATAGACGTATGGGGCATTTGAACTTCAAAATCTTGAGGCTATTTCGTAAGCTCAAGATGGTAACAGGTCTACCTAGTTTGGATGACAAGGAAGAGTCCATTTGCAAGGAGTGCATGCTAGACAAGTTACACAGGAAGAAGTTCAACAAAGAAGGAGCAACAAGGGCAAAACGAGTGCTTGAGTTGATACACTCTGACCTATGTGGGCCAATGAAGGTAATGTCTATTGGTAAAGCATTTTATTTGCTAACCTTCATTGATGATTACTCACGGAAGACCTGGATCTACACCGTTAAGCAGAGTTCTGACACATTTGGATGCTTCAAAAGCTTCAAAGCATTGGTTGAAAATCAGTCAGGTGCTAAGATCAAGGTACTCAGGGCAGATCGTGGTGGTGAGTATCGTTCCACAGATTTTATTGACTTTTGCAAAGAGCATGGCATTAAATAGGAGTTTGCGCAAGTTGATACACCTCAACAAAATGGGGTAGCTGAAAGAAAGAATCGTACCATTGTCGAAGCAGCTAGGGCAATGATGACACATATGGGAGTTACTGATTTTTTATGGGGAGAAGCTGTCAAAACTACTGTGTTCTTACAAAATAGAAATCCTACAATTGCTGTACATAATCGCACACCCGAGGAGGCATTCACTGGTAAGAAGCCTAAGATGGATGGATTGCGAGTATTTGGATGCCGAGTGTATGTTCACATACCAAAGAGCGAGAGAGCCAAAACGCAGGTAAAGGCCTTGAAGTGCATTTTTACAAGATATGATGAACAAACCAAGGGATATAGATGTTATGATCCAGATGGGCTACGTGTGCACATAAGTCGTGATGTCTTATTTGATGAAATCCATAGATTTGGAGATGAAGAAAAGAATAATGATGGGCTATGCAGGCTTCTCAAAGAGGATGAAGTAGTTCTACCACCACAGGAAGATCATCATGATGATGATGAGGGACGTGGTACTCCTCCCAACATAGAGACGAGATGGAGAGTGAGAAACAAATCTATTGGATCGGAAAAGACTGAGGTAGCAGGTGATAAAAGGAAGGAGCAAGATGCACCATGGGATTCCTATTCACCTCGTAGCGGATCACCTCAACGTAAGTTACCCAAATGGTATACTAAGCTCATGAGTGACAAGGAAGGGAAAATTGTCGAGCCTAGCAAGGAGGGAGAGTTGCGGCATTCCACATGAGAGAGGAAGGAACCTGACAAGTTTCAGGTAAATCTTGCACTTATGAGTGACATTATTTCATCTATTGAACCCTCTTGCTTTGAGGGGGCCAAAAATCAAGAGATATGGCAAAAAGCAATGCAAGAGGAGATTGATTCCATCAAACACCATGACACATGCGAGATAGTGGATCTTCCAAAGGGCAAAAGACCCATTGGCAACAAATGGGTATACAGGACAAAGTACAATGCCAATGGAACTATTGCAAAACACAAAGCAAGGCTTGTAGTGAAGGGCTATGTGCAAAGTAAGGGCATTGAGTACCAAGAGACCTTCGCTCTTGTGGCCAAGTGGAATACACTTCGCATGGTGACTGCTTTGGCGGCACTATTTGGATGGAATCTACATCAGATGGACGTAAAGTCCACATTCCTGAATGGTAAAGTTGAAGAAGAAGTGTACATGGAGCACCTTAGTGGCTTTGTGATACATGGCATGGAAGACAAAGTGTACAAGCTGAAGAAAGCCTAGTACGAATTGAAACAAGCACCACGTGCTTGGTATAGCCACTTTGATGAGCATCTCCTTTCTAGAGATTTGATATGCACTTCTTCAAATTTCAATCTTTTCTACTTTGCTCATGACTCTAGTATCACACTAATTATGTTGTACGTAGACGACCTCATAATCACAAGAAATGATGATGAGTTGATTGGTGCAATCAAGAAAGACTTATCCTCTAGTTTTGATATGACTGATCTTGGCTTGATGCACTACCGTTTAAGAGTGGAAGTATGTCAAGGTTGCAATAGCATCGCACTAACACAAACAAAGTATGTGAATGAGATTTTGAAGCGTTTCAAAATGTGCGATAGCAAGCCAGTATCCACACCTGTGGAGGTTGGTAAGAAACTATCTAACCAGGATGAGAGTGCACTAGTTGATGCCACTTTATTTCATCAATTAGTTGGTTCGCTGATTTATCTCACAACTACTCGTCCTGACATAAGTTATGCTATAAGCGTTGTAAGTCAATTCATGGCTACTCCTAAAGAGATTCATTGGAAAGTAGCGAAGAGAATTCTTCGTTATGTGAAGGGCATGTTAACCCATGGATTGCTATATGAGAGGCAACATACTTTACCAGTTTTATAGGGCTTTGTTGATTCAGATTGGGCAGGCTGTATTGATGACAGGAGATCT
This sequence comes from Diphasiastrum complanatum, assembly GCA_029204225.1. Classification (NCBI taxonomy): domain Eukaryota; kingdom Viridiplantae; phylum Streptophyta; class Lycopodiopsida; order Lycopodiales; family Lycopodiaceae; genus Diphasiastrum; species Diphasiastrum complanatum. The sequence goes on from CM055100.1 coordinate 34,434,310, forward strand.
ACCACAGGTTATATATTTCATGTTGGTAATGGTATATTTTCTTGGTCAAGTAAGAAACAAGACACAGTTGCTCTTTCTACTACAGAAGCAAAATACAAAGCACTATGTTCAGCTACGCAGGAAGCAGTTTGGCTAAGAAGAATGTTAGAAGACATTGGAATTCCGTAGAATAAGCCTACTGTGATCAGATGTGACAGTCAGAGTGCTATACATCTAGCTAAAAATCTTGTATTTCATGCACGCACGAAGCATATAAAAATTAAGTATCATTTCATTAGAGAGAAGTTATTATCTAATGAAATAGACATAGTGCATTGTAAGACAAAGAATCAGTTAGCCGATATATTCGCTAAACCTTTAAGTACTGATAAGTTTGAGTTTTTTAGAGAAAAGTGCTTTGTAAAAAAAGATAAACTAGGGCTTAAGGGAGAGTGTTAGAATAAGTAAGCCCGAGTTTCTCTCATAGTTCATGACTTTCCATGTTCAGCAGTGATTTCGAGCTTTTTATTGCCTTTGTGATAGTATGCGTGTGTGCCAGTTTGACGGTACACATAGTGTAAGTTGGGAAACGCATCCCGTAACGGGGACCGAACTGCCATGCAGCGGTACCCCACAAAAATTAGACTGTGTATATATATATCTTTCAGTCTCTTTTGAAAATATAGTTCAGAAGTGTTCTCTTGGTTTTGTGTGTGATCTCTCTCTATTGTTTATCTGATTGATGTCAGATTGCTTGGAAAGCTAGAAAAGTCTACTTCTCAAATTGTTCCAAATCAATTTGATAAGCCAATCAAGAGTTAGAAGCACTTGAAGTAGGGTGGGTAGGTCACCTAAATCTGTGTGGCCACTTTTTATTGGATCCAAAAATTACCTGTTCGATCCAAAATCCATTTTTTTTTTTGTGTATACCAATCTTCCAAACTCGAGATCTGTTTCCAGTTTCATGCATTGAAAAAACAACAAATAGGTAATTCACTAGTATATACCCACAGTCTAGCTATAACCTCAACCCAATTTTCGTACTCGTGATAGTGCCAAATGCTTCAGTATTGATATCAAAACTAATTAGTCGGCTGAGGAAATGCGAATGTACGATTACCCTAGGAACGATGGACTCAAACATAATACACACCCACAATGATGGTTTTAACATTTTAAGAAAGTACAATCAATTCTTAAAACTCAAAATCAACGAAAATACTTCAGAAACCCTTCTTCAAACCAAAATTGTTTATGGCTACATACCACACTCTATTCCAACTGAAGAAGATAGCGTACAGAAAAATGGCATCACGAAGATAAACTGATTGTGAAAAGTGTGAGTCTTACCTCAATGTGCCATTAGGTAGCCGTTGCATGGAAACTCTAGTCATGAACCTTGTAGCAAAAATCAGAGCCAGATATGTTGACGCAATTTTTTCCACTTTACACGTGTCGGATCGAATTGGTAAAAAAAGAGAAAATAAAGAAAATTAAAGTTTCTAGAATATGAACAATGCGATTGAAATTTTAACGGTTCAATTGAGAGAAAACTGAACCGAAAATCTGTAAAAGAAAATAGGCTAGAAAGATACAATGGCTAAAAAAAATCAGCAACCCATTACTCACAACAAGCCCTCAAGCAATCCATCCCACTCATTCAAGATATAAGCCTACTAGTATGACAATGGACTATAACCAACCAACCAACCCTCACCATGAAATCATTCTCACCCATCAATCCTCTCAACAAAAGCAAGTAAACATCCTCTCCAAGTAATTTGAAGCACTCAACTATGAACTCACACTAGTAATGAGGTCCAAGCAATCAACACAAACAACCACACTTTCTCAACTCCTCAATATGAGCACACAAGCATAGTAAGTACCACCACTCCCAAACCACAAGACAACTACAACTCTCAACTCTCAAACATACCCACTCCTAAAATCCTCACTCACAAAAGTACTAACTCTTCACATCATCTCATTATTATCCAACTATCATTGAGCTATTTCAAGCAACTCACAATCTTTCTAACCAGCCCACAAACATTGAACTCACCTCAAGCAATCAATCAAGCCAAAGTTTAGAATACACCTTACTAACTATGGAGTTAACAACACACAAGCAACAAACAGGCATGAGGGCACAAAGCAACCATTAACCTCCCACAAACTACTAACCCACCTTGCAAGTGACTAACATTGAGCAACTAACATTCACAACAATTAGCCACAAAATGGAATTAACTTCAAAGCACACTCAAACAAGCAAGCAACTCCCGAAAGTGCCAACTCCTAAAAATACTAACACACAAAATTACTAACATACAAAAGTCCTAACATTTGAAATACAAGGAGTTGGCTCCTTCTTATAGGAAAATCCAATGGATCCCCTTCACAATGCCATCTTGCCATTCTTCATGCCCTTCAAGCCCTCTTTGTCATTTGTCCCCAACCCATTTGATAGTACACCTAGTGGCCTTCATAAGAGAGTGGGGGAGTGGTGCATTCAAGGCTCTCTTCCAAAACTAGCCAAGATTCCATTTTTGTCAAAGGCTAGGGAGGCCATTCAAGTTTCCCCTTTACCCTAGAAGCCCAAAATGTCAATGGCTAGTGGGTGTACCTCCCAAATTTTTTAGCCTCCAAGGTGTTTTGGCATTTATTATCCAAATTTTGGGTGAGGCCTTTTTTCAACCCCTATTTTTAGTAGGCGGCCTTTTCTTTGGGTACCTATGATTTTGGCCTTTCTTCGATTTTTCAAGGGCCGTGCGCCTACTACTCATTTGTCTAGGTTTTTGGTCTGTTGGGTAACTACTTGGCTCGCATATTTCGTTAATTGCCCGTAAATTTCTCAAACTTTGCTGTTAGGGTTTATGTGACTCCTTGACACTGAATCCATATTTCTCGGTCTCATTTTTACCCGAAGCTTTTCTTTCTCGGTTTTTTTCTTCTGTGGTTGACTTTTTCGGCATTCATGACTAGGGCTCCCACGACAACACGGTTTCCGTGAAAAATACATTGAGTGATCATATATTAGTAAAAATGGACTCAGTACATGGTGAGATTTTAGCACGGTCATACCGGCTATTTTTTTACAACTGGCCATTTTTTTGAAAAGCTGTAAAATATTTACCGGCTATTTCTAACGCCGCAAAATTTGCCCTAGTCTCATTTAGGGGGGGGCTGGGACCCAATTCTAGGTGGACCGGCACTTTTGGCTCGGTCTTACAAAACTTGACCACAAAATATTTTTTACGGTGTTTTTGAAAAGTCAATTTCTTACTTTTAAACTGTGTCTAGCCACTTTAGGGACGGGCTGGAACTGAGTTCTAAGGCAAACTTGTGCTGATTTTTCTCTAATAACCGGGTTTTACATGCCGGTTTTTTACGATTGTTGCAAACTTAAACTTCAATATTAGCCCGATTTTCCAGTGCGAAATATCGGCTAACAACAATCGATCCGAGTCACTGACGCATGCCAAGGAAAAGGAGTCGATCACTTTGGATTCCCCATCTAGAGGCTCTCCAAAAGAAAAAGCTCTCATCACCTTCGCACAACTGGATTTGAAGCCATCTAAGAGCATCAAGAAACTTGACCGAGCCTTGAAAAGGACGGGAATCGACAATGAACCAGCCACCAGCCCGCCTTGAGAATGCAAGCCCCTTCATAAGGTTGAAACCCCTGAGTGGAAGGCCAAGACCGATAAACGAGGGATCAAGACCGAGTTGATGACCAACCATGAATTGCACGAGAAAATATGCCAAGACGCCACAAAAGAACCCAATCTTGTGCATGATGTGTCACAATACTTCAAGGATTACGAGGTGGATGAAGTGGTAGTGGTCATGCCCAGAGCTAAAAGAGAGCCAGTAGAAGACACCTCCCAAAGGGCCAACGTTTACGAGGGTCCAGCCAGTACGAAAGAGGTAGATCTAGTTGAGAAGGGAGAGGAAAGTCATATGATATCTGTTGGAGAAGATGTAGATGTTGGAGGATGCAAGCTACACACAAAGTGGCTGCGTCCAAAAAGGCACCAAGAAGAGAGTGCATTCGTCCCATAAGCAAATGGAGACTATAACAGAACCCACATATAAGCTCATTGTAGACAATGTACCCTTGTCCCCTAGTACCAGCCCTTTTGGGGTCAAAGGAAAATGATGGCGGGTGGCTAGGCAGTGGGGATGGGATACCGCACGCGGCCCACAGGCGCGCACAATGCGCCACATCATCTACTAGACCACTCATCGCTGTCGACAAACTCTGAGTTGGTATCAGAGCAAGTGTTCTGGTTCTGAACGAGCAACTGGGGGTTTCCTTCACCCTGTGCTTGCTTGAGTGGGGGTCTTGGAGAATGCAAGCTATGCACAAAGTGGCTGCATCCAAAAAGGCACCAAAAAGAGACTGCATTCGTCCCATAAGCAAATGGAGACTATAACAGAATCCACATATAAGCTCATTGTAGACAATGTACCCTTGTCCCCTGGTACCAACCCTTTTTGGGTCAAAGCGAAATGATGGCGGGTGGCTAGGTAGTGGGGATGGGATCCCGCAGGTGCGCACAATGTGCCACATCATCTATTGGATCGCTCTCCACTGCCGACAAATGTACAAAAAGTACAAAAAGAACCAAGAGTGGATTCTGATCTGATCCTCAAGAGGGATTGGTTGTCAGATTACTTGATCTATCAATCTACTTCAGATTAAGATCAATCTAGATCAATTCTAGACACAAAATCCTAACAAGACCAATCATTAATTGAAGGTAAGTGTACTTTATGGTTTCACACGTGTGAAACACTGTCTGAGTACGGACTCCAACTTGAAAATCAAGTACACATTGATAGAACCTCAAAACAATCAAAACAAATGTAGACAAATGGAAAGAATCACTCAAAATTCCTTCCAAAACCAAGATTGGTGTCTCACATTGATTATGGCCAAATGCGGCTCTATATATACAATAAGTGGGAGCTCGTGGTACTGATCATCCCTATGTTCCCACATGTGTGAAGGTGCTTTGTCATATGATGATTCATCATGCAAAACTGACACTTGGACAAAACCTTCTATTTTGAGCACTTTTGGTCCATTTTCCTTCTATGTGGAGATCTACCTGAAAATCTTCTAGAAGTCAAAATTCGCCGACTTCAGCTTATTCCACACATGTGAGCTGTCCTCTACACATGGGATATGACACCTAACCAAAGGATGTGGCTCATGCAATCAATAGATTGATGCCATGTGTCATATGTCTAGAAAACTAGCTTTTGGCCTTTTTAGCCACTAGAACTTGAATTAAATCATATGTACAACCTATATGATTATGGTACATGACAAGTACACTATTTTAACATGTGTGAACAGGCTCCACACATGTGCGTTTATCTATATACAAGATTTTTGGCCTCTACCAAGCTTATTTTTGCATTTTTCACACTCCTCAAAAATCTAGCTTGGTAAATTTAGCTTGATGGAAAACATGATGATCTCGAACTTGACTCCATGGGCTGAATTGGTCTTTGCTGGTCCAAAAGGTGTGAAGATCAGCCAATGAGCTTGATGTTGATCTGAAATCACCATATCCATGATAGTGCTTCTTTGATGTTGACATCTTTGATGAACTTGAGAGCTTTGCACCATCCTAGCATCTTCGAAATTGATTCCTCCCAAATTTCATGTAGATGCTTGACTTTGAAGCTTGCTCCTTCTTCATGTGCATGCTCCTCCATGAGAAAATAAAGATTTCTTCTTGACTTATTAGGATCACAAAGATCTAACATAATGTTACCATGATCTAGAGAATTAGACTTATCCAAATTGGCAAGACTATGCATGCTATAGTAACAAAGTGTTTGCATCATATCTTCATGCTTGTTTACCATGCTAATCTCAGATCCAATGAGGATAAATACTTCATTATGGAGATAAGTGTCTTTAGAAGATGATTCACTTACTCTCATAAAGAGTTTACAATTTGCCTCAATACAAATTTTCAAACTATGAGTGAATAAATCACTTTTGCTCTTACATGACTCAAGAGCATACATTTCATGAAATAACCATTTGCTTTCTAATTGATTTAAAATCAATTTCAGCCTTTTAAGAACATCATCTATGTTCTCAAGAGAGACTTTATACTCAACTAGTATGGCTTTACTCCAATTTTGAGATGCAATGATCTCACTAAAGCAAATTGATTTATCAAATGACATAAGAGAAGTAAGTATGAGATGTATACCACATGAGATATGCTCCTCTTTCCCTTGAAATGTGAGCCACATGGAATCAACCATATTTCTTGAGTTTCTTTTTGGAATCACAACTTGAAAAGGTCTCTCCTCCTCAATAATGTGGTAGAGCACAAGACAATAGCGAACGAAACCACATGCTCTACAAAGCTAATTCAATATGTAAAAGAAATGAGCCTATTATTGACAATAAAGAATCAATGCGCAAGACATCTACTTCGTCTATCTCTGATAAGCTTCTGATGCTATATCTTACACACACACTTGTTCTTAATCTCTTATCCATTTGAATACGCAAGTGGTATTCAATATATATACACAATGTTACAAGCGTGCAGATGAAAAAAGTACAAAGTGGATGTGTTATCTGTAGGAGACCGTGGGTGGCTGTTGTCGTTGTCAAGTCTGTTAGCACAGTTGTATGGGATGAGCGTGAAAAGGGCACGACGTCAGATTTTGCTGAAAATGAACGCTGGTGAAGATGCAAAAAAATGTGTCACTCTGATGAAATGCCTTAGGATTTGATTTACATGGTGCCTTGGCTTTTCCTAGGGCACCTTTGGCATTTTGTAAGGTAGTGTCGTCTTTTTCGCCTGTCACAAAACACGTGTAAAAACACAATGTCATGTTTTTTGCCTTTTCTTTGCCTGTGAGAATTTACAGGTATTTATGCATACAGTCGCGTTTTATTCGTCTATCTTATTTTACATGTAAATGTGTAGACTGTGCGACAACGTGGGTAAAAATGCAGCATGAATGGAGGAAAATTAAAATGAGATTTAGGAGAGTAGAGGAGATAAATCCAACACCCTCCCTTAATCTGGATCCGTAAATGCCTTGATCTTCAAACTAAGAAATGCCCAAAATTTGTTGTGTGCATTAACACTTAATGCTTTCGTGAATATATCTGCAACCATGTCCCGTGTTCTGCAGTACGTTAAGCTCACTTCCTTGTTGAGAACCTTGCCCCTGATGTAGTGATCTCTGATCTCAATGTGCTTACTCCTAGAGTGAAATAATAGCACTCTGATTATCACAAAATAAAATTGTAGGGCTGTACTGATACAGATTAACCTCTGACAGTAAATTTCTCAACCAAAACGCTTTTTTAATAGATTGAGAAGCAGCAATGTATTTTGCTTATGTAGAAGAAAGTGCGATAGAGGTTTGCTTATGACTATTCCATGAGATAGGACCGCCGTTGAAGAAGAATGTAAATCCAGATGTGGACTTACGATTGTCTACATCTCCTCCCCAGCTTGCATCAGAATATCCAATAAGCTAATGAAAATTGTCGTTGTTAACATCTCCATAGCAGATGCACTGGTCTATGGTAGCTCGAATATACCTCATGACTCTTATGAGAGCCTTCCAATGGGTAATGCCAAGATTAGCCATACATTGGCTGAGTGAGCTTACTGCAAAAGAGATATCTAGTCTTGTAGAGACCATTGCATACATGAGAGATCCAAGTATCGATCGATAAGAATACTCTCTCATATGCTCCTCTTCCTACTTGGTCTGGGGACATTGGTCCTTTGACAAATGCAGGCTTGGATCCATCGGTGAGTGAGCTAATTTACAATTCATTAGATTGTATCTGTTAAGAACATTGTGAAGATACCTTTGTTGAGTGATGTAAATTAGTCGTCTCGTTCTATCTCTGTGGATTTGAATGCCCAGACAGAAGTGAGCTTCGCGCAAATCAATCATGTCGAACTCTGAAAATAGCATCTGCTTAGAATCCTTGACCAAATTGGTATTGTTGCTGAAGAGCAAGTATCATCCACGTATAAGGTGATGATAATGAATGATTGTTGCACTGACTTGGAATAGACAATGCAATCAGCAGTGCTTGGTTTGAATCCTTGTTCGATGAGGAATGTGTTGATCCTTTGAAACCAAGCTCTGACAGACTGTTTTGAAGCCGTAAAGTGCTTTGTGGGATTTACATACATGATTGTTCATATCTTCCAGAACGTATCCTTCAGGCTTGATCATGTAGATGTCTTCTTGTATAACTCCATTCAGATAGGTTGTTTGCACATCAAGTTGATGTACTTCGAGGTTGGCAACTACAACATAAGACATGAGCATTCAGATCGACAAATGCTTGACTACTGGATTGAAAGTCTCGTTGTAGTCGACATTGCGGATCTGAGTGAATCCTCATGCTACCAGTCTTGCCTTCCTTCGATCAATTATTCCATTGGCATTGTATTTGATCTTGAAGATCCATTTGCAATCAATGATATTGCAGCCAATAGGAGCTTCAACCAGTGACCATGTCTGGTTCTCGATCAGAGAGGAATACTCTCTGATAGCTTCTCTCCAAATATCAAAGTCTGGTTGGCTGAGTGCCTCTTTGATTGTCGTTGGTTTCTGTATCAAGAGACATGCAGACTCAGGAGTATACCTTGTGGGCTGTGTGCACACTCGGCTTGATATTCTGGGAGGATTCAACTGATGAACCACTCCTGGGACTTGTTGCTGAGTAGCAGCAACATCTTCGTCTGATTTGCTATCAAGAAGTGGGTCGACAATAGACACGCCTGAGCTAGAAGCTCGGACAGACGTGTCAATGGCAGGTGATGAAGGTTCTCCTAGAGCAATATCCTTGTCTTTGATGTCGACGAACTAATCCTCGATAAAGACTGTATCCTAGATATACAAGATTTGCTGGGTATCAGGATCATACAACTTGTATGTATTCTTAGGTTTTTCACAGAAGGCTAGAACCTGTCCACATCTCGTGGGGTGTCTTGTCTGAGAGGGTCTTGATCGAACATCTGTTCTGGACGTAAGCTGCAGTGGAGACAACTTCAGCCCAAAATCTCTTGGAAAGCAATGCATGCGCTAGCATACATTTGGCTGATTCAACCAGGGTATGGTTCTTCTTCTCGGCTAGTCCACTAGACTGAGGACTATAAGGAGTGATGAATTTCTGCTCAATGCCTTGGCTTTGGCAGTACTCCTTAAACTCGATAAAGATATATTCTCCACCATTGTCTGGCCTTAGAGCCTTGATCGTCCATCCAGTCTCGTTTTCTGCACGCTCCTTGAAGATTCTGAAGCAGTTGGAGGCTTCTGATTTCTTCTTTATAAAGCACACCATAGTCCTTCTGAAAAATTCATCAATAAAAGTTATAAAATACTTTGCATCCTTCAGCGAAGGATTTTTGATCGGGCCACAAATGTCTAAATGTACAATGTCTAACAATCCTCTAGCAATATGTTGATGGCTTGATTTAAATGGTTTCCTAGTCTGTTTACCAACTAGATAGTCTTGACGGACAGGTAACTCGACTTTATCACGAGGATAGTCGAGATCAAGAACAATAGATTGTCGACACATTTGTTGTACAGTAGCATGATTCAAGTGACCAAGTCTAAAATGCCAAAGTAAACTCTTATTTGCATGAATAGAAGTATTGAGCACCTGACTAGAGGCAAAAAAACAATGACTTAATTTATACGAGTATCCATGCCTCTTTTTGAGTGCTAGGATCTTGCATGTCCTATCAACTACTTTGCACTGATCACATTCAAATTTTACTCTATGTCCTAGATCTATGATTTAGCTTACAGAGAGCAAATTCGTAGATAAATTTGGTACATATGGGACTTTAGAAAGTAGCTTAGATTGATCATTTGCAAAACTCAATCTCACAGTACCTTCACCTTTAATAGCTTGTGTGCTATTGTCACCAAGGTGAACATATTTTTGGGTACTGTAAGGTGTATAGGACTCGAAACAGCCAATGAGACTGGTCATGTGCTGAGTGGCTCCGGAATCCAAGAACCAAGAACTGTTGTCGGATGCTCCTTGATGGTTGGTCATTAAAGCATCATGATCCGCTTCTTGAATAGGCTGTGTAGCTTCTGCAGCTACATTTGCCAGTTGATTTGACTGCCCCTTGCTGGTGTTCTTTGCTTTATCCGACAGTCTTGAATTTTGTGGTTGTTTCGCTTGCAGTATCTGTAGAACAGCTACTTCTTCGTCTGCAGATTCGATTGTTCTTTATGTTGTATTGGTTTCTGGTTTGGCTTCGATTGCTTCGGGCCTTTCTTCTTCTTTTGCTTAGTCGTGCTCTTGTTGATGTATAAAGCATGAGAATCAGCTGAGGAAGTTGAGGCTTTGTTCCTCCGCGTGTCTTCTTGCAACAACATAGTAATGACTCTCGCTCAAGATGTTCCAGACTTCTTTCGATGTCTGAGCCTCGGATACATGGCCGATCTGGGTACCCGTAATGTTGAGGATGATCAATGCGAAAATATTTCCATCCTTTAGCTTCCATTTGGCGATTGCTACGTCGTCTGCTTCGGGTTTCCCTTCTGCACCTATAACAATGTCATACAATTCTTTAGCCATTAATACAGTTTTCATCTTAAATTTCCACAGATGGTAATTGGCTCCATCAAGCTTGTCCATGATGGGACTGGCTTTCCCTTGGAAATCCATGTGGAAGATTAGTCTAAGTGATAGGAAAAACTATCAGTGGCTTACGTATGAAAATCTGGCCCTAAGTTACGGAACAAAAAGACAATTACTCTATCGGCTAGTAGAGTCTTGTACTGTGGAAGCTCATCAAGCTACAAAAATAGCTCTAATACCATGTTGGACAAAGAGGGTGTGTTGTGCGTGAGAAACGAAAATAGCTCGAAAAGATAACGAACACAAAAAAGAAGAGAACTCGAAACTCGAACGAGAAACAAACTCAAAACTCGAACAAGAAATGAACTCGAACATAGAGTGTTCGTGCGCAGTGGAATGAGCTATATTACTGTTTCTCTAAGCATGACTACGTCTATTAGAAACAAACAGAACATTAGTGATAGAAATCATGGTCGTTCTGATTATGCAGCCAAACATTAACAAAACATCAGAAGAATAATTTGTCGTGAACAGCTAGACAAAATATTAGTCGCCAACAACTAGACTAATAATGACTCACCAAATTGAGCAACAAGAAAGTCAAACAGAATGAAGAAAAACATAGCAATATGGACGCAAATTTGAACGTAGAACAAAATAGCTGTTATCAGATTAAGTATAGCAAAATATACATGTCAGTAATGCGGTAGAGCACAAGACAATAGCGGACAAAACCGCGTGCTCTACAAAGCTAATTCAATCTGTAAAAGGAATGAACCTATTATTGACAATAAAGAATCAACGCGCAAGGCATCTACTTCGTCTATCTCTGATAAGCTTCTGATGCTATATCTTACACACACACTTGTTCTTAATCTCTTGTCATTTGAATATGCAAGTGGTATTCAATATATATACACAATGTTACAGGTGTGCAGATGAAGAAAGTACAAAGTGGATGTGCTGTCTGTAGGAGATCGTGGGTGGTTGCTGTCGTTGTCAAGTCTGTTAGCACAGCTGTATGGGATGAGAGTGAAAAGGGCGCGATGTCAGCCTTTACTGAAAATGAACGTCGGTGAAGATGCAAAAAAATGCGTCATTCTGACGAAATGCCTTAGGATTTCATTTACAGGGTGCCTTCGCTTTTCCTAGGGCACCTTTGGCATTTTGTAAGGCAGTGTCATCTTTTTTGCCTGTTACAAAACACGTGTAAAAACACAGTGTCGCATTTTTTGCCTTTTCTTCGCCTGTGAGAATTTACATGTATTTATGCAGATAGTCGCGTTTTATTCGTCTGTCTTATTTTACATGTAAATATGCAGACTGTGCAACAACGTGAGTAAAAATGCAACATGAATGGAGGCAGATTAAAATGGGATTTAGGAGAGTAGAGGAGATAAATCCAACAATAGAAGGAGAAGAACTCGATGATCTTAAGGTCCTTCTTCTCAAATACCGCGACCGTCTTGCTTGGAATTACATTGAGCTGAAGGGCATATCGCCAGATATAGTGGTTCACACCATTCCACTGGTTGATGGAGCAAAACCCGCCGTTAGTAGGCCGTACAAGTCTAATCCGCACTACGTCCAACTAATTCAAGAAGAATTGAAAAAGCTTCGATGTAGGATTCATCTACGAGATGGAACACACGGACTAGGTATCGCCTATCGTGGTAGTACCTAAGAAATTCGAAAAACTTAGAATTTGTGTGGACTACAAGAAGCCGAACTCAGTTACCAACAAGGACCATTTTCCCCTACCTTTCACGAAAAATGTGTTAGAGAGAATAGCCGAAGCAGATGTAGTGACTATAACCAAGTGCATATAGCCCTAGAAGATCAGCACAAAATCGCATTCTCCACTGAGTGGAGAACATATGCTTATAGAGTGATGCCATTTGGATTGTGCAACGCTCCCAGCACCTTTCAACGAGTGATGAGTTATGCCTTCAAAGATTTTTTGCAAAAATTCTCTGAAATTTTCATGGACGACTTGTGTGTCCACTCCTCTAGAGCCCAACGCCTAGTTTGCTTAGAGAAAGTGTTCATCCAATGTCGATTATTCGACATATCTCTAAACCTGGCCAAATGCCAATTTCTAGTCACGCACGACATAGTGTTAGGCCATGTAGTTTCAAGTGGTTCAGGAAGACGTTGCGGGACTTGAGGAATGGCTATGACTGTATGGTGCGGTTGTGCTCCTAGTGAGTCGGACTTGTTGGTCAGGGGGAGCGGTGGTGCTCGAAAGATGATGTTTCGATGTCTTAGGGATGATCGGATAGTGTTTGGAGGTATGAGAGTCAAAGGAGGAAGTAGAGGCAGTAGGCGAGTTAGGGCTCTGCTGGCGAGTCAGAGATGATGGCGAGTCAGGAGGATGGTGAGTCAGAGATGGCAAGTCAGAATGATGGCGAGTCAGCACGAGTCTGGATGATGGCGAGTCAGAGATGGCGCGAGTCAGAGATGGTGAGATTGAGATGGTACGAGTCTAAGATGGCGAGTCTGAGATGACGTGAGTCAAACATGACGAGTCTGGGATGATGGCGTGTCAAGATGATGGCGAGTCAACGAGAGTCTGGATGATGGCAAGTCAAAGATGGTGCAAGTCAGAGATGACGAGTCTGAGATCATGAGTCTGAGATGGCGAGTTCTACCTAGCTAAGCAGATCTAATCTAGCCTAACGATTCTATTTTAAGGGCCATCTATTCTAACTATCCAAGTAAGGTGGTAATGTAATCTATGGGCTATCCTAACTGATCTAAATGGTCTAACCAGTCTAAAATCTATCTGACTAATTATCTATATCCAATCGGCTATGTCTGGATCGTTTAATTTGAATGCTCTCTTCCTAGGCTTACTTTAGGAAACTAGGCCTATCTAACTGATCTATCTAAACTAAGACTAACTAGCTTATGACTAATCTACCTAGCTAAGTAGATCTAATCTAGCCTAACTATTCTATTTTGAGGGTCATCTATTCTAGATCTAATTGGGTCGCCTTGGATATATCTTATAATTACCCAGATCTAAACTATCATTAACGACTAACTAACCTATGCTATCGTCTATCATAATCGACAACTATCTAGCTTGCCTACCTAGATATACTAAACTGGAATTAATTAACTTCACCTACCTAGGCTATCTAATGGGGTGATGATGGCTCATCGTGAGCAGACGAGGATGGCGCTTCAGGCACATCCTTTAGTCGGGTAGTAGCGACGCAACCTGCTGTCATTAATGGGCATGTTGAATAGTTTGCCTTGTAGGTCGGTGAGAATGACTGCGCCATTAGGTCGGATCTCTATTACCTTGTACGATCCTTCTCCTTGAAACTTAAGATTGTCTTTATGTGCCTTGGCGTTGTACAACAGGGCCAATTCTCCCTTGATGAGATCCTTGGTCTTGATATTTCGATCAAGCCAAGCTTTCTTACACTGTTTCTCTACAGCTAGGGTGTGAAGTGCTAGGAAGCAGGTTTCGTGAAGCTGGAAATGATTTTCAAGTCTCCTCTTGGTAGATTCCTTGGTACTAAGTCATTTGGCGATGGCAACTCTCAGACTCGGAATGAGAAATTCAGCAGGCATTACGGCTTCCTTTCCATACACCATTTGAAATGGAGTCTGTCTAGTGCTCACCTTAAAGGTGGTAGCATGAAATTTGTGTTCCCAATCCGAGCGTGAAGCTTCAACCATTTTCGTGATAATTCCATAAAGGATCTTATTCGATGATTCTGCTTGTCCGTTGCAACGTGGTTAATAAGGTGTACTCTTCCTATGGACAACCAAATAAGAGGATAACAAGTGAGTGATTGTCTCATTTATAAAATGTGTTCTACGATCACTCACAAGTTCTAGTGGGCACCCAAAATGCACTAAAATATTCTCATATAGAAATTTAACAATGTAGTTAGCGTCAGCCTTTCTCATTGCTTTGGCTTCTACCCATTTGGTTAGATAGTCGGTGGCTACAATGATATAGCGAGATTTATGGTGGAAACATATGAAGAAAGGACAAAGATGGAGGAGACATGCAAGCATTGGATGATTACTCACGTTTATTGTTTGTTTGATGTTATTTTCTAGAGATTTCAGAGTTGGAAGTATGGTGGAATCATTTCATTTATATTCTATTTGGTTCTTCATGTTCTAGTTACATCTTGATGCGTAAAATTGATGTAAGAAATTGTGGAACATCCAATTTGGACACTATTCTTTATATCAATTATGAAAGCTACTTTAGAACCTTATGCCAAAACTAGTTGAAGAGGGAGTGTGAGAAATTTAAGCTAGTTTAGTCATATTTTGGTTAATTGTCAATATTAGGCCAATATGATTTTAGACTTAGACATAAACTTTATGAAAGTTATTTTAGTCTAAGTTCATTTGAATTATCACTTTTGGAAAAAGGTCGATTTTGGAAGATTCAAATTTGAATGTTTGGTTCATTGAATCTAGTCCATATTTTTAGTAGGGTTTTCGATCTATAAGTTTCTATGGAAAACCAAATTCAAAAGAGGTCATGGATCTACTATAAATATATGTACACACATGGTAAGAGCATCATTCTCTCTCTCTCTCTCTCTCTCTCTCTCTCTCTCTCTCTCTCTCTCTCTCTCTCTCTCTCTCTCTCTCTCTCTCTCTCTCTCTCTCTCTCTCTCTCTCTCTCTCTCTCTCTCTCTCTCTCTCTCTCTCATATGCTTATACATATATCCATTTTTGCACTATAGTGTTGATATTATGCAATCTTGTGTGTAGAATGCAATTTTATGTTATGTATTGGATCCACACATGTGAAATACTTTGTGTAGTTCATGTTAGATTTCTACATTGTCAATGTTGCTAGATGGGTTGACATTTATAACCAAAGATTAAGGGGACCTAACTGGATATTAGTGATTCATATTTCTTCACACTAGCCATGGTATATCGTGTGAAAAAATTCTGCCATTACCTGCTAGCCAATCCATTCATCTTCTTCGTATCACCAAGCCCTACTATATCTGGTAAATAGACCATGCACGACTAGATGGATCACCAGCTACTGCTTCTCCAAGAGTTCGACTTTAAAATAGTTGTTTTCAAAGGGAAGCAACATTATCAGGCTAATCACCTCTGATCACATATCTGAAATGTTCCTGAGAGTAGAGGGGTCAATGACGATCTCCCTGACGCAATCCTATTCCACGTCGATTTCGTCTAGTGGGCTGCCAACATCATTGGATATCTTATGTCGGGATGTCCTCCCCTTGAGATGAACAAGATAGAATGACGTAGGTTGATTATCAAATCTGCCCCTTTCACGTTGATAGCAGAACAGCTGTATCGCATCTGTAATGACGGAATTATATGCCGATGTGTCCTACCTCACAAAGTTTCCCAAGTAGTAAGCATCGCCCACAAAAGAATAGGCGGAGGACATTTCGCTGCCGAAGCTACCAACAACAAAGTGCTGCAACATGGCCTGTGGTGGCCCACGATGTTAAAGATATTCACTATCATGTTAAAAGGTGTGACTTGTGCCAACGGTTCACCGAACCCAGAGAAATGATACAATGTCATTACGACCTATTTTGGCTGAGATGTCGTTTGAGAAATGGGGCATTGACTATGTCGGCCCTATTCATCCAATTGCCCAAATTTGGCTTTTTCACTTTGTAAAACTACATGCATGGTGTAAATCTTCATCAACACCAAAAGTCAAGATAGATGGCTTTTTTATTTTCAAAACTCCTCCTAAAAAGTTATCTATTTGGCTTGAATTGAACATTGATCTTGGAATATATCTAAGATTGGACCTATGCTTGATGAAGAATCTTACAGTGGGTCCCTTGGTTTGCATATGAAGTCAAGATCACCCAAAGAATCCATCATATCCGCATCCTCACCATAACCATGATAAGATCTCTTTGGTAGAAATCTATTGCCAATGCCTTTGAAGAGTATTCCACCAAATTGCCACTATTTCAATATGCCTCCTCCATGCTTGATGAGAATCTTTGATTTGAAAATTCCATTTGCATGAAGATAGCTGCATAATAAATGTAAAAATCCGAGGCTTCCATGCCTCACAATGATCATAATGATCATAGAGATCAAGATCATAAGATGAGTAAACATGTTGATCATCAAGATTAAACATACTAGCTTGCCTAGTCCACATACTATGAACTTTATCCAAAATGGATCTAATCTTGAAATCGAATGCTATCTTGATCTTTTTTAGGCAAAATAATTTCTCAATGATGTAAGTGTCCTCTTTGGATGCCTCACTTATTCTCAAGAGAAGTTTACAAAATGCCTCAAAACATGAAAAAGCATGATTTTTCAAATTATCAGTATCAAACTCATTCTTGCTCTTACTAGATACATGAGCATACTTTTGATGACTCAATATCTTGCTTTCAAAATGTTTTGGAAACATATCTAAGCCAACAATGACAAGAAATATGTCCATACAATAGGCTTCATCCAAAACTAGAATTGCCTTACTTGAAATTTGAGATGTAAAAATTCTCAATAAAGCAAGATGGTACATCAAACAATGAAAGAGAAGCGTAAGTAAGAATGTTGGAGTGGATAGCACCTGAAACTTTCCTCTCTTTACCATGAAAAAAGAACCACAAGGACTCGGCCTTGCATCTTGAAGATCCCCTTGAACTATCTTCAAAAGAAATAATTTGTGATGCATCATGAGATGCCTTGATCTCGGCCCCTTCCAAGGTTGAATGTTGATCTTCAAAAAATATGACATCTCTATTCTCAATCACCTTTGAAAATAAGCATCCAACCATGATCCATGAACTTGGATCACCTTTCTTCCTTGTTTCCAAGAGAATATATGCAAAGAAAAAACTTTCAAGTACACTAAGGTAATCAACCTTAGGCTTATTGTAGAACAAGACTTCATATGGTGTATTTCCGCCAAGAGCTCCATAACTCCTCAAAGCTTTGACATTCAATGAGAATTTCATCTCAACATATGCTTTGAATAATAGAAAATAATAATGCATCATAAATATAGAAGAAACAAGATATGACCAATTGTTACTTGTGAAACCATCAACAAAAGTAGCAAAGCAGGGTATCTCCCTTGTTAGATTATTTTCCTACTAATCGACTAATCGACATTTTAATCTTCATCCAATTTTTATCCAGACCTGCAGATTTCTTCATGTTTTTACACAGTCTGCATAACTACTCGGAAATGGCTCACAGTGTCGACATTTGTCGAGATTTTTGCCTTTCAAGATTTTCTCTCACTTCGGCATTTTTGACATTTTTGCCTTTCGACATTTTCTCTCACTTTGCATTTTTTGCAAAATGCCAGATGCCTTAAATATCAAAGAAATGACTTTAGCGAAGACCTTCACGTTTTTCGCATTTTTTTTCCTGTGACAGTTTACGTTCATTTCTGCAGAGTTAAAGTTTACGTTCAAATCTGCAGATAGACTGTTTACGACCAAAGCCACCATCTTGTATTAATTCATCAACAAGTATTTTCTGAGAAGTCCTAATTGGATGAATGCCAGCACATCACAGCCAACTGGATCACGCATTTGACGACCTAATTGCTTAGTATAAATAGCTGTTCATATTTCAACATCTTATTCTTAGATCTAATTCTTAGATCAAAGATCTCAGATAGTCTTTGAAGCATAGTTAGCATCTACCTCAAGCATGCGACCTATCTTTCATACACCTCTTTCCGACATCCCTTGCTTATAGATGATAAAAAGTGAACATCCAAGTGTTCCAACTCCAATGGATGTATAGTCTTGATGGAAGAAATTGAATATGGCTTATTATGTGATTTTGCTATTGAACAAGCCTTACATGGCTTGATCTCCTTGACAATAGAAAACATAGATTTGAAATTGGTATGATCCAATCTCTTATGCCATGACTCCTCCTTGGAAATACTAGTCATCAAAGCAACATCAAAGAACTTGCACTTTCATGTAGATCTAACTTGAAAATGCCACCATAATTAGATCCATGTGCTAGGATCACATAACCTTTCTTAATAGTACAAATATTGATATTGAATTCCACATCAAGGCCATTATCAAGCAACTTTCCAACACTTATAACATTCTTTGTGAGTCTAGGAACAAAAAGAACATTGGAAAGAGATAAAATCTTAGAAGATGCAAGCTTCAAGAGAATACTCCCAACTCTTTCAATAGAACATCCATGATCAATATCTGTGTATATTGATTTCTTAAGTTCTTGATAAGGTACTTGATAAGGTACAATAGAATCAAAAGAATTCTTGGAGCAACACATGTGTGATGAAGCACCACTATCAATATACCAAGATCCATCTTTCTTTAAGGGTGTAGAGAAGAAACTTGATACCATAAGCGGTCCTTCTCCTTCACTTGCAAAGAAGTCTTCTTCTTTCTCATTGATGATGTTGGCTTGCTTGAGTTGATTCTTCTTCTTGAAGCAATTAGTGGCATAATGTCCCATCTTGCCACAAAAAAAACACACTTGATCTTCTTCTTCTTAAACTTGGAGGTAGAAGGATGAGATATCATCTTCTTCTCCATCTTTGTCTTTGTCCTTTGCTTTGTCTTTGTTGAAGGCATGAGATTGTTGGTTCTTGTTTCTCCCTTTGAGCTTGTCATTGACAAATAGAGATTTTTCATCCTCAATATGATTGAGAGATAGTTGGTCCATCCTCAAAAGCTTGTACTTTTGTCTAGCTTCCTCATAAGGATTCCTTGAAGGGTCTTCAAACTTGGCAACTCCTCCTTAATAGCATAGGTTTGGACAAGGTTGTCATAGTCTTGTTTCAAGCCATTAAGGATGACTTGAACTAGCTCATCTTGGTTGATTGTGACTCCAATACAAGCAAGCTCTCTATGAAGATCTTTGATCCTCAATACATAATCAGAAGCACTCTCATATCTTCTTTGGAAACTTTGAAAATTTTGATTCCTAAGAGTAAGAATTCTGGAGTGTTCTTAGACTCATAGATAGTCTTGAGTGGATCCCAAGCTTCTTTGGAAGTAGTGCAAGATCCAATTTCTCTTAAGATCTCATTAGAGACGTTCATTTTTATAAAATGAAGAGCCATCCTAGCCCTCTTTTTATATTTTGGCACTCTAACTTGTACTTGTGGCTCATCCTCAAGTCCAAGTACTATGTCCATTACATCTTGGGGTATTAGAATAGACTCCATTCTAATCTTCTAGATTGAATAATTCTAGTCTCTTCAGTCTTTCACTAGCTTCTAAGAGATAAGAACCCATAGAGGCCATCAAATGTGAGAAATCCTAGTAATGAACAAACAATATGTTGTTTCTCTCGCACTATAGGAATCACAAAGGGTAAACTACCAAATCCTATGTAAGATCTTGCAACAATTTTTTTTTAGATAGATCTCAAAATTACTACCAATGTTTTGCAAATTAGATCAATCTCCCAATATGAAATGGAGTATAGACAAGTTTTGGTTCTACCTTTCTTTGAAACGTGGAGTGCAAAGAGGAAAAAAATCTCATAAATCACATTGTACAACTATTTAGCAGAATTATTGGGGTGAGCCAAAGGTAAGTGCTAGAATTTGATGTTTGTTATGGTCATTTGCCAATGTTTAAAATTTTCATATCTAAATTGATAATCCATTGTCATCATGTGTTGCAGGTGTGTTAACTACACTAGCGGATGATGATGTTGTGAAGACATTATTTTTTTTGCATACAACAACATATAATAAATTTAGGCATTCACTACTATGCACCAAATACATTAAAGTTCTAAGCATATAGCGTCATAAAAAATGTCTAATCATTAAGTTTTATGCAATGATTATATTAAGTTTTTTACATTCTTGTCAAAATTAATGTTCTACAAGTTGTATAGATACAAGATTTGTTTGTACAAAAATTATTTTTTTGTATGAAAGCAAATATAGGAACCATCATGTACCAAAAAAAATTTGTATTAGATTTTGATTGCAATTCTTGTTTTATTTTACATACTGCATGTCTAAACTCACACATTCACTAGTTAGCAAATGGCACATTGAGATGAGAATCACACTCATGTTTAGTAGAGCCCACAATACCGTATGGAAAGCTCGCTCATATAGCATTCCGAAAGCACTGGTCAAGGGAGTTTGGGAAAGAGAAGCATCATGGAATACAATAAAGGAAACCACAAAGCACAACATGTAAGTTCAAGGAATTACAATCATTTCTTGAAAGAAAAAAAAGGCCATATAATTGAATTTAAATTGCAGATCAGTGCACAATTGCATAGAAGTCCTATAAGCACATATTGCATTGTGAGGACAGAAGTCAACAAAGTGAATTTGAGAGCAGATGAAGAGCTGATGGAGAGCTTATGAAGACTTAACTGCTGGAGAGCTTAAGAGCTAAAGAACAACAATGATGGAGAGGTGATGAAGTCCTGTTGGGGAGTTATAAAATTCAACGGAACCACATGATGAGGAGAAGATGGCACAAGCACATGAAGCCTTGCGATGTCATGAAGGAGAACAATTGCGGGAGGCCACCGAATGGCCATTAATGCTTGTGTTACCAAGGGAGAAGCCCAACTTGACAGGCACTCACTCGGAGGCCCAAAAAGTTGCCCCAGGTTGCCCCTACATGGCATGGGCCTTGTGCCACCTAAGCCTCCACGTAAGAGCAACAAGTTTTTGGTAAAAGAGTTTAGACAGGTTGCCCCTACATGGCATGGGCCTTGTGCCACCTAAGCCTCCACGTAAAAGCAACAAGTTTTTGGTAAAAGAGTTTAGACCACTTTCAACGTTTTGAGCCAACCAGGAGTTGACATGTCACTTTAGATCTTGCCACGCTCTAGTCTGCAACAGGCCTATGATCATTGTCACTCGGAGTGATTGTGCTTAATAGATTGATCATAGATGTTTGGGAGCCCAGCCCAGCCCAGCCCAGCCCAGCACTCTGACTCCTGTGAGTGAGTAAAAATAGTGGACTCTCGTGGTTTAAGATATTGGCCCATTGGGTGCAGGACCCAGTCCCAAATGTGTAGCAGCAGGCGCAGCACCTGACAGATCGGACAAGACGGTGGGGAGCCTAGCGGCAGCCCCAGCTAGCGCAGCATCTTGGATATTAGTATAGCATAAGGCATTGCACACACAATCAGCTATTTCACACAGCTGCTTCACATAAGGCGGTGCTTAATTGTAAGTTTGCTTGTTATCTTCCTTCCTGGTATGAATGTATGAATGTTCCTGGGGAAGCTACGCTACTACGCTGTTTCACGAATTTTTGGAGATGGGCTTTTTGTCTTCTGTCGTTTCAAGCATTGTTAGCTATTGACAAGAATTTGTTTGTCTTGCTGTTGCTGTTGCTCTTGTTTATTTTGGTGAAAGCTTGTTTATTGTACTCATGTGAAGACTAAGCTAAGACATGAAAACATTGTGTGTCCATGAAAACTAAGCTAAGAGCTATTTCACAAGACTTTGCGCAGCTTGTTTTTTGTCTTCCGCTGTTTCAAAAATCTGTAACCTATCTTCAAAATTTTGTTTTTTCGTGTTGCTCTTGCTCTTGCTTATTATAATGAAGGTTTGTTGCATGTATGTATGATCATCCATGTAAACCAGCTAAGAGCTGTTCCACAGAGTTGGTGAGGCTTGTCGTCTGTCTTCTGCCATTTCAAAAATTTGTGAACCATTCTAGTTCAATAATTTGTGAACTATTCTCAAATTTGTCTCTTGTTGTTGCTCTTGCTCTTGTTTATTATGATGCAGGTTTGTTTCTCATATTCATGTATGTACGAGATCATCTTTCAAAGCTAAACTAGGAGCGTTTCACAAACTTTGCCACGTGTTTTTTGGGTCTTCTGTCGTTTCAAAAATTTGGTTGTGTTGTTGTTGCTCTGGCTCTTGTTTATTATGGTGAGGGTTTGTTTGTTTGGTCATTTATTGCGCTTTTGAACTGCAACAAATACATAGCCAAGCCGCATTAGCCTTTTTTCCGTTGCTGCTCTGCTGATTTTATGAGGATGCCTAACTTTTCGGAAATGCTTTCAGCTGGAGACCTTGGACTCGCAGACACCTTACACAGCAGAACAGACGAGGAAAAGGCGGCCTTTCTTTTGCATTCGCTCTCTTCTCAAAAGGTACAAGCTTCACAGCCTTTGTTCCTTGCTGTCCATACTCGCATACGCTTATTCCTATTCACTAGATTGTTAGAATAATGACAACTCTTTTTGGCAATCGCACATTTGAATGCAAAAGAAATGAACGTTCTGGCCGTTAAGACTGATACTAGTTGGTTACTGGTTGGTCCACTTCCTTGTAGTATCTCTAGTCCTTCAATTCGCTAGCTCTTCTTCTGCAACATTAGCATCTGCAATCAGTAGCTGTATCTCAGAAGTATAGCTAATATGATAGACAAGTGGATGAAGCTAGTTGCAAGTATTATGTGTTAATAATAATTCATCTTCTAGCTACTGATTTTGTTATTTGCATAGCATGATGGACATATGGGAACGCTCCAGAGTGTTAAAATATATCAGTTTTGAGTTGGTGAATTGCCATCCCCATATTGAACATTCGTTGGCCTCTATGCATCTTTTTCCTGTTGAAGCTTTGTTTATTCATTTATACCCATTTTGAAATTCTTTCTTTCCCCTCAATTAGAATGACCGCTGGAACAGGTTTCACTTTTTCCCGGTGTGGGTACAATAGTACTCTGTGTAAGACCATCATATACCACAAAGATCAGACATTAACTAGTACAAGTCTGAAAATGTCATGATTTGCAACATTGTTGCCTCCATATGCCCATTTGTCCGTGTCGTGTACCTTTTAAGAGTGTTTCAAGAATGCAAACTTTACTGTACTCTTATGCTGCAAAACATATGGCTACTTATAAATGCATACGATCTTAGGAAGTATGATCTGGAGCACATTGTCATGTAGTGATGTGAAAAAGCAGATGTAGCTGCTAGCTTCTTACAACATCTATCGAAGATCAAAGATGAGGCATTGGTGATGCTGTTGATCAGGTCAATCATGAATATTATCACATCGCTGGAGGCTGAACTTGCAGTCTCCTCAAATCAGAACTTGATGTGGTACCTTTGTAATAGTGGTAAATTGAAGTTGGCGAGAGCCGCTGAGGAATTTTCAGTTCTTGCAGTCATTTTGATTCATAACTGCAATAGCACCTGATGGTATCCACTCTTCAAATCAATCTTGCTAAACACAGTAGCATCATGAAGGGCATCCAACATATTTAGACATGGCATAGGATATTGATGATTAACAATAATCTTGTTCAGTCCACACACATTTTTCCAAGAACCATCATTTTCTTTTATCAGAATGGTCAAAGAGGCAAAGGGGGAGAAGCTAGGCCTTATGTACCCTCTAGCAAGACAATCCTCAATCATGCTTCTCACCTTTTCCTCCTCTTTGAGACTCATTATAAGGTGGTATATTAATAGGACATAATTTAGGAATCAATTCAACTTTATGTTCCATGCTTATTTTAGGGGATAAAATAGATGCTTCTTTTTTGTGTAACTGCAAATCAAAGAGCCTACATTATGTAGAGCAAATACATTTTAATGTGGATGGTTTAGAATAATATTAAACTAATCATTGAATTCTTGATAATTACTTTTATTCCTGTTTGATAATATGCAACTTCTCGTAAGACATTTTGCAGTTATCAACTCCGGAGATCATAGAGAATCAATCCTAGGTGAGCGAGCCTAACTTAAGCACGATACACCAACTCAACATCTGTGGCAAGATCAGCTTCACATATTAAGGATTTGGCATCAACAATAATGTTATGAAAATTGCTCGATCATATGCTTAACATAATCTCATATTGAATGTACCTTGAGGTAATATTGGTCTTTTATCTCTCTTGGTGTGCTTGACACATGTTGGAATGTGCAATTTTATTCAGGATTTTATGATAGCAGACTCGAGCATAATAAAGACAAGGAACATCTCTCTTTGCGTCGATCCTTCATAAAGATGGTCTTCTATCACTTATTCACAACTTAGTGTGAGATAGAATAGTGAGGAGCATGAATGCCTTTGATGCATGTAGCCTTTTGTTCCATCTCTTGACCTATTTGTTTCTCTTTATCACTTGTGATGTCAAGAACTGCTTTCAACTTCTACATTGTTGAAAGTTGCAATGCTGAAATTAGCAACAAATTTCCTGTATAGAGAACTTTACTTTTTCTCACTGAGCTAACTAGCATTGAAGCTCAAAGCATTGAAACTAATATTATGCTCAATGGAAAGCCATAAAACTTCACAACATATATTTAGTCTCTTTGAAAGTCTTTATGTTGTTGATGATGAAACATTTGATTTTGTCATTGCTTGAATCTTGTGGGCTTCGTTTCTAGCCTTGCAGTTATGAAGGTAGAGGATTTTTCTTCAAGTGAAGATGAATACTCACATGCACAATTTGTACCATGTGCACTATGCCGACAAGCTTGTCAAAGGATGCGAGATTCACCTTTGCCTCATGGCAAGCCATATCCCATCTTTTGCAAAAAAATTCAAAAAACAATGCTGGCATCAACAAATCGTCGTTCTCCTGTGATGGTACACTTACCTATTTGCTTTCGTTTTATGAACTTAGCGATACAATGTATAAACTGCTTTCATGTGCATGTCTATTGGTTTTTGTAGACTTCATTTTATGAAGTGCATCTGTCTTTCAAGTTGTCACACAATGGATATGTAAATTGCTCTAAATTGCTTTGTAAGCTTACTCAACAAAATATCGTTTTATAAGTTAGTAACTAGCAATATGTCAACTACAAGTTAAACGTCATATAACATAGAGAACGTCTGTAGAATAAAAAGAATAAAATGAGAGTATGGGAAAATGTATAAACATGGGTTGAAGAAGATTGATCAACAATGATACATTAATGTTATTTAATAGCAATTTGCTAATGATAAGTTGAATGCATGATTAAGCTAAGATAAGCACGTTTTAAGCTAATCTGATGCTAAGTTGTTGTGCAAGCAACCAACCATCAACAATGGAGCCCATATGCCTATTTGTAGTGATTGGTCCATGAGTCAGAGCCTACAATTTAGGGTAATTGCCCAATGATGATCATATGACTCATAAATGTCTTTAGTAAAGCCAAACGACAAAGGTGGCCACTACCCCAATGGTATGGTCCAAATGACAATTATAATCTTGTAGACTCATGATTCAAACGAATGTCCCAACTCCACATGCATGATATCTTGCCTATAACTCTTCCTTTTTCTCCAAAGGACTATCCTCAATGCTGATGTAAATAAAAGGTCGATTCCAAAACATAGAAAATGCTGAAAAATGACTAAATAGAAGAAGTTTCATAAAATTATGTATGCCGAACAAGCTCTCAAAAACCAGCATAATGTATATAATGTAGAGGTTGCTAAAATGTATGTATTAAAGTAGTACCTAAAAAAATTGGAACCATGAATAAACATGTGTGGGCAAATTACCATGCGATATGCATGGTTATAGAAATATTATAGTCATCCACATGGATGATGTAACCAAGGCTTATGGAAATGACTTTGTTGCATATAATAAGGTTAAATACTAGCATGGTAGACCATCAGTGCCACCCAAATCTAATAGTTGATGACACAATACTCACAAAGAAAGTCAATTGAACAAACCAAGAATGCTAGGTAACATTATAAAGAAGTGGATTTGGATGTGAAAGAGAAGCCAAGTTTTTGCATAGCATGAATGGTAGATAATGTTAATAATAGGTGGCTTAAAACATACCAATCACGTTGAATCTCTGGAACTTGCAATGGGTTCCGTGCATAGGAAACAAGCCCAATGTTGTTGTGTAGAACTCGAAAGCCCTTCAATCGTAAAAATTGACACCTCAATAGGAATGTAGGAGCCATAGTAATCGAGGAAATGTGGAAATTGATGTAGATTGATGATGCTAAGAGTAGCTTAAGACAATGAGTCTAGGACCCTAGTAATGTTGATTTCAAGGACTACTTGAGCCTAACATAACTAGGAATGAAACATGCAATCTGAAATCTTGACATGCAATTGACATGCAAGTAGAAATGAAAATACAGCAAGTAATGGATCCCAAATTTTGATCATAGTTCAAGTCTATGTGAACTCTACTCTATGCTAAATCAATGAATCAAAATGGAATTGAATTCTACTTGCTGGCCATTCTAATTAACAGGACCAGATCTGGAAAAACAGATCCTAATCATTCTCTAATTGGCCTCTAATCCCAATTAGCAATGGCATGCTTCTAATAGAAAACAAATGCTTTCAATTTCTAAGAAGCATTCAAAGAGAAATGAAAGATTTTACAAAACTGAGGCAGCGCCCAATCACAAATGATTAATGGCTGTTCTGGCTCTAGAAATGCATGTAATGATAGTGGAAGTAGTATGGCTGGTAGTGCCCTCCTCCTACAAGCAGTTTGCACTTGCTCTCATCAGATTTGGATGAGTGACAAGGGAGAAACACCTGAAAAACCAGATCTGTCCCAGCAACGAGTTCCTACATAACAAGTAGATCAAGAAGACACAAAAACAATGAAGATGGAAGATGCCTCCAATTTCTCTCTCACCATCTCATATATAACAACCGAGATAGGTAGCAAAAGCTATAACATTCGTCCCCCCCAAGCAACATCGTTCGCGATGGTGAAGCTAGGGTACTATGCACGCAAACTGTGTGCGGTCTTCCAGGTAGCATTAGAAAGAGGCCTACCATGCCAAGCGACCAAGCACTCACGGATTAGACAGTTGCGTAAACGCCTCTCCCGCTCCTGCTATCAAATACCCTTGCCGGCCCATGGGTCACTTCTCCCTGCACCTGGAACGCAAACAAACCATCAGACAACAAGTTATCATGTAAAACCTGTTTCAATCTAGAAACATGAAATACAAGATGCACTTTACAAGTTTCAAGCAAACCTAACTTATAAGAAACATCATTGATCTTTCAACAATATTCTAGGGTCCACAATAACGAGGGGATAACTTGTAACATTTGCCCGTCTTAAGGGTCTTAGAGTTCTTGGGTACTTTGAGAAACACCATGTCTCCTACCACAAACTCTCTAGGCGTGCGATATTGATCAACATAAGACTTAGCTCGATCCATCGCTTGCCTTACATTAACTTTTGCTAATTCAAGCATTTCATTTATTTGAGTTAGGAAATTAGCTGCACTAGGTACTTTTCAAGGAATTCCTACCGTAATAGGGCTAGTTGGTCTGTCTAAAACCATAATTAAGCTCGAAAGGCTCATTTTAGTGATTCTTTTTTTCATTGTAAGCAAACTCCAACAATGGCAACGATCCTCCTGCTGAGCCTGTCTAATCTCAGCAATTAAGTCATTTTCAATGACCACAAAAGACATCTGATATAGTATGCGAGATAATGCATCAGTCACATGGTTTTTGGCACCTTTCTTGTACCAAATTTCCATGTGAAATTCTTGCATCAACTCAGCCCACTTGGCTTGACGCTCTCTGAGGTCCGGCTGGTTGTAGAAATATCTCAAAGTGTTAGGGTCGGTGTACACAAAGAATTCCGCACCATACAAATAATGACTCGATGCCTTGAAATCGTGGACTATAGCATACACCTCCTCATAAGTTGGATAATTCTTTTGTGCACAGTCGACTCAAGGGCCACAAGCCTACCCTCTTGCATTAGAACTGCCCCACTCAACCTTCGTCCATTTGTTCCACTTATTTTTCTGTAACATATCGGCCAATGGCCCAACTACATGTGAGGATTTGGTTTTATCCCATCTATTGACACTATAAAACCCAAATATGCAATTTTCTTTTTGAATAATTCGCTCTTTATTATTAGCAAACTCTCAAAGTTGACAACATAGTTCTAAGGTGCTTCACATGTGCAACATCACCACAACTGTAAACAAGTATGTCGTCAACAAAGTTGACCACAAACTTGCCAGTAAATGGTCTAAACACATCGTTCATAACATCATAAATGTTGTAGGGGCGTTGGTGAATCCAAAGGGCATAACTAGAAATTCTAGTATTTTGTCTTTGTTTCGGTAACTCGTATACATATTATGATTCTTGTTCTTATTTATTTTATTTTATCTTTAATTAGATTTATAAATCTATAAATTTTAAATTTTGAATATCATTTTTCTTTGATTTATTATCATTATTATTATTTTCTTTCTTCTTATTGGTTGTCTTTAGCTTCTTAGTCAACACTGGGTCTACTTAAGAGAATCTGGATTCTTTCGAAACCCAGTTAGCAACTTATGCTTGGGTACTGATGAGACATAAGCAATGCTATTTGGCTAAGATTATTTGTTTATTGAATTTTATATCATTGTTTTGACTTAGATCCTTTGACTTTTTGAGTTTTTTGTATATTGTTTCTAAGCTTTACCTTATGACATCATTGACTTCTCTCTATAAATTTGTGAAATTGGATATATTCCAATTTCACAAATAGATATTTTTCTGTCACTTTAGAGCACATGCAAATTGTTAATGAATTTTCGTCCAAGTAGTGGCCAGCTATATGTTCTTATTTGCATATTCTGAGAGGATGCACATGCCCCTACAACTAATATGATATTTTACTAATCAAAACCATAGATTGAGGAAGTGCCTATGTATTTACAGGTATTTTATTTCATTGAAGGACTCAGGGAGAGTTTGCGGCCTTTTGTGCGAAAGGAGCAAACACACACTATCCAGAATGCCATTTAGATGGCTATTTATTATGAAGATGGGAAGTTCAAAGGCCAATGGCAAGGACAAAGGCAAGCTCCAGATGACGAAAAGGGTAAAGGGGTTGGTGCTCCGAAAGGCAAATGGTTGTATGGGCGGCCTAATGCCCAAGGGGGTCAACGCTCTATGTTGTCGCCATAGGACCAAGAGAGGGCAAAAAGAGACAATCTATGCTTTGGATGCTTGGGACAACATCGGTGGAAGGAATGTCCACGAAACTAGATGAGAACCACCTATAATCTTCAAGTAGAGCAGTAGTAGCAACCAATGGAAGTGGAAGAGATCTTGCCAGAAGCTAATTCTGATGTTCCTCATTTGATGAATGTTTCTGTGGTGCGGAAGGTGCACACGGCTCCTCCAGTGACGCTATTGAAAACGGCACAACATGGGTATCAATTTCCTGACACTTCTTTGATAGTTATGCGTGGACAGCTTTGTGGTAGAAGTATTTTAGTTCTATTGGACACTGGCTCCTCGCATAATGTCATAAATTCAACTCTTGTTAAGATGTTAAAAGTGACCACACAACCGTCCAAGTACCAGTACACAGTCGAGATGGCTGATGGATGGGGTACAGAGATTTGGGACACGAGGGTTGTGAGTATGCCTTTAACTATTCAGAGTTATTCTTAGGAGTTGGATTCGTTTGGCGTGCTTTGATGTCGTTTTGGGGATGTGTCGCCACGCAATGCGGAAGCCTTTATGGTCGTAAGCTTCATTCCATCTGTGGTGAGCGGGATGTGCCTCCAAGACCATTGGTCTCAGCTACGCAGTCGCGTAAGGTAAGCTGTGAAGATATGTATGTTTGTTCTGTTGGATATGACTACTAGTACTAGTGAGAGTAGCATGTAGCACGTGCAAGATAATACTTCAGCTAACCTAGACCGTGAAATTAGGAGTGAGTTTGCAGATGTGTTTATTGATGATTTGCCATCTGCATTACCACCTAATAGGAATGTTGAACATAAGATTGAGCTTATTCCCGGATCCTATCCTATAAATAGACCACCTTATAAATGAGTTTGAGAGAGGAAGAGGAGGTGTGGAAATGTAACTGCTAGTAATTGAATGTGTACTGCAAGTATCCACCAAAGCAATATACTCTCGCCCCAAAATGCGGACACGTAACCGAATAGAACGAGGACCAAGACGCCCAGCCCAAGTAGCATAAGCAAGCTGTGCGGCGGAAGCAGGATCATCAGGAAGCGGGTCAGCCAGCTCATCAACAGAATGTGGGTCAGGAGTATCAAGAATCTGGATATAAACATCAGAATCATCAGGAGTAAGAGCCTCATGGTAAAAAACAGCGGTAGGAGGACCAAGAGACTGTTGACAATCACGGGCTAGATGATCTGGACTCTTACAGCGATAACATAGGCGCTTCAAACTCTGCGGCTGAATAATGTTGAACAAAGGCAGGACGGGGTGTAGGAGGGCGAGGAGGAACGGTAGTAGAAGAAGCCAAAGTAGGAGAAGCAGTGGAATGAGAACGAGAAAATCGAGAAGAAGTGGATAACTCAGGATACTTATGCTGCAAGGTAGTAGCCAAGGAGATAGAGGAATAGCACTATATGAAGGGAGACCAAACATACTACTAAAGGCACCTCCTAAAGATGGAGATGGAGCAGGAGCAGGTGTAAATAAAGGTGCTTTACTAGGACGATGAAGAATGTCTGGGGGGGGTGGTTTCCCCTCGTGGTAGGATAGTCTCAAGGCTAGAAAGAATACGATCAATACGATTCTCAAGATGATCCATGCGGGAATCAATATGTGTAAAATGATCAACTAAAGAGCTCTGCGGTGGGTCTTCCGATGAAGAAGTCGCCATAGGGACTAAGGAAGAGACAAAACTTGAGGGAGAGGATGTTTGCAACTTGGTCTAACTTCCAAAATCACCAAAAAAATGGCACAAAAACAGCGAATCAAGATGGATAATAATCAAAAAATAAGGGGCTGAGAAAGTAGAATAATGGACAGCAAAGACGCAAGGCCAATAAGTAGAAGGGTTTTAACAAAATGGAAAAAGGAAAGAGGAGGGTGTGAGGCAGCAAAATGACAAATATGAGAGGGAAATAGGGGGCTGGAAAAGAGCAGTATGTGAGCAAAAAGACAGCAAGTAGGTGCAAAAAAAAGAAAGTGCAAATGGGCGCAAGCAATACCTGGGTGGGTGCTGATCCGTCGTCCAATCAGTAGTGCCAACAAAGAGAGGTAAAAGCTGAAGATATGACAGATGCGCCAACCAGCCACCAATTCGAATCCTCAACTCACGCCAAATAAGCTGAAAAAAGTGCTGAAAGAGGGCGCTAGACAGCCAACAAATAATCAGCAAAATGAGCAGCAAGTCGATGGAGAAATCCGTTGAGAATGGTGAGATAATAGGGCGCTGGGCAGCAACTACCAAGATTCACAATATGCTGAAAAATAGGCTGGAAAAGGTGCTGAAGTAAGGCGCCAATCATCCTCCAATCACTAGCCGAAACGGACAAGAAGTCGGTGAAGTTTGAGTTCTTACATGCTCTTATAGCTCAAAGGCCAAAAAGAACAAGAAAATGACCAAGACAGTACTTCGGTTACACGAATTTTGCATGCCTAGTCATGTTTCCGAAGACTTGATCTAGTATAGTGATGTTTTGAAATTTTGCAGATTTGTTTTAAAATCTTTCACCTAGAATTTTTGCTTTTGGTTATAATATTGTCACAAGTTTATGCAATTAACATGATTTAAATTGCACTATATGGGCATTATGCCTTTTAGACTTTTAAGCGCATGGATTGTTTTCGACAGTCAAAAGTAGGATTCATAGTGGAGATAAAGCCCTCTTAGAATAGAATTATGACAAAGTGGGAGGATCTTGTTGATGATGAGTCTAGAGAAGAACAATAGAGATGCTTCAGAAAGAAAATTAGATAATCTGTATTTCAAGTGAAGCCTCAAATGTGGTTTTTTTAAAGCATATGTGGCATAATTCACCCCCATAAATCTGCCAAGTTTACAATTTTTTTTGTTTATGTCCCTATTTTCAGACAATTCCAAAGGAATTTTGTGACAGATATTTTCAGTTTTCTCAACATGGACATGTGACTTTTGAAGATCCTATAGGAAGAACTTGGTCTATTGACACTTACAAAAATAGCCAAGGATACTTTCAGTTTTGCAGCAGGGGCTGGGACAGTTTTGCCAGAAGCAACAATATCAAGCTTTACGATTTCGTTCTTTTTAAACTTGTCGCAAATTGTTATCTAAAAGTGCAGGTCTTCAGCACCGGTGGCCTTTTAAAAAAAAACTAAGCTTGATTAGACAATGAGTAGCATCAGGAATTAAGAGATGAGCCATTCTTTCATGTCTGGTAGTCGTAAGTTTTCAGGGTCAATTATGAAAATATGCTAGTAGCCTTTTCTGATCTATTGATACATAATAGCATGAGGCGTTAACACAAGTAGGACAGGCCTGTGCAACCAAAAAGACCATAAACTTTTTGTTATGATGATGTGGGAT
Source organism: Diphasiastrum complanatum (assembly GCA_029204225.1). Taxonomy (NCBI): domain Eukaryota; kingdom Viridiplantae; phylum Streptophyta; class Lycopodiopsida; order Lycopodiales; family Lycopodiaceae; genus Diphasiastrum; species Diphasiastrum complanatum. The sequence goes on from CM055100.1 coordinate 34,467,173, forward strand.
ACTAGAATAAGGATTACTTGTATTTTTATTATTGATTGCTATTGGAGAAAGGGATGAAATTGTGAGCCATTGTGGAGCCATTCACTCATGTCTGGTAGTCGTAAGTTTTCAGGGTCAATTATGAAAATATGCTAGTAGCCTTTTCTGATCTATTGATACATAATAGCATGAGGCGTTAACACAAGTAGGACAGGCCTGTGCAACCAAAAAGACCATAAACTTTTTGTTATGATGATGTGGGATAGTAGAATAAGGATTACTTGTATTTTCATTATTGATTGCTATTGGAGAAAGGGATGAAATTGTGAGCCATTGTGGTCTCAATCTACATGATAAAGAAATGTATCTGAGCACCATGTGTTCCCTTCAAAACTTCCCTTTATTGAGAAGGATTTTGTACAGGCCCAAAATTGTAAATATTCTTATATGGTGTTTGTTTGTATTCCATCTTTTGTATTGGAGTGGAAGAGAAAAGTCTCATTTGGGCTGCTGAAACTTTTGGCCTTTTAACTTCTAATTTCTTTTCGTATAATAGCTTTGAAAATAGCTATATAGGCAACAGATGTGCATCCTCTTTGAGATGTAAGTTTCCTTTGTGTTCTTTGTAGTTGTCCTAAAGCCACTTTTTATAGTAAGAATCATAGATTATTTTTAGATGATTCAAACTTCACATTGCCACCTGTAGATGAAAGAACTCTTTTAGGCTTCTTGTTTATTTGCAACAAGGAATTGAGCACTTGGTGAGGATTAGGCTTAGTCTAATAGGACACAATGAATAATGACGACTATAAACCCAATTTTATAAGATTTGCATAAGAGGCATCCGCGGTTTGTTGCTTGCCATAGTTTATGGTTCCATTTTTGGTTTTTTATAGGTATCGTCTATTGATTTAGTGTTATATGCTTTGAGCTTCCCTCTGTCCGCAAGTTATGCAACATATATTATGTTTTCATGTTTTGTTCCTTCAACTAGCTTGTAGCTTTGTTCACTAGGAAATATATAGCAACCCCAGTTAGAATATTCATCTTCGTTATATTCTCAAGCTGTTTTGCATCATTTCATTTTTATAACAATATTTCTCTTAAATTTTCTTAGAATTGATGCGAATGAAACTAGGATATAAATGTAGATACGTTTCTCAAATGCACAACATTCTTAGCATTTATAACATGCTTTCACTTCATTCAAAGCAGACTTGAAGAAAAATCTCTTTGCAATGATTGCAAGCTCATGAAAAGAACTTGGGAGTTTATGGTTTATGTGAGTAAGGCTCTTCCAAGAATGTTGAATGAGCAAATGGCAAGTATTTTCAATTGCAAAGTTTTCTACTTAAGCAGATGGTTTTAGGTGCAAAATACATTTGGAAGTAGACTTCATATCTAAACCAAAATTTAAACTTGAAGATATCACTTGTATTAACTTTTGCAAAACTAATTTCTCTTGCAACTATCTCACCTACAAATTACATCATTCCATGAAAAGTTTCTTTGGTCTCAGGTTCGAGCCTCCCCTTGGAAACCAAGAAGCATTCCATGAAAAGTGAGCTAAGTTTTACACCATTGATTGGCTAGTAATTATTCTCAAGATTATCTACTTCACAAGTCTATTGAGGAGATTGGTACAAAACCAAAGATTGATTTGAGGAGCAAATCCAACTGTTTTCATCATCTCAAAGGATTGCTCTTTTGTGCACATTTTGGCTACCATTTGGGGCAATAATAGTGTGTTTTCTTTAAGAAAAAAGTCAATACATAGAGCTCTTATTATGTGCAAGCATACTTCCGTATTGTAGTTAAAACCGAATGCCTCTTAAATCTAAACAAGAGTATTGTTTACTAAAGCTTACCCTAGATTTCAAGGTATACCCCCCCCTCCCGCTCTCTCTCTCTCTCTCTCTCTCTCTCTCTCTCTCTCTCTCTCTCTCTCTCTCTCTCTCTCTCTCATCAAGATTTAAGGATTATATTTTGTTCTTCTTCAATGTCTTAGATATTCATTTCAAAAAAGATTTCCCCCCTTGGATTCACTTTTTTCTTGGCTTTTATGGTTTAATTTTTGTTCTTTACATTATATTTGGTTGCTTGAGTTGTAAACTTGGCCAGCCTACATACTTATATGACTAGCCACGACCGCATTGAACGCCCATTTTTTGCCATCATCAAACTTTGGATTGGCGCGATTCAGAAATGGATGACCTCTTTCAACGACTAATAAAAATCTTTAATTTAAGGAAAGCCACAATAATTCCTTCTTTTTGGATCGCACTCATCTCTCACATTTGCTAATCATAACATCATTAATAATACCAAACAAACATTTTCCATTCTGTCCACATAATTTAAGACAATGAGAAAATATGCAAACTTTCATCCGAGATAGAAGCATGAAATCAAGAACCATTAGTGCTTATCAAGAGCTACAAAAAACATTGCAAAAGCTGAATCCTCCATAGCTTAGCACAAAACAAAAGCTTTTTGCCTTTTACATATCTGAAAAAATGGTCTATGAAAATGTCTCCTGCTCCTCTATTATAGCAACAGCCTCAACAGCTTGCAGATGGGAGAGAAAGACAACCGTTCCTAGCCTTTTCTAGCAGTTACTATCAAAACGACCCTATCAAAACATTCTTGTCAGAACAACAGCCATAATTTTGCACTTAGGCATAGTATTTGAATTAGAATTTAGGAGGCAAGGCTCAAGCCCACATGGCTCAAGGAGCATAATATCTCGCTACTTATCAATTTTTTGGAGATTATCCATAGGTTTTGTATGTAATTTTGTGATCAGGGAAATAGCAATTTAACACATGAATTACATTGGACCTGTTAGTGGTAACATAAGCTCATCCCTAGAGATAATTCTCTCTATGGTGTCCTGCTATTACAATTTATACATTTTTTCAGCTTTTTCATGCTAATCATAAGCCTTTTTCTTTACCGCAATGAATAGCAGGCTCTATAGACTTAATTAGTGCTCATGTTTATCTAAGGCAATTTGTCTAAAGCAACATTTAAGATTGGAGTTATTGAACTGTCTACGATATTATCTAAAGTGTCTACACTAGTTTCTACCTTGGCAAGACATATTATCCGAATCTAAAACAATTGTCGAATTCATAAAGACACGGATGATGCTTTCTATAGTAGGCTATCTAAATTAGGGGATGAAGGTATATGAGTTCAACAATTTAAAAGACATTATTATGAGCTATTTCTCATTCTGGAGGCAATACCATTATTGTAAACTAAAGGCTCATAAGATTTCTAAGGGCTACAAAGGAATCCCTTTTGAGCCAAATTAGAATCGACCCAAATAAAAGCTCTCCTTTCTCTCTCATCGAAAGAAAGCTAGGGCACTACAGTTTTGGAAGTTGCTGGGGTGGTTTCCAGCGGCTGTTCTGAGTCAACCTACCATAGTTTTTTAGTGCATTTTCCTTCTTCATTCTCTATTGGCCCGGGGCACTGCTCATCCACATATACATTGTTTCTCCTTTTTTTCATTCATGCAAATCAGATTTTATGCACAGGTTAACAAGGCAAACGTGGCATCGTTGCTTCATCTCATACATATCTGAATCAGCCACCATCGTTCTACAGATTCAGTGCATTCTTAGTGGCCGGATCCTGGGCAGCGGTTATTCAAGCACGTAATAGATTCTTTGTGATGATTATGCCCAGTTTTTGGGCTCTTTAAAAAGTAGAAAATGTCACTGGCTTTTTAAAAAAAAAATTTGACCCAAAAAAAAATGCACGTCAGTCTGCACACATCAGCCTACCACGTGGCAGTTTCTGACTGATCCAAAAAAAGTCGGAGTGCCTATTATGCTTTATTCATGGCATGTGAAAAAGTCAAAGAATCCATTACGCAATGGAATGGGCCGGGCACAGGCCATTCTGCCCGGTAAGGCTTTCCATAATTTTTTTAGGCGAGGCCCTGGGCAGAATCCCGGCCCATTCCATAGTACATTTGTAGCAACATCCTTGTGTTTTCTAGTGACAGATATGGCTTATCAACACTTTTCTACATGGCATTTCTTCTAACAGCAAAGTTGACAACGCACCTTTTCTTGTTGCCATCTCAAATCTAGTGGCACATTCTAGTCATCCTTTATTAGCGAGCCTGTAGTGCACTTTCATTCAATATTCTTTCAACCAATGTATTCATTGAAGGGCCACGACGACTAAGACACCCTTCAATGGTTGTTTTCTTGATCTCTAGTGGTTGTCTACAAGCATTTGACAATTTCTAACCTAGTTTTCTACTGTTGATCTTGTTGGAAATTTTCTATTGAATGTCAGAAATGGTAAACTCTTGCAACTTTGCCGCGAAGCGAAGGTCGAATGGCGAACAATTCACGAAAGTCAACGTACCTCGAAAACCCTAAGACACAAAGCAAAGCATAACTCGAAGGTCGAATGATTCGCGAAAGTCAAACATGCCTCCAGAACTAAAAAAACACGACAGAAACGAAAAGAAACGAAAGAAAATCTTAACAAGCGTGGAGTGGAGTCTTAAACTTCACGCCCAGCTGAAACAGTTAGCAATAACGGAGAGTAACTAATTAGTTGATTAGCGTTAACTACTCTTGTAATTCTCTGTTTAGCTATCTTGTAAACTCCACACAGTGAAGATATAAACCTTTTCTGGATAAAAAAGAATACACAGAAAATGTGCGTGAGTAGAACAGAAAAGAAAAAGAATAGAAACAAAATTGTTGTGTATGAAAGTCTGTCAACGAACAGAACACAATGAAAGAGCAAAGCGTCAGGCCGCCAACAAACGAGACACTGATCATCTCGCTCTAAAAATAAACTGATAATACAGTTGCTCTATCTCGTGCATCTGCTTGTCTTCCGTTGTCTTGATTGCTAGAATGATATTTGTCTTGTGATCTGTAGTCACATGTCTAGGATCTTGTAAGCTTTCGCACAAGAAAATTCAAAAGAAACAAATACGTTTGCGACGAACTAAACCCGTTCTCAACAGGCTACAGATTATCACTACTAATATTTGAATAGTGATTTTCTAGAAAACACAATATAGCTACAACGATCCAGACAAGAGTAGCAATCAGTCTTGATGGCGCAAACTACAGGATATGGAAATTCAAAATCAAAACACTTCTGAAGGGCGAAGGCATCTGGTCAGTGACCGAACTCTCAGAGGTGCAGCCTCCAGAGGGAGACTTGAGGTGAGCTGAATGGATCAGGAAGGATGAGTGTGCAATGGTGATCATCGTTTCATCCATCAACGAAAATCTACTCATGCAGATTGAAGACTGCAAAAGCAGCCATGCAGCATGGGAAAGATTAAAATAGAAGTATGAAGTGAGGATTGCAGCTTTAGTGCTGCATCTTCACAATCAGCTACAATCCATACAATGGGATGACAACCAGTTAGACCAGCACGTTGAGAAAATCAGAACGATCTTTACTTAACTCGCTGCATCAGGACAGGAGCACCAAGTCCCGACACCACAACAGCTGATGTACTTCATGAAGTCTCTACCTACGTCCTATCAGCCGTTAAGAATGCTCATACTGAGTCTACTAGATATGACATTCGACAAAGCAATTAGTCTTGTCGCTGATGAGAGACTGATGATGGACGAAGGAGAAAGAAGCAGTGATCAAGAGAAAGCCCTCTTCATGAAAGGAAGGAAGAAAAACAAGAACAAACCCAGATTCGACAAGACAAAGTCCTCGAATCAACAATCTTCTTTCTATGATCACTATCACAAACTTGGCCATACAACCAACAAATGCTGGTTCAATCCACCAATAACTTGCATGCACTGCAAGAAGAAGGTCAAAAGATGCAGATAGAGGTGATGAAGCCTTCACAATACTTGATGAAACTTCAACGAGCTACACTGAACAAGACTACGATGTAGTCATTGATTCAGGAGCAACATCACACATCACTTGCAACAAGAAAATTTTGATCGACTTCAGAGAACTTGAAAATAATAGAGCAGTGATTCTAGGTAATGGGAGCAAACACGATGTCAAATGGATCACGACTCTACAACTGCGAACACTGTCAAGTCAAGCAGAGCTGCCAGGAGCACTCTATGTGCCTTCATTGGTTGTTATCAGTCTCCAAGATGGCAGATCTTGGAATTTGAATTTTGTTCAATGGCAATACATGCCGCATGATCGAGAAAAATACAAAAAAATTGTTGACGGTTGGATGCAGAGAAGGAAACCTCTACCAAGCCAAGATAATCAGCAACTCTGATAGCAGATTAAATGCATAAGAAAATGAAGACCAGCTCTGGTGCAGGAGAATGTATCATCTGAACATGAGGAGCCTGTATGACATGTGTAAGAAAGACATAGTTACAGGTCTAAAGATATCAAGACTCGATACTGAGTTATGCAAAGCTTGTCAAAAAGGCAAATAACATCGAAATCCATTCACATATGAGGGAAGAAGAGCCAAAGAAGTTCTTGAGCTCATCCACTCAGATATCTGTGGATCGATGAAAATGGATTTGCTCTCAAGATCGAGGTATTTTCTGACGTTCATAGATGATTACAGCCAGATGACTATGATCTACTACCTAAAGAAGAAATTTGAAGTGTTTGATTCCTTCAAGACGTTAGTGGCATTTGTAGAGCGACACACCTCAAAGAAGATTTAGATTATCAGATCTGACAATGGAGGTGAGTACAAGAGCAAAGAATTTTTAAAATTCTGCCAAGAACAAGGGATCGAGCATCATTTCACTCTTGCGTACACACCAGAATATAATGGTGTCGCAGAAAGAAGAAACATGAAGCTAGTCGAAGGAGCGAGATGCATGATGGCACAGGCTCGATTGCCAAGTCAATTCTAGGTTGAGGCAATAGCTGCAGCTGTACACCTATAGAACAGATCAACAACGATAGCATTGGAAAATAAGACACTGTACGAGATGTGGACAGGTAGAAAGCCCGATCTATCATACGTACGTGTGTAGCATACAAGCACATTCCAAAAGAAAAAAGAAGCAAGCTCGATGATAAATCAGAGCAAACAATCATGGTCGGGTATAGGTACTCGAACGAATCACAAGTATACAGACTCTACAAACCAACCGAGAAAAAGGTTGTTTCGAGTAGAGAAGCGAAGTTCGATAAGTCCACACTCCATGGACTAAAAGATGAAAAAGGCCATGAGATCTTCACACTGTTGCCAATTCAAGAGGGAGATCGAGGACAGATGTCAAATCAGAATGTTGAGCCACAGACTCCAGAGCAGTAGAAGCAGAAGATCAACCCCACGAACAATAAACATTCGAGCAGCGACGAAACGAACCCAAAAGGTTAACAAGACAAAGAAGACCTCCAGACCGTTACGCTGACAATCTTCAGTGGAGCGAAGACACGCAATTTGAGTACTGCAGCTTCAATGAAGAGCCAACAACCTATCAAGAAGTTGTCCAGAGTCCAGAGGGAGAATCTTGAAAGCAAGCAATGTCAGAAGAGATCGAGTCGATGAGGCGAAACGAGGCGTGGACACTAGAGCCACTGCCAGAAAACAAAAAGATCGTCGACTGCAAGTGGGTGTACAAGAAGAAAATGAAACTAGATGGCATTGTTGGCCATTACAAGACAAGGCTTGTCGTGAAGGGATACACACAAAGGTATGGTGTTGACTATTTTGACACATATTCGCCGATGGTCAAGATGACAAGCATACGACTACTCCTTGCATATGCTACACAACACAGTCTGGAAATTCACCAAATTGATGTGAAGACAGCCTTTCTCCACGGAGATCTAGAGGAAGAATTCTTCATGAAGCAGCTTGAAGGATTTGAATACCCCGACAATCGACAATATGTTTGTCGGTTGCAGAGATGCATTTATGGTCTAAAGCAGGCATCACGAGCTTGGTACAAGAAGCTCGATAGTCTTCTGAAGTCTCTAGACGACTGTAATGTCTACATAAAAAGAGTAGGAAAAGATTTTGTGATACTAACTATTTTCGTGGATGATTCTCTTATGATAGGAAATTCCTTGATGCTGATCAAAGACACGAAGAGTCAGATTTCTGAAAATTACGAAATCACAGATCTAGGAGAAGCAACAAAATGCCTCGGACTAGAGATCAGAAGAGATTGAATAAAAGACAAAATGCACTTGATCAGTCTAAATTGCCAGAAAAGTGCTCAAGCAGTATCACATGATGGATTGCAAAGAAAAGGCCACACCAATGATAGCTGGAGCCAAGCTGATGAAGCAGGAATATTGCCCAATAACAGAAGAAGAAAAAATAAGATGGCATGTATACCCTACCAAAACCTAATCGGTGGTCTGATGTACCTTACAATTTTTACCAGACCCGATCTAGTTTTTTTTGTTTACGCCTTAAGCCAATTCTCTTCCAATCTTGGCATGGCACATTGGCAAATGGCAAATTGAATCCTACAATATCTGAAAGGTACCCAAAATATGGGCTTAACCTACAGAGCAGAAAACGAAAGAAAAGGATTCGAGCTGCACCACTACAGTGATGAAAGCTGGGCGAGCTGCAAAGATGACAACAAGTCCGTAACTGGAGGATGTTCAATAGCGTGCGGAGCAGCAATCAACTGGATATGCAAAAAGCAAACCTTGGTAGCTCAATCTTCTTGTCGAAGCTGAATACGTCATAGCTTCAAAGGTGGTGAACGAGGTAGTGTGGTTGCAAATGATGCTGGAGGCAATTGGGTTACCACAAGGAGGACCATGCACGATGATGATGGATTCTCAGAGTGTCATTTATCTGTCCTCAAATCTTGTTTTCCATTCAAAGACAAAACACATACCTCTGAAATACATCACATTCAAGATTTGATCTCGAAAGGAGAGCTCTAGTTCTAGTACATAAAGTCTGAAGACAGGATTGCAGATCTGCTCATGACGCAGTCGACAAGCCACTCTTCGCAAAGCAAAGAAAGACGATTGGATTAAACGTGCAAAGCTGCAAGGTTCAAGAGGGAGTGTCAAAAATGGTAAACTCTTGCAACTTTGTCACGACGTGAAGCAAAGCAAAGGTCGAATGGCGAACAATTCATGAAAGTCAACGTACCTCGAAAACTCTAAGACACGAAGCGAAGTGAAACTCGAAGGTCGAATGATTCACGAAAGTCAAACATGCCTCCAGAACCAAAAAGACACGACACAACACGAAACGAAAAGAAGCGAAAGAAAATATTTCGTGTTGCCAACTGGCAGCACAACGGACATGGAGTCTTAAACTTCACGCCCAGCTGAAATAGTTAGCAATAACAGAGAGTAATTGATTAGTTGATTAATGTTAACTACTCTGGTAATTCTCTGTTTAGCTATCTTGTAAACTCCACACAGTGGAGATATAAACTTTGTTTGGATAAAACTAAATACACAGAGAATGTGCGTGAGTAGAGCAGAAAAGAAAAAGAATAGAAACAAAACAGCTGTGTATGAAAGTCTGCCAACAAGCAAAACACAATGAAAGAGCAGAGCGCCAGGCCGCTTGTTGCTGGAGACCGGCTTGTACTGCGATGAGGGAGAAGACATCCTCACCGAACTTGCATTCTTCTCTGTTGAAGATGAGTACGCAAGTTCAGTAGAAGTCATCTTTGATGTCCACATCTGAGAATTGCCCTCAGATGGAGCTAACTCTGGCAGCACTGCACAATCATGATATCCTTCTGTACAGATAAAATTCAAGCATGCATACATAATATTCCAAACTGTAACCTAGTCTGGAAAATTGTTTACTTTGACTAATTTACAGAATTGCTTAAAAGCAATATGTTCGAAAGCAATATGCTTTCCATTAGGGCTCTGAGCAGGTGTCCCATATTTTTATTGGAGATTGTATACTCTTGCTCCGGTAAGAATATTGAAGCAAGAGCAAAGCTTGACGAAAATCTTGAGATTGGGATCTCTGATACAGAATAGTTTATATCCCCTCTTCTCAAGGTATGCTTCTTCCTGAAAAACTCCGCTTTGGAAAATGTATTCAGGCTTGGTAACTGGAATAATGCTGTCTATAGGCAAGCCTAATGCACGACAATAAAATCCTTCCATGATGATGATTTCCTGATTACAGACGATGGTACAAATGTGTCCATCCTCTGTTTTGTTTAAGTTTTGAATCAGCTCCTGACATAACTCTGCTAAAATCATTGATGGATCGAATTGAAGAAGTACTTCAATTCTAGCTCGAATGGCCAGAGGTTGGAAAACATGTATTCCTAAAAAATAAGGTCTGCAAATATTAAATGTAAATAGCTTCTTCGGTAAAATTATCTGACCGAATATCACGAAACCATGTGTTACAATTTTTGCTTACTAAGAACGGTATGTATACTTAGCATAACAAATTTCACACTGGTGTCACATTTTTCGCTGATAAATCAGTCATAGTATCGCTTCACTCTTGATCCATTTACTCGAGTATCAAGTAAATGTCCTTCGAGATCTGCTAATTGTAACGATCCATTGTTAAAGACTTCAATGACCTTATAAGGTCCCATCCATCTTGTGTGCAATTTCCTTGGAAACAACATGTGTCTGTTTGAAGAAACAAAGTGTTTCTGATTACAAAGCCTTGCTAGCTTTTAGCCCTTCACCTGACGAAGATGTTCGCGAACTCAAACATCTGGAGACATGAAACATGAAGAGTTTCGCGAACACGAAAGTCAACGGAGATGAAGCAAACGATTCGCGAACATGAAGAATCCACGAACGAGGTTCCTTTGCAGTCCAACAAGAGAGAAAGACAGACGAGGTAAACAAAACCAACGGTGGAAATGAAACTCTTATGTCCTCACGCTCCAAGGAGTACCACCAGAGATCACGCAAGTACCCAGAAGTACATAGATCTGACCTGATGGCATGACGCCAGCAGATACTTCCTAGGTCGTGGCTAATTTGCCACTCTTGTGATTCTCTGATTAGTTGTAGATGTATATTCACTCTAATCTTAGGTCTACATAGAGAGACCGTACTTACTGGATAATACTTGACATATATCAGAACAGGATACACAGAGTGTAACTAAAAGAGAAGAGACACTGAAGAAGTCCAATGCTAGTAAGCAATCAAGACGAACATAGACAGAAGCTCCGCCTGCGTGCGAGAAGATAATTATGCTAGGATCAGATGATCTAATTGTCCGCTAGTGAAGCGAGACTACTACTCGTGAGAGAACCCTGCTTCTCTCACGCCAACGCACTGCGTGGATTCGCATGCAATGCCTTGAAGAAATCAGAGAAAATCAATATAGATTATATTCTAGTTTTGTTTGATCTTGGATGTTGAATGCTTATGCTGTTTATTTCATATGTCTGAGTTTTCTTGTTCCCTTTGAATGTCGCACCTTTGTTGAAAATTAAGTCGAATGTTGTATTAATTTTATGAACGTAGATCAGTAGTAACTGACTACTCTCTGGAGGATTGTAGGAGTGTTTCAGCTGGCAGTGCCCAGCGAACGCATCTCAACTCCATCCAAATCTTGAAAGAGAGTCGCGACTGTTTCATGAATTTTCTCCCCTAGATTCATTAGTGGTATCAGAGCATCTCACGATTCTCATCAATGGTATCAGAGCCACCCTGCCATATTCTGACATAGCCAAGAAGCTAGCAGATCCAGGAGGCCAAGCATTCAGACAATCAACCATCAACAAGAAAACATACTTCAAGAAGCAATGGCTTTAATCAGCAACATGCAGAACAAGATCTGCACTATACTTAATTCTTCAGGATCTATTTTTTTATCCTGGAAAGTTAAGACATCTTTGATACTCAAGGGCGAAGGACTCTTCCCCTGGGTGGATGGCACAGAAGAAATGTAGAAACCTCAAAAACATTAGTAGCCATGAAAAAAAATCATTAGTACCTTCAACATAAGGATGATTGAAGTACTCTCTTTTCCAAACAAGAACTTCTATTCAATGATTTAGATAATGACTCATATGATAATAATTCTTCTTCACTATCATTCACAATGACATCATTCAAAGTACATCCTACTTTAAATACTTCACATACTTCTCTTCTTCTTGACTTGTGACTATCTCCCTCACCAAGTCTCATGATAGAACCATTTGATCTACTCTCTTTATGAAGACATGTGACTCCACTTGTTGCACAAATGACTTTCATGGAATCATAACAACGAAATGTAGAAAAACCACCTCCTTCATGCATGCACCTAGCAACATCTTTTTCCATACGATCAAAGAAATCATTAGCAACAACCTTTTCCAAGGAAGAACCTTCATCACCTCCATTGATGAAGTTAGCCCTTTCCTTACCTTTTGCATGCTTGCACTTGCCATGAAGAACCATTGAAGAACCATCGAAGAACCATCATTATCCTCGTAGCTAGCCAAGTTAGCACAAAGATGAACATCTCCAAGAAACATATTGGATCTTGACCTAGATCTAGCATAAGGAAGCTTGTTAGACTTTGCATAAGATCCACCAATCTTATTGATGCTAAAAGAGAACTTTGGAAAGTTGAGACCAATCTCCTCTTCCATTCCATTCTTTTTGTTAGCCATAACAAAAGCATCAAGCTTGAAAAGTCTACCTTGTCTATTGCCCCTAGCAACCAAGATTTCTTCCTTTGTAATGAAACAAGCATCACCACCAAACTTTACCATGTATCATTTCTCTATCATTTGACCAACACTTAGCAAATTCTTTGAAAGTGAAGGAATGTAAAGAACACCATCAAGTCTTGCTTTCCTATTAGTAGAAAGACAAATATAAATCACTTTTTTGGATACATCATAATTGACCAAAGAAGTAAAGAACTCCTTGTGACTAGTCATGTGTGAACTAGCTCCACTATCAATCCACCATGAATCTTTGTCACCTTCACTTGATATTGGACTTGAAGAACACATCAAAAGAGAATCTTCTAGATCAAAAATCCTACTAAAAATATGGACTAGATTCATTGAACCAAACATTCAAATTTGAATATTCCAAACTCGACCTTCTAATTTTTCCACACTTTCCAAAAATGATAATTCAAATGAACTTAGACTAAAATAACTTTCATAAAGTTTATCTCTAAGTCTAAAATGCAAATTGGCCTAATATTGACAATTAACCAAAATATCACTGAACTAGTTGAAATTTCTCACAGCTAGTGCTTCTCGTTCGGTGGTTGTATAGTTCATCTCCGGGGGAATCAACTGCCTACTTGAGAAATAAATTATTTAATCTTTCTTATACTCCCCAGGTTGTGTCAGAACATTCTCTATTGCATACGTAGAAGTGTTTGTATGGACATGAAATTCTATGGTCCATATAGTGGTCGAAGGATTGGTGCAGTGACTAAGGCCTTTTTGAGTTTGAGAAAAGCCTCAGTGGCTTCAGCTATCCATTCTAGTTGGATGGTCATTTGGTATATCAAACGGGCCATCTTAGAAAAATTCAGGACAAACCTCCAATAATAGTTGCAATGCCCCATAAAGATGTATACTTCACATACAGTTCTTGGTTTAGGCAAAGCAAAAACGTCTTAGTAGACCGGATCTCCCTCTCTCTCACCCACTACTTCTACTTCCCCCAGCCGAGAAGAGGGAGAGACATATCCCCGATCTATCCGCAGACATCCTGCCACTCATGCACCTTCTCAATTCACCATCCTTCAGTTACTTATAGAGCAAGAGCTCGCAATTCTTCGCACTGATGGCTGTCTAGTAGTTTTAACTGTCGCAGGCCTAGATGCCTTGGAAGAACCCCTCGTTCAGGAATTTTCTATAGTCCAGAGGGCCTTTTTTACCTTCAATATTGATCATTTCACCCTAACCCACAAAGGGCAAGACTATACAGTCACCCTCGACCCGCACTAACTTCATTGGTGCTTAGACTTCCACACACTACCCACCTACCAATCTCCCAAGCCCTTACCAAATTCGACGTATCCGTATTTTTCCTTCCGGATCAAGGTGATGTCAAGACAAAAACCAACGACGGGTATCTGATTTCGCAAATCAGAAATCTAAATCTCTGAGAGGCGATATACTTTCTGATGTTCTTGGTTTTGATAAGGACTTTAAATCGGCCACCATCATCGTGATCTCCCATCGTAGTAACCGCGTGGTCATGACAACCACGATGGAAGGACCAAACACCATCTATGATTGGGCCACACTTCTCGTTAAGGAGTTGCAGGTCACTTTCAAACGCACTTCCCGGATCACCTACGGTGGTCTGATTACAGTTATCTCCATCATTGTTATATACCATAACGGTACGCCCTTCAGTGACGGCCTCACAAGGGGCACGACGCAGGTGTTATCGACATGTTTGGGTGCCACGCGTCACCATCCTAGGTGGTCACGTGTCACCGGCGGGACTGTGCTTGATGGAACTCACCATGCTATGTCTATATAGTGGTGGAGCTTCTCTCTTTCCATTCACTTAGTCTCCCTGGGAGTTGGTGGATGGAGAGCACGTGCATGAGCCAGGATGTATCTCTAGGCCAGGAGATGTGTGCTAGGGAGAGCCGACTGTGATGGCTGGTGGTATGGGCCAGTTATCGTAGGAGGCACAACTAGGCATGACTATATCGATAGCTCCAGTGCATGGGGGTGGGTCGGTTGAGACCCTATGGATGGCGGATACGGTGCGCCGTCACTGGTATGGGGTGTGCAGAACCTTCAAGGCGGTCGAAGATCTTAGGGAGTTGTAACAGTTGGTATCAGAGCATTTGATTCTCTTAAAGGTGCACAAATTCCCTTAAAGTATCAGCATTTGATTCTCTTAAAGGTGCACAAATTCCCTTATTTGCCTTTGCGGCTTAGTATTCCTTTTGATGGAACGTGGTTGTTTGGTTCTAAGCCTTTGTTCAAGATAATTCTTGTGAAGGTTGGCTTGTGGATGAAGCCTGGTTTCTTTTAATCTGGCTGTCCGCTTTGGTTTTGTTCTTATTCATATCTATGGATTCTGGTTTTTGTAAAAACAAATTATAAGTTAGCTCTTAGGGTTGTTAGTCTGGAAATCGGGGGAGGAGAAGATCTTAGATTTTTTTTTTGTTGGCCAACAGGCCCTGCGCGATGCCCGCAGTACCTATGGTTGTCTCTCCTTTTGTTTTTTTATGAGAAGGGGGAGGGGGAAGAAGGTACAAAGTACCTCCTCTATCTTTTGGTGAAGTGACATTGTGAAGGAGGAGAGGGGGTATGCCTCCCCATGGCCTTTTGCAACGTGATAGTTTTGGTTTTTTTCAAACCAAAGTTTACAAAAAAAAAGATTGCTAAGCTATTCTAAGCTTTTAGATATAAAATCTAAGTTATAAAACTTAGAGAGTTTATGGATCTCGCTTAAAAGAAGTTGAACCATGACATCTCTTGGAGCTTTGTCCTTTCATGGTCGTATTGTTCTTCTTCCTCCTCCTCTATACCTGCAGATCTCCAAACTCTTTGAGGAACAAAAAATCAGTTTGCTCAATTTCGAACATACATCAACAACTGAAGAATTTCATTGGCCTCATAAATTAGGAACATCAACTACAACTATCGAACCTTCAGATCTTCCTCGAGATAATGATTTCTTGCAGCTTGTGCAAAGTGAGGAACGTGAAATTTATGTGGGCTCAAGGAAGAATAGGCAAAGTGTAAAAGTTGCAAAAATGAAATGGCGTGGTGATTTGAATAAAATCCAAATTGGAAGCCTTGTTGCACTTCTAGCTTCAGAAAACAATGAAAGACATCCATTTTGGATTGCCAAAGTACTTGGTTTTATTCAAAATAGCAATCAAACAAAAGTACTACGTGTCCATTGGTTGCGCACCACTTCAACGAATGTTTTTTTGGGAATGTACGAACTCGAAATGTTGCAAGTAGATCCAAAGGGCAAGAGAAAGAGATTGCCAAAAAATCAACCAAGAGTCGACGATTTGAATCTACAAGATGTAGATGTTTGGCATTTAATTTTGAATTAACAACGACTAATCATCTACGAAAGTCAACTATATCTATATTGAAAGAACGGCTTGGATTACTGGAAAACCCATCATCCTCCACTCTTCATCAACAGAGAAAAGCTAATTTACAAGGTTTTTTGTCAACATTAGACGCGGATTCTGAGGAAGATATGTCAGTTCACTCTGATGAAGAAGACGGGTCTTTCACTTCATTAGCTGAAAATAAGAGTGTTGAGAATATGTCAAGTTCTGAATTGAGAGGCATCAGTGAAAATTCCTTAGAAAATGTATTTTTAAAAAAAAAAAGAGGATGTGCAAATATAATTTAAGTTTTTTTTTATTTCAATGGGATTTCGAGTTTAAAAAATCATTTGTTCTCTTGAGATATTATTTCATTTGTAATTATAATGGTTTTATGAAGTTTGCAACAAAAAACTTGTAGTTCTTTATTTAAAATATGCATATTTTGGCTTTTTTAAAAACAAAATTTAGAGATTTATTAAAAAAATCCATGATTTTGGCCTAAAACTAGGACCATTAAAAAACACCAAAAAAGATTACTCTTTTTCATGTCAAAGTCCCAAAACAAATGTCACCATGTTTTTGGATATTGTTGTAGGTTTGGAGGAGAGACCAGCAATACAACATGATCAAGTGAGGTATGACAAGAGGGCCAAGAAGGCTCCACACATGATAAAGATGAATGTTACCAATGAGCTTCTCAAGGAAGTTGGTAAGAGTACTTCATCTAAGGATGCTTGGGATTAATTGAAGAAGCTTTATGAATCCAAGTCTACTTCTAGAGTGTTGACTCTAAGAAGACAAATCTTTTCTTGTTTGTAAAAGAATGAAGAAAGTCCAAATGCCCCAAAGTCGAGTTTGATGGAGATATTTGTATGATCAAAAGGAAGGATATCTTGATTGTAAAAGGTAAAAGCAGCAAGGGAAGTTGTTCAAACTAGATTCTTGTGTTATTGCTAACCAAGATGAATGTGTTGCAAGAGAGCAAATACCTATTCAAGAGGTCTAGCATAAAAGGATGGGACACCTCAACTTCAAGTCATTGGATGTAATGGCTAGAAAGCAAATTTTGATAGGTCTTCCAAGTTCCTTAAATAGTATCAATCATGTTTGTGAGTTTGAAAGTCACATAGACTACCTTATGCTAGATCTACATCTAGATCTACAAATCCTTTTCAAGTTGTAGATTTGGATATTCATGGAATTACTACAGTTAGCAATAGTGTAGCTAAGATGTATGTAACTTTCATTGGTGATTTAGTAGATTTTGTTGGATCTATATACTAAAGAGCAAGGATAAAGTGTATGATATCTTTGTCAAGTTCAATAATGCAAGGGAGAACCAATTTTCCACAAGGATCAAGTGTTTAAGGAATGACAATGGTGGTGAATACATATCTACCAAGTTGAAGGCCTTTTGTGATGAGCATGGGATCAAGAGGGAGTATACAACACCAAGGACCCTACAACAAAATGGAGTGGATGTGTGAAAATGCTAAAGCCATGAGGTTAAGTGCTAATCTTGATAAACCATTTTGGGATCAAACTTTGGTGTGTGCCAATTTCTTGTGCAATAGGCAACTGAGGGCTATCTTGGATAGAAGGACATCTTTTGAGATGCTATTCAAGAGGAGGCCGAGTGTCAACTTTCTAAGAACTTTTGGATGCACATGCTATGTCAACATTACTCTTGATGATAGGACCAAGGTGGATCCATCTTCAAAGAAAGGTATTTTTGTTGGATATAATGAGGTGAGTAAAGCCTACACGGTTTACATTCCTTCTACTAACAAGGTGATTGTCGGTAGAGATGTCATTTTTTATAAGGAGAACCTTCCAAAAGTATCTTCAAGTACTATTGATGGTGATGTAGATGGATCTAACATGCTTGATGTTGATGTAAAGGATCCTACTTTAGATGGTGATGATGATGGACCTTCATCAAGTCAAAAGCCAAGGAGAACATCAAGGGAAAGACAAATGCCTTCAAGTCTCACATATGATGAGAAAGGTAGGCAAGTAGAAGTGACTCATTTTGTTTTTCTCACATGTTTTGATGAATCTTCTTGTGTAGATGGTGCTATGCAAGTGGATGGATTTTATCATGTTGTAAAGTCAAGTAATGGATCTGGAAAACAAAGTTTGTTCAATGATGCTGATGGCCAAGTCGAAGATCCAGAATTGATTTCAAAGGGCTTCAACAAGGCAAAAGGAAAGTTGGCAATTTGGAGCTAGTCAAGAGCATCAAATGAGAGTCAATTGGCAAAGATGTTTTGGATCCATTTTTGCTGGTTATTGAAGACTCAAGTAAGGTCAAAGGAGTAGCAATGAAGTGTTTTTCAAGTCTACTTTACTTGTCTATCTCATGTTTGAGCATTTTCATGTGGATGTGTGCAAATTGTCAAGATCTGGTAAAACTAGCTACATTGGTGAGCATTGTTTTGATGTTGGATTTGTACTAGCATTCTTGGTTGGTTTTGTTGATGGAAATGAAGCTATTGGAGGTTCATTATGTCACTCATTCATGATCAAATCATCAAGGTATGATGGTATCTTGAGGCAAGATGGAGATGAAGGCTTATTGATGGAGTTTTATGGTGGATACATGGCAATAAAGGACAAAGAGAGAGGAGACATGCAAGCAAATGTTGGTCACTCACATTTATAATTTGTTTGCTATATTTTTTTAGAGAGTTCAAAGCTGATAGCATGGAAGAATCATCTCATTTACATTCTATGTGATTCTTCATGGCACATTGAAGTGATATGTTAGCATTTTGTGAGGGAGCAAGTCATTGCAAAGGAGGTGGAGCTTCAACATGTGCCATCAAGGGAATGTGTAGCTGATATCTTCACCCAAAGCATTGGTAAAGGACTTGTTCATGAAGCATAGGACATCACTTGGAGTGTAATCGAAGTCCATGTTAAAACTAGTTGAAGAGGGAGTGTGAGAAATTCAACTAGTTTAGTCATATTTGTTACATTTTTATATTTGGCAATTGAGGCCAATTTTCATATTAGACTTAGAGGTTGACTTTTCAAAGTTATATTAGTCTAAAAGTATTTGAATAAACACTTTTTGAAAGTGTGGGAAATGTAGAAGTCGAGTTTGAGTAGATTCAAATTTGAATGTAGGGTACATTGAATCTAGTCCTAAAATAGTAGTTTATTTTATATTGAAAGAAAACCAAGTGGCAATTTAGGTTTTGGACCTGCTATAAAAGGATGTAACTCGTGGGAAGAGAGGATTCTCTCTCTCTCTCTCTCTCTCTCTCTCTCTCTCTCTCTCTCTCTCTCTCTCTCTCTCTCTCTCTCTCTCTCTCTCTCTCATTCATGCTTATACATGGTTCTCTTGGGTTCTACTGTCCATCGATGCACTATACTTGTGATATCTTGCAATTCTATGTGTAGAATGATCATTAATTGCTATTTTCATATTCACATGTGAAATACAGTAGGGTACTGTAATTGTAGGGGCAACAACAATACTTTATGTTTTAGTTCATGTTTGATCAAGATCTATTAGAGTTTGCATCTCAATCTTAGTGTAAATGCTGATTTTTTTACATTGGCAAGATTGGTGAGTTGTTTGTTTTTGTAACCAAAGATCAATTGTAGATTTGGATCTTAATGGATTTCAAATCCTTCACATCTATGTCTCTATATGCACACATATGTGTGGGCATATAAGACACCTAGTAATGTATGCGGTAAAAAGGCCTATATCTTTCATGTGAAATGGCATTGACTTTGAAATTACCTTTCACAAAAACTTTTTGTGCTAAAGAGTGTGTCAACATATCTTAAAAGTTATATCAACTTATGGTCCATGTATCCCATGGATCATGTGGTAGCACGTGTTATATCTTTTGTACTAGTGAGAATCATTGATTTCCAATAGTGTGAAACATATGGAGATTTGAAAATAATTAAAATAAAAAGATTTGGGACTTTCAAGTTTCAACCATTCAAGGCACATGAATTAGTGACTCCCAAAAGCACTTGCGTCAAGTCTAAAAGAGTGGCTCTCCTTAAATAATGCATTTGCTGCACAGGTCCCACACCATCCAAGGGAGAAATTTTTTTTTCTCCCTTAGCCCCATTAATCACCATTGGATGGAGTGGGGCCAGCACTCCACTAAGTTAAAACCTAAAAGAGCCTGGGCAGCCAATGGGAGATATATATTCCATCCATCACATTTAGCTCCAATCACCTTTGGATAAAGTGGGGCCAACAATGCACTAGTTAAGCATTCTCGACTGTCTCTTATTTATTGTTCCAACGTTTTTCTATTTTTCATGCTCTCTCACCCATCTCTGCTCTGACAACACCCATCTTGCAATTGGGTTATCTGCTGCAGATGATTTGAGACAAAAGCTACGAAAGGATTGGTAGGACTTAGATCAATGTGAAGGGGATTTTAGAGGAGGCAAAGCTGTTGAGGGTTAGATATATAGATGGCCATCACAGCGGTTAAGCTGCGAGTGGCAAGGAAGCTGAATAGCATGAACCTGTTGTCGCTATTGAGACCACGCAGGAGGCACAGAAAATTGGCATCCAAACCCAATACCTTTGCAGCATCCAGCTTTGATGGGCTTTCTAAAACCAGTGATGAATCAAGTGATCGTGAGGAGGTTCTCACTCCGATCAACGATTCTTCGGTGCACTCCTCGATACCAGATGAGTTGATCCCTGTGCCGCTTCACGCACATCAGTCTACTTGTCCTGGAGTATCATCAAAAGCTCTTATCAAACCTGGGCTGCAAGGCTCAAATATCAAGGATTTGTCTCAGGAAGGCATGGAACAGAGAATGTTCGCATTTCGCTTGATTATTTCATTCAACACTATCATGCTTATCCTGATCAGCGAATTGTCCCGCGGTTGGAAACGCCTTTCGGAGATCGGTTTGGGCACTACCTTGTCAATCAAGAACGCTCTGGCAGACATCTTCTTAGTGATTCTTGACCTTGCATTTGGTTTGTTTGTCATTATGTTATACAGTAGAGAGCTATCAATGAAGCCGCTCGTCTTGGCACTTGATGAGTTAAAGCTTTTGTCTACATATTTTGTTGCCCCGAGGCCATTAAGGTCTTACTCAAATGATCTATGTGAAATACTTGGCTTCTTTAAGAACTCAAGTGACTTCTGAAGATGACCAAGAAGGAAATATAAATTATTTCTCAAAGCTGCTACTGTGAAAGTTTACCTCTTCTGTCTAAGGCTTGAGATTCCCACTAGCAGTTTGTGTAGATCAAACAGGACATAGAAAAGCTATAGACAGATATAGACGGTTCTGGCTTTCAGCTCAAACACTTGATCAAACACAGAACCTGCGTCCAGATGGCGCTACATGCAAGCTTTCAGAGATTGGAAGACATGAACTGAGGATGGTGAATATCCACTCAATTCAGCATAAGACAGGATAAGATGCAGATCTAGTACGACACTAGAGGCTTTCTAACTAGCTCAGACGGAAGAAATATGATGCTTCTTAAAAATCCACCTGCGGATATAGATCTATTTACAAGCATGGATGATCTACTGAAACTAGATCCAGAGAACTCGCAGAATTTTTCACCAGAAAACCCTTGTTGTCCATTAAAACCATGTTCAATTAACTTCTACACCAGAATATGGGCTTTTGCATCATATCAAAAAACTAATTCTCATCTCAGTTTTTAAATGTGAGGAAAACTTTTATAGTGCAGTAAGAGATTATAGATTTATGAAGTACATTGCGTGTAAACAATAGTACACACCCAATAGCATAGCCCAAAATCTTAATGGGCACTTGATTGCATTTCAACACTCTTTGAATTTATGCTAATACCTTAAGATCCCTGAAAGAGCATGCACAACCATTTGCAAGAATGTGGAGTAGGCAATAGGCAACAAACCTCCTCTCATTCTCAGCAAAACAGAAGGAAACCTGGCACGAGCACATGGGGATGCTAGGATGATTGATCATTTTATCCCCCAACACAACCTACACTTATTAGAGCGCCTTTCCATGCTCACATCCTCACCCGAGCAGATTGAAGTTGCACAACAGCATGGGTTGCTCAACGGGTGAGAGGGTTTGTGATTTTTCTTGAAATCAGCTCTTGGAGAGAACAGGTTCAGGTGGAAAGCTGATGCAAGGTGATGCATCGCGGGGGTGAGTGGGTGGACATGGAAAGGGCCTCTTAGGGGCTTCAAAATCAAATTTTTGAAATGATTTTTGTCATTGTTACACCTAGTTTATTTTTGTTTACATCTTGGAGTGAGCATGTCTTGAGAGGGCCTACCTCCAAAACCATCATTCATCTTCTGATTTGCATTGATTTGAAGGGGGGACCCGAACCACGATAGAATGATCAATAATTTGTGGAGTCACTAGTTCATTTAATTGTCATAGCCTTAGTTCCTATAACCTAATGTCACTTTTGCTACATATTTTATTGGCATAAATATGAACAAGAAAACTTCCAAAGTGACATTCATGAAAGAAACTTTTCTTGATGCTACCCCGTTGTGGTAAATCGGCCTAGCACAAGTCAATTTTTTAACTTTTGTTTTTGTTTTTATACAAATTGCTAGCTACATTAAAACTAAAAATTTGACAAACCTTTCCTTTGGAAGGTTTTTGGAAAAAAAAAAACAAATTTGTCCATTAAAAGCAAACCAAAAAAATTAATATTTGAAAGTGATATTATATGGAGGAAGTTCACTCTCTTGTGGCCCTGCTTCCCACATGTATCGTGGTTCCCAAGGGGAACTTGAACCCGGACGATAGAAACTTTTGATGCCAAGCTAACCAAGCCAAACACACTAGATCTCCCTTTTGCCCACGTGAGACCCTGGTGCGCTCACCTCATTAGGTGAGAGGGCCAAACCCCCCCCCCCTCTTTGCGAACTCTTTAAGAGCTAGGTCACATGTTTCAAGTGATAGTGTTAAGAACCAAAACCACAAGCAAAGAATTATCAATGGAAGTACGATTATTGCCTCTTGCAAAAGCACTATAGGGGGTATTGAAACCATTGGTGACTTGATAGATACATGAGCATACACTACTTCATGATTGACAATACGTGCTTTGAAGACTATGTTGGTTTCACATGAAGTCTTATGATCATCAACTTATGCGTCAAGTACAACATTGTAATATCAATTGATAAATCAAGTGATGATGGAATATATGGCAACATGGAAAGGCTTGTTTGAGAAGGTGGAAATTGAAAAATACTTGGAGGATGAGTCTTGGGGGTGGGATGCTCCTTATCCATTGAGAAGTTTGACAATCTTCAAATTTTAATTTTCTCTGCGAAGATTTCAAAGTTTGTGTCCACACTATGAAGTAGTTTGGACATGATTTTGTCTCTTCCTTCTAGAAAGACTTTCCAGTTCTCTTAGAATATGAACAGCTTTATTTCAATTAACAGTATCTGTTTGAGAGTCATAGACCACTGGCTTGATTGTCCAAGTTATTGGATCAACTTTAACTATACGCTCACGATTCTCAAATGTAATTTTTTCGGTCCCCCAGTTATGAATAGCTTGCACAACTACGTAACCATGGACGTCCCAATAAAATACAATAAACATTTGGTGCTTTCGGTAAGTCCATTACTACAAAAGTAATGACAAACTGAACTCCAGCAATCTTGATAGGTATGTCTTCCACTATGCCTTTAGGATGAACTGTAGTCTGAAAAACTAGCTTGATAGCAAAAGTTGCAGGTTTCGTCTTTGTAAGGCCCCATTTAGCACATAGCTTTGTTGAAATCAGATTAACTCCTGAACCTCCATCTATCACGACCGCCTCTTTACCAAACTGTTTGTGTTGTATTTGTAGGTATCTTACTATGAATCTATCCAAAATTACTTTTAGATCAAATCTCATTTCTATACCACGGTTGGTTCTCTTCCGAAAACTACGCAACCAACAGATTTTCAAATAGAATTTTATTCCACTACTTCACCCCTCCTTTTGAAGAAATTATAAAATTCAATAAAAGTTAACTGGAAAGATAATATATGAAAATACTCAAATCCAAGAAAAGTCAGTAATAAGTGTATTCCACAAAAGTATTCACTCTATTACGCACATGACTTTCCCTTCAAATATTTTTAACCCGAGTGACAGAAACTACCTTCCATCGAAATCTATTTATGCAAAAAGAAATATTCTAGATTTAAGAAATTGAAACACTTTAACCTTAGAATTTATCTGAATTCCAAGTCCATTTCCGAAAGTAGTAATTTACATGACATAACAGTCTTTTAGAAGAATAACTTCATGCTGGAAAGAATTCATATAAACCAGTCTGATGATGTCTTATATTCGAAAAATTACTAAGAAGTAAAGGATTAATTAAGAAAGCGAGGAAGATTTGAGGGTCTCTGATTTTGTAAATAACGAGATACCACATTGGGATCTCGATTAAACCTCAAAATTTCCCAAAATACACCACAATTGATCAAGCGGATTTATTTTTTCCATATCACAACTAGGTACTAAAACACATCATTGATCATTAGATCTTTACAGTCCTAGAATTCCCTTTCCAAAATCACTGATGTCCCATACCATCAGCTTTCCCTTCCAAAAAGTCCTTAACTGTCTTATCTGATATTTTAGAGATCCACTGATCTTCTAGCTGTCCTATAATCACTATAGGATATTATCTCTTGTTTCCAAATACTGGAGAATCCATTTATTTGGATGGCTGGCATGCCTATTAGATGGATACCACAAATCCACACCTGATTCTGTAATTTAGACAGAAGAATTAACATGGTTCAACACTACATTCGGATCCTTACAGGTTAATGATAAGCTTCAAATCCCCCTGGATCCAAGAGCATCAACTCTAGGGACAAGTTTCAATCAACTAACAGATCCAATGTAATCTATATATCAGATTCTACTTCTAAACATTACAATTGACATCCAAAATTGTGGATAACTCAATGGTACAAAGATATATGCTATGAATTCAAGTAAATGAATTCTATCCAGGAAATTAATATCCGGTATTAAGCAATTATTTACTAGGATTGCTAAAATCCTAACTGCAAAATACATTTTTCGATCACACTTACTACCCCTGATGTCCACTCTTCTTCCCTCCTTGGAATTTTCAATTCTCTGAAAATCTTTCAGCTAAGGTATCAAGAAGACGTAATGACATTAGTAAAAAATGCATTATTGTAGGAAAAAAGTTTGAAACAGTTTCATATCTATCCTATACCTGGGTGGAAATATCGATATACAACTACCATAGGATTTTAACCAGAAATGAAATCAGTTTTACTTTTTGATCAGTTCCTGTTATTACGATTTTTCCAATAAAATTGGACCGTTCGCCCTTTTCACTTATTGGCTTATGAATTACTTCGTTAAAATTATCTGTAATTAATGGGAAATGAGATTGGGATTCGGGTACTTTTCCTACACTATATTCACCCCAAATACTAAAAAAATTTCTCCATTAATTATTTAACAAGTATTCCAAAAGCTTTTGGTTTGTTCAATTTTAATGACCTAAATCATTAAAACCACAATAACCAACTGATCGTTGTTCCACCGATTTGAAAAGAAGAAAAATAAAAAAAAACACAATTTAACTCCATTTACTGGGAGTACCAATACCCCAGAGTTAGTTGGTTTAAATAGCATTGTACCAAGGAATCGGATTCCTAGACCGGGTGGATTCTTCATGTCATATTGAAGTGATATGTCAAAATTTTGTGAGGGAGCAAGTCATAGCAAAGGAGGTGGAGCTTCAACATGTGTCTTCAAGGGAATGTGTAGCTGATATCTTCACCAAAGCATTGGGAAAGGACTTGTTCATGAAGCATAGTACTTCACTTGGAGTGTTATCAAAGTCTATGCTAAAACTAGTGAGAAATTCAACTAGTTTAGTCTATTTTGGTCATATTTGTATATTTGACAATTGAGGCCAAATTTCATATTAGAATTAGAGTTTGACCTTTCAAAGTTATATTAGTCTAAAAGTATTTGAATAAACTTTTTTTGAAAGTGTGAGAAATGTAGAAGTCGAGTTTGAGTAGATTCAAATTTGAATGTAGGGTATATTGAATCTAGTCCCAAACATAGTAGGGTTTTCATTATGGAGGAAAACCAAGTGGCAATTTAGGTTTTGGACCTATTATAAAAGGATGTAACTCATGGGAAGAGGGATCCTTCTCTCTCTCTCTCTCTCTCTATCTCTCTCTCTCTCTCTCTCTCTCTCTCTCTCTCTCTCTCTCTCTCTCTCTCTCTCTCTCTTTCTCTCTCTCTCTCTCTCTTATCTCATTCATGCTTATACATGGTTCTCTTGGGTTCTACTATCCATTGGCGCACTATACTTGTGATATCTTGCAATTTTATGTGTAGACTGTTCATTAATTGCTATTTTTAGATCCACACGTGTGTAATATAGTTGATTACTGTAATTGTATAAAAAACAACATTATTTTTTGTTTTGGTTCATGTTTGATCAAGATTTATTAGAGTTTGCATCTCATTCTTAGAGTAGACGCTGATTTTTCTACATTGGCAAGATTAGTGATATGTTGTCTTCCGAACCCAAGATCATTCTATGGATTTAGCTCTTAATTGATCTGAAATCCTTCACAATATTGATCCTTGGTGGATTGATAGTGGAGCAAGCTCACACATGACTTTTTACAAAGAATATTTCTTATCTTTGTTGGCATATGGAGATGACAAGAAGGGTGATCTACATGGCCAATGATGGTGAGTGTGCAAACAAAGGGATTGGCGCAATTCCTATTTCTCTCTCTACAAATAGGAATGTTCATTTGAAAGATGTTTTAGTTAAAATTAAAGTAAAACTACTGTGTTACTATACTGTGGGTCCTATCAGTGGATAAGGACTAGTTGGCCTTGCCACGAGGTGAGTCGACAGGACACGTGTGTCCCGTCAATGACAACTTGGGTCATGCATGGGTTGCCATAGTGAAGAACTATATGTACATTGTATTTTGGTTTTGGGTGTTGAGATGTCGTGTGCAAAAGATAGTTCTAGTTCGAAAATAAACGAATAAAAATAATTCGTGTGTTTAGAAAGAAAACTTTTTGTGCATAGCGGAATAAAGTATCTTCATCTTTCCAATGCATGACTAGGCCTATCAATTTCAAACAAGACAATAGTGATAGAAATCACGTTTGAACTTATAGTAAGTAACTTTGAAATCGCCAGTACTATAGTGATTACGTAGCCAAACAATTAAGCATAAAAAATTATTAGACAAATAATTAGTCACGAAGAACTCCAGAAACGCATACATTCTGAGACAAAGCTGAACACAATAAAGAATAGTATTGATTCAAAATGAAACCGAAGTAAGCGGTGGCGCAATAGCAATCTCTAAGGAGTGAGCTAGAATGCTCAGGAGTGTTCAAGCTCGCAGACTTGAGAGAGAGAGAGAGAGAGCTAACTATTCAAATGCTTCTGATAATTCTAATTTTCAATGAATCTAATTATTATAAATTGTATGAATATGAACAACTATTGATACTAAGAAATTAGGTCGTCAATTGTGATCGCCAGTTGGCTGGTGACCCGCTGGCATCCATCTGGTCCTTGTCATTGATTGCTGATAAGTGGTGAAATTGGCCGTAAATGTTCTGTCTGCATAAATGAACCAAAACTGTAGCTGTGCAATAATGAACTAAAACAGCCACAGGTGATACTATCGATTTTTTCGTGAAAAAGACGAAAAAAAAGAAGGTGCCCTTAAATCTCATTTAGAGTTTCCCCACACTTTGCCAGAGTCATTTCCTTAACATTTGAGGCTCTTTGGAAAAAGCAAAAAATGCGACACTGTGATTTTACACGAGATTTCTGTCAGGCAAAAAATGCGACACTGTGGTAACACTCCATGTAATTGTATAGACTGTGTTAAGACATGGGAAAATTTGCAGAGCTGGATAAAAACGGATGAAGATTAGAATCGATTCTTCAATTGGTAGAAGGAGAATAATCCAATATTGGAAAATACAGTTGCTATGTGAGCATGGTGTGGAGAGTACTTTTTGTCTGTGTTACTGTGTAGCATGATCTGTGTTACTGTTCAAAGCAAATTCTAAGTTGGTATTAGAGCCGTACAGGGAGTGTACACAGTACATCGTCGTTGTTGAAGAGAGCTTCGAGAGAAGAGTCTTCGAAGAGTTTGGGGTTTACGACGGGTTGAAAGGAGAAAGGAAAGCACTGGTGCACATACAGAAGCTTGCTAAGCTTGAGACTGTGTGAGGATTCAGAGTTGAATCTAAAGAGCGGAGATGTGGAATTCTAAAAATTCCGTAATGAAGCTGCTTGGAGTTTCGGTTTGGTGTGCATTCAATTGAATACCAATTGAAGAACGGTTTAAAGCAGTGGATTGCCTGTTGAAGGGCGACCTCAGGGAGATGTGCAGTTGTAAGCTGAAGCTTAGTGTAAGATTGAGTGAAGCCCAAGTATGCTCTTTTCTCACAAGGCTGGGGTTTGGAGACAGAAAAGGGCTTACTTCTTAGAAGACCTTTTTTGAATCTGTGAAATGGCACAAAGTTGTAATTTTAGACAATTTTGGGATGGTGAACATGGGAGAGTCCATTTTGAGCAAAAATAACAAATTGGACGGGATTTCCAACTATGCGGTGTGGAAATTCAAAATAAAAAACATACTAATAGAGAAGGAACTGTGGGATGTTGTCACAGGTGATGAGAAAACACTGCCAAATGAAGCGGACATTAGAGTGTCCGACAGGAATGAGAGAAAAGCTTTGACCTTCATCAACTTGTCAGCGAAGGACCACATCATTACCCACATAAGTGATGCCATTACACCTAGACAGGCATGGGATGTGCTAAAGGAGCAGTTTGAGATATCAAATCCATCAAGGATTATGTTTTTGAAGTCAAAATTGAATAGTGCCTGAATGGAGCAAGGTGAGCACATTCAGATGTACATGACCAGAATCAAGATGGGATTTCCAACTATGCGGTGTGGAAATTCAAAATGAAAAACATACTAATAGAGAAGGAACTGTGGGATGTTGTCACAGGTGATGAGAGAACACTGCCAAATGAAGCGGACATTAAAGTGTTCGACATGAATGAGTGGAAAGCTTTGACCTTCATCAACTTGTCAGCGAAGGACCACATCATTACCCACATAAGTGATGCCCTTACACCTAGACAGACATGGGATGTGCTAAAGGAGCAGTTTGAGACATCAAATCTATCAAGGATTATGTTTTTGAAGTCAAAATTGAATAGTGCCCGAATGGAACAAGGTGAGCACATTCAGATGTACATGACTAGAATCAAGACAATGAGGAATGAACCGCATTCTATTGGTGAGCGCATACGTGATGTTAAGCTAGTGTACAATGCATTGTGCGGCATTGCAGAACCTTGTCAGATGTTTGTGAGTGGGATAACATCAAGAGAAAGATTGCCATAAATTCCTACAACTTTATTGAATGTGTGGGTATATTATATGAAGTTGGGTTGAACAATGGTTTTGAGAGCAATGGAGGCTCCAGTGTTCGAGAAAACCGACAAAGTTCAAAAATAAAACCGACAACTTTTGTCAAAAATCGACATGCTCGAAAACTTGCAGGTTTTCTGAGGTCATAAAATAATGTATAACTGGCATGTATTGAGGGTCATCCTTGAGAAAACCAAAAGAGTTCATGAAATACAGGTTTTTGGAGGAGAACCCAAAAAAGGTTTTGTGAACACTCATATTATGGAGCTCATACCTTATATAGCAAGACAAGGCTCAAGCCAAAGGGAACAAAAAAAAGCCATTAGATTAGACCAATATTTTAATCTCAATAGTACTTCTCCGTCATCTTCTCCAATCTCTCCTTGGATTTTGCATCACCTCGCTCGCTTGCGCGCTCTCTCTCTCTCTCTCTCATATTTCATATCTCCCAATTTTCGATAAAGAGGGAAAATAAATGCAGATGCAGCTAGCCCAGCAGCTTGGATGTTCATATCAGCTCATGCATTGCACAATTAGGCAGCATTGCTACAGCTATTTCACACGGCTACGCCACAGAAGGTGGAGATTAATCGTAACTTTGCTTGTTATGTTCCTTCCTGGTATGAATGTATGAATGTTCATCCATGGAAGCTAGGCTAATAAGCTATTTCACGAATTTTTTGAGATGCGCTCTTGGTCTACTGACGCTTCGAGCATTTATGAGCTATTTGCAAGAATTTGTTTGTTTTGTTGTTGCATGTATGTATGAGTGATCCATGAATACTAAGCTCAGAGCTGTTTCACACTTGTTTTCCGTCTTCTGTCGTTTCAAAAATTGGGGAGCCATTTTGTTTCAAAAATTTATTCTTCGTGTTGTTGCTCTTATTCTTGTTTATTGCGGTGAGTGTTTGTTTCTTGTATGTGTGTATGATCATCTATGAAAGCTAAGTTAAGAGCTGTTTCACAAACTTGGTGAGGCTCGTTTTCTGTCTTCTGCCATTTCAAAAATTTGTGAGCCATTTTGTTTCAATACTTTGCGAGCTATTTTCAAGAATTTGTTTCACTTGTTGTTGCTCTTGCTCTTGTTTTTTATGGTGAAGGTTTTTTTCTTGTATGTCTGTATGTATGTATGATCATCCATGAAAGCTAAACTAAGAGTGTGTTTTGGTCTTCTGTCGTTTCAAAAATTTGTTTTCTGGTTGTTGCTCTTGCTCTTGTTGATTATGGTGAGGATTTGTTTGTTAGTCGTTTATTGCACCTTTTGAACTGCAACAAATACATAGCCTAGCCACATTAGCCTTTCTTCCGTTGCTATGAGAATGATTAATTTAACAACGGGGAAATGCTTTCAGCTGGAGTCCTTGGACTCCCAGGCACCTGACAGAGCAGAACAGACGTGGAAAAGGCAAGTTTCATTTTTCATTCGTTCTATTTTCAAAAGTTATAAGCTTCACAGCCTTTTTTCTTTCTTGTTCATACTCACAGCCTGTTCCTGTGCACTACATTGTTGGAATAATGACGACTCATCTCATCAATAGCGCACATTTTAATGCATAAAAAATGAAAATTTTGGTAATTAAGACTGATACTGGCTGGTGCATTTCCTTGCGGCACCTCTAGTGCTTCATTCACTAGCTCTAATTCTGCAACATTAGCATCTTTACTCAATAGCTTCTGACTCAGAAATATAGCTACCATGATGGACGAGTGAATGAGGCTAGTTCACAAGTGTTAGGTGTAAATAAGAATCCATAATCCAGCTACAGATCTTGTCATTTTCATAGCCATGGTGGTCATATGGCAACGCTCTACAGAGTGTTGAAATATATCAGTTTGAGTCGGAGTGAGTTGTCATCCCTCTATTGAACACTCGTTGGCATCTACGCATCCTTTTTATGCCCCCTGTTTTTCCCCCGGAATTAATTATCAGAGGGTGTCTGGCACCCACCTGCCCCCTCCTGTTAAAAAATAGGAAAACGGTACCAAAAAAATTTGCAACAGACCTAACCACTGGGCCATGCCTCTCATAACTAAGATATTACTAAACAACCATGGCTAATGAGCAGTTCATAAATTATTACGAACCATAGTTGTAGCGAATCTCGATTCGCTGGGTCTGCGATTCGCGGGTCGCGATTCTGCGAATCGCGATTCGTGACCCAGAATCGCAAAAAAAAAAAAAAAATTTTTTTTTTTTGGAAAAATAGCTTATTGCTGAGATTTTTTTAGGGGATTAATGGTCAAACCAGCGTTTTGCCTCTTAGAAGTGCAGTAGATGAGGCACAAACAGATCTTATTTTCAGTAGCTATCCGGTTGTCATTTGCTCTGGTTTTCAGTAAATGTTAATGCTACAGTTTGGACTATCAACTGTATGGATGATGATCACTTTTGCAATTGGTTCACTGGAGATGTGAGTGCAATGTACATACAGTTGGGGGCATAAATATTGGGCCCTTCTCGGCGCGCATTTGGACCCCATTTTTATCTACAGGGGGGCGGTGGCATTTTTATCTACAGTGTCTATATAGCAAGAAGCTCTAGGGGGTTCGGGGGACAGTAGCCCCCCGGGAAACGGGGGGTTCGGGGGGCAGTAGCCCCTTGGTGGGGGGTTTGGGGGACAACGCCCCCCAACGGCGGGGTCCGGGGGCTGCCGGTAGACCCCGGCCCCGACGGTAAGGCCTCTTCATGATTTGGCCTTCCAACTCCCCGAGTGAAAACACACTTTTTGGTGTTTCGCACCCGAAACAGTCGGCAAACTACACAATCATAATCCCCTCGATCAGAGCTTTCATCTGATACCCATATTGCCTAAAACAATTTCAAAAAAAAAAAAAAATCGATTCTACACGATTCTGGGAAAATCCCGAATCGCGAATCGGGAATCGCGCTGCAACTATGTTACGAACCTTCATTGGGAACTAAGCTCCAAAAAAGCGGCAAAGAAAGATCTGAGAGTGGTTTTGAGTGAAGATGATGGTTTGTATGGCAAACATATTACTGGTTTAGGGTTTAGGGTGCATCAGTGACCGTCTCAAGGAAGTGAATGCTCACCAGAGGATTGGGGAGAGGTGAACGCTCAAAAGAGTGACAAGCTCTCAGGAGCAGAAGTCTCTGGGGGAAATCAGGGCTCAGTGCCAGAGGAGTGACAAGCTCTCAAGACATGAAACCACAAGACCGACACACTACTATGTCTAAGACTTATATGATGAGATCGGTTCCCCCCCGGATGAACTTCAACAACTTACTAACTACTTACGCAAAATTGTGTCATTCACTACAGAAAACCACAAGACCTATACACTACTGTGACTCGGTTGATGAGATCGGTTTCTCCCCGGATGAACTTCAACAACTTACTAATTACTTATGGCACTACTTCAACACGCTACAATACGATGTCGAAATTTTGCGTACCAGCACGGGGCTCCGAAACATCTCTTGTCCCTGAAGCCCTGTTTAACGTCGAACTTCGGACGAACGTTGCGGGCCGACCGTTGGTCGTTTCCTCGTCCTGTTTGTTCTCACAGTTCATCGAAGCAGACGGCACCCGAAACGGATCCCGTTTGGAGAAATGGGGCCGTCGGACAGAGAGTTGCAAAACAAGTCCATTTTGCTTGACCTAATTGCGCTTCTCTCCACGAACGATACCCGAATCGAGCCAGGCTCGATCCCTTGGGTTCGTATCGGGATCACGAACCTGTGGACTATGTTCCCGGACCATTTATGGATTTTACACAGTACCATGGCCTATGTGATGAGATAGATTTAGGGTTCGGGCCATTTTGACCGAACGACACCCGAATCGAGCCAGGCTCGGTCCCTTGAGATCGTATCGGGATCACGAATTGTTGGATTGTATTCCCGGACCATTCTGTCAATTTCGAATGTGTTCAGGTCCCATCCCGGCAAAGTGTCCCTGAAGCCCTGTTTTGACCCTAAATTTCGGCAGGACGTACTGGGCCTGCCGTCCGTCCGGTCCTCGGCCCGTCTGCTCCCATAGGTTCCTATCGAGGTTGTCCGCTGGCCGAAACGGACGACACCTGAAACGGATCCCGTTTGGAGAAACGGGACCGTCAGACGGATAGCTGTAAAACTTGTCCATTTCGACTGACCTAATTGCGTTTCTAACCTGTCGAACGGCCATTTTGACCGGACGATGCCCGAATCGAGCCAGGCTCGGTCCCTTGGGTATGTACCCGCTCCACGAACCAGTGGAATGTATTCCTGGACCATTAATACATTCTATGCAGGTTTAAGTGTATGCTACACAAGTGCAGCTTTGATGTTGAATCTACACATACTTGTGGTGCAATGCCTACGACACAATGAGGACGTGGGTGGGGTTGATGATGTTTATGGATGTGGTTATGATGATTATGCCTGTGGCTTGTTTTGATGGTTATGGCTGTGAGGTTGTGGGTTTAGGATGATTTGTTAGGGTTTAGGGTGTTATGTTAACTGTGTCATTTGTTGGGGTGTCAGGTTTAGCATGTTATGTTAAATGGTTGAACATGATGCATATGTTATGAATGAGATGCAGATGTGCTGGTCTCTCTCTCTCTCTCTCTCTCTCTCTCTCTCATCTTGCACGGAGCAAACCATTTCTTACTAACCATTCAAACTTCATAGAGCTAACCATTTGTAAGCAACCACGATATATTAGCCATGACACAGATAGACTGTAAAAAAATATATACATCTCGTCTGATGCCACTGTACATGATGCTATAATGTGTATCAGTATCTACAAGTCTGTGCTAAACAAATCATCCCTCTGCGTGCCAGATGCATCTGCAGGGGTGTCAAATACAAAGTTTGGCTGGGAGTCTGGAGGCATCTGGGACTCCTCTAAGTTTGGGCTAACGCCTGCCAAGAGATGACTAGAAAAATCATCAGTGCGTCCCCTCTTGGCTGGCCTGCCTCCGGGTCTTCTGGAAGGAACCCTCTGTGGTACACTCCTGCCTGGGGGTCTCCCTCTGCCACAGGGGGTCTCTGGGAGGAACTGCCTGCCTATGATGCTCTGAGTCATCTCTGCGCTATCTGTCTCTGGGCAGCAGCCTCTGTCTCCCTCGCAAACTCTAACCAGCCATCATCTGAAAAGGGGCGTGAAGCGGGAGTACTGGGTGGGGCACGTGGACCATCCCCTGCTAGGTCGACTGTCTCATCTGAATCATATGTGGGCTCATCATCAGAGGAGGGCAATGGAACGTCAGCAGGGAGGGTGGTGGTCTCATTGGCATCGGCATCATCCTCGGGCTCACCCCGCAGAGCACGTTGAGCGGCATCGTCTGGATCAACCTCTGGCTCAGGCTCATGATCTGCCGCTGCAACCAAGCACTCATCGGGATTGACCTGCACAAGTCAATCATTCGTGAGAATAGCCGAAGCAACCGTGAGGGCATTGCACTGAATGTCTTAAACCAATACGAAAGCAAAACGACAGAGCAATGAAATATACCTGCAGCAGCAGGGCGTGTGCGCCTCCTGCCCTCATGCTCTCCGTGATGCGTCGAACCACCTTGGTGTTGGTGTTGCAGTACACCAGGTCATTGCACCGCTCCGTCGTCAGACGGTTCCGCCTGTTCGTGTGAACAAGGCTGAACGTTGACCAGTTCCGCTCGCACACGCAAGCAGAACAGTCCTGCATTAATTTGCAACAACTCTAGTGAGTACCGACCTTGTAGAGAAAATGCGAAAATTGGTTGGATGAATGAGATTAGACAACATATTTGTGAAAGGACTCGGAGCGCGAGCGTCCTCAGGTCTGGCTGCCTGGTGCCGTAGCTCTCCCACCATGATATAGGCAAGAGCCTATTCTCTCGAACACGTGCAAGGTCCTCGCCGAACAACCCCAGAGAGTGCCTGCAGTTGAGCAACGATATGCTTGAGTACACTTGAGCCTGCGCAGGGAAATTGAACGAACGACGACGTACGATAGATCAAGAGTTTACCTGTAACCGAGCCTCTGCACCTCGAACCTGCTGCGGAACCCAGTGTCGCTGCTGAGGAGGCGGATGTATGCGAACCAGTCCGCACGTAGCTCTGCATCGTCGTACTGCCTCTCGCTCTGAAACAGCGGATGCAGTATGTGGGCCACACTGTGAATGGGCCGATGAAACTTATCCCATCGCCGCTGCCACAAGCGCCTGATAGGCTCCAACTTGTGGACCAAACAGTTACATACCATCGTGTTGCGGCAGCAAGACGAAACAGAGTGCGAAATGGAAGTAAGGATGGCGAGACGGAAAAAGGTTATACTTGGCAGGGTCCAGCTCAGAACGCTGGAGAGACTCGCCTATGCGGTCCATGAAGTCGTAAATGAGGCCCATCGTGCACCCCTCGTGATCAATGAGCCTCAGAACAGAGTAGATGGGGCGCATGACGTCCATGAGCTGCTGCATATCCACCCAAAAAGGCTCCATGAATAAGATGTCGCGGAAGGCCAAGCCCTCTGGGGTCGTGGACAGGTCCATGGCGGTGAACTCTGCCGAAGTGGCCATGTGCCGCAATTCACCCTTGAGCTTGTGTAGCGCTCAAGCATGATGAACTGGTAGGCGAAGCGGGTGCGAGCAGGCTTCTTCAAGTCGATCCTGCATTGACAAACGGAATGAGAGGCACACATGAAACGAGCAAAAAATAAAGAAGCATCTTGAACGAGCCAAAAAATAAGTAGCAACTTACCTGTTGAATTTGCGGAAAAGGGCCGTCATGCGGCGCTTGAGTGTGACGAAGTCCACAACCGCAAGTGCCCTCGTGAGAATGTCACTGACCCAAGGCAGGTGCCCGATGGAATGCAGGAGGAGGTCCAGTGAGTGTGCGGCACATGGAATCCAGACAATGGAGGGGTAGTCTGCCATAAGAAGCTCCCCCATACCACGACAGTTGGATGCATTGTCTGTCACAACCTTTCGCGATACGTTCACACGATCAGTTCACAGCTCGGAAACACATTGCATTCAATCGAAAACTACGCAAAACTATTGTATCAACATCAAGCAGCAAATGAGCAAGCAACTAATGAAAGAATATTATACCTGGACAACGCGCTGTGGCCCGACCCCCTCTATCACTGCGCGAATGATGCTGTAAATGTATTCGGCCGAATGCACTCTCCCTGCCTCGGAGGCGTCAATGCTGCGCAGGAACATGGAACCGTAACATCTAGAAACAATCACGTTGATGAGTGGACGTCTGCGATGATCAGTCCACCCATCAACCATGATGGAACAGCCATATCTATCCCAAGCCTCGTGTAGTGCGGCCAGTCTCTCTCTGACTGATGCAACCCGGTCCTAGAGCAAAGGGCCTCGTAGTGTGTCGGCTGTGGGTGGTGTGTAGCCGGGCCCGCGGACTGCAACTTTCGAGATAGCCTCTCGAAAGATGCGGGATGATGCCATGATAAAGGGGAGGTTCAGGTCATAGAACATCTGTGCTATGGTCTTGGTGGCCTCTCTGTGGCTGCCCCTCTCTGAAAGATCCCGACATGGACATCTGTCTGGTGCCTCGGGATGTGGATGGCTGGGAGGATGCGGATGGACGATGCAGATCTGGAGGTGGTGGCAAAGGGGCAGGTGCGGAAGCAAAGGATGTGGACGGGTCGTGCAGATCTGACGGTGATGGCAGAGGCGTAGGTGCAGCAGTGGAGGCTGTGGATCCATGGGGAGTACTGGCGGAGGCAGAGGCGGTGGCGGGGGTGGGTGCGGATGCAGCGGCGGTGGCGGGTGCAGATGCGACAGTGGGGGCGGTGGCGCTTGGTGTACCAGTGGCAAGGGCGGTGGCAATGGGTGCACTCGTAGAAATAGAGTCCGCGACATCTGTGGACGGCTCGCCGGGCTCAGCAGCTGGCTCAGAATATGTCTCGATAATGCGAGCCCTCTCCGCAGCAGGGATGACCATACAAATGCCGATCCCATAGCGTCCCCCCGTGGGTCGGAAATGCAACCCCCCCAGATGTGCTCGAACCCGAGAGGCATTCCCTATGAACTGCCTTTGACAAAAAGGGCAACGCCACTTTTTGTCGGGCATCACCTCCACCTCATCCCAAATGGGACGAGCAGCCATCTCTCTCTCTCTCTCTCTCTCTCTCTCTCTCACACACACACACACACACACACACACACACATGCCCACACACAAAAGCACGGAAATCCAAGCTCTCTCCCACCCCTAAACCCTAAACCCCAAGCCCAAGCACCCTTAAACCTAAATCCTAAACTCACACACACACTGTGCACACACACAAATCCTCTCTCTCTCCGTCCCTCTCACACTCTCTGTCTCTTCCTCTCTCTCTCTCTCTCTCTCTCTCTCACACATAGATCACCACACACACACAACTGTATGCACACAAATCAACAATATGTTTTCACACACACACACACAACTCATCACACACACACACACACACACACACACAAACACCATCTCTCTCTCTCTCTCTATGCCTCTCCCACTCTCTCTCTCTCTCCCTCTTCCGGCCTCTTTCACTGCTCTCGGGTTCTGTGGACTGTCCGCAGGGCCCGCGTGCTTTTTTTCTTTTTTTTTTTTCACCTTCCGGACGCTGGACGCGTCCAGCCCAAAAAAAAAAAAAATTAAAAAAAAAAGGACGCGTCCGACACGCGTCCGGGGGTCGGACGCGGGCACTTCGGCCCGGACCCTCATGTCTGGGCTGACCATACACCCTGGCAGCAATATGCATGTGGCTGCAACACTGGTCTGCAAGGTCTCATTTTCAAATCTTCAGTATCTGATGGAATTGGAACTAATCCTCATCATATCAATCATGGGCCTACCTGCAACCTTCTGTAGTTACTAGTAAGCCCAATAATTCATTCTTCATGAAAAGAAAGTTAGCTTG
Source organism: Diphasiastrum complanatum (assembly GCA_029204225.1). Taxonomy (NCBI): domain Eukaryota; kingdom Viridiplantae; phylum Streptophyta; class Lycopodiopsida; order Lycopodiales; family Lycopodiaceae; genus Diphasiastrum; species Diphasiastrum complanatum. The sequence goes on from CM055100.1 coordinate 34,505,438, forward strand.
TTTCTAAATCATTTCAGTGAACTGTTTTTATCAAGATTATAGTTGCTTAATTTATGAAAGAATTCAGCTCGTATGTATGTTCTTGTTGCCCTATGCAACATTGATTTCTATGGGAAATGAAAACTCATATCAGTTTTCTACAATGATAAGGCAATTTGAAGATCCACAAACTCTTGAGGATAACAATGACCACTTTGGCTAGATGATGTTCCCGAGAAAATTCAAGTAGTAGTGCTAGCTTTGACTTATTTGCACAAACTTCAAGAAATATTCAAAAGATTAGTACTTTGCAGTGCCCTTTCATGCATGACTACCTTGGTACCTTCACAAGTGATTTGTCTACCTTGTCATCTGCTGCTTCAAATTCAATTTGCTTCCCAATCGAAGTGTGCAGACTCTCCTATGACTGCAATCAATTGCAGGTAACTTCTTTCATTAACAGCTATTTACTTGTTTTGGTGTGCAAGATCTGCAACGGCCTCCAAATCGCCTCTAATGAATGTCAAAGGAGTCGAAAATAATGTGGTTTGAGAGAGAACAATAAACTAGGTGGGATTAGCTACATTATTGTAGTTCTGTGGGATATAATTATAGGCGAAGAGACTAGACCCACCAGAGAATACGAGTCAAGAGAGTACAACAAGAACATTGGAAAGCACAACTTTTTATTAGCAGAGACAATATAAGATCTTATAGCATGGATGGCAAAAGTATAAGTGAGGCTTGGGAAATTGAGAGTAATGTTTGAATCTAGTAATGTAGTTTGAGAAGTGAGTTACTTCCACCCAGGATAAGTGCGAGAGCATTATTGATGATTTGACCAAAGCAAAAGATGTTTAGCATTCGTGAAAGAGAAAGTGACACGTTCTGTCCTTGTTTCAATAATGTTGAATAGCGTACTTGAAAATGATAAAAACTTTGTCATAATTCTTTCAACAAGCGCAGAACATGATGGCATTGAAGAGTTAACTAATCTAGAAATACGAGATATAAGAGTAGGGTTTTGTAGCTTAAAAAAGCAATGTCAAAGGAAAAGTGGAAAGGCGAGAGATCAAGATCGCGTCCAAAACATCAAGGTGATTACTTTTATTGTGAAGAATATTGTTATGAACAAATTCACAGATTTTGATATCAATGATGCATGAAAGACAGCAAAAGTCATTCACATAGCATTCTCCAACTACAAAACTATATGAATATCAATGGCCGCCAAAAATAGCTCAGGCAAATCTCCAACTAAGATCTCCAAAATAGTACAACTCCCCTACAAGAAGCCCAAGACTCAAAATGATCAAAACTAGCAACTGACCAACCTTAGTGGCTATTTATAGTAGTTAAGAATGCAACCACAACTGATCTGGAGCTAAGCTATGAAAGCATCACATAAGCAAGACTTAACCCTAGAAAGCAGGAAAGAGAGCTTAAAGAGACTAAAGAGGAGAGAGATCAATATCATAGCTGAGTAACAAATGACACAGATTCCCTACTTATAGCCTAGAGGAAGCCCTAAAAGGAAGCTTCCAGTGGTTAGGGCCCAACTGGGAGGGATAATAGTGCGCCCTCCAAGAAGGCCCCCACTCTCCAGTAATATGTCCAAATGTCCAAATAATGAATAATAAGGCCCAAGGCCAACCATATAGTGTACAACGAAAGCAAAGACGCTTCTGCTGAAGGTCAGCGAACTATGCAGACGTGTAACGTCGGGGACAAAAGCAGGACAAGGGCTCGAAGGATGAGGAGACGAAGGGTCAATGGAAGGAGCCGGAACAGAAGGGGAAGGTGTAGAGGTGGACGTAGTAGGAAAAGATGAAGCAGAAGGATGGGGTCGGGAGAAGTGGGAAGGAAGGATGTCAGAGTACTTATGCTGTAAAGTACTGGCAAGAGACATCGCCTCAACAAGTGTGGGAGGACGGAAGGAAGAAACATCATAACGTAAGGCACCACAAAGCCAACAATGTAACGAGAAATAAGCTCAGTGGGTTGTAGATTTGTGAAAAGAAATCTCCATAAACTGATCTGTATAGGAAGCAAGATCACTAGTTTGAGTGAGACTACGGAATGTATCTCATTGGAGGTTGAGCCGCTGAGGATCAATCATAGCATGACGGAGGATCAATCTGCCAAATAGGGAGCCCTTCCCAATTAGGATCAGCTCGATAGACCCGCCACCATGTGGCAGTGCGTCCATTGAAGTGTAAAGCAGCCAACTGGATCTTTTGAGGATCAGAGGGTAAATCTGAAAATAAGTGTCAAGCTTAGCAAACCAATTCTCTAATAAGTTCCCATCAGAGGAACCGGAATAGGTAGCAAGCTGTACCCTATCACGAAAATCCCGAGCAAAGCATGGCTTAGGAATTGGGGGATGTGGAAAGAAACTAGGAGGTGGGGTAGGAGGAATGAACTGTCGGACAAATTCCAAAGCCTAGCTATGGAGTATCATAACAGCATAGTAAGCACACTATGAAAGCTTGAAAAAACCAGCTGTGGAGTAGAACACAAAAGCAAGAGACAGAGGACTTCAAAGCTCACACAACTTGAATGATTATTCAAAGAGTAGTAGGGCGTGGAAACCCCTCCAAACTTTGGGCTACATTTAGCATGTAATGTATAGAGGTGGTGTCTTGCTAATTCTAGCTCTAGAACCCACATGGGTCCTCAACCTACTTGTTATTACTTGCCTAATTAGCACAAGTGGAGTGTACTATGTACATAAATGTTTTACCCCCATGTCTTATGCACAAGTTACAAGTTACAAGTATACAAGCCTTAAGGGGCAAAATAGGCATTTATTTCAACACCGCCCCTCAATGGCTATATTGTTCATACCAACACCTAGCATGCTACGAAAATTTTCAAATTTTTCTCTACTAAGTGCCTTAGTAAAGATATCTGCTGCTTGATCGTTGGTGTCACAGTACTCGAGCTGAATTTCTCCGCTTTGTATCTTCTCTTGTAAGAAGTGCTAATCCACCTCAATACGCTTCGTACGAGCATGGTACACAGGATTTTTGGCAAGCTGGATGCAACTCTGGCTGTCACACTGAAGAATAGTAGGACCATCTTGTGGAATTTGCACCTCCCCAAGAAGTCTTCTGAGCCATATTGCCTCGCAGGTAGCTTTTGCCGCTGCCCTGTACTCAGCCTCTGTCGATGATAAGGTAATTGTGGGCTGTTTCTTGCTGCACCAAGAAATGGCCCCTGAACCAAGGTTGAAAGTGTAACCTGTGGTCGACTTTCGATCATCCCTATCACCTGCCCAATCCGAATCGGTAAAGCCTCAAAGCTGAAGCTTTCCGTCATCTGTGTACTCGATCCCATAGTAGGTTGTCCCTTTGACATACCTCAAAACCCTCTTGGCTGCTATCCAAAGTACTTCAGTTGGAGAACTCATGAACTGGCTTGCTACACCAACCGCATAGGAAATGTCTGGTCTCGTAGTGGTGAGATAAATTAGGCTACCCACGAGCTGCCTATAAAGAGTCTCGTCCACAAAAGGAGTGCCATCATCTCTAGATGGCTTACTGCTGGTATCAATGGGCATGGAAACGGGTTTGCAATCCTGCATGTTGAATCTGTTCAAGACTTCACATGCATAGTTAGCTTGGGAAATAAACACAGTTTTCTTTTTCCAAACCTCCAAGCCAAGACAATAGTGGATTAAACCCAAATCCTTCATCTCGAACTCATTTGATAAATGAGCCTTCACCTTTTCAATAAGCTGCCCATTGTTACTCGTGATGACCAAGTCATCCACATAGAGAACTATCAAAACAATGTTCCCATCTTCCTCCTTCACAAACAGGTTGCAATCCGACTGACTCTTTATGAATTGCTCCTTGGCAAAATAGTCGTCAATACGACTATACCAGGCATTTTTTTTTTTCTGGCCGCCAAATTTAGTGGAAGTGCTTCCGCTAACTGTCCGCTAAAGCTCTGCCAAGGAAAATGCTCTGATGGGCACTGGTCCTCCTCCAAACTGTGTTGAATGTTGTTGAAGCAAAGAGATGAAAGCTCTCAGCAAAGAGAGAAAAAAAAAATCAGCAAGGAAAATGGGCACCCAATCAAAAAATCCGATCTAAAATTCAGCAATCAGGAAAGTGCTCTATACCAAGTTAAGAATGCAACCACAACTGATCTAGAGCTAAGCTATGAAAGCATCACATAAGCAAGACTTAACCCTAGAAAGCATGAAGAGAGCTTAAAGAGACTAAAGAGGAGAGAGATCAATATCATAGCTGAGTAACAAATGACACAGATTACCTACTTATAGCCTAGAGGAAGCCCGAAAAGGAAGCTTCCAGTGGTTAGGGCCCAACTAAGAGGGATAATAGTGCGCCCTCCAAGAAGGCCCCCACTCTCCAGTAATATGTCCAAATGTCCAAATAATGAAAAATAGGGCCCAAGGTGCGCCCTCCAAGAAGGCCCCCACTCTCCAGTAATATGTCCAAATGTCCAAATAATGAAAAATAGGGCCCAAGGCCAACCATATAGTCTAAGTGTCAATAATGAATAAAAAAGGGCCAAGGCCTGCTTATGCATAAAGTAAAGTAAATGTAAATGGATGTGGTGAATGTAATGCGCCGAGTCCATAACTATAGTGGACAAACCCTACCTCCCTTCATATTGATCGGGAGGGAAAGTGAAATTCAAAAATTAGGGCCAAAAATAGAAAACCATGTATTTCTAGGCCCGTCATGTGTAATATAAAGTGCGTGTCCACTAATACTGTCAAAAGTAGAGAAGTGTGGACTATAATGCATGTCCATAACACTCCCCCCTCTAAGAACATTGCCCTCAATGTGGGCTAAAATGTTTAACTACTAGAGCTACTTAAGTACCATCGTATTGTCATTTTCTTTCCTGGGTTATAAATTTCGTGCTAGGGGTGGCAATCCAAAAGCCAAATCCCCTACAGCTGCGGATATCCGCTTTTAGTTCAATGAAGCAAAAATAATTATTAATCTCAATGCTAGTAGATGGTAAGACTAGATCAGTATGTAAGTAATGGAGGGTGTCAGGCAACTGAGGTATCATCATCAAGAAGTAATGAAGAATCAAGAGCTGGAGCAGTAGGAGCATTGGGACCATCAATATCTGAAAGATCAGCAGGAGATATGACATCAACAACATTAGAAGCAGAGGCACCAACATCAGGTAGAGCAGCAACGGGATAGACCAACACATGGAGAGATCGAGCCTGTTCTTGCAATACATATGAATGGGCAAAAATATCGAAAGACTCCCATGTAGCTTCATCAATTGGATGACCGTCCCATTGGACCAAAAATTGGACAAGATGTTGACGACGATGTAAAACAACCCGAACTTGTAAAATAGCAGCAGGTAAAAATGGAAAAAGTTTAGGATCAGTAGGAAACAAAGGATCACAAGGTTCACCAGGAAAAAGAGATGAACAAAGTAAACTAACATGAAAAATGTCACACACACAGGTGGTAACAGGTAATTGTAAAAGATAAGTAACAAGGCTAAGTTTTTCCAAAATCTGAAAGGACCATAGTGACATGCAAACAATTTCTCAGTAAGAGAACGACCTTTTACAAATTTATGACGCGCAAAAGACAAACGAACATACACAGACTGGCCCTAAGCAAATTCTAAAAAAGACCAATGAAGATCAGTCAATGTCATGCCCACGACTGGTCTCAGGTAGTGTGTCCACGCTAGGGATCAGTAGACCAACAACCCGTAAGTTAATTGTGACTATAAGAGAATTGGGACCCTTATGTGCATAAGGTCATAATTAATGGTTGTAGGCCTAAACTCATGACGGTGGATTGGTATGGGTCTATCAGTGAGTCATTGGGGAACTGGATGACGTGGCCCAGATAGGCTGCAGAGGTGTCAGGTGTCACATTGCACTACTAGTGGTGCATGGGCCTTGGATGGGTATAAGTATACCTATTGGGCTCTCACTAGTGTATGATTGATTGTGATACTAGCAACTGTATGTTGCTGGTTAAATTCCTCATTCCTCTTTGAGATTGATCCATAGCTTGGGGGCTAGATCTGTTTGATCTAGGATTGGTTGGGTTGGTTTGTCCACCATCCGTACCCTTTGTGTTGCTTGGGGTAAGGCCTCCTCGCGGTGGAGGATACATGAAACTGGTGACTGGGCTGAATTACTTGAGGAATTCTGTAAGGCTTTTTGTCACAATTGACAAAAGGAACTTTCGCTTTATTAACTGCTAAATGGGCAACTGAGAATGGGGCACCTATGTTCAGGAATTCTTGGATTTTCTTGGCCAAGGTGCCATTTTTTGATCGAAAAAGCGGTCACAGCAAGACGGTCCCGTAGCCTAAGATGGAAAAGATTAAAAATAAACGAAAAAAGATGTTTTTTTGATGAGCTTGAGGCTGGGGCGTACCAACACAGTAAGAACAAGCAAAAGTCGACTCATTCTTCCCCATTCCTAAATCTATCACTTAACGCAAAAAGGGGGCGAATGAGTTCAAAATAATACTATGGAGTTGGGATTAGTACCGAATTCCAAGAACGCAGGCAATCCCAAAACGGAGATCTAAAACTAACTGGATCAGTTTGACCATAGTAGGGTCGTAAATCTAAGCGATGCCAAATACTATTGGTCATAAAAGGGTGTTTTGTAGGAGGTTTGAGATATTGGTCATGACCCCTAATGGGTATCTGTTGTGGGTATTTCCTGCACAATAATAAACAAGTGGGTCCCACCACTTGAAATACTGTTGGCCAAGCCTTGCCTAATGGGCCCCGCCACAGTACAGTGTATAGTTAGAATAATAAGTGCGAGGGCACCGGCTTCCTGCGTGTATAAGACCGACCCAGCACAGGTAGCAAGTTGTAATTCCTAGGAATAAGAGACTAGGGGCTTAAAACTCTAAAATGACATTAGAGGTCCTAAGTCAAGTTGCAAATAAAAAAGCTAAAGGGTCCAACTTAAAACTCACATGAATCATGTGAGTGCCCTTGTGCTTTCTTAGCACCAATAGATTTAAGTTGTGTTTATTTCAAAGGCTTGGATCCCAATGAAGTGGCCAATGAGAGTGAAGGAGGCTCACCTCTAAAATCTATAAGAGGGAGCCATTTCCTTTGTATTGTATTATCTTCCATTCTCATTCTAATAAAACTCTCTTGGTTTCTCCATCTCCATCTCTCTCTGTCTCTCTCTTCTCCCTCTCTCTTCTCCCTCTCTCCCTACGTTAGGATAAAATAGCTTTGGGTAGGCGCTTGAGCCCCCAAAGCCTTTCTCTACCTAGGCATGATCTCTCTCCCTCTCTCCACTCTCTTTCTCCTCTCTCCCCTCTCCCTCTCTCTTCTTGCTATGCAGGTGAAGGCGAGGTTGCCGTTCCCAGCGACGGACCCCTATGCTACATCGATGGTGTATTGCACTCGGTAAGATGCTATGGATGCGAAGGGAAACACCGCCGTGCTGAATGTCCACATCGAGGGGATCCATCAACATTTGATCCCTCGTGTTCACAATGCAGAGTTAATCATCCATGCCGAGATTGCCCGATGAGAAATCCACAAATAGCCAAGAGGCATTTGGCCTATGTAGACCGACATGCACCTGTGGTGACCCTTCCACCTCGAACGCACTATAAAAGAACAATCTTAGTGCCACCGGGCTATGAAGCGAGTGATGAAGAAGACAATCTGGCAAAAGTCCCAAAGTACGCAAAGACACCCTCAGGAAAACAAGTAAAACCATCACAGAAGATAGAGATGGTAGAATCCATCACGCCAATGGTAACTGAGGAAGTCAAGAAATTGGCATCCGACGAAGTCCAACGGATTTTACCAAGTCTCTTGGCGCAATCACTACAAAAAGTTCTTAGTGATGAATTACAAAGGGGACTAGTGTCAACAGAGCAACTTGAAGGCAATTCAACACAAGGTCCAAGGAAAAGTGCAGTCACGCAGCCTTCAACGGGGAAATGCAATGACCAAGGGAAGACTAAAGTTGATGATTGCCTCTCAACGAGCAAGATTCAACCAAAGTCTAATTGTTCCACAATTCAACAGACCCCCAAATCAACGCCAATTCGGGGTATATCCATTCTTCAAAGGCCAAATCCAAGGAATCCAAGCCCAAATAGGCCTTCAGTACAACAAGCACCAGTGCCTACAATGACAAAGCCTTGTCCTAAATCTTTGATATTGACTGCTAAGGAAAGTCGTCAGGTTATGGCATACCACGAATTCCTGGACAGACAAGAGAGTCAATCAAGCATGTCATATCCACATTATGATTTGAGGGAGTCCATGACATTGGGACCAGTTGCGCCAATCTATGAGGATCCAGTTTTATCTTGGGATACTCTGATGGAATGCCTCAACTACCCAATTGTTGATGTACAAGGTTATCCGGAATGGCCACCAGACCCTTATGGGTATTATTGAAAATCTGGCAAGTCCAAGTTCTTGCTGATTGCCATCATCTAATAAAGCCTCAGGTTTTACGTAAGCGAATTCTATCCACGCTTTTCCTGAAGCACCATGTCCCAACAATAAAAGAACCGACAATAGCGCCCTTCATGACAATTGCAGCCTAGTGCCGAGGGGCCGACACTACTTTGGGCCGTGGACCCTGTTGTGGGTATTTCCTGCACAATAATAAACAAGTGGGTCCCACCACTTGAAATACTGTTGGCCAAGCCTTGCCTAATGGGCCCCGCCACAGTACAGTGTACAGTTAGAATAATAAGTGCGAGGGCACCGGCTTCCTGCGTGTATAAGACCGACCCAGCACAAGTCGCAAGTTGTAATTCCTAGGAATAAGAGACTAGGGGCTTAAAACTCTAAAATGACATTAGAGGTCCTAAGTCAAGTTGCAAATAAAAAAGCTAAAGGGTCCAACTTAAAACTCACATGAATCATGTGAGTGCCCTTGTGCTTTCTTAGCACCAATAGATTTAAGTTGTGTTTATTTCAAAGGCTTGGATCCCAATGAGGTGGCCAATGAGAGTGAAGGAGGCTCACCTCTAAAATCTATAAGAGGGAGCCATTTCCTTTGTATTGTATTATCTTCCATTCTCATTCTAATAAAACTCTCTTGGTTTCTCCATCTCCATCTCTCTCTGTCTCTCTCTTCTCCCTCTCTCTTCTCCCTCTCTCCCTACGTTAGGATAAAATAGCTTTGGGTAGGCGCTTGAGCCCCCAAAGCCTTTCTCAACCTAGGCATGATCTCTCTCCCTCTCTCCACTCTCTTTCTCCTCTCTCCCCTCTCCCTCTCTCTTCTTGTTATGCAGGTGAAGGCGAGGTTGCCACTCCCAGCGATGGACCCCCTATGCTACATCGACGACACAACAATCTCTCAAATTTACGAAACCGGAAACCCGATAAACTATTTCATTATAATAAGAGTATATTTGTGAATTTCCTAACATTTCATGTGATTCCTTGGAAGGTAAGTTTTAGTACCTATTGACCTTGGATAATGTCACATAAATGTAAAAGGTGATTGTTTTCTTCACTTTTCTAGTCAAGGACTTATAATGATGTTGAGCTCGCGCCAAATGTTGTTGTGTCCGCAAAATAGAATCACGAGTTAGCAAGAAAAGAAGACAAAGTAACGGGAACATCATCAGGATGGGGTGGAATACTTGGTAGCAGTGGAGAACATCCAATAGCTAGTAGAAATGGAGACACACTCGTGCTGGTACTAACCAAACTGTTATAGCTATATTATGCAAACCACAAGTGCTTATCCCAATTGTGACCAGAAGGTGAAACAAAAATATGCAAATAATCCTCAACAATATGATTAAGAACCTCATACTAGCCGTCAATAGAAGAGTGATAAGCAGTCTCCAAAAAAAGTTTTAATATCCAAAATACACATAAGTTTGGTCCAAAATCCAGAAGTAAAACGAGTATCATGGTCTGTGAGAATAGAACTGGGAAGATCATGCAAACGAAAAATGTCGGATAAGAAAATACAAGTGCACTGTTCAGTTGTAATGGTAGAGCGAATTGGAATAAAATGTGCATGTTTCGAAAAACGTTCAACGACGATGAGACAAGTATCATGGCCACGCCGTGTGTGAGGTAGGCCTAAAATAAAGCCCATAAAGATATCAGTCCACTACTGGTGGGAAATTGGCCAATACTGAACAGGACCAGCAGGCTTGGATCATGAATACTTATTATGAGCACATAATGTACACCGTTGAATAAGAGCGAATAACTCAGATTTCATGCGTGGCCAATAAAAGTAAGGTTTCAAAGGAGCAAAAGACTTTCGATAACTGTAATGACCGCCAACACAAGAATAATGAACATCATGTAGTAAATGAGATCGAACATCATGTAGACTAGGAACACACAAAGTGCCATAATGGTATAAATGATGGTCAACAAGAGAATAAACATAGTGGTGAATGGACGATGGAGGCTGAGCCGTATGATAAATAGTCAATGTGCAAAGAAGCAAATGAGGAAGTGTGATGGGACTATGGATGTCAAACTGGCTAAGAAAAGAATGAGTGCTACCAGAATCAACAAGAGCGATAAATTTGCATCCAACAATATGGACACGTAAACGAGTATAACGGGGGCCCATAGTGCCAAACCAAGTGGCATAGGCCAACTGGGCTAGACACTCAACAAAAGCATCAGGAGGATCAACTGGAGGAGACTCCTTGACCAGGTAGAGGGACGAATCATCAGCGTTTAAAACATCGTGGACCTTTAAGGTAGCTGGTGGGCGAGGGTGTGGACAATTACGGTTCAAATGGTCGGGGCTACGATAGTTAAAACATAAACCTTTAGCATGAATCTCGGCCATTTCCTTGGTGTATATTGCTTCCGGATAATGGGACGAGGAGCCGTAGGGCTACGAACAATAGAGGACGGAGGGAGTCATCAGCATGTGCTCAAGTCCGAAAGAAGCCAGTAAGAAGCAGCTGTTGGGAGTCTAACCCCAGGTGATCCGGTACAGGCAGATGAGACTGACGGAGAGTAAGCATCTCATGAACAAGAATTCCCAAGCAACGAGCATCATGATAGGAGACAAAATTGCGAAGTGTATGCGGGCCATCGCGAAAGAGACAATAATACCTCCCCTGTATCTCATAATACAACGGACATCTGAGGAAATGGGATTCATCTTCCACCTCCTGCAACGAGCACAAGCGACATAGGCGACACTCTTGTGGGATATCCCATGCACGATCGGCCTCAATAGCAAGCTGATGAGAGGAAATGCGCAACTGCTCAACGATAGCACAAGCCATGTGATAGGGGCTATGAGAAATAGAGCGGCAACAATGGAAAACCAGAAGGATCCAGAGAGAGGAAGTGTGTCTGGTAATAGCTCTCAGTTGAGTGCGGGAAGGTGGGAGGGAGCTCCAAGTCTGTTGTATATATCGACGGAACAAATAGCCTCAGATTTATGAATGCATGCCACGAGGAAGATCCATGATAGAGATGCCCAGATCTCGCAAGAGATCAGACGCCTGCTGCTACCAGGAGAGAGAGAGTAACAAGATTTCACATAGTCCCTCTTGACAAGTCAAGACCAAACCCTTTGAACCCTTCAATTTATAGCATAACAGGTAAAAATACAGCTGTGTAAAGTTTAACAGTACAGAGTACCATAAAGCGAAGCAAGTTTTAAGACACCCAGCTGTTACCTGCCACCATCCCACACAACAAAACCACACAAGTTAGTCGTGTGAGGAAGACAGGTGTCATAGCTGAGCATCAGTTGTTATCCATGTCCGAAACAAGATTCACTACTTTATCAGCTAAATTGCATTTGTAACAAGTACATTCAATCTTCCCAATCATTTACTTCATCACTTAGCAATACATTTTGCCCTTTAACGAAGCCGTATCAGGGCACAAGCCATACTGATCAGTACAAGAGCAAAAGGAATGTATTAGGTTCACATCTACACTTTACATGTAAGCAACTATCATTCACTACATTGATGGACAGAGACATGACTATGGCCACAGCGATAGGTACTAGAGCACCTCCGTGCTATACTAGCCCACATGGATATCTCGTAACCGTTTTCCGGGAGTCCAAGCATCGAACAACTTGGGCAAATCCATGCCATTCAAGTGTACCATGGTCGAGCCCTATATGAGTACATGACTTTACTTATAATAACCGGACTTAGGATGCAGGAGAAATTTGTTTTACCAAAACCACAAGCTCATGTCTACTTTAACGCACATAAGATCAGACTTTTCTAGATTTATTAATTAGTACCAGTATAGGAAGCATTTGCAGTATTATCATGCATGTATAAGGTTTCTCGTAGTAACGAGTAAGGCTACCCACCGTATTGGTGAAGTTCCGTATAGCATCGTACCTGAATGATAGGCAAAGTCATCTCTTGCGAACTATCCATCTTCAGCTCATCGTCTTCCCGAAGATTATTAACTTAACATTCAACTTTTAAAGAGCATTTCATTCCTCACCATATCCATGATATACAGATTATCAGTTTTAGTGCACACGTCTTCTTAGGAAGATACTATCAAGCCAAGCTTTTCTTCATGCTACATTCTTTAGAAGCCATTATATTAGTTATCAGAGGTAGCTATCATCATAGTTTCTATCATCCTACCAGAGCAATCATCCGGAGCAATCCATCATAGCAAGTTATAGCCAATGGAGTATAGAAAGAGAACTCTTATCAACCACATATAAGCTATAACCATTGGTATCATCGGAAACTATATGGAAGGACAGCGGTCCATCACACTTTTACTATCATTCCATACTAAAAAATGTGTGGAGTTTTGCTTGCATGCAAGGCACTGCTAAATCGCAGTAGCAAAATGAATATTCTTGCCAAAAACTAGCGCTGGCCAGCGGCCAAATCCGCTACAGAAAGAGCGTTGGCCAGCGACTACACTCTATTCATAAAATTTGAGAATTTATTGCCAACATCTGGATTGCTGTCCAGCGCCAACCATAGATCAACAGAGGTTGAGAAAATACCTGTAAGAATGCCCACTACTACTCCTTGAGGCAGCGCTTGATTGCAAGAGTATCCAATCACAGTTTTGCAAGCCAATACTTGCTACTACACGACGGTAATCACAGCAAGTAGGAAGCATCCATTCCTAATCATAAAGCACAACATACATCCTTCATTATCAGCGAGCTACCATTCCTCAAATCATACTCACCTTTGTTTGCAGTATCGTTCACACGATTGCTCTTCCAATAGCATTCAAGAGCTTTCTCTTCAATCACAATCACCGTATGATAGAGCACCAGTAGAGCAAGAATGAGGGAGAGAGAGAGAGCAAGAAAGCATGAGGAAAAGTGAATAGGGTTGTGTGATATCCCGCTTTATAGAACCAGAGGACACTTAGGTGTACAAAGTGCAAATTGCTGCTCACCGTTAGATTAACTGTCCATAATGTGCACAGATCCTGGCTAGTGAAATATTCACAACTTTCCCACCATTTAAAAAAAAAAAAACTTTTTCTATTATGTGGGGTCTTTTATCATAGTAACGCATTTTTTTGCCCCCACTAGTAAATAAGGTTAGTACACGACATTTACATTCCACAGAGGCTTGCGAAGCAAATAAAGCGATATATGTATGTAATAGAGCCCATGAATGAGAGAGAGAGAGAGAGAGAGAGAGAGAGAGAGAGAGAGAGAGAGAGAGAGAGAGAGAGAGAGAGAGAGAAAGCTTTATTAATGTCTTTTCCATGCCAAAAGGAATATAAGACTAGTAAATGTACATGTCAAGTATGTGGTAACCATAGGAGCGTATGAAACGTCTCCAAAACAGTAACAAAAGTAGCAAATCTAGAGCTAAAACTATGAACTGAAATAGATGTGATGCTATAAAAAACATGTGGGAGCATGTATACTGCTAAAAGTCATGAATGAGGTATGACGCTATCATCTAGTCCTGTCCTGCTGATGCTGATGCTATAGAAGGATGTAATACGGCCTGCGGCATGAAGGGCCACTGATGGTCTCTGACGTCGTCTGGGAGGATGAAGAGGTCTCCTTGTGATAGGTCGAGTAGCTCGTGCTTCAACATGGGTATGTGTGGGATGCTGTCTCTGATCTCTGTGGGCAAGTAGGTCATCATCATCATCATCGTCACCGTCATCAACTCGTCCTCTCTTCCTAGAGAAGAAAGAAGTGATCTGAGGTTGAGAAACCTGACTCTGCTGGGTTGTTTGATACAAATCATGTCATAGGATAAACATCTCTCGTATCATGAGTGCCGCGCATCAGGGATCCTCATAAGCTATGAGCGATCGTAAGGTGACAGGTGTGTCACGAAACAAACAGTGGTACTGATCTCGTAATATGCCGAGCACCTAAAGATAAAGTGCTCCTCTGACTGCACCTCCTCTAAAGAGCATAACTGGAAAATTCGCTCCTCTCTCGGGGTACCCGGGAATCTACCAGTCTCAATAGCCAACTGATGTGATGATACGCGAGCTATCCCAATGTAAATCTGAGGCAATGTGATAGTCTCAACTCCAAATAATGTGGTAAGACCGGGAACCCTGCTATGTCAAGCTCAATAAAATGAGTCCAGTAGTAGCCGGGTTTAACCCCAAGCTGTTGCCCCCAAGTACGGTCGAGATATGCCCGATATAAGATGCCCCTGATATACTGATGAGTACTTGAGGGGAGCTATGTAATGGAGATACCAAATGACTCAAGGAGGAAATGGGATGCCTGACAGAATCACGATAGTCGATAACCCCGGTCATGAAGAAAGTGTGAGGAAACAAGTGTTGTCTGTGTATATCTCATATCCTCATCGGGCAGAGATTGGAATGTATGCGATAAGCTGGAATGCAGCATATATCTGAATGGTGGAGCGGCAAACTCTGCAAGAAGGATCTCATGTGGAACTGAGGGCTTCGCCCGAATCATACGAGCTAACAATCACGAAATGTTGGCCCAATGTGATGAAGGAAGGTCGATACACCATGTCTCTGCTGCATATAAGGCTGTGGGGTGACAATAGTATCAAAGAGTCTACACTTACTGTGAGCGTCTCGGATGAGCTTCCTGAAGCAGAACTGCTGAAGCTGAACAAGAGAGGAATGCCCCTTCCCAAGTCGGGTGGTGGCAGCCTGTCGCATGCTGAAGGTAGGACCAAAAAAGAGTATCCGCAAATAGGTATAAGAGGAAACTACCTCTAAGGCTTGTCCATCTAGGATGAGCTCCTGGCGTTGCATGAAGGCTCGAGAGGTGTTGAAGACCATAACCTTGGTCTTCATAGTGTTCACCCCCAACACCCATCTTGTACAAAATCCCTGTAAACAATCCAGCTGCCTCTGCAAACCCTCTCTGGTTGGGGATTCTAGTACTACATCATCTGCATAAAGGAGAATAGCAATCAAAATGGTGCCAAGTCTACAGCCACCCCCGCCACACTGTGAGATGACTCGCTCTAACTCATCAATATACAATCCAAAGAGAACCGGTGAAAGAGAGCACCCCTGTTTCACCCCAATGGTGCTCCAAATGTGATCAGATAAGCCACTGCTATGTCGGAAACATCCCAAGACCTTCTCATAAAGAGCCATCACTGCTAGAACAATCTCTGTGGAGAAACCAAGGTCACGAAGTCTCTGAATGAGCAGGGAGCGTGGTACAGACTCGAAGGCTTTCCTGAAATCCACAAAACAACAGTAAACCCTCTCTTTCCTGTACTTAGCTTCCTCAATCAAAGCTCGAAGTGTAAAAATATGGTCAGTGGTAGAATAATGAGATCGGAAACCTGCCTGCCCCAATGCATGTAATCTCCGAGCTTCTGCCTCTGAACTCACTGCAGACTGGAGTATGGTACCACCATAGAGCTTTGTGAGAACATGTCCGATCATGATGGTGTGGTAATTACTAGGAATCATGGGATCACCATTTTTATGAATAGGGTGGATGATGTTGGTGCACTTGGATGAGGGGAAACCAGAGATAACGGCGGAATTGAGGAGAGTGGCTAGTGTGGGAGCAAGGAGGTTGTAAGCATGGGTTAGGAGTTCAGATTCAAGGTCTTCAATATCTCTTGCTTTATGGTACTTCATTCTCTTGATGGCCGTAAGTACCATGTCAGATGTGAAGAGGGTGAACTCAGAGGGGCGTGGGGAGATAGAGATGGGTGCGTCAGTGGGTATGGTATATAGGTTGGTAGTGTATTCGGTCCATATGCGGAGGTCATCCTGGAGGGGTGGTGGAGCACGAGGGATAAACTCACGCCAAAAGGCGTTTGAAGAGGAACTGGAGAGAAGATCAACAAGACGCGTTCCTTCGGAGTCATCATAGATACGCTTTTTCGGCGGAGCGTGCCATGGTAAGAGCGCCTGGTGGAGTGGAGGAGATGAGGATCGTGAGTACGGGCATGGGTGACAAGCTGATGAAGAGAGCGACATTCAGCATCATACCACAGGGGGGTGTGGGGGTCGTATTGATGAGGAACGGGTGCGTCTGCTTTTATGGGGTTTAGATGGAAATGCAAGGGAAGCAGCGGTATGAAGAGAAGTGCTAAGAAAGGCAGCTTGAGTCTCGTCTATACTATCGTGAGGGAAGGAATGGAGCAAGGAGGTTAGGAACTCCTGGTAGACTGGTGTATAGAGAGAACTGAATGTATATCTGGGTGCCCATGTAAGCAAGGGGTGTGAGGATGGCTGGGGAGGTGGGAGGCGGCCGATAGCGAAGGAGAGAAAGGAATGATCAAAGAGAGTAGTGGGAGGAGAGATACATGAAAATCAGAGATGAGAGGTATGGAAGATGGTGATCCCATGAGATAATCCACAACACTATGTCCACCACTGTGAGGGTGACAAGTATAACTGCCGGATTCTGGCCAACAAGTTAGGCCATTGTAAATGGCTAGCTCATGAGCCTCTCCAAATTGCAATAAATGCTCATCGTAAGGGGTAGTAGGTCCCAAGCTGTCCTCTGAAATCCTGGTAACTCCCATGTCATCGAGTGAGGCAACCTTGGACTGCAATAACTTCTTCTCGTTGAGCAAAGAAGTAACTGTTCCTTTCAGCTGTGAAATTTCATGCCGCAAAAACTGGAAATCTGCCTTGAATTGATCAATCTGCCAAGATGAAAAAAGGTCAGTTGATTTAGAAGGCGCATACGGAATATTGGCTGTAGACTATGGTGCCGGGAAGGAGGAAGAGTGAGCAATGGTCGGTGTGGGAAGAATAGGGTTAGAAGACGGAAGAGGAGCCGAATCAGGGGAGTAGCCATCAGAGAGGGGGGTGGGAGTTGTAGCAGGAGAGGGAGATGGGTCATCGAGGGGGTGAGGTGAAGTGGCAGCCAGGGGGGGGGGTGGAATGACTGTGAGAGCAGGTGAGGGATCAGCGAGGGGGTGAGGTGAGGGGGCAGCGAGAGGGGGGGTTGGAGTGGCAGCGAGAGGGGGTGAGGAGGGTGCGTGGGTGGCAGCTATAGGAGAGGGATCAGTGAGGGGGAGATCAGGGAGGTCAACGAGGGGGGGGGGATGGAGCAGCGATGGGGGAAGGAGAAGGAGCAGCGAGGGGGCAAGGAGAAGGGGCAGCGAGGGGGGGAGGTGAATGGTGAGCGAGGGAGGTGAGTGAGGAGGTGGCAGGGGACCTTGAGGACCTACGAGCAGGGGCGCGAGGAGGAGGAGGGGCCATGATGTTGAGAGAGGGCGGACCAGGGCAGGCAGGGCCTAGGACAGGGCAGCAGCCATCGCTGGAGGAGCTGGAGGAGCAGCCATCGCTAGAGAGAGAGAATTAGAGAGAGAGAGAGAGAGAGAGAGAGAGAGAGAGGGGTGGAGGGGGGAGGGACGTTGCGTTCTTCACATCCTACAAATTTTTTTTAGATTGGACAGGAAAGAGCTCTTATACCATGTTATCAACAGATTCATAGATCATGGTATCAATGATGCATAAAAGATAGCAAAAAGCATTCACAACTAAGAAACTGTATGAATATCAATGGCCGTTGATAGCTCAGGCAGATCTCCAACTAAGATCTCCAAAATAGTACAACTAAGCCCAAGACTCAAAATGATCAAAACTAGCAACTGACTAGCCTTAGTGGCTATATATAGTGGACCTCCCTTCATATTGGTTGCGAGAGAAAGTGAAATTCAAAAATTTGGGCCAAAAATAAAAAACCATGTGAAATAGTATTTCTAGGCCCATCATGTGTAATATAAATTGTATGTCCACTAATATTGTCAAAAGTAGAGAAGTACGGATGATAACGCGCGCGGTTATAACAAATATGGGCATTTCATTTCAGGCACAAAGATAGATAAGTCTACCTAAATTGACAAAAGGACCTTAGATGATAGGATAATCAATCTGTTGAAACATCAAGTGATGATAGTGAAAGTATTGGAGCTAAACGTGATAGTCAGTTATTTAATGCCTATGATTGTTATGGACATAAATATTGGAGCTGGGTAAAATGCAAGGATTTTTACAACGGTAGACAATTCAAGTGGGACAAATATATATTCGTGGATTTTATTTTGGGACTACCTTGTATTTAGCTAGGACATGATGCTTGCTTAATTGTGGTGGCACATTCTCAAACTACGTTCACTTCATCCTAGTTAGAGCTATCACATCACAACAGTGTGCTCACATACTTCTATTAGAAATCTGTCAGTGGCATGATGTACCTTGTTCTACACTCACAATCAAGAATACCAGGTTCACAACAGATTTTTTGGACTACGTTAATGATTCATGAGAATTATATGTGTTCGAGTGTTCATGGGAATTGCCTAGACCTTTGGGATAGCTATGAACCAATACTTTACTAAGGGATTGATAATCAATGCATAAGCTTTTGGTGCCATCCTTTGAGTATAAGAGCTGCACATGGGCTTTTGAGAGGGATTGTCCAATATGGAGCTCTAGGAACTGATTTTGTGCATAGAAAGAGATCAATGAGGGATTGACATCCCACAAAGGTGGTAATGTCTCAGGCTCACAAATGCAATGTATGGTAGTGTGGCACAAAAATCCTTCGAGGGGAAGAGATAATCACCTTCAAAATTAATACCTTGCAACGCTTATTGCTTCCTCTCATGCTCAACACATGATGGTTGTGTTGCCTGGTTAATGGTCAAAGGAAATCGCTGCAAGGGAAGTAAAATAATGAGCTCTAAGCATAATATCAGACTTGTCTATAGTAGGTGTCATGTACAAATCCATTTATGCTGCTCAATATTTTGGTACTCTAGAAAAGGTGAAAATAGGCTACGTTCTCATGCAATGTATGGGGAACATCTTATGGCCCTATATGTCAACTTTCGGTGCAATAGGGCTACAAATAAAAGCGTTGATGATTTGATTTCACACGTGTGGAGGCTGTTCCCACGTGTGAAAGGATGTACTTTCATTCAGTACTGTTATATGAGTCTAGCTAGTTACTGTGGAAGGCTTGATTGAAGTAGATTCACTTTTGAATGCCATGTTCAAGGTTGCGTTAATTTGATTTGAGATGATATCAAACAAATCATGTAATTCTTGATAATTACTTCCAATTCTTGTTTGAGAATATTCAGATTCACATAATGAGGGTTGGCATATGTTTTGAAAATTGATTGGTCATATCAAATGCATTCATGTTTAACATATTCTCATATTTGATGTACCTTGAGGTAATATCAGTTTTTATCTTTCTTGGTGTGCTTGACACGTCTCCATGTGCAACTTATTTCAAGATTCTGTGATGGCAGACTCAGCATATTAAAGAGAAAAGTAACCAGGTGTCTCGTTGTCACTGACCTTCATTAAAATGTTCTTTTGTCACTTATTGAGAACTTAGTGTGACACAGAGCACTAAGGAGCATGAATGCATTTTGATGCACTTAGCCCATTGTTGCATCTCTTGACCTATTCCTTTCTCTCTACCACTTGTGATGGCAAGAAATGAATTTTCAACTTTTGCATTGGGAAAGTTGCAATGTTGAAACTATCAACAAATGTTTTGCCATATAAAATGTTACTTTTGTTCACTGAGCTAACCAACATCAAAGATCAAAGCATAAAAAACTAAAATTCTACTCAATTGAAAACCATAGAACTCCACAACATACATTCAATCTCTTTGAAAATCCTTTTGTTGTAGATCAGTGGATGAAACATTTCATTTGTCTCATGGCTTGAATCTTATGAGCTTCGTTTCTGGCCTTGCAGCTATGGAGGTAGTGGATCTTTCTTCAAGCGAAGATGAATATTCAGATGCGCAGTTTGTACCATGTGCATTATGCCGACAAGCTTGTCAAAGGATGCGAGATGCACCTTTACCTCATGGCCAGACATACCCCGTCTTTTACAAAAAAATCACAAAAGCAATGGTACCACCAACAAGTCATCGTTCTGGGCTGGTATGGTTTTTGTACCTTCACTTTTGGATTTGTAACCTTTCATTACGGTATATATATTGCTTTTATGTGCATGTCTATTGGCGTTTGCAGATTTCATTCTATGAAGTGCATCTGTCTTTCAAGTTGTCACACACTAGATTTGTAAATTGCTCTAAGTTGCTTTGTAAGATTACTCCTAAATAGAATATAGTTTTACAAATTTAAGTTTGTATCTAGCAATAATATAACTATAAGCTAAACATCATAGGAATTTGTTTGCTCTTCATAAGTTGAATGCATGATTAATCTAAGATAAACACATAATGAGCTACTTTAATGCGAAGAACCTACTCTCCAAAGAACCAAGCATCAACAATGAGGCCCATAAGCCTATTTTTAGTGATTTGTTCCATTAGTCATGTCTAGAGCCTACAAATTAGGGCAAGGGTCCAATGGTGATAATATGATTGATAAATGTCAGTAGTAAAGCCAAATAATTAAGGTGGCCTATTACCAAATGATATGATCCAAATGACAACTATAATATTGTAGACTCATGGTCGATATGAATGCCCCAACTCCATGTGCATGATATGCTGCGTATAACTCTCCCTTCTCCCTTCAAAAGCACACTATCCTTGATGCTCATAGAAATTGTTGAAAAATTAGTAATATAAAAAGTTTTATGAAATTGCATATGTCAAACAAGCTCTCAAGAAGCGAAACCTAAAGCTGCCTAATGTATATCTTATAGAAACCACTAGATGTATATATTGAAGTAGTAGGAATGTAGGAGCCGTAATACCCAAGGAAATGTCGAAATGAGCAACTTTGATTGGGACACTTGTAGTGAATGGGCTGCTGCAAACGTATTACTAGAGCATGGTCATGCGTGAGAAAACCCGTTGGAACATGTACGTTGGCTTGGCTAATAAGAATCGAATGAGCATTGAAATGAACTCGTACGTGTGCCTAGTATATCATGTGCCTAATGATATTCATCTCATGCTTATACAAAAGCTATCCATAGACTCATGCTTATACAAAAGCTATCCATAGACCCATGCTACTTTCATTCTCTAATTTTTGTCTCAATTGTAAGTCTCTTTCTCACACAAAAGCTAGCTACACACTATGCACATTGCACTCTCTAGTCTTTGATGCTCAGCAGGATCACTTAAATAAACTTGCTGTAACAACTAATAATCAAAAAGACGAGGTTGGAAATGAAAAATGCAATATCTGAGGTTACATGTGAAATCGAAATGCTATCAAAGATAGGCACAGAGACCCACTTTAGGCAAAAGATCAATGGAAAGAGATAATGAAAATGGTACGGGGACAACTATAAAAGCATTAGTAACAAAAACCCTAAAACAATGAAAATTTAAAATTCTAGATCTTCTGATTCTACTTTGATGCAGTGAAGTGCATTGGAAGTGCCTTACATGAAGAACAATGATGTAAATCTCTAGAAGAGCAAACAAGAAAGTACAATAAAAATTTGGAAAATAAAAAAAAGCGAACTTCCACACAGCTACCTGCAAATTTGAGTAGCTAAAGAGTTAAGCAAAAAAAAGAAAATTCAAATAGGCCTTAAAAAGTACAGTAAAAGCTCTAGTTACATGAAAAACCACATAATACCAGAAAATCCTTGTAGAGTTGAAGTTCCTACATGCTCTTATAGCTTCAAAATAAAACAAGAGAAAAGCCAAGACAATACTCCTTTGATTACAAGAAAAGCTGCATGCCTAGAACATTAGATGTATTATGAACATGAAAGAGTATGGTGTGTGCTATGGCACCATACTTCGGATATATCCTGTTTCCAAAGACTTAAATCTAACATAGTGATGCTATAAAATTTGTTAGAGTTGTTAACTCTTTGTCCTAGATTTTTTGCTTTTGGTAATGTCCTTGACAAAAGTTTGTTTAATAAACATGATTTAATTCACACAATATGGCATTATGCCCTTTCGACTTTTAATCTCACGAACTTTTTTCTGCAAGTCAAAAGTAGGATGCATGGAGGGGATAAAGCCCTCTTATAATGACTCTATCAAAAAGTGGAATGGTCTTTTTGATGAAGAGTATAGAGAAGATGGTAGAGACGCTTCAGAAAGAAGCCTCAATTGTGATTTTTTTGGAGTATGTGGCATATTTCAACCCCCATAAATTTGCAAAAATTTACAATTTCTTGTTTATGATCCTTACTCCAGGCAGTTCCAAAGCGATTTTATCAGAGATATTTTCAATTTTCTGAATGTAGACCAGTTACTATTCAAGACCCTACAGGAAGAAGGTGGCATATTGACATTCACAAAGACAAGCAAGGATTTTTTCAATTTCCAAGCATTGGCTGGAATGATTTTGCCAGAAGGAACCATGTCAAGCTCGGCGATCTGGTTCTTTTTAAACTTGTTGCAAACAGTTATCTAAAAGTGCAGGTTTTCAGCACAGATGGCCTTCTGAAAAAAAAGTGAGTTTTGACTAGACAATGAGTAGTACCAGGAAGGAAGAGATGAGCCATTCATTCATGTCCGGTACTTGTAAATGCCATGTGTTTGATATTGTACAAATATGCCATGTTACAAATATCACTGCTTATAAGACTTTATGAAGTGCTACTGTACGAGAAATCATGTTATGATCTTACAGTACAATAGTTTCATGTGATTTTCACTTGACTGCAAACAAAAATGGGTGGACGGATGTGTATATGATGATCCATGGTTTCAGAAGCTACATTGCTTGCTATGCAATTCCATGGCTCATCCTTTGTCTCTGTTTTTGAAATTGCTCTTATCTGCTATTGGTTTGTCTACTTTTTTGTTGTTTGGGTGGGATTTTTAAGATTCATTATTCATGGGTTTCCTTTATTTTGTGGTTTGTGATTTGTGACTCTCTTCCAGTCTGATGCTTTCTCTAGTTTTTTGGGTTGTGCTTTCTTTTTGGGCAATTGATGTGTCTGGGGTGGTATACTTCCTTAGCTTGATGACTTTTTTTTTGCCCTGGTCGCGGCTTTATTGTTGTGTATATGTATTATGGATGTGGGCTGTTTTAAGCTTTTTTACCTGGAGTTACTGCTTTTGCTGATTTCATTTGGAAGAATGTTCTAACGTCTTTTGGTTGACTTTATAGTTTGGTTGATCTTTTTTGTTTAGTCTTGGTTGTGTTTGACATGTTTTGTGACACGTTTGTTGGAAGCTGATTTGGTAATACTCTTTTGAGTCGAATGCTCCTGTTTCTAGCACCAAATGCAAGAAAATAGCATTCATTCATCTTAATAGAGTTGTCTGTCTCCTATGATAACTGGAGATCCAATTTGTACTCAAGCATCTGTAGACCATAAACTGTAGTAGAATAACATCCACTACATAAACTAAATTCTCCACAAGTAAAATACTTATCTTGTGAGAATGTCTGTGAGATCCATAGGTCCTCAAATATAACACTGGAGTAGAGAGATTCAAAAACAATGATTCGAATTCTTACTCAAATAATAGATCAAGAATTAATCATCACACTTAAGAATAATTACAATTCCTTATAATCCTCTGACAATAATTAAGTATCTATTTATGATTCATCAACCATAAATATTTAGATTCATATGATCCGTCAATCATAATTTTTTGAAATCCAAATCATACTTAATCATTTACAGGATACTGGAGTATATGTCTAACATAACTCAGGAAAAGTAAAAATCATTTCAAAATCTTTCCATTAAAAAAAAATTGGATTTAGGAATACTTCCAAAACATGATTCTTTAACTGAAGTGCAAGATTCAAGTTCTATAAACAACCGGTAATTAAAGACAAAAAGCATACCAAATGACAATCATCTTCAATTACAAAAATTTTAGATTACAATCACATCTAGATACCCAAAGTCCTGCTGAATATCAATTCAGTTGTTATTTTTGGATTCATTATGACTCGTTATCCATTTGAGCTCTCTGGAATACAATCACTAATGAGTTGAGTCCCTTCCTTAACTAAGGAATACTCTATCCCAAGAATACTGTATATCTAATGCACACAATTTTTAACTGATGAACCGTAATGATTCACTAATCATGCGTCTTACAAGCAATATAAATTCAAAAACCATCAGTTTTTGGTGAATTCACATCACACTGATCGTTTTACCAATTAGCTTCATCCTGGAGTAATCAACTACTCAAGTTAATTGCCAAATCTCAAATGTCTCGGTGAAGAATTCAATTATACTAGTATAACACTACATTTAGATCTTTATCCAAATCATTTATAAGTTAATCCATAAATTTTCTATACAAAGATTTGTTAACCCTGCAAGTATTTGTCAAAATAATACTTGATCATATGTTCATGTTCACCGATTAGGTTAAGTGCACCAGATAAACTTAGTAACTCTAATTACATAATTTCTCTCACATGTCAGCCTGCCATCTAAGCTTCACACGTGCGAGAACAGAGCTGCCAGAAATCTGGAGTAGGGCGCACTTCCACAAGAAGGAATCATGCAAAAACGTGCAAACACCTCTCCAAGCTCAAAATTGATGTTACCAACAGTCTTAAGCAGCCTATTAGACTTCCATGAAGCATTCATATTGATCCTAAGATGCAGTATAAATTGAAAACGAAGATTTTTTGATTTGTAAAAGTCAAAATAGCTTTAAATTTGATGGAGATGGTACATAAGCCATCGGCCATCAATTCATAGGTCTGATAGCTTGCTGGAAAGATAAAAAGGAATGCTAATCATGCTATAATTAATTTTAGAATGATCTCTTTATGGATTTGGAGAGATCCATCCCCCAAAAATCACCAAAAATGGTCATGTTTTTGAACTTTTTTGACTTCCTACAAATTCAATTGCTAGAATTCTTGGTTCTAACTTCAGGGAAAGCTTCAAAAGACTTTGGTTCACCTCTTTACAAGCTCTACATGGTGTTTTACAGCCACCTACTATCCAACTTTATGAAAAAACAAGCAAGAATGATGATTTTTTGTTTTTTTTTTTTCGGTTTTTTTAGTACCATAAAGTGGAAATACATGACATACAACTCTTTCTCTAACACATGCAAACCAATTTACATAATACAACCATCTAATTGATCTGATCTTTCTAGATTTTGGTCCTTACTATCTATTTTGTATCAAAAAACATGAAAAACCAAGCAATTTTGATCAAAGCATAGCCTAGAATAAAAAATCATTGGAGAGAACCGGCATGCATCATTAATTTCATCATTAATGAACCCTAAAACGAAAGTACACTTTATGAAAAATTCAGATGCCAAAGATTTGATTCACACATGATCTTCAAGGACAATTCTCCATAAAACCACAAAGAATCCCCAAGAGTAATGGATCTTAGCAACATGCAAATTGAAACTGGGATAGTACACCCACTTGCAACCTTGCTATCCACCTTGGAAGAGAATTCCCATGGATCCAATCCAAAATTTTGACGAAAGGTAGTCCTTCTCCATGTTCTCCAATCTTCGTAAGCCTTGCTCTGATACCACTATAAGGGAAGCTCCCTAAGATTTTGCTTACAAGATAACACACAATGGAAAACACACTATGGAGCAACCACCCAACCAAGTAGAAGCAACCAATCAACTCTAGAAGCTTCACCCCCAAACCAAGGAACAAGAAGCATGAATGTAGAGTGAAACCCTGGCAATGAACCCATGATCACAATGAGGAGTAGGGCGAGTTTGGCCTCAATATATAGAGCCAAAAGCAACCTGGGCACATAGCCATGCATAGCCCTAAGTTTCCTATACATAGATTCATCTAAGCATGGACCACCTATTCATAGAATTGCTATTGATAACTCTACACATGCATACACTGTCTCATACCTTGTCTAAACTCCATTTAGTGTGTTTTGGGCCTCACAAGAATATTAGTTACTTTCGGGTCACATCCAGTATGACGTGGCATAACTAACAGCTTGATTTACTAGAGTATCGTGTATCCAAGACTAGGAGTATATTGAATCCTACTTACTGGTCATAGACATAACACTTTTCCATCCGGATGGCTGGAGCTGGTGGAGCTTGAAACTGTATGTCTTCGGGTTTGACTAGAGGGGCATCAACTATTGTCGTGCTAGATAATCCATCTCATGATTGGTCGATCTAGGCCATCTGGCTCTCAAGTTGTTGCTGAACCTCCTTCAATTCTGCTACCTACTCTGCCATCGCAGATTTTATTTTCTCTGTCTTTTTCTTTTTTTTCTTTTATTTGTTTTTTTTGTTGGGCAATTGTTTGGTCCTGATGTTTGACCTTATTTTCCAATATCTTGTGTTGACTCACCAGCCAGTGCATGTGGTAACTGGTTTCAGATAGGCTAATCATCGAACGTTTCGCTACTTCGGAGAGATCTTTGAGGTTAGAGATGGTTGGATATTGATCGAGGGCATGAGTGGGTGGTGTTAGTCCAAAAAAGATATGTTGTTGAGGAAGTGAAGGTGACAGTGGAGGAAGTGGAGAGATGACGTTAGTAGAGACGGTAGTGATGGTTATTGGAACAGTGGTGGTGGTGGTTAGTGGTGGAGTTAGACTTCCTCCTAGACTGATCCGCTTTGCCCTCTTTGTCATCACTAATCTCCATCAGGTCCGCAGCATCAAAGTATGTTGAAGTGTTTGTGAGAACGTGGACTTGATGGACCTGTTCTTGCTGAGCTGCTCCCATGTCTTGGGAAATGATATTCCTCTCTCCTCCCCCTCCCAAATCTTGTGCCTTTGGTGAAGTTGGCGACCTTGGCGAGGTAATCAGCATGGGGGGAGTGGTTGTGGCATGACCTGTGTATCTGTGCCTTTGGTGAAGTTGGCAACGTTGGCGAGGTAATCAGCATGGGGGGAGTGGTGACTTGATCTTGTGGCACGACCTGTGTATCTATGCCCATGTCTGCTGCCATAGATGTGGCTGCTCCATCACCCTCGTCTATGGTGTGTATGGGTGAGGAGTGTTGCTTTGATGCTGTATCAGAGGTCGAACTGCCATCTTGGGAGTCTGTCGAGCTCAAGGATGCCGAATGAGATTGTGTAGCTTGGCTCATTGCTTGTGGCTTCCTCTTGAGTGGCTCACCCTCAGATTCGTACTCTTCCGACTCTATTGCAGTTGGAGATCGTCTCTTTGCCATCAGCTTTATCCTTGTCCTTTGTTGGCGTGTTTCAGGTAGCTTGGCCTTGGATGTATCGGTCTCTTTTGTTGCTGAAGATCCTTATGCTGCGGGATCTTGTTGGGAGGCTGCTGGTGTGGGCTGGTTCGTCACCAGCTGGATTATACTTGTATTTGGCCTATTTAGTGCTGGCCCTTGTGGCGATGATGTGTAAATACAAGACCACTTGGGCTTCTTGGACTGAATTGGAATGTCTCAAGCTTTGTCGGCCACCTGCAACAGCTCCCGAAGTTTAGGTCCGTTGTATACTTGCTGGATTGTGAGATAAACTGGAAAAAGAGATTTTGGAAAAAAGGGTGCGGCTGAGATTTGAGATAGAGTTAACAGAGGTGCGGCTCGGTCGAGACTGTGATGGGTGGACGCGGTCGAGGTTGTGAAGGACGAACGCGGGTGAAGGATGGACGTGGTTGAGAAGGTGATGAAGGACGAGGTCGAGAAGGCCCATGGAAGGACGCAGTCGAGAAGTGATGGAAGGACGCGGTTGAGATTGTGTTGGAAGGACGCGGTCGAGAAGGTGATAGAAGTACGTGATCGAGATGGAAGTGAGGGCTTGGTGAAAAGTAGAGGTATAGAATGGCGCGGTTATGAGGAAGGTGTATGGAGTCAAGTTGGAATGGAAAAAAAGAGTGGATGAAGTCGGATGGTTGAAAGACGGAAATGTGTGTGTAGGTTGTTGGTGGTGAATGAAAGTTTGTAGAGACGGAATGGATAGGCTATGGTGAGAGGAGGGTGGGTGAGATGATGATAAAGTTGGAAAACAAGAAGTGTGGGATGGTGTTGGTTCTGAAAATGGTGTTTCACAATAGTGAAACTAGAGCGTGATGTGTGCTCTAGCTTCACTACCCCTCAGCGCTTCGATGTGCAAGAGTTTGAAATGGAGAAGTTTTACCTTCTGACGATATTAGGTTTTTTGGATATCGTTGGTGATGGCGCTCGGACTTGTTGTAGGATGATATTGAGTGATAATCAATGGACAAAATGTGTGAAGTATGAGTGATCGATGGAGTGTATTGACGCGGCATGAAGATTGAGGATGTGTGCAAGAAGATCGCCAGAAAGTTGTCGCATGAAGGCTCCAATGTTCGCACATCGTTGAGGTAAGAATGTGTTCGTTCTTGATGTATTTATGGTCATTCTTTGAATCTCCTTGGTCGATATTTTTGTAAAGTGCCCAACCTGGTCGACATCGTAACGGGAAGATGCGGTTGAGATTTCAAAAATCTTGAGGAATGGCGTTGTTGCGGACCGGTTGAGATCTAAAGGTTGAGGCTCGGTCGAGACGGTAAGTAGGTGACTCGGTTGAGATGTTGAAGTGATGGTGCGGTTGAGGTGTTGACGCGATGGCCTGGTCAAGATGCTGAGCAAGTGTCACATCGATATGGTGACCAACTGGCACGATCGAGATGGTAACCAACTGGCGCAGTCGTATGTGAGCCTTGAAGGTCTGTGCCTTTGCCTTGAGGTCCTCCTTGGCTTTTGACTTGATGAAGGACCTTTCTTTGAAGATGGATCCTCCTTGGTCCTATATCATCAAGAGTTATGTTGACATAGCATGTGCATTCGAAAGTTCTAAAAAAGTTGACACTCGACCTCCTCTTGAATAGCATCTCAACGTGTCCTTCCATCCAAAATAGCACTCGGCCACCTATTGAATAGCATCTCAAAACGTGTCCTTCCATCCAAAATAGCACACAACAATGCTTGATCCCAAAATGGCTTATCAAGGTTAGCACTTAACCTCATGGCTTTAGCACTTTCACATAAAGTCATATTCTTCCTCTCGGCCACTCCATTTTGTTGTGGGGTCCTTGGTGTTGTATACTCCCTCTTGATCCCATGCTCATCTCAAAAGGCCTTGAACTTGGTAGATATGTGCTCTCCACCATTGTCACTCCTCAAGAATTCGATCCTTGGTTCTCCCTTGCATTCTTGAACTTGACAAAAACATCATACACTTCATCAAGTTGCTCTTTAGTAGATGGATCCAACAAAATCTACTAAAATCATCAATGAAAGTTACATACATCTTAGCTCCACTATTGCTAAATTTAGTAGTTTCATGAACATCCAAATGTACAACTTGAAAAGGCTTTGTAGATCTAGATGTAGATCTAGTATAAGGTAGTAGCATCCAGCTTTGTAACTCTGGCATGTCATAATGAGTAACTCAAATAAGTTCTACCTACTTGACATTCATCATTGTATTTCTACAATCACAAATAGTAGATCGATCGTTTCAATATTGCAATATTAAATTCATACAACAGATAAACTCCAATTCTCACTTGCAATACTTCTTGATTATTCTCGAAACTTCAAAAACACTCATCACAAATATGAACAAAAAATGGTGCACGGATATGATAAGAAGTAATCCAAAGGTTCTCATTCCAATGACAATAATTTTTACAATTCTATGCAACAATACACATAACATCATCAACTCTATTCAATACTAGTTTGATCATCAATACAACCAATCAACTATCCTTCTCTGGATCGTCGAAAATGGATCTTGACAAATCTCCAGCTCTACACTCTCTCCACACTGCTCGATCCTCTGTGACCTCTCTCCCGTCTTCAACTATCAACAACAGAGATGCTCTTCTCTTCGTCGATTTCTCTTTGTTAGAAAGTGTCAAGGCTATAGCCCTTGCACAAAATTCTTGGAACACAAATGGATGGGTAGCTCAGTGGTAGAGCACCCCACCGGAATGGGGGACGTTCTAAGTTCAATCCCTAGCCCGACCACACACACCAAGTGTAAAAACTTTTCACATGGTATCAGAGCCATGGTTGTGGATGTGGCCTAGGCGGGCAGTAGCTAAAAGGGCTACGCCTTAGGGGGAGTGTTATAAAGTGTCAAGGCTATAGCCCTTGCACAACACTCTTGGAACACAAATGGCTGGGTAGCTTAGTGGTAGAGCACCCCACTAGAATGGGGGAGGTCCTTGTTTCAATGACCACACACACCCACCAAGTGTACAGACTTTTCACATGGTATCAGAGCCATGGTTGTGGGTGTGGTCTAGGCGGGCAATAGCTAAAAGGGCTACGCCTTGAGGGGGATTGTTAGAAAGTGTCAAGGCTATAGCCCTTGCACAACACTCTTGGAACACAAACGGATGGGTAGCTCAATGGTGGAGCACCCCACCGTAATGTTAGAAAGTGTCAAGGCTATAGCCCTTGCACAACGCTCTAGCTCAGTTGTAGAGTAGCCCACCGGAATGGGGGAGGTCCTAGGTAGGTCCTAGGTTCAATCTCTAGCCCGACCACACACACCAAGTGTAAAAACTTTTCACATGGTATCAGAGCCATGGTTGTGGGTGTGGTCTAGGTGGGCGGTAGCTAAAAAGGGCTATGCCTTGAGGGGGAGTGCTAAAAAGTGTCAAGGCTATAGCCCTTGCACAACACTCTAGGAACACAAATGGACGGGTAGCTCAGTGGTAGAGCACACCAGAATGGGGGAGGTCCTAGGTTCAATCCCTAGCTCGATCACACACACCAAGTGTAAAAACTTTTCACATGGTATCAGAGCCATGGTTGTGAGTGTGGTCTAGGCGGGCGGTAGCTAAAAGGGCTATGCCTTGAGGAGTGTTAGAAAGTGTCAAGGCTATAGCCCTTGCACAACACTCTTGGAACACAAATGGACGGGTAGCTCAGTGGTAGACACCCCACCGAAATGGGGGAGGTCCCAGGTTCAACCACACACACCAAGTGTAAAATCTTTTCACACTCTTTTCTATATTCTCTCTTCTTGGCTTTTTTGCCTGCCATTCAGTTTCTTGGATGTCACTTTCTACAACTAAGCATAACTAAATGTGGTTTTCTCAACTACCCACTAACATGTCACATTCGATTATCTCCCAATTTGTCCTCAACTCATGGACTTACACAACAAGATGCCATGGTTGGGTCATTAAGTTACAAGTCTAGTTACTTTTAAGAACAACAAAAAACTAAGATCAACTGGCGATCGGTTAACCCTGATATTGGTAGAGAATATACAAACATTCAATTCAATGTTAGCTACATTGAATTGGACATTCAAATTTGAATATTAGATACATTGAATCTAGTTCCTGTTGTAGGAGGTTTTTTGATCTAGAAGTTTCTATGGAGGGAAACCAAGCTCATTAATGAGGCATGGACCTGCTATAGATAGATGTGCACATGTGAAAAAGAAATAATCTTCTCTCTCTTATCTCATTTTCAGTGTCCTTTGTTTAGGGCTTTGCCTTTGCACCTGTGACAACGTCATACAGCTCCTTAGCCATTAGCACAATTTTGATCTTAGTTTGGATTCATCAAGCTTGTCCACTATGGGACCGGCTTTCCCTTGGGAATCCATGTGGAAGTTAGTCTAAATGATAATGATTACTATCACTTAGACTAACTAACATAAAACCACCATAATGATAGTTCTGACATAAAATTGCTTCTGATACAATGTGGGTATCAGATAAAGGAAGCGGAGAGGCTCTGATACCATGCTGGGATTCGGGGAGAATCCTCAGTGCGTGCACTACAACATCTGTAGGCGAACACAAATTGTTTGAATGTTAGACAGAAAATGGAAGTAGCCAAACACACAACACTGATAAATCTGAACGCAATAGCAAGACAATTGTTAATTTAGATTGATGTATAAAAATACAAGTCAGATTGAATGCTATGAGCACAAAACAATCACGGATGAAATCATGTGTTCAAGAAGCTAACTACGTTCTGTAACAGCTATGAGCTTATTATGACGATTAGTGTGAAAAATAATGGATCAATGCATGAAAGCGCCTTGCAATGTGTCTATCTATCTGCATGTCTCTCTCTAGGTCTCTTCATCAAGTTTGTTGATCTATCACACACGCACACACACACACACACACACACACACACACACACACACACACACACACACACACATACAAGTTTACATTTGTGTAGATGTAAGACCGCAAGTGCATACCTTTGTGGGACCTTTGCGGCTTCCTTTCGCAAGTGACCACAGGTGATGGTTCTTGTGGGACCTTTACGGTTTCCCACTTGCGGGGCCTGCTATTGCCACTGACCACAAGTGACCTTCTTGCAGGCCTTGCGATGCATTATGAACTATTTGCGAAGGCCACTATAGACCGCAAGAGGGATCCTTGTGGGCCTTGCGTCACTTGCGGTTCTGGTTTCGGTCAGTTGCGAGACTTTGCTTGGACTTCTAAAGTCTCAAATCAATCAACTGCACTTTTTGTGACGACACCTACAAGCTGTATGATTCCGATACCTAGCAGATTTTATTCAGCAAGGATACTATCTTTATCGTAGATCAATTCATCAACTTCATCTCCTAAGGTGTGTGAATGCACAATGATCAATATTACATTGAGATTCAAGATCTATCTCACTCTCAAAGGCAAAAGCACACTACCACATGCATTAACTCAAAACCAAAGTACATACACACGTGTGGGAAGTGCTCCCTCAAAAAAACTAAGTATGGAAAAGGCCAACTCTCGAGTAGAGAGAGAATGTAATCAATAGCTCTCGGGTAGAGAGAGAAATCAAGTAAACACCTAGACTCAATAACTTGATTGATCTCTAAATTACTTAGCACCAATTGAGAAGTATAATGACACTAGTAGATCCACGAGGTAGTTCACCTTCAAAATCTATTGGACCTCATTTCTATCACCTCTTAATTGGACCAATGATGCATCCACCTCTTGATTCTATTGGATCATTCTCAAGCATAGCTCAAATCCTATTGGATATTGATACTTCCACCTCTAAATTCTATTGGACCTATTGAACTTTGACTTGTCACACATCAAACTAAATCAAAACACTTGTCAACAACCTATTTAGATCGAGTTTCACCTCTTACACTACTTTGGCTCAATAGAGGCGTTACATGTGGATTTGACCAATTTGCCATCTATGCCAATTTTGACCCTATCAATGTTTTACACCAAGATGCTTGACATAAAAAAGTGTAAAAAAAAGCCCTACAACTAACATAGATAACCTTTTTGCATTTTTCACACTCCTAAAAAGTTATCTATTGAAGATTAAGCATTGATTTTATATTACTCCAAGATTAGATCTATGCTTGGTGAATGCACTTTTGCTCAAAGGCTTGGTGAGTAGATCGACAATACAAGAGGATGTGTTGACATGCTCCAAATATATTTCTCCTCCAATAAGCTTTTCCCTCACAAAGTGGTGTGCTACTTCTATGTGCTTGCTCCTTGCATGAAATATGGGATTATTGGCAGGAGCTTGGGCCGAGATATTGTCACATTTGATCATTGGTAGATCATCCTCCTTGATGCACTTTAGCTCCAATAACAATCTCTTGATCCAAAGCACCTCTTTGGTAGTTGTGGTGATTGCTTTGTACTCGGACTCACATGAGAAAAGAGATATAGTATCTTGCTTTTTGGAAAGCCAAGATATTAGATTACCTCCAAGAAATATGGTGTATTCACTTATGGACTTTCGATCCATCTTATAACTTGCAAAGTCTAAATCCAAGTAGCCAATAATGGATAGATCTCATTTTTGTAGAATAGACCATAGTCAAAAGATGAAGATATATATCTCAGAATCCTTCTCCCCAATGATGGATCTTTGGATCTTGCATAAATTGGCTCAACTTGTGCACACAAAAGCTCAAGTCGGGCCTAGTGATGGTAAGCCAAATTAAGGAGCCTATAAGACTCCTAAAAAGTGTGATGTCCTCGAAGGATCTTTCATCACCTTTATTAGGATCTTTCACAATTTGCCCCATTGGAGTATCTATGCTCTTAGAATTTTCCATATGGAATTTTTTTAGCATAGAAAGAGCATATCTAGATTGACATATAAAAATATAATCTTCATGAAAGTCAATCTCTAGGCCTAGTATGTAGTGGATCTCTCCTAGATCTTGCATTTTAAACTCACTTCCAAGTGCTAGCTTAGTTTCTTCAACCATCTTGATGCAACTTCCACAAAGAATAATGTCATCAACATAGATTAGAAGAATGACAATATTACTATCAACAAACTTTAGATACATAGAAGGATCAAGGACAAATCCTAGTGAGATAAGAAAAGAGTTGAGTCTTGAATACCATGATCTTGGTGCTTGCTTTAGTCCACAGAGACTTTTGAAGAGCAAACACATTTTGGACTCATCCTTGATGAATCCTAGAGGTTGTTCCATATATATCTCCTCCTCAAGATAACCATTTAAAAAAGCATTGGATACATCGGGGAATGATTTTTGGCGAGCATTTCCTGGCGAGCAGTTTCATAATAAAGGCGAGCATCTTGAGCACCCGCCCACCCTTCATCCCAGTTTTTTGGTCGCCCTTCATCCCAGTCATTTCAATTTTTATCTATTCAAGTACCATTTTCTATCTATCAATCAAGTACCATTTTAAGCTTTGACGACATAATGGGAAAGATTTTTGGAATATTACCAGCTTCTCAAATTGATTGTAGCTGGAAAGATTCTTATTTAAGAGTTAGAACAAGAAAGTATCAAAATAGAGAGAGAGAGAGAGAGAGAGAGAGAGAGAGAGAGAGAGAGAGAGAGAGAGATTGATTGATCGATCGATCGATTCATTTCGTTTACAAACTTCATAGGAGCATATCCCTCTCAAAGACATATTTCAGCAATTGCAGTGTTCTGAGAATGGACTTACGTCTAAAGAAAGAGAAGATTGCATTAAGATTTTTTGGCCTCAATAAGCTTGAGGAAAAATCTATTAGTTACTCTAACTAGGCAACACTAATCATAACAATATTGGATATTGTCCTTTTTCGTACAATTGTCATAACCTGTAGATGGTCCTTCATAAAGTTGCAATTTACACAGTTCTTGGCTTTCCACAATAAGTGGTAACAGCCAAGCTCGAGTTGGTTTGATCATATGGAAAACGTATATAACTTGTAAGCTATGAAGTGTTTCAGTAAGCTATTAGTCGATCCCCAGTTACAGTCCTCCTTTTGTTTCGAGTTTTTCTTGCAGTCTGCTGCATCATTAGCTTCTACCTGCTTAGTTTCTAATGTTCAGAAAAAGATGGAAACTGATCTTGTTGGAATACAGTTTCGTTTGAACTCTGGCTTTTGATGAACATTAATAGTCGCCTGAACATAGTCATTACGTAGCAATTGCGTCTTTAAATTTTGGTATCAAGAGTTCTTTTATTGTCAAGAGAAAAACTTTGTTTGAAAGCCTCTTTTCTTTCTCTTATTGTTATTGTCAAGAATTTTCAAATGCTTTAGGAATGAGCAACTGCCTTGAACTTGAAGTTCTCCAACATGATGCGACATATAAGGATTGGCTGACTGCCATAGTTTCTTCCAAATTTCGATGACTGAAATATGGATTTCATTAAACCGAGACTTTGTAAGCTGTTTGTTTTGTTTCAACTACGTGAACAATATATATTTACAAAGAATTTACAAAGAAAGCCTGCACCATCCTATTCTAACAAAGAAAGCCCGCACCATCCTTTTCCTGAAGAACAAGCCAGTGAGAATAACTAATTTAAGTTCCTGTTTAACATTGTCATACATGTTAGCCGTGGTGAGCTTCACGTGTGGCAGAGGCCTATTGGTAACACATTAGGAGTGCTCCTCTACTGGTATGTGATAGCAGACTCTTCATGTGCAACTCACCCAAGCAATCAATTCAGGATTTACGGTTTACGAAATTTTTGGTTTGTGTATCAAGGTAAATCTGAAAGTAATTACAGTTAAGAAGAGCTTTAATCATTGCCCAATTTGGGATGTTTAGTATGTCTAGGTTTGGATTTGTGTTGCAGTGGGACATGGTCAAGCAAGTTTCTTGCTTGCCCGCCGGTCTAGTAGTGGCGTTGAAGGTGGATCATGGCAGTACAATTTAGAGGAGGCCATTTTTTGAGAGGGGGTTTGATCCTATGTGTTTTTTGAGAGGGGATTTGATCCTACTGGTTGCAACGGATGCATATTGTGGATGGATGGTTTTAGTTGGGCAAAAAGAGGCATGGAGATGCTATTTCTTGGAGAGTGATGATAGATGATTATGCAACCCATGTGAAATTGGGTAGGCTCTTGCATGTGCAAAGGAAGGTTAGTATAAGGACGCAAGATGGTCAAACCAGTTCAAATGGCTCAAGAGCTTGAAGTTGGAAATTCAAACATTAAATAGTAAAATCGTAAAACAATATATAGTTTGAAGTAAAAAATGTGGCATTGCTTCAATCCTTCTCATCCAACTAAGTAGAGCCTAAGATGCTTCGCAAAAAAATTGTAACTAAGCTTGAGGTGCAACTGTGTCCAGCATCCTTCGATTCCTGGAAAAAGATATAAGCAAAGCAGTTACAGATTAAAAATGTTATGCAACTAGTATTGTGTTGTGTTGTATCAAAAAATTGACAATTTGAAATACTTTGACTCGCGAGTTCACGAAGAAAGCTGGTAAACATGGAATCGTCACTTTCCAAGCTAATGCAATGTCGATTGCTATGCATGGATGCTTGTGCTAGGTTGCATGTCCCAGCAAAGAGGTCAACAACGACGCCTTCTTGTATTCCATCGTCATCCATTATGACCACCAAGCTG
Source organism: Diphasiastrum complanatum (assembly GCA_029204225.1). Lineage (NCBI taxonomy): Eukaryota > Viridiplantae > Streptophyta > Lycopodiopsida > Lycopodiales > Lycopodiaceae > Diphasiastrum > Diphasiastrum complanatum. Next base: position 34,542,520 of record CM055100.1, read on the forward strand.
CATAAAATGTATTATGTTTAACTTGTAGAGATTGGACTTAAAGAAGATTCAGTGTACCTGTAGAAATGCGATGACCTCTCAACGGAACCTCGACATGTAACACCTTCCATGGTGTTGTATGTCGTGGGATAGTCTGTGATCCAGTTGGCGTTGGGCTTAGGGTTCACGTGCTTGTGTTGGGCCACTGCTGCGCGTCTATCGAGCTGTGGGCACTGGTATCCCTCTCGATAAAACAGTCCCATCAACAGTGTGCATACCTGTAGCAAAAAAAAAGTTACTGATTTTCAGCAAATGCATTGAAGTAGGCATTCAAAGCATTTCTATAAGTAATAATTAGCTGAAGGTTATTACCTCGACGTGACAATCCGTCCTCAAGTATCCTTTGTCAATCATCAAGGTGAGGTTCAAATCTTGTGCTAGTGGCTGCAGCGTAGATTGCCGGGAAATGCTGAGCTGCAGACCACGTAACATACCAACCATGGTCCGTGGTAGACCTCATTGCGAGATGGGAGGCTGCGATGGTCAAATCCTCACTGAAGTAGTTCCATGCCGGTACCGAATGTTCGTCTACCAATTTCACACCCAAGGATGTTGGAAAATCAGCCCAAACAAGTTTGGCCACACCCTCATGGGGCTCCCCATTCAGAGTCAGTTCCGGCACAAAGTGGCTACGAATGAAACATGCGATTTTCTTTGATGCCTTGCAGTGATTCAATCTCGCAATCCTCCTTAATCCTCCAATGCAGCACAAACTCTTCCTCGTGGTAGGACAGGCCTCTCTTTTACATTCCAAAAGAAGTCTGTTTGCTTTTATTCAAAGACAAATGAAAAGGCGTTTGTGACAAAAACAAACCACTAAGAGCATTCTAGACACTCAACGGAGACTTCCTCGTCACTATGACTCGTCACGTGGATTGGGATCCGACGTGGTTGCATCAAGCTTGCCTGCACGGTCATCTCGTGTTCTCTCTCTCTCTCTCTCTCTCTCTCTCTCTCTCACACACACACACACACACACACACACACACACACACACAAATCAACTCACACACATGCACACACAAATCAACTCAACACACACATCATCACACACACACACTCACACAAATCATCACACTTCACCCACCCACATGCACACACTCTCTCTCTCAATCCCCACTCACCATGTCTCTCTCTCTCTCAATCACCATAACTCTCTCTCCCGCGCTCTTTCTCTCCTCTCTCGCTCTCTCTTTGTGTCTGCGGATTGTTTCGTAGCCCGCACGCAACCCTTTTGATTTTTTTTTAACTATTAAAAACCACGTCCGGGGCTCAGACTCGTCCAAAAAAAAAATTAAAAAAAAATAGGACGCGTCCGACCCCGTGTCCAGGTTCGGGCGCCGGACGCAGACGCAAAAGCCCGCGTCTGCCGGCCCAGACCTCGTGTCTGGAACTTTCAACATTGCAACTTTTCCAATGCAAAAGTTGAGAATTTATTTCTTGCCATCACAAGTGGTAGAGAGAAAGGAATAGATAAAGAGATGCAACGATAGTGCATCAAAATGCATTAATGCTCTTCAGTCCTCTATGTCACACTAAGTTCTCAATAAGTGACAAAAGGATGTCTTAATGAAGGATCCGTGACAACGAGACACCCGGTTCCTTGTCTCTTTATATGCTTGAGTCTTCCACCACAGAATCTTGAAATAAGTTGCACATGGAGACACGTGTCAACCACACCAAGAAAGATAAAACTGATATCACCACAAAGTACATTCAATATGAGAATATGTTAAGTATGAATGCATTTGATATGACCGATTATTCAAAATATATGCCAACCCTAATTTTGTGAATCTGAATATTCTCAAACAAGAATTAGAAATGGTTATCAAGAATTACATGATTTGTTTCATCTCAAATCAAATCAGCGCAACCTTGAACATGGTATTCAAAAAAGAAATGTACTTCAATCAAGCCTTCCACAACTAGCTAGAGTCATATAACAGGACTAAAACCTTCGAAAGGCACTTCCAAAACCTTCTAATCTCATTGTTCCTACTTTTTGTGAGAGATTTCAACTAGTTTGATCAATTTGGTCATATTTGTTTATTTGGCAATTGAGACCAATTTTCATATTAGACTTTGACTTTTCAAAGTTATATTAGTCTAAAAGCATTTGAATTACCACTTTTGAAAAGTGAGGAAAATGTAAGAGGTCGAGTTTAGTAGATTCAAATTTGAATGTTGGACACATTGAATGTTAAAGTTTCTGTTATGAAGGGAAACCAAACTCATTAACGAATCATGGATCTACTATGTGTAGCTGTACACACATGGGAAGAGACTCTCTCATCTCATTTCATGCTTATACATGAGTTATCTTGGGTTCATTATCCATTGGTGCACTATCTTGGTGATATCTTACAATTTATGCTATATTCGGATTCACACATGTGAAATACAGTAGCTTACTATTTTTGTACGGACAACAACTTCATATTATCTTATGTTTGATGTATGATCAAGATCTAGTTGAGTTTGCATCACTATCATTGAGTAGATGTTGCTTTTTCTACATTAGCATTGATGGATTTTGTGACGTCTTTCTAACCAAAGATCAATAGATGTAAATAGATCTTAAATGATTCATTTCTCCTCACATGGTATCAGAGCTTGTGTTGCAAGTTATGAAACGATCAACCACATTTATCAAGGATTTGGAGGAGTTTCTATCTCTAGAGCATGCTAGACTAGTTTCTACTCAAATATGCATATTGTTGTAGGGTTGGAGTAGAGATCCTTGGTTTTGCAAGATCAAGTGAGGTATGACAAGAGAGATAAGAAAGCTCTACACATGATCAAGATAAATATTACCAATGAGCTACTCAAGGAGATTGGTAAGTACAATTCATCTCGAGAGGCTTGGAAAGCTTTGAAGAAGCTTTATGAGTCCAAATCTACTTCTAGAGTGTTGACTCTATTTACTAATTCTCTCGATCAGTATATCGTTTCGCTGCTTAGGATCATTATAGTTTGGTGCTTGGTTATTTGGCTTCTTACTGTCTGTTACTAGACTCTTCAGGTGGTTCTTGATAATCAAAATCTTGGTAAAACGTTCAGCCAGACAGTAAGATAATTTGCAAGTATAGTTTATCCTGCCTGTCAGAGGATGCACGGGCTGGTTCACTCTTGAAAGCACTCACATTCATTGAAGCATGCAAGTCATGATGTTCATCTAAAAATCAGCTAGCAACTCAGATGAACACTCAACAGATCCTACTCCTAGTTACTGTATAACGAGCTAAAATAGATCTCGAGATTTGAGTTAATCTACATGCATCAAACAGAACAACAACAATAAAGACAAGAAACCAATTAGCAAGCATACAATTACAAGAATCAAGAAACACCCATCTCTTGATTCTTGAACTTCTCAAGAACATCAAGAACTGAAAAGTAGATGAATATGCAAGATCTATGCCACTATTTCAGCCTATGTAGTTTACTTGAAGCTTGATACTACTTTAAACCAAGAAAGCAAGACACTAATCCACTCTAATTCCACAAAACGTAATGAAGAAAGCAAGAAATCTAATCTAATTCCACAACCACACAAAGAGATGGAAGTGCAAGATCATAGAAAGCATCACACAAGAAACTACTATGATCAAGGAGCTCTATGAAGGCCAATACTCGTGGAGGATCTTCTTTATTCAATGCAAGAGCAAGACAGTACAAGTAAAGCTCCCTCACAAGAGAGAGGGGGTCTTAAATAAGCAAATGAGTTGCCTAGGTGGAGCCCAAGTGGCAATCCCACAATCTAGCAAATTATAAGTGGAATTAGTTTCTCCACTAGAGGTCACCATCAAAAGGTGGCTCACTCTACTTTATTTAAGAGAGATCTACAACATTTATTACACTTGCCTAGAAATACTAGTTCCTACATGCTCATTCCATCTTTCGGGATTCACCATGAGGCTCACATAATTTTGAACTGTTGTCCTAGCTAGCATTTCTCGGTTCTCATTCTCGTCCTTCTCTTCTTCCTCAGAGACCTCCTTGGTCTGAGGTGAGAGGTGCTCTGGAAATAGATTTGGACTCGTATCTCAGGGATTCATCAAAATCAGCCAACATCATCCTCCCTTAATCTGTTGTAGGACCCACTACAAAACATATCAAATGACGTCGCCTTTGCTCCCACATTGGCTCTTTTCCTGGCATTTGGAAAAGCGTAGATTCACGTTCGCTTGCGTAAACCAAGTGCCTATTTGTCGCAAAAACTTGTTTCACCAATTTTGAGATCTCTCAATGGCCTCTCACATTCCGGCATGCTTGAGAACCTCTTGCATATCCTACTCACCTTGGCGCCTCATTCTCATTTTTCTCGTGTTCATTTCTTTTCCCAAGGCTTCGAATATCGAGAACTGCAATTTGTTACCAAGTTGGAGTGGCCCCAGATATTCCTGCATTTCTTGTACAAATCCGAATTCCTGCCATTCTTCAATCATTAAGATATACCGTGAGAACATGAAGGCCACTCGATAGTAGAGTCGAGCCATCATGTGGTGCCCGTCTTCTGAATGCAAAGCCACGTTGGGATTGATCTTGATCGATCCCAAAAACAATCTTGATTCGTGAAGGCCAAGGATCGGCAATAGTTGGCACTCTCTTGAACACATGTGTCGGCACTATACTTATGTTTGTGGCCAAAGTCTAGTAGCTACAGCCTCAGGTCATCGAATGTTGAGCTCTCTGAAATCCCTTGAATTATTGGCCAGTTGACAGCTTCATCTCTTGGTCGTTCCGTTGGCCAAGGATTTTTTTCTTTTGAGTGACATATAGAAGGGGTCAACCCTTTTCCAGGACGGTGCTCTTAAATACTCCTGCAGCCTCCTGCTATCCTTCAGGATCTTGTTTCTCCACTCTGGTTGTGGCTGTAGGGTGGCAATTATGTCTGACCTTGAAGAATATTTGCTCTGGTCCAGGTCCTCTCTTCCTCCTCTCATAGATCGAGCGTGCTTTCTTTGAAACCTCTCGGACTCCCGAGTATCGGCCATCCTGGGTTACGACTCGATTGGTTGTGTTGCCCCTAGCTTTTGTAGAGGCCCGACCAGATACTCATCCAATGACTTGGTGCCCTTGTTGTCTTTTTTGGCCCTTTCACTGATTGAAAGCCCTGCTTCACCTGCGTTGAAATCTGCAGGTTGTGGTGAGAACCTCCAAGGGTCTGGTTGCCCATCCTGGGGGTCGTCAAACTCTCTAGCATCAGTGTTGATCTCAGGTAGGTCAGGTGGGTTGTGATTCAGCGAGGGTGGCATGAATTTGGTGGGTTTACCAGGTATGGGGTTCTTGACAAGATTGTATGTCGCACCGGGAGAGCTAAGTTGTTTTACGAACTCGTCTTGTCGGGCTTCGTTACGTTTCAGGAGGCCCTTGGGGCGGTCTCAATGGTCGGACTAAGATGGGGATGGGGAAGTGGTGGCTGGAGAACAAAGTATGTGGGCACGAAGGTGTGGGAAAAATCAAATGAGGAGAAGTGGGAGGTGGAGGAGTTGAGAAACTTCCAGAGGTGGCTTCGGTTTCCTTTCCATCTGATCTCATGCTACCATCCAACTGATGAATGGACCCGTCATGACCATCAGTTCCGTCATTTCCATCATTGTCCCTTGGCTTCTGGTAGGAAATTATTGCTTGGGCCTTGCACGTCGTGTTCCAAAGTGGATTCACTTTGTCCAAAATCTTCTACAGGTTCTTCGTCACTTGATCCAACTGCTTCTGGGACTCTTGAATGACCTTTCTTAGTAGCTCATTCAAAATTCTTCTTATCGGCCTCTCTCTCTTGAATAAGCCTGATATACTTTTCCATTCTGATTGCCGAGACTTGAGGGGCCTGAACTTGGATATCTTCCGGCTTCACAAGAGGGGTATCAACCATCATCGCACCAGACGATCCATCTTGGTCGATCTGGCTCATCTGTTGCTTAAGTTGATTTTGAACCTCATTCAGCTCTTCGACTTTCTTGGCCATGGTGGCTTGCAGCTCCATTATTGATATCTTCTTCTCCTCAGCCTCGTCTTCTTTTTTCTTGATTTGTATCCGCCGCTTTGCTATAACTTGTTTCTACTGCTTGACCTCACTTTCCAGTTCTTTATGGTGGCTCACCAACTAGTGTACATGGTAGCTGGTCTCGGATAGGCCTAGCATGGAACATCTGGCCGTGGCGTTAGTCCAAAGCATAGAGTTTGAGAGAGATCTGGGGGTGGTAATGGCAAAAATGGAGGAATGAGAGTGACAGATGGGATGATAGGTTGGGTGGAAGAGACAATGGAGTCGAGTAAGAGCTGGCTTCCCCCAGGTTGGTCTTCCTTTCCCTCCTCGGTGTCGTCTTCTATGTTGATCAGGTCCGCAACATCAAAATAAGAGGATTTGTTTGTAATGATATGGACTTGTTGAGCCAGCTCTTGTTGTGTTGTTGTTGTCTCCTTGGGAATGGCATTTCCATCTCCCTCCCCTCCCAAAACTGTTGCCTGTGGGGATGTGGATTTTGTCTGGTCGTTTGTTGTTGTTGCGTTTGCCAAGTCTGCTTGGTCTACAGTGTTTGCCAATGATCCTGCCTGGACCGCTTGTGCCGTTGGTGATCGTGGCGGCATTGGCAATTTATCCGGCAGCTATGGAGTTGCAACTGAATCATGTGTAATGACTTGTGAGTCCACAATGGATGTGTCAATGGCTAGGGATATGGCTGCATCAGCTATGGCATGATGTGGTGACGAATGTTGTTGTGATGCCATATCTGAGGAGGAGCTCGTGTCTTGTGACTCTTCTTCAGACTCCGTACCATCGGCGGACTCTGTTTCATCCGGGGAAGCATGGCGTGTCATTTTCATCTTTGGCCTTGCCCGTAATAGTCATGCTGGTGGGGCTTGGACCTAGTGGGTGGTGCCTTCTTGTTGGGCAGAAGACTCCGCACCATCGAACTCTGTTTCATCCGGGGAAGCATGGCGTGCATTTGCATCTTTGGCCTTGCCCGTAGTGGACCTGGTGGGTGGTGCCTTCTTGTTGCCTTCTTGTTGGGCAAAAGACTCGTCTACAAAAAGACCTTTCGTCGGTGATGTCAACGATGTGGGTGCCTTTCTCGGTTGAAGCTTCATTTGGCCTGTCTTAATGTGTTTTGTAGCTGGCCTTGTATGGGAGGATGAACCTTTCCTCTTCTTGTGTGTGGTCTTGTGAAACAGACATGGTAGTAGACTTGGTTGTCTAAGTTGTAGGTATTTCTCATGCTTTGTCAACTAGCATCAGTTGGTCTTTCACCTTTGGACGGTGGTTGAATTGCTGCAATGTGATGTCGGTCAGAAGATATCCCAAGAAGGAGGTGTCCAAAAAGCGAGCAAGAAAGAGCGAGCGTGAGTGAGCAATATGTGGCCAACATGAAATTTTTTATGAATTATGACAATGAGATCTGTGAACATACCACATAATAGACAATAGGAGATAAGGTCAAAGAGAGTGCCAAAAACATGATTATCTTAAGCTAAGAAGATGGCAAAAAGTTTTGTTTCGTCTATGTGATATTCGAGTTCATAAGAATGCTCAGCAAAATTCATAGGTTATGATATTTACTGTAAAAAGGAAAAGGCATAAAACTATAGTTTTAATTGTAAACCGTTCAAAAAACCAATAATTGCATGGCAAGTGCAGTAGTAAGGGCAATCTTTGATTTTTCATAGCTAGTTTTGGCTTTAAAATGCTTCCTAAAAATTCTTAGCAAAATTTGGGTTGCAAAAGGCACTTAAGAATAGTTAAGGATGTGTTTCATAAGATGATTGGCTAGCCTAATAAATTGACAAAGTTAATGCATGGTAATATATTGCTACAAGAACCAAGCTCCGATGGATCAAGGGCACCAGCTTTGTAAGATTAAAAGAAACTTTGTAAATTTACATATGTAAACAAAGAAAAGGCATTTTTGTCTTTACCAAATGATCATAATGTGAACAACAACTAAACAATCCTAATGTTCAGGTCATGTGCGGTCATATAGTCAAATATAAGTCTCTAAACTATATCTCATTCAACCTAATCAAGAGTACGCTCATCAAGATATGGTGGGTGACATCATTGTACATTGTGGTGGGTGTATATGGTGCGTACGTCGTGGTAGGCATGTACGATGATGACCAGTGTATAATGTAAGATGATTCGTAGGTGGTCTGTCTTTGTCTCCAGTCCCAGTGATGAGAGTATTGTGGTCATTGGAAGATAAAATGCTCTTCAAATGCAACCTCTCCCACGGTACATAGCTTGCATATCCTATCTTTTCATGGAATCCCCTAGAAGTGACAGTTTTGTACTTGTGAGGAATGGTGAAGCTGGCCCAAACCAATTTGCTAGTTATGTGATAGGCTCAAATTCAAGCAGTGAGGTAATGTTACAACCGGAGTGGCATTTAACTCCAAAAATTGTGTCATGTAAAAGTCTAATCTAACCTTAAGTGGGCCCAACCAACCAGACACTCTGAACATTTGATTAGTAAATAGATTGCTGAACATACAAATGAGATCCCTCACGAAGAAGTGATATGAAGATACCAATTGTGCTCATTAAATGAGAAGCCTGCCAATAACAAAAGAGATGGTACTCCTTTTCATGCAGCTCTTTGGAAGATGTGACAAAGCAATCAAAAACTTTGTTGGAAAATTAGACCTGAAAGAAAATTACATATCAAGATCAGATCAATTCGTCCAATTTTTCAACAAAACTGGAATAGAACGACTAATTGCAATGTTGTTCACTGGCAAACCAGAGAGTAGAGAAAAAGAATAGAATCATTGTGGAGTGTACTACAAGTATGTTAAAGGGTAAAGGATTACCCAACATGTTTTGATCTGAAGCAATAAAACACGATGACATACCTATTGAACAAAAGCCCTATGATGTAGATGGATTCAGGATTAAATCTTGAAGAAGCTTTTAGTGGAATGAATCTAAGGTGGCACATCTCAGAGTTTTTGGAAGTATAGCCTACTCTCTCATTTCCTAAAGAACAAAAGGCAAAAGTTGGAGATGGAGGTTCTGAATATCGAGATATTAAGGCCTGGAAGACATTACTGAGCAGGGATGCTATTTGTTATAAGTCGTACTTAACAAAGTAACCATCACAATTGGGGGGCTATTGAAATGTAATGTGTATTTTGTACCCCGATAACTTGTACTGTTACGTATTTTGAATTGTCACAACTGTTCATGTGTTTATATACCTTTCCTATATCAATGAGGAGATGGTAAATGAGGTAGCTGTTGTGCACTAGGACCCTAAGAAGCTTGGTGAAAGCTTCAACATGTCCTGTAATGTGGGGTTGCAACAAGTGTCCTAGAAATGATTTATCATATGGATCTTTCCTTGCTGATATGGGTGGGTTATATTGCTACATTCAACGTATATTCCTATCCACCTCACCAGCATACAGTGTTGAGCTTTGAAATGTGAATTTGTTTTTATATTCATATTGCAGTTCTACCTTCAAATCTGAGAAAAATCTATCTGCACAATGCTAAAGTGCATTTCTAATTCTTGCTGAATCTTAAGTGAAATTGTACTAAACAAGTTGTTTGTACTCCTAGTCATGAACCATTTTAGCATTTGCACATGATGGCAGGTGAAAGCCTGAGCATTGAATGTTGGAGGCTCTTCTGAAAATGGCACCTACTCAAGACGAAGAAAGAAAATTGAAGGATTACACTGGAGATGTAGCTGAGCTTGATACTGCTGAGCGTTTTCTCATAACATTGTCAACATTGTGCTTATTATAGGAGTGACGTAAACGGTCAAATACTTATAAAAATGGCCACAAGAAGATAATATAGAAACTTATGGAAAAGGATACAAGCAACATAACAATTGATAGAGAGCTGATGAGAATGTTCAAAAAGTGATTCACAGTAATGTGTAGTGCATCGAAAAGCTAATAGTTTAGAGGTTAACGAAAATTGATGCTATTCTATAGAAGAACAAAAACAAGAAAATTGTGCATGTCCATATCCCATATAAATCCTATGGCCACTTTTTAAAATCAAGCGCCTGCGAAACCATTAGTGGATGGGCCCACTCGCATGAGATTCCACCATATCCACTATGAGCCTTCATCTGTGACATGCACATGAGTATGTTAATACGAATTCCATACAATAAAGGGGAATGAATGAAAAATGTGAAAACGATAATACAAAAAGATATTTTTGCATGACCACAACCTACTTACCATCAAATGGATTCCAAGAAATCACAAAAGGTGAACCTAAGACATGTGAAAAAAATAAACAAGAAAGTAAATAACAAAATGACATTTACTGCTTTCTCTACTTGGTTTTATTAACATTCCATACACTATTCCACAAATTAATAATTACACAACAAAAAAACAAATTTTGGCAAGAATGTATATTTCACCTGCTATCAGTGTTATTTGAATTCAAGAGTAGGCTATTGACAATAAAAACAATCTGACAAAAAAAAACTATATCAACCTATGTAGCTTTTGTGTTTATATGAAAGAAGCATCTAATAAATTAAAACTTTGTCAAGTTGCAAATTCGATTCATTATAAATGTACCTCTATCCTGGGCTCGGATAATGTCCAACCAAGTGGGAGGTGGTTGTGAATGACCAACCTATGACGCAACACAAACTCCCAACAACTACCATGTCATCAATCGTGCAAATATGCTCTACACTATGCAGTGTCACAAACCAACCACTATCTGCAGTGATGTTTTCTGCAATGGAAAATGCAGCATCGCATAGCTCATTCGATCACACATTCCACGATGGTATTGCGGAAGGTCATGTATCTACCCCACTGACTTGTATGCCAATGGAAAAATCTGCAAAAACAAGATCAACAGCTGAAGGAAGTCCCCGAATATTACCAATATCGCTGAATATTTTGATGCGTTCTATAAATGCATTCCATTGTGCCCCATTGTCACATGAGTTCTTGTTCAATTACATGGACAACAATGAATTATTAGAGATTCAACAGAGGATAATGGAGATAAGCTATCAAAAACTAATATAAAATGTGACGGAATTTTTTTCCAAAAAAGATAAGGTGGTGGACATCATCTTACTGAGTAATGTCGTCACATATGAGTAGTCGCTTGGCCTCTGTAATAGATGCATTTATGTCCAATAACCACGGTTTGTAGATTTGATCATCCTCTGTATTTGTTTCTGGCTCAATCTTAGTTTGAGGAGTGTGTTTAGTCTTGTTGGCCTTGCGCACCACTTGAGATACAATCAATGTTGGGGCTACCGTGGTCTTCTGGGATTGTTTCTTTTGGCGACGACGACCTTTCCATGCTTGAGAGGTAGATGGCTCAAAATCTTCATCTAGAACCTTTAGAAATTGAAGTATATGATACAAGCAATTTTTTATATTAAGATGTGATAGTGTAAATACATAATAAATACTACAATGATCCATATATGAAAACAAGAGAGTGATGATATACTTCTGGATTGGAAACGAACTGTGTGGTATCTTGCAGCCTCTTCAATTCTGTTTCCTCTTCTAGGAATTGTCCTTGGGGAAAATCTAGCCACTAGGGGCAGTTCTCCTCCTTTACGTAGATATTCTGACCATCTGCCTTCTCCGTCTGGGCCACAAATTGGACAAGCAAGATATCCCTTCACTCTACATCCCACAAGCAAGCCATATGCAGGAAAATCATGGACTGTCCACAACAAAATACCACTTAGAGTAAAATGTCTCCCTTCATGCATCGGCCGTGTAACATCGTAAGTAGGTATTCCATTCCACAATTCCAGCAACTCTTCCACAAAGACTTTTAAACAAACATCTATCTTATTTTCTTTTACTTGGTTCGGACCAGGAATAAGCAATGATATCATAACAAAGAATCTTTTTGTAGCTAGCCAAGGTGGCAAATTATAATTCACTAAAAGAATAGGCCAAGTACTCCATCTGCTACTCAAAGGGATTCACACCATCTATAGCAAGTCCAAGTCGAACATTTCGAGGTTCTTTAGCAAACGGCTACCAAGCTGAATCCACATGCTTCCAAGCAAGCGATTCTACTGGATGTCTTAGCATGTTGTCATGGCTTCTACCTTGTGTATGCCATAGCATTAGATTTGCTAACAAATAAAAGAGATATCAATATTAATATATGTGTGTGTGCATACATACATACATATATATATATATATATATATATATATATATATATATATATATATATATATATATATATATATATATATATATATATATATATATATATATATATATATATATATATATATGCACATATACGTGTGTGTTTCTATCTATAAATATATATTTGAAAATGAAACATAAATTTGATGTTCAGATGTAATGATGAAACTCAAAATTTTATCTTGCATTGATTAAAGAAAACTAGAGCACCTATACATTCGAAGAATGCGTGGTATCAATGGAAAATGTCTTAATACTTTTTGTGGTATTTTTCTCTTTCTTTCCTTCCATCGACTAGCCCCACAAATAGGACATGAATCCAATATAGAATGCTCCCCACGATATAATATGTAGTCATTAACACATGCATGAATGCTATTATAGTGCAACCCAAGATCTTTGATCATTTTCTTTGCTTGGTATGTTGATGGTGGAAGCTCGGTTTCTAATGGAAAAATGTCTTTCTTCAAAAGATGTAGCAACTCATCCATGCTTGCATGTGACCAACCATGTACCACCTTAAGATTGTGAAGTAACAATGTTGCTGAAAACTTGCTAACTTTACATCCTGTATATAAGGGTAGAAGTGGTTACGACACTTTGTGTTTTAGAAAGATATTTTCAGCCATCATTTTTTTATATTATGACACATCTTGTTGTCCACCTTGTAGAGGAGATCAGAATTTGTGGGCATGTTAGTTTGCGATGGATGTATCCATTCGAAAGAATCATGAAACCTTTAAAACAATATGTGAAAAATTTAGCAAGGCCAGAGGGTTGTAGGGCAGCAACTTATGCAATTGAAGAGGCACTTGGCTTTTATAAAGAATACATCCAAGCCTATGAAGGTACTTCCGTAGAGTATGGGATAGAGAAGAAGATCCACGAATGAACAGTGTGGTTCCTAAAGGAAAAGGCACAATCTTTTATCTTAATGCAATAATGTGTCATCAAGCTCATGTATGTATCTTGGACAACTCAACAGTCATCGAAGAATGGAAGAGGTAATCAAGTAGCTAATTGACCACCATATATTGCAATAATATAAGTTTTCATTCTTTACCTTGTCTTTTTTAGACATCATTGGAAGAAATCATATAATGTGTGTGTTATATTAACAGGAAATTTGAAAAAGATATGGCTATGTTGCAAAAGAAAAGGACTAAAGATGCTATCAACTTCGATTACAATGCAAATGATTTTCCGAAATGGCTCTTGAAAAATGTTTTCTCTACTTTATGTTCTCAACATGATATTTCGAAGTTCTAGCGTTTCATTTATTTTCACTTTGTCATGGAAAATATAATTAACTATTTTTTCTTTTGAATTCTAGGTATTGAACTCCATGAAGCAGGCGAGATGCTGGATTCCATGTTGATTGATTTGGCAACAGGACCAAAGCACCGTGCAACATCATATTCAGGTCTCTGGATGAATGGCTATCATTTTCGTACCAGAGATGAAGATTTGAGTAAAGTAACTCAAGACATTGGTATTACAGCATGCTTTAGAACTTGGAGTTGCATTAGTGTGAGAGATAGAAATCCTATTTCAACCAATCTTTGTAATTTTGGATGGATTTGCAAAATTTTGAAAATTGAATATGGTTTCAATTCAGTTATTCTTCTTTATGGTAAATGTGTGAAACCAAATATAGTCGGAAAGCATGCAAGCATGAGGATGGACAACAATGGTTGTTGCTTAATAGATGTAACAAAAACACTCCGACAAACTAGCATGGAAGATCAGCCATCTGTTATGCCTGAGCATGTGCAACAAGTGTTTTATGTCCAGGACCCGATGACAATGAATTGGAATGTTGTATTGCATCATTATGCTAGGGGAAGACGTGATGGTAAGGATGGGAATAATGTCATGGATTTTTCATTGGTCGAGGACTTTTGCACGACATCAATAGATCTTATCATGGATGAAGAGAAATGTACATCTCATGTGGATATTGTTGAAGGACATGTTATCGATCTCCTCACAAGATCTCCAAAGTAGTGATGATTTAGAGACAGAGTCATCTCGATATGTACTTTGCAAATATCTGTGTAACTATTTTATCTAAGAAATTCAAAACTAATTTCTCTATTAATTCTAGTAATGTTAGCACATTGTGCAATCATAAAGGTTTTTTTAACAACCCACATGTTGTCAAAACTCGTATAGATCCAGTATATGTATATTTTCAAACATTAATGTATGTAGCTGTGTATTAAGATTTCATAAAGTTTAATCCATATGGCATGTGTTTGTGTACTATACATGCAACTGATCATTTGCATTATGCATCTGCGCTTATATATCATGCACCAATCTTAAAATCCTATATTGAATAACTTCTATTTTGAGACACAAAATAAATGGCAATAGAAAGTGTTGTTACTACCATACAACCCCAATTTTTGCCATGGCAATCGTTTCTACATTTTCTGCCATGACCAATAAATTGTAAAAAAAAATTCGCAAATTTTGCCATGGCCCACAAGTTTCAGAAAATGTGTTTTTCTCAAACTTTTGCCACGACTACTCTCTTTCTCTCTCACACACACACACACTCTCTCTCTCTTTCTCTCTCGCTCTCTCTCCTTATCACTCATCTCTCTCTCTCTCTCTCTCTCTCTCTCTCTCTCTCTCTCTCTCTCTCTCTCTCTCTCTCTCTCTCTCTCTCTCTCTCTCTCTCTCTCTCTCTCTCTCTCTCTCTCTCTCTCTCTCTCTCTCTCTCTGAGTTCCACAATTTAGGCCAAAAAATTGTAGAAATTTTTTTCTGCAATTCTTGCCATGATGGTGGAAATTGTGGAAAATCTTTTGCATTTTCATCCGCAATTTGCAACAATTTCTGCCATGTCTAAAAATTGCGAAAAAAATTCTATCGTTTTTTCTACAATTCCTACCACAACTGGAGAAATTGCGAAACACTTTTTGCAATTTCTGCCGCAGAAAGTTTTCCGCAATTTTTGCTATGGCCTAAAAATTGCGAAAAAAAAATTCCGCAATTTTGTCTGCAATTTCTACCACGATGGGAGAAATTGCGGAAAACTTTGTGTAGTTTTTTCTACAATTTCTGCCACGGAAAACGTTTTTTGCAATTTCTGTCATGGCCTAAAAATTGTAAAAATTCGTTTCCGCAATTTTGTCTGCAATTTTCACCACAACGGAAGAAATTGTAGAAAATTTTCTACAATGTTTTCTGCAATTTCTGCCGCGGAAACATTTTCCGCAATTTCGGCCACGACCAAAAAATTGCGAAAACTTTTTTCTTTCGCACTTTTTTTTCGCAATTTCTGTGATGATGAAAAAAATTGCAGAAGTTTTTTGCAAATTTTTTTTGCAATTTTTACTATGACAATAGAAATTGCGAACAATTTTTTGCAATTTTTAACATAACAATACAAATTGCGGAATTTTTTTCACAATTTTTTGACTTTCCGCAATTTCGACCAAAAAAAATTGCAAAAAAAATTTTCCGCAATTTTTGCCACATTTTCTTGTAGCGAGGCTCTCTCATGAATACTCATTGCAATAAGCAGAGGCTTCACAAGGGTCATCCACTGAGCGATCATGCTTGTGCTAAGAAGAATCACAGTATCCGTTGCAGATGGGACATCACGATGGATAGTGTAACGAGCTAACTGAGACGTATTTGTGGAAGACATGATGGAAAAGAGTAGAAACTGAGAGTAAGAAACATGAGTGTATATCAGAAAACAGTAGGGAAAGTTTGAAGGCTTTGGTCGCTAGAAAAATTGACAAGAGCTTTGCTAGCACAAGTGAGGAATGAAATCGAATTCTGCTCTTTTATAGGCTGATTCAGAGGGTCCATTAGACAATGTACTAGTTTGGCTGTTCAGTTCTGAACCAAAATTTGCAGGCTTGCTCAGTTATGTGAAAATAGGCTATTAAAATTTCAGCGAAGGTTTCTGAAGCTTTGAACCTATCCAGGGAACGTTTTCCAAGTCTGGCGAAGGATGAATCTTTGTCCAAGAGGATCCTTCGCCCAAGTATTGTCATAAATGCAAATGGACAGTTTGACTTTGACTGACCATTAAAAATGAGCCACGTGGCAGATGTACAGATGTCGTACAGACAGACAGAAAAAAAAAACAGAATCTGCCTTTGAAGAAAATGCATGCATTTTTTGCTTTTTAATTTATTTGAAAATGGGCCTAATATTCAGCAGGTATCCATTATGATATTGTAATCATTCTCCACAAAATTAATCTCATTGTTTACTTTTTAATGTGGAAAACGGTGATGCTAGAGCGAAATCTCTAGGAGAAAAAAAACTTATGGCAAAATAATTTTACGTGCACCTTCAAGTTGCCAAAAGTTGTATGTAAAAAAATTATTTATTTTTATACACCTTCTACCCAGAAGGTACGTGTGAAAAAACAAAATAAATAAAAAAAGTACGTTGTCGAAGGATGCCTCCTCGAGCAGTTCTCCTCGGAGAAGGGACCTCGAGATAGCCCACCCCCCCCCCCCCCCGATGTGGCACACTTATAATATATATCAAGGAAAGATATGCACATTTATAAGTAATCTTGGAAAAATAACTTCTATTTTGGTGATTTGAAAATTAGACTCCATAAGTTTTAGCTTTGTCACAATGGCGGTAAACTATTGTTAAGGCTTTTCTAAAAATTGAGATGTCACTCTTAGGTGAGTTTTAACATTGAAGATGATTTTGTTGGCCTTGCCTTCTAAAGGCAATATTGTGTTGAGGTTGGTCAAAGCGGTTTGGAAGAAAGTCAACGTTAAAGGCTAAATTGTGGTGGTGGTTCAAACACTTAAAGTCTGGATCTTGGTGGAGGGCTAAAATAGCGTGCACGCATGGAAAGTCTTCTTTTTCTATAAGTGACATGCAATGAAGCCATTAAGAACATGTTTGCCCTTGAATGTTTGCATGAAAGAGATTTCATGGCTTGCATGTAAATAAAACATTCAGCTTGCATGTCAATCAAAGATGTGTGATTAATGAATTCATATGACTACTCATTTTGCAAAATTGCAAGCAACACTAAGGGGACATCTTCGATTCATTTATTTAGCTTTGTTGCATAGAGAGTTCTAAAGTTCGTGTGCAAATAGCCAGTGTTCGGGAAACCTCCTTGGAGTTCTCCTACATTTTCCTATATTTGGGTTTGTGTATTGGTTTTTACAAATTAATGCCGACAAAATCCTAGACTTTATAGAACATAACCTCATAAATCCTACAATTATCAAAAGATAGTCTAAAAGATCCTATTAAAAAATATTCTGCAAGATACAAAACTATGAAAAATATCTGCTTGCCATTTAATTTCCTGCACTAATTTTTTCTTGTCTTCCAATAGAAAAAACAAGATATCAAATAAAGGCTTATCGTTGAGCTAATGTTCAAACTCACCATTAAACTATCATTCAAACTTACCATTGAATTATCATCCATTTGATATGGCTTGTTTTTATGACAATATTAAACTAAAAAGATTTGATTGAATGTGACTATTTTTAAACAATTACCAACTCAAAACGCACAAATACTAAAGCAAAACAGTGAGAAGGTTGGAGCATCATATAGAAAATTAATATTTCCTTGAATGTCACTATTTTGAGCACTTATGCCGAAATACATATGGAAAGCACCAACAGTGCAAAGATTAGTGGCCGCTATAGAGCGTATGTCATCTCTATCAGATATCCATAATAAATATCATGGACACTCTTTTAATGTCTCTTTGAATTACCATTGAACTTAATCTGCACAACTACTAGTCTGGAGTCTTTGGCTTAATCTATCATTTGTAACACGAGTCTCAAGGTGCCCTTGCAATGTGTACAGTGTAGAAAACCCAAATATTGATGTCGATTGTTCCACCTCCACAACCGTTCGGCTAGGAGGGGGGTGAGAGGAGGAGGGTGAATGAATGGGATAAATAGGTATGAAAGTCTTTGAGAAGTTGAAAGCAGAATAAGATGGAGGTTTGAAGGTAGGTGAGAAAAAAGAAAAAGCTCCAGAGGTAGCCTTGGTCCTCTTGTTGTCCGAACTTGAGCTATCAGCATCAACTGCGCTCAGCATTGGGGCTCTGCGGCTGCGGCTCACCATTCTCCAGTGTGCTCAGTTGGTTAGTTGGAACCTGGAAACAACAAAAACTTGTCAGCTTAATGTTTGTTAACCCTGCAGCAGCTACAGATCATTTTCATTTGACTCCACCATCCTGCAGCCTTTGCCACATACTTCACCAATACTAGACCTTCTGTAGTGCTTTTGAGGTTGAATGCATTGCAAGTCTGAGAAACGGTCCAAACGGTACCGAAAAACGTGGGCTGCTATTGCCAAAAATCTTTCAATGTAAATTCAGTTGCCTGTGGCCTGTACCTAGTGTGCTTCATGTCAATGAGTAGATTCTTTATGTTATTGGTCTCAACGTAGAACCAGGTTACAATTTTGAATTGATATATATATATATATATATATATATATATATATATATATATATATATTGCTGAATAGAGCGAACTTTACATACAAAACATGACACCTGCTTTTGAGAATAAGAATGAAAGCATAACAATTGTATAGTTGCCTTATTCGAGCTTCTAAAGCTCGCAAGAAAGTTTCTAAATGTTGCTGAAAATTTAGCCAACCAAGAAAGTGCATATTCAATACAGACCTCATGATGCAAACATTTCTTGAAGCTTATGATGAAAGTTTTTCTAAGAATCTGTGACACAATTATTCTTCATCAACATCATAACACATGCTATTGAGGATAGAAATGACAGGCAGAAACATAGACATAACAATTAGCTGTAAAATTGCCTAATTTAAATTTCTAAAGCTATGAAAACTTATCCAAAAAAGTGCATGTTCGGCTAAGATATCAGTTCAACGTAGTGCAGACTCCAGGAGCAAAAAATTATAACTATATTTGGCTGATCTTGTCACATCGGCTGCATACATACACCATATGAGTTTGTGTTGGACATTTCAACATCCAAATATTACAAGACATAAATCGGTTCTCCAACATTCGATTTAATCAAATCATGCAAGGGACACCTCCATATTCAAAGCTTATCAACATTAGTTTTACAACTTATCAATTTGTTTTGGAACATACTATTCCTTGGATCCTAGGGCATATCATAGAAATTTTGTTAAAGACCTATGAGGACACACAAATCTTTAATCAAATTGAGAAAAAAGTGAAAGTCACCAATGCAAGCATAACCATTTTATAAAAATGCGTTATTCAAGTTTCTCAAATTTGCAACAAAAATTAGATGGGAAGCAAAAAACTTAACAAAATGTTGCATCTTTAGATGAGATATCACTTCAACTCATGGCAAGAATAGACAAAATTCTGGTTATATTCAACACATCAACATAGACAAATGATTACATGAACTTGACCCACTTTTGAGCATTTAAACATCTAAATAAAAAACAAATCAGCTCTCAAACATCATGTGCTCAAATCACAAGGGACTCCAACATATATATTTCTAATCAACATTAGTAGGAGTAACACTTACGAATCTGTTTTGAAAAGTACCTCAAAAAGCTCATCGAACCTTTTTTTAGGGCCTAAAGAATATCATGAAAACTTTCTTTGCTAAAGAATGTGAGAACACATATTTGGTGAACATGGATATATCACGGATAGAATTAAAATCCAGCAACAAGGAAGTAAAATGCATGATAAAATGAGTACCGCTTACCAATCTATTTTGAAAAGTACCTCAAGAAGCTCATCGAACCTTTTTTAAGGGCCTAAAGAATATCATGAAAACTTTCTTTGCTAAAGAAATGTGAAAACACATATTTGGTGAACATGGATATATCACGGATAGAAATAAAATCCAGCAACAAGTAAAATGCATGATAAAATTCTCATTTAAGTTTGGAACAAACCTAAATATAGAGTAGAAAACTTACCAAAATGTTGCATATTTAGACAAGATATCGCTTCAACTCATGGCTGGAATAGGCAAAATTCTGGTTATATTCAACACATCAACATAGACAAATGATTACATGAACTTAACCCACTTTTGAGCATTAAACTTCCAAATAAAGACAAATCAGCTCTCAAACATGATGTGGTCAAATCACACAAGGGACTCCAACATATATATTTGAAATCAACATTAGTAGGAGTACCGCTTACGAATCTGTTTTGAAACGTACCTCAAAAAGCTCATAGAACTTTTTTTGAGGGCCTAAAGAATATCATGAAAACTTTCTTTGCTAAAGGAATGTTAGAACACATTTGGTGAACATGGATATATCAAAGATAGAAATAAAATCTAGCAACAACGAAATAAAATGCACGATAAAATTCTCATTTAACTTTGCAGAAACCTAAATATAGAGCAGAAAACTTACCAAAAAAATGAACTTAATTGACAAACAATTATATGAGTCTATTTCAGCATTTTAGCATCTAAACAAAACTTGTAGATTAGCTCTCAAACAAGTGCTCAAATCACTCAAAGAGCACCTATGTGTTTAAACAATTTACTAACAATCAGGTTTCAATTTTTCACTCCCATTTATGTGCTTGTCCATTATTCTATTTTAGATTCCAAAACATGGATGACTAGTCATTATGGTTTTCCAAAATTCATTAGAAATCAAAATAGAAACGATACTTAATGAAAGGACAAATCATTAGAGAATTTCTCAACTAATCATTTAGCACCTAGAAATATATATGAACTGAAAACTTACCAAAATGTAGGCAGTATATGGTTACATCAACTTGTCATTTGAGTCTGCAAAAATGTGTCTATATTCAGCAGACCTCGTTCAAGAGCTATTAGCATTCGAAAAGTCCAACGAATCGAGGTCATCACTTCCCTCAATTGAAATGCACATTAAGGCATCCAGGGTATCAATCCTATTTCTTTTTTTGTCTTTTATAAGATTGAGCCTGTTGAAACCCCTTTTGCAAGCAGCCGAATTCGCACATTGCACAAGCGCAATGCAAGACAATGTATACAATCCTTTGTATTTCTTTGTTAGCTGCTCATTACAGCCAATGATCGTTGATGTATCGTGAAACGACCTCCCGCTCCATTCAGTCATTGCTTGAATATTATATGCTTTATATTCTTTCCTCACCTCTTCAATGGCAATGAGTGGAGGAATCAAAGCTCCAGTTGCATCAACTCTTGACACCCCATAAAAATCAGCAAGACAGTGTATCTCTTTATACCCATAATCTTTCATTTCTCTCATACATTTTGGTATATTGCTAGGAGATAGTGCCTTGAAACAACTTAAATGATCTCTATCTTGAAACTGTTTCGACAAGCTTTTAACTATAGCACGAGAAATTGACTTTTGGAAGTCAATAGCCTCTTCCAAGTCATCTCCTACAACAGACCTGCTAATTTCTATATCATAATACATATTCCCTCGTATAAAACTTTGTAGCTTTCGTAGATAACCATTTTCAGGTCCATTGTTATGGCCATATTCTGTTAAGGACCTGGAATAGTCCTAATATGGTAGACCGGCCCTCCAGTGTTCGAGATGATTGGTCACGCCAAGATTTAATTCCATGTTGAGGCCAGTTTGAGACTAATTACCTTGAGAGGACCCAGACACTCGAATTGAGACATTTGGAGCATTGCATGTCTGTGTGACAAATATAGACAGGAGGATTGCATGAAGAGACGAGACCTATTTATAGTTGACCTGCATGGGGGTTGCATGGTTTCATGCACAGGACTCTACTCTCTATATAATGAGGTGGGGATTCTCCCGTTGACATATTGGGTTTAGGTTACCAGTTTACCTCTTCTCCTCTTGCTTCACATGGCATGGCTTGGGGGCTAGATCCAGGTTTGATCTAGGATTGGTTGGGTGGTTTGGCTTCATCGTCTCTCTTATTATGTTCTCTTATCCTCATCTTAGGGGCAATACTTTAGGGTCTTTACATTGGTATCAGAGCACGACTGAGATGCGGTCAAGGATGGGATTGGAGTGCTATGTTCTCAAGGGAATTATGGAGTGGATTCACTAAATTTCGATGAAATCATGCTTTTCAAGATCTGGTGGTAGAGTGCTATTCTACTTTTATGATTTTGATAAAGATGTTGTGATTTAGTAAAGAATTCATTTCTAAATTTCTAATGCTTCATGGAAGGTTTCTTTTGAGGTAGAATGATATGCATGGACTGATCTCCTTGCTTGTTTTATTGTTAGCTTCTACTAGATTAAGGATTACGGTAACTAGCATAACTCCATAATGTTCTTAATCATTGTCTACTTGTTTCATTGAAAGATTGATTGTAATCAATTATTCCTGACTAATATGAACCGTCTGCAAAGTAGAAAAATGATTCCAGAATTTGCATGCTGAGGATTAAAAGTTTTACAGTATTCAAATCCTCCAGTAAGTTAGCATGTTAGGAACACTGATTGGAAGAGTCATATGCTACTTCTTTAATTTGAGCAGAGCTTAAACAATAGCCAGTTTCAGATCATTCTTCTAATTCCCAGGAGAAGTAGTATGTTGTATATCCTGCTGATGGTAGGATTAGAATCATATGCTTGGAATAAATACATGAAACTCTTCTCTTGAAGATCATGGGAGGTGAATAGCTGTTAGAAGACTGTCACAGCTGGGTTATGTCCTCTGACATCGTTTCTCTGAGAATCAATCTGCATGCTATGTGATTGATAGAAACCGCATGAGGGAATAAGTGTTGTGGGTCTTAGTGAAAAAACCTCTGTAGGCTGTTGGATTGCTGAAATGATACATAGGGCTGAGCAATCAGATATGAAGGAGATGACTTTGTGTGAACTAAGTCATTAAACCTCCATTGCTCGCTATCATTCAATCTGGTGGCTATCGCTCTCTTTCTGATGCAAGCAGCGTTGAATCCTTGATTTATGGGAGAGCGCGAGGCCTGGAGGTGAAATATTGATGGTTGTCAGCAGCGATGAGCTCATGGTTTCATTTCATTTTGGTGAGCCACAGAAGGCAGAAAATGAGCGCGATCCAGACTCCTATCATTGCCTGAATTCTCTCTGTCTCCCGATTGTTGATAGCCGCGCTGTCACAAGAAAATTTAGGGAGCCTGGGAGCTCGAGGTAGTGAGGAGAGGACGGGCATGCGACCTACTATGTGCATGAGCTGAGCAGCCATCACGGCGGGGCCGCCAGGATGTTGTAGGCCTTTTGGAAAGGAAACCCTTAGAGTTTACTTATTCTTGTAGACCTTGAAAGAAAAAAAAAAAGGTTTGGCCTTGCATGTGGCTTTTTTAGTACCGAGAAACTCCATTTTTGTCTATTAGCATGCAAGTTTTGCATGTGAAAGTGGAGTGACTAGGAGGCTCGACCCTCATGCAAGGGTATTCGAAATTTAGCAATTTTGGAAATTGCGAATCAGTCGTAAGGATTTTTAATACATGCCAGATGACCATCAATGTATCAAATTTTTTGATAAGTTGTAACTTTGATGAGGTTCGAGACGAGATTTTCGAACTCAAGTTACTAACACCCAATCAGTGAAATTTTGGATTCCTGGTGCTTAGTTTTCAAAAATTAATTTTGGTTTTGATATTGTTTCCCGAAATAGGGATTTCCCTAGGAACAATATGCATGTATTAAGGCCTTATTTGCTGATTAGTTGGCTTATTACGACATCTGCTGGTAAGCCTAGAATTTGTGTGGAACTTTAGTACCATTGTGTTCGTGGTCATGCAGTATTAATCAGTTTTCGATAGAAATTTTGTCAAAACCGATCTTGACGGAACGAAAGAGTGGTATGGTTCTTAGGCATATACCCAATTTAGAAATTCGATTCCTTGGTACGATGCTAGATAAACCATTTAACTCTAGAGGATGAGTACTCCCAATAAATGGAGTTAAATTGTGTTTTTTCGATTTTCTCCTTTCCAAATCGGTGGAACACCGATCAGTTGGTTATTGTGGTTTTGATGATTGTGGTCATTTAAATTTAACAAACCAAAGCTTTTGAGATACTTGTTAAATGATTAATGGTGGAAAATTCATTGTATTTGGAGGTATTTCTTTATTCAACAATTTTATTTGGGGTGAATACAATGAAGAAGTACCCAAATCCAAATCTTATTTCCCATTAATTATAGATAATTCTAACGAAGTAATTCTTAAGCCAGTAAGTAAAAGGGAGAACAGTCCAATTTTTTTTTGAAAAAATCGTAATAATAGGAACTGATCAAAAGTAAAACTGATTTCATTTTCAATTAAAATCCTATGGTGGTTTGTATATCCTCTACCCAGGTATAGGATAGAGATGAAACTGTTTCAAACTTTTTTCCTACAGTAATTCATTTTTTTACATTTACTAATGTCATTACGTCTTCTTGATACCTTAGTTGAAAGATTTTCAGAGAAGTGAAAATTCTAAGGAGGGAAGAAGAGTGGACATCAGGGGTAGTAAGTGTGATCAGGAAATGTATTTCGCAATTAGGATTTTAGTAATCCCAGTAAATAATTGCTTAATACCGGATATTAATTTCCTGGTTAGGATTCATTTAGTTGAATTTATAACTAATATCTTTGTGACCATTGAGTTATCCGCAGTTTTGGATGTCAATTGTGAGGTTTAGAAGTGGAATCTGATACGTGGATTACATTGGGATCTGTTAGTTGACAGAAGCTTGTCCCTAGATTTGATGCATCAGTAGGGGTTTGAAGCTTATCATTAACCAGAAAGGATCAGGATGTAATACTGAACCATATTAATTCTTCTGTCTAAGTCACATAAACAGATGTGGATTTCGAGTATCCATCTGATAGACATGCCAGTCATCCAAATAAATGGATTTTCCAGTGTATGGGAACAAGAGATAATTTCCTATAGTGATGTAGGACAGCTAGATGATTAATGGATCTCTAGAATATCAGATAAGGTGGTTAAGAATTTTCTTGAAGGAAAAACTGATGGTATAGGACGTCAGTAATTTTGGAAAGGAAATTCTAGGACTGTAAAGATCTGATGATCAATGGTGTGTTTTAGTACCTAGTCACGATGTGGGAAAGAAGAAAACCATTCGATCCAATGTGGGGTATTTTGTGAAATTTTGAGGTTTAATCTAGATCCCAATGTGGTATCTCATTATTTACAAAATCAGAGGCCCTCAAATCTATTTGTCGCTTTCTTAATTAATCATTTACTTCTCGAATATAAGACATCAGACTAGTTTATATGAATTCTTTCCAGCATGAAGTTATTCTTCTGAAAGACTGTTATGTCATATAAATTACTACTTGTGTGAATAGACTTGGAATTCAGATAAATTCTAAGGTTAAAATGTTTCAATTTCTTAAACCATGAAAAATTTCTCTGTTGCATAAATGGATTTCAATGGAATAGTGGTTTTTATCACTCAGATTGAAAATATTTAAAGGAGAAGTCCTGTTTGTAATGAAGTGAAATTCTTTAGTGGAAGCACTTATTACTGACTTTTCTTGGATTTAGATATTTTCATATATCATCTTTCTAGTTAACTTTTATTGAAATTTATAATTTCTTTTAAAGGAGGGGTGAAGTGATGAAATAAAATTCTATTTGAAAATCTGTTGATTGCGTAGTTTTTGGAAAAGAACCAACTGTGGTATAGAAATGAGACGTGGTCTGAAAGTAATTTCGGATAGATTCAGAGTAAGATGCCCAATTGGAACTTTTCGAAATAAGAGAAATTCTCTAGGGATTATGTGGACAATCTGGAACTAGAACAAGTTTGGAATTTGAATCATTATGTATAAGTAGTACAGTAAAAGGTCAAAGGTTACTAATTCCATTTTGATTGGAATAGAAGTAAGTTTGATTAGGATATAAGTTTGAGAGTCCTGTATTGGATCAACCTAATCTTAGTTTTAGTACTAGGATCGAAGAGGGGTTGATTGAGTGGATGAAATTATGTAATTAGAGGTAAGTTGGATTGGAAAACTATTGAGAGTGAATGTTATTCGTCTCAGAGATTTTTCCGGATATGTTATTTACACATGAGAAATAGAAATTATTTTGTAGCTGAGTTACAAGATCTCAGTGAGATATGTGAGTAACATATGTGGGTTTTGGAGGAATCTGCAAGATAAAAAAATGTGTTTATGCTTGCAGAGTTAACAAATCTTTGGATTGGAGATTTATGGATTAACTTATAAATGGTTTGAATGAGAATCTAAATGTGGTGTCATACTAGTATAATTGAGATCTACACCTAGACATTTGAGATTTCTAAATCTTTGACAATTAACTTGAGTAGTTGATCACTCCATAGTGAATTTAATTGGTAAAACGATCAGTGTGATGTGGATTCACCAGAAACTGATGGTTTTGATTTATATTGCTTTTAAGACGCATGATTAGTGAATCATTTGGGTTCATCGGTTAAAATTATGTGCATTGGATATACAGTATTCTTGGGATAGAGTACTCCTTAGTTAAGGAAGGAACTCAGCTCATTAGTGATTGTATCCCAGAGCGCTCAATTGGATAACAAATCATAATGAATCCAAGAAGAATATTTGAATTGATATTCAGCAGGATTTTGGGTATCTAGATTTGATTCTAGATGGTAATCTAAAGTTTTTGTAGTTGAAGATGGTTTTCATTTTGGTACGCATTCAATCTTTAATTACCAGTGGTTTATAGAACTTGAATCTTACACTTTAGTTAAAGAATCATGTTTGAAGAATATTTCTAAATCCAGTATTTTCTTAGTGGAAGGATTTTGGAATGATTCTTACTTTTCCTGAGTTATGTTGGACATATACTCCAGTATCACGTAAATGATTAAGTATGATTTTAGATTCCAGTGAAATGATTGATGAATCATATGAATCTAAATATTTATGGTTGACGAATCATAAATAGATACTTAATTGTTGTCAGAGGATTGTAAAGAATTGTAGTGATTCTTAAGTGTGACAATTAAGTCTTGGTATGTTAATTGAGTAAGAATTCAGATCTGTGTTTTGAATCTCTTTACTCCAGTATTTTAATTGAGAACCTATGGATCTCACAAACATTCTCACAAAGAAAGTTATTTTACTTGTGGAGAATTTAATTATTTTAGTAGATGTTATTCTGCTACAGATTATGGCCTGCAGATGCTTCAGTACAGTTCTTCATTTACTTGGATCTCCAGTTATCATAGGAGACAGACAAGCCTAGTAAGATGAATGAATGCTATTTTCTTCTAGAAACAGGAGCATTTAACTCAAAAGAGTATCTGGGATACTCAAAGTTGAGTTTTAATCATTCTATATCTTAATGATTCTCCTAGAGATTCTAATTGAATCAATTATCATATCTTAGAATTGGATTTTAAAGATATGTTTTTTACTTGAAAGCTTATGAATTATATGTTAGAGTTTGTGGATAATTTCAGACTGTAATTATTATTTCTTTAACTTTAATCTCTTAAGTTAGATTACTTCACTCAGTGTTTCATGTGAGTGTTTTACATGAAGGTGATGTTACTAACTTGTGTTGAGTGTAACCCTATTGAGAAAATATATCTCTTAATGTACTTTTCCAAACCAGAATTTGTACTCCAGAGCAGAGATTAATGGTTGAAACCAGTGTTCTCTGAGTACTTGTTTGATATTATAGTTAGATTAAGGATAATGATTTTCTCGTTTAATACTGAAAGTTAAAGGAACTGTGATTCTTTCCTGTTCTTTGGAGCTTCTAAGGATAGAAACAATTTAAGGAGGGAAGAATGTTATGGCCATATTCGGTTAAGTACCTAGAATAGTCCTAATATGGTAGACCGGCCCTCTAGTGTTCGAGATTATTGGTCACGCCGAGATTTAATTCCATGTTGAGGCCAGTTTGAAACCAATTACCTTGAGAGGACCCAAACACTCTAATTGAGACATTTGGAGCATTGCATGTCTGTGTGACAGATATAGGCAAGAGGACTGCATGAAGAGACAAGACCTATTTATAGCTGACCTGTATGGGGGTTGCATGGTTTCATGCACAGGACTCTACTCCCTATATAATGAGGTGGGGATTCTCCCGTCGACATATTGGATTTAGGTTACCAGATTATCTCTTCTCCTCTTGCTTCACATGGCATGGCTTGGGGGCTAGATCCAGGTTTGATCTAGAATTGGTTGGGTGGTTTGGCTCCATAGTCTCTCTTATTGTATTCTCCTATCCTCATCTTAGGGGCAATCCTTTAGGGTCTTTACATCCATAATCTGGTAAAATAGGATATCCTTTACTGTCGTACGTTCCAGCATTCAAATTAGTCGGAGGGTCCTCTATGTACTCAAGTTGAATCATTGCGATCTCACTAGAAACAATTCTTGAAATTGCTCCAACCTCAACGTAGTCTCGTTGAAATATCAAGTTTAAAATTAACATCTTGCCAAGTAAATTAACAATAAAATGGAAACTGTATATGGTTTTGAAATTGCACAATCTCTTTAAAAGCTTTTTGGCAGCAATAGCCTGAATCACCTTTTTCGACTTGCTTGTAGAAGCCAAGGCTGCTTCCGGTTCACCTTCACCAACATCTTGATCATCCTCATCAAGAAAGATGACATCTTTTTGAGAACATATTTTCTTGTTTGAAAGTTTGTCAAATTCGGCTTTAATGCATTGAATAACAAGCTACAAAACATCACATATGCGCTTTATGGAGCCGTGCCGACTCAACCATCTCGTGGTATTAATCCGACTCAACTTCAATACATCATTAGCTAGTTCTTTTTGTAACGTACGTAAAAGAAACTGCCTCTTGCAACTATTGGAAAAGAAAGCAACAGTTGCATTCACTAATGCGTCAATATGTTTGGAATATGCTAATTTAGTACCCTTTCGAAGGCATTAATCCTAGTTGACCTCCATACAGAATGACAGCTTTATCATACAATACTTCTGCTAACTAGTTAGCAAAGAACTAACTGGATAACAAGAAGCTAAAAAAAACGAAATAAAGAGAGGTCAAACCGTCAAACACTTCCATAGACGATGAAACCACATGCATGAACACATCTTGAAATGATAAGAAAAGGGTTAAAAGTAAGAAAAATTCACAAACAACAAATTTCAGATCTAAACATCGTAGCAGGCTACAAAAACACTCGATCATCTTTGGCATTAGATCTCAAAAACCCATACTTAAATGATACTTATCACCTCTTTTTGACATGCTTGTAGTGGAATTCGTGTCGTTAATTTTCTTTAGCAAGGATGTGAGGTTCATTTATGGGTATTCAAGTCTATGTAACAAAAGGACTGCCATGGAAATTCTCCAATGATCTCAAAGAGGAAAAGATCCTTCCGCCATGTAATGCCAATCACCTCCAAGGCAACTGGCTTTTCACAGTAGAAGGGCCACAAACACGCCTTTCCTAGCTATGAAATTGAGTCCCAGATTTCTACATGAACTCAACGGCTTCTGTAAGCTGCAAAAAATTGGAGTCGTCCAACAGAAGTTCAATAAAATTGGACAAACCACAAAACAATGACATACCAATGTGCAAGAACTCTCAAATAGTATACTGAGTACTCCCCTTAAATTTCCAGAATTAGCAATGAAATAACCAAATTTTGCTTGGGTAAAATGTAAGCCAATCATAGAAAGGATGTACTAACATGACCACTATGCAAAAGATTATGAGCTATGCATCTCTTGCCTGCATTGTGACAGGTGACCATCTTACAGCCTCTGGGAACATTACATCATCAACAATGTCGTACATAAGATCCAAATCAAAGCCCTCATTATGCAGCTCACAAACATTGTGCAACAGGCAGCACGAACCAAGAATTGCAGGCAGCGCCAGCTCTTGTAGCTTCAACTCCGTGCGCTTCTGAAGGAATTTCCAGTGTTCCACTTTCCTTTCAGCGGCTCAGACTCTCCTTGTTACGGAGATGGAGACCGTACCAAAGTAAAACAGATCCAGCAGTTTGTTTCCTCTCTCAACGTCCATGAAATTAAAGCTCCTTTTCCATTCTACGGATAACAGACGAAGACTGTCACGAAGAGCTTTTCACAGATCTAAATCTGGTTGTACATCAGATAACGATCAAGTCCTAGAAAAAACCGACTGGCTTAGTTACTAACTTACTCTCTAGGCATAAATCCTTGAAGGCTTGAAAGCATCTTTTGAGTCTCTTTGAATCTTAAGTCTTCCAAGTACTCAAAACCTTCTACGACCTCATTCTTGGAAAGATAATAAGTTGATCAAAGGGTCAGCCATCTCTCGAGAGAGAACTTTCCGAAAAAGTTGAACAAAAAAACAGGCCAACTTATTCTCTGACACTGTTTACATCTCAATCACCGTCGACGGGGATGTTTCAAGTAAGACTCCTCGCATGCAGTTGTTGTTGTTAACAAGACTAATAACCACGTAAATTCGTAATTTCTGTCATAAAGTTTTATGACAGTAATATTTGTACAATAACCTTTAATATAGATATTATAATATAAAAAATAAACTTAAAGTATGATATAATATTATATTAATATGTATAATATATATATAAGTTTAAACTCAATATGTATTATGTATTATCACACTATGTGTATATATTATATTGTGATTATATTATGTGTTTTATACACACACACATATATATATATATATATATATAGTAAAGAGTGCCCGTCGTTGACGAGCAATGGAGGTTCCACAGATAGAGAACACACTCCGTAAATAGACTGCGAACTGCGGCAGGTTGCCAAGAGAGTTTAGAGATGATGGCAAGTCATAGGCAAGTACAGTAGGCGGTTGTAGGCAAAAACAACTTGAGATAGGTTGTAGACAGTCTGTGCAGGGCCTCAAACAGGCTGTACTCGTCGTAGACAGAGCAGGGAAAATGGCGGCAGGCCGCAAACAGACTGTGGGTCTGTTTTTCTTCGTAGACATGGGTTATTAGGCCGCAGACATACATGATAGGTCGCAGGGCCATGTGGCAGGCCCTGGTTGGCCATAGACATGTAGGGCACAGGTCTAAAATTAAGTAAATAGGCCGCATATAGGTTGAAATAGCAAAAACCCAAAGGTGCAGAGAGACAAATAGGTTCCAACGGGCTATGGCAGACTTGGCAAGCTGTGGACAGTGATCAGAGGAAAAACAACTTCTGATTTTTGGTGATTTCTAGCGATGGACAGGACACAATAGGCTACAAATAGATCGTCGTAGGTCTGAAATACAATAGGAGGCCACAAATAAAGTTTGCAGATCATTGGCAAACTAGTAGTTGGCCGCTGGAATGGCTACTAGGCTGTGGACAGCGAACTAGCGTTGCAATTCCATTGATTATGGGTCACCAATGATGCAAATGCAGGACCAGCGATGAAGCACAAGGTCCAGCGAGTTGTAGAAAGCACCAATAGGCTTCGAATCCACTTAGGAATGTGTTGTATGAATCACATTTGCCATAGAATCAAACTTCTTGTGAAAACATGGTTGTGACAACAAAAGAAATTCGGACTACTTGCCTAGTTGATCACTACTAAACTAAATTCCGAACAACATCGACTTTACTTGCAATAAAGCATCTCTTACTTTAAAAAGTTCTCAACCCTAAAGTTGCAGTTATTCCGAACAAACAACACATATTTCACATAATGCAACCTCTCATGGCAAGCAACTCTCCCTAATACTTAACCAAAACATCGCATGAACCATTAACTCATAACACTCGACACACTCATCACACAATCTTCAACACTCCTCACAACCCATAATACTCAAAAACCAACTCTAACTTCAAAAAACAATCAAGCATTAATCATTGGGATGTAAACGATCCATTCACTCCCCACATGTGTATGTCTCTCAACCTGCAATTACAAATGATCACACAAATAAACATGCTCCAGCGCATCCCTCAACTATGCAAGCAAGCAATGTAAATATTATCAACAAATAATACACCAACTTCCAATAACAAGGTAACATTTACAATACTAACAACCCTTCCCACCATAGTTACCAGCACCAACTAATAGGCAATCAACCACAAACAACTTTGAACACTCACCAACCAACTCACAATCATTCTAAAATGAATCCATTTCTCAAAATACTCTCACCACCTTGATCTCTGAAATAAAGAGCTAATTCACCCAGTGATTCATGTAATTAGGATTATATGAAGATGATGAGCTTTATTTGGAGAAGATCAACCCGTTTGAAAGATTTATAGCTTAGTGTCTTTGGGTTTTGAGTTAGTACTCTTGTGTAGAGACAAGCAATTGAAGAATTGTGTTGGAGGGTTTGCGGATCCCAAGGCAACCCTAACCCTAGTTAATAAGTGAGAGGGATTCGGCACCCTGCATGTGTAAGTCCAACCCGATGATCACATAGTTATTTGATAATTAGAAAATCAATAAATTTGATTCTGAGAATTTTTTATTTTGAGAAGCATCGATCGGTCGATCTTAGGAATCTTTTTCACGATCTAGGAATCTGATTCTTGTCAAGTGGAAGAGATCTAGCTGATCTAATCTAAGATAGTTCCTGATTGAAAATCTATATCCAATCTCATTGTCTGCTTGATTTAATCTGTAAAAATGGTTATCGTTGGAGGTGCTCCTCAAGAAGTCAATCCCATCATTGTTAGGAGAGCACCCCGTTTGGATCTACCCAAATACAATGAATTAACAAATCCAGTTAGATTTCTTTTAGGTCTATTTTGAATCTTGTGAAGTCTATGACAAAGTTTTTCTCCAAGATAAACTTAAGCTCTTTCCAATAGCCTTAAGAAGCGCAGTACAAGATTGGTACTATAATCAAGATGAAACTGAACATACAGATTGGGAGATTGTCAAACGAGCCCTTATCACACGGTTCAAACCTCAAAAGTTTATGGAAGACCCTTTCCTACTTTTAAGTAGAATTAAAATGGGAAAGTGGAAAATGGTTCGAGATTACATTGAACAGGTAAAACGCCTCAGATTTGAGTGCAAACCTGAGTTTATTAATGAGAATGCCATGATTATGTAATTTTTGTCAGGTCTACCTAAAAGAATCACACGTGAGCTGGAACGCCATTATGAGTACGCAATTTTGCAAAACTCTATGGACGATGCAATTCGAGAGAAGGATGAAGATTCAGATGATGAGCCGAATATCAATATGTTGCCTTATACAACAGGGTAGACCACTACGACATCTGACACTATTCCATCAATGAATGTCAATGCTATTGCAGAGATGATGCTCAATGAGTTCGACAAACTGGGGAAGGACCAGGAGAAACTGATGGAAAGGTTGCAGTCGCAATTTGATGAGAAGATCAAAGCATTGGAAGATTTTCATGGACAAGTGAACAAGGAACCTGAGAATATTGCAAAGATTTTTCCTACCAGGGAAAATGTCTGGTGTTCCATTTGTAAGGGAAATCACACAGTGAATGAGTGTCCTCAATAGAAAAAACAAATGGAAATCAGTATATGTCATTCGTGTAATTCGTCTGATCATGAGACTGCTTTTTGCAACTTCAATCCTCAAATTATTCAACAACGGTATGCCCAGATGGGATATTGAGAACCACATTATGGAGGAAATCTAACAGCTAGACCTCGTCAATCTGCTCTTGGATACCCGGAACGATTAGCCTTACCTGCCCCACCAAAGCACCCCACTCCTCCAATTTGATGGAACCAGAACTTTACAGAGGTACCGAGCAATGGAATTATAGTAATGATCATGAAATAGAATCTCCATAACAATATGTTATTTATGTTGCCGCAACAACAAGCATCTAGAAACTAGACCAAACCACCACTTGGATGTTTTGCATGTGGAGAAAATCACAGAGTGGTAGAATGTGAAAATTGTCAACATTTCCTTGTCTAGTTTTAGGCCAAAATTGCTAAAAATGGCACATAGTTTAGGATCTGACTTTTCACACGTGTGAAACAGGTCTAGATATTTTTAGTAAGTGTATTTTTTCAGTATGAAGAAGTGTCAAACTTCAAGACCTTCGAAATGAGTCCATTTTCATGTATTTTGGACATATATGCCAATTTTACCTATATAGGGCATATTTTAGGTAAGGAGGGTCTAGAGAGAGGAGAGAGAGTCATCTCTCTCAGCTATATATAGCAGGTAGGCCGTGGAGAAACAGGTTGGAGCAGATCCATTGTATTCATTTGCTTAATGAGAGATTTTTCTATTGGGTTCTCCTTCCATTGTTGGCATTGTGTAGTGATTGAGTTCAAGCTTTGTGTGTATGATCTTAGGTGCTTTCCAAAAGTGGTAGGCTGATGTATTATGGACTGTATAATGCTATTTTGGGCCGCACTTGATGTTTATGGAAGTTTCCATTTGTGATAAATGCTTTTTGATCAAGTTCTTTGCATTCTAGGTAGCATAGAATGTGTTGCCAATTCCTAGCTTATGTAGTTTGGAGTGCAAGCATTCAAGCCAATGATCTTGGAGTTTAGATCCACTTAGGATCTGTATTTTTCACATGGTATCAGAGCTGGTTGGCTTCTATTCATAGTAAGTATTTCATTTTTGGTGATATTTGGATGTTTGATCAAGTTCTAGCATGATTTTGCATTGCTTTGTTGATCAAATCTTACTAACCTTTGTTTTGTGAGTTGAACTTGTGGATCAAAAGCATATTTCAGGTCTATTGAAGATCAGAGGCTGAAAAGAAACTATTTTGGATCAGATCATAACACCTAATCATTTGTGATTGTGAGGCTTGTGCATATTCAATACTAACAATGTTCTTTTCAATCCTATTGTTGACAATCTCCATTCTTGGATGAACACTCTCCTTAAGTGGATGAAACTTCTCCTTAAGTGGATGACAAATGCTCTTTTGAGTGAGTTGTAATTCTCCTAAAGGCTGAGCAAAGCTCCCATTTGGATGAAAGATCCCCTTTTTTGGGTGAACATATTGTAAGCTCCATTGTGAAGAGCATATTGTAAAGATTGTTATCAATTTTGGCATAAATTTTGGTGTACTTTGTTGAGCATGTAAGTAACTCTCCTTATGTAATTTGATTGGAGCATTTGCTGGAAGGTGTTAACCATTATGCAAGTGTGTTTTCAGGTTCTTAACAGGTTGAGGAACATTCTCATGTGAAGTGATCTTAGATCTACATCTAAGCACCAAGATTTGACAAGATAGTGAAGCTAGTCTTGTGATTCACTAAGTGTGCTCATTCATTCACCTCTAAATCTTGTATTTATCACTTGCTGGAGTTTATAAACTTTTAGAAGTGTGGTTTACATGTGGTTTTACAGGTTGAATCAATATCTTAGTGTGTTGATCATATGTTGATCAAGTTTGTTCATTACTAGGTAATCTTGGCATCCTAGTTTTGGGTATTTTCTAAGAATGCAAGTAACTCTTCACACCATAACTTGATTTGGTCACTTGCTGGAAAGTTTGAGAGCTTAAGCAAGAGTGTGTTCAGGTTGGTTTGATTTTGTAATCCATTCTTAGTGTGTGCAAAGTGTTGCATGTGTTTCAATCTTCCTTTCTATGCTTGGAAACCATCTAGGTTCAAGATAGAAGTGTTTTAGGGTCCTCAATCTTCATAGATCTCTTTATCTATCATTTGTTGAGAGAAAAGTGAGTGCTAAGTGCTTTAGGACAGAACCTAAAAGTTGAAGAAACATTAGAATCATGGCTTCCAATGGTGGGATCATGCTAGAGTCTAGTGAAAGGTTGAGTTCATCAAACTACTCTACTTGGAAAGTGAGGATGGAGTCCTTACTTGAGTTGAATGAACTCATGGACATAGTTGCAGAAATTGAAGAGAGACCTCTCACACTTCAAGAGCAACAAAGGTTTGATAAGAAGGCCAAAAGGGCTCTTCATATCATTAAAATGAATGTTACAAATGAACTTCTCAAGGAAGTTGGAAAGTGTCAAAGTGCAAGTGAGGCATGGAATGCCTTAAAGAAGCTCTTTGAATCAAAGTCCACATCTAGGGTATTGACCCTAAGGAGACAAATATTTTCTAGTAGGCAAAGAGAGGGTGAAAGTGCTCATGCATTTATCTTGAGAGTTAAGTCCCTAAGTGATGATTTAGCATGCATTGATGAGAACATAAAAGATGGTGAAATAGTCCAAGTTATGTTGAATGGTTTGCTAAATGAACATGCTAACCTTGTGCAAAGTTTTGCCATTCAAAGAGTCTTGCCAAGTGTGGTTGACTTGCAAGAAATCTTATTGGCTGAAGAACATAGGTTGCAATCAAAGCTTGATGGTGCATCCTTGCAAGGTGGAGGTGAAGAGGCTTTCTTCACAAAAGGCAAATTCAAGGGCAAAGGTAAAGGCAAAGGGAAATGGTCCAAAGGTGGTAACTTTGATCATGATGATCACTCTTCCTCTTCCTCTTCTACTAAGAACAATAAGTCAAAGTTCAAGTGCTTTTATTGTGGGATAAAAGGACATTTTGCAAATGAATGCCATAAGAAACAAAATGCTAGATCTAGGTTGAGATCTAATGTACTTCTTGGAGATGATAATTGTTGTGCTAACTTGGCAAGCTTTGGTGAATCTATGGTCAATTTTTTGGATCCATTGGATCTTGAAGATGCACTAGTGTTACCTACTAGTCATATGGAGTCATGTGGAGCTAAATTAGCATCATGTTTGTACTCTTCTACTCATGGACTTCCAAGGCTTGGTGGTTCTTCAATGGTGCTAGATGGCAAGTGCAAAAATGGAAAAGGTAAGGAAGGAGCTAACTTCATCAATGGAGTTGATGAAGATTCTTCTTTGGAAGTGATTGTTGCTAATGACTTGTTTGTTCATATGGAAAAAGATGGAGATGTTAAGTGTCATTCTTTGCAAGAAGATGGTTGTTCTTCTAATTCTTTTCATATTGATGTATGTAATCATGTGGGAAAAGATGATGGTGCTTTGAGCATGCTTGAAGGAAATGGTTCTTTTACATCTTTTTGTGATAAAGTCATTTGTGCAACAAGTGGTGTCACATTTCTTCATAAAAAGAGTAGATCAAAGGTTTCTATCATGAGACTTGGTGAGGGAGATCACAAGTCAAAAGGAAGAGAAGTATGTGAAGTGTTCAAAGTAGGATGTACTTTGAATGATGTTTTTATGAACGATAGTGAGGAAGAATCATTATCATATGACTCATTACCTAAATCATTGAGTAGAAGTTCATGTTTGAAAAGAGAGAGTACTTCAATCACTCTTATGTTGAAGGTACTAAGGATTCTTTTCTTGGCTTCTAATATTCAAGAGTCTTCTACTTCTTATGGTGCAACTATCAAGAGGGAGGTTTCTAACTTTTGTGGTGCTAGCATTAAGAGGGAGTCTTGTGAAGGAAAGGGCAATGGAAGAGTGGTTCTTGGGAAGATCCAAAGCATGGATCGAACATCTCTTCATCAACTCAAAGCATTCTATGATTGTGGTGGATTGTTCATTCATGGTCAAGATGGCAAAAGGTTGGTTGAAGAAGACTACATGGAGCAACTCAAGTGGCAACTTCTTCAAGGCAAGGGAGATATCATTGGTGAGCTTATTGAGGTTTGTTATGAACTCAAGAGGGCTGTTTTGATTAGGTTTGATACTCATCTTCACCTACTCTACTTCATGTTAAATGGAAATGTTGGAATCTATCTTTTGGTTTATGATGGTGGCATTGTTTTCACTAACTATAGTGAAGGGTCAAATTTGAGCATTGATGAGATCTTGTGGGATCTTAATCATGTGTTTGAGAGGGAGTATCTTCAGAGTTTCAGATCTGAAGATGTTCACATATGCAAGATCTTTGATGTCTTATTGGAAGATCAAGAGGTTGATCTTGGATTGCTTCATCAACACCAAGAGACAAGTGGCAATTCGAAGCTAGTGAAAAGCATCAAAGAAGAGACAAATGGTCAAGGCATTTTGGATCTGTTTTTACAGGTTCTTGAAGGTTCAAGTAAGGTCTTTGGAGCTGCAAGGAAGTGTCTTCTTACTCTACCTCACTTGCCTAATCTCATGTATGAACATTGTTATGTCAATGTGTTGAAATTGTCAAATTTCAATAAAACTAGTTCCATAGTTTTGCATCCTTTGGATCTTGGAGATGGAATAGTTATCATTGCTGGTTTGTATGATCAAGTACATGAATTCATTCAGATCTTGAAAGGTATTGAAGTGGTCAATATGTTTTCTTTTGAACAAAGTTCAAGATCTAGTATTCTAGTGTTGGCAAATTGGCAACTTGTTGACATTGTAGGATCAAGCGTTGTGTGCAAATCTTGTGGAGGTACTTCAAGTATTTCAAGTTCAGGTTTTGGTCATTCAAATGGAGTAGGGAACACATCTTTTTGGCATTCATTCACTCAAAGGCTTTCATGGATTGAAGATCTACAAAGGCAAGGTGGTGATGGAAGTTCATTCATGGAGATACATGTTGCATTCACTATATGTATAGTGAAATGTGGAGGAGGCATGCAAACACTTGTTGATCACTTTCATTTACAACTTGTTTGCTGCTATTTTACAGAGAAACCAGAGATGGATACATGGAGGAATTCATTAATTGAGATTCTATGTTCTTTTACATGTACCATTTTTATGATTCTATGTAAAATTGATGTAAGAAATAGTGAAGCATCCTATATGGACACTATTATCTATATCAATTATGTTGTGTCCTATTTTGTACATATTAGGATCCTTGAGAAGAGATCTATTCTGATGATGGAGATCATTCTTAAGTTGGAACAAAGTAGTGTTGTAAAACTAGCAAGTTAAGTTGAAGAGGGAGTGTGAAAATTGTCAACATTTCCTTGTCTAGTTTTAGGCCAAAATTGCTAAAAATGGCACATAGTTTAGGATCTGACTTTTCACACGTGTGAAACAGGTCTAGATATTCTTAGTAAGTGTATTTTTTCAGTATGAAGAA
The DNA here is from genome assembly GCA_029204225.1 of Diphasiastrum complanatum. Classification (NCBI taxonomy): domain Eukaryota; kingdom Viridiplantae; phylum Streptophyta; class Lycopodiopsida; order Lycopodiales; family Lycopodiaceae; genus Diphasiastrum; species Diphasiastrum complanatum. Next base: position 34,581,602 of record CM055100.1, read on the forward strand.
GTGTCAAACTTCAAGACCTTCGAAATGAGTCCATTTTCATGTATTTTGGACATATATGCCAATTTTACCTATATAGGGCATATTTTAGGTAAGGAGGGTCTAGAGAGAGGAGAGAGAGTCATCTCTCTCAGCTATATATAGCAGGTAGGCCGTGGAGAAACAGGTTGGAGCAGATCCATTGTATTCATTTGCTTAATGAGAGATTTTTCTATTGGGTTCTCCTTCCATTGTTGGCATTGTGTAGTGATTGAGTTCAAGCTTTGTGTGTATGATCTTAGGTGCTTTCCAAAAGTGGTAGGCTGATGTATTATGGACTGTATAATGCTATTTTGGGCCGCACTTGATGTTTATGGAAGTTTCCATTTCTGATAAATGCTTTTTGATCAAGTTCTTTGCATTCTAGGTAGCATAGAATGTGTTGCCAATTCCTAGCTTATGTAGTTTGGAGTGCAAGCATTCAAGCCAATGATCTTGGAGTTTAGATCCACTTAGGATCTGTATTTTTCACATAGAATGTCTCAATAAAGGCAAATTTGTACCATTCTGTCGTGACTGTGGTTATGGACATTGCTATAAGGAATGTCCAGCAAGACCAAAGCCACCACCGGCTACAGCTCCTGTAAATTTGATAACAATCAAACAAAAACTAGCAGCTCAGAATAAATCAAGTGTACCCTTGATGGTGGTTACCAGAGCACAAAAACAGAAAAAACCTTTAGCAGATCTAGTCCCTGCTGATTCTATATTATTAACTGATATACCAACAACATCTGGAGTCTATCCAAATCTTCATGCCAAAAAAAGAAGATATCAATATATGAGGCAATGGATTGAACATTTGCAAGAGGAAGAGGAGCTTGAAGCTGCTAGAGCAACAGCTGAAGTTCATTCTTCACCAGTGCAACCACCGAATAATTTACGTATAGATATGAATGCTCGATTGCATCATCATGAAGAGCTTTTCAAGATGACTGAATTGGAAGCATCGCAAACAAAACTGCTCATGAATATTTTGTCTAGTAAGATCAATATTTCGTCGGGAGAGTTCTTGAAGTTGGTGCCAAAAGCACAAAAGTTAACTAAAGATAAACCTGAAATCCATCAAGAGCTACTCTTTTGTGCGGGATCCGAAGAATCTAATGAAGTACTCCATGTCGGAGCAGCTTGAAAAAGTGAACAAAAAAATATCACCCTGCCGATACAGCATAGGCAATTTCCTAACGAAGCAGTCGTGATAGATGGCGGTTCGGGAGTTAACCTTATTTCTACAAAGCTATGTGCAAAGTGGGGCCTTACAAAAATAAAGCATGCGACTTTTGCCATTAAGTTGGCTGATCAAACTACAATTTGTCCAAGAGAAATACTTGAAGATATATTTGTCAGAATTGTCGGAGTACGGTTCGTCATTACTTTCGTAGTAATGGACTTACCAGAAGCACCAAATGTATACCAGTCCTATTGCGATGCCCATGGTAACAAGTTGCGCAAGTAATTCATAACTGGGGTACTGGAAAAATCACTTTTGAAAATCGTGAACGTGTAGTCAAGGTTGATCCTGTAACTTGGACTATCAAACCAGTGGCTCAAAAAGAGGACAATGATTCGTCAACAACGGATCATACTTGTGACCAATCAGTAAAAAATTTGGGAGTTCATTACGACTCTCAAACCGATACTGTCAACTGAAATCAAGCTTTTGCAACGATTGACTGTACAGTAGGATATATGTGTCAACAAAATAATCAATCAAATTTGAGTGAGATTTCATTATTGGATCGAAATTTGGATGAATGTAGCTTGGATATCAACGGAGCCTATACCAGATCGATTGAAGATGAACTCATTCTTGTGAGCCATGCCTTGACTTATGATGACAATGAAGAACTTACTGATGAGCAAATTCTAAATCATATAGATCCGACCAGAGTTGGAGTACGTAATAATCATGATGAACTAACAATAAAACTGCCAAAAGCAGTTATATTGAAGGAAGACGGGATCACGGGTTCAATGACGAAGAAGCCAAGCAAGATTATAATACAGTTGGATAAAGACAAATAGAAAGTGAAGGATGATTATGCAAGGTAGATGCTGACATTCATTCACCCTTATTCGATAAAGGCAAAGGAAAAGTCAAGGATGATTCTGCAAGTCAGAGTTCTAACAAGACATCACCATCTAGGAAGTCTTCATCTTCGAAGAAGAGTTTATCTTCTCGGAAGTCATCACCTCCACGATCAATTCTTGTTAAGAAGGCTAAGCAAAGATCCAAGACATATCCTTTTGACAAAGAACAAGAAGATGGAGTCCAAGATGATATGTCATAACATTCAAGCGCTATACACTGGATGATGTGGTTATCATGTTACCCAAAGTACATCGTGAAATTGAAAAACAAGTGCCAAAATCGAAAGATGTTTACAATGGCCCAGCTAGGACACAGCCTATGAATCTTGCTGGACCAGAAGGACCAAAAAAGATTGTACAAGTTGGATCACAACTTAATCCTAAATAGTTTCAAGCGCAACGAACGTTGCTTATTAAGTATCAAAATTGCTTTGCATGGACTTATAAGGATCTCAAGGATATTTCGACGTCAGTTATTGAACATACTATATCTTTAATACCTAATGCAGTTCCAAAGGTTACAAAGTTCTATCGTTGTAATCCTAATGTGCGGATCTGATAAAGAAAGAGCTTCAGATATTGTTTGATGTCGATTTCATTTATGAGATCGAGCATACCGAATGAGTTTCACCAATTGTCATTGTTCCTAAGAAGAATGAGAAACTGAGAATTTGTGTGAATCTCAAGGCCTTGAACAAAGTGACGTGAAAGGATCACTTTTCATTACCTTTTACTGAAAGTATTTTGGATTGCCTTGTTGGAGTGGAAACTTATAGTTCCCTAGATGGATTCAGTGGATATAATCAGGTCAAGATTGCACCTGCCAATTGCCACAAAACAGCTTTTGCAACAGAATGGGGCACCTATGCTTACAAAGTAATGTTGTTTGGACTTTGTAATGCACCAAGTTCGTTCCAAAGAGTAATACGATTTGCTTTTAAAGTTTATCTACATAAATTTTTTGAAATTTACTTGGATGACCTTGGAGTCCATAGCACAGATACAGACCACCTGGATCAATTGGAGAAAGCATTTGAACGTTGTCGCAAATATCAAATTTTCTTAAATCCAGAAAAGTGTCAGATATGGATTTTTCATGGAGTTGTTCTTGGACACGAGATATCAAGACATAGCATTGCCATAGATTATTCTAAAATCAAGATTATTGTGGATTCGCCACCACCAACAACAATTCGTGGAGTTTATGTGTTTATAGGTCATGCAAACTATTATCTTCTGTGCGGATCTAGCAAGACCTATATACAAATTGACTATTGTTCCTTTTACATCCATGTCCTGTACAAGGGAATCGGAAAATTTCCTGACGTGGATAGCCGATCACTCCAGGTGTATATGGTTATTGGTTATGCCTCGTCATTCCGGGCTTGGCTTGTAAAGTAATTAATAATCATATGAGGACCCAGACCTATAATTGGACACAGGAGCACATGCATAGTGAATGACTACTTTTATGCAAGAATAGGAGGTCAATAGCTCAATATGGGTTGCATGGGGATCCTGAAGAGAATATTTTCTCTCTCTTGAGGAGAATAAGTCTAGTGGAAACTCGCCAGAAATACCAAAAATTAGTATATTTTTGATGATTTTTGAACATGAATACCTCTCAATTGGGGGTCTGAACCTATTGGTTCTTGTTACAAGCTTAAAGATATGATGGATTGCATCTATTTTGAGCCATCATCCATCCAATTTGGATAGGTGAACCCAAGAGAACTCATGTATAAGCATGAAGTGAGATAAGAGAGAGAGAGAGAGAGAGAGAGAGAGAGAGAGAGAGAGAGAGAGAGAGAGAATGTGTCTCTTTCCACGAATGTGTATATATATATATATATATATATATATATATATATATATATATATATATATATATATCAAATCCATGACTCATTAACAAAAACCCTAGCATTAATGTGGACTAGATTCAAATGTATCCACATTCAAATTTAATCTTCCAAAACTCGTGTACTACACACTTTTCCACACTTTAAAAGGTGTTTATTCAAATGAATTCAGAATAATATAACTTTGAAAAGACAAACTCTAATTCTAAAATGAAATTTGGCCTCAATTGCCAAATATACACATATGACCAAAATAGCAAAACTAGTTGAAATTTCTCATAGTTACTGTGCTAGAAAGGATAGGTAAGGTGGAAACGGCAATGGATTGAGTTGGGGGACTGGTCAATGGATTTAACTCTTCCTTAAATGTACATTTCTTGCAAAAACAACTTCATCGAAAATCTCTAGCACATCATTAGTATCAAAGTAATCAAATTGATCAACATTAATAATAATGGTGTAGGTGTGAGAGGATGACAATGGCTCGGTTGATTCCATTGTCGGCTGCATGTCAGGTACCTCCTCCTTGGTTGATACCGCTTGTTCTGGCAAATTTTGACTAGGGATTGGTCTAGCCAAAATGCCTTAGCAAGGAAGGGACCCACTGTCCTTACGCGAGTAATCAAAGTCTGACCAATTCCAATCTTGAGGGCCTCACTGATCACCCCGTACTCCTGGGTCATTGAGAGTTTTCCAAGATCTCAGAGATGTGACCAACGGGAGATGGTGGCTAACTCGTATTGGGCATTATATCTCTTTGCTAGCAAGAATAAACAGACTCTGGTGGGAGATCTATAATGACTTGTCGTATGCAATCTAAAGCTGCTAATATACGGATGCGCAATTGTGAGGTGCGAGTAGCCAACAATATGTCTGAGTGTAGATGAAAGCCCTAACCCATAGTCCTTCAATTCTTTCTAGTGAACCCTCCTCTTTTCGACTCGCAGTCTAGGATGTAGTGATTCTAAGTGACTTTCTCCACTCCAACATGTGACTTCACTAAACCAATTTCAAGAGTGGTATGAGATGTATCATAGATTAGCTCTTCATCTATAAGGTTATTCAAATTGATACTTTGACTGCGAGGGGCTTTCACTTTATCCCGACCCTTTCTTGACACTATATGGTATCGATGACGTTAGAGTCTTCTTATCATTGATAAATGTCTAAAGGCGACTAACAATAGATTAAAGTGTCTAAGAGCATCCTCTTTGAGCCGAATATGATACAGCCAAGGTGACTTTCTCTTTTGATTGCTATTTCATACCCTCCTATTCAGGCATCTTTTGGGATCTCAGATATATCGGGTTAACATTTCAAGGGTAACATTTTTGAAATGATCTTGAACTTTTAGAACATTCCACTCTCTCCAATGCACATCCTTGTGTCGATCCACTTGTTTGAATCTTAGAATGATGGTCCTATTAATGTTTTTTGAAAACAAGTTGTATTTTGTTGATCCATTGTCTTTTGGAAATGACACAACGTAGGTGGCCCTCGACTCTCCTTCCATCTGCCAATAATAGTTGCTTCAGGACTATAAGCTCCCTTTTCGATCTTGCATCTCGTATCGTCAAAAGTCATCTTAATACTATTTTCCATCCCTCGTGAGACAACCTTCAAGTTTTGGGCTTAGTCTATAGGAGCATGGGACACATTCTTATAGCTAATTTCTGTGAAGGATTTCAGATCATTCAAGATACAATCCATGTCCCTGATCTTTGGTTACAATGAGGAGCAAACCAACAATCCTGCCAATGTAGAAAAATCAACATCTACATACAAATTGAGATGCAAACTCTAAGAGATACTGATCAAACATGAACCAAAACATAAAATATAGTTGCTTCTTGTACAATTACAGTACCCTACTATATTTCACACAGAACCAAAAATAACAAAATATGAGCATTCTACACACAAGATTGCAAGATATCATCATGAGAGTGCACCAATGAGTAGTAGAACCCAAAGAGAACCATGTATAATGATAAAATGAGAGATAGAAGAGAGAAGATGTGTCTCTTCACAAGTTACATCCTTTTATAACAGGTCCAAACCCTATTTGGCCACTTGGCTTTCCCTCCAAAATGTAAACCCTACTATTTTGGGTCTAGATTCTATGTACCCAAAGTTCAAATTTGAAATTCTCTCAAAATCGACTACCAACTTTCCCACACTTTCAAAATGTGTTTATTGAATGTATTTTGAACTAATATAACTTCAAAAAGTTTATCTCTAAGTCTAAAATGAGTTTTGGCCTCAATTGACAATTTACCAAAATATGACTAAACTTGTTAAAATCTCTCACACTCCCTCTTCAACTAGTTTTGGCATAGTTTTGACCATACTACTTTGATCCAACTTTAGAATGATCTCCATCCTAAGTATAGATCTCATTTTTAAGGTTCTAAAGTATCTTTCATAATTGATATAGAGAATAGTGTCCAAATTGGATGTTTCACTATTTCTTACATCAAATTTACACATCAAGATCTAACTAGAACATGACGAACCAAATAGAATGTAAATGAATGATTTCTCCATGTTTCAAACTTTGAACTCTCTAGAAAACTACAACAACCAAACAATGAATGTGAGTGGTGACCATTTGCTTGCTTGTCTCCTCCAACTTTGTCATTTCTTGATATGTCTACACCATAAAATTCCACGAATGAGTCTCCATCTCCATCTTTCCACAAGATATCATCAAACCTTGGAAATCCATGAGTAGTTGAGTACATCAATGATGCAAATTCAGCACCACATGACTCCATAAGCCAAGTAGGTTGCACTAGTCCATCTTCAAGATCTACTTGACACAAGAAAATGACCATGAATTCACTAAAAATTGACAATCTCCAAGTAGCTCAATGCTTGAGAACTTAGCCATGGATGAGTCACATAATGAACTTCCAATAGCTTCATTTCCATCAACAAAACCAATCAAAAATTCTAGTACAACTCCAACAATAAGATATTGCAAGACAATGTAGCTAGTTTGTCCATATCTTGACAATTTGCACACATCCACATGAAATTGCTCAAACATGAGATAGAACAAGTAAAGTAGACTTGAACAACACATTCTTGCTGCTCCTTTGACCTTACTTGAGTTTGAAAACTCCTGCAAAAATATATTCATAACATCTTTGCCAAATAACCTTCCTTTGATGCTCTTGACTAGCTCCAAATTGCCACATTTCCTTTTGTGTTGTTGAAGCCCTTTGAGACCAACCTCTTGATCTTCCTCTTAACCATCAAAGTCACTGAACAAACTTTGTTTTCCATATCCATTACTTGCTTTTCCAGCATGAAAACTATGAGAACCAATATCCACTTGCATAGCATCATCTACACAAGAAGATTCTCCAAAACATGTGAGTAAAGCAAAATGAGTCGCTTCCACTTGCTTACCTTTCTCTTGATCATCAAAGATATCAAAGTGTTCACAGATTCACTGAATTTGTGAACACGATTTTAGAACTTCTTTCACTTCTTCGTTATCGTTTTTTTGGGATCTTCTGGTTCTTACGGTTCTTCTTGTTAGAACGGTTATCACACGGATGTGTTACTCAGACTTCAATATGTATTTCCCAGCCTGTCAGTAAGAGTCACGGTTCCGATACTCAGCTACATGCATAAACCAGCCATGTAACCATCTATAGCTCAAGAGAATCAACGTTCTGAAATAGGGAGCAATCCTACCACTATCTACTAAATCAGAAAACAATCAAGAACAAGATTAACTACTCAAACAAGAAACAAGAAACAAGAAGCGAGATTCCTAACAATATATTAATAGCCCAAGAATCAAGAAACACTCATTTCTTGATGCTTAGATTGCCCAAGAACAATCAAGAATTGGAATGTAAGAAAGTATGCAAGATCTACACCACAAACCAACCTATTTAGTTTACTTGCATGCTGTTTCCTACCTTATTTCACACACAAGAAATAAATCCTAATCCACAACTAAGTAAGAAATAAGAAAACAAAATCCTAGTTAATCCACAATACAAGGAAATGAAGCATGCTCATAGAAACTTCACTCAAGAACATTGCCATTAACAAGGAGCTTAGCAATTATCAAGAACTCATGGAGGATCCTCTTTATTTGCTCAAGAGAACTTGACAATACATTCAAAATCTCCATCACAAGAGAGAGAGGGCCCTTAAATAAGCAAGAAGCCTGCCCATGTGGAGCCCAAGTGGCAATTCCACCAAATTAGAAACTACATGTGGAATTTGCCCTTCCACTAAAGGTCACCATCAAAAGGTGGCTCACTCTAACTAATTTAAGGGGGGCCTACATCTATTTACAATGCCTAGGAAATATTACTAGCTCCTACATGGTCATTCCTTCTTTGGGATACACCATGTAGGCTCACGTAGATAATTCATTGTCTTCCTAGCTAGTAATTCCTCGGCTCTCAGCTTCTTCTGCTCTCCTCCTTCTGAGACCTCCTTGGTCATGGGTGAGAGATAACTTGTGTCTTTAGCTTGGCTCGACATCTGGGGATTCTCTGGAATCTGCTAACATTATCCACCCCTAATCTGTTGCAGGACCCACTGCAACACCGATGATGTTTTTCTGCTTGGCACTTGGAAAAGCGTGGATCTTCGTTCGCTTCCGTAAAACCAGGTGCTTATTGTCCGCAAAACTTATTCTTCAAAATTGAAAGTCTCTCAATTGGCCGCTACATACCAGCGCTCTTGAGAACTTCTTGCAAGTCCTGCTCGTCTCGTCGTTGTGCCGCCTGCTTTCACTCGCTCATCTTTCGGCCCAGGACTTCAAAAACTCAGAAGCGGAGCTTACTTCCGAAATTGAGGGGCCCCAGATATTCTCTTATCTTTTCCACGAAACCCATTTCCTGCCAATCTTCCATCATGGTCACATAGCATAACGACATGAAGGCCGCTAGTATAGCCTGGCCATCATCTCATGGTCTTCTTCCAACTGGAGGGCTACATTTGGGTTGATTTTGATGGGCTCCAAGCCTCGATCCCAGAAACAATCTTGCTGCATTAGAAAGGCCATGGATATGCAATACTTGGCACTTTCTTGCACGCAAAGATCGGCACTTGTTTTGTATTTATGTCCGAAGTCGAGTACCTGCAGCCTCAAATCATTCAGGGAGGTTCTCTCTTAAATTCTCGAAATGACTGGCCAGTTTACCAGCTCCACTCGTGGCTTTTCTTCCGGCCATAGGTTTTTGCATTTGAGTGGCATGTAGAAGGGATCCACTCGCTTCCATGTCGGTGCCTTCAGATACTCTTGGAGTCGCCTGCTATCCTTCAGGACTTTATTCCGCCATTTGGGTTGAGGTTGTAATGCGACAATGATCTCGGCCCTGGTGGAGTATTGGCTTTGATCGATGTCTTCTTTGTCTCCCCTCATGTTGGGAGGCTATTTCCTCTCAAGTTTCTCTGAATCTCTTGTGTCAGCCAATTTGCCTTTGGGCCTAGTAGGGGAAGTTGTCCTACGCGGTTGGAATGGCCTTGCCAGATAATCATCTAGGGCCTTGGTGTCCGTATCTTTCTCTTTAGCTCGCTCGCTTGTCGACGGCTCACCTGCGCCCTTGTCTTGCCTAGGCGAGAATCTTCTTGTCTCTGGTTGATCCGCCAAGAAGTCATCATCACCCCCCATGTCGGTATTAGTTTCTGAAAGGTCAGGGATGGAATGATCTGAAGAGAGGGGTATGAGGGTGATAGGTTTAGGAGGAGGTGGGATCAACAAGTTATACGCTACACCAGGGGAGTGGAGTTGTTGGAAAAACTCGTCCCGTCGGGCTTTGTAGGTGTCAGTTGGGCCTTTTGATGGGCCTATTATTTTGCTAGAAAGTGATGGAGAGAGAGAAGATGAAAGAATCGGGTAAGTTGGAATGAATGTTTCGGAAAAGTTGAAAGCAGAGTAGGAGGAGGGGTTAAAAGTGGGAGGGGGTCAAAAAAAAGTTCTAGAAGCAACCTCGGCTTTCTGGCCACCCGATCCTGAGCTATAGTCTGAAGGGTGGGTTTGCCCGCCTTGATTCTCTGCTCCATCATTCCCATCATCGTCTCGTGGCTTTGTTAATTGAGCGCCTGCTTGGGCCTTGCACGCCGTGTCCCATAATTGGTTCTCCTTGTCCAAGAATTGTTGCATGGCCTTCGTGGTTTCTTCCAGCTCTGGGACTCCAGGATGATCTTTTCTTGTTTGGCCACAATGTTTTTCAAATTTTTCTTTTCGGCTTCTCGCTCTTGGATTAGCCTTACATATTTTTCCATCCGGATGGTTGAGGCCTGTGGGGCCTAGAATGGAATGTCCTCGGGCTTGACTAGAGGTGCGTTGAATGTCATTGCACCCGATGATCTGTCTCGTACTTGGTCGATTTGGACCATCTGGTGCTTCAGTTGTTATTGGACCTCTTCCAGAGTGGATTTCTGTCCGACCATCACGGATCTGACTTCCACTGTTTCTTTTTCTTTCTCTTTGGCCAGCCTCTAATATTACACAATTTCTTGGTCTTGATGCTGGATCTTGCTCTCGAGCATTTGATACTGGCTCACCAACCAATGCATGTGGTAGCTTGTTTCGGATAGGCCTATCATCAAGCGCTTGGCTGCCTCAGTGAGCTTTTCAGGATTAGTAAGGGTTGGGTACTGTTTTGGAGTGTGGGATGGTGAGGCTAGACCAAAAAATAATCATTGTGTTAGAGCTAAAAATCGAGGTGGAGGTGGAGGTGGAGGGAGTGGTGGAGGATGATGTTAGTAATTATTGTGGTGGTGGTAGTTAGTAGAGGGGTTAGACTTCTTTCTGGCTGCTCCACCTTTTCTGGTTCATCATTGCTTATTTCCATCAGGTCCGCAGCATCAAAATATTGCGACGTGTCCAATGTGTGGACTTGCTGGGCCTGTGGTTGTTGGTCGTGTGGATGCTGAGCTGCTTCAGTGTCCTGGGGACCGGATATCCCCACTCCTCCCCCCCCAAAAAAAAAAAACTAGTGCCGGTGGTGATGTTGGTGGCGTTGGCATAGTAATCAGTGTGGGTGGAGTGGTGACTTTATCTGGCTGACTTGTGACTTGAGATATTGTCATGTCAGGAGCTGGTGTGGAGGTAGTTGCTCCATCACCCCCATCGATGTGATGCCGTGAATGAGCTTCCATTGTCTGAGGTGGAACCATCTAAAGCTGATCCCACTGGTGATGTGTTCCCAACTTGAAGCTTCTTTTGCATCCGTTGTTGCCTTGTGTCTGGCAACTGGGCCTTGGAGGTATCGGCCTGTTGAGCTTCGGATGTTGCGACTGCTTGTGGATCCGGTTGTGGGCTTGTTTGCTTCTGTACCAGTGGGAGTATACTTGTGTTGATTCTTTTAGGCTGGGATCCTGACGGGGAGGTAGTTCGTGATCATGCACGCTTGGACTTTTGTTACTCGATGGGAATGTCCCATGCCTTGTCCGCAAGCTACAGGTGTTGTTGAAGCTTTGGACCATTCTGTACTTGGTGAAGAGTGATATCTATCAAGAGATATCCGAAAACTGTTGTCTGCTGTTTGTTCTTAATGCACTCATGAAGACAGTTCGAAACAAACTGTGCCCAGTCATAGAGATTCTGGGAATGCAGTCTTGAATCTGCCATCATGTGAAACAAGGCCATGAGTACCCTCTGCAACTTTGTTTTTGGTCATTGTGTGCACTTTGTCAAGTACGCACATGCCGCTTGTAGTTGTGGGTCATTGATTGCTTTGACTCGATACCCGTCCTTGTTTTTCCACTTGGCCACAGATGGGTCAATGAATTTGAAATATGCTGTCTATTTGATTTTCTTAAGTGTCCTCATGACAGCATTGGATCCTCTTGGGGACCCAAAATACTGCAAGTCGGCCAGTGTAAATGATATGTTGTAAACGTAGTTCCTCACATGAGGAACTATGGGCTGGCACGACCTTGCTATAGCATTGTAGTTGGCATATATCATATACACGAGGTATGGGCTTTGATACCCTGTCAGGACTGGCATCTGGAGCTCAATGGCTTGAAAGAAGGATGCTGCCTGTTGATACCAGTGTTGCATTTCAGTCATATCCAATTTGGACAATTGGATGTCGAGCTTATTGGCATCAGGGTCATCAGAACTGGAGGCAGGTTGGTAGACATGATGAAAAAACTGGGAAATAAGAATCTGAAAAAAGGGTGTTGGTCGAGATCTCAGACAGAATTAATAGGTGTCGATTGAGATTTGAGCGGAGGGTGTCGGTTGAGCTTTGATCGGAGGGTGTCGGTTGAGATGGGAGCGGAGGGCGTCGACTGAGATGTAATAGAAAGGTGTCGGCTGAGATGCAATGGAAAGGTGTCGGCTGAGATGGAATGGAAAGGCGTCGGCTGAGGTGCAATGGAAAGTCTGGCTGAAGGGAGTGATGGCAGGAAAGGAATGGACTGTGAGGATCTGAGGTTGGGAAGGAAGGTGTGTGAAAGTGGAGGTGTTGTGGATAGAAGAGTATGGAGGATGTGTGACAAACGAAGTATGGTGTGAACAATGGAAGGTAGAAGTTTTGAAAAAGAAGATGTTGGTATATGGTTGTGACTAAGTAGAAGGGATGAAGATAGTGGGAGATGTAAAGAAAGTAGCTTTCGGTTAAGACGGGTGTTTGGAGAGGATGAAAGAAAAGTGTCTAAGATTAAAAGGTGATTCTTCTTCACTATCATTCAAAATGACATCATTCAAAGTACATCCTACTTTGAACTCTTCACATACTTCTCTTTTTCTTGACTTGTGACCATATCCCTCACCAAGTCTCTTGATAGAACCATTTGATCTACTCACTTTATGAAAACATGTGACTCCACTTGCTGCAAAAATGACTTTCTTGGACTCATCACAAAAGAATGTAGAAAAACCACCTTCTTCATAAATGCACCTAGCAACATCTTTTGACGTATGATCAAAGAAATCATCAACAACAATCTTTTCCAAGAAAGAACCTTTACCACCTCCATTGATGAAGTTAGCTCTTTCCTCACTTTTTGCATGCTTGCACTTGCCATGAAAAACCTTTGAAACACCATCATTATCCTCAAGACTAGCCAAGTTAGCACAAAGATGAACATCTCCAAGAAGCATATTAGATCTCAACCTAGATCTAGCATAAAGAAGCTTTTTAGACTTTGCATAAGATCCACCAATCTTATTGATGCTAAAAGGGAACTTTGGAAAGTTGAGACCAATCTCCTTTTCCATTCCATCCTTTTTGTTAGCCATAACAAAAGCATCAAGCTTGAAAAGTCTACCTTGTCTATTGCCCCTCGCAATCAAGATTTCTTCCTTTGTTATGAAACAAGCATCACCACCAAACTTTACCATGTATTCTTTCTCTATCATTTGACCAACACTTAACAAATTCTTTGAAAGTGAAGGAATGTAAAGAACACCATCCAGTCTTGTTTTCCTATTAGAAGAGAGACAAATAGGAATTGAACCAATACCTTCAATCACAAACTCACCACCATTGGCCATGTGAATTGCTTTCTTGGCTCCATCATAAGTGACCAAAGAAGTAAAGAACTCCTTGTGACTAGTCATGTGTGGACTAGCTTCACTATCAATCCACCATGAATCTTGTCACCTTCACTTGATATTGGACTTGAAGAACACATCAAAAGAGAATCACCACCACCTAGATCCTCACCATTAGTAGTAAAGTTGATTTGCTTGCTACCTTCATCTCTTTGCTTCTTCAAACATTCATTGCAAAATGCCCTTTGATTCCACAATAAAAGTATTTCAACTTAGACTTATCTTTCTTTTGCCAAAAGAAGAAGTCTCACCTTGATCTTGCCCTTTAGACCACTTGCCTTTGCCTTTACCCTTGAACGTGCCTTTGATTAATATAGCATCCTCTTCATAATGAGATGTCAATGTAGATCCCCTCCTCTTGATTGAAGCCTATACTCCTCATTCACCAAGATCTCTTGCAAATACACAATACTTGGCAAAGTCTTTTGAATAGCAAAACTTTGAACAAGATTAGCATGATCATCCAACAAGCCATTAAGTATAACTTGAACAAGTTCTACCTCCTTAATGCTTTCATCAATACATGCTAACTCATCATTGAATGCTTTAACTCTCAAAACAAAAGCATGAGTACTCTCTTCCTTCTTTTGCAAACTTTGAAAGATTTGTCTTCTAAGAGTAAGCACTCTTAGTGTAGACTTGGATTCATAAAGCTTCTTCAAAGTTTCCCAAGCCTCCAAAGATGATGTGCACTTACCAACTTCCTTGAGAAGTTCATGCTCTCTTGTCATACCTCACTTGATTTTGAGGTGCTTGAGGTCTCTCCTCCACACCTGCAACAATCTCCATCAACTCATTCATCTCCAATAAGGACTCCATCCTCACCTTCCAAGTAGAATAGATGATTGAGGTAAGCATATCATTGTTCTCCAACATAAAGCCTCCACTTGTAGCAATGTTGAAGTGACCTGATCTTCTTCTTTCAACCTGTTCCAATGCACAAAGCACTCTCTTGAATGTTAACAAATGAACTCAAGAAGAAATCACAAAGATATGGAACCTCTCAAATCTCTTCTAGCACTTCTAACTAGAAAATCAACACATAGAATAGTGAAATCTTGATCAACCTATGATCTATCCTCAATCTAATGATTCTTGCCACTTCCTAAGATTGAAACACACTCAAATGAACTTCAGTAACCTCACAAACTAGAGATCCAATCAAAATTAGGATTTTGACAAAATCACAAAAAATGAATATCTCAAATTCTACATGCAATTTCTAGAAACTTGATATATTTTCTTGTAGACTCCAATGAGACCTTCCTAATGCACCAAAAGTCATCTAAGTCCAGTAAGCCAAGTGTGAAATCGGAATTTATCAAGTACATAATCCTATATTGAGTTTTGACCTACAAAAGATCAATTCTACACGTGTAAAAATGCTGATTTTTGAGTAGAAATCAATCTAGCATGCTCTAGCATTGGTAACTCCTCCAAATCCTTGCTAAAGATGGCTGATCCTTTCATAACTCAAAACACAAGAACTCTGATTCCATGTGAAGTATTTCAGATCATTCAAGATCCAATCCATGACCCTGATCTTTGGTTACAATAAGGAGCAAACCAACAATCCTGCCAATGTAGAAAAATCAGCATCTACATACAAAATGAGATGCAAACTCTAAGAGATCCTGATCAAACATGAACCAAAACATAAAATATGTTTGTTGTTCATAAAATTACAGTACCCTACTGTATTTCACCCATGTGGAACCAAAAATGACAATAAATGAGCATTCTACACACAAGATTGCAAGATAACACCAAGATAGTGCACCAATGAGTAGTAGAACCCAAAGAGAACCATGTATAATGATGAAATGAGAGAGAGAAGAGATAAGATATGTCTCTCCACGAGTTACATCCTTTTATAGAGTTTTCAAATCCTATTTGGCCACTTGGCTTTCCCTCCAAAATGTAAACCCTACTATTTTTGGGTCTAGATTCAATGTACCCAAAGTTCAAATTTGAATCTCTCTCAAACTCGACTACCAACTTTTCCACACTTTTAAAAAGTGTTTATTGAATGTATTTTAAACTAATAGAACTTTAAAAAGTTTATCTCTAAGTCTAAATGAGTTTTGGCTTCTTATTGACAATATACCAAAATGTGACTAAACTAGACTAAACTAGTTGAAATCTCTCACAACGCGTAAGTTCGTTCCCATGAGAGTGATAGCATATTTCAGATTTCAGCATGAATGGAAGATCCACATCTAACTCTAACATCCATTAACCCTAAGCATTAACACTACGATCATTAACACTAAGATCCACAATGAAGATAGCTTACTCTTTCTCTCTCTCCCTTTCTCTCATAAAAATTATAAAAACATGTAATCCCAATAACAATCAGATCCAACAATTAACAAACACAATGAAAGCATGAGAGATGGAGGAAAGTGATAGAGAGGAAGGACATTCATAAATCCATTTTACAAGAGAACCAATCTGCTTTATTGAAATGAAGATATGTACATGTGTAGGAAACTCGAGTTGGTCTCTTTTTATAGTAGAGAGAAAGACCCTGGCCACAGAATCCTATTGGCCCATTTTTGTCTCCCTAATTATTCAAATTTAAAAAAAGTGGGAACCATCCAAAATTGGAGGGAAATCCAACTTTATTCGCTAACTTGACATTTAGGCCCTACGACATTAAAAATCCCGCAAAAAGGTCTAAAGTCTTTTTATTGACTTTCTAATTATCAAATAACTATGTGATCATCGGGTTGGACTTACACACGCAGGGTGCCAAACCCCTCTCACTTATTAGCTAGTTCATGTGGGCTTTTATTTGCAGCACGTCGAATCTTTATTAAATGATATTGCACCTTCTCCACGAAATCGAGTCGGGCAGTGTTGAAATCTAAATTGTGCGACAAAAAACAATGATAGGCTCCGACCTCCACTTTGAAGTTGTCCAAGTTGTGAATCGAGATTCCCATAAGTCTCCCATCATTGTTGCATGAAAATATAATCTGATCAGCGACAACTGATCCTTAATACTATCTGACGCCATTGGCTTATTCAGATCGATTGCCAAAGTAAGAAGGCAATCATCTCATCGCGTTGCAACAAACGTCAATAGGGTTAGATCTTTTGCGAACAACGTCGATTGCCTAATTGTGAGATTGGGAGAGCGGATATACTCCCGCTGGTATGCTTGTAGGGCTCGATGGAAGTCCACTGAGATCTCCCAACTATATGGTTGGTGGATGACTGGCCAGTTCGGCGTATGGATGATAATTTTGTCCATGGCCAATTCCAAATCCTTCCACTTATTTCTGTGTGGCATTGGTATGTAGTATGGATCTACGCGCAATTGGCTAGGGCTGGCCACGTAACTCTTGATGAATTTTGGAGTTTTCTCAAAAATTGTAACTATCCAAGCCGACTGCTCCCCCAATGCGGGTATCTTATCCAATTCTTTGTCGGCCTCAATTTCAGAGGTCTTAAACTTGATGACCCAACCACCACGCGAGGACTCATGAGGATGTTGCGCTTAAAAGTTCTGAATCTGGTCCCCGACGTTGATTCGTCGTTTGAACAATGGTGTGGTCCTTGATGAAGATGGACATGCTTGCGTCGCCTGTAAAACTGGCTGTTCTTCTTGGACATCGGGGGCTCCACTCTGGTCCATGCCTGCATCTAACCCTATATCCATAGCTGCTTGATCCTAGTGCTAAGGCGAGAACTGTGGCATCAATGGAACTAAAATTTGAGGCCCGGTTTCCAACACATGAGCGGCGGCTTTTTCATAATCCTTTAAAATGGCCTTGGCCTTGCCTAACTCGATGGTTGTCGTCCTTTTGAGTTTATCGAATTTTTTTTGAAACCCCACCAGTGCAATATGGTAGGTTTCCACTTCGCGAAACAAGTATCTGATCTCATCAGGTGTGACTGGACGATCAGACACTTGGGTCTGTAAGTAGGAATCGTGTTCAAGGGTGGTCGCATCTAATTCACCTTGAAGTCATTTGCGTTCCAATGCTGCTAAGTCCAACTGTCCGACTAGCAACAAGACCTGTTGTTTGGAATCTTGGACTACCTTATCAACTTTGTCATGTGCCATGGTTAGTGTATTCTGAAGGGTCACCACATAGTCTTCTAGTCGTTGAGTGGACTCATTGGCCTTCTTTAAATCAGATTCGGACTTTGCCTCATGTTGTCTGATAATCGTTAGCTCACGGGTGATTTGAATAACCTTCTGGCTAATCAGGGTATTCTTTGTCTCAAGATCGGCTATGCGCCTGAACATATCTGTGAAAGATTCAACTAGTTTCATCACATTTTGCAATATTTCCATATTTGGCATATTGAGGCCAAAACTTGTTTTAGACTTAGAGGTTGACTTTTTAAAGTTCATTATCTAAATCTCATTTGAATAAACACTTTTTGAAAGTGTGGGAAAGATAGAATGCGAGTTTGAGTAGATTCAATTTGAATAAGTTGGGTACATTGAATCTAGACCCAAAATTGGTAGGGTTAGCATTGACAAGACATTCTTTCGCACGTGCGAACCGCGATATATAACTCACAAACTACGAAGCATTTTTTTCACTTTTTTTTTCCTCCGCATATCGCAATTGTGCGCCATTGGCCTATTTGCTATTCTACCTACAACCTTCCCGGCGCACAGGTCTGATATCCCCGCATACAGTCTCTGTGTATCGCACTTGTGCGCCTCACTTCTAGATACTCTGATTTCACTTATACTTCCCTCACACAGGTTCGATATACCGTACTGTATTTCCGTACATATCGTTTGTCTGCGAACGCTTTGGACCCCTCCCCTTCCTATCTTTCTCATTACGCACAAATGTGATATCCCTTAGAATACCTCAATGGAGAGGAGAAAACAGACGAAGAGAGAATTCTTCTCTACTGGTGCATCATCAGCCCCTGCCATTGCTATTAATCCTCCCATTTGAACTAGAAGACGCAACCGCAGCATGTGGCTCTCTGATATTCATAGGTATCAGAGATCAACCAATCTACTGATTCAGAGAACGTCATTCTACCGTGCTATCCGCCAAATTACTAGAAATGATCTCGATCATTTTGTCAGATTCGCACCCTTGGCTCTTCAGTGCCTTCAGGAGGCTGCTGAGAACTATATGAGCCTTTTTTTTTAAGATTCATTTTTGCTCGCTATACATGGTAAGAGAGTAACCACTATGCCTAAGAATTTTCAACTATTGATAAGGAAGCAGCCAGCCCCCAAGAGAGCCCCGAAGAAAGTAGGAGGGCCAGTATTACGGATTCTCCTCAAAGTAACCTTGTTAATAACGTAGATACTGCTGCACTAGATACGATCGTAAGCATAGCTACATCCATTTTGAATAATCATGTAGATACTGCTCATCCACCACCTCCTCCTCCAAATTTTTATACATATATAGATTCGGACGATTATCTTAAATTTGAGAGTGACATATCCAATGTTGTAGATAGAATTGGAGTTCCATTTTGTTTTAGATTAGAGAAACTTGACTTCAATATTAACTATGGAGTTATTGATTGTTTGGATCTAAAAAAAAAGACAGGCTTCTATCAGTGATCGTATAATAGAGTCTAGGATTACACTCTTGCAATATGACATTGCAAGAGATTCATCCAATGAATTGTTGGTGCTCAGTAACTTCAGGCCTTCAAGGTGGATAACGACACTTTGTCACAGTGTTTTACTCGTGAATTCACACCAACAACAAAATACCTACTCGTGCCTTATCATACCAAATAAGATATGTTAAATGCTTCTTGTTGTTTAATGCTTTATCATTGGCATTATCAATGGAAATAGTTCTCAAAATTGTAGCCAATGGGCTTTCTATCTTATTTTGCAGTGACCACTGGAGTTTAAACCTGATCTCTATTAAGAGATTTGTAGATAATATTGTTAAAGTATTTTGTGTCAAGATGAACTCGACTAGCAATACGCATAAGGATGTAGATATGTACTTGCTATATTTAAGTAAATATATTCCAACAAATGTTCCCCGTTCAAATGACTGGCAAATCGTTAGTTTGGAGGTAAATTCTATCTCTCTTAACAACATTTTAAAATCAATATTCTAATGTATTTGTTTCATTCTAGTTCATTCTGTTTCTTAATTGATTTCTTGTGTGCTGAATTTTTTTGCAGTCACCCCAGCAAAATGATTCATCAATTGTGGATGGTACACTTTATATAATGCAAAGTTATTTTTTGAGTGGTTTACCTTCAAGAGGATGTTGATATTTCGAAAGGCATTTATTCTGTTTATTCTTGGTTTTGAAATTGTGATAAGTTTGTCTATTCTGTTGATTTTTTTAGCCATTAATGTTCTATCTTGCAGTTTACACTTCCTAAATACACATCATTGGCGAGGGCAAGGCTTTAGCCTCCCATTGTTGATGATGGTGTTAAGGATGATGTTATTATATAGATAAAGATTAAAAATACATAGATAGCACATAACGAATATAGATTGCACATGTATAGAATCGATAGGAAAATATACATTGGTAAATCAAATGTTGTTCTATTTTATGAATTTAGGAGCACAAAATACATGTAGTGATGCCCAATTTGGGCTTTCATTTATTGAATGAAAGAGTCTATACACAGATTTGTACTAAACTTTATTTGAAGCTATTGTTCTACCACAATGGTGATTGTTGTAGGTAGATCTTTGCAGCACGTTATCGGCTCCTATCTTTTTCGCATCTGTGACATCACAATTATTAGTGAATGTGCAATTGTAAATTATGTCGCTTTCAATTATTTTGTACTATTTTGAAATGACAATAAACATAGAGTACTTACGAGTCTTCTGTTGATGATAAATCTGAAATATGTTGGTAGATTGGTTTGTAATAGCATGAGCTCTGTTTTGATAAAATCAAGCTTCCAATGCTCTTCCACCTCAACCATAGTAAAATATTCTTCATTGTAGATAATGCTTATCTCCCTTCGGTTTGAGTGACCATTTAGTTCAAAGTCTTGATCTAGTGGTAGCCATGTACCTTCGATTTTCTTGTATCTCCGATAGCTAAATGTGAGACTGAGCATTTGTTTTTTGATATGATAACGGAAGATCATTGACGACTTCTTAATCATGTATTCTATGTCATTAATTGTTTTACTATCCCAGTCTTGATCCATGAGATCTGACAAAGTCTCATCTGATAAATCATTGCAAACAAATAAAGTTGGTGTCCTTCGAACACTAGCACTTAAGAAAAAAATCAGCAAATGTATGCAATGAGATAAACCAACTTAGGTGAACAATTTTTGAGCCCGTACTTATCTTCATAGCATTTCTAACATCAATTTTGGCAACACCATTTTGTTGAGGTGTGTAAGAGGTTGTCATTTGATAATGGATACCTTTGCTTTGAAGATAAGTACCGAACGTATTCTTTATATATTCCCCTCCTCAGTCGGTACGTTAGATCTTCAAAGAGTGCCCAAACTGATTTTCTATCATTGCTAGAAAATCCTTAAAGCGTTGAAAAACTTCAGATTTTGCCTTCATAGAATAAATCCATGTAAATCTTGAAAGGTCATCAATAAAAGTAACAAAGTACTTACACCTTCCAATGGATTCGGTCCTCATTGAATCACATACATCACTATGAATCAAATCAAATTTGCCATCAACTCTAATAGTTCCATCAATTGGAAAAGCTTGCCTTTGAAATTTTCCAAGTATGCATCCTTCGCATACATGTCCTTCGGGATGCTCAATATTAGGAATGTCTTCAACCATATTGAATCTCTTCAACATCTTCAAGCTAGCAAAGTTGAGATGTCCAAACCTAGCATGCCATAATTCAGCCAACTCCAAAGAATGTGAACTTGATGCAAAAAGATAAAAAGATGATGAAGCTCTTCACTCATAGGTATCCATAAGGAACAATCCACCACGTAATGTTCCCGAAGCAATGATCATAAGAGATCTCTTTGGGTCTTTGATAAGACATTTGTCTTCTTTGAATTCCACAACCAATCCTTGGTTCATAATTGTAGACACCGACATGAGATTCTTTTTTATTTTTGGAACATAAAGTACATTACGAATGTACTTCTCCTCACCATTGGGTAAGATAATGGGGATCACTCCAATACCTTTGATACGATAAGAGGTGTTATCAACACCTTAAACTTTGCTTCCATCATGCACTTTTACAAGCTTTGTGAAGACTTCTTTGTGATAAGTCATATGGCATGTGGCACCGCTATCAATCACCCAATCAATAAATGAAAAAATAGCAATTTGTAAAGCTGAAGATGAGCTATTTTCTGCTAAAAAAAAAGCAAGATTTGAAGTGGCAGAAATCTCGTCTTTAGAAAAGATGAGATTATTAGTGACAAAAGCATAATCATTATTGAAAAGATTATCCTCCTTTCCAAATTGTTGTTCCAAAGTAATAATTGCGGTACTTGTATCGTTACCTTTCTCTTTTTCCTTTGCAAGCCTCTTCCTACATACTTTGATGTGATGCCCAATCTTCTTGCAATAGTGGCACTTACCCTTTTTCTTGGAGCCTTGATCTTGAGCTTCCTTAGATTTTTTATCATCTTTGAAAGTGTTGAAAGAAGACTTCCCTTTCCACTTGCCTTTGCCGCTTGATCTTCTAGTCCACCAAAGTTGATCCTTGTTTGCCCTTCTTAAAGAAGTAAGCCAACAAGTTCGTCGAAGGAGATTTGCTGTCCCCTAAGAGAAATGCTCAATGATGACACAAATGGAAGGTAAGAATTAGGAAGAGAGTTGAGAGTAATAGATACAAATTGTGAGTTCTCAATCACCTCATCAATACTAAGAAGCTCCTCTCGAAGATCCTTGATCTTCGTCAAGTGGTTTGTCAACAAATCACCTTCTTGCATCTTCAAGATAGAAAGTTGATTTCGAAGATATACCACTTTTGCCGCATTCTTTACTTGAAACATCTTTGCAAGAGTCTCCCAAGCACTTTTGAAAGTCTTGCATGATCTAATATGAGGAAGGATAGATCTCTTCACTGATAATGCAATGACGGAATGTGTTTGTGCATCTCGTCGATCCCACTTCTTTTGCTCATCTGAAGACACTTCCGTAGATGATGAAGTAGTTGTTCTAGATGGTGTAATAGGTGCCAAGGTAGGCGGCCTCTCTTCGTCACCATTAACTACTTTCCACAAACCTTTAGCAATTAGAAGGTTCTTTATCATGTAGCACCACAAGGAACAGTTTGTGCCATCCAACCTATCTTCATTAAATAAAGAACCAATAGACTCCGATTCTTTAGCCATAACAGAAAAATCAGCTTGTAATAGATAGGAAATAAACTTTCCAAGACAAAATCTACTCAAAGGGCAGCAACCTCAAAGCTGAAATTATAAGCACAATAGATTGCAATACTCCACATGCAATTTGCTCAACAAGTAATGAAATAGGTGGCTGATTTCTGCACAAAAAACAGAATGCTCACAAATAGGTAAAACTCAAATGAAGCCTAAACCAAAACCATAAATTTGTGGTTAAAAAGAGTGCACACTATGTGCATATATAGCTAATGGTAGCACCCTACTCCAAGCTCACCAACAAAGAAATTTCAGCAAGAAATGTGTCCAAAACACATGTACCTTCATTTAAGAAGTAAATCTGAAATTTTCAATACGTAATTGAGTCAAGATCACATGCAATTGGTTTGAGCATGGGCGCCCTACTGCTAGCTCTCAAATAGATGAAGGTGCCCTGCAATTTCCTGCAAAAAGCTATAAGAAGATGAACAGATTCTTCTCCTGCAAAAATCAGTAGCTTGATGATTTTCTGCAACCAAAAAGGTAAGATGATAGCTTCCTATTGGGCGCCCTCCTGCAAGCAATATGATCACCTAAAGGCTCTGATACCATGTAGGAAATAGAAGCCTAAGGATCCAGGATCTTAACTATTCAATCACACAAAGCATTCTCAAAAGAAAGAGAGAGATGGCTAGAAACCCTCTTGTAGAAACTCATGGACAGCCAAGGAGAATAGTCAGTATTGCTTACAAAAGTGTCTTATACAAATGTGATGCACACATATATATAGTCCAAGATGACTATCTAACTTCATGACTATTGGCTATCCAACTACTTGACTATTGACTATCCAACTTTCTATAAGTTACATAGAAAGAATAAGGTACCTCCAATATATCAAGGTTGCATCCCGATTCGAACAGGTCGATTCGAACCGGCCGGTTCAAACCGATTCTTTGAGGTTCGAACCACCAAGCCAGGTTCGAATCGAAAAACGATTCGAACCTTTTTTTTTCAATTCTTCAAAAAAACAGTCAAACATTCACTGATAGTACAGATACTTAAATTTTAATAGCTAAACAATTTCAATCTTCCTCTAAATTTACAGATATCAGAATTCAGGATAATCAGATCTCTAAGCTCTTGTGAGTCGTGACGGTGTGACCTGTGACCTGTCGTATCAACTTTCGAGATTCAATTTTCAAAACAGAATTTACAAAAATTAGAATGACATTATGACTCATGAGTCATGACCCAAGTTTAAACAGACTACATAGTACATATTACATACTAGTTAGCAGTTGCCAGTAACTAGTAACTATAGTTAAAACTTAAACAGGTTACAGAGTCCAGACTACATAGACTGTACATACTATAGTTAAAACTTAAAACTTAAAACTTAACTTTAGGAATCAGAAACTTGAAACTTGAAACTAGATTCTAGAATCCATAATATACCATGATTCATGAATCATAACAAAGTAGTAAATACAAATGCCAGGTGCCTCATGAGTCCGGTCATCAATGTAATGCGCAGTGTGTCTGATGATAAAATTTCAATCATGATGTGTACATATGTGACATGTCATACTACACTGTACAATCACCAGTGTAAATACTAAACAGCTCAAGAGTCAATCCTCATCTAGTGACATAAACATCGTAGTGTCATCTACAGACTAGTAACTAGTAACTACAATGATCTAATGTACATACTAGTAACTACAATCATCTGAAGACTGACATCAATGAGCACTGAGCAGGGGCCAGGGCCCAGGCTGCAGTGAGCACTCTAAGCTCTCCTACGCATGAGTCTCCTCCCACTCGCTGGTGGTGCTGTGGAGCCTGTTGTGGCCTCTCGAGTGGTAGGCTCAGCTGCGAAATCCTCATCAGAGGCAGAGGTATGATGCCCCTCATCCTCATCCCCGCCCTCCTCGAACTCATCTTCATATTCCTCCTCCTCTGAGGACTCTAACCCTGACGATGCCTCAGACTCAGACTCACACTCGTCCTAAGTTTTGCACGCATTTGTTTTTGTCTCTCGGTTAGTTTGGTATCGATTCTTTTTTGTTTGTTTAACAGAGGTATCTGGTATTTTGTGTAGGCAGTGTGGTTGCCTCTCGGATTAACTCTTCGTCAATGGCCTCGCAGACTTCGTCTGGAAGTGCTTCTCATTGGTAGACTTTTTGTTTGGGCCTATAAGTCACTGTGTTCACTACCTTGGAGGTAAGTTGTACATGAGCTAGTGGGCCTGGTGTCTTGATCTCCTTTGGGATCGGTTTAGGTGCGAAGAATCGTTTATGATCGAGTGGGATATTTAATAAATGACCTACAGGGTCGGTGACTCGTTGATCTGCCATGTGTAACTTGTACCGTAGTAGATCTAACTGGGTAAAACCCCATGACTTTGCTAGTGACAAAGCCATTATATTTACGCCTGATCCACTATCTAAGATAGCGGATACCGCGGGATAGTCTTTGTAGAGCATAGATAGGGTGGGGGTGATGCTATTCCCCTTAGCAACACTGATATTCATCAGATTCATAGGAATATGAGGTATTTTTATAATCTCTTCAGGTTTTCGTTGTTCATCTTGTACATCGAGTAGCTGAAAACTTCCATTGATATAGACTTTAAGGCCAGTGAAAGATTTGGTGGCACTATGGAACGGCATGGTGATTTGAGCTTGCAGAGGTTCTTAAAAAACTTCTAGTCCCTGTAGGGGTTGCTCTTGTGTGAGGATTGGAGCAGATAACGAACGTTCTGTTTTTTGTTCTTCCTGCAATAACTCGTCTCAGATTTTATGGTATCGCCTTTGTTCCAACTTCCACTAGTGGATCTGGATAATCTCTAGGGATTGTGGAAGTTGTCAA
Organism: Diphasiastrum complanatum; assembly: GCA_029204225.1. Lineage (NCBI taxonomy): Eukaryota > Viridiplantae > Streptophyta > Lycopodiopsida > Lycopodiales > Lycopodiaceae > Diphasiastrum > Diphasiastrum complanatum. The sequence continues at coordinate 34,607,286 of CM055100.1, forward strand.
GGGACTTCCCGTATGGTCAGCAGGATTGTCTAAGTGTGTGTGTTGTTGTTGAGCTTTGTGTAACAAACATGACGCGCAGGTAGGATCTTGTTCAATTGTTTTGGACAATCTTTGAAACTGTGTTTTCAAACACATTTTGGGCATTCGGCATGGTATTGGTTTTTGTCTTTACAATCAACTATGAAATGACCTGTTTCTCTATAGATGAAACATTTGTTGCTCATTGGCCCTAAGGCAACTGCGTAGCCATCTTGGATGGCTAGCATCCTCTAGATTTTCTGGATGGTTTGGATACTCATCTCCTGGACAGGAACATGAGGTATCTTTTTTATAAGGTGCATAATGTCCAGTGTGGTATGTGTTATCTATGCTATATGAAGCATCAAATGAGTGGTCAACAAAATGAGTCTAAACTGGGGCTTTATTGGTTCGATTTTGTTGATGTCCTCGTTCGGGTGGTCCTCTAGGAAGTGGACCTAAGAGAGCTAGTTGAGGCAGGTATTGCTAAGTGGATTGCCTAGGTAGCTCTTGAATCTTAACCGGTGGATTGTTTCGCGGATGATATTGATTTTGTGGAGGTCTGGAAACAAATTGAGGTCTAGGAGGCTAATAGTGTCCTCCTATCTGTTCTCGATTGTTGTATCGTGGGTTGCAGTAGCAATAAAAGGATGAATGGCCCATAAAATCACAGATTTCACATTTGATCAGGGAATTATCAGAAACGGGTTGATAGGATGGGCATTCGTTACCAGTGTGTGCACCTCAACAATGAGGGCACCAAGTGTTTTTTAATCTATGATGTACCTGACCAGGGAATAGCTGACCAGGCATTGAGCTTTGGATAGACTCTCTCTGGAAGTCCAATCCTCAGAAAGAGCTAAGTTTCTTTTCCCTCTTTTGAACAGTTGTAATTAGTCTTTTTGACTTTTTTTTAAGAAGGAACAACATACACTCTTTTTCTATTTCGGAAAATGACCATTTCTCAGGGACCTAATTGATCCCCGACAAGAGGCATCGATGAATTAGAAACATAAACTCTGAAGTTCAGTAAAGGGAAAGAACCTATGGAGGTGGAGGAACAAGAACAATTCGCCGAAGAGCTTGACGATTTGGTTACCAAGGAGCAGTATCTCCACTTGGTAACAGAGGTGGATAAATTGAAACTGGCTCTAGCCAATTTCAAATCCAGTGTGGACGACTCGTTCGCCGAACTCAAAGGTCTAATTTTGAGCTCTGCGAAATTCAAGCCTTCCTTCCACTTCTCAGTTGTCCCCTTCACCACTTCTATCAGTTTCAGGTGAGCCTATTCGGTCTCATCCCAGTGTCTTTAAAGACTTAAAGCCTCCTACTTTTACTGGGGAAGAGAAGGATAGAAACACAGATATTCTACATACCTTCCTCAGCAAATGGAAGAACATACATGCTCTTAAACAGACCCCTAACCATTTGCAAGCTATTGAGGCCAGTCTTTCCCTAGGGCCCATGGCCTATAAGTGGTGGTTAAACCTCCGGGAGACGGGGCAGACTCCCCGGTCATGGAAGGCTTTTGAAGAAGCGTTCCTAAGAGAGTTTCTACCAGAAAATGAACTTGATAGAGCCTGGGAAGCCTGGGAGAAGACAGTAATGGACAAATCCTTGATCCATTATATCTCGTAGTATCGAGAAGCAATTTTAAAGATAAAAAACATGGATGACTATCAGAAATTCAAGAGGATTTGTTCGTGGCCTTAAAGATGAATATAAAGTAGAGGTCCAGATAAACTCACCTACTACCCTAGATCAAGCTCTCAGATATGCTCAAATCTATGATGATTCAGTGGGTAGGAAGAAGGCGAGACAACAGCCCCTTTCTGAGCAGCCTACTCAAAAAGACTTTCAATTTTTAAAAATAAAATAAAACGAAAAAAAGAAGATAAAGTTAAGAGTGAAGTTCCTGAAAAACGCCCATCGCTCATACAACCCTTAAAACCAGAAGATTTTGAGAAAGCCAAACAAGAACGTTTGTGCTTTGTGTGCATGAGCAAGGGACACACAGTCAGACAGTGTCCCAAGGGGCCATTCATTAAAAAAGAAAAGAAAGATAAATAACAAGTCCATCTTGTTCAGACAGTAAGTTTCCCAAGTGACTCGGCAGCTTCCGAGATAAAAGTGTTTCATGAAGATCATGAACACTGCTGCCAACTAACTTCTACAATATACTATTCAACATAATTGGAACAAGGACAAAACATGTCACTTTCTCTCCCACAAATGCTAAACATCTTTCGCTTTGATCAAGTCATCAATAATGCTCTCACACTCATCCTGAGTGAAGTAACTCATTTCTCAAACTACAAAACCCTAGATGCATTAGTAGTTTCAAACATTACTCTCAATTTCCCAAGCCTCGCTTGTACTTTTGCCATCCATACTATGAGATCTCATATTGTCTCTATTGATACAAAGTTGTGCTTTTCAATGTTCTTGTTGTACTTTCTTGTCTCTTATTCTCTGGTAGTCTAGTCTCTTCGCCTGTAATTATATCCCACAGAACTAGAATAATGTACCTAATTCCACCTAGTTTATTGTTCTCTCTCAAACCACATTTTGTAGTAATGCTTGCTTTGACTTATTTGCACAAACTTCAAGAAATATTCAAAAGATTAGTACTGTGCAGTGCAATTTCATGCATGACTACCTTGGTACCTTCACGAGTGATTTGACTAGCTTGTCATCTGCTGCTTCAAATTCAATTTGCTTCCCAATTGTTGCTTTTAATCCAGTCTATGTAGGATCTGCACTTTGTAGAAGTGGGCAGACTCTCCTATGACTGCAATCAATTGCAGATAACTTCATTCATTAATAGCTATTTACTTGTTTGGGTGTGTAAGATCTGCAACGGCCTCCAAATCGCCTCTAATGAACTTCAAAGGAGTTGAAAATACCTATATGGCCTGAAAAAGTTTTTAACCTGCTTCACAAGTCACAGCCATTTATTGACCTCAATTGTGCTGCCTTCTTAGATTCAGATATTTTCAAGAGTAAATAAGTGCTAGAATGGTTGCTAGATTGTTTATAAGTGACAAGCTATGATGCCCTTGGCATCAAAAGACAGATACATCACATAAAAATCATTACTATTTTCAAAAAAATATAATCCGGACAAGAAAACATGCACAAAATGAACCAAAACTCTTCTGCAGACTGGTTATTGACATTTGAGACATACGGGTTTAATAACAATTTCTCTTGTGCAGCCACTTTCCCACTTCTGAAAACTTTGAAGGAGGCTTGATTCCCAAAGCAGTAACACACTTGTGTACACAGAACAGTCACAAGAGTTAGTTTCTCAACTTCTCCACACGATCCAACCCGACTCTTGTTGTGGATTTTTTTTGTTGTAGGGGTTGTGTTACAGAAGATGAAACATCTGGATGTGGGATTTGTGATTTGCCTCTTGAATTTTCTCGGGAATTTCATCTAGCCAAAGTGGTCATTGTTATCCTCAAGAGTTTGTGGAACTTCAAATTGCCTTATCATTGTAGATCAATGTTGCATAGGGCAGCAAGAACATACATCCAAGCTGGCATGAGTTCTTTCTTAAATTAAGGAACTATAATCTTGATAAAAACAGTTCACTGAAATGATTTAGAAACAAGCTAACTTTCTTTAATGACGAAGTGGGTGAGTATTCTCGTGCAGCTTGTGCTCTAGCTCCTACAAGTCCAGCTACTCCTTCTGCTGCCACCCTTCAGACTAGTAACTACAGAAGGTTGCAAGTAGGCCTATGATTGATATGATGAGGATTAGATCCAATTCTATTAGATACTAAAGATTTGAAGATGAGACGTTGCAGACCAGTGTTGCAGCCACATGCATAGTGCTGCCAAGGTGTATGGTCAGCCATATGCCATCTCGCACAATCTCCTGCACATGTGCAAGGGCCAAGTATACAGTATACACATACACAGCGAATGAGTAGCAGGCTGTTTCGTGAGTTTGATGTTTTGCAGGAGGCCAATCACGGTAATCGCATGAAATAATCCTTGACAAGCCACCATCCACATTTATGAATCACAATGATTGCAAGAACAGAAAATTTCTGAGTCACTCTTCGAACTACGCACTATCACTGATGTGATACACCAAGTTTTGATTTGAGAAAATCGCAAATTTGGCCTCCAGCGATGTGGCAACATCAATCTGATAAATATTAATGCCCATAGATGTAACCAAGGTTTTGCATGTATGACATTTGAAGTTACATCATATTTTTTAGAATCGCATATAGTCTTCTAGACCGATCATATGTTTTGCAGCATATATGAAATGTCCCCAAGACTCCAAATCGAGATAGGAGATTGGTATATCACAAGAGAAGAGCTTCATAGTCCCTAATGGCCGCAAGACTCTCCATGATTCTCATGGACACGGGAGAGGGTATATATAGAGCGTAGAGCCTATCTCACCTACCCATGCACTAAATTCACATGTAAGCATACTATCGGTCCATGCCAAACTCCCATGCATGTCCAGTGCATGTAGGTACCCATAACCCATAGTAGCTAAGACCCATGCAATAGCACAATGCATATACATCCTATCCCATACTAGGATGCAACACACATGCTAATACCGCATGCGGGTGTGACCACATGGTCCAACTCGACTAAAATTTTATAAATTGTGACAATTTCAGACTTTTACAAGCTGATGTATGATCTTTGTGCTATATCATGTTCTTACACAAAGTAGAAATTAATATGCTAAGACGTTATGATCATGTATTTCAGATTTGTAGCGTCCCTGTAAATCATTTAATGCTCTGACCACTAATCATACCAATACAAGGATAGGGCTCTACAGATTCTCAATATGTACTGGAAAATGAATGCAAGGTCAAAAAACTTATGCTTTGAACTTTTTGAAATCTCAAATGTTGAAAAATGCTTACGTTGAGCTGCACAGGACTGGACCACGACCCCTATATGGAGAGCTTCTCTCGTTGACCAGAATTGCTCGTTAGAGGACACCAAACTAGGAAGTAATAGAAATTTGAAAATGTGCAGTCTGAGTGGAGTTCACTGTGACAAGATTGGTCCTCTTTTTCACGGACGATATCCATGTGAGAATAGCTAGTATAATTAAGCCCACTTTCACAAGGGAAAAGGTAAAACCTGTCCCAGTTGTCTCCCTAATTGAGGGGAAACAAAGACTTTTAAAACGGTTATGAATGTTTAAACAAAGATGCCATATGACCACCATGACTATGAAAATGACAAGATCTGTGGCTGTATTATGGATTCTTATTGACACATAACACTTGTGAACTAGCCTCATTCACACGTCCATCATAGTAGCTATACTTCTGAGTCAGAAGCTATTGAGTGAAGATGCTAAAGTTGCAGAAGTAGAGCTAGTGATTTGAAGCACTAGAGATGCCACAAGGAAGTGCACCAGCCAGTATCACACTTGATTACCAAAACTTCCATTTTTTATGCATTCAAATGTGCGCGATTGCTGAAATGAGTCGTCATTATTCCAACAATGTAGTGACCAGGAACAGGCTGTGAGTATGAACAAGAAAGAAAAAAGGTTGTGTAGCTTATACCTTTTGAAAAGAGAACGAATGAAAAAGGACATTTGCGTTTTCCACGTCTGTTCTGCTCTGTAAGGTGCCTGGGAGTCCAAGGCCTCCAGCTGAAAGCATCTCCTCGCTGTTAAATTAATCATTCTCATAGCAACGGAAGGAAGGCTAATGTGGCTAGGCTATGTATCTGTTGCAGTTCAAAAAGTGCAATAAACGACTAACAAACAAATCCTCACCATAATCAACAAGAGCAAGAGCAACAACCAGAATACAAATTTCTAAAACGACAGAAGACCAAAATACACGCTTAGTTTAGCTTTCATGAAAATACCTTGGAAAATATTGAAACAAAATGGCTCACAAATTTTTGAAATGGCAGCAGACAAAACGAGCCTCACCAACAGCTCTTAGCTTAGGTTTCATGGATGATCATACACACATACAAGAAACAAACATTCACCGCAATAAACAAGAACAAGAGCAACAACACGAAGAATAAATTTTTGAAACAAAATGGTTCCCGAATTTTTGAAACGACAGAAGACAGAAAACAAGTATGAAACAGCTCTGAGCTTAGTATTCATGGATCACTCATACATACATACATACATGCAACAACAAAACAAGCAAATTCTTGCAAATAGCTCACAAATGCTCGAAACATCAGTAGAGCAAACGCACATCTCAAAAAATTTCGTGAAATAGCTTATTAGCCTAGCTTCCATGGATGGACATTCATACATTCATACCAGGAAGGAACATAACAAGCAAAGTTACGATTAATCACCACCTTCTGTGGCGTAGCCGTTTGAAATAGCTGTAGCAATGCTGCCTGATTGTGCAATGCAATGCATGAGCTGATATTAATATCCAATCTGCTGCGCTAGCTGCATCTGCATTTAGTTTCGCTCTTTATCGAAAATTGGGGGAAGAAGAAATTCAGGACAGAGAATGAGGACGAAATCTTTTGCACACAATAATTTGAACGTCAGATCATCCATCCATCCTTGAAATATGAGAGAGAGAGAGAGAGAGAGAGAGAGAGAGAGAGAGAGAGAGAGAGGGGGGAGAGAGGTGAAGCAGAATCCAAGGAGAGATTGGAGAAGATGATGGAGACGTACTATTGAGATTAAAATATTGGTCTATTGTTTTTTTGCTCCCTTTGGGTTGCCTTGCTATATAAGGCCTACACGGGCAACATATGAGCTCCATTGCTCTCAAAACCATTTTTCAACCCAACTTCATAAAATATACCCACACACTCAATAAAGTCTTACGAATTTACTTTACGAAGAAGTTTTTTCCAAGGCAAAAAAGAACTTACATGCACCATCAAGCATCTCATTTTTCCATGTGACTACCATGGAAAAATCGATAGTGATAAATACATACTCATGCAGACAAGTAGGTATCTCTCTCTCTCTCTCAAAGAGAATGAAATATTTTTGTATAATTTTTAAATGAATCATAATATGAGAGGGTCGGGAATCCTTTGTTGGTAATGCCATCACAAAAATCCAACAATATGTATATTTTATTTTAATGATGATGAAAATATCATCAAAGATCACAAACGTCACTATAGTTGTGTTTGTTAACTACGAAAGAAAGTACAATTAGGATCATAAATGGATTTAATCAATCCACAAGAGTGATTGGTTGCATTACTATCAACAATTCTATCACCAACTGCAAGCTAGAATTGATCCTATCTTGATATGTAAGCAAGAGCAATCTAAAGCATAGTGTAAATGATCAAAGAGACTTCACACGTGTGAACCACAACCTCTTGTACAATCAAAGTCGAGAGAGCAAAGTTTTAACACTAATCAAAGCATTGGATCCATCAAAATGCATGCAAATAGAGGATAGATGTTACGAGCTCGTAACCAGTGCCGAACCCTAGAGAACACAGATAGGTCAGATACCACAGTCAGGGTCATGTCCAGCGTACATGACCAACAGGGCAAGACAGTGTGAGTAGTGTGCCCCAGCACGGTCCATAGCCATGGCGGGCCTAACACAGCCCAGGGACCCTGTCAGCAGGATAGGGCCCCCAGTTGGGTCTCGACGTGCAGTCGGCCACGTCAGTGCCACGTGGCCGACACTTGGCAGTAGCATGCTACCAATCCTCACACTGGGCTAGGAGGGGCTTACTCTATATCAGGGAGTAGGCAAGGTTGGGTGGATCAGTTAGTGTTTGCCCTACTGTGGTGTTAGGATCTATTACACTGGTATCAGAGCCATCTCCATCCTAGGGAGTTCAGGAGCAGCAGTAGAGAAAGCTATGAGAAGATAGGAAGTGTTTCTCAGATTCTCAGAGAGGAATAGAGAAGGAGGATCGCTGTAGATGCCGCCTTCAAACCTTTGAAATTCACTGAGAAATTACAGTAGTAAGGAGTCAGATTCCATGTATAGGTAACTCGCTGGAAGGGCAGCTATCCATCGCTGATTTTTTAGACCTTTTTGCATATTTTCAGCGGAAATAGAGTAGGAAATAGCAAGTAGATCCATCGCTGTACATACAGGAATCTACTTTTGTTTTCAAAGTGCAATTTCAGTAGAGCTGAGCGGATTTCAAGCTGAGATTTCCCAGCAGGGTCAGCGCTGCCAATACTTTTGAGTTTTCAGATTTCTGACAAAGTTTTGGGCCCTAACCTGGAAGATTTGGAGCAATAGTACTTCGACCAGATCAGCGAGTAGGGGGCTTCTGGAATTTCAGAATTCAGAAGTGCTTTTGGACTTCAAATTTGCCATTTTGTGGACAAATTGAGATGCTGTCAGACCAGCGAGGGGGGATAGCAAAAGTTTCAGATCTTGTTGCACATTTTTCCACCTCAAATCAGATTGAGGAAGAAGCTGAGAAGGGCTTTTCTTGATTCTCTCTGTGGAAGTACAGTTCTCAGAAAGAGCTAAGTTCCCTTTCCCTTGTATAGTTGTAAATTAGTCTTTTAGACTTTTTTCCTTCAGAAGTTAAGGTAGCTCTCTTTCAGTTTCGAAGATGACCACTCCTCAGGGACCTGATCAACCCCAGGAGAGAGGCTTCGACGAACTTGAAACAGAAGCCTTGGCTTACAGAAAAGAGAAGGAACCCATGGAAGTAGAAGAACAGGAACAGTTCGCCGAAGAACTCGACGAACTAGTTACCAAGGAGCAGTTCCTTCAATTGGTAACAGAAGTGGATGATCTGAAGTTGGCATTAGCCAATTTCAAGTCCAGTGTGGACGACTCGTTCGCTGAACTCAAAAACTTGATTTTGAGTTCCGCGAAAGGAAGCCTTCCCTCCACTTCTCAGTTATCCCCTTCTCCACTTCCATCAGTTTCGGGTGAGACTTTACGATCTCACCCTAGTGTTTTTAAAGACTTAAAGCCTCCTACTTTTAATGGGGAAGAGAAAGATAGAAATGCAGATATTCTACACACCTTCCTCAGCAAATGGAAGAACATTCATGCTCTTAAACAGACCCCTGACCGTTTGCAAGCAATTGAGGCCAGTCTTTCCTTAGGGCCTATGGCCTATAAGTGGTGGTTAAATCTCCAGGAGACTGGGCAGACTCCCCGGTCATGGAAAGCTTTTGAGGAAGCTTTCCTAAGAGAATTTCTACCAGAAAACGAACTGGATAGAGCCTGGGAAGCCTGGGAAAGAACAGTAATGGATAAATTCCTCATCCAATATATCTCGCAGTATCGAGAAGCAATTTTAAAGATTAAAAATATGGATGACTATCAGAAAATCAGGGGATTTGTCCGTGGCCTCAAAGATGAATATAAAGTAGAGGTCCAGAGAAACTCGCCTACTACCCTTGAGCAAGCTCTCAGGATTAAGATGGACCCAAATAAGGTTAAAGCCATACTCAGTTGGCTGAGATCTCAGAATGTTTTGGAACTTTAGATCTTTCTTGGTCTGGCAGGATATTACAGACGATTTGTCAAGGAATATGCTCAGATAGCAGTTCCTATGACAAATCTTCTTAAGGGGGAGGGAAAGGAGTTCATTTGGGAGTCTGCACAACAGGAGAGCTTTGATGCTCTCAAAACACCCTTAGCTACAGCACTAGTTTTAAAAGTCGTCGACCCCAATTAGTCATTTGTGGTCGAAACAGATGCTAGCGACTTTGCAGTAGGTGTTGTGCTAACTCAGGGTGGACGACCAGTTGCGTTCAGACTAGGTACAGTGCCTATGAAAAGGAACTCTTTTCTATAGTCCATGCCCTTAAGACTTGGAGGCATTATTTGTATGGTGCCAACTTTGAGGTCCTAACAGACCATGAGAGTCTCAGATACCTTTGCAATCAACCTGAGCTTAGAGGTCGGAAAGCTCATTGGGCAGAGTTGATGCGAGAGTTTGACATGTCTATCAGATATAGGCATGGAAAATTCAATACAGTAGCAGATGCCCTTAGCAGAATGCCTATGATAAACGAGCTGAGTTTTACTCAGATTCGTAATGAGTTACTCGAGTCCTTGAGAGGGAAATGCCAGCATGATGCATTCTTCTCTATTATCTGGAACTCAGTCCAGAACAGACAGTTACAGACTCCAGAACCAGTTCCCGGGGCTGGTGCCAATTCATCCAAGAATACGACAGCTTTCGTTGAGGATGATGATGAGTCCGAGTATACGTCGTCAGATGACGTTGAGGATTCTGAGCCTGTATTACCCAAGCAAACCCCAGTGGTTGAGGGTCAGTTGACTCAAGGATTCAAATGGAAACAGTATTCCATTCAGGATGAGTACTTGCTCTATAGAGATAGAGTATGTGTCCCCAATTCAGAGGACTATAGGCAGCAAGTCCTATATGAATGTCATGACAATCCTAGCGCGGGACACCCAGGCATACAGAAGACCTATGAGCTTCTTCGTAGGCAATTTTTCTGACCCAGTATGAAAAAGGACGTCCACCAGTATGTAACCAGTTGCTAGAAATGTCAAGTAAATAAAGCAGAGCGTTTAAAGGCAGGAGGGTTGTTGCATCCCTTAGAAATACCAGCTGGTAAATGGGAGAGTATTTCCATGGATTTTATAGTAGGCCTGCCTAAAACCCAAAAGGGTAATGACGCTATATGGGTCACAGTTGACCGTCAGACCAAAATGGCTCATTTCATTCCGACCAAAACAACCGCTAGAGCTCCAGAGTTAGCGAGGTTGTTTGTAGACGGGCTATTTAAATTGTACGGTCTACCTTCCGGCATAGTCAGCGACTGCGACCGTAAGTTTACTGGAAATTTTTGGAGGGCAGTATTCCATCATCTCCATACTAAACTTAATATGAGTACCACCGACCATCCACAGACGGACGGTCAAACAGAAAGGGTAAATCAAGTGATGGAGGATATGCTTCGTGCATACGTCAGCAAGAAGCAGACTAATTGGGAGGAGTATCTCTCGATATTAGAGTTTGCTTACAACAGTACCAAACATTCAGCTACGGGATACAGCCCATTTATGCTGATGTACGGTTTTCAGCCACGCTCACCCATAGTTGTAGGGTTTAAACAAGAAAAAGTCGAAGCAGCCAGAAACTTTTTAGAAGACCTAAACCAGTTGATAGAACATGCTAAGCGTAGCATTAGACAATCCCAGGATCGAGCCAGGCATTATGCAGATCCACACAGACGGGATGTGCAGTTCTCCACTGGTGAAAAAGTCTATGAGAGTCTCAGTTGACTCTAAAACCCTCAAATTAGGAGTGTGTGCTAAGTTGTCTCGAAGGTATTGTGGTCCCTTTACCATCAGTAGGAGACTAGGCGAGGTCACCTATGAACTAGAACTCCCACACAGCAGTAAGGTTTTTCCAGTCTTTCATGTAAGTCAGTTACGAAAAGCCTTAGCCAGATCAGACAATCTGGTAGGGGACAGTGTTCTAGTTCTCCCATTGGATCCTCAACAACCTCCACATGAACTAGAGGAGATTCTTGATAGTAGAGAGACGCAGACTCGTCATTCTCTATATCGAGAATATCTAGTTAAGTGGAATGATCAGCCTGTTGAGAATGCCAATTGGGAAAGAGGTAGCGTCCTTCACAAGATTTTTCCAGACTTTGTCTTAGAGGACCAAGACGGTTCTTAAGGGGGAGGGAGTGTTACGAGCTCGTAACCAGTGCCGAACCCTAGAGAACACAGATAGGTCAGATACCACAGTCAAGGTCGTGTCCAGCGTACATGACCAATAGGGCAAGACAGTGTGAGTAGTGTGCCCCAACATGGTCCATAGCCATGGCGGGCCTAACACAGCCCAGGGACCCTGTCAGCAGGATAGGGCCCCCAGTTGGGTCCCGACGTGTAGTTGGCCACGTCAGTGCCACGTGGCCGACACTTGGCAGTAGCATGCTACCAGTCCTCACACTGGGCTAGGAGGGGCTTACTCTATATCAGGGAGTAGGCAAGGTTGGGTGGATCAGTTAGTGTTTGCCCTACTGTGGTGTTAGGATCTATTACAATAGACTAGCTTGATGGAAAATCCTCAAGACCTCTTCAAATTGTTCTTGCATTATAAATTGTGATCTAGCCTTGGATTCTAGTGTTAGATTGTGAATTTCACTCTAATTGTCATCTAGGTGCTATCACAAAGCTTAGGGAAGGTCATTAACCCATTTGTGGTTTCTTCACACGTGTGTACTTGCTAGTTTTTTCACAGGGTCAGGTCAAGTGGAGTCGGGTGGAGTGGAGAGGGGATCGGAATGGCGGGTCGGGTCAAGTGAAGACGGGTGGAGTGGGGGGATCAGAGCGGCGGGTCGGTTGAGTTAAGACGAGTTGAGTTGAGTTGTCGAGTTAAGTCAAGTTGAGTATGCTTCATCGAATAGTAGACATATAAAGATAGTTAGTCAGGCTGAGTCAAGTTAGAACATCATCTTTTGAAGATTTTTTTAATGGGCCATCTGAATTTTTTTGAAGCCTAAATGTGGTCTGATGGGTCTCTACCCGCCGTGGTGGGTGGAGACTCATTAGAACATTGAATCAGGTTAGGTCGAGTCGAGTCGAATCGGCGGGTCAAGTGAGGTCGAGTGGAGTAGAGAGGAAATCGTGGAGTCGAGTTAAGATGAGTTGAGTTGAGTTGTCGAGTCAAGTCAAGTTGAGTATGCCTCATCAAATAGTAGACGTCTAAAGATAGTTAGTGGGGTCGAGCCCACCCGTTGGAGACCGATCATAACACTTTTTTTTTCACAATTTTACTATGGGTCTCCACCCGTCGCGGCGGATGGAGACCTATCAAACTTTTCTTTTGCAATTTTTTCTCCTGAATGTATATAGAAAATCGAAGATGATCGAAAAGTTTCCAAAAAAAAATTCAACGGGTATCCATCTGCCGCGGAGACACATCAAACTTTTTTTGAAATTTTTTTTCTGATGGGTCTCCACCGGCTCCGTCCCGCCGCGGCGGGCGGAGACCAACCATTTTATTGGTGGAGTCCAACCATTAGAATTTTTTTTTTGATGAACCTCCACCCGCGTACGCGGGTGGGGCGCGCTGGTGGAGACCAAACAAAATTTTATTATGGGGTGCAGACCCATCAAAAAAAAATTCAATTTATTTTGGATGGGTCTCCACCAGCACGTGCAACCTAAAAAAAACTAAAAAAAATGAATTTGCAACAAGTCCGAATTTATAGATAACTACAGAGGTCGACCCAATACTCGGATAGATGACGTGGTCCATAAAGAAAGCACAGTTATAAAAAACAAATTAATTAGACTCGAATTGATTATGTGTCAATCAAGGCCACAATAACAAATGACATAAACACTCGAATTGATGACATGTTAACTAAAACTGCAACTGGAAAACCTAGGCACGGATCAATGACATGGATTGATTTTGACTATAAAAGTCAATAGAATATCATTTCTACTCGCAAACATTCCACTCGTAAGTGACAAGGGTTTGTAATAAGACACTCGCATTTGCAAACATTGTACTGGTAAGTGACAAGAGAATACGTTGAGCTTTTCAAACTATGATTCATTCTAAAATTTTGTAATTTATTTTGACATTTGAATTTTTTTTTCAAATACTAATGACTATACTCTCTGTATTCTAAATGCCCATATATATTTATTCATTTATATCCATAAAAAAAATTAATAAAATATTGGACCCATCAAGAGAACAAAAACAAAATGAGGGCCTTCACCAGCCGCAGCACGTGGCCATCACAAAAAAATCAAAAAAAATTCTGATGGGTCTCCACCCAAAGATTCTGAAACTTTCGAGGTAGCGAAGGTACCGAAGATTTCTCTCTCTCTCTCTCTCTCTCTCTCTCTCTCTCTCTCTCTCTCTCTCTCTCTCTCTCTCTCTCTCTCTCTCTCTCTCTCTCTCTCTCTCTCTCTCTCTCTCGCCGCAGAGGTGGAGACATACCAAAAAGAAAAATTTTAAAAATGTCTTCACCCGCCGTGGCAGGTGGAGACCCATCAGAGGTAGCTACATTGACATGTCCTCTCTCTCTCTCTCTCTCTCTCTCTCTATATATATATATATATATATATATATATATATATATATATATATATATCGCTCGTGTTCTCTCTCAAACATTCGAGATCGCAAAGGTCTCAAAGATTCTAGAACTTTTGAGGTAGCAAAGGTGTAAAGACCACTAGGGAAAACCCGTAAGATGAGGATGGGAGAACACAATAAGAGAGACTATGGAGCCAAAACGCCCAACCAAACCTAAAACAAACTAGCCCCCAAGCCATGCCATGTGAAAGCAAGAGGAGAAGAGAGAAAATGGTGACCCAAAACCAAGTTGTCGACGTAATCCCCATGCAGGTTAACTACAAATAGGTCACCTCTCTTCATGTAGTCCTCTTGCCTATATCAGTCACACGTACATGCACTACTCCATATGTCTCAATTAGAGTGTCTGGTTCCTCTCAAGGTCATTAGTCACAAACAGACCTTGACGTGGAATTAAATCTAGGCATGACCAACAATCTCAAACACCAAAGGGCTCGATCTACCATATTAGGACTATTCCATGTCCTTAACAAAATATGGCCATGACATTCTTCCTCCCTTAAGCTAGTTTTGTCCTCAAAATGGGAAAGAGAAGACATGAAATTATTCCTTAAGCTTTCAATTTTGACCCATGAATCATTATTCTTAGTCTGATCTTTCCATCTAAATAAGTACTCAAAGATTCAACAATTTGTAGTGGGTTTCCTTCCTTGCCTATTCTCAACCCAAGATCTAATCAATCTAGCATCAAGGAGATGAAGTTAGTTGTCACGCATGTGAAGGATTTCAGATCATTCAAGATCCAATCCATGTCCCTGATCTTTGGTTACAATAAGGAGCAAACCAACAATCTTGCCAATGTAGAAAAATCAACATCTACATACAAAATGAGATGCAAACTCTAAGAGATACTGATCAAACATGAACCAAAAAATAAAATATGTTTGTTGTTCGTACAATTACAGAACCCTAATGTATTTCACATGTGTGAAACCGAAAATAGCAATAAATGAGCATTCTACACACAAGATTGCAAGATAACACCAAGATAGTGCACCAATGAGTAGTAGAACCCAAAGAGAACCATGTATAATGATGAAATGAGAGAGAGAGAGAGAGAGAGAGAGAGAGAGAGAGAGAGAGAGAGAGAGAGAGAGAGAGAGAGAGAGAGAGAGAGAGAGAGAGAGAGAGAGAGAGAGAGAGAGAGAGAAGAGAGAGAAGATGTGTCTCTCCACGAGTTACATCCTTTTATACAGTTTCCAAACCCTATTTGGCCACTTGGCTTTCCCTCCAAAATGTAAACCCTACTATTTTTGGGTCTAGATTCAATGTACCCAAAGTTCAAATATATATCTCTCTCAAACTCGACTACCAACTTTCCCACACTTTCAAAAAGTGTTTATTGAATGTATTTTAAACTAATATAACTGTAAAAACTTTATCTCTAAGTCTAAAATGAGTTTTGGCCTCTTATTGACAATTTACTAAAATGTGACTAAACTAGACGAAACTAGTTGAGATGTCTCACACTCCCTCTTCAACTAGTTTTGGCATAATTTTGACAATAGAACTTTGATCCAACTTTAGAACGATCTCCATCCTAAGTATAGATCTCATTTCTAAGGTTTTAAAGTATCTTTCATAATTGATATAGAGAATAGTGTCCAAAATAGATGCTTCACTATTCCTTACATCAATTTTACACATCAAGATATAACTATAACATGAAGAACCAAATAGAATGTGAATGAAATGATTCCTCCATGTTTCAAACTTTGAACTCTCTGAAAAATTACAGCAACCAAACAATAAATGTGAGTGATGACCATTTGCTTGTTTGTCTCCTCCAACTTTGTCCTTTCTTGATATGTCTCCACCATAAAACTCCATGAATGAGCCTCCATCTCCATCTTGCCACAAGAAACCATCAGACCTTGGAAATCCATGAGTAGGTTAGTACATAAATGATGCAAATCCAGCACCACATGACTCCATAAACCAAGTAGGTTGCACTAGTCCATCTTCAAGTCTACTTGACACAAGAAAATGACCATGAATTCACAAAAAATTGACAATCTCCAAACATTGGCATCAAGTAGCTCAACACTTGAGAACTTGATCATGGATGAGTGACATAACATCAACACCATCCTCATCAAGAATTATATTACCTTGCTTGTCTCCCTGATCTCTCTTCTTCTTGTAGCAATCACTTGCAAAATGCCCCTTGGTGCCACAATAGAAGCACTTCAATTTAGACTTATCTTTCTTCTTACCAAAAGAAGAAGACTCAACATGATCATGTTCTTTAGACCACTTGCCCTTGCTTTTACCCTTGAACTTGCCTTTGATGAACATTGCCTCCTCACCATCTTGAGATGTTGGTGTAGATCCACCTCTTGCTTGAAGCCTATATTCCTCATTGATCAAGATCTCTTGAAGATCCACCAAACTTGGCAAAGACTTTTGAACAGTAAGACTTTGTACAATGTTAGCATGAGCATCCAACAAAACATTAAGAGTAACTCTAACAAGCTCTCCTTCCTTGATGCTCTCATCAATTCCAGCTAACTCATCACTTAAAGTCTTCACTCTCAAAAAGAAAGTATTAAGACTCTCTTCTTTCTTTTTTATGCTTTGATATAGATTTGTCTTGTTAGAGTCAACACTCTAGAAGTAGACTTGGATTCATAAAGCTTCTTCAAAGTTTCTCAAGCCTCTCGAGATGAATTGCACTTACCAATCTCCTTGAGTAGCTCATAAGTAATATTCATCTTGATCATGTGTAGAGTTTTCTTAGCTCTTTTGTCATACCTCACTTGATCTTGTTGAACCAAGGGTCTTTCGTCCATGGCGTCTCAGCGTCCATGTGCGCCTGAGCGTATGAATAATCAACTTAGATGATCTGGTTCATGCCTCTTCTTCTGAATATATTACAATAGATATATAATTTACATTTGTTCAAATGAGTGTCAAAAGATGACATGAAGCTGTTGTCCGTATGGAAGAAGGTCGTGGCTGCTGTCACTGTCAAGTCAGTTACACAGTACAAAAGTGAGCATGAGGGTTTTCAATATGTTGGTCTAGCCCAATATGTCGTCCGAGGACGTTATGTTGGCGAAGTCCGATATGTCGTATAAACTCGATATGTCGGCCAATTTTTTACTTACTTGTCTTCAAAAGTGGAGCTGCGTGACAATGCAAGTAATTATGCAGCATTATGAATGGAACTAGATTTACATGGGATTTAGGAGAGTAGAGGAGATAAATCCAACACCTCCCCTTAATCTGGATCCATGAATACTTTGATCTTTAGACTAAGCAATGCACAAAGTTTGTTATGTGCATCAATGCTCAATGCCTTGGTGAACACATCTGCAACCATGTCATGCATTCGGCAGTACGTTAAGATTACCTCTCTGTCAAGAATCTTGCCCCTGACATAGTGATATCGGATCTCAATGTGCTTAATCCTAGAGTGAAATCTAGGTTGGCCGATAAGGCAATGGCACTCTGGTTATCACTAAATATGATTGTCGAGGTGAGCTGATTCAGATTCTGATAGTAAATTTCTCAACCAAAATGCTTCTTAATGATTGAGAAGTAGCAATATACTCTACTTCTATTGATGAAAGAGCAATAGAGGTTTTCTCATAACTGTTTCAAGAGATAGGAAGAATGTAAATCCAGATTTGGATTTATGAATATCTACATCTCCTCCCCAACTTGCATCGAAATATCAACTGAGCCGATGAAGATTGTTGTTATTGACTTCTCCATAGCAAATGAACTGGTCCATTGTAGCTCTAATGTATCTCATGACTCTTATCAGAGCCTTCCACTATTCCAAAAAATTGAAACAACCACACCATGAATCATGTGCAAAGTCTTATGTTAGAGTCATGCACATAACCAAAGCACACACCAATGGATTTGGCATCTCGGCTAAGGTGTCGCTTGATCTACAAATCAAGTGTTTTGCCACTACTTGCCATTATGTGCTAGGTCATTTTTTAATGTCTAGGGCACACACTCTAGCTACAAATGTTTTTCACCACACACTAATATAATAATGGCAGTGCATGTACATTAACATCTCGTCATCCTCCATAGTGAACAATGATACTAATCTAAAAGTGTTTCAAATCCACAATGTTTATCTTATTCATTACATAGCCCCAAACTGGTACTTTTGAAGTGCTTACAACCTCCATGTGGAGTTTCTACAACACAAACAAACCACGAACAAAGCAAGCATATGAAAAGACAATTATTGTTATTGCAATACGCAGAAACAAGGTAATTATTGAGCTTCAACAGGACCACCAAATGAGGCCTAATCCATTTGCAATTTTTTGTCTATTGAGGAATACAACAAAAGTCTCCACATCAACTTCTGAAATCTCCACCACAAAAGAACTATCCATTCATGTATTTGAAGTAGTTGAATTATTCCAAACTAGCACATGCATGATGTACAAACAATAGCACATCAATGTCAATGCATTGTCCAAACATGGAAAAAAAGCATTTATCATGCATAGCACACAACAAAACAAAAAAAAATAATGTCTCCAAATTTTTAAAATAAGGTTTTCAACCCTTTCACGACCTCAATCACTCATAGAAGCAATTCATGAACTAAATAGAGTTGTTACAAATTTCACATAACTACAAATCCCTAGACAATCATGCACAAGCAAGAAAAGATAGGAGCAATCAGAGCCATTGACCACACAACGGAAAACAACAAAGTGGCGCTATCAATGCCTACGAGATATAGCAAAAGATGAACTTTCTTCATCGTATTATCAGAAAGGAGTAAGAACATATGACATCAAAGTCTTCACTCTCTTACTCTCTTACTCTTGCTCACTATCTCTAAGATACTGGTATATGTAAAAAGAAGGCTCATGCGCCTATATAGACATCCCTCACCCAGGAGGGGTAGAAGATCCGAAACGTTACAGCCACGGGATGGTTGTGAAGTCGCACTGTTTGGTGGTGCCCGTCGGTTCACATCATGCATTGAATGGCATCCTCCAACAACTGTCGGTACCCAAAAAGAGTCTCACAACTTAAGGAGGTGACTTTTGTTGGTAACGTGACCAAACCGGGTCACTCATTATCAGGCAGGACCTGCAACTTCCTTAACTCAGCCCTAAGGTGAAGGTTTTCATTTATGAGTTTGGATAGCTCATAGGAGTTGTGGCGCCGCTTCAACCTCTCGTCTTCCAATCGTCTGGTAAGCTCCTCCATAGAAGCAGTTTGTTGATTTATTATCTTGGTCAACTGAGTGTCTAATGTTCAATTTCAAGCAAATAGCTAGAATGAAAATGTCTCATCAACTTCTCATTAGAATTGGTGATCTTTTTATAGATCAAGTACAAGAACAACCGTCCAAAAGCACATTCTCATGAAGCTCCTCCTCGGGTCTTGCAAGATCTTGGACACATAGAGGATTAGATGCACTTGAATGGATCTTGGAACATTGAGATTCATCAAATAAGACATCCTTACTAACTTTTACTTTCTTCGAAATAGGATAAAAAATCCTATAACCTTAGCTATTTTCACTATAGCCAACAAAAATTCCTTTGAAGGCCTTTGCATCCTCTTTCTTTCCAATTTCCAAAGGAATGTGGACATAATAAATACATCCAAACACTTTCAAATTTTTTACATTTGGCTTCTTGCCATATAAGGCTTGATATGGTGAGATCCCACCAATGGCACTATTTGGAAGCATATTACATAAATAGTTAGCACATGTTATGGCCTCTCCCAAAAATGAGATGGGTAGGCACACTCACATAGGCTTCTATTTTTCCTCTTGGCCACCCCATTTTGTTGGGGGGTGTAGGAACATGTGTACTCTCTTTTAATGCCATTACTCTAACAAAAATCTCTCATCCTATTGGATACATATTCTCCTCCATTATCACATCTTAGAACTTTGATACTAGAACTAAGTTGATTCTCAATAAGAGATTTAAGCTTTACAAAAGCTTCATATACAAGACTTTTCTTTGGCAATAGATCTATCCAAGTATATCTAGTACAATCATCTATGAAAGTCACATACATTAAAGCACCTCCATTACTTTTATGAGAAAAAAAGTGTACATCAGAATGAATGAGATCTAAGGAGAGGTAGATCTTGACAAGGATCTCTTAGGATGTCTCATGAGACTTTGCAAGTCCACAAGCCACACACTTTGCCACATCTTGAGAATGATTTGGGGAGGCCAAGAGCAAGCTCCTTGGAGACCATAGATTCCATTGCTTGAAGATTAGGATGGTCTAATCTTTTATGCCATAGCTCCACTTGTGTCATCTCCTCCCTAACCATGTTCACACTTTCAATGGCCACATTAGCATCCTACTTAAAAAGCCTTCCTTGCTTAATGCCACTAGCTATGCACTTATCACTTTCCAAGATGGAACACACTCCATTCTTGAAATGTACATATAGTCCATTATCCATCAATTGTCTAACACTAAGAAATTTTTTAGTAATGGTTGGAACATACAAGAAATTATCTAGATCTATTCTCTTAGATGATCCTAAGCATAATGGAATAGATCCAATACCATCTATTTTAAATTATTGATCACTAGTAGTGTAGATAAATTTCTTAGAATAATTACAAGAAAGTAAAGTAGAAAAAAAATGCTTGTTGAATGACATGTGAGAACTAGCCCCACTATCAATCCACCATGTCTCTTTGCTTGATGTTGGATTTGATGCTACCATCAAGGATGTGTTGAAACCATCCTCTTCTTCCTCCTCTTGTGCAAGGTTGCCTTGATCTTCATTCACTTGTGCATTCTTCTTTTTTAAGCATTCGGAAGCAAAGTGTCCTTTCTTTCCACAAAAGAAACACTTTAGCTTGGCTTTGTTCTTGTTCTTCCCTTTGGAGGTAGATCCACCATCCTTGACCTCGGCCTCCTTGCCTTGGTGCTTCTTGAATGGTTGGGACTTCTTTTTGCCTTTGGATGTGAAATTTGTTTTTTCATCACCACCTTGTAGTGACATAGGCCCCATCCTAGCTTTGAGGTGTAGAATCCTACTCTTCTCGACCACAAGTACATTATGTAAACTGTCAATGGTTGAAATTTGGTGTTGATTGGCAAATGTTTGAAAAAAATTGGTGAACTCATCACCAATTCCATTCAATATGACTTGTACTAGTTCTTTATCTTAGATTTTGTCTCCAATCGATCCCAATTCTTTGTTTAAGTGTTTGATTCTTAGGACATATTCTTGTCCACTTTCTCCATTTACCTTCATGCTTCGGAGTACTTGATTCCTTAGCATGAGTACTCTAGAGGTGTTGTTGGATTCATAAATGTTCTTTAGTGAATCCCAAGCCTCTTTGGATGAGGCACAAGAAGCTACCTCTTTCAAGAGGTCATTGATTACATTCATCTTTAAGCAATGCAAGGCTAATCTAGCCTTCTTCTTGTATTTCAATTGTTCTTGATCTCCTTGAGGTTCTTTCTCAACTCCAAGAACAATATCATAGAGGTCATGGATCACAAATAGTAATTTCATCCTCACTTTCCATATGGAATAATTTGTGGATGTTAGTCTATCACAAGATTCTAACAAAAATCCACCCATGGAAGACATTACGAATGGTTTGCTCTTTGAAATGCACAAATGTCTCTGAATATCAATGATCTAAGATAGAATTCTAGTTCATTAAGAAGCTTCTAGCCTTGTTCCTATCAAACTAGCCCAAGCTTGAATGATGGTATAATAGAGCCACTCAAAATTCCTAGCAAAACACACTCTCAAAAATTTATTCTAGCACCTTTTTGCTTGATATCACTTCACACTCTTAAGATCTGAACAAATCAGTCTTAATGATATGATCTAATGTTTCAATGATTCAAACCTATATTTGATCATTAGCATTTGATAGATTGAACCTAGATCTAGACAATGCACCAAAAAGCATGAAATTTGGACTAGTATGCAAGATTTTGGACCAAAAACAATTAGGAACTTATTTTGACAGCTGCTGTACGGCCTCACACGTGTGGACAATACACCTATAGCCCACAAATTGATTTGGACCAAAACAAATGAAGCTACCACTCTCTTAGAGCTCGCCCACACAAGATTAGATCAAAATCAACAATTTGACAATGATTTTCAAATGTTTAATGAATCATTACATGTCTCTTGTACCAAGCTCTGATACCATGTGAATTTTTTGAATTTAGGACAATAATTGATTGTACTAATCAATCTACAAGAGGTATTGATTGCCAAATCAAAGGATTCATCAAGTTCTATTGACTAGATCTTGATCTAGAAGCAAATCACTAACTACTTCAAGATCAATGGATGTAATAGCAAAAATCCAAGGGCGGCCTCACACGTGTGGAAAACAGTCACTATATAGACTGTGATCAAAGAGCAAAGTAAAATAACTTATGATAGCATTCCAAGCATAAAATCACAATTCTAATGTGTCAATCTCAAATAAATTGCTAGAATGAAAATGTCTCATCAACTTCTCATTAGAATTGGTGATCTCTTTATAGATCAAGTACAAGAATGACCTGTATACTGGTCCAACAGGTCATCACACGTGTGGGGAGTGCCACATGATGTAGATCCACCAATAGGAACAAGATATGCCCATGGATCAAAGTTGACTTATCCTACTAATCTTCCCTACAAAATAGGATTTAAGAGAATATGTACATCTATATCCACGCATGTGAACATCATCTTGACATGTGAGAGCATTTACTCATTCACATGGAAGTGCAAGCTAATTATACGAAAATTGACCAAAATGACTTCTTCTTAGATTCTAGTCAAAAGTGAAGTTCACACTTGTGTAGATTTATCTAAAATGAATATAGTTATATACAAGTACATTTTCTACTTCCTTTCACACGTGGGAACAGGCTCCGCACGTGTGAGATCTCAATGAACCTAGATCTCAAGATTAACATATTACATCAACCAAGTTGGAAGTGACAATTTCAACATGGAATACGTAGGGATCTGTCTTTTCAATGTGATAGTTGGTTCATCGCTAGTAGACAACGACCTACTACATACTGATAGTAGTTTCAATCATCTTTTGACTTATGAGTTATGATAAGTTGAGTGCATGCAACGATATACAAAGCCACATGTCTCTTTCTTCACAACTACTTCTAGACTGCAGTATCACATCCCGATTCCATTGTCGGATTCGTAATATGCTCTCATACAGGTATGTGTCATGAAAACCATCTTCATGAAGAGACCAAAATTATAAGATATTGGTGGTTGTATGCTCTCTTTACTAAGCCATAAGCGAATAATTCGTTTCATGTGAAAATACATCATGATTGACATTGCTTTTTATGCTATCACTGTTATGGCCAAAACTAGACTCGAAATCGCTTATTATTACTCTTCGAAGGAAATGTCTTTCATAAACAAATATGATTTCCTCACAAGATTCGTATGCGACATCTATTCAGGTTAGTATGGCAAAACTTTACTTTGTTCACTGGTTTACAATGCGGTGATGGTGTATATACTAAGAATTATCTACATATATGAATGGTGGTGAGAAAAATAGTAGGAAAAGGTTCTGTTTTATACCTATAGCAGGATAAAGCAAACTACTTTACTAATTTCTTTCATTCTTCAATGTAAACATATGTAGTTAACTATGGTTACACATATGATGACTTTGCAGTTTCTCTTCTCATTAATAAAGGCTATGAACGATAACACTAGTACTGATAACCTAAGCGCACTTAATGCACATGGATTTGTGCAAGGGACCGCTACACTCGTAGGGATAGGTATGGCATGGATTTGCCCTAATCCTATTTCAAGTGTTAGGATAAAATACTTGGCTAAGTATAACCACATACAAGTATTGTTGTATTGTTTCTCAAGACATGATTGGTATTAAAAATTAATGAAATAGGGCGGTAGCTGGCGTACTCTTGGAAAGCATGGATATGCTCAAGAGTTTTAAAAATGGTACTTTACCTATTATGGGTTCAGATATCGGTATGGTGTGGATTTCTCCCATATCTGAAAACCGATCCACGCTATCTCTTGTTTGCGAATTGCAACCTATATAGCACAGTTATTTTTCAAATACATATGCTTTAATTCTAGAAATTGATATGGACTAGTACCATAAAACTGATCAGAATGGCGGAATGCCCTGATATGGTAATGATATGGGATGGCCTATCGCCATTAATAATAATTACATAGGGAAGATTGGACTACATTTTTACATCAAATATTTTAAGTTGTTAAGCTGCTAAAATTATTTTGGACATGGATGACAACTGACATTAATGTTGACACTTGTCTTTTGTGAAGGATTTTAGGCCATTGATGATCCAATCCACAAAAAGATCTTGGATTACAAAAGAAGATACTCTACCAATCTCACTAGTGTAGAAAAAATCAGCATCTACACACAAAATGAGATGCAAAATCTAATAGAACTTGATAAAATATGAATCAAATGATAAGGTACTGTTGTTGTCCATACAAAACTAGCAAGCTACTGTATTTCACATGTGTGGATCAAAAAATAACAAATATAGATCATTCTACACATAGAATTGCATGCAATCACAAGTATAGTGCACCAATGGATAGTGAAACCCAAGAGAACCATGTATAAGCATGAAATGAGATAGAGAAGAGAGAAGATATGTCTCTCCATGAGATACATCCTTTTATAATAGGTCCAAACCATATTTGGCCACTTGGCTTTCCCACCAAAATGCTAACCTTATTAGTTTTGGATCTAGATTCAAAGTACCAAACATTCAAATTTGAATCTACTCAAACTCATCTTCTAACTTTTTCACACTTTCAAAAAGTGTTTATTCAAATGAAATTTAGACTAATGAACTTTGAAAAGTCAAATTCTATGTCTAAAACAAAGTTGGCCTCAATTTGCCAAATATGAAAATATAGCAAATATGATCAAACTAGTTGAATCTTTTCCTCTTCAACTAGTTTTAGCATGGACTTTGATAACACTCCAAGTGATGTCCTATGCTTCATGAACAAGTCATTTCCCAATGCTGATATCAGCTACACATTCCCTTGAGAACACATGTTGAAGTTCCACCTCCTTTGCAATGACTTGCTCCCTTACAAATTGTTGCAATACCACTTCAATGAGCCATGAAGAATCACATAAAATGTAAATGAGATGATTCCTCCATGCTATGAACTTTGAACTCTCTGGAAAAATACAACAAACAAACAATAAATGTGAGTGATCAACTTTTGCTTGCATGTTTTCTCCTTCTTTGTCCTTTGTTGCCATGTGTTCACCATGACACTTCATGAATGAGCCTCCATCTCCATCTTGCCACAAGAAAACATCAAGTTTTGGAAATCCATGAGTAAGTGAGTTCATCCATGATACTAATGTAGCACCACATGACTCCATAAATCAACAAGTTTTACTAGTCCATCTTTAAGATCTACTTGACACAAGAAAATGACCATGAATTCACCAAAAATTAACAATCTCCAAACATTGGCACTAAGTAGCTCAACACTTGAGAACTTAGCCATGGATGAGTAATATAATGAGCCTCCAATTGATTCATTTCCATTAACAAAACCAGCCAATAATGCTAGTACAAATCCAACATCAAAATGATGCTCACCAATGTAGCTAGTTTTACCATATCTTGACAATTTGCAGACATCCACATGAAAATGCTCGAACATGAGATAGAATAAGTAAAGTAAACATGAAAAGCACTTTCTTGCTGCTCCTTTACCTTACTTGAGTCTTTAATAAGCTGCAAAAATAGATCCATAACATCTTTGTCAAATAACCTTCCTTTGATGCTCTTGACTAGCTCCAAATTGTCAACTTCCTTCTTGACTAGTTGAAGCCCTTTGAGATCAACCTCTTGATCATCAACTTGACCTCTTGAGATCTTGAGATCAACCTCTTGATCATCAAAGTCATTGAACAAACTTTGTTTTCTAGATCCATTACTTGACTTTACAGCAAGATAACATCCGTCCACTTGCATAGCTCCATCTATACAAGAAAATCCACCAAAAGATGTTCCATTTTTCATGAGAGCTTGATACTCAAGATCCATTGCTTGGATCCTCTCCTCTTCTTTTCTTGCTTCATCTACACTTGTAGGTTCATCAAAAGAGGTAAGTGTAAAGTCCCTAAAGAATTGTCCCTAAGATGAGGATAGGAGAACACAATAAGAGAGACTATGGAGCCAAACCGCCCAACCAATCCTAGATCAAAAAACTTGGATCCAACCCCCAAGCCATGCCATGTGAAGCAAGAGGAGAAGAGAGAAACTGGTAACCTAAACCCAATATGTCGACGAGAGAATCCCTACCTCATTATATAGAGAGTAGAGTCCTGTGCACGAAACCATGCAACCCCCATGCAGATAAACTATAAATAAGTCTCATTTCTTCATGCAGTCCTCCTGCCTATGTCTATGTGTGCCTATATCTGTCACACAGACATGCAATACTCCATATGTCTCAATTAGAGTGTTTGGGTCCTCTCAAGGTAATTAGTTACAAATATGCCTTGGCATGGAATAAAATCACGGCGTGACCAATGATCTCGAGTATTGGAGGGCCGGTCTACCATAATAGGACTATTCCAGGTCCTTAACCGAATATGGCCATAACATTCTTCCCTCCTTAAACTGCTTCTATCCTTAGAAGCTCCTCAAGATAGGAAAAAATTACAAGAACAGTTCCTTTTAACTTTCAATATTAACCGAAAAAATCGTTATCCTTAGTTTGACTTTCACAACAAACAAGTACTCAGAGGTAAACCAATTTTCAATCGTTAATCTCTGTTCTGGAGTACAAACTCTGGTTTGAAAAGTACACTAAGAGATACATTTCCTCAACTGGGTTATACTCAACACAAGTTAGTAACATCACCTTCATGTAAAACACTTACATGAACTATCTGAGGGACATTAGTTAACTTAGGAGAGATTAAAGTTAAAGAAATAATAATAATAGTAATTACAGTCTAAAATCATCCACAAACTCTAGCAGACAATTCATATAAAGCTTCCAAGTACAACTATCTTTAGAATCTAATTCTAGGATATGATAAGTCATTCAACAAGAATCTCTAGGAGAATCATTAAGATATAAAATGATTAAAACTCTACTATCTCAAAATGCTATTCATGCTGTTAAGTAGTATAACTTCTTTTGGACATAGATAACAACTGACACTCAGCTATGACACCTGTCTTCCCCACTATACGAACTCATGCAGTTTTGTGTTGTGGGATGGTGGCAGGTATCCGCCGGACGTCTTGGAAGTGGTTATGCTTTATGGTGCTTTTTTAGTACTGTATTCTACTTTTAAGTTTTATTTTACTTTGTTGGAATATAAATAAAGGCTTCAAAAGGTTTTCAGTCTTGCTTTGTCAAGAGGAACCAGGTGAATTTTTTTTTTCTCTCTCTCTCTCTGTATATATATATATATACATATATACACTGCACGCTTTCTCTGCTGTTGCGTTGTAGATTGAAAACGAGAAAAAAAAGAGGCCCTATATTATGCAACATAATATAGGGCCGAAAAGGGCTTAAAATCAGCCGAACTCCAATTAAGTAGTAGGTAATGGCCATTAAGAGGGCCATTACCTTAAATAATTTGGGACCGGCAACAAGTGGCGAAGACCATGAGTTGTCCGGGGACCGAATTATTTGTGATAATGGTTCGACCAATGAACCTTTACTTCACGTTATTGACGGTTCGGCTGATTTTTTATACCTCTTTATCTCTCTCTCTCTCTCTCTCTCTTGGGTGTCTCTCCTTGTCTATCTGTCTGTCTCCCTCTCTCCTGCGCACACTCTCTCTTTGCTCTCTGTCTGCTCCTCTCTCTCCAGTGCTTTCTCTCTCTCTCTCTCTACTGCGCTCTCTCGCTCTCTCTCTCTCTTGCGCTTTCTCTCATGCGGCTGGCTGGCTCTCTCTCTCTCTATACATACATACATACATACATATATATATATATCTCTATACTCCACGCTTTCTCTGATGCTGCTGCGTTGTCTCTCTATATCATTTAGATGGGGCCCTATATATAAAATAATACAGCGCCGAAAAGGGCCTTAAAATCAGCCGAACTGCAGTTAAGTATGAATGTATGCACCGTCGTAGCTTTAGAAGAGGGATTATGATCGTTAGCTGCTGGCCCCTATTCTATTGAACTTTCTCTTTTCTGCTCTCTTTCTTGGTTGAGAGCGAGAGAGAGAGAGAGAGAGAGCTTTACTTGACTCTGTTACTTCTGCTGCTTTTGCAGCAGTTTTGCTTGACCGACTCGATCTTCATCCGCTGCTCAATTCATTCAGACTTTGTGTTTGCTCAATTTAGCTCTTGTTTTGCACTTTCATGTGTGTGCAGGCCAACGCATCCATAGATCAGAAACGTCGTCGTTGCAATCGCTGCGCAAGCCATATCGATGTTTTTAGTCTTCTGCTGACTAATTTTGTGGAATCTGTTGGAAGATTTAAAGACTTATTATTGAGTTTTGATTGAGAAGGATTCAAGTTAATGCATGTCGTAGCAGCAAAGAATCCATGGACTTCCGGGATGCAGTTTACGATCCTTGCATGTATGAGCTATCGGGATTTGTTGAGGTGGTTTTGTCGGCTGATCATTTAAGCGCTGATAAGGATCTACAGGAAAAATTAGGTGTTTGTTTAGAGGTCAAAGGCGAGGTTGAAACGACGACTGGTGGAATTGGTAGAAACGGCCATGAGGAGCTGCAGGCATCTCCAGGAAATAAAAACACAATAATATCTTCCACATTGAAATTCTGTGCAAATGCAAAATGCAGAGTGTCAGGTGAATGGGCAGATGTCCATGTCCTTGTTGAAACCGGCGCTTCGCTTTACTTGATCACAGATACTTGTGAGGAAGCTTGTCATGGAAGCGTAAAAGATGCCATCAAACAGCAGTCTGATTTTTGTAGTAAAGACCACGGCCGTTTTGAAGGGGAATCAATGACGCTGGCCATTGGTGCTTCACAAAACGAGTTTGTGAATTCGCCAATTCCTTCTGAAAACGCTAGGCTAAAGGATGTGGACCCCTGTCCAGGAAGTGGTGATAAGAGCCTAAGAGGGACACCATCAGGAAAGAAGTCTAGCGGCATAAGGAGTATCGTGCACGAGCTGCACCGCCTTTCAGTACAAAATGATGTAAAGGTTGTTGGGCGCATAATCCGAGTGCTGAAGCAGGGCGACAAGATACGAGTGGTAGCACTGTTGGATGTCTATCTGCCATCATCGTTGTGGTCAGACCACAACTATTGGAAAGCTGGAAAGGTCGCCATTGCTGCCCTAACTCATCTGAGGTAATGCTATTCAGTCGATGTTTGAGTTTGAGCACTAATACTTTTTGCATACTACAATGTATGGAGAGGCTTGTGTTCGTGTGCATTTGTCATCCATCAGTTTCCTATTTATGTGCTTTGGCTCCCATTTACTTCAAAAGGCCAAAGAATACTTTAAGTTGCTTTGGTATTGAAAGAGCTTGCAAGATTGAGGACTGCTGAAAATTATCGGAAGTTAACAATTGAATCTTTTTGGAGAAAGGTTTCATAGTGAACCTGAAGCCTTCCTCTGTTTGTCCCCCATTCATTGCTGGTTGTCAATTGAAAACTTTTTGAGCAGAAGAAATATTCCAGGCTAGTTTTGTGGCAAGCAGATAGATTCAGTAAGCCGCACACCTCTTGACTATTTTGTGGTTCTCACTTCCTACAGAAGTAAAAATGATTCACTATTAGCTTTCATACTTCTCAAATTTTAGTAAGATTCGGGCACGGTTATAACTTATCACTATGGTTGATGTTTATGATTGCGATGTTGGATCTTCAATCTGTGTTGTTCTGTACTCTGGTATTGCAGTTGTGATTGGAACAGGCGAGCAAGAATACTTCAGACTCATTCCAGCAAGGTTGAGCGAGATGCTGTTGAAGATTCAAGCGCATGGAAGGTTGGTTATTGCCATGTGTTGGGTTGCAAGATGCATGAAAGACTTTCAAAGTCAGAAATGAATGCCAAGTTCAATCTTCATAAAATCTTCAAATCCTTGCCCACTCTCAACAAAACACAGAGCAGTTTTGGCACTTGTATTCAGCCTCGTGATGCAAATTCTAACCGTGGATTGCATGACCTTAATGACGATGTCCTGATCATGATTTTTAGCAAGTTGTCGCCAAAGGACTTGCACAGCATAACATCTACATGTCGCCACACTCGCATGCTATGTTGTGAAATTATTCCAAACCTGAATCTCAAACTATTTCCACATCAACAGGCTGCAGTTGCTTGGATGCTGCAGCGTGAACAGAACCCCCAAAAATTCAAGAACCCAATTGTCAAGGAGTTGCAGACAGCGGATGGTTTCCAGCTTTATTTGAATTCTATTACTGGAGATCTTACCCCAGACATACCCACTGAAGTAGTGGACTTTCGAGGGGGCCTGTTCTGTGATGAACCAGGCCTTGGTAAGACGGTAACTGCACTTGCTCTAATTCTGAAGACACAAGGTAGATTTTCTCAGCCCCCTCCTGGAATAGAAGTAAGGTGGTCGGAAAGTTACTTCAATGACAAACTTGGGTACTATGAATTGGCTACAACAAGAAGAAGTAACAGAGTAAGTCACAAGGCAGATGAACCAAGCGTAGTTTCTGTTGAAGATTCTTTTGACTATGATGCTCAGCCACCTGACTCTTTGATCGGTGTATCAGCTTCTCATGACATGAAAGTTTTGCCATCAGTAGACAGCTCTAGCTACGCTTTAAACTTACCTGACAAATCAATAAATGATGAGTCCTTTGGTGTGAAGAGATGTTTTACTGGGACTAAGCGCAAGCTGTTTGATTCATCTGGAGATTATGAAGGAGATCTGGAGCAAGATGACCTCTTAAAAGTAAAAAACCAGGGACTTGCATTTTCCAAAAAGAAAAGGCCGTCGCATGTTTTGGGGTCTGAGGAGCCAGGTCTGTTATATGATGATGGAGCGTCACTTCCCCCTGTTGCAGGACAGGGCATACTCTTTGAACCTAGTAAGTCACTTGTAATTGAAGAAAGCTGGTTACAGTGTGATCATTGCAAAAAGTGGCGTAAGTTTCCATTGGGGCAGACACTTCCAGATGAAGAGACTACTTGGCTCTGTACAATGAACAAAGATCCCATTTACAACAGGTGCTCATCGTCAGAGGAAAAGTGGAACAGGAATCATCGTATTTGCTATTTACAAGGCTATCGAAAGAGTGGGAGTGCAGGTGGCGTGAAGCAGAATGTAATGTTTTTTATCAATGTGCTAAAGGAGCATGTACATTGCCTAGATGATCAAGCAAAAAAAGTTTTAAGTTGGCTTGCGAATTTGACTTCCGATCAGTTGACCAAGATGTCGGGTGAAGGCATAGCTCTTCCGCGAGAGTTGAGACACTTTTCTATTAGTAACCTTGACCATTACAAAACAATTTTTGAGGCGTTTGGACTTGTGCAACGTTCACTGGAAACAAAAGCCCCCAAATGGTGCTATCCTAAAGGTTTATACGAGCTTGTCTTTGATTTGGATGCCCTCAAGACTGCACTAGCACATCCGTTGGGAGGGTTTACTCGTATCTATCTTTCCAAAGCAACTCTTGTTGTTGTACCTTCAAACCTTGTTAAACATTGGAAAGATCAGATTCGGAAGCACACAAAGCTTGACCAGTCAAGAGTATACATCTGGAATGATAAAAAAGAAAGGCCTCCTCCACATGATCTTGCCTGGGATCATGACATAGTCATCACTACCTTTTCTCGTCTTAGTGTAGAGTGGGGTCTTAAAGAAAATAGTCCTCTCATGCAAGTACATTGGCTCAGGATCATTTTGGACGAAGGCCATACTTTAGGAGCAAGTGTCAGTCTAACAAACAAACTGCAAATGGCAATTTCAATGCATTCATCATACCGGTGGATATTGACTGGTACACCCATGCCAAATACTCCGAACAGTCAATTAGCACACCTTCATCCCATGTTGAAGTTCTTGCATGAGAATTTGTATGGACAGAACTTGAGGTGGTGGGATAGTGGCATCCTGCGGCCATTTGAAGCTGGGCATGAAGATGGACGAGATAGACTTTTGCAACTTTTGAAGAGGTCGATGATCAGTTCCAGAAAGTCGCATATGCGCAATATTCCACCTTGCATAAGGAATGTAAAGCTCCTTGATTTTACTGCCAAGCATGCAGCTAGCTACAATGAGCTTGTCACGACAGTACGCCGAAACATTCTTTTGGCTGATTGGAATGATCCAGACCATATTGAATCTCTTCTTAACTCAAAGCAATGGAAATCAAGGAGCAACACATTGAGAAATGTGCGCTTGTCTTGTTGTGTTGCGGGACATATTAGAATGAGAGATGTAGGTAAAGATGTTCAAGAAACCTTGGACATACTTGTTCAACAAGGAGTTGAGCGCTACTCTAATGATTATAGAGAGCTTGAAAGAGCTCTGTTCTGTGGAAGCAGTTGTAACAGGTTGGCAACTGTAACAAACATTTGACTTGTATGTTGATATCTTTGTTGTTTTTTTGTCTAATGATCTGCTTAATATCATTCTATTCTGGTGCTATAAGGAGGCCTGATGTGTTCTCCTACCTAACTTGATGACCTAGATTGCTACCAAAAATTTCTTAATGGGTCCTTATAAATTAGATAAAAGTACACACTGAGCAGACTTATTTTTTTGGCATGTAGGTGTAGTGAATGGTGCAGGCTCCCAATATTGACGCCCTGCAAGCATTTTCTCTGTCTCTCTTGTGTGGCTTTGGATTCGACAAAATGTACATCTCCAGATTGTGGACTTGCATACAAGATGCAAAATCCAGCAGCAAGGCCAGAAAATCCGAATCCTAAGTGGCCAGTTCCTCAAGACTTGATTGAGTTGCAACCATCCTATGCTCAGGTACAATGTAGATCTTTTAGAGTTGAGCTATTCTTGTGGGATGAGAAAGAAAACTAATGTACACCTATGTCTATTTGTGACTTGCACCTACTATGGGTGCTTATGGTGTAACTAGGGATGTAGCATCAGTGCTTGTTTACAGATTGAAGCTGATTTCAAAGATCTTTTGGGTAAACTTTATGATGGTTATGATTGCACATGTTCTTTGTTGTTTTAAGATATACTCGCATGTTGTTCAGAAGTACTTTTTTGCAAACATTGTTTTTCAGAATGGAGATCTAGATAAACCCCAAATGCAGTAGGTAAATCAATGATTGGTATAGATTCTGCAGGTGTAGTATAGACGCTTAATGATTTATGAAAGGCCATGTCCTGTAAAAGTGTAAAGACATTCTCAAATAAAGACTTTCCTACCAGGTCATTGAGAAAGGAAACATTGCCTTAAGCCATAGATGCGTGCGTAGTTGCCTTGAGCCATAGTTGCATGCATACGATCTAGATTGCAATCCGGGAATTAGGGTTAGGTTTCCCCGAAACTCGAAAGATAGTTTTGATATTTTGTTTTTAGTTTTCCTTGAAATTTTTTTAGGGAAAAAAATTATCTTACTAACTAAACTAATAAAAAAATAGATGTAGATACCCATTCGTTCATGTATTTATTCCATTCCGAACCTTTTCCTTGGAAAGAAATGAGTGATGGAATCGTAAAGATTAGTGATGAATATGTATAAAATCTAGTTACATCAATGATGAATTTTATAACCATGTAGATGGTTACTAGGATTGCAGTTTATAGATTTGTGATTACATGGCCGGAAGAGGCAAACGTGTAGTAGAGGCATTGAAGACTGAGCTTCATCAAGAATGATGTTGCACTCTTAAATAGTATTAGGCAAGAACTTGGCATATTATGGTCTATTTAATTATGATCATCGTATCACATGAAGTATCATGTACGATGATAACAAACTAATGAGCCATATAGCTATTTCCCAACTAATTAAAAACAATGAGCATCTGGACAAATTGTTTTGCATAATATCTATCTATATAATATCTTACAACTTTGGTTTATATAACTTGTTATATCTTTTTAACTTTGGTGTATCTATATAGTAAACGTTTTTTGCTAACTAAACTATTGAAATTTTCCCAACCGTTCGTGTTTCTCCTAGTAAAAAAATCAAATCTGCTATCCAGGTCTCGGATCATTTTTATTCGCCACAACATTGAGCCATACATTGGGAAAGTTCAAGTTAATGTTACCTCTAGATTGGCATCACGATAGCTTGTGTTGTTTAAGGACACTAAGGAAGTTTTCTTAGTGGACATATCGAGAGGTTTCCCGTTGGCGATAAGGAAAGCTTTTTAGTGGACTCGAGATTCGAGAATGCGATAAATAAACATCAAAGCCATGAAGGAAAGAAATTTATTTGACAATAGTCTTGATGTTGATCGTGATCTAGGTCTCCACTTGCTCTTGGTACTTCTTGGTGTTCTACCTCTGTCGTGGTCTAATTGCTTATTGATGTCCTGGTATAGTTATTAGAGACCAATGTGAAGTAGTACTGACAAGAAGCTGGCAATATTCTGTAATATAGTCGATGCATAATAGCCGTAGTAAGTAGGTTATAATAATAGCTTTTTGCTAACTGTGTCTGACTACAATATGGGAAGACTGATTGAACTGAAATTAGAAAATTAAAAGTAGAATGACCAATTTTTTATAGAGTTGAAGTATATATAGTTGAGGTGGCTCTTTCATCAACCAAAAAAAACCAATTCAAAACAAACTATAGATTTCGGAGTGATTATAAGAAAAAATTCTTTTGGTAGGTCAAAAAATTCTTTTTTTTTCTCATCTTACTAATGGAATGGAGTTAGTGTGCAGGGCACGCAACAACTTGAAACAACATGAATGAAGCATGGTTGAAGTGGCATGAGGTGGATGTGGTAGGAATTGATGGGTCCCTAAAAGTTAGAATGCTAGCAAAAAGCGAGCTTGATCTTGATCATGGATTGGATTGTGGAACCATTTCTATTTTTAGTATATCAAACTCAAAGTTCTAAAGTCAAGTTAGTTAGTCTTGCATGTAGGAGGGCGCACTAGTTCTAGAATAGAACATGATTTTTCGCTTAAAAATTTAACCAAGGTCTTTACCCAAAGTAGAGAGCAACTATAGTAATCAGCTTTTTGCTTTTGCTAAGGACAAGAGAAATTATGTAAGGAGGGTTGGCGCCCCACCTCCATTCATTCCATTGTAAAGAGCTATGCTCATTCGTCAATTAATGTAAGTTCTCTTTAATCTCTAATGTTGATCTTGATTGGTGTGTGTGAGTGCTAGTATGATTAGTTCACTCCTATCTTGAATTTGAGTATTAAATCCAACTTGGTATCAGAGCAGGCTTCTTGATATTGGAAGATATCAAGATTCTATGTGAGGAAGAGAGATGGTTTTTGCAGGTGTGTAATCGGATTATTGAAGGAGCATTAGTTGCATGTGGAGTCAACGTTGTTAGGAGGACAATGTGCATCTTGTAGGAGATTGGATTGTCGAAGAACAGTTGCATGATTAGTATTATTGTTGGAACTAGTACCTAATGTCTGGAAGTTTGGTTGTTGAAATCTGTGGTGCAGATTATTGGAATTTGAAGAGATACTGATCGTTGACAATCAGGCTATTGAAAGTTGTTACAGATTAGTCTAATTATTTGACAATGGCAGGATTGAATGATGTTGTGTTATCGGAATCTAGTAAGCTAGATGGTACAAAATTTAGCATTTGGAAGTTCAAGATGCAAAATATTCTCCAGGATCGAGAATATCAGGTGTTCAGATAACTCCAACTATAGACAGAGAGTCGTGAGAGTATCTGAAGCAGAGGAGAAAAGCTCATCATATTATTAACTTGTCTGCTAAAGATATGATTATTCCTCCAATTAGGGATGCTGTTGGACCCAAGGAGGCTTGGGATATTCTAAAGAAATTTATATGAGATTGTAAAGCAATCAACTAGAAGATGGAAAGAAAGCAATTCGAAAAGGAAATTGCTTTATATGCAGAAGACTTACGCAAAGGAGTGTTGGAAAAACAAGTTCATGAAGAAGTAGGATCGAAATTTTGCTAAGGAAGGAGGACTTAAAACAAAGACAATTGGTTTGGATCTTGATGGTTATGAGTTGTTTTTGACATCAATATCTTTAAGTGACATCGCAATGGAAGAGGAGTGTTGGTTTATTGATTCAGATGCATCGAAACATATAACACCTAGGTGAGATTGGTTATCTAGTTTTCAAGAACTAGACGATGGATCAAATGTGAAGTTGAGAGATAACTACACATATGATATAAAGGGAGTTTGAAAAGAAGAGTTCAACTACCTTCAAGAAAGATTGGAGACATAAAGGATGTGCTTTATGGACTAGGAATCAAGAACTTACTCTCAGTTTCAGCTATTGCGAAGCAGCATGTGATTGTACAGTTTGATGAAGAATAGTGTCTCATCAAGAGCAAGGACAATGAAGTAGTAGTTGAGGGCATTCTTGCAGGAAGGTTGTACAAACTTCAGGCTCAAGTGGTGGATCATCATGCAAGTATTGTGGATATTGGTTCAGTGAGTAGGTTATGGCATGAAAGGTTTGGACATCTAAATTTCAAGAGTCTATAGGTCTTGAGGAATACAATA
The DNA here is from genome assembly GCA_029204225.1 of Diphasiastrum complanatum. NCBI lineage: Eukaryota > Viridiplantae > Streptophyta > Lycopodiopsida > Lycopodiales > Lycopodiaceae > Diphasiastrum > Diphasiastrum complanatum. The sequence goes on from CM055100.1 coordinate 34,643,997, forward strand.
TGGTTATTAGTTTACCTCAAGTTGTTTTTGATCACAAGTTTTGTTAGAGTGGTGTCTTAGGGAAACATCATATGAAGAAATTTTTGTCTAGGACTTTTAGGGCGAGAAATGTTCTAGAACTTGTTCATACAGATTTATGTGGTCCTATAAAAAGATTTGTTCACCATTTTTGTGAATACTAGTATACCAGGAGGGTGGAAAACCAAAGACAACAACACGATTGAATAGAGTGGCTTGGATGGGAGAAAGTGGGGCATCAGCATGGATCAACAGTTTTGTTTCAAGGTTCTCAAATATCTCAAATATGATGAGTCTTCAGTTCCTTGATGGCCTCTCGGACCATGTGGGACAGGAAAAAGGTGAATTCACATGGGCTTAGGGAGATAGGGATGTGTGAGTTAGTGGGTATAGTGTATAACAAGGTGGCATATGTGGTCCATAAATGTAGATTAGGAGAGATCTACGACCAATATGAACAGCCAGTGGTTCATGTAGACATACATGGGCAACACAGAGGTGTAAAGGACGACACTCATAATCAAACCAAGGAGGCTGGATAAGATGAGAGGATTTGGAAGGATATCGATAAGGCTTCGATGGAAAGGATATTGAGGTAGCAGTATGCAGTGAGGTGGTAAGAAAATCAGCCTGTGATTCCAATGGGTTGTCATGTGGAAAGTGGTGTAGTAGTGAAATAAGGGCTTCCTGGTGAGTTATGATATGGGAGTAGTTGAAGGTATATCTGTTGCGCGGTCAATGAATGAGTGGGGTGGAGGTGGTGAGGTCCGGATAGAACCCAAGTAGAAGGACATACATGAAAGAGTGATTAGAAAGAGTAGTGAGGAAATTTTGGAAGCGTGATATCAGTGGGATAAAGGATGGTGACCCCATGATGTAACCGCTCGAATCAGGCCAACAAGCAAGACCATTATAAATGGCTAACCCATGGGCTTCGCCTTTGCTGCAACAAATACTCTTCATATCTCAGCATAGGGAGAACCGATGCCTTTCACGAAGGAAGAGTCTGGAGGGAAGTAGCAGGATGCAATAAAAAGATCCCTGTCCCACCACTCGTGGATCTTATGTCTCTCTCCTATAATGACTCCCATTAGTATCCTGAGAATGTAGGTAGTCCTCTAATTTGGCTCTCATGTGTCTCCATAAAGAATAGAATGCCCCCCCCGTAATGAAATCAATAAGATTTCCATTAATAGATGATGAGTTTATACCATTACAATTCCAAACTTCAATATGTAGCTGATGTGGATGGGGCCCTGAGATGCACGTATGCCCGAGGACCCCAACTTCCAATTGGCGAGAACTGCTAGGAGCACTGTTAAGATAGCGAACTTGGCCATCTCGGTAAATCACTCGTTCGATGTCTTGGCTTCTTTAGGTGTAGGGTGCGTGGAGAGAGAGAGAGAGAGAGAGAGAGAGAGAGAGAGAGAGAGAGAGAGAGAGAGAGAGAGAGAGAGAGAGCTTTATTAATGTCTTTTCCATGCCAAAGGCATAAAAGACTAATGAAGTACATGTCAAGTATGTGGTAGCCATGGGAGCATATAAAACGTCTCCAAAACTGTAATAAAGAAAACATCTAGTACAAACTAAAACTAAAATAGACACGAATGCAAAAGTGTGTGTGCATAATAATCATCTGTATCTATGTCAAGATGTCAAGGCTATGATGTTGCTGCTGTAATGCGAGCCACAACATGAGAGAGCACTGGAGTCTCCCGACGTCGTTTGTGAGCATGAGCATGTGTAGTAGTATGTCTCTGCGTAGGATGTTTGGTGATCCTGGTAGTAGCGTGATGATGGGGGGTACGCTGTCTCTGATCTCTATGAGCATGTGAGCGGCTATCATCCTCCTCGTTGTCATAATCCTCATTCTCAGGCACTAAATCACGCGATCTCCGCCTAGTGAAGAATCAAGTAATTAGTGGCTGTGAGGTGAACTGATGGGGTGTCCCGTCCATACATTACTTAGAGGATCTTGGAGAGTGGCCTCGACGTCATTATATTGAAGCATGCTTAGTCTTTTATAGTTATTCTTAGATGATGCCGTATCCATGACTTGTGTTTGTTACATCTTATGACATTTAGAAGATGATATTTTGTCCATAGTGTTTTGTCTTTAACTGCATAAAACTGCACAATAATGTAAGAAATTACTAAATCATCAAAAGTAATAAAGGACAAATCAGGAGTCAAGGAATCAAGGGTAGAATGTAGAGGCCCTTTGGAAAGTTTGTTTTTGTGATGAGACATCCTCACTGGAAAACTTTTGGGTCTCGTCTCTTAAGTAAAGACATGTCCCCTGTGGTTCAGACTGTCCTCACATAAGAAAAATCAGGTCTAATGAATCGTCCATCTCCCAAGAAAATGTTTTAGGAACTTTCTTTCATCTAGGGACGTAGATACTTGTGGATTTATTTGTTATGTGCGTTATTGTAACTATTTGTTTGTTAGGAGTGTTATTGACTTCCATGTGCATTTTGGTCATCAGCTACTGAAAACTCTCCATTTACATATATCTGTTGTAGGAAGACTGGCATGCTGATTGGAAAGCAACTGCAAGCAGCAAAGTAGCATATCTTGTTGAGCAGCTGAAGTTGCTGCAGGGTGCAACCATTGAAAATCCACACCTCAACAATTGTATGGAGAAGGTCATCGTCTTTTCACAGTTTTTGGAGCATATAGAGGTCATCAAGGAGCAGGTGACTGATCTCTCCTCTATATCTTTACTACATTAAGCATCAGTTAGAGGAGCAACTATGATAGAATGGTTGTTTGAAGGACTGATTTCTTTCTAGATATGAGGGGTATCTAATTTAGCTTGTTTGGCCATATTTATTGTAAGTTAAAATCTAGATTGCAAGAGAACATCAAATGCTACATATTTTTTATCTACAAGACCCAAGACTTTGCTTTTATGCTTTGGCAAGTTTGTTGAGATGAAGGTGGCATAATCGCATTCATTCAAGAGAGTGCCAAGTGAAAAGCCTTGTCTTGTAAAATACTTGCTGTTTACCTTACCTTTTTTTTGGCCTAGAAGTTAATGCTCTGGACGCATGTTCCACGGACTGGTGCTCCTTAAGTGCTTTTCAGGATTGGTTTAATCTCGTAAAGTAAAGTGTCTCTTTGCATATCTTGGTTTATGTAATTTTCGCAAACCGTTGTAGTTCTTTGTAGAGAATACATGTTTGTATAGTTAGTCGCTCCGGAACTTGTGAACGTAACTTTTAGACTCTGCTGAGTTTACAGTGACCACAAAAGCTGAGAGTCCAATGTCAGCTGTTATATCTATAAATTAGCATCTCTTAATTATTTGGGAGCTGTTTGGCCTTTGCAAATTTCCAGGGTAATGCTTTTTAGTGACTAGAATTGACTATTAGAAAAGTAGCTGGTAACCACTCATACCTATTGACCTGTTCCTTTGGTACAGTTGACTGCAGCAGATATTCAGCATGTCGGATTGTATAGTCCCTTGATTTCATGCAAAAAGGTGGGTTTTTGAAAATAATAAGAAGTTTGATCACTCGACTATGATGGTTTTTAGTCCTTTCAGGATATAACGTGACTAGTTGCTCTGCCTCATGCAGATGGAATCCTTAGTGACATTTCAGAATAGCCCAGACTGTATGGTCCTTATAATGGATGGAAGTGCAGCTCTTGGTTTAGACCTGAGCTTTGTGACACACGTTTATCTTATGGAACCCATATGGGATCGAAGGTAACACCCTCAAAAAATTATGATTGGTGTCATTCGATGGTATTACAACTTTCACTATTTAATTGCCTGTTTTTTCTGTTGCCACTTAAGTATCTGCTGCCTATGCATCATGTCTAGCCTTTTTAAAATTTTTTATGGGACGCTGTTAAGTATTGTCAGTTAATCATGTCATACAATTTGCAGCATGGAGGAACAAGTTATCAGTCGAGCACATCGCATGGGAGCAACCCGTCCTGTGTATGTTGAGACTCTCGCAATGCGCAGTACCGTCGAAGAACAGATGCTTTTGCTTCTTGAGGTACTAGTTTGAGAAGTATGTCTTCAACTTTGGCTTCTTTTTGTTTGTTTGGGCTGTATTGACCAGCTATTGTGTTCTTTGTCAAAGTGCTCCTTTTTGTAACATGCAGATTATATCAGTTATTTTCAATAGGCAAACATTAGGTAGATGATGGTGACGATGGCCATTGTGCACAGGTGATGCTGTATTAGTTGCATGTGTGAATGATCTATCATTTTGATGTAATTTGAGCTGAAATGTAAGGACTTTGCATTTAGTTGGCCAACATGGTGTAGGCTTAGAGTATTCAAATTCAAAGCACAGAGTAATCAAAGCCCTGGCTGCTTGGTGCAGACAAAGGATTTCTGTTTCAATGATATTGATGATGAGTCAGAAGTGGCCGGGTTTTTTGTAGACCATGGTTGGTACTCAAGATATTTAAGTACTTTAGTACTAGTAATTAGTGCTGTAAGGTCAAATGCCAGACTACAGCTCAAGTGTACTTATGTCTAGCTATGACCCATATTTTGGATGCAAGAGCAACTAGACTATCGTGTGTTGCATGCATGAAATCCTGTAGATACATCAACTACCTAATAGTAATGTGAAAAAGAAGCTAAATTACCGTTTTTAGGTGGTGGCACCTGCAGTGGACTTCTGCATTGTTTGGATTAGGGTAAAGATATATTCGCTGACCATCATGGGATTGTTGGAGTGGGGTGACCAACATTAAGAGCTAATGTTTTACTGAATGATTAAATCGCGATTTCGATTTGAACAAATTCGAATCAGAAACTGGAACTCCAGAATTATTTTTCCATTTGCATGTGTTTCTAGAATTCGAAGTTATGGTTTATGAACTTTGAACATCTGATCATTTAAGTTTCTTTTGCCACTCCAGCCTGCCCTCCTCTTTTCAACATCTTTGCAACTCGGATTTCTAAACCCCTGAATCCCAAGTCCTGAAACTATGGAATGCTGTAACTTTTTGGGAATCTGGATGCATGATGAATCATAATTGATCCTATTATTGATAGATACCATTGTTGATATTGAAAGCTGTAAAACTATGAAGAGGGTTGTAAGTTGTAAGGAATCGAACTTATGTAACTTTAGTCCTCATTGTGTGAATGCAGTAGTGTTGTGTACCCTTTACCATAAACCAACTGTTAATTTTTTTGTTGTCACATAAATTTATCATAAGTTCTGTACTGTTTTTGTTTCATAAATCCAGTGCAAAAGAGCCGGACTCGGATTCACTGACTGACTCAAGTCGGGCTGGAAACATCAATTGAAGCCTACGCTACAAGTCCTAGAATGCTACCTATTCTTAGATCAACGCAATCTCCCATAACTAGGAGGGTGTGGAGGAGAGGGAGACACATTCTTATAGTAGTTTGTAGTTTCCTCGGCTCGAAGGAGCTAGTGGAAGGGATGAGAGCTTGCTTATCTTCTCCAACATTTTCTTTGGTTGAGTCGGTTGAGATGAGGTAGTGGGACTTTAGCTGATTTTGTCTGCTATTAGTTGCTGCCTTTATCTTGGATGAGTGTGCCCTTCTGTTTGGAGAAGTGAGGGAAACTGACCATGATGGTCTCGATAAGAAGATATGAAAACTAGTGTGGACATATGGCTGTGCATGTGACCTGCACCTACTCTTGTACCCTGATGACTGAGTACATATGTTGTAACATGCAGTTCGTGCTGTTGTGTATGATGGAGTTGATGGTCTAAAACTGTAACTGGACTCTATGTTTGCACGCCTTGTATGCTATGCAATGACTACAATCATTGATGTATTTCAAGTCAAGATGGAGGAACTTATCTTGTCCTACATCTCTCTTGTAGAAATTCTGTCCGAGTCTTTGTATTTGTAGGTATTTTGTGGAAAATATCATGGCAACTAGCTACACGTGTCTTCTTGGAAGATTGTAGTAATGGGCCATTTGTACGTCTAGGAGAAACACTAAAAGGGATTGCCTTTTCCTTCTCTCCATGGATTTGGACATTTCTTGTCTTTTAATGACATGGCAATCTTGATCTATTGGCTAATAATATTGTGTCACTTCTTTCTCTTGTTGCTTTCTAGCATGCATATTGAAGGTATTTGGTTATGGTTCTAGTTTGTGCTTATGCACATCTTTCCTTGTCCAACGTTGCGAGATGAGGTTTTGCATGACCGAGGCTTTCGGATGTGCTTGGATTACAAGAGGTTGAATAAAATAATTATTAAGAATAAATATCGTTTGCCCCGAATGGATGATCTGGTGGTGGAGCTAAATACTTCACAAAAATAGATCTCAGAACCGGGTATCATCAAATTAGAATTCATCCGATGTGCAAAAGATTGGTTTTTGGACGAGATTTGGTCATTATGAATTTCTTCTACTTCCTTTTGGGTTGACGAATGCACCTACGACATTTCAACAGACGATGAACGATATTTTTCGTTCATATCTGGGTCAATTTGTAGTTGTATTTTTAGATGATATTCTCATCTACAGAAGAATTCTTAAGAAGCATTTGCATCATCTTAAGATTGTCTTGAGAATTCTCAGAAGAGAAATTATGTGCTAAAGAGTCTGAGTGTGAGTTCTTTAAGCACAAGTTAGTGTACCTCGGTCATAAGATCACCTCGGATGGGTTGAAGATAGACGAGAGTAAGGTCAAGACAATGCTTGAGTGGCCGATACCGAAGACGGTTAGAGAAGTTAAATCTTTTTTCGGTTTTACTGTTTTCTTTCGTAAGTCAATTGAAAATTATGCAAAGGTAGCAGCCTCTCTTAATAATCTGACTAAAGGTAGAGTTAATAAGAAAAAGAAGAGAGGTCAACCCTAGTCTGCCCATTGAATGGATTGAAGGATTGTTTCGAGAAACTCAAACATATGGATGATTTCAGCTCCTATTTTACAGACCGCGAATCCAGATTTATTTTACGTTGTGGGAACTGATGCAAGTGATTCGGTGGTAAGAGCAGTTCTTTTACAAAATGATAGGCTGATAGCGTTTGAAAGCAAAAAACTTATCGGACCTCAGTTGCGTTATTCAACGCAGATTGTGAGACATGCACTTAAAACCTGGAGGCATTACCTTTATGGTAGTCAGTTTATAGTGTATACAGATCACCAGCCTCGAAAGCACTTTTGGAACCAACACAATATGAGAGGTCATAAAGCTCGCTGGGCTGATCTTATCTGAGCTTATGTAGGAATTTGATTATGAGATCCGATATGTCAAAGGCCACTCTAACCAGGTTGCTGACGCTCTTAGTCGGATTGGTGAATTAAATGAACTTTCATTCACCCAGATTACCACTGATCTATATCTTTCGTTGAGAGGAAAGTGCGAATCAGATTCTCATTTTGGTTGCATTTGGAAAATGGTTGAGACCGGGAAAAATGAGAATGGAATAGAGATTAATTCACAGGGATTTTAGGTTCCTAAGAAAGATAAGAAGATAATGGAACAATTTTTCGTCCGAGGTGGTTTGCTATTTCGGAATGGAAAAGTTTGTGTACCAGCGGATGATGAAATAAAGAAGAGAATTCTTTATGAATGTCATGACGTACCCTATGCAGGTCATCCAAGTATACACAGGTCAACTGCAAAGGCTTCTAATTTAGCCTAGATCTTTGTGGAAGGATTATTCAGGCTTTATGCATTGCTAAGTGATAGAGATCCTAAGTTTACAGGTCACTTTTGGTCAGCTGTATTCCATAAGCTAGAAGCCTCACTTGGTTTTAGGTCTACTGATCATCTCAAATCAGACTATTAGATAGAAAGAACTAATTAGACTATGGAGGAGATGTTGAGGACATATGTGTGTCACACGCAATCTTGGTGGGAGGATTACATTCCTTTAACTGTTAGGGTTTTGACTAGCCATTTCCTGTTGGTTAGGTGGTTTTGCTCCACAGGTGTCCTTTTGGTTGCATGTAACAGTATCTAAGAAGATCTTCACTTGGCGATCGTAACAATAGAGGACGTCGATGTTTTCATAGTAGTGGTTCAAGAGTTGTGTCATAATTTTGAATGGCACAAGATCAAATGTGTGAATGATGTCACCTTTAGGGTGTGAAAGAGGTGGCCCATTTTATTGTCCTTGAATGAATAGGAGGATAGTCATATGTGTGACAACACTAGTATCAAAAGTCATTGGACATCAAAAGTAGATGCTTTTATGCCATTAGAGACCTTGAGTCTCAACAAGAGAGTAGCGGTGTACCTCGGAGTAGTTGTATGTATCTGTTTAGGTGTGTACCATGTACTGGCGAATGGATGCCATTTGGTGATGAAATTAGAGTTCAGATTTTATGGTAAAGTGTATACTGAAGTCCATAATGTGCATTGTGGAAGCATTCTTCTCCTTATATCCCTGTCATATTCACATATGGAAGTTGCATGTAACACATTCAAGGCTTAAAGCATCACACTTATGAGTCAATAATCTAAATATCTAAAACCTTGAACATCACATTGAAAGTTTATAGCACCCTACATTCTAGATTCTATAGGCTATTTGTGGTCTAAAAGGTAGATGGACTTACAATTGTCTGTGCACTGCTAAAACCTTTATTCTATGGTTTGTTTCAGTTTAAGTGGCTATTTTTGCGAAACCCCCCACCCCCCCTCCCCCCCCCCCTTCAAAATATGGAAAAATTATTAATTGTTTTTTCCAAAATGTTTTTATTTGAAACTCTCCAAAACTTTGGTACCATTTCGAGCAATCCTTTTGTGATGTAACGTAGTGCAACAATTGTTGGAATCAAGTAAAGAATATTTTGTTGATGTCAGTCTTGATGCATCGCTAATCATTTGTTGAATGAATTTAGGACCCAATTCACTAACCATGATAAAAATTATGAGTCTTAAAGCACGTGTAGGTCAAACTTGAGGTGCTAGTTCATTCAATGCCAGGGTAGTGATGGCATGGCAATCATTGATTTGAAGTATTGGCTAGTCTTAACCAACTCTACAATTCTTGTGGTTGAGAGAGAGAGAGAGAGAGAGAGAGAGAGAGAGAGAGAGAGAGAGAGAGAGAGAGAGAGAGAGAGAGAGAGAGAGAGAGACTAATTGATCGATTGATCTATCTCTATATAGGATTCTTTTTCACATTCTAGTGCATATCATTTTGGTACCCAAAGCCAAACTACTATTCAGAAAGCAACTCCTCGGACTCCACATGATCCTGTTGAAGGTCATTATTTAGCTCATCTCTCTTTTGTGCGCAATCAAGCATAATGGATGAAATAAAGGTATGTATAATAAGTCCTTGCTTATTTCTCATAGGATGCAAGTGGGTGCTTATGTCCATTTGTGCACTTTCTTCCACTTGTGAAAGTCATTGTCTAAGGTTTTCATACCTAATTTTGGAATTGCAATGATGCTAACCTTTTGATCTCATTGGTATATCATAATTTTTATTCTAGGGACAATATTTTCTTACCTTACCATTAGACTTGCAACATTCAGGCTTAAACATGAAGGCATCTTGTTGTATAAGGTTCATCCAACTTGTTTTTTTTATTTTGGATAGACTAATAGCCACTCATTCCTATCTCTAGATTAGGTGACAACATTTCAAGTCAACCCAATAAGGTTACATTCACGTTTCCCTTGAAGTTAACATCTTGAGAAGGCGATTATGTTAGCTTGCATTCACACTTGTTAAGTATATGTTAATTTATAAAAAAAATGTAACGATTTGTGCAATGGTAATTTGCTTTGAACCCACCGGTGCAATGGTAATTTGCTTTGAACCCACCAGTTAGATTAAAATGTGTTCGTGAAAAGTAGATTAATGTCATGCCCACGTTCGGACTGATCTCGGATTATTATCCCGTAAGGAGGTTGGTAGGCCTACATGAACCTGTAAATTAATTACGACTACGAGGGATTGGGGCCGTCATGGATTTATGGTCATAATTAATGGTTGGAGACCTAAACCTTAAGATGCTGAATTAGTATGGGTCTAATGGTGACTCATAGGGAAGTGGATGAGGTGGTCCAATTAGGCTGTTGATGTGTTCACTGAGGTTTCACATGCACTACTAGTGGTGTGGGCCTTGGAGGGTATAAGTATACCCATTGGGCTCTCATTATTGCATGCTTGATTTTGGTGATGGTAGCTACATGCTGCTAGTGTGATTCCTCTCTTGTATTGAATGATTGATCCATAGCTTGGGGGCTAGATCTGATTAATCTAGGTTTGGGTGGTTTGGCTCATTCACCATTCGATTCCCTATTGTTTCTTTGTTGTGGTTTGTCTAGTAATTGAATCCGTGGGAAGGACTTGGCATCTCTAGTTTGGCAAATGATCGATCCATAGCTTGGGGGCTAGATTCGATTAATCTAGGTTTGGTTGGGTTGGCTCATCCACCATCTGATTCCCTATTGTTTCTTTGTTGTGGTTTGTCTAGTGATATCCGTGGGAAGGACTTGGCATCTCTAGTTTGGCAAATAGAGCCGACCAAAAGTGACTAGTAAACCTCGGATCGCGATTGCTCACAATGTCACTGGGTAACTTGTAATGCCTAAAAATATGCTCAATCTAGATCAATCATCTCGAGAGGGATAGTCATAAAAAAACTAATCAAACGATGGAACAGAGGGCTTTGAGCATATGTTTCGCGACGACAATCTCATTGGGAGAAGTATCTGCCCTTGATTGAGTTTGCCTATGATAGTAGTAAGCATTAGGCTACTGGCTATAGCCCATTTATGCTTATGTACATGCTTATGTATGACTATGAACCTAGATCACCCATTGCAGTTGAAACTCGAACCGATCAAGTTTAAGAAGGTAGCAGATTTCTTGCAGGATATGCAAGAAATGCTACAGATAGCACATGAGAATGTCCAATGTGCCTAGGATAGATATAGCCATTATGCTGATCTGAAAAGATCACCTCGAGATTTTCAAGAGGGGGATTGGGTATATTTATCTCGAAGGATTCAAGTGTAATGCGTACCGACAAGCATTACAAATTGTTTGCTAGGTATAGGGGATCATATAAAATTCTAAAGAGGATAAGATCCTTGGCTTACCAATTGGACCTCTCGGAAAGAACAGAAGTACACCCGATATTTCACGTAAGTCGACTTAAGAAAAGTCTACTTGAAGGGGAGCATCTTGGTTCTGGAGATCGATTGGACCTGTCAAAAGAATCATCAGGTGTGACTTGACTTGAACCTTAAAAGATCTTGGATACCATAGCTAAATAATTGTGAAATCGTATAGTTACCTGAACATCTGGTTCAATGGAAGGGTCATATAGACGATGATGATTCTTGGGAGCGGGAAGGTAGCCTGAAAAGGAACTTTACTAACTTTAAGTTATGAGGACATAACTTGAATAAGGGGGAAGAATGTCATGCCCAAGTTCGGATCGATCTCGGATTATTATCCTATAAGGAGGTTAGTAGGTCTACCTTGACCTGTAAATTAATTATGATTATGAGGAGTGGGGGCCCTCATGGATTTATGGTGATAGTTAATGGCTGGAGGCTGAAAACTTAAGATAGTGGATTAGTATGGCTCTAATGTGACTCATAGGAGAAGTGGATGAGGTGGCCCAGTCAGGTTGCTGATGTGTCCAATGAGGTGTCATAGTGTACTAGCAGTGGTGCATGGGCCTTAGAGGGTATAAGTATTTCCATTGGGCTCTCACTAGTGTATGCTTGATTTTGGTGATGGTAGCTAAATGCTGCCAGTGTGATTCCTCTCTCCTATTGAGTTATTGATCCATAGCTTGGGGGCTAGATCCCATCGGTTTGGTTGGGTTGGTTTATCCACCATTCAATTTCCTATTGTTTTTTTTTGTTTCAGTTTGCCTAGTTATTGAATCCATGGGAAGGGCTTAAAAGTTAAGCTCACAAAAATATGTGTGAACTTGCCTTAAGTATGGCTAAGAATCTAAATGCCTACTCAATTGTGAATCCACTTCATGTTGAAAGTTAACTTAAAGATTGGTGTGAAGTGGCCAAAAGTTGGTAATGTCATTTCAAGTTTACTAGCAAAATAACAAGCCAAAGAATGGATATATACGGTTTTTGATATTGTATCTCAAGGTTGTGCATTTGTGACAAAGAACAATAACACGACCACTTTACCCTATTTTGAAGATCCTTCAATCATCTTAGCCATGAAACATGTAAATGGGATGGTCTACCTCAGAAGATCAGAGTGATGATGTTAGATGGAAGAAGGTTTTTATTTTTAAGGGTTATTAAGATTTTTGGTGTTTGAATGATCACCAGTTTTTAAAGCATCGACTCCAGTTAACATCGATTCATGCCATTTTGAATGCAAGTTTTCAAAGCATGCTGATGGAGATGCTAGCTTGGAGCTTTTAGAGTGCAACAATAAAATAGATTTGCAATGTTTCTATAATCTAAGCTTTATCAAATTTATCTCTTGTAACCATTCCCTTTTTACAAAATCATGGTCGAATAATTTCAATTTGTTATTTGACGTCATATTTGTATTTGGATGTTGCACGCGACCTTGATCGTGTTGATGTAATCTAATAGTTCATTAAAGATTACACTTATGCAAGTATGAATTTCTATAAAATAGAGTCCATGTGGAGGTATCACCTTGTGGCCAAATTGGTGCTACAAAGAATTTGGGCAACTCAAACATTGTTTTGAAGGTTGACTTTATGGACTTTTTGTGTACAAGTCTCACTTGATTGTATCCGTTTTTTAGACAAAAGGTATCAAACATTGTTGATCCTTGCGCTTGATTAGTGACATCATTGATTCAACAATAAGACAAATAAGCGTTTGATGTTATTTGAGTTGTTTTTGATAGTAGCCACATGACACTTTTTTTTTTTTGGTTTGAATCCAAATGATGAAGTACTTGAATTGATCTTATACAATTATGTACTTGTTCAAAGGCTTCTCTTGACGAGATAAGGTAGTTGTACAAGGGTGTCATCAAAATGGAGCATTGTAGCATTGTAGAAACTAGGTGGAGTCTTGTTGGTAGTTCTTATGTTGATTCTCAAGCGAGTTGATCATCTGTTAGTTCAATTTGAACACTAGAAAGAGTTTTGATATGCATTGAACTTCACTTCATCTGGTTCATAAGTTTCACTTTTGGAACTATAAGGTCTCAAGAGCTCAGATCATATGTATTATTTTGAATGGGAATATGGCACTTGGCTCATTGGAGACATCAATCAATAGATGGTTGTTTGAAACCTCCATTGGACTTTATTCTATATGGTTTATTTTGTACTTGAGTTAATAAATTAAAAGCGCTAGAGTTTTAGCTAAAATTATGAGAAGCTTGGGTCAATAACAAAAATAGATTTTGTTAGGGGCAAATCGCAAACCTTTATTACTTTGTACAAATCCATTACGAGAGGGCTCTTGGAATGTAGCCTATGGTAATGTGCCATTAACAACGACAATGCATTTGGCACTAGTTAGGTTAAATGTGTTGCAAGTTTCAACACAATGAGCTCATCTAGCAGGCTACGAGCGATGTGAGGTAAGGAGGAATGTTATGGAGCTAGAGCAGGTAGTTGACAAGCTACTAAGGTGTCAAGACGACAAAATAATATTAGGACACATGGGTGATTGCCATTAGTTTCTATACTAGACTAGTTTGGTTAGAGCATGTAGGGTTGGTTTGGGACCAATTCAACTCATGAATGACCATGTGACCCTTGGATGAGAATGAAAGTTGAATATGTAAATAGTGATCTAAGGTGGGGATTAGCCTTATTTTGATCATGGGAAAGCTATCACATTTGGTATCAAATCCATGTTTAGAGAGAGAAACTTTCGTTTCGTATAGAGAATCTTTTAAAGTGGCTCACTTTGCATGACAAATGCATGATATGGTAAGGGCTCACTTTGTTTAATGGCTCCTAACTAGATCAGTAACCATGAAGCATCAAGCTACTTAGAATGAAGATTTCACAATGTTGGTTGGGAGGCATAATAGCTATTCACAATCTCTTGCTAAATACTTTTGTTTCTCATAGAGAAGAGAATTGCTTAATGGATGTTTTTTTTCTATTTGCAGATTTCTTGCATATGTGTCTAAAAAAGAGCATGATTTACCAGCAACTAGCAACAATTGGTAGAGGATTCATTGGGAATGATCATAATACAATAACTCCTAATCGTAGCCATTGAAAATGATAGTGCTTGGAGTAGAACACCAATATTATGATGAGTATTGTTGAGAAGTTTGGCTAAAGAAAAAATTATGGTCCAATTTATATGTGGAGCCAACAATGAACTATTGTAAGCAAATCAACTTCAATAGAGAACCATTGGAAAAAATACATTGCATCTTGAATTGCATATTTGAAAGGGGAATTTCTAGAGCTTTCTACTTTTTGTTACTACTATTAAAGGAGGTAGTTCATGCTTGATTTGTTGTGGGACAACAAATCCAAAAATGTGTACTCGTCAATCCTCTCTATCTTTCCTTATAGTAGGTGGATCATTTATTAGCGTGGGAGTAGTTGATTGGGTGGAGATCAAAGTTGGAGGGGTTGTTGTTTGAGGCATATTAGCTCGTATCTTTCGTCTTAGGAGAGCACCTACTTGTGCATATTAATTGTATTGATTGCAAACATTTTTTTGCATCGACAAGACTGGAATTTTGACTGAGACTGGCCTTCCACCTTCGGAGAGCACACCACCACTTGTGTGCTCGGTGGTTTCTATTGTGTAACAGGTTGCAAGGTTCCAATGGCTTATCTTTACATGAAGATTAGAAACACAATAGGCCTTTGCATTAGTTAAATTTAGATTAGAAAACAAAATCAGAGCTTCATTTTTGTGGAGTGAACTTTTGCTATGTATTTTGGCACTTGAACTTTTTGACCAAGTGGTTGTATAAAGATAGCACACTATAAGCTCAATAAGGAGAACACGTATTCCACACCATGAATGTTGTGGCAGCGATGGTGAGGGATATACTTTTCCTTTAATCCATGAGGTCTGGGTAGCGATGCTAATGGAAATGCTTTAAGCCCATGAAGATCCTTTCGCTAAGCTTCGAAGCAAGGGTACTACAATGTCTAGTGACAACTTCGGAGTTGTGTTATTGAGAGGGTTGGTGGGGTTTAGGATTAGTTTGAAAATGTGTAACTTTTTTCAAGACATAATTGTAGTCTGTTGCAATACGAGCACTGGGATTTTGAGAGTTGTAGATGGGGTGGGAAATGTTTCCTTGTAGATATAAGCAATAGAGGTGCATTCCAACCTCAGATGACTATGTTTTGCATGATAAAAGTATAAATTCGACAATGTTTTGAAATTCTACTTTTAATTGTGTCTAAAGGGATCGATTTTGAAATTGAGAAAACCAAGAAAATGTATGATCAACTTGTATAAAACAGGTTGCTTGATATGATTTGAAAGGGCAACATTTTTACTAGATCTAAAAAAGAATATATGCTTTAGATTGGTTAGAAAGAATGGGGTGTGGGGTGTGCACCTAACAAGGAATTTCATTCTTTTGGATGTCATGGATGGAAAATCTAAAAACAAGTCTGGGGTATCCATTGGGGTGCATGATGAAAGGACCCTATTTGCATGAACAAAAATATGAAGTTTGAGAAAGATAACTTCTTCTCACTAATTGAAAAATAACAACTTCAACTTATAGCCTACGCCAATGGTCAACAGATCTGTTCACACCCTCTTCAAAGGTAGATCGACGTGTGAAATATACTAATGTTGAATCAACAATAAAAATTTGCAAGAACGCTTGACATTGTATGCCTTTTGGTTCATGATTGTAGACTTTTCAAGAGTTTACAACTAAGAACATTTCTAACATTATTCTAGATAGCATTTTTGCAAACTTGTGAAACTTAACAATCGAGTTCGATTGTCAATGCAGGAACCATTTGCAAAAAATCATTCATGCTTTGGAAGATCGATCACTTGACGAGGCTTTAAGAACTTGTTTCTAGTATGTTGTAAAATGTGGTTCCTACAAATTGTGGATGTGATCTTCATGTCATTGCTCCCTGCATCATAAACTTTTGTACCATTGGATAATGCTCATTTTGATCGAATAGCATTTCCTCTTAATTGCTCAAGCCAAAAGTACCATACATTTTACAATGGTTATAATAGTGTCCTTTCTACATGTTTGTTGGTATCTTTAGTGACCAAATGTACCAATTTAAGTACAGACTTTCAAATTTTCAAAGGAGGTATATCTACATGAGATATTTTGGCCACCATGGGTTATCTTGTTCCATGGCTCGATTTTTTGAAATAAAGACAATTTTTTCCAATAAAAAAATGTATATGAGGCATGCACATGTTTGAATAAATATGACATGATGTTATTTTTTGAATTGCATGTCGATTCGAGAAGTTTTGCACTCTTGAATTTTTTCATGGATTTGTTTCAGATATTTAATTGTGCATTTGACTACATTTAAAATTATTGGCCTTAGACTAGGTCATCTAATTACTTTATTTTACTAGTAGAATTCTAGAAAATGAGATTAACGTGCTAAAGCCTTTGAACTTTTGAGTACAAGATTTGACATTCTCTAAAGAATATGAACTAAAGGATATTGATTCAATACATGGGAAATATCCACATTTAGACATATTTCATACCGTGTTGTGAATCTAAAAAATGTGGGTTTAGTCCCTTGGTAGTTTCATTAAAGTCTAGATATTGAGATGTTATATACATTTATAAAAGGTACTAATATACAATATGAGGGAGGGCTCGGAGCTTTTTAGAAACTTCACAAAATAGCTATCCACTCTTTGTTATTCAATGATACGAAACTTTTTAGTCTTTTTGTACTACATAGAAAAATTGAGATTAAACTTTCTTAGCTTTTTGGCCTAAAATTGAGATTAAACTTTCTTAGCTTTTTGGCCTTGGTTCTTGATAAACGACACTCCCTCCCCTTCTTTCCCAAAATAAAAAAACTATTGACTAGTAAACTATATTAGATTCACATACAGTCCTTAAATTCAATATTCGTCAATCATAATTTTCTGGTATCCAAACCATACCTTATCATTTACAAGATACTGGAGTATATGTCCAACATAACTCAGAAAAAGTAAGAATTATTCCAAAATCTTTCCACTAAAAAAATATTGGATTTAGGAATCTTCTTGAAATAGGATTCTTTGACTGAAGTGCAAGATATAAATTCTATAAGCCACTGGTAATTAAAGACTAAACGCATACCAAAATGACCATCATCTTCAACTTTAAAAAAATTTAGATTACAATCTAGAATCACATCTAGATACCCAAAGTCCTGTTGAATATCAATTCAGTTATTATTTTTGGATTCATTATGATTTATTTTATTCAAGTGAGCTCTCTGGGATAAATCACTAATGAGCTGAGTCTATTCCTTAACCAAGGAATACTCTATCCCAAGAATACTGTATATCCAATGCATATAATTTTAATTGATGAATCCAAATGATTCACTAATCATGCGTCTTACAAGCAATATAAGTCAAAACTATCAGTTCCTGGTGAATTCTCATCACACTGATCATTTTACCAATTAACTTTCTCCTGGAGTAATCAAGTACTAATTGACAATGATTCAGAAATCTCTAATGTCGTGAAGAATTCAATTATGTTGGAAATTAAGCTCACAGTTGCCTCCTTGATGAATGACTAATTTCTATTTCATGATTCTTCCTGCATGTTTATTGATCATTGACCTAGGGTCAAGTGAAACCAACTTTGGTTCTACGTCTGCTCATCTGTGAGAATATAAAAAGCTAACGTGCATAGTCATCCTCTGTTTCTCTACGAATAGAAGATTTTTCTTGAAAGTTTATAAAACTGGTTTACTTTTTAAGAGCTGGCCCTTTTGAACTCTCGAGGGCACGAGATTTTAAACCACAGAACAACTACAGGAGGAAATAGAGATGATATTCCTTAGATCATGTGTTCCCTCTTAGGGCTATCATCGAGGAAGCGAGATTGAAAAGGGAGAGGGTACAACGACTTTTCTAATTAGGTGACAAGCATTGAATGTAATTAATACACGGATGAAATCTATAAATAGATCGTCCAAGCACAGATTAGTGGTTGCTCCGTCCTATGAGACACATTATTTGAACATCCCAATTACGTTGCCATTTTTGCTTGTAATTGCTATTTTGTATTGTGCTTCAGTGTAATATAATAGCAGCTTGCTTTTATCTGTGTACAACGTAGATGAATGCTTGTTGTGATTGAATGCACTTTCATTGCTGTTTGATCGCGCTTGTTTACTCGCTCTGATCAAAACACAGACATCTACGACTCCTAAGTTTCTGATCAGACGATGGTTGTCTTTGACGCCTGAGGAACTCGCGTTATCATACTGCTCTTCCATTTATTTCAGAACTATACTTCACGTTAAATCTGATTTTAATACCACATACAAACCATCTCTAATCTCTTCGGTGGACTATACTCTTGTTTCAGAGTATGAATTAATTTTTAAGATCTTGTTGGACAATTAGAACACTTAAAGTTATGATTACATTTAGCATAAGCTGCCTATTAGACTGTTTTTGAATTTAGCAGCTGATTAGAACGGGAGAGCTGTTCCACAATATTCCTGCTCTCTTCTACGTTCATGTTCTTCTATCTCCCTTGCCCCATCAGATTGGTATCAGAGCTTAGTTCAAATAAACCGAGAGATTAAGTTTGTTCTATCTGTATACTGTTATCATGTCTCATATACGTAGCTCTTCATCTTCATCACTCAGTAAAACTAGAGTCATTGACAAGTTCAATGGTTCTAACTTCTACATTTGGAAGTTAAAACTTAGAATGATGTTGATAGATAGAAATATTTGGGATGTAGTAGAAGGTGCAGACCTGAAACCAGAAGATGGTGATCAAGTAAAGGCATGGAGGATCAAAGATCAGAAGGCCCTAGCATGTATTACACTCAATCTGGCCGACTTCCAAATATCTCACGTTACCACGTGCAAACCTCTAAGGAAGCACTAGACTTGCTATCAAGTCTTTATGAGACTCACGATGTGACCACAAGATTACATCTTAGAAGGAAGTTCTTTACTCTTAGCATGTCTGATTGTACTGCCATCACTTCTCACATCAATAGTTTCAAGTCCCTGTTAGATCAGTTATCAACTGTAGGATGTTCTATTCAAGATGATGATGCCGTTATGACCTTGCTAGACTTCAGAAGAAGATCTATCTTAGCCAGCATGCATATCTAAAAGGCATTTTAGAAAAGTTTTATATGTCTAATTGCAAACCAATTGATACCTCAATGGATCCAAGTATAGTATTGACTAAACCTTCTTGTGCTGAGACTGATAGTGAAGTACTCGACTTAGCGAAGTACCCTTATCATTCACTAATCGGATCTCTAATATATGCAATGTTGTGTACTAGACCAGATTTAGCATATACTATTAGCACGTTAAATCAATTCATGTCTAATCCTAGGCTCTCTCATTGGAAAGCATTGAAGAGAGTGATGAGATATATTCAGGGAAGTTTAGATCACATCTTATGTTACGATGAAAATGCTATCGACCCACTCGTCCTGCGAGGCTACTTCGACTCAGATTGGGGGGAAACAGTCTCTACCAGAAAATCTACCTCCGGGTTCTGTTTCTATCTGGCAGGGGGACCAATTTCGTGGAACTCAAGGAAGCAGAAATCAGTTGCGCTTTCTTCGACAGAGGCAGAGTACATCACAACATGTCAAGCTTCAAAAGAAGCTATATGGATCAGGTTATTACTTCGCGACTTACATCACACTCAGTTTGATGCTACCACCATTCTTTGTGATAACTTGAGCTGTATTTCATTATCACTGAATCCCAGATTTCATGGCAAATCCAAGCACATAGAAATCTAGTATCATTTCATTTGGGAGAAAGTTTTTTTAGGACAAGTGATCCTTCAATACTGCTCCACAACAGAAATGGTCGCATGACATCTGCACCAAAGCGCTTCCCAGGATCAAGCACCAGAAGTTCTTCAACATGCTGAACCTGATGAAGATACCAAGGCACCAACCGTGACCTTAAGGGGGACTGTTGGAAATTAAGCCCACAATTGCCTCCTTGGTGAATGACTAATTTCTATTTCATGATTCTTCCTGCATGTTTATTGATCATTAATCTAGGGTAAGGTGAAACCAACTTTGGTTCTACGTCTGCTCATTTGATACCTGCAGGAATCACAAACTTAGACAACCAATTTATTTGAAGAATGTCTACAACCTGCTTTCGGCTGATCTCCAGCAAAGGGTAACCAATCCTGTCATGATTTCAAGTTCGGATGTTAAGTTCAATAATTTGAAGTCATTGAAGACTTGGCCATCTTCAAGGACTTCCACGAAATCAGCATTTAGAACAAGTCTGCAGAAATACATTACTTTCGCGACAGTCTGCAAAAATACTCTAAGTGTCGCGACAGTCTGCAGAAATGAACTATGTTTTCAACAACTTCGGCTTTTTCGCATTTGCGACACTTGCATAATTCAAAAGTTTAACTTGTGCAGTTCAAAAGTTTAACCGTTTTTTAACACCTTCGGCTTTTTTGCATTTTTTCCAAAAATGCGAAAAGAGAGAAAATTCTCGAAGGTCATCTATTTTCATAAGTTAAACTGTTTCAAGGGCACCTTCGGCTTTTTCGCAAAATCTTGAAGAGAGAGAGAAAATGTCGAAGGTCGTCTATTTTGAACGAGGAACGTTCGAGATACTCCATTAAGATCTAGATTAAATCTCAAAATTTCTCAAAATACCCCACATTTGATCGAATGGTTTTTTTTTTCCCATATCGCGACTAGGTATTAAAACACACCATTGATCATCAGATCTTTACAGTCCTAGAATTTCCTTTCCAAAATTACTAATGTCCCATACCATCAGTTTTTCCTTCCAGAAAACTCTTAACCGCCTCATCCGATATTCTAGAGATCCTCTGATCATCTAGCTATCTTATATTCATATATGATATTATCTCTTGTTTCCAAACACTGGAGAATCCATTTATTCGGATGACTGGCATGCCTATCAGATGGATACCACAAATCTACATCTGATCCTGTGACTTAAACAGAAGAATTAACATGGTTCCACATTACATTCTGATCCTTTCTGGTTAATGATAAGCTTCAAATCTCCCTGGATCCAAGAGCTTCTATCAAAGTAATAGATTCAATGTAATCCATGTACCAGATTCTACTTCTAACATCACAATTGACATCCAAAACTGTTGATAACTCAATGGTTACAAAGATATAAGTTATGAATTCAAGTAGATGAATTCTATCCAAGAAATTAGTAACCGGTATCAAGTAATTATTTATTGGGATTTACACAAATCCTAACTGCGAAATACATTTCCCGCTCTTATTCCCTTTTTAAAATTTTTAGTTCCCTAAAAATCTTCCAGTTAAGGTATCAAAAAGACTTAACGACATTAGTAAATGTCTAAAATTAATTACTGTAGAAAAAATAAAAAGCAATTTCATTTCTATCCTATACCTTGGCTGAATAACTTATTTACCAAAAATCATCTACTAGTATGAAAAAACACTACTAGTTTGATCTTTTGAATATAATTCACCATAGGATTTAACTGGAAATGAAATCATTTTTTTAATTCCTATTATTACGAATTATCCAATAAAATTGGACTGTGTTTTTCTTTTTATTGACTGGTCTGGCATTACTCCGTCAAATATTAACAAAACTATCCAAACTCATAATATCAAATAACATGAATGGAAATCCTACCAATAGGATATTAGTAACTCTTCGACTAACCCAACAAGAGTTCTATCATCACTCATTCTGTCTGGTCATTTTGTATTGTTTGACGGTTTTAAATTTAATTTTGACGAGTATCTTGCACAAATGTTTACTTGGCCCATTTCCAACGATCAATATCAATTAGAAATATATCAGACAAGAAACAAATTTCAAACTTTTAACCAAGTTCAAAATTCAACAGAAAGGGAAAAAAATTCAAGTTTAACATGGGAAGAACTTAGCTTCCATAGTTTAGTCACTATCAAACACAATACCAGAAAAATAAAATTTTATTGAGAAATCTCTCTCTATGTTGTTTTCCCAAAATGCAACCCTCACAAATTTTTTTCTTCAAAAGAGAGATCAGGCAGTCCAAAAACTAGATTGCCTCTTTTAAGGATTTGTAAGCTTCGAGCACTAATATGACCAAAACTTTGATGCCAAAGGTCACTTCGACTATCAACACTGCTTACCATAGCTTGAGTAAAAGATCTCGCATTCAATTTGTAGAGTCGATTCTCGTTGACTCTAGCTCCTGTAGCAATTACTTTGTAGTGATTTTTGATGTCTTTGACAAGACATTTGTCATTGTCAAACTCAACCTTGAGTTGTTGATCAGCCATCGTCCCAACACATAGTAGATTGTTAGCTAAGCCAGGTACATATTGCACATTGCTTATCCGCTTGATCTTCCCGTTGGCTAACTTCACTGGGACTGCTCCAACTCCTTTAACAGATAGCAATTTGCCATCGGCTTGTCCAACTTCATCACCATTGTGAGTTTCCTTGAGTTCTGAAAACCACTCTTTCCTTGAAGTCATGTGCTTGGATGCACCACTATCAATGTACCAAGTATCCTTGCCTTCATCACTTGTCATTAATGTTGTAATGAACAATTTTGAATTCTCACCTGTATCATCTTGATATTGATCAACATCGTATTGATGTTGATCAGTATAATTGTCTTCATAATAATAATCATCAAATTGATGTTGATCAGCATAATTTCTCGCTTGCCATTTTTCTTTTCTTTGTTTCATCTCCTTCCGTTTCTTGAAGCATTCACGCTCCCAGTGGCCAGGTTTGTTGCAATACTTACAATTTTTAGGTTTATTTTGCCTGGAATAGCCACGTCCTTGACCTCGGCCTTGATTCCAATTGCCTCGATTCGGGCCATCATTGGATTGTTCTTGAAATTGTTGGAATGATCCACGATCTGAGTTTCCACCTCTTGATTGGTGTCTTCCATGACTAAATCTACCACCATGTCCTCTGACTGCAAGAGCTTGATCAAATCCCTTGTTGCGATGATTCAAGTTCTTTTGACGTTGTTCTTCCTGCAAGAGCAATCCACCTAACTCTTCATAGGTTGGAAGATTTTCCCGTGTGGCTATACTTGTCACAAACATCTGATGTGACTCACTCAAACTATTCAATGTCAATTGCTAGGGAATAATTGCATCTCTAACTGATAAGTTGATGACATTTTATGCTTTTCGTTTTATCCTGTCAAATGTCCTCTGGTCTTCTTCAATCACTGGCCTTGTCTCTTCACCTGTCATGATCTCCCATAGCTCCTTTTCCATCAAAATATTTTTCAGTTTGAATTTCCAAACTGCATAGTTGCCGGCTCCTTCCAATTTGCTTGACTTATTAAGGACACTCTTACTTAGAGTTGATGAGTCCGGATCAAGAAATTTACCAAACCACAGAACTGTATATTTTTCTGGTTGTACACCTGATATCGGACTGGAGTGCGGATGTACGACTACTGAAGATTCTCTTTAACTTGCGCGCGTGGATCCGATATTGGACATGTGATATCGGACTAGAGCGTGGATGTACGACTGCTCCGAATTCTCTTTAGCTCGTGCGCTTGAATATTAATCCGATATTGGTACAGACATAAAAAATAAAGAGAATATAAGAACTTTCAGAGAGAATATTTTAGATTCCCTCTTTGCAAAGATTTCGAAATGAGTGATCGTTCAAACAAACAGAGATCAGTAATGTGAAAGATATGTATTCTCAAAACCTTGAATGACAGTACTAGACACTATCTGGTGTGATTTGTAGTACCCCAAACAAACAGATGAGAGATTTCTTGGCACAACTCTCTGACAAATGACACTTTTCACAAAGACTAAAAAAATATATTGTAAAACTTCTTTCACTCAACAGATTTTCAATCTGTCTGATGTAGCCCTACCCTTTCCAATGCCTCCGAGACTGTGTCTTCGTTCCCCACTAATAATTGTGAGCTCCAAAACCTGCAAAATACACCAAGAAGGATTCTTTCTAGTCATTTTTGTCTCTCCAAGCTTTCACCTCCTGTGAAGGACTTTCTCACTTCATTCCGGAGCCTGTGACAAGCTGTATTTACTGATCAGGCACACAGGACTATCATAGCTCTGATACCATGTCGAGAATCAGATATGCAACATCAAGCATTCACCATAAGTAATCACCGAGAAGACGAAAGAAGAACACACAATATCACTCTGTCACACTAACTTCATACTGAATGTAAACTGTACATATAAATCTTGAACCCTGATAGAGAGAGAGAAAACTTAGGAGTAGACTACTAGACTAGCCTACGACTAGTTACAGCTGGTAATAGCTGTCAATAATAAAGTACATCGTGAACAATAACTAAGAAACAATGAAGTTTATCATTGATTTCTAACAGAGGAAAGAATTCATCTTGCTTTCAATCCAAAATCTATGAACCGAATTCATAGACGGTCTGTTAGGATAGCAAAATTTACATTGTCACCTCCAACTTTTTGGACTGTGGTCTAGAGAACTGACACTTATTCTCAACCGTTGATTTAGGCAGATTCCACTAGACATCCCCTTTTCAAACCACAAAGCAAAAAGCACTAAGGTTCACACATTTTGGGCTACATATAATCACTGAAACAAGTAAGCCCCACTACAATTATGCAACTACCGAGAAAACAAATTAGCTTTCCAAAAGAAACCATGCTAAGTCTAGACATGCAACAAAAGCTAAAAGACATAATTAAAACTTGTAAAAGGAATAACCCTTTTCAAGGTCGTTCAAACCCTAAAGAGTGTCCAAAAATCATGCATAAGGGATTTGCTTATTGATCATTCCACAGAGTCGAGACAGCTCTGCATCAGCCGACTTGGAGTTTGGAAATCTACTCACGCCCTCCATCGCTGCATTCATAGCTCAACCTTCCAATTGCTAAGATAATTGTGGCTCACCCTCATAATCCAAGTCAGAGGATTACTCTCAGGAGGTTTTGTTGACAAGATTAAAGCATGATTCTGCAACAACGACCAACAAGGATCTAACGGCCGATCGCATAAGCAGCTGTTTCTACCTAGAATCGATCAAGTCTGAAGCCTCCCATGCAGCTCGAGTTTTTCTTCACAACTGCCTTTGCTGGAAATTTTTTTTTTCTGCTGTCTCGTTTGATCAGAAAACCCAAAGTTAGCAGTCCGTGATGCTCAACAATGGTTGCCAAGTCAGATCATTGCGTTCAGAAGTTTAGGAAAAATCGCCCATAGGAAACGACCTCTCAACTCCAATGCTTGCACCAATTCGTGCCTTTGTGACTCATGCACAAAAAAAACGAGGTAGAATGGGTGAACAAGACAGAACTGGTTGCAAAACTATATTAATGGTTTAGTGACAAGATTACTCGTTTCAATCCCCCCACAAGCTTCCTAAACGCTTACAGGATTCAAACAACATGCATGGCCATTTGCAGTAATCAGACCTTCATCTATTGCTTTCCTAAAGAATTGTACCGTTCTATGAAAGCAAGAATGGGATCATGCAATTAAGCTTTCTACATTTCAGTGAAAAGTAAACCTGGGAATTTGTTAAGCCCACGAATAGTTATGCTTATTCTCTTTACATTGAGCAGAATTGAAAGCATAACCAATTAGATCATGTAAATCCCTCTACACCTTTCGGAAGTTTCTCAAAGAATCAAAAATTGGAAATGAATTTAAAACCAATTCTAAGCAACTTTCACAAGATCAAACTAGTAGTGCACTCTACCACACTTGATAAAAACTTGCTCCAAACCAGAATTAGTAGGTCCAAATCCAATCGATCTTCGGGTTCCAAGCGCTTCACTCCAACTAGGATTCGGGTATTCAAGCGCTTCCTACTCGTCGTAGAATTTGTCTCCATTCCCATCCAAGACCGATCTTAGCCGTGCTCTGATACCAATTATAAAGACCCTAAAGGATTGTCTCTAAGATGAGGATAAGAGAACACAATAGGAGAGACTATGGAGCCAAACCGCCCAACCAATCCTAGATCAAACCTGGATCTAGCCCCCAAGCCATGCCATGTGAAGCAAGAGGAGAAGAGAGAAACTGGTAACCTAAAACCAATATGTCAACGGGAGAATCCCTACCTCATTATATAGAGACCATGCAGGTCAACTATAAATAGATCACACCTCTTCATGCAGTCCTCCTACCTATATCTTGTTGATGATGAGTCTAGAGAAGAACAATAGAGATGCTTCAAAAAGAAAATTAGATGATTTGAATTTCAAGTGAAGCCTCAAATGTGGTTTTTTTAAAATATATGTGGCATAATTCACCTCCGTAAATCTGCCAACTTTACAATTTTTTTTGTTTGTGTTCCTAGTTTCAGACAATTCCGAAGGAATTTTGTGAAAGATATTTTCAGTTTTCTCAACATGGACATGTGACTTTCGAAGATCGTATAGGAAGAACTTGGTCTATTGACACTCACAAAAATAGCCAAGGATACTTTCAGTTTTGCAACAAGGGCTGGGACAATTTTGCCAGAAGCAACAATATCAAGCTTGACGATTTCGTTCTTTTTAAACTTGTCGCAAATTTTTATCTAGAAGTGCAGGTCTTCAGCATAGGTGGCCTTAAAACAAAGCTTGATTAGAAAATGAGTAGCATCAGGAATTAAGAGACGAGCCATTCACTCATGTCTGGTAGTTGTAAGTTTTCAGGGTCAATTATGAAAATATGCTTGTATCCTTTTCTGATCTATTGATACATAATAGCATAAGGCGTTAACACAAGTAGGACAGGCCTGTGCAACCAAAAAGACCATAAACTTTTTGTTATGATGATGTGGGAGGCTAGAAGAAGGATTACTTGTATTTTTATTATTGAATGCTATTGGAGAAAGGGATGAAATTGTGAGCCATTGTGGTCTCAATCTACATGATAAAGAAAGGTATCTGAGCATCACATGTGTTCCCTTCAAACTTCCCTTTTACAGAGAAGGATTTTGTACAAGCCCAAAATTGTGAATATTCTTATATGGTGTTTGTTTGTAATCCATCTTTTGCATTGGAGTGGAAGAGGAAAGTCTCATTTGGGCAGATGAACTCAACCTTTTGGCCTTTTAACTTCTAATTTCTTTTCGTACAATAGTTTTGAAAATAGGTATAGAGTCGTGTCGTTCGGGAGTTTTGATTAACACTCTATAATGTTCTCTCTGTTTTGTTCTTCATGTGTGTTTAGGGTCGGTGTGGGTGGGTGGGTGGGTGTGTGTGCGTGCGTGTGTTTGTGTGTGTTTACGGTTTGTGTTATATATTAATTTATGTTTCATGCTTGAGAGAGAGAGAGAGAGAGAGAGAGAGAGAGAGAGAGAGAGAGAGAGAGAGAGAGAGAGAGAGAGAGAGAGAGAGAGAACTGATATATCTAACATTTTCAACTTTTGCAGAAGAAGGAGGTGTCGTCACCAATGGACGATGCAAGTATATGGATTGAATTCAAATGCTTGTTATTTAGAGGAGCAACGCATGCAAGGAGGCAACATCTCAAGGGCAAATCGTACATATATTGATGGACGTGCGGATGTGCATGGAAACATTGCTGCATATATAAATAGTTCCATTGGCCACCCTCTATTGACGAATTGTGATTTTGAAAAACGCACCAATGGAAAAGAGAAATATTTTACTAGGAATGTAAAGGGCACTTATGTAATGGTCTGTGCCACTAGATCTGTCAAGTTTGGGGAGGAATTGTTCATCAAGTATAGCTTCAACCGTCCTCTACCCAAATGTTTGCAAAAGACAATAAGTCAAATGTGAATATTTAAATTTTGTTGATATGTAGAGATGTATAATCCATGCATCTTGATTGTATTTGGTTTGTGTCATTAAATATGTCAAATGTTAGGAGCATTATTCGTCATTTGCCTAGATTAAATGTAGGAGCATTATTCGTCTTTGAGTTCATTGAATGTTAACAAGTTGAAAAGACAAATCTGTCTAATAGATACATTGGTATGTTCATACTTTTTAAACTAAGAGGTAGTTTATATTCATATGCAATATTTAGATCTATCAAGTATTGGGAGGAAATGTTTATCAAGCATTGTTTCAACCTACTTCTTGTTATTTTGATATATAGGATTCTTCATCCTCATTTAGTGTTGGAGACAATAATCCTCGTAATGGTCGACGTAGATGACGAATGCAATACAACAGTCCACATATAAAGCAATTACCTCGTCGTCTACGTCAAGGCTTAAAAGAGATGATGGAAATTGATGAGCGCATTAATCAAGAGACTAATGCATTTGAATCTAGCTCATCTAGATCTACTTCTTCGCAAACAAGTTCCAACGATGAAAATGAGCTTCCAATGAATGATGAATTTGAAGTCATGGGAGACATGTTGGATGATATGTATGAGAACAATATTGCAGCTAGACACAATGAACAAGATGAGGAGGCACTTTTGTCTAAAGAAGAAAGAAAATTGCGAGAAGAATCAAAGACCGCATTGTATCTTGGAACAAAGACATCTCGTTTGGCGACTTCTCTACTTCTATTAAATCTTCAAGCCAAATATAGATGGAGTGACCAAGGCCTCACATCATTATTTGAGTAAATTTTTTTTCATCTACTTGTCATTTTTGCTTTGAAACAAAATTTACAATTTGGACATCGAGTGATATTTTTTTTACAATGACTTCTTTTGTCATGTACAGACTATTGAAAAACAAAATTCTCCCAGAAGGGAATGTCATGCCTGGGACAAGAGATGAGGCACGAAAGATGTTGTCTAACATCGGGATGGACTACAAGCAATATCATGCATGTCCAAAAGATTGTATTTTATATCGAGGAAGGTACGAATCACTCAAAAAATGTCCCATTTGTGATACTCCTCGATATAGAGATGATTTGCAAGGGGCAACCATTCCATGCAAAGTCTTACGACATTTTCCAGTAATTCCACGATTGCAACGTTTATTTTGTTGTAAATCTCTTGCACAACTTATGGACTGGCATGCACACCATACCTCTACGGATGAGATGATGAGAGTACCTGCAGATTCACCTGCATGGAAACACTTCAACAAAGAGTATCCAAGCTTTGCCAATGAGTCAAGAAATGTGAGATTTGGTCTTGCAACAGATGGTGTGAACCCCTTTGGTGTACGAGCAACTACGTGGTCCATTTGGCCTGTTTTCTTGGTGTATTATAATATTCCTCCTTGGTTGAGTACAAAAAAGGGACACATTATGTTGGCACTTTTAATTCCTGGCCAACGCAAGTTTAAGAACATGGATGTGTATCTTGAGCCGCTTATTGACGAGTTGGAAGATTTGTGGAAGGGGATAAAGGCATATGACATTTCGTGCCCCTTACATAAGAGGGAGTTTACACTACATGCCATTGTAATGTGGGCAATGCATGACTATCCAGGATTAGGTGAATGCTCAGGTAATCATTCAAATAATGTCTATCTTGTGTACATAGGAGTTTGTTTACAGTTACATACAACTAGTAATTCTTGACCTTTACATGATATACTACAATGGCTATTATTATTCTTTGACATATACTTTTTTTAATAGTGATTGATAGTATCCATTTGTTGGGCAGGCTTTCAAACGGCTGGAAAAAATGCTTGTTTTTTGTGCGGGCCAAATCTTGTGGGAAGATACTCTTTTAGTCTCAAAAAAGTGGTTTATGAAAATCATCGTAAATACTTGCATGAAGGCCATCCATTCAGAGACACTCATAGAAGAGGTTTTGGAGGAAGAGTTGAGAGAGAGATGCCTCCAAAGAGGATGTCCGTGAAAGATTGGCGAATACTATGGGAGGAATCTCAAGCAAAGCCAATCGATGGTATGAAAAGATTATCTATATTTCATCGTTTGGAATATTGGAATAACCTTTTGATTAATCACCTACTTGATCCCATGCACATATTTAAAAATGTGGGTGAATCTATTTGGAAACACTTGATTGGTGAAAAAGATACCATTGCTGCAAGGCACGATCTAAAAGAATCAAACACCAAAAAAGAATATTGGATAAAGGATGGTGAAGATCATGCTCCAAAAGTACCTTGGACATTCACTAAGGAGGAGCTTAACCATGTGCGCTCCATATTATTCATGACATTAGAACAGCAACTGGTTTTGCCCATTCTCTACGGTCATCATTCACAGTGGATGGAAAGTTGCAAGGTCTCAAATCTTATGATTGGCTAAAGATGATTCAATTCATCCATCCATTGTCAATTCGTAGGTGCTTGTCAAAAGATATTTGTGAGACCATATACAAACTATCAATCATTGTCAGGTATTTACATGTACTTGGTGCATTTTTTTATTTAGTATTTATTGATTGGAAATTCAAATAGACATAAAATGGATTAAATATGTTGCAGATGGATGTGTTCAAAAGAAATCCGTGAGCTGGATCTTCGCAAGAGACATGAGGATATGGTGGAGATTGTGTGCATGTTTGAGAGATATTTTTCGACTTCCATCATGGACTCATAAGTGCATTTATTGGTGCACTTGGTTGAAGAAGTTTCTATTTCTGGTCCAATGCACACTAGGTGTAAGTGCATAAATTATCTTTTGCATGTGTATTTAAACTAAATCAATTGATACATGAACTCATTAAATAAAACACTTATTTTTAACCATTTGTGACTTTTTAGGTGGATGTTCTTATGGAAACGTACATGAAAGTCTTAAAAGATTTTGTGCGTCAAAAGGCAAGGCCTGAAGGTAGCATGTCAGAGGGATGGTTAGTACACGAATCTCTCTTTTATGTTACTGAAATTTTGCACCAACTACATCCATCTACTCCACTATTGTGGCGTGATGAGGAAGCCGAAGAGGTAACTAGTGAAAAACCTCAAGGAATGGGAAAGGTCCATAGGTTGGCACCCTTCCAACGAGAAAACATTTCTACATTCATGCTTTATAATTGTGGAGTTATGGATAAATGGTTAGACCTATATGAAGAAGAAAAAAAAGAGAGGGCCTTGTCTAGAAAGCGCCAACGACAAGAATAGAGGTAGACACATGGCCTCAAGTTCACATGATCTTGAGCCATTGCCCAAGCAATGCACTATAGAGTGGATGCATGACACACTACAAAAAGCAACAAAAGAGGGACAAAAAATATCAAACGCAGAATGGGACTTTG
This sequence comes from Diphasiastrum complanatum, assembly GCA_029204225.1. Taxonomy (NCBI): domain Eukaryota; kingdom Viridiplantae; phylum Streptophyta; class Lycopodiopsida; order Lycopodiales; family Lycopodiaceae; genus Diphasiastrum; species Diphasiastrum complanatum. The sequence continues at coordinate 34,675,234 of CM055100.1, forward strand.
CAAGAGGATGCGAATGGAAGGTATTATTCTTTAGATACTTTATTATTAGAACATTCTTGTTTATAACAATATTTGTTTAATCATTTTGAAACACCATGTTCATTCACAGTGATTATTTATGAGATTCATGTTTGTCATGTGGCAGTGCAAAATGTATAATGCTATATGGGCTTTTGGTTTCCACTTTCGTGTTGAAAGGATTGACAACAAGAGATGCACACACGATTGTGGTGTAATAGCATCTTTCCAACAAGAAAGTCAAAGCAGTGCACGAGATCGAAATCCCATCTCAGGAGATATAGAATACGTAGGAACTATACAAAATATTTATGATGTGTCATTTGGTGAAAGTGGACACTATTTTTTATTTGATGTGAAATGGTTCAAGGTAGTTTGTAGAGGGCCAAATGCAACCGTAAAATCAGATCCAAGTGGATTTTTTGCGATTGATTCATCAAAAACATTGAGCATGGAGTCCTTTGACACATTGTGTTGCCTCGTCACTGTGAGCAGGTGCACATGCTATGTTATAATGTTTTTCATTTTATTGCAAGTGACTTCAGTATTTGAGTTTTTGATATGTTCTAAAATAGTGATTTTTGCAGGTGTTTTTCAACCAGATCGACTAAACAAGATATGGTGGTTTGTAGCTCAAGTTGAACCACGTTCACGACAAGTATTTGAGGGTGCAAATATTGAGAATGAATGGAAAACCTTCATTTTAGCTATGAGATTGAGCTACCTAGAGATGTAATAAATCGTCAAACCATACTTGAAGCACCCACTTCCATAGATGTTGAGAATAGAAATTCTAATAGTCAGGATGATGAAATAATTTTTGAAAGTGAGAGTGATGATGAAAATCATCTAAGAGGAGATGAATTGCAAGATGCTGTTGCTGATGAAATTGATTCTTGTAATTCTGAATAAAAATTGATTATTGCAATTCTGAATGAAATTGATTCTTGCAATGCTTTCAAATGATTGTTATTTAGCCAAAATAGAGTCTCATTTATGGTCAAGTAAGTGAAAAGAATAGACATAGTTTGACTTCAATCCCATTTTTTTTGAGATAATGTCGGTGAAGATAGACGTACGACTTCATGTTCAAAGAAAATTCTCATTTTTTAACAAATGTTGCAAAGGCAGTAAATCACTAAAAGCATGTGAGTTAATGAAATCACCACCACAAACTATGACAAAATCAAGTGTTTCATCATAGTCAATCCCCTTGAATTGAGCATATCCCTTGGCAAATAGTCTTGTTTTATAATTGTTCACACTACCATCGTGCTTAAGCTTGATCTTAAAGACCCATTTGCAAATAGTAACATTTTGTATCTTTGATGGAGGATCAATAATTTTACAAGTATCTCAAACAATGCATCATGTACTCACCTCACTTTTCATTACATCAAATCACTCTTTTGTTGCTACAGTTTCATTCACACTTGAAAGAACATCATCAAACTTAAGGTAGTAATAAGGGCAATAAAAATTAAACAATCATCAACTTGTAATTGCTTCTCTCTTCCTTGTATTTGAGCCTTGATGGTTGCATTTGTGCTCTGATACCATGTTAAAATCAAAGGTTATGAACCTCATTTGGATACTAAAACCTTGAAAAAGCATCAAAGGTTTCACTTATATCTAATAGATAGAAAACTAGCACACAATTCAACCTATTTTACATCTAATTGGCAAGAGCTTTTGAACGCCACAATAAAATTAGAACTAATTGATCTTCACATCCTGTCACACACGTGGAAAGTATAATACTTTGTTCAGATTCAGATCTATTCATTAGACACAAAAAATATCACATTCATCATTCATCAATTCCTCATTAAAGAACAAACTTGCCAAAATCACCATCTCTTGATAATCTCTCGAAGTATGTACAAAATGAGCTCTCATTCCATATCAAATGATCTCGCATATGAGATTAGGTAGAGTGCCATTAGGGTAGACCCTAAACCCCTGGCTCTCAAAGCCTTAGATCATGCATAATTACCCTCTTGGTAGCTCGAGTCAACTGTCTTATAAAAGTAGGTGGCCGCCCTCATAAAAAATCCCAATCATCTAGGAACACCATGATATAATTCACTTTAGAAAAATATTTATTTCACTAATTCTATTTCATTATGAACATGCAAAAAAAAAAAAAAAAACCTCATCATATTATATTTCACTTTAGAAAAAAAAAAATATAGCCTAATCATAATATAATTCACTTTAGAAATATATTTATATGACTAATTTATGTCATTATCAACATGCAAAATAAAAATAAAGATGCGTGGATAATCCACGCAGAAGATATCCACGCGTGGATATCTTTAACTTCCAGTTTGGTTCAATGAACAAACTGAAATTGCGTGGATAATCCACGCATGGATTATCCATGCCAAAACTGCTTTCCGGTGCCGCCAACCTTCTCTTCCAAACAGTTGCCGGAATTTTCAAAATTCAATTTTGCGTGGATTATCCACGCGCATAAATTTTTTGGCGCCGTGTCAAAAAAACATCGATAGACTATTCAAAAAATCGACTAAGTGTTGGGTCTCGAGTGGATACTCTGCGTGGATAAACATAGAGTTTTCTAGTTGTGTCCATTCGGTCCATACTGAAGTTTGTAAACGCATTGCACTGTTTTTTACTTCTCTGGCACTGGTTGTAGTGTCCATACCTCATTCTTCTTCATGGATTCATTGTTCTTATTCATGGCTTAGATCCATTTGTCCTTCTCTGGACATTCAATTGCTTCTTTGAATGTTTGTGATTCTCCACTGAATCCACAAAACTCTTCAGATGTAAAAGTTGAGCTACCTGGCACAAATCTTGTTGGCGCTCTTCACTCTCTTGTTGATCTTCTGGGAGATTCTTCTGGTACTGCAATGCTCTTGTCTTTATCTGTTCTGCTAGGTCCGGAACCATTTTGATTTACAGGTGTAGTAGTAGTAGACACACTTGCGAATCTTTCTTTGTCTGATTCGTCACTTGACTGAGGTGTGACTCGAACATCTTCGTCTGAATGTTCATCCTCTGCTCCCTCTGTCACGATTGGCAGATCATAATATTGTCTTCCAAGAACTTCATAACTGACAGGATCATTGTTGGCCATTGTTCTGGTCTAATTGAACTTGACATCTCTAACTGTCTTCACTGTGTTTGTCTCTAGCATATAGATTATGTAGTATGATGAATGATTGTCATATCCTACAAGATATCCTTGTTTTGCTTTCTCATCAAGCTTCTTTCGAAGCTTGTCAAAAACATCTGCATATGCTGCACATCCAAAGATTCGAATATGAGTCAAATTGGGTATTCTACCCCACCATAGTTCGTGTGGTGTTGTGTGAGGAACACCAGATTTTCCTATCATGTTCTGAATGTAGGCAGTTGTAGCTACTGCTTGGATCCCACAGCACTCTTGGAGCCTTCGAATATGTCATCATGCACCTAGTGGCTTCCATGAGAGTCATGTTCTTTCTTTCTGCAACACCATTGTGCATTGGTGTATAGGATGTTGTCCTCCTATGAATGATTTCCTGATCATTGCAGAAATCAGTAAATCAGTTTAAAATGTATTCTCCACCCCGATTTATTCTGATATGCTTCATCTTATTTTCTATGCATCTTTCTGTCCAGTTCACATATTTTGTAAACTTGTCGAATGCCTCTGATTTGTTGTGAATGAAGTAGACTCGGGCAAACTTACTGTAATCATCAATAGAGGTGATATAGTACTTTGAGCCTCCTACTGAGATCACGTCAAAAGGTCCGTAGATGTTCGAATGTACTAGCTCTATAATCTTTGTCGTTTTGTAGGAGTCCTTGACAAAAGGAGTACGTGGCATCTTACCTTTTATACATGCATCACAAGTCATCGAACTAGTTGCATTCAAGATGCTCACCCTAGTAATAGCTCCATGATGCCTTGCTTGATACAATGCCATTGTTCATATGGCATAGTCTCCTGTGCCATAGAACATCTGACGAGTCATCATGAGGTTGATGTAATTGATATGCAGGTAGGCGTACCTTCAAGTGATACAAGTTGTTTTTTCTTCTACCTTGTGTAATCAATGTACTAGTGCTTGCATCAATGACGTTACATGTCTCGTGTGAAAATGTCACACGCATCCCAACATCTGCTATTCTTGCAACTGATAGCAAGTCCTGCTGCAACGTAGGTACAAATAGAACGTCTTCGACTCATCTATCTCTGCTGTTTGTGTTGAGCCACATCGAACCAATACCATTCATTTGATGTTTCAATCCGTCTCCAAGAATAATACTCCTCAAATTTAGCTTGATCTATTTACAACTCTCTTGCTAGATGAATGAATGCTTTTAGAAGTGTCTAAAAAATCCAGCTCCAAACAAGGAACTTTTGAGACTCCAATAAAGAATGATGTCCAAGAAGGTTCTTTCACCACCTCACAAAGGATCTCTTACAAGATGTTCCACAAATGTGTCTATATACATGTAGCACACTTCAAAAACTATACATCATGCCAAGCCATGGATTTCCAAGGCATTTTGTGCTGCTTGAAGATACATCAATTAAACTATTAAGTGCATACGTAATGTTTCCAAAGATAACTTGCCTTGCTTGATCCATATGATTGAGCCTTGATGGCTCCATCTTGATACTCAAGGTCCTAAGTTTACAAATCTTCCACTCTTGAAAGATCACATTTCCACCATTGACAACTTCTTTGGTGGAAAACATGTAGATTCTACAATCTCTACTTGAAGAGCAAAATATTACCATTATTCCTATCATTAGAATAGGATAATATTTGGTCCTTACATTGGACAATCATGCACAAAGCATGTGGACACGAAGATTTCCAAAAAAACATGATGTTTCAACTTTTATGACTCTATTCAGACTATTACAGAAATAGTTATCCAATGAAATCACTTTGTCAACAACAAATGTAGATTTGAAAGCATCTAATTTCATTGTCTTGTCTTACACAACAGTACTAAACACCATGAATCTTAAAAATAAGAAACAAGCCACTTTATGCCTACTAATATTATCCAAAAAGTACTCAAAAATAGTAGGCTCTCCAATGCTCTCCACCCTTGCAAGATGCACACTTGAATGGACAATTTGCATGCAATTTGATGACTCAGCCTTTGTCATCGAGGACCTCCTTGGAACTCTCATGCTTTGAGGCTGATCCTCAAGATCTTCCTCCTTTTGATGCTCCTCCTCAATGCTAGCAAGATCACACTTTGCCAATATCTCCACTTGAGTGATCTCTTCCTTTGCCTCTCAAAAGCAATATTATCTTCCAATTTAAAACAATCTTCCATGTTTAGATCCTTTTGCAATGTAAACATCATTCTTCAAAATGGAACAAACTTCATGCTTAAAGTGGGCATCCAAACCACTTTACAAAAGTTGATCAACACTTAGCATATTCTTGGAGATTGATGGTACGTAAAGGACATTTTCTAGATCCATACTTATTGAGAATTCTAGATACAAAGATATGGGACCAACACCATCTATCCTACACTCTTCAGTCATGTGGGAGCTAGCCCCACTATCAATCCACCAAGTGTCTCTTGAATTGCTATTGCTTGTTGGTGAGGATGTAGATGCCATCAAGAATACATCTACTTCATCCTCCTCATCCTCATGTGCAAGGTTTCCTTGTTTGTACTCCTTCTCTTGTGCTCTTAGCCTCTTGTAGCATTCTGATGCATAATGCCACTTCTTTTCACAAAAGAAACATTTTTGTTTTGACTTGTTCTTCTTGCCCTTTGAGCTTGATGCCTCATCCTCTTCTTTGGCCTCCTTTGGATGTTTCTTCTTTCCATTGGTCTTATTTTGTCCCTTGAATGAGAAATTGGCTTTCTCATTGTTGATTTCACACGTGTGGATTGTCCACAACATGTACTTGTGATCTCCTAAGGTGTGTAGATGCACCAAGATCAAGACTAGATTGAGATTCAAGATCTATCTTTGATCCTATGGCAAAAAAACACTACTACATGCAGTCAAACACATCCAACTCTCACTCACACGTGTGGGAAGTATTAAAAAATTATTCTAAGTAAAAACAAGCTGCTCTCCTCGAGTAGAGAGAGAAAAACCATCATGAGCTCTCGGGTAGAGAGAGAAAGCTAGAAATTCAGTGACACTCAAAATCCACACAATCACCGAATATATTAGATCCAAAATGAGGAGTACAATGATACTAGTAGATCCATGAGCTACCACTATGCTTAACTATGATTGGACCACACTTTGTCACCTCTTAATCCCATTGGACCATTGATCCATGGACCTCTAAATTCTATTGGACTATATTCAAGCACCCTATTTTCTATTGGACCTCACATGGTTCCACCTCTAAATCCTATTGGACCTCTTAGAATTCATCAAATAAAAGCATTACACTTGTCTACACTCTAATTGGCATGAGTTTAGCCTCTTACTCTATTTTGGCTCAATAGTGGCATTACAAGTGGAAATGCATAATTTGCCATCTATGCTAAAATTGTTCCTATCAACATCCTACACCTAGATGCTTGATGTGAAAAATACAGATCCTAAGTGGATCTAAACTCCAAGATCATTGGCTTGAATGCTTGCACTCCAAACTACATAAGCTAGGAATTGGCAACACATTCTATGCTACCTAGAATGCAAAGAACTTGATCAAAAAGCATTTATCACAAATGGAAACTTCCATAAACATCAAGTGCGGCCCAAAATAGCATTATACAGTCCATAATACATCAGCCTACCACTTTTGGAAAGCACCTAAGATCATACACAATAGCTTGAAGACAATACACACAACAATGCTCTCAATGGAGGAAGAAACAATGACAATGATCTATTGATCTCAATGAAGCATACAAAAGGTTTCTCCAACCTGTTCTCCACGACTTCCCTACTATTTATGGATGAGGAAGATGACTCTCTCTCCTCTCTCTAGAAGGTACTTGACCCTAGATATTCCCTATATAGAAAAAAATAGCTAAAAATGGCTTATATGACCAAAATACATCAAAATGGTCTCATTTTGAAGGGTATGAAGTTTGACACTTCATCATACTGAAAAAATACAGTAAATAAAAACATTGTGGCCTGGTTCACACGTGTGAAACTCCAGAACCAAAACTATTTACAATTTTAGCCAATTTAGGCCTCAAACTAGCTAGGAAATGTTGACAATTTTCACACTCCCTCTTCAACATTGGATGCTAGTTTCAACATAGTCTTTGAGCACATTCCAAGATTAGATCTATGCATTAAATATAGGTCCTTTCCCAATGGTTTGGTGAAGATATCAGCCACACACTCCTTTGAAGAGACATGTTGAAGCTCCACCTCTTTGGCAATGACTTGATCTCTCACAAAATGGTGAGCAATCTCAATGTGCTTGCTCCTTGCATGAAAAACAGGATTGCTTGCCAAGCTTTGGGCTGAAAGGTTATCACAAAGTATGATTGGAGTCTTCTCTGGTTCCAGCAAGTGAAGATCCAATAACATCCTCTTGATCCAAAGAATCTCCTTGGTGCATGTTGTTAATGCCTTGTACTCGGCTTCGGTGGAAGATAGAGAGATAGTTGGTTGCTTCTTTGATAGCCATGAGACCACTCCATCTCCAAGATAGATTGCAAAGGCACTTGTTGACTTCCTATCCATTTGATCACCTGCAAAATCTGAATCTGAAAATCCACAAAGGTTAGGTGTAGTACCTCCATACAAGATGCCAAAATCTCTAGATCCCGAGATGTATCTAAGTACTCTCTTTCCTAGCTTCCAATGAGCCTCACTAGGATCTTGCATAAATTGACTTAGTTTACCAACCACAAAGCTTAGATCAGGTCTTGTGATGGTTAACCATATAAGAGATCCTATTAGCTTTCTATAGAGAGTAATGTCCTTGAAGGATCTTTCATTACTTCTTGTAGTTAGCTTTACATTTGATTCCATAGGAGTAGAAACAACTTTACAATCTTCCATATGAAACCTTTTTAGAATAGAGTTAACATACTTTTCTTGACATATGAATGTAGATTTAGAAGTTCTAATAATCTCTATTCCTAAGATATAATGAAGTTTACCAAGATCTTGAATTTCAAACTCTCTTTTGAGTGCCATCTTGATTTCATCTATATCTAGATTGTTACCACCACTTAAGATAATGTCATCAACATAGATCAAAAGTAAAGTGATATCATTTTCATTCAATCTAAAGTAGAGAGAATGATCATACTCACTCATAACAAAGTTTTGAGAAAGTAAGAAGGAATTGAGCTTAGCATACCAACTCCTTGGTGCTTGCTTTAGCCCATACAAACTCTTTTGGAGATAGCACACATGATTAGGCTCATCATGTGAAACATAGCCCTCGGGTTGCTCCATGTAAATATCTTCTTCAAGATCACCATTCAAGAAGGCATTAGTAACATCCATTTGCCACATATCCCAATCATAAAGAGTTGCAAGAGAGATTAGGATTCGAATAGTTACCATCTTTGCCACGGGTGCAAAGGTCTCATCATAGTCAATACCATATTCTTGAGCATACCCCTTTGCCACCAACCTTGCCTTGTACTTGTTGATTGATCCATCTTGATTTGTCTTGATCTTGAAGATCCACTTACAACCAATTGCCTTCTTGTCCTTTGGAAGCTTTACCAACCTCCATGTGTTGCTTTTGATGAGTGCTTGATGCTCATGATCCATGGCTTGGATCCATTCCTTCTTTTGAATTGCTTCACCTACACAAGTTGGTTCATCAAAAGAGGTAAGAAAAGCAAGGTTAGAGTTGTCCACCACTTGCTTTCCTTTTTCATCATAGGTTAGCCTTGATGGCTTAGCCCTTTGCCTTTGAGTCTTCCTTGAAGTTTGCTTTGGAGTGGCATCTCCATCTTCATCCAAGACATCTTGCACATCATGATGATTAGTAGGCACATCAACATCAACATCAACAACATTGGAAACATTCTCTTCATGAAAGATGACATCCCTACTTATGACAACTTTCTTTGTAGAAGGAATGTACACTTTGTAAGCCTTGCTTACTTCACTATAGCCAACAAACACACCCTTCTTTGATGAAGGATCTTCTTTAGTTCTATCATCAAGTGTGATATTGACAAAACATGTACATCCAAAGATCCTACAATGCTTGACACTCGGCCTTCTACCATAAAGAACCTCATGAGGAGTTTTACCATCCAAGGAAGCACTTGTCCATCTATTACATAGATAGTTAGCACATGCTAAAGCTTCCCCCCAAAAAGACTTAGCAAGATTAGCATGTAGTCTCATTGCCTTGGCACATTCACAAAGGGTTCTATTCTTCCTCTCGGCCACTCCATTCTGTTGTGGAGTCCTAGGACTAGACATCTCCCTCTTAATCCCATGTGCTATACAAAAGTCTTTGAACCTATTTGAGGTGTATTCCCCTCCATTATCAGATCTTAAGCATTTGATCTTTGTATTGAATTGGTTTTCCATTTCATTCTTGAACTTGACAAATGCAGCAAACACTTCATCCTTACTTTTAAGAAGATAGATCCAAGTATACCTACTAAAGTCATCAATGAAAGTTGCATACATCTTTGCCCCACCATTGCTTGTTGTACTAGAAGAATGAATATCAGAATGCACAAGTTGAAAAGCTTCTTTAGATCTAGAAGTAGATCTAGAATAAGCAAGTCTATGAGATTTGGACAAGGCACAATGTTCACAAACACTATTGTTTGCAACAAGACTTTTAGGGAGACCAAGAACAAGCTCTTTCTTTGCCATTACCTCCAAAGATTTGAAGTTGGGATGGCCCAACCTCTTGTGCCAAACTTCTTGGTTTGTCAATTGCTCCCTAGCCATACATCCTTCATGATTAGAGATCACACATGCATCAAGCTTGAAAAGTTTACCATGCCTCCTACCTTGAGCAATCAAGGATCCACATTTACTTATCAAACATGCATCTCCAATGAACTCCACATCAAGTCCTTTGTCAATCATTTGACTTACACTAAGCAAATTCTTAGTGATTGAAGGAATGTACAAAACATTTTCAAGATTTGCTTTCCTATTTGTTGAAAGGGAAATAGGAATAGTGCCTATGCCTTTGATGTCACATTGACCATCATTTGCAGTGTAGATGATGTTACCTTCTCCCTCATAAGACAATAAGGATGTAAAGTATTCCTTATGTCTTGTCATGTGAGATGAGGCTCCACTATCAATCCACCAAGGATCATTATCATCTATGTTGGCTAACAAACTTGAAGTCATAACAAGTGATTCACATGTGTTATGTTCTTCCTCATCTATTGTAAGATTTCCTTGCCTCTCTCCTTGCTCTCTTTTCTTCTTATAACATTCATTTGCAAAATGACCTTTTATCCCACAATAAAAGCACTTGAACTTTGACTTATTGTTCTTAGTAGAAGAGGAAGAGGAAGAGTGATCATCATGATCAAAGTTACCACCTTTGGACCATTTCCCTTTGCCTTTACCTTTGCCCTTGAATTTGCCTTTTGTGAAGAAAGCCTCTTCACCTCCACCTTGCAAGGATGCACCATCAAGCTTTGATTGCAACCTATGTTCTTCAGCCAATAAGATTTCTTGCAAGTCAACCACACTTGGCAAGACTCTTTGAATGGCAAAACTTTGCACAAGGTTAGCATGTTCATTTAGCAAACCATTCAACATAACTTGGACTATTTCACCATCTTTTATGTTCTCATCAATGCATGCTAAATCATCACTTAGGGACTTAACTCTCAAGATAAATGCATGAGCACTTTCACCCTCTCTTTGCCTACTAGAAAATATTTGTCTCCTTAGGGTCAATACCCTAGATGTGGACTTTGATTCAAAGAGCTTCTTTAAGGCATTCCATGCCTCACTTGCACTTTGACACTTTCCAACTTCCTTGAGAAGTTCATTTGTAACATTCATTTTAATGATATGAAGAGCCCTTTTGGCCTTCTTATCAAACCTTTGTTGCTCTTGAAGTGTGAGAGGTCTCTCTTCAATTTCTGCAACTATGTCCATGAGTTCATTCAACTCAAGTAAGGACTCCATCCTCACTTTCCAAGTAGAGTAGTTTGATGAACTCAACCTTTCACTAGACTCTAGCATGATCCCACCATTGGAAGCCATGATTCTAATGTTTCTTCAACTTTTAGGTTTTGTCCTAAAGCACTTAGCACTCACTTTTCTCTCAACAAATGATAGATAAAGATATCTATGAAGATTTAGGACCCTAAAACACTTCTATCTTGAACCTAGATGGTTTCCAAGCATAGAAAGGAAGATTGAAACACATGCAACACTTTGCACACACTAAGAATGGATTACAAAATCAAACCAACCTGAACACACTCTTGCTTAAGCTCTCAAACTTTCCAGCAAGTGACCAAATCAAGTTATGGTGTGAAGAGTTACTTGCATTCTTAGAAAATACCCAAAACTAGGATGCCAAGATTACCTAGTAATGAACAAACTTGATCAACATATGATCAACACACTAAGATATTGATTCAACCTGTAAAACCACATGTAAACCACACTTCTAAAAGTTTATAAACTCCAGCAAGTGATAAATACAAGATTTAGAGGTGAATGAATGAGCACACTTAGTGAATCACAAGACTAGCTTCACTATCTTGTCAAATCTTGGTGTTTAGATGTAGATCTAAGATCACTTCACATGAGAATGTTCCTCAACCTGTTAAGAACCTGAAAACACACTTGCATAATGGTTAACACCTTCCAGCAAATGCTCCAATCAAATTACATAAGGAGAGTTACTTACATGCTCAACAAAGTACACCAAAATTTATGCCAAAATTGATGACAATCTTTACAATATGCTCTTCACAATGGAGCTTACAATATGTTCACCCAAAAAAAGGGGATCTTTCATCCAAATGGGAGCTTTGCTCAGCCTTTAGGAGAATTACAACTCACTCAAAAGAGCATTTGTCATCCACTTAAGGAGAAGTTTCATCCACTTAAGGAGAGTGTTCATCCAAGAATGGAGATTGTCAACAATAGGATTGAAAAGAACATTGTTATATTGAATATGCACAAGCCTCACAATCACAAATGATTAGGTGTTATGATCTGATCCAAAATAGTTTCTTTTCAGCCTTTGATCTTCAATAGACCTGAAATATGCTTTTGATCCACAAGTTCAACTCACAAAACAAAGGTTAGTAAGATTTCATCAACAAAGCAATGCAAAATCATGCTAGAACTTGATCAAACATCCAAATATCACCAAAAATGGAATACTTACTGTAAATAGAAGCCAACCAGCTCTGATACCATGTGAAAAATACAGATCCTAAGTGGATCTAAACTCCAAGATCATTGGCTTGAATGCTTGCACTCCAAACTACATAAGCTAGGAATTGGCAACACATTCTATGCTACCTAGAATGCAAAGAACTTGATCAAAAAGCATTTATCACAAATGGAAACTTCCATAAACATCAAGTGCGGCCCAAAATAGCATTATACAGTCCATAATACATCAGCCTACCACTTTTGGAAAGCACCTAAGATCATACACAATAGCTTGAAGACAATACACACAACAATGCTCTCAATGGAGGAAGAAACAATGACAATGATCTATTGATCTCAATGAAGCATACAAAAGGTTTCTCCAACCTGTTCTCCACGACTTCCCTACTATTTATGGATGAGGAAGATGACTCTCTCTCCTCTCTCTAGAAGGTACTTGACCCTAGATATTCCCTATATAGGAAAAAATAGCTAAAAATGGCTTATATGACCAAAATACATCAAAATGGTCTCATTTTGAAGGGTATGAAGTTTGACACTTCATCATACTGAAAAAATACAGTAAATAAAAACATTGTGGCCTGGTTCACACGTGTGAAACTCCAGAACCAAAACTATTTACAATTTTAGCCAATTTAGGCCTCAAACTAGCTAGGAAATGTTGACAATTTTCACACTTGATATGACCCCTATATCTAACATAGATAATCTTTTTCAATTCTTCACACTCTTCCTAAAAAAATTATCTATGAAGATTTAAGCATTGATCTTGATATAACTCCAAGATTAGATCTATGCTTGATGAAAGCACTTTTGCTCAAAGGCTTGGTGAGTAGATCGGCAGTACAAGAGGACGAGTATAGATCTCTCCTCCAATAAGCTTTTCTCTCACAAAATGGTGTGCCACTTCTATGTGCTTGCTTCTTGCATGAAATATGGGATTATTGGCAAGATCTTGGGCCGAGATGTTATCACACTTGATCATTGGTACATCATCTTCCATGATGCACTTTAGCTCCATTAATAACCTCTTGATCCAAAGCACCTCTTTGGTAGTTGTAGTGAGTGCTTTATACTCGGCCTCACATGAAGAGAGAGATATAGTATCTTGCTTTTTGGAAAGCCGAGATATTAGATTGCCTCCAAGAAAGATAGTGTATGCACTAATAGACTTTCGATCCATCTTGTCACTTGCAAAGTCCGAATCCGAGTAGCCAACAATGGATAGATCTTCACTTTTATAAACTATACCATAATCACAAGATGAAAATACATATCTTATAATCCTCTTGGCCATCTTCCAATGATGGATCTTAGGATCTTGCATAAATTGACTCAATTTGTGCACACAAAAACTTAGATCGGGCCTAGTAATGGTAAGCCGAATCAAGGAGCCTACAAGACTCCTAAAAAGTGTGATGTCCTCAAAGGATCTTTCATCACCTTTATTAGGATCTTTTACAATTTGCTCCATTGGAGTATCTATGCTCTTAGAATTTTCCATATGAAATTTTTTCAACATAGAGTGAGCATATCTAGATTGGCATATAAAGACATGATTTTCATAAAAATCAATTTCTAGGCCTAGGATGTAATGTATCTCTCCTAGATCTTGCATTTTAAACTCACATCCAAGTGCTAGCTTAGTTTCATCAACTAGCTTGATACAACTTCCACAAAGAATAATGTCATCAACATAAATTAGAAGAATGACAATATTGCTATCAACAAACTTTAGATACATGGAAGGATCACAGTCACTAAGAGTAAATCCTAGTGAGATAAGAAAAGAATTAAGTCTTGAATACCATGATCTTGGTGCTTGCTTGAGTCCATAAAGACTTTTGAAGAGCAAGCACACTTTGGACTCATCCTTGATGAATCCTTGGGTTTGTTCCATATAGATCTCCTCCTCAAGATAACCATTTAGAAAAGCATTGGATACATCTAATTGGAACAACTTCCACTTAAAGAAACAAGCAAGAGAAATAATAATTCTTATTGTCACCATCTTTGCAATGGGTGCAAAGGTCTCCTCATAATCAAGGCCATGGATTTGAGCAAATCCTTTGGCACATAATCTTGCTTTATACTTGTTGATGGTGCCATCATGATTGAACTTGATCCGAAATACCCACTTGCAACCAATCACATGCTTGTTGGATGGAGGATCCACAAGCTCCCAAGTATTGTTGGTGATCAATGCATCATACTCTTGCTTCATGGCATCATACCACCACTTGGTATTGAGTGCCTCTTGTACATTCTTTGGCTCTTCATGAGAGACATAAAAAACATAATTAGTGGAATCAAGATCCACTTGTTTGCCTTTGTCAACATACGAGAGCCTCTTAGACTCAGATCTATCTCTCATGGATCTTCTTGGTGAGAAAATTCGAGGAGAGTCTTCTTCAAATCTCGACCCCATCACATCATGATTGTCTTCAAAATCAATAATTGGTGATGCATCCATAGACTTCTTGATCTCGGCCTCTTCAAAAGATGAGTGTTGATCTTCATGAAAGACAACATCTCTACTTTCAATAACTTGAGAAGTAGAGAGTATAAAGACTCTATAGGCCTTGTTGGTGGATGAGTATCCAACCATGATCCCTTTGCTTGCACTAGGATCTTCCTTCTTCCTTGTTTCCAAGGGAATATGGGCAAAGCATATGCATCCAGAAACTCTAAGGTGATCAACTTTAGGATTCTTCAAATATAAGATTTCATATGATGACTTTCCTCCAAGAGCTATATGTGGGAGCCTATTGTAAAGATAATTTGCACAATTAATGGCTTCTCCCCAAAAGTCTTTGGGCAAATATGCCTCAATTCTCGTAGATTTTGCACATTCACATAGAGATCTATTCTTTCTCTTGGCCACTCCATTTTGAGATGGAGAGTAGGCACAAGAGAACTCTCTTTTGATGCCTTCAAGCTCACAAAAATCATGAAATTTATTGGAGATATATTCACCACCTCCATCACTTCTAAGAGCTTTAATCTTGAATGAGAATCGCTTCTCTACATAAGGTTTGAAAATAAGGAAATGATCAAACACCATAGATTTAGAAGCAAGAAGATATATCCAAGTAAATCTTGTGAAATCATCAATTAAAGTAACAAAACAAGTGGCTCCTCCCTTGCTTGTAGTTGATAAGAAATGCACATCCGAGTGGATTAACTCCAAAGGATGCTTTCTTTTGATAGAAGATCTTGTAAATGGCTTTTTGTGAGATTTACAATAGCACAAGCCTCACAAGGCTTGATCTTATTGGAGAATGACTTTGGCAAGCAATAGATTTGGCTTATTTGATCATAGAGAGCATGGATTTGTAGTTGGGATGTCCCAACCTCCTATGCCATAATTCCTCCATAGAGAGCTTGTTCACAAGAGCAACATTACAGGCATTCATATACTCATTTGGATCTAGTTTATAGATGCCTCCAAATCTAGATCCTAATGCAAGTATCTCATCATTCTTCTTGATAGTGCAAGTATCAACATTGAATTTTACATCAAGGCCATTATCAAGCAATTGGCCAACACTAATAAGATTCCTAGTAAGCTTAGGTACATAAAGAACTTTAGAGGATGCAAGCTTCAAGGGAATGTTCCCTATGCCTTCAATAGGACATTCAAAATCATTTGCAGTGTATATTGATTTCTTGACTCCATCATAAGGTGCAATAGAAGAGAAAGAGTCCTTGGAGCTACACATATGTGAAGAGGCTCCACTATCAATATACCATAGGCCGTCCTTCTTGAAAGGAGTAGATGAGAAACTAGAGACCATAAGAGATCCCTCTCCATCACTTGCAATAGTGTCTTCCTTCTCATTGGTAATGTTGGCTTGCTTGAGTTGATTCTTCTTCTTGAAGCAATTGGTGGCATAATGGCCTTTCTTGCCACAATAAAAGCACTTGATCTTCTTCTTCTTGAGCTTGGATGATGAAGCATTAGAGGAATCATCTTTCTCCTCATCTTTGTCTTTGGATTTGACTTTGTCCTTGCTTGAGGATTGTTGATGTTGGTTCTTGCTCCTCCCTTTGTGCTTATCCTTGGCAAAGAGAGCTTTGCCATCATTATGAGTGAGAGAGAGCTTGTCCATCCTCAAGAGCTTGTACTCTTGTCTTGATTCTTCTGAAATTAGCACACTTTGGAGAGCCTCCAAACTTGGTAGCTCTTCCTTAATGGCATAGTATTGGACAAGGTTATCAAATTCACTTCTCAAGCCATTGAGAATGACTTGAACTAGCTCATTTTAATTGATGGAATCACCAATACAAGCAAGTTTTCTATGAATATCTTTTACTCTCAAAACATAACTAGATGCACTCTCATCACTCTTTTGGCTACTTTGAAAGATTTGATTCCTAAGAGTGAGAAGCCTAGATGTATTCTTAGCCTCATAGATAGTCTTGAGACAATCCCAAGCTTCTTTGGCTGTTGTACAAGTACCTATCTCCCTCAATATCTCATTAGAGACATTCATCTTAATGTAGTGGAGAGCCATCCTAGCTCTCTTTTTGTATTTTTGAACCTCTTGAAGAACTTGTGGTTCTTCTTCAAGGCCAAGAACTATGTCCATCACGTCTTGAAGGATTAAGATGGACTCCATCCTCATTTTCCAAATTGAATAGTTTGAAGTGGACAATCTTTCACTTGGTTCCAACAAGGATGAACCCATTGAAGACATTTGAAGTGAAGAAAACTCAAATGATGAACAATAAATGTTGCTACACACTCTTAATAGGATCCAATAATAGAGTACTATCTCCTCCTATGAAAGATCTTGCAACTATTTGTGAATTGATTCTCACTAGCTACACAAATCTCTCTAAAACAAGATCTATTTCACATCAAATGATGGAGTATGGGCAAAGTTAGGATAAAACACTCTTAGCACGTGTGAAATACACTAAGAAACCAAATTTGACTCAAATACAATGATATTGCATGAAACAAAATGGTTGATCTCAAAACAGTGCCTAGATCAGATATAGATGAGATTAATAAGCATTCAAGTGTGATTTTGGATCAACCAAGCAATCTCTTGACCAAACCAAATGTGTCCACCCTAGTCTAGGTGCCCTACCTAACCCTCTTCAAAATCTTATAACTTTTGATTGGCTCAACCAAATGGAATGAAACCGATTGCATCAGAAACTAGACAAAAATAGCTTCAAAACAAGCTATCAAGCAAGATAAATGGATCAAGCATGAGAGAGAACTCCCAAACTGAATTTGGATGTTCCTCACATGTGTTTGAGCACCTGATTCCATACAGTACCAGGTCAGAACCAATCAATGTCCTTTTGATCTCTTTTGATCCAAAATTGGACAAGATAGCTAGGAAAATGGATCTTGACAATTTCTAGCTCAAGATTGATGAATAGTTTTCAATTAAATGGATCAAAATGCATGGTAACCTCAGGTAGGCTCTGATACCATGTTGATTTCACACGTGTGGATTGTCCACAACATGTACTTGTGATCTCCTAAGGTGTGTAGATGCACCAAGATCAAGACTAGATTGAGATTCAAGATCTATCTTTGATCCTATGGCAAAAATACACTACTACATACATTCAATCACATCCAACTCTCACTCACACGTGTGGGAAGTATTCAGAAATTATTCTAAGTAAAAACAAGCTGCTCTCTTCAGGTAGAGAGAGAAAAACCATCATGAGCTCTCGGGTAGAGAGAGAAAGCTAGAAATTCAGTGACACTCAAAATCCACACAATCACCAAATATATTAGATCCAAAATGAGGAGTACAATGATACTAGTAGATCCATGAGCTACCACTATGCTTAACTATGATTGGACCACACTTTGTCACCTCTTAATCCTATTGGACCATTGATCCATGGACCTCTAAATTCTATTGGACTATATTCAAGCACACCTCAAATTCCTATTGGACCTCACATGGTTCCACCTCTAAATCCTTTTGGACCTCTTAGAATTCATCAAATAAAAGCATTACACTTGTCTATACTCTAATTGGCTTGAGTTTAGCCTCTTACTCTATTTTGGCTCAATAGTGGCATTACAAGTGGAAATGCATAATTTGTCATCTATGCCAAATTTGTTCCTATCAACATCCTACACCTAGATGCTTGATGAAAAAAATATAAGACCCCTATATCTAACATAGATAATCTTTTTCAATTCTTCACACTCATCTCCATCCTGCAAAGACAATGAACTCATTCTTGCCTTGGTGTTGTGAAGTTACCTTTACAAGCTTTAGTTCTGGCGCCACCGGTGCCAGCTTTGTCCCCGGCACCAGCAGCGCCCCTGTTGCTCCTAGTGCCACCGGCCCCGGTGCAGCTCCCGACGCCACTGTGACCAGAAACCAGTCGACGCCAAGTTCATATGGCTGAAAATCTTTGATCGGTTCTAGCGAAGTCTAGAGAGCTCACGTGCAATCACCTCACACGATCTAGGCATGATTAAAGGAAGCCTGGGGATCAATAAATTCTAGAGAGAGAAAATGACTTTCTAGAAAGAGAAAATACTAGAGAGAGAAAACATGCTTTACCAGCCTGGGTAGAGTACTTGGTATGATGGGAGGTGGCGAATCCCACCAATACTATAGGGGAGTGCGGGTTGCGACTCAGGACGAGCTCCAACCAAGTCTCAGTCTCCCTTGCTGGAACGTTGTCTTGGCACTCGCGTTGGCATGCCAGCGCCCCGAAGACTAGGGTCGGTCACACACTTGAAATGTAACCTTCTCAAATTTATCAATAAAGTGGGATTTTTCTCAAGCTGACTATGATTACCTTCTGGGTTTCAATGTTCGGTAAAAGCGCCAGTTGTAAGGTCGCTTCAAACTTTTTAATTTGGCACATAGCTGAGGGTCATATCCTGGGATGCGAGCGGTATGCCGTCGGGACAATTCGATTTGTGGCGCCAGCGGTATGCTGTCGAGACCATTTGGTCCAGGAACTGGTTGTTTCCATATCTGTCGTGGCTTGTGGTTCTGAGTGTTTCTTGCATGAATGTGAATGGGTTAAGCTCTTGGGGAATGGGCTCTAACCTGTTGGCTGAGTTGGATGGCTTGCTTGGGTGGAAGTTACTGTGAAAATTGTCAACATTTCCTTGTCTAGTTTTAGGCCAAAATTGCTAAAAATGGCACATAGTTTAGGATCTGACTTTTCACACGTGTGAAACAGGTCTAGATATTTTTAGTAAGTGTATTTTTTCAGTATGAAGAAGTGTCAAACTTCAAGACCTTCGAAATGAGTCCATTTTCATGTATTTTGGACATATATGCCAATTTTACCTATATAGGGCATATTTTAGGTAAGGAGGGTCTAGAGAGAGGAGAGAGAGTCATCTCTCTCAGCTATATATAGCAGGTAGGCCGTGGAGAAATAGGTTGGAGCAGATCCATTGTATTCATTTGCTTAATGAGAGATTTTTCTATTGGGTTCTCCTTCCATTGTTGGCATTGTGTAGTGATTGAGTTCAAGCTTTGTGTGTATGATCTTAGGTGCTTTCCAAAAGTGGTAGGCTGATGTATTATGGACTGTATAATGCTATTTTGGGCCGCACTTGATGTTTATGGAAGTTTCCATTTGTGATAAATGCTTTTTGATCAAGTTCTTTGCATTCTAGGTAGCATAGAATGTGTTGCCAATTCCTAGCTTATGTAGTTTGGAGTGCAAGCATTCAAGCCAATGATCTTGGAGTTTAGATCCACTTAGGATCTGTATTTTTCACATGGTATCAGAGCTGGTTGGCTTCTATTCATAGTAAGTATTCCATTTTTGGTGATATTTGGATGTTTGATCAAGTTCTAGCATGATTTTGCATTGCTTTGTTGATCAAATCTTACTAACCTTTGTTTTGTGAGTTGAACTTGTGGATCAAAAGCATATTTCAGGTCTATTGAAGATCAGAGGCTGAAAAGAAACTATTTTGGATCAGATCATAACACCTAATCATTTGTGATTGTGAGGCTTGTGCATATTCAATACTAACAATGTTCTTTTCAATCCTATTGTTGACAATCTCCATTCTTGGATGAACACTCTCCTTAAGTGGATGAAACTTCTCCTTAAGTGGATGACAAATGCTCTTTTGAGTGAGTTGTAATTCTCCTAAAGGCTGAGCAAAGCTCCCATTTGGATGAAAGATCCCCTTTTTTGGGTGAACATATTGTAAGCTCCATTGTGAAGAGCATATTGTAAAGATTGTCATCAATTTTGGCATAAATTTTGGTGTACTTTGTTGAGCATGTAAGTAACTCTCCTTATGTAATTTGATTGGAGCATTTGCTGGAAGGTGTTAACCATTATGCAAGTGTGTTTTCAGGTTCTTAACAGGTTGAGGAACATTCTCATGTGAAGTGATCTTAGATCTACATCTAAACACCAAGATTTGACAAGATAGTGAAGCTAGTCTTGTGATTCACTAAGTGTGCTCATTCATTCACCTCTAAATCTTGTATTTATCACTTGCTGGAGTTTATAAACTTTTAGAAGTGTGGTTTACATGTGGTTTTACAGGTTGAATCAATATCTTAGTGTGTTGATCATATGTTGATCAAGTTTGTTCATTACTAGGTAATCTTGGCATCCTAGTTTTGGGTATTTTCTAAGAATGCAAGTAACTCTTCACACCATAACTTGATTTGGTCACTTGCTGGAAAGTTTGAGAGCTTAAGCAAGAGTGTGTTCAGGTTGGTTTGATTTTGTAATCCATTCTTAGTGTGTGCAAAGTGTTGCATGTGTTTCAATCTTCCTTTCTATGCTTGGAAACCATCTAGGTTCAAGATAGAAGTGTTTTAGGGTCCTAAATCTTCATAGATCTCTTTATCTATCATTTGTTGAGAGAAAAGTGAGTGCTAAGTGCTTTAGGACAGAACCTAAAAGTTGAAGAAACATTAGAATCATGGCTTCCAATGGTGGGATCATGCTAGAGTCTAGTGAAAGGTTGAGTTCATCAAACTACTCTACTTGGAAAGTGAGGATGGAGTCCTTACTTGAGTTGAATGAACTCATGGAAATAGTTGCAGAAATTGAAGAGAGACCTCTCACACTTCAAGAGCAACAAAGGTTTGATAAGAAGGCCAAAAGGGCTCTTCATATCATTAAAATGAATGTTACAAATGAACTTCTCAAGGAAGTTGGAAAGTGTCAAAGTGCAAGTGAGGCATGGAATGCCTTAAAGAAGCTCTTTGAATCAAAGTCCACATCTAGGGTATTGACCCTAAGGAGACAAATATTTTCTAGTAGGCAAAGAGAGGGTGAAAGTGCTCATGCATTTATCTTGAGAGTTAAGTCCCTAAGTGATGATTTAGCATGCATTGATGAGAACATAAAAGATGGTGAAATAGTCCAAGTTATGTTGAATGGTTTGCTAAATGAACATGCTAACCTTGTGCAAAGTTTTGCCATTCAAAGAGTCTTGCCAAGTGTGGTTGACTTGCAAGAAATCTTATTGGCTGAAGAACATAGGTTGCAATCAAAGCTTGATGGTGCATCCTTGCAAGGTGGAGGTGAAGAGGCTTTCTTCACAAAAGGCAAATTCAAGGGCAAAGGTAAAGGCAAAGGGAAATGGTCCAAAGGTGGTAACTTTGATCATGATGATCACTCTTCCTCTTCCTCTTCTACTAAGAACAATAAGTCAAAGTTCAAGTGCTTTTATTGTGGGATAAAAGGACATTTTGCAAATGAATGCCATAAGAAACAAAATGCTAGATCTAGGTTGAGATCTAATGTACTTCTTGGAGATGATAATTGTTGTGCTAACTTGGCAAGCTTTGGTGAATCTATGGTCAATTTTTTGGATCCATTGGATCTTGAAGATGCACTAGTGTTACCTACTAGTCATATGGAGTCATGTGGAGCTAAATTAGCATCATGTTTGTACTCTTCTACTCATGGACTTCCAAGGCTTGGTGGTTCTTCAATGGTGCTAGATGGCAAGTGCAAAAATGGAAAAGGTAAGGAAGGAGCTAACTTCATCAATGGAGTTGATGAAGATTCTTCTTTGGAAGTGATTGTTGCTAATGACTTGTTTGTTCATATGGAAAAAGATGGAGATGCTAAGTGTCATTCTTTGCAAGAAGATGGTTGTTCTTCTAATTCTTTTCATATTGATGTATGTAATCATGTGGGAAAAGATGATGGTGCTTTGAGCATGCTTGAAGGAAATGGTTCTTTTACATCTTTTTGTGATAAAGTCATTTGTGCAACAAGTGGTGTCACATTTCTTCATAAAAAGAGTAGATCAAAGGTTTCTATCATGAGACTTGGTGAGGGAGATCACAAGTCAAAAGGAAGAGAAGTATGTGAAGTGTTCAAAGTAGGATGTACTTTGAATGATGTTTTTATGAACGATAGTGAGGAAGAATCATTATCATATGACTCATTACCTAAATCATTGAGTAGAAGTTCATGTTTGAAAAGAGAGAGTACTTCAATCACTCTTATGTTGAAGGTACTAAGGATTCTTTTCTTGGCTTCTAATATTCAAGAGTCTTCTACTTCTTATGGTGCAACTATCAAGAGGGAGGTTTCTAACTTTTGTGGTGCTAGCATTAAGAGGGAGTCTTGTGAAGGAAAGGGCAATGGAAGAGTGGTTCTTGGGAAGATCCAAAGCATGGATCTAACATCTCTTCATCAACTCAAAGCATTCTATGATTGTGGTGGATTGTTCATTCATGGTCAAGATGGCAAAAGGTTGGTTGAAGAAGACTACATGGAGCAACTCAAGTGGCAACTTCTTCAAGGCAAGGGAGATATCATTGGTGAGCTTATTGAGGTTTGTTATTAACTCAAGAGGGCTGTTTTGATTAGGTTTGATACTCATCTTCACCTACTCTACTTCATGTTAAATGGAAATGTTGGAATCTATCTTTTGGTTTATGATGGTGGCATTGTTTTCACTAACTATAGTGAAGGGTCAAATTTGAGCATTGATGAGATCTTGTGGGATCTTAATCATGTGTTTGAGAGGGAGTATCTTCAGAGTTTCAGATCTGAAGATGTTCACATATGCAAGATCTTTGATGTCTTATTGGAAGATCAAGAGGTTGATCTTGGATTGCTTCATCAACACCAAGAGACAAGTGGCAATTCGAAGCTAGTGAAAAGCATCAAAGAAGAGACAAATGGTCAAGGCATTTTGGATCTGTTTTTACAGGTTCTTGAAGGTTCAAGTAAGGTCTTTGGAGCTGCAAGGAAGTGTCTTCTTACTCTACCTCACTTGCCTAATCTCATGTATGAACATTGTTATGTCAATGTGTTGAAATTGTCAAATTTCAATAAAACTAGTTCCATAGTTTTGCATCCTTTGGATCTTGGAGATGGAATAGTTATCATTGCTGGTTTGTATGATCAAGTACATGAATTCATTCAGATCTTGAAAGGTATTGAAGTGGTCAATATGTTTTCTTTTGAACAAAGTTCAAGATCTAGTATTCTAGTGTTGGCAAATTGGCAACTTGTTGACATTGTAGGATCAAGCGTTGTGTGCAAATCTTGTGGAGGTACTTCAAGTATTTCAAGTTCAGGTTTTGGTCATTCAAATGGAGTAGGGAACACATCTTTTTGGCATTCATTCACTCAAAGGCTTTCATGGATTGAAGATCTACAAAGGCAAGGTGGTGATGGAAGTTCATTCATGGAGATACATGTTGCATTCACTATATGTATAGTGAAATGTGGAGGAGGCATGCAAACACTTGTTGATCACTTTCATTTACAACTTGTTTGCTGCTATTTTACAGAGAAACCAGAGATGGATACATGGAGGAATTCATTAATTGAGATTCTATGTTCTTTTACATGTACCATTTTTATGATTCTATGTAAAATTGATGTAAGAAATAGTGAAGCATCCTATGCGGACACTATTATCTATATCAATTATGTTGTGTCCTATTTTGTACATATTAGGATCCTTGAGAAGAGATCTATTCTGATGATGGAGATCATTCTTAAGTTGGAACAAAGTAGTGTTGTAAAACTAGCAAGTTAAGTTGAAGAGGGAGTGTGAAAATTGTCAACATTTCCTTGTCTAGTTTTAGGCCAAAATTGCTAAAAATGGCACATAGTTTAGGATCTGACTTTTCACACGTGTGAAACAGGTCTAGATATTTTTAGTAAGTGTATTTTTTCAGTATGAAGAAGTGTCAAACTTCAAGACCTTCGAAATGAGTCCATTTTCATGTATTTTGGACATATATGCCAATTTTACCTATATAGGGCATATTTTAGGTAAGGAGGGTCTAGAGAGAGGAGAGAGAGTCATCTCTCTCAGCTATATATAGCAGGTAGGCCGTGGAGAAATAGGTTGGAGCAGATCCATTGTATTCATTTGCTTAATGAGAGATTTTTCTATTGGGTTCTCCTTCCATTGTTGGCATTGTGTAGTGATTGAGTTCAAGCTTTGTGTGTATGATCTTAGGTGCTTTCCAAAAGTGGTAGACTGATGTATTATGGACTGTATAATGCTATTTTGGGCCGCACTTGATGTTTATGGAAGTTTCCATTTGTGATAAATGCTTTTTGATCAAGTTCTTTGCATTCTAGGTAGCATAGAATGTGTTGCCAATTCCTAGCTTATGTAGTTTGGAGTGCAAGCATTCAAGCCAATGATCTTGGAGTTTAGATCCACTTAGGATCTGTATTTTTCACAGTTACCTGTTTATGGCTGTCCAATCTGGCGTTGTGCCAGGTTGGCTTCCAGCACTCGTGACAAAGCTTTCAGTTGGTTAAGTCTGATGTAAGTCAGACCACTTGCTTGGAATGGATGTTATTCGTTTGTAATGAAGCTTCGAGTTGGTTAAGTTTGATGTATGTCGGACGACTTGCTTGAAGGGAAGTCACCCACATCGGGACCCTCGATCTGACATGGCACTAGGTTGGATCTCAATGTTGGTTTTCGAACTTCCAGTTGGTTAAGTCTGATCGTTGTTGGCGAGTTGGCTGCTTGTATGTTAAGTGGGTTTGGACGACAAGAGTTGAAGACTGGGAAGCTAAGTCGTGGTTCCCGGCTCCCTTTGGGATGCCTGCGCTACATGTGGTATCAGAGCCGACTGGCCGATCAGCTATGCGGATCTCACGGAAATGGCCATGATGAGTCAAGGTGCTTCCCTTGAGGTGTAAGCACAGTCAGTTCTCGCGGTTCGGGCGTGGCATTGTCTGCACGTAGGACAGATGAGACAGTGTGCTGCCATTAGGTTGGTGTAAGCACGGTCTGTGCCTTGTGGGGTGCGGGACGACATATTCGAACTGTATGGGTTACCATTGATACAAAGATGCTACTCGAATTCGGGTGTAAAGCATGGGTGGTTAGCTGCCGGTGCGGGATAGCTGCCGATAGTTTAGCTATAAGGGCTATCGGCCAAAAGGTGGTGGGGCGTGACTGAGGCAATGTGCTGCTTAATGGTGAAAGCACAGATGGTTGAATGGGTGTTCTCTGTGGGTTGATTTTGTGATCGATCTGTATGGGCGCGGCCATGCAAAGGTCCTTTGGCAGGACTATCTCAAAGGGGAACCTTGTCTTTGTTACTTGTTAGTAAACCTGCCTGAGTGTCTTGCTTGTATGTATTCGTGGTGAGTCTTAGTACTCGTGCTTTGTTTGGTTTGCATGATTGCTTGTGATACAAGGAGCTGATGGCTCGAGAAGGAACCTTTCTTTTGA
The DNA here is from genome assembly GCA_029204225.1 of Diphasiastrum complanatum. Classification (NCBI taxonomy): domain Eukaryota; kingdom Viridiplantae; phylum Streptophyta; class Lycopodiopsida; order Lycopodiales; family Lycopodiaceae; genus Diphasiastrum; species Diphasiastrum complanatum. Next base: position 34,701,225 of record CM055100.1, read on the forward strand.
AGGCTGATACCATCAAACAAAGAGGACTACAAAATCTGTGGGGCGGATTCGCAGTTCAAGTACTAGCACGTGAACGACAACGAAACGACTCGATGTTTGCAAAGGATGGATGGCTAGCCTGTTACTTGGGTTAGTTTCATTTGCGACAATGCCCACCAGACGCAAGCAATAAGTCAAAAGTTGGAAAGGGCAATTTCAGAGGAGATCTTCTATGGAGCAGTGGGTCTTCATTTGAGATGGCTACCTTCAGAATTGAACCTCACTGAGCATTGGTGATATCCAATGTCAGTTGGGTTTTTCCTCAAAGGGGAAAGACCCTAGAATCCTTTTCAGAGATTTGCAAGCACAGTGTTGGAAAGGCTTTTTGTCTGAGAACTCTACTCTAAGTCCGGTTAGCTACTTTTATAAGTGGAGGGAAACTATCACACACACCTCTCTCTTGGGACAAATTTTGAATGAAAGTTGATCAAAATGGAGGCAAATTCAAGGTGACCTAGCCATACTCACACGAGGAGACTGGCAAACTTTGGACCTAATGAGTTGACAAGTTTTTGTTGTGGAAAGGAAAGCTTGTTATAGGCTTTCTCTGGACCAGCAATGATGAGGAGACATAATGAGTACGCTGACTTGTGTTACGTGTAAAGCAGCTGATCAATGAAGGAACTGAGAAAGTTGAGTCTTGCACGAGAGACTTGGTACTTCGAACGGACGCTAAGAGACAGTTCGTGTTGAGATCAGAGACTAGTGATGGAATTGTGAAAGTCAAGTTTTGCGTGACGGACGTGGCGCTTCAAAACGAACGCGAAGAGATAGTTCGTATGCGGAGCAAACTGGTGCGACCCCTTGGCTCTCCACGAGGTCAATAGTTACATTTGGATTGATTCAAAGACAGCTACTTCAAGCTAAGTGAGAGGTGCATTGCGGAGTACTCAATCTTTGCCTACCTCAAAGAGCCAAAAATGAAAAGTATCAAGATCAGGTTGGGACAAGGAGAGAAATCAAGAAGCAAAAGCAACAAGGCACGAAGTGGACCATAAAGTGGGCAATCAAACGATAAATCCTTTGGCTCAGGGAGCCCTGATACCTGTGCAAAAACTGATTAAATATGGAGCTCAAGGAGCTCAACACAAAGTGCATCAAGGACAAATCAGGAGCTCAAAGGAGTTCCAAAGTCGAAAGTCAGAAGCGACAGGGGCAAACATTTCAAAGAAAGGCCTCTGTCACCAGTTAATAAGGTTCTTGGGTTTTACGAAAGCGATATAAAATATACGCTTTTCCCAGACAAAGTGATATTTTCAAGTTAAGTAATTTTTCAGTACAAAGACCTGAGCCTCCGACTTGTGGTGTGCCAGCTTCAATGTTAATAAAAAGTGGCCAGTAAATTGAGTACTGTGCCAAGTAGATCAAATGTATAATTAATTTTAATTGGGAGGCACCTTTACTTTAATCTGACATCTAATGAGGACATCAGATTTTATAAAGGTGGGGTGGATGTTGTAAAGTTACCTTTACAAGCTTTACTTCCGGCCCACCAGCGCCAGCTTTGTCTCCGGCGCCAGCAGCGCCCCTGCTGCTTCCGGCGCCAGTGCCGCTCCTGGTGCCACTGTGACCAGAAACCAGCCGGCGCCAAGGTCCTATGGCTGAAAATCTTTGATCGGTTCTAGCGAAGTCCAGAGAGCTCAGATCGATGTGCAATCACCTCACACGATCTAGGCATGATTAAATAAAGCCTGGGGATCAGTAAATTCTAGAGAGAGAAAATGACTTTCTAGAGAGAGAAAATTCTAGAGAGAGAAAATGTGCTTTACCAGCCTGGGTAGAGTACTTGGTATGAGGGGCGGTGGCGAATCGCACCAATACTATAGGGGAGTGCGGGTTGCGCTAATGGCTTATGCTCTTGTACTTGGCTCTAACACCATGTGAAAGTACTGTACTTTAGGACCATAAATGGATCTACAAAAGATCCACAAGAGTGATTGGATGCCTTTTTAACAATCTATCAAAAAACTAGACACAAAAAAGTTGATCTAGATTGGCAATTTGACAAACAACAAGCATTAACAATCAAAAGCATTTATGAACATTGAAATCCGAGCCCACATGTGTGAGCCACAACCTGATGTATGGCCTATAGACTGAGAAACAATCAGAAATCAATTTGGTTTCATTTGGATCACAAAAACTCAATGTACATAGTGAACTAGCTCGAGATTGCAATGAGCTCCAAAAATAATCTATCTTCTCACTATGGGAGCTTGGAATACATAGCAAAAGTGACTTCCTTTGTGAAGTTAGGTGGATTTCCAGCATGTAATAAGGAATTTAATTTGGCTCTCTTTCCCTAATTTGCATCCCTAGCCTAATTCATAGAATCATGCCTAGTAGGTGACTAGTTGGTCTTAAAGTTGGTGTAGGTCCTATAACCTAGGAATCACTACCAAAATGACATGGCCAACCCTTTAGAATTGATCTACCCTATAGTAGGGTAGATTTCCCACGTGGCTCCATGGCCTCACATGTGTGAGACCCACTTACGTACATTTTACATGATTCTACATGGTTTTTGATTAAGCTAGATTTGCCAATTTTTGGCAATTTATTCACAGAGAGTAATGTCCTTGAAGGATCTTTCATTACCTCTTATAGTTAGCTTTACATTTGACTCCATAGGTGTATCACAAGACTTTGCATCTACCATATGAAATCTTGTTAGAATAGAATTAGCATACTTCTCTTGACAAATGAAAGTAGATTGAGAAGATCTAATCACTTCTATTCCTAAAATGTAATGCAAGTGACCAAGATCATGCACCTCAAACTCCTCCTTGAGAGCAACAACATCTTCATTGTTTCCACCACTCAAGATGATATCATTCGCATAGATTAGCAAGATATTAACATCATTTCCAGCAAATCTAAAATATAATGAATGATCATACTCACTCATAACAAACCTTTGAGAGAGTAAAAATGTGTTAAGCCTAACATACCAACTCCTTGGTGTGTGCTTAAGACCATACAAACTCTTTTGTAGAAGACACACATGATTTGGGTTTGTAGATGAAATGTAGCTCTCAGGTTGTTCCATGTAGACTTCCTCCTCAAGATCACCATTCAAGAATGCATTTGTAATGTCCATTTGCCATAGATCCCATCAAAAAAGAGTAGCAAGAGAGATGATGACCCGAATGCTTACCATCTTTGTCACGGGTGCAAAGGTCTCATGATAGTCAATACCATGTTCTTGTGCATATCCCTTGGCCACCAGCCTTGCCTTATGCTTATTGATAGATCCATCTTGTTTAGTCTTCATCTTGAAGATCCATTTGCATCCAATAGCTTTCTTGTCCTTAAGTAGCTCCACCAATCTCCTTCAAATGAACATTCCTATTTGTAGAGAGAGAAATAGGAATTGTGCCAATCCCTTTGATTGCACAAATACCATCATTGGCTGTGTAGATCACCCTCTTGTCATCTCCATATGCCAATAAAGAGGTGAAATACTCCTTGTGAAAAGTCATGTGTGAGCTTGCTCCACTATCAATCCACCATGGATCAATATCTCCAACAATAGAACTCAAACATGAAGACATCACAAAAGCATCATCATTTGTGTTTTGAGCATCAACATCATCCTCATCAAGAGTTATATTACTTTGCTTGTCTCCTTGATCTCTCTTCTTTTTGTAGCAATCGCTTGCAAAATGTCCCTTGATGCCACGACAGAAGCACTTCAATTTAGACCTATCTTTCTTCTTACCAAAGAAGAAGACTTGCGATGATCTTGTCCTTTAGACCACTTGCCCTTACCTTTGCCCTTGAACTTGCCTTTGATGAACATGGCCTCATCATCTTGAGATGCTAATGCTGATTCACCTCTTGCTTGAAGTCTATATTTTTCATTGATCAAGATATCTTGAATATCCACCAAAATTGACAAAGTTTTTTGAATAGTAAGACTTTGTACAATGTTAGCATTAAGAATAACTTGAACAAGCTCTCCTTCCTTAGTGCTCTCATCAATGCAAGGTAGCTCATCACTTAAAGCCTTTACTCTCAAAACAAAAGTATTAGGACTCTCTTATTTCTTTTGTATGCTTTGAAAGATTTGTCTTCTTAGAGTCAACACTCTAAATGTAGACTTGGATTCATAAAGCTTCTTCAAAGCTTCCCAAGCCTCTCGAGATGAATTGGACTTACCAATATCTTGATCATGTTAGAGCTCTCTTGTCATAACTCACTTGATCTTGTTGAAACAAGGATCTCTCCTCCAACCCTACAACAACATCCATCAACTCATGCATTTCAAGAAGTGATTCCATTCTCACCTTGTAGTGGGTTTCTTTCCTTGCCTAACCTGAATCCAAGATCTAGTCAATCTAGCATCAAAGAGACGGAAGTTAGTTGTCACGCGTAGGTTCGTTCCCATGAGAGCGATAGTATAGTTCAGATTTCAACATGAATGGAGGATCTAACACTAACATCCATTAACACTAAGCATTAACACTACATCCATTAACTCTACTTCCATTAACCCTAAATCCACAACAATGATAGAAACTTACTCTTCTCTCTCTCCCTTTCTCTCTCACAAAAAGCATAAGAAATAGCAATCCCAATAATGATCAAATCCAACAATTAGCAAAATCCAAAGAAAGCATGAGAAATGGAGGAGAAGAGAGGAAGAGCAAGGACATTCATCAATCCATTTCTAAAGAGAACCAATTTGCTTTATTGAAATGAGAAAATGAACATAGGAGCAACTCGAGTTGGTCCCTTTTTATAGTAGAGAGGAGGACTCTGGCCTCTGAATCCTGTTGGTCCAGTCTTGCCTCTCTTTTTATTCAAATTTAAAAAAGTGTGGGGACCATCAAAATTGGAGGGAAACCCAACTTTATTCACTAACTTGACAATTAGGCCATGCGACATTAAAAGTCCCGCAAAAAGGCCTAAACTCCTTTATTAACTTTTAATAGTCAATCAAATAGCTATGTGATCATCGGGTTGGACTTACACACACAGGGTGCCAAATCCCTCTCACTTATTAACCAGGGTTAGGGTCGCCTTGGAATCCGCAAACAGTATCCCCTACCAAAACTGGTGGCGGTCCCACAACACATGCAATATGCAGTTATTGGGGACTTTTATTGGCTTCGCGCCAAATCTTAATTAAATGATATTGCACCTTCTCCATAAAATCAAGGCGTGTAGTATTGAAATCCAAATTATGCGGCAGAAACAATGGTGGGCTCCGGCAATCCACTTGGAAGTTGTCCATGAGGTGAAGCGGGATTCCCAAGAGCCTCCCATCATAGCCGCACAGAAATACAGTCGAGCAATCGAGAGCTGATCTTTGATTTGCTCTGAGGGCATCGACTTATTTGGATCAAATGCCAGGGTAGGAAGACAATCGTCCCATTTGGTTGCCACTGACGCCAACAGAGTTAGATCTTTTGCAAACATTGTCGATTGTCGCACTGTTGGATCCGGAGAGTGGACATACTCTCTCTGATATGCTTGTAAGGCCCGGTGAAAATCCACTGAAATATTCCAACTGTAAGGCTGGTGGATGATTGGCCAATTGCGCGTATGGATGGTGATTTTATCCATAGCCAATCCCAAATCTTTCCATTTTTGTCTTCATGGCATTGTCACATAATAAGGATCTACCCGCAACTGGCGAGGGCTGGCGACATAACTTCTAATTGATTTTGGAGTTTTCTCAAAAACCGTGATTCTTCGTGCCGACTGCTCTCTCAATGCAGGTATTTTGTCCAATTCTTTGCCGGTCTCGATCTCAGAGGTCTTAAATTTGAGAACCCATCCACCACGCGAGGACTCATGCGGATGTTGCTTTAAGAAGGTCTGGATCTGGTCCTCGACGTTGATGGGCCTTCTGAATAAATGGCTTGTCCTTGATGAGGATGGACCCGCTTGTACTGCCGGTATGGTTGGCGGTTGATCTGCTAGATCTGGAGCTCCCCCATGGTCCATGCTCGAATCAACCCCTGTATCCATTTGTACAGCTTCTTGGCGTGAAGGGGAGAATTGCGGCATGATCAGGACGAGGATTTGTGGTTCGGCTTTCAACACTTGAGCAGCGGCTTTTTCATGGGCGTTGATGATCTCTTTTGCCTTTGCCAACTCAGCTGAAGCTGCTCCTTTGAACCTATCAAAGCGGCCTTGGAATCCCTGAAGGGCCACTTTGTATGTTTTCACTTTCTTGAATAAATATGCAATCTCCGTCGGTGTGACCGGATGATCGGGTATTTGCGTCTGCAGATAGGCATCACACTCAAGGGTGGTCGCATCCAACTCACCTTGAAGCCATGTGCGATCTTGTTCGGCCATCTGTAATTACCCCTTCAACAGCTACACCTGTTGCTTGGCATCTTGCACTGCCTTATCGACCTGATCCTGTGCAATTGTCAGGGCGTTTTGCAAGGAGCTGATGTAGGTTTCCAAGCGATCAACTTGTTGCTGGGCCAATTTCTTCTCGCTTTCAGCCTTTTCTTCACGTTGTTTGGCTATCTTCACCTCTCGATCCAGCTGGACAATTTTCTGGTTGATCAGAATGTTTTTGGATCCTAGATCAGAGATCCTCTGTTCCATTTCCTTCTTCTTATCCAGCATAGATTGGATCACTTGCCCAAGGCTTGAAACTAATCCTAGAGCATCACCAGAATCGACGGTCGTGGAGGTGGCAACAGTAGGAGACCCTGATGGTACTGTCCTTGGTAGGCGTGGAATAGGTGCCACGATCTCTTCTTCTTAAAAAATATCGTCTTTTTCAAATCCGTCAGGCACTGTGGCATCGACTATCTCTTGCAAATGCTTAATCCACTATCTCGTATCCTGATATCTTCGTTTTTCTGCATTAAGATTTGGATAAACTTCCGATGTTGTTGGTGTATTGTTCAATGGTATAGAATCAGCAGGTACTGAATCCACTACTGGTTCTTTTTGCTTTTGTGCTCTGGTGACCACCATCAAGGGTGCACTTGGTTTATTATGAGCTACCGTTCCTTGCTTGATTGTTATCAAATTTATAGGTGCTGTAGCTGGTGGTGGCTTTGGTCTTGCTAGACAGTCTTTATAGCAATGCCCATATCCACAGTCACGATAGAATGGTACAAATTTTTCTTTATTTGAGAACAACAACATATGTTTCTAAAAAGAAATCATAAAGATATGGAACCTCTCAATTCTCTTCTAGCACTTATCACTAGCAAATCAACACATAGAATGAAGAAATCTTGATCAACCTATGATCAACCAACAACCTAATATATCTTTCCACTTTCTAAGACTGAAACACACTCTATTGAAGTCCAGCAGCCTCAAAAAATAGAGATCCAATCAAAATTAGGGTTTTGTTAACAAAATCACAAAAAATTGAATCTTCCAATTTCTACATGCAATTGCAACAAACTTGATATTAAATCTTGTAGCCTCCAATGAAGCCTTCCTAATGCATCAAAAGACGGCCAATTCTAGTAATCCAATTGTGAAATTGGAATTCCTCAAGTTTATAAATCTAAATTGAGTTTTGACCTACAAAAGATCAATTCTACATATGCAAAATTCTTGATTTTTGAGTAGAAACTATTCTAGCATACTCTAGAGATAGAAGCTCCTCCAAATCTTTGATAAATGCTACTGATCCTTTCATAATCTGCAACACAAGCTTTGATACCATGTGAAAATTTTGTCAGTCATTAAGTTCCAAAATCATCTATTGATCTTTAGTTTGAAAGACAACACAATTTACACCCTTTACAATGTAGAAAATCAACATCTACTTAATGAAAGAGATGCAAACTCAATAAGATATTGATCAAACATCAAACTTGTGATAATATGAAGTTGTTTTCCATAAACAAAACAACAAGCTACTGTATTTCACACGTGTGGATCCATCCTTCTAGTCTCCTTCTCTACACGCTCCTTGAAGATTTTGAAGCAGTTGAAGGCTTCTGATTTCTTCTTTATAAAGTACACCATGGTCCTTCTGGAAAATTCATCAATAAAGGTTATAAAATACTTGGCATCCTTTAGCGAAGGATTTTTCATCAGATTCTTTTAGAATAATATAACTTTGAAAAGTCAAACTCTAAGTCTAATATGAAAATTGGTTTCAATTGCCAAATAAACAAATATGTCCAAAATATCAAACTAGTTGACAATTTCTCCCACATTGTCAACCTCATGAATTTGGCATTCCTCCCCATTGGCCTGTGTGAGCTTGTGCCCATCATGGATTGGTGAAAAGTTTTTGAACCAATCATGTTTCCCGATTATATGCCTCGTGGAGAGAGAGAGAGAGAGAGAGAGAGAGAGAGAGAGAGAGAGAGAGAGAGAGAGAGAGAGAGAGAGAGAGAGAGAGAGAGAGAGAGAGAGAGAAGAGAGAGAGAGAGAGAGAGAGAGAGAGAGAGAGAGAGAGAGAGAGAGAGAGAGAGAGAGAGAGAGAGAGAGAGAGAGAGAGAGAGAGAGAGAGAGAGAGAGAGAGAGAGAGAGAGAGAGAGAGAGAGAGAGACCCAGACTTTTCTTTCTCAGAACACTTTTGTTTGTTTTTATTTTCCGGATGGGTCTCCACCCGCCGCTGCCAGTGGAGACCCATCAGAACATTTCTTTTCTTTTTTTTGAAAAAAGTTCAAATGGGTCTCCACCCGCCGTGGGTGGAGACCCATCAGAACACTTTCATTTGTTTTTATTTTCCTGATGGATCTCCACCCGCCGCACATTGGAACACTTTTGTTTGTTTTTATTTTCTTGATGGGTCTCCACTCGCCACGACAGGTGGAGACCCCATCAGACTTAACATGTCGTTTACAGATCCATCAGACTTTCCTTTTTTATATTTGTCTTTCTGATGGGTGGAGACCCATCAGAACACTTTTGTTTGTTTTTATTTTCTTGATGGGTCTCCACTTGCCACGAGGACCCATCAGACTTTTTATTTTTATTTATTTTTTCTGCATGTATGGAGATAAAAAAATTTGCTCTAACAACATAAGTGAACTCTACCATATTTAACGTGAGGAGAGAGAGAGAGTGCTGATAATTGAAGGTCATCAAAAATCGCAATTTGCTCGCAAAATTGTAGATTGCAATAAAAAGCAAAAGGAAAATTGAAATCACGTGAATCTATGGTGGAGACCACCTTTACATATAAGGGATTTGGGGAGTAGAAGTAAAATATCGCTTATGGGATAAATAGGTATTGGCATGTCATTTACAGATGCATCAGACTTTTTTTTTTTATATTTGTTTTTCTAATGGGTGGAGACGCATCAGAGAACTTTTGATTTTTTTTTTTTAATTTTTCTGATGGATCTCCACCTGCGGCAGCGGCGGGTGAAGACCCATCGAAACAATTTTTTTTTTGGAAAAAAAGTATGGGAACAGTTTTCTGTAGAACAGAAGGGTTGTTATGTTTGAGCATCTTATAGGAAAAATTTCATGTTTCTCCATTTGGATCAGTGGAATTGTATATATAGGATCCACTTTATGTATGCTCTACAATATATAGAACTTAAAGAATATCAATTTTTTGAGAACGAATATTGGAAGCGATTATTTTGGAAGAAGAAGTCACAATTTCATTTGTTTATACCATCCGTTAGCGCAGATATCGAAGCCCTCGACAATGGAGGTCTTCTGATCAGCATAAACATGGCGTATTCAGAGCTATATAGTTTGTATATTGACTGCGTGCACAATTTCGCAGATTTTACTTTGCAAAAATCAAACACAATATTTAGGACATGCAAAAATCTCTAGAACATCATCCATTTTGTACATATTCTTATCGGTAGTTTGAGACTTTCGCAACAAAAACTTTATATTTTGTACAATAGTTATATGTTAAATGTAATTTTATATAGTTTTCACCTTTCTTCAAAGAAATTACATTACGATCAGACTTCGAAGTGCTGAATTCGCACGTGTGGGATGCCCTACACATGTATTTTTGATCTCCTAAGCACAATAACACCATAAAGATTAGACTAGCATTGGTTGTCAATAGGAAAGCTGATCATACAAGCAATATTATTGTGTTACAAGCAAAATCTGTCAACAAAACATAAGACAAAGCATCATAAATGCCTCTACTCGGCTAGAGAGAGAAAATAGAAGGTACAAAACTCATAAGGAGAGAGAGGGCACAAAGAGCTTGTCTCAAATTTGCATTACACACAAATTTCATAATTTCTCAATGAGAGTACATCACATACATATAGATCCATGGACTCTTCTCCTACTTTGAGTTGAATTGGAGTTGTGGATCCACCTCTCAAGCTATCTAGACTTATCCAAGCCACCTCACTATGTCTAATTGTGCCACATAGTCTTTTCATGCATTAAATGTGGCATGTAAAGTACAAATGGCAATTCCTATGGTATCTCGAGTTTCTACTTCTACCTACCTTGAATATTTTATTCTAAGATGGGTCTTTACTAAGCCAAAAGAGCTCAATTTATCTTTGGCATTTTTTGGACCCATACTCACAACATTAGATAGATTTTTCAATTTTTTGACACTCCTCCTAAAAATGTATCTAATGTGGATCAAGCATTGATCTTGAGATAAGACCAAGATTAGACCTTTGCTTTGAGAAGGCACTTTTGCAAAGTGGCTTTGTGAGAAGATCAACAATACACGATTATATGTCGACATGTTCTAAGTTGATTTCACCTCCAATGAGCTTTTCCCTTACAAAATGGTGTGCCACTTCTATATGCTTGCTTCTTGCATGAAAAATAGGATTGTTTTCAAGAGCTTGTGCCGATATGTTGTCACATTTGATCAAGGGAGGATCATCCTCTTTGATGCAATTTAGCTCCATGATTAACCTCTTGATCCAAAGCACCTCTTTAGTTGTTGTAGTGAGTGCTTTGTACTCGGCCTCACAAGATGATAGAGATATGGTATCTTGCTTCTTTGAAAGCCAAGACACAAGATTGCCTCCAAGAAAGATAGTATATGCATTAATGGACTTTCGATCCATTTTATCACTTGCAAAATCAAAATATGAATAGCCAACAATGGTTAGATCTTCATCCTTGTACAATAAACCATAATCTTGAGTAGAAGGTACATATCTTAGAACTCTCTTGGCCATCTTCCAATGTTGGATCTTGGGATCTTGCATAAATGGACTCAATTTGTGCACACAATAGCTCAAATCGGGTCTAGTGATAGTAAGCCAAATTAAAGAGCCTATAAGACTTCTATAAAGTGTGATGTCCTCAAATGGTCTTTCATCACCTTTAATAGGATCTTTTACATGTTGCTCCATGGGAGTATCTATGCCTTTACAATTTTGCATATTGAATTTTCTCAACATAGAAAAGACATATCTAGATTGACAAATAAAAGCATACTCTTCATGAAAATCAATCTCAAGGCCCAAAATGTAATGGATCTCTCCTAGATCTTGCATTTTAAATTCTTTTCCTAATGCATCTTTGGTTTCTTGAACTAGCATCAAACAACTTCCACTAAGAATAATGTCATCTACATAGATTAGGAGAATGACAATATTACTACCATCAAATTTTAAGTACATAGAAGGATCATAGTCACTAAGCACAAATCCTAATGAAAGTAGAAAGTTGTTGAGTCTTGAATACCATGATCTAGGTGCTTGTTTTAAGCCATAAAGACTTCTAAATAGAAAACACACCTTAGATTTATCCTTGATAAATCCTTGAGGCCTTTCCATGTATATCTCCTCCTCAAGATAGCCATTCAAAAAAGCGTTGGAGACATCAAATTGAAACAGTTTCCACTTAAAAAAATAAGGCAAGAGAGATTATGATTCTTATTGTCACCATCTTTGCCACAGGAGCAAAGGTTTCTTCATAGTCAAGGCCATATATTTGTGCAAAGCCTTTAGCACACAATCTTGCCTTGTACTTGTTGATGGAGCCATCATGATTGTACTTGATCTTGAACAACCACTTGCATCCAATGATATGCATGTAAGGTGGTGGATCCACTAGCTCCCATGTGTGGTTGGTGATCAAGGCATCATATTCAATCTTCATGGCCTCATACCACTCCTTGGTATTGAGGGCTTCTTGAACATCTTTGGGCTCCTCATAAGAAACAAAATAAGCATAAGTGGAATCAAGATCCACTTGTTTTCCTTTGTCATCATAAGTGAGCCTCTTGGGCTCGGATCTCTCCCTCATGGATCTTCTAGGAGTGAAAATCCGAGGACTTCCATCTTCAAATCTTGACTCCTCCATATGTTGATTGTCTTCAATAACAACAGGTGATAGATTTTGAGGTTGCTTGATCTCGGCCCCTCCAAGATTGGACTTTTCTTCTTCATGTAAAATTACATCTCTACTATCAACTACTTTAGAGGTAGAGAGCATGTAGATTCGATAGGCTTTCTTGTTGGATGAATATCCAACCATTACTCGTTTGCTTGCACAAGGATCATCCTTCTTTCTCGTTTCCAAGGGAATATGGACAAAGCATATGCATCCAAATACTCTAAGGTGATCAACCTTAGGTTTCTTCAAATAGAGTGCTTCATATGGTGATTTTCCTCCAAGTGTAACATGAGGGATTCTATTGCAAAGATAGTTTGAACAATTGATAGCCTCACCCAAAAAGTCTTTTGGCAAAGATGCCTCAATTCTGATGGTTTTGGCACATTCACACAGTGTTCTATTCTTTCTTTCAGCCACCCCATTTTGAGATGGTGTATATGCACAAGAAAACTCTCGTTTAATGCCTTCAAGCTCACAATAATCATAAAATTTATTGGAAGTGTACTCACCACCTCCATCACTTCTAAGAATCTTGATTTTGTAAGAAATTTGCTTTTCAACTAGAGCTTTGAACTTTAGGAAATAGTCAAACACCATAGATTTTGAAGCTAGAAGATATACCCAAGTAAATCTAGTGAAATCATCAATGAAAATTACAAAGCAAGTAGCACCACCCTTGCTCTTTGAAGATGAGAAGTGCACATCTGAGTGTATGAGCTCCAATGGATGTGTAGTCTTGATAGATGACTTTGAAAAAGGCTTCTTATGAGACTTAGATATGGCACAAGCCTCGCATGGCTTGAAATTCTTCGAGATAAGATTAGGCAAGCCAATAGCTTTGGCTTTTTTGACCATGGACACCATAGAATTATAGTTAGGATGACCCAACCTTCTATGCCATAGTTCCTCCAAAGACTTATGAGTAGCAAAAGCACTATCACAGGAGTTAGCGTACTCTTTGGGATCAAGCTTGTAGATTCCACCATATCTAGACCCAAATGCAAGGATTTCATCAGGCTTCTTGATTGTACATGTATCAACATTGAAATTCACATCTAGTCCACTATCAAACAACTACCCAACACTGATAAGATTTTTTGTTAGCTTGGGAACAATAAGTACATTAGACAGAGAAAGAACTTTTGATGAAGAAAGCTTTAAGGGAATGGTCCCTATGCCTTCAATAGCACACTCATGATCATTTCCTGTGTAGATGGGCTTCTTGGCTCCTTCATAAGGTGACATAGATGAGAAAGAATACTTGGAGCTACACATATGTGAGGAAGCTCCACTGTCTATATACCACGAACCATCCTTCTTGAAAGATGATGAAGAAAAACTCGAGACTATAAGAGATCCCTCTTCATCACTTGCATGATCATCTTCCTGCTCTTCATTAGAAATGTTGGCTTGCTTGAATTGACTCTTCTTCTTAAAGCAATTGGTGGCATAATGCCCCTTCTTGCCACAATAGAAACACTTGATGTTTTTCTTCTTCTTCTTGGATGTGGAAGCTTGAGAGGACTCATCCTCATCTCCTTTCTCCTTGGAAATAAGATTGTTCTTGCTTGAAGAGAATTGCTGTTGATTCTTACTTCTTGTCTTGTGCTTGTCTTTGGTAAAGAGAGCTTTATCATCAATGTTGAGAGACAGTCTCTCCATTTTCAAGAGTTTATACTCTTGTCTTGATTCTTCAGAAATGAGCACACTTTGGAGTGCTTCCAAACTTGGTAGCTCCTCCTTAATGGCATAACTCTGAACAAGGTTGTCATATTCCTCCTTTAACCCATTAAGTATGACTTGAACAAGTTCACTTTGGTTGATGGAGTCTCCTATGCATGACAATTATCTATGGAGGTCTTTAACTCTCATTACATAGGCTGAAGCACATTCATCACTTCTCTGTACACTTTGAAAAATTTGGTTTCTTAGTGTTAGAAGTCTAGAAGTATTTTTTGCCTCATAGATAGACTTGAGAGTATCCCAAGCATCTTTGGCATTAGTACAAGCACCAATTTCTCTTAAAATGTCATTTGAGACATTCATCTAAATATAATGTAGAGCCATCCTGGCTCTCTTTTTGTACTTTGGAATTTCTTGAGGAATTTGTGGTTCTTCTTAAATGCCAAGTACAATATCCATCACATCTTGTAGTATTAAGACAGATTCCATTCTAACCTTCCAAATTGAGTAATTGGAGGTTGACAATCTTTCACTTGCTTCTAATAGAAAGACACCCATTGAAGTCATAAAGAATGATGGAAATAAAAAAAGATGGATGAAAGAATTGCTTTTCTTCTCACTATAGGAACCAATCAAGGGTACAGGACCAAATCCTATGTAAGACTTAGCAAAAAAAACCGTGAGATAGATCTCACTAGCTTGACAATCTCTCTAAAACAAGATTTGAACAAAAAAGATGAAGTATGGCAAAAGTTATGGTTCTCTGAATTTCACACGTGTGAAATATTCCAAAAATGTCAAATTGACTCAAATACAATCTATTTGTATAAAACAATTTGCGTAGAACCTACAAGTTTTGTTTAAATCACATATAGATAAGATTGTGTAGCTTCTGGATGATTTTTGTGATCATTCAAGCAATAAATGACATGTACACATGATTTGCCACAGGTCTAGGCGCCCTACCTATGACTCTTCAAAAGCTTATAACTTTTGATTGGCTTATCCAATTGTCATGATTCAAATTGCATTGGATTCTACCATTTTTAGCTTTCTAGTGGGCTAATTTGCTTGAAATTTGGATCTGAGATGAGAGAGAACCACCAATCTGAAGATGGGCGGATTTCACACATGCCAGCACCTGAAATTCCGTACAGTACCTGATCCGGCCCATTCAATGTGGTTTGAAGCTCAGAATCACAAGAAAACTGCAAACTAGTTAGAAGGTAGAATCTAGACAATTCCTAGCTTGAAATCTGATCAGATCTGCAAACTTTTTGATTAGATTTGCTTGTAAAACTTAGGTAGGCTCTGATACCATGCTGAATTCACACGTGTGGGATGCCCTACACATGTATTTTTGATCTCCTAAGCACAATAACACCATAAAGATCAGACTAGCATTGGTTGTCAATAGGAAAGCTGATCATACAAGCAATATTATTGTGTTACAAAGACAAAGCATCATAAATGCCTCTACTCGGCTGGAGAGAGAAAATAGAAGGTATAAAACTCGTGGAGAGAGAGAGGGCACAAAGAGCTTGTCTCCAAATTTGCATTACACACAAATTTCATAATTTCTCAATGAGAGTACATCACATATATATATATATATATCCATGGACTCTTCTCCTACTTTGAGTTGAATTGGAGTTGTGGATCCACCTCTCAAGCTATCTAGACTTATCCAAGCCACCTCACTATGTCTAATTGTGCCACATAGGCTTTTCATGCATTAAATGTGGCATGTAAAGTACAAATGGCAATTCCTATGGTAGCTCGAGTTTCTACTTCTACCTACCTTGAATATTTTATTCTAAGATGGGTCTTTACTAAGCCAAAAGAGCTCAATTCATCTTTGGCATTTTTTAGGACCCATACTCACAACATTAGATAGATTTTTCAATTTTTTGACACGAAGAAGATGAAGGTTTAGCTCAAGCTCTTTTCGATGGAAGCTTGCTACCTGTTAAATTAGAAGAATTTCATAATCTACCAATTGGTCGATATAATCGATCAAAAGAACAATTGATGCTAATTGAAGTCCAGAAAGATCTGGAATTGGCTCAGAAATTACAAGCAGAAATGGGGATACTTTATAAACTTTTTCTACGTTTTTTGTATGTGATGTTGTTATGAGTTGCTAATTTTGCAAGATCAACTCAACTCAATCAATCTATCTCAGCTCAATATAACCTATCTATGGTATGTAATGGTCATCAATTTAGATGAAGAAATATCTTAACACATAAGCTAAGCTCAAAGATTGGACAAAATATTCAAATTGGTTCACCAAGAGATGTATGTAACTTTCATTGATGATATTAGTAGATTTTGTTGGATCTACCTACTAAAGAAGTGTATGATGTCTTTGTCAAGTTCAAGAATGAAAGGGAGAACCAATTTTCCACAAAGATCAAGTGCTTGAGGAGTGACACTGGTGGTGAGTATATCTCAACCAAGTTCAAGGCATTTTGTGATAAGCATGAGATCAAGAGGGAGTACACAACTCCAAGGACACCACAACTATCACGGCCATATTTAGCTAAGGACATGGAATAGTCCTAATATGGTAGACCGGCCCTCTGGTGTTCAAGGTTATTGGTCACACCTAGATTTTATTCCACTTCGAGGCATGTTGGTGACTAATGACCTTGAGAGGACCCAAACACTCTAATTGAGACTTATGGAGTAGTGCATGTAAGTGTGATAGATATAGGAAGGAGAAATGCATGAAGAGCTGTGACCTATTTATAGTTGACCTGCATGGGGATTGCATGGATTCATGCACAGGATCCTACTCTCTATATATTGAGGTAGTGATTATTACGTCGACGACTTTGGTCTAGGTTACCAGTTGAGCTTTTCTTCTCTTGCTATCACATGGCTTGGGGGCTAGATCCAGGAGGATTCTCCAAGAGGGATCTAGGATTGGTTGGGTGGTTTTGCTCCATAGTCTCTCTTGTGTTTGTCTATCCTCATCTTTTGTGTTTTCCCTAGTGGTCTTTACATTGATATCAGAGCTCGGCTAAGATGCGGTCTTGGATGAGAATGGAGACGAGTTCTACATCGGATTGGAAGTTGGAAGCACTTGGATTGGTATCTCGGATTGGAGTGCTGATTTCTCAAAATGAAATTCAAAGGAGGATTCACAAAATTTTGGTTGCAGCTTGTTTTCCAAAATTGTGGTAGAGTGCTCTTCTATAAGGTTGATTTTGGACTATGATGTTGAGAATTTTTATGACTTCATTGATAATATTCTGTTCTTTTGAGAAAGCTCTCAGTTTGGGTTGATTGAATTGCTAAACCATATTCGGATGCTTGTCTCTTTGCTAGATTCTGCTTGATTTAAATTTGATTGCATGCTTTAGTCCATAATGTGCTAAATCATGTCTTTTTGGTTGGGTTCATAGATAGATTGATATAAGTCAATTCATCAAGATAATATGAACAGGTAATTTTTTTTAGTACATGATTCTGGGGACTGCATGTTGAGGAAAAAGAGATTTATGCCCAAAATCCTCCTACAAAACTGCATATTGAAAGACATTGATGGCAATCAAACTCATATTATGCAGAATAGATAGCTAACACAATTGGAGTGAGCAATCACCTCATTGGAAATGCATTTGTCCCTGCAAGAGTTATGGAAGCATAACAAATGGTTCTAGTAACTGTATATGGTTAAGAAGAGACTTTTCAAAAACTTCTCAAGTGCTGCCAAAGGCCGTTTGAAAGCTAGTTGCTACTTGGAGTCGGTTTCTCAGAGATTGATTTGCATGAATGGTTCTGCAAATAGAAAACGACTAAGACAATCCTTTCTTTCGGAGCTTCTTGAGCTGTTGAGCGCGCTCTCTTGTTGCAATTTTGAGTGGCAGCAGAACTGTAAATTGGATTTAGGTCGTCGATTGTTAACTGTTGTCCTAGTAGGCTGACAGATTCGATTGTTGATAGCGTTTTTCTGCTAGACATCGGATGATGGTAGACATAAACGAGATGGCTAGTGAATTACCATTACTCCAGCAATGGACAGTGTTGGGGATGATGGTGAAATCCCTGCTTGATATCTCTCTCCTCTCTATCTCGATGGGGTCACAGCTGGGTTCTTCTTGAACTAAGAAGAGTGGTGGTCAGTTCAAAGTTTAGGGTTTAGAAGGAGGGGTGCCCTTTTCAAGCATGCATGAAGTTATTTATTTAATTAACTTCTCTCTTTTATTTTCCCAAACATGAATTGAATGCATGGTTGGTGTCTGACCCTGTTGCATGTCTATCAATTAGTTCATTGAGTAGTGCATGCCGGTAACTTTGTGATTGAATTGATGTCATAGTTTTTTTTGCAAAGGGTTTTGGTGAATTTTGACGAATGCATGGTTGTTTACAACGTTATTGGTTGTTGCTGCAAGATTAACTGTGATTAATGTAATGGTCAATTTGGCAAGAGGATTTTTGTGAGTCTACCTAAATCGACAGTTGAGAATTGAATCACCTATTCTCCTGACCTTAATCGAGAGAATTTTTGGAGAATAATTTTATTATCCTCACTGTTATGTCTATGTGATTGAATCCATGGATTTAGGATTGGCTATAAAATACTATTCTTCATGGTAATTTTTCTCTAGGCTAGTAACCATTGTTGGAAAATCAATTTTCTAGTACTGGGCTATTCATCCACTTAACTCTGGAGTTTTGGTACTCCCTGTAAATTGAGTTAAATGGTGTTTAGGGTTTTTCCTTTTTGACTCGGTGTGACACCGATACGCTTATACTAAATGATTTTGATCTTTAGGATTGGGCAGATTAAAGCTTTTGAGATACTTGTCAAAGTGAATAAATGAAAAAAAGGTCATAAATTGGGAGGTAGCTCTATATTTGATAAATTTTAAGAGTATCGAATATCGTAAAAGAGTACCCAGATCCAGTTTTTATGGATTTTCCATTAGGTTTAGGCAACTTTAACAATGTAATACTTAAGGTAAGGAAGTAAAAAAACATAGCAACTTAGCATTTACTTGTGTCAAAGGAGTTTTCAGGGCCTTCACTGATGAAATTTTTCGGGTGACCGAAATATCTAAGGGAGGAAGAAATTGAGGCAAGTTGGTTAACGACAAACTGTTGACATGGTGGGGGGTAC
This sequence comes from Diphasiastrum complanatum, assembly GCA_029204225.1. Classification (NCBI taxonomy): domain Eukaryota; kingdom Viridiplantae; phylum Streptophyta; class Lycopodiopsida; order Lycopodiales; family Lycopodiaceae; genus Diphasiastrum; species Diphasiastrum complanatum. The sequence goes on from CM055100.1 coordinate 34,720,330, forward strand.
TGATTTGGTGTAGTTGGTCGTGGTTGGTAGACCCTGGTCATGGCATAGGCTGTTGTGGAGAGTAGGGTTGGTATGCTCGATAGATGGTGGGTCTGGTTGCTGCTGGAAAATGGTTTCGCAGTTGAGGGCATTCATTAGCAGTATGATGCTATGAGCAGATTGGACACCAGACACTTTCTCTTGCTGGAAAGGATTTTTCAGCAATCTGTTTCATGGCGGTTTCGAAATCAACAGTGAGCTTATCCATATGAGATTGTTGAGCTTTCTGCCAGGTTTCCATTTGATGTAGATGTTCAGAAGGTTGGGCAACATTGTCAGACTTTGGGTGATTAGGGCGGTCGAGATTCTTAGATTTCTTTTCACGATGGTCAAAGTCATCGTTGGAACCTTCGCCTTTCTCACGGATAGCATCAGACATCACATCTTTAAGTTGATCATAAAGGTCAACTGGTTTGAGTTCACGGTGGATGTTTTTAGGCAATCCAACCATACGTTCGGTGATATTTTCTTCAACACATTCGACTTTGAGACGTTTAAAATGCTCAATGTAGTTTTGAACAGACTCTTCGCGATGCATCTTGATATGGGTAATTTGGATTAATGGGCTCTGAGTCAGTTTGGATGGTTTGAAACGCTTGATGGGAGTGCCCTTGAGGGTGGTCCAAGAAGCAAGATCAGGAGCTTCAGGGTTAAGTTACACTCTTTGGTTGTTCCATAGAGTACCATGGGAAATAGGCGAAGCTTTTCAGTCTCAGAGGTATCTCCTAAAAACGGCATGCATTATCAAATTCTTGGAGAAATCTAATTAGGTCAGATTCTCCATCATCATACTTTGGTGCATTGATACGTGGAATTCTACGTTCTAGTCGTGGAGGGGCCGGATTAGAAGATTCAGCACAGTCTCGAGACATGATGCAGAATGAGGAGTAGAGTAACAATACAGATGATCAGGTCAGTACTGTACTTGGCAAAAAGACAAAAAGATAGTTTGCTTATAGAATGGAGAGTGTTGGACAAAAACAACTGGTCTTGTTGGCTGTAATAGAATTCACGGACAGGTTGAAAAATCGTGGATAGGCAGATAAATCGAACTATAGGGTTCGTGAATTCTGACAGGGAGTGCTGTTTGTCAGAATTTAAATTTTTTTAATATTTTTTGAAAATTTTTGTATTGGTAAAATTCGCAGGTGGGACAAAGAATTCGTGCTCTCTAAGGACGATTTTGTAGGCTGGATGGCGATTTCTGATACAAAGGTTCTATTGACAGATAGGGAATATGAAAAAATAATGACTTTTTGACAGAAAATAGGTAAAATCTCTGAGATAGAATTCATGAAGCCATTAGAGGATGGATCTTGATTAGATCTAGCCTCAGTGAAGCCGACAAATTCTAAGACAAAGATTTGGGTCAGAAATAAGGGATTTTGACAGTATATCAAGCTGTTTGCTCAAAATCTGACCGTGGTTAGAATTTGTGGAGGTGATAAAATGAAAGATCAAGGTCTGTTAGGGCTGTAGATAGACCGACGAATTCTGATATACCTATTTGGTTCAAAAAAATGTGCACCATGTGACATTGTGGCTACTAGCATGCTCATTGTTGAGTGCCCAAGTTGTAATTTACTAATTTGTGATACTATAGCTATTGATTAGAAACCCAAGTTCTCGCTTATAATTTGTAAATACTAACTAGAAGAACTTGCTAGTGAATTAGGTCTAATAGTTAGTCTAATATGTAGTAAAAAGTGTAAGAAACTACCTGAAGGCTATCCTTTGAAGTAAGTGCTTGAATATAAAAATACATAATTAGAATCAAAACCTTAAAATTACATTGTATATAAGTGATTTTTTCTAACAATCAAAAAGCCTTTGGGACTTAGATTTTGTAGAAGACAAAAATCTACAAACTAAAATCAAAGAGGTGAAACGGCAAATTCAGCGATTGTAGGCCACAACTCCAAAATTAGACGACCTTGATTTGAAAGGTAGTTTGGAAATTATCACAAGTAGCACAAGAGAATTATATCTTCACAAACAAGTATTAGATTGTGTGTGTGTTTATAAGTATGATAATAACAAAAAGCACAATGTTGTACACGTTAATGCATTGATCTCTTAGAATAGATTTGATAGCTTTGAGAAAGTTTCTATACTCACTACTCCTGGCATCGACATAATCTTTTTGCCTCATAGGAAATTGTCATCATAGACATATTCAACAAAATGACATATGAAAGCAATTTTTTTGTGTGGATGTTTATGGCTATCTAAGATTAGGTATTAAATGTGATGCATGCAAAATTCCATAATGTGAAAGAAATGCATGTTCGCGTGGCCTACAGTTTTCTTGATGTGTCTCCAAAGCAAGAGGGAGAGCTATTGTTGGCCCTACATTACATCAACATGTAAGGGCCCTATATGAAAGAAGTGTGTTGAGCCCCTTCTTTTGACATATTTGCCTTGGCTTGGAATATCTCAACTGCAACCATCCACTTCTATAATTTGCAGGCTCACTCACATCCATGTGCCACATAATATTTCGGCCGATATATTCATGATGCAAAAGTTTGGTGTTTCCTATAAAGAGACGCTTCTTAGAAGCATGTCTCCGGAAATCCACATGTGGATTGAGACAGAGATGCACAGAGACCGTGTGGGAGAGAGAGCTTCGTGGTACAATGTGCCCATGACTATTTTGGCACAACTTGTTTTGAAGGTATAGCTGTCTAGTGTTGTTACTTATTTTTGTAGTTGAATGCAATATCCCGTTTCATTTGTGTACATTATATTGCTCTCTTGTATTTGATCTTATAGGACAAGTTTACTCAATTGATCGCGGAAAAGACGTGGGGAATTGACTGACTCACAATGAAGAATATAGAGTGTAGGAAAGCAAGGCTATTGAGGTATCACTGAAGAAACATCAAGTTTCTATCCACAAAGCGCTACTAGCTCGTGATCATGTACTTGTAGAAATACACGTAAAAGGCCACAAGCCTTACTTGTAGAAATACACAACAAATCCACACAGGCAACAACTGCAACCGCTCTGCATGGCATCGCAACCACAAGACTCTACAAGTCCCGGCAAGACACCACAGGCTACCGCCGAGGAACCGTAAGAGTCCAGCCTACAGTCCATCATGAAGTTGAAGAAGACCGAAGGCAACCACAAGACAACACTTGCGGTCAACGAGCGAAGACTATAGCTCATCGCAAGGAACCGCCAAAACACCGCAAGCTGAAACTTGCGGTCACCTACAAAGTAAACCGAAGGTAGTCTCCGAGGAAGCTGACCAAAGGCCACCACAAGTCAATGAATGTGGCTCACTACGGTTCTCTCCTCTCGAAGGAGATGAACCTCCCGTGCGCCACAGAAGCCCCTGCTATGGTCTATCTATGGTTGCTTGTGAACACCTCATGCTTCGAAGAACCTTCACAACCACAGAGGCACCATAGAGCAACGATTGCGGTCATAAGACGACTGTAAAAATGACTACAAAAGTGGTGCATCTTAATGATCCCAGTATTGGCTTGGACTACAAAGTACCAGAGAAAGCACAGGCAACACGGACAACCAAGAAACCGTTAGAACGAGCTTAACCAGTTCTTGTAATCACCGCTGCTTAGCTTAAACCATTTTCTCTATTCCTATATATAGGAGATGAACGAGATAGAGAGATTTGATGATCAAAGTGTTCGCTAGTCAGCAAGACTAGTTGGTTGATTTGATAAGATGATCAGATGTTGTGGATGTCAGAGTCCGCTAATAAGTGAGACCAATTGATCAGATAGATGTGTACGCTAGTAAGCGGCACTTAGTATTCATAAGAGACAAAGATTCTCTTGTGGTAATGTGCTGTGTGGTATGTCAGACAGTGCTCAAAGGTCAATGTCATAATATAGATGCTTTCTTTGCACCTCTTGCCTTGTGTATAGTCTTGCAAACTCTACACTATGATCTAAATCAGCAATTCTACTTACTAATAACAGATTTGTAGAGAGTTCTCTCTCTCTCTCTCTCTCTCTCTCTCTCTCTCTCTCTCTCTCTCTCTCTCTCTCTCTCTCTCTCTCTCTCTCTCTCTCTCTAATGTGAGAGTGAAACATAACTACTTTTATAACCTACAAAGCAAATAAACACAGATAGGAATTCATGGTGCATCACTCTATTTACAAATTCTAACTATCATATAAGTTACAAGTACACGTAATTTGTATAGTTTAACAGTTCATTGTGACGATTCGAATCCAGTCATTTCATAATCCAAATGTCGTTTCATTTCAGGAGTTCATGTCCTTAAATCAAAGACAGGTCCTTAAGCAAATATATCCAAAAAATGATATAGGCCTCTTCAAAATATATAGTTGTCCAGTGCATATCCTCATTTCTAAGTATAAATTGTCATTTTTAAATAAATATAGAAATATGTGTTATCACATATCCCCCCCCCCCCCCCCCCCCCCCTTCAAATGTGAAACGTCCTCGTGAACATATATTTTTCGTTTCGAGGTTTATTCATTTCTTAGAAAAGAATAATTTAATGTTGAGGATCTTCGTTAGGTCACATGTAGAGATATTTTTTCATTCGTTGGGTGGATAACGGTCACTTAATATTTCAGAATCAAATATTTATCCAAAATATGTTTCGACGTCATAAAATAAGCATCATCACATACGAAACTCAACATCACATAATCTGCAACGCAATATAGAAGAAAAACTTTATGTATTAAGCTCTTCATGTAACTGTTTTGCCATGTCTAGATCTCTTTGGCACTCAAACAACAATACATCTTTTCTGGCCCTTGTATACCTTCCAATTGGTAAGTTGCCATAAGGTGACAATCTCACAGGGAGAAGAGAGCCATCGAACAATTCTTGTACTAACTGAAAATCTTTTTTTAGAATCTTTAAGTACAAACTGTTCAAATAAAGTAGAGGAATATATTTACACTTGACAAATAAAATTTGAATAGAAAATAAAACTTTGGCTGCAAATGTGCCAAACTGCCAAAAATTATATGTACAAACTGTTCTATATTTGCGGGATTTAAATCTGTCTTGCAAGTTATGTTTTATCTCCGCAAAATAACTGGAAAAGTTCCTCTCCCAATCAGTGTGGATACTATACAGTTCCGGATATGCCATGTTAATATCCAACAGCAGACCTGCATCGTCAAATTCTTTGATATTTGCTCGGCCTTCTGGTGATTACAACTTGAACTGTGCATGCTTCCTCCAAAACTTTTGCTTTGAGTCGTTATGCTGCAAACACTAGTACTCCTTGATTCATATGTACCCCAACGCATACAAGAATGTGGATTCTATGTACAATTCGACTGATCCAAAGGTAATAACTTTGAAATTTCGTTGGATGATGGCCCAGCTGAAACATTATTTCTGCTCTATGCTTGGCTGGTCCCACAACCAAAGGAAATCGTCTTTGTTTCACTCTGATTGCCAGTTGTTGAATGCCACACCTATCATGTCTGATAACATTAAATAATCCATATGCCACTATAATTCCACATTGAAATGGAAAGGACTCCACTTCCAAAATCTTTCAGAAAAAACTTGAAATCATTAAGCACATATATTTTGACTGATTTCTCTTCTGTCGCTTTGGTTTAGGCTGTGCTTCTGCCATGTCTTGCCTGTGGATATCTACAGCAAGCTTCTGGACTTTGAGCTGCTATTTGAGGTCTTGTACTTTCTTTTGTAAATCAAAAATTTTCTACACATGCCTCAGCATACTCCAGGTGATCTGCTACCCCTGTACAACTTCGGGTTGCTTGGAGCTGCTTAGTCAATTCTTCGATCTTGTCAGAAATGGTGAACTCCTGCAACTTTGTCGCAACACGAACACGAAGCAAAGGTCGAACGAGAACAATTCGCGAAAGTCAACATGCCTTGACTCGAAGGATGAACGATTCGCGAATCATTCACGAAACTTTTAGAGTTGTATTTTGCTCAGACAAAATAGCAATATTGCTATTCAACTCATCATACTGCTGGAACATTTGTATCATACTATTTTGGTGTGTAGATCATACACATGGAGCTTTCCCACAATATCCTTGGCACCTAGAGAGAGAACTGATGGTACCACCTATAAAGCTTGTGTTTCCTTTCCTCTTCATCCTCCTCTGCGTCAACAGCTTCCTCCTCTGTTCAGAAGAAGCTACTGTTGGTCTTATTGAGCGCCTTGCAAGAGGCTCGACAAATCAATCTTTGTTGGTGTTAACGTCCTTCTTGCAACACTCCCTACTCTGTCTGAGTAAGAATGCCGAAATATTTGCACAACCGCGAGATATGTGCTCCCACTGTAGCAAACTTCTTATGCTTGATCCAGTGCAAAAATGCTTTGTAGGTGATAGAACCAAAGCAACACCGCTGATCAGCTAGAGCTAAAATTGTTGCATCAGCATCGGTGATGAAGAGCACCTAGTTGGCGTACTTGCAGAAAAACTTCATCTGCGCACCATGGTGATCTTATACCCCTTGCTAGATATGTAGCAGTTCGACAAAAAATAGGTCGACTCATCAATGGCATCCTTGGTCATAACATTGGCTGTCCCATCAGTTGGCAAACCAAGAGCTTCAGAAAATACAGCTTCATTCACTGAAAAAGTAGTGTTCCGCAACGATCTAGTAGAGACTAAATTGAAACTAGACGGATAGATGCTCGTATCTTTCAGTTAATGGTTGTGTTGGTGCTCGTACTTGCGTCCATTCTGATTGCAAATATGATCGCAGATTGAGAGAAGAGTGGTAGCGAGCACAAAAGCAGCAAGCGATAGAGAGCAAGAAAGTAAAAAGAAAGTGTGAAGTGAAAATAGAAAATTGGAGGTTTTAACAATGATAGTGGAGATGATGATTATGTGGCAACATGATTTGACAATTGTTACATTCATAAATAAAAAGCGGTGACTACGAAATAATCTTTAATTAATAGATTAAGACCGTTTAAATTTAAAATATGTATAATCACGCCTACGCAGTCTTCCATGTGGTCATAAATATGAACCTAAATGTGAATGACCTTAAATAACACGTGTAAAAATATTCATTAAATAAAAAGAAATTCACTAAATCTAAAAGTGAATAATAAAAATTAATTAATTAATATAACAAAAGGAAAGAAAAAGAAAATTTTGGAAAGACAAAAATTAAAGAAATCCAATAAAAAAGAAAAGAAAAAGAAGAACTTGTGATGGAAGATTCTCGAAAGGTTTTTGAAAGATACTTGAAAGATTCTCTTCTCAAAATTCTTCGTCAGAGATAATATTTCTTCAGTCTGGAGCCATTAATGTGTGTTGGCAATAATTCACCATCCATGTAGTGGGTTTCTTTCCTTGCCTATCCTCAACCCAAGATCTAATCAATCTGTCATGCTTCATGGAAAACCGCAAGGATGGGAGCTCTATTTCTATTGGCAGTACACATTCTTGGCCATACACTAGAAAAAAGGGCGTGTGGTTGGTACTGGTCTTATAGGTGGCAGTATATGCCCACAACGTCGAGTACAGTTTTTTGTCCCAATCCCTCTGTCGGTCTGATATGGTTTTCCTTAGAATACCCACTAGTTGTTTGTTCGTGCTTTCAGCTTGACCGTTGGCTTGCGGGTGGTAGGGTGTGCTTTTCCGGTGCTTGATCGTCAACTGATCGGTCAAGGCTTTGATAGTTTTGTTTAGGAAATGGGTACCCCTGTCAGAGATGAGTTCTCTGGGTATACCAAACCGGCTTATCACCTGTTCTAGTAAGAACCAGGCGGTTTCTTTTGCATTGTCTTTGGCCACAGCTCGTGCCTCGGCCCACTTTGTGAAATAGTCAGTGGCCACTATGATATAATGTTTTCAGCTAGATGAAGCTAGGTGTATTGGGCTAACAAAGTCGATGTCCCATTTTTCAAAGGGGAGAAGGCCTATATTGAAACTAACAATCGCACCCTATTATCCATCTTGTCAACTTGTTGACAGGTGTCGCAGTTTTGGGCATGTAGATGGGCATCTTGAAATAGTGTCGGCCACCAGTAACCCGCCCTCAGAATTTTCTGCCCTGTGAGTTGGCCAGCAAAGTGGCTCCCACAGGAAGAATCGTGACACTCCTCTAGTATAAATTTGGCTTCTTCAGGAGTGACGCATCTTCGATACAACCCTTCTACACCTCGTCTATACAGTGTGCCCTCTATTAAAGTGAACTTTAGGGCTTGTAGACGTAGCTTTCATTTTTCTGGAGTCGTCATACTGCTGGGTGTCTCTAGTGTGGATAGGTAGGTTGCTAAACCTGTATACCACTTAGGAATTGTGTCAACGTCTACCCTCAAAAGTTCTCTTAAGTGATCAATCTCCCACTCATCGTCTGTTTCAGTAATCCCTCCCAGCTCGTAAATACAATCATTTAACCCCTGCAGTTTAGGCGGCTTGCTTTGGAGGGTGTAGTCAAACTCCTGAATGGAGATTATCCACTTCATTAAGCGCTCCGGAGGTTCTAGTTTATTCATCATCAAGGTGATTGTAGTACTCTTGGTAAAGAAAGTCACTTTCCGCAATAGGTAATGTCTTAGTTTGGCGGCAGCGTAAGCTATCCCCAAACAAATTCTCTCAACCTTACTATAATTAAGTTAAGCTTTGTTTAGTTTTCTCCTTATAAAAATAATAGGGTGATATTTTTCTGTCCCAAATCTGGACTAGGCAATAGTTTACCCTCAAAAGTTCTCTTAAGTGATCAATCTCCCACTCATCGTCTGTTTCAGTAACCCCTCCCAGCTCGCAAATACAATCGTTTAACCCCTGCAGTTTAGGCGGCTTGCTTTGGAGGGTGTAGTCAAACTCCTGAATGGAGATTATCCACTTCATTAAGCGCTCCGGAGGTTCTAGTTTATTCATCATCAAGATGATTGCAGTACTCTTGGTAAAGAAAGTCACTTTTCGATGCAATAGGTAATGTCTTAGTTTGGCGGCAGCGTAAGCTATCCCCAAACAAATTCTCTCAACTTTACTATAATTAAGTTCAGCTTTGTTTAGTTTTCTCCTTATAAAAATAATAGGGTGATATTTTTTGTCCCAAATCTGGACCAGGCAACAGTTTATACATGTGTCCGTAGTGCTTGTGAAAACAAAGAACTCCCTGTTGTACATAGGTGGTTTCAATATTGGAGCATTAGCCAAAGCTACTTTTAATACCTGAAAAGTCTTCTCACATGCCTCGTCCCAAGTCCACTCCACGTTGGTTTTCAATAAGCCAGTCATCTGGTAAGTATGCGTGGCATAGGCCATCACATATCTTTTGTAATAACCGCTCGAGCCTAAGAAGGTATGAAGTTGGGACACCGTAGTTGGTGCCATCATGGCTAGGAGTATAGCTATTTTTTCTGGATCAGTTGCCATGCCGTACTTGCTAATGACATGTCCTAACAGTACCTCGTAAGGAACTCCGAATAGGCACTTGTTAGCATTCAAGGCTATACAGGTTACTGCGCACTTCTGAAAACACTTCTCTAGCATGGTGAGATGTTCTGTGATGGTGGTTGCCCCACAGAGGTCGTCTATAAAATTTTTGAGGTTTTCATCTAAGATATCCTCAAAGTGCTTCTTCATAAACCTCTGATAGGTTCTAGGGGCATTAGTCAACCCAAAGGGCGTGACGTGGTAAGAGAAAACCCCAAATGTGGTTGTGAAGGTAGTCTTCAATTTATCCTCTTCTGCTAAGGCTACCTGATTATAGCCCACAAAACAATCCATGAAAGAGTACTAGTCTCTTCCTGCCATTTCTTCTAGGACTTGGTCTATGAACGACAATGGGTAGTTGTCCTTCTTAGTTTGTTTGTTCAGCCTCTTATAATCCACACACACGTGAATGCGTGTAGAGTTCTTCTTGGTGTGAGGTAGTATTGGGGAGCACCACTCGTTGTTCTCTACCAGAAATATCAATCCAACATTTCAAAGTCTCTCGAGTTCAGTGTATACTCAGCCGGCGTTGTTTTTGTCATAAAGGTTTGGCTCCCTCCTTCAGTGGTATTGTATGAGTTGTGAAAAATTTCAGATCCTTAAGATCCAATCTACTTAAATGATCTTTGATTAGAAAGAGAAATACATTACCAATCTCACCAATGTAGAAAAATCAGCATCTACACACAATTTGAGATGCAAACACTAATAGAACTTGATTAAACTTGAATGAAATGATTATGTATTGTTGCTGTCCGTACAAAACCAGCAAGCTACTGTATTTCACCCGTGTGGATCCAAAAATAGCAAATATAGATCATTCTACACAGAATTGCAAGCAATCACCAAGATAGTGCACCAATGGATAGTAGAACCCAAGAGAACCATGTATAAGCATGAAATGAGATAGAAAAGAGAGAATATCACTCTCTCTATGAGTTACATCCTTTTATAACAGGTCCAAACCCTATTTGGCCACTTGGCTTTCCCACCAAAATGCTAACCCTACTAATTTTGGGTCTAGATTCAATGTACCCAACTATTCAAATTGAATCTACTCAAACTCGCATTCTAACTTTTCCCACTTTCAAAAAGTGTTTATTTAAATGAAATTTAGACTAATGAACTTTAAAAAGTCAACCTCTAAGTCTAAAACAAGTTTTGGCCTCAATATGCCAAATATGGAAATATTGCAAAATGTGATGAAACTAGTTGAATCTTTCACACTCCCTCTTCAACTAGTTTTAGCATAGACTTTGATAATACTCCAAGTGAAGTTCTATGCTTCATGAACAAGTCTTTTCCCAATGCTTTGGTGATTATATCAGCTACACATTCCCTTGAAGACACATGTTGAAGCTCCACCTCCTTTGTAATGACTTGCTCCCTCACAAAATGATATTGTATCTCAATATGCTTGCTCCTAGCATGAAAGATAGGATCGGAGGCCATTCTTTGGGCTGATTGATTGTCACAAAAGATGATTGGGCTCTCTGAAAAATCCAGCAAGTGAAGATCCTTGATCATCCTCTTGATCCATACCATCTCCTTTGTGCAATGTGTAAGAGCTTTGTACTCGGCCTCACTAGATGAGAATGAGATAGTGGCTTGTTTATTTGACATCCATGATATAGCTCCATCACCTATGAAAATACAATAAGCACTAATGGATTTCCTATCCATTACATCTCCAGCATAGTCCGAATCTGAAAATCCAAAAATATTAGGTGATGATCCCTCATACAATATGCCAAAATCTCGAGTTCCAATGATGTACCTCAAAACTCGCTTTCCTAGCTTCCAATGCTCCTCACTAGGATCTTGCATGAATTGACTCAATCTTCCAACACAATAGCTTAGATCAAGTCTAGTAATGGTTATATAGATGAGTGAACCAACTATCTTCCTATAGAGAGTAATGTCCTTGAAGGATCTTTCATTACCTCTTATAGTTAGTTTTACATGAGACTCCATAGGTGTATCAATAGCTTTTGCATCTACCATATGAAATCTTTCTAGAATAGAATTAGCATACTTCTCTTGACAAATGAAAGTAGATTGAGAAGATCTAATGACTTCTATTCCTAAAATGTAATGCAAATTACCAAGATCATGCACCTCAAACTCCTTCTTAAGAGCATTCTTGATATCCTCCACATCTTGATTATCTCCACCAATCAAGATGATATCATCCACATAGATCAGCAAGATGGTAACATCATTTCCAGCAAAACTATAATAAAGTGAATGATCATAATCACTCATAACAAAGTCTTGAGAGAGTAGAAAAGTGTTAGGCTTAGCATACCAACTCCTTGGTGCTTGAATAAGGCCATACAAACTCTTGTGTAGAAGACACACATGATTTGGCTTTGTTGATGAAATGTAGCTGTTGGGTTGCTCCATGTACACTTCCTCCTCAAGATCACCATTCAAGAATGCATTTGAAATGTCCATTTGCCATAGATCTCATCTATAAAGTGTAGCAAGTGAAATGATGACTCGAATGCTTACCATCTTTTCCACAGCTGCAAAGGTCTCATCATAGTCAATTCCTTGTTGTTGAGCATATCCTTTTGCCACTAACCTTGCCTTGTACTTGTTGATAGATTCATCTTGGTCTGTCTTCACCTTGAAGATCCATTTGCATCCAATAGCTTTCTTGTCCTTAGGCAACTCCACCAATCTCCATGTTCCATTCTTCATAAGAGCTTGATACTTGAGATCCATTGCTTGGATCCACTCCTCTTCTTTCCTTGCTTGATCTACATTTGTAGGCTCATGCAAAGAGGTTAGGAAAGAAACATAATTTCCAGAAACTACTTGCTTACCTTTTTGATCATATGTGAGCCTTGAAGGTACTTGTTTTTCTCTTGATGTTCTCCTTGGATTTTGACTTGATGAAGGTCCATCATCACCACCATCCAAAGTAAGATCCTTCTCATCAACATCAAGAATGCTAGATCCATCCACTTTACCATCAATCATGCAACAAACCATGTTGTCGTATAGGAGAAGCAACTTATGTACCTATTGCATGCACTACCAAGATCATTCCAGATGACATGCACTCTACTAGCTAAAGGTCCTGCGATGACTCTTGAGAAGGCAATAGTCGAGATCAAGGAGGGGGTAGAAGCAAGAGAGTACTATGATGACAGACACAAATCTAATCAAGCTTTGTATAGCAACAAAGATCAATGCAAGAATAAGCCTAATCCTAAGAGGGAGTCATCTCGAAGATCAGATCGAAGTCAACAGAAAGAAGACGACAAAGAAGGAAGATCAAAGACACCTACCAAGCACAAACTGCAAGGTGGAGACAAGAAATTTAGCATAAGATGCAGACACGACAGACATACCGTTGAAACATGGTGGTTGAATCCAAATATTGAGTGCATACATTGTCATAAGAAAGGCCATGTATCCATGGATTTCTATCAAAATCCAAGGAATAAGAAGACACAAAGTAGGAAGGAGACCTCCAATAGCTTGTCATATGAAGAGGATTCAAAGTCCTCAAAGATGGCTGAGGAGAGAGCAAGCAACAATCCACCTGCTTACCTATGCACCGATGCATGCAATGCATCTCACGCAGATATGCAAGAAGTAAGCTACGTCACACTTTGTGACCACAAAGCATTAGATTGCTGATTATCGTCAAACGGATTCTTCTAGATACATCATTATGGGAGATGGACTAGCTATGGCTATATGCTAACATCAGAGATAGGAAGCTTGACGATGTGTTATACATCCAAATGCTTCAAAAGGATCTATTATTTGTCGTGAAGTTGGTAGATGCAGGGCATGTGCGTCACCTTTGCAGATGACTCATGTGAGGTAACTGAAGCAAACATCGCTCACATTAGCACACAAGGCAAGAGCAAAGGCAACTTGAATCATTTGCAGATACACGTTCCAACTGAACAAGCACACCAAATCTACGAGTCCACAGACATTCTATGGCACAAAAGGCTATGTCATACTAGTACGATGGCTTTATAGAAGGCTAGTTATAATGGAGTATTCACCGGTGCAAGCATCAAAGATGCAAAGATGGTAGCTAGAGGTTTCTCACAGAAGTATGGCGTTGACTACATCGAAACCTTTTCTCTAGTTGTCAAGCATACCTCCATACGTTTGTTGATCGCATATGCAGCAACATAGAACTTGAATATCCACATTGTGGACGAGAAGATTGCATTCCTACATGGAGAGACTCAAGAAAGAACTCTACATGGATCAGCCACCAGGTTTTATGTGCGAATCATTCTCTGATTACGCATGCATGATGCACAAAAGCATCTACGGAATCAGAGACATGGGTGAGAAAGACCAACTGAGAACTGTGTTCATTCCAACCAAAAAGATGGATGTTGATATATGTGAAAGATTTCAACTAGTTTAGTCAAGTTTAGTCATATTCTGGTTAATTGTCAATATTAGGCCGATATGCATTTTATACTTAGAGATAAACTTTATGAAAGTTATTGTAGTCAAATTTCATTTGAATTACCACTTTTGGAAAGTGTGAGAAAGTTAGGAGGTCGAGTTTGGACACATTCAAATTTGAATGTTAGATTCATTGAATTTAGTCATATTGTCGATAGGGTTTTAGGTCTAGAAAGTTCTTGGAGGGAAACCAAAGTTCAAATGAGGCATGGATCTGTTATATATAGTTGTACACGTGGGAAGAGACATTCCTCTCTCTCTCTCTCTCTCTCTCTCTCTCTCTCTCTCTCTCTCTCTCTCTCTCTCTCTCTCTCTCTCTCTCTCTCTCTCTCTCTCTCATTTCATGCTTATACATGAGTTCTCTTGGGTTCATGTATCCGTTGGTGCACTATCTTGATGATATCTTGCAATCTTGTGTGTAGAATGCTTATATTTTGTTATTTTGGATCCACACGTGGGAAGTACAGTAGGGTACTGTTATTGTAGTGACAACAATTTCACTTTATCATATATTTGTGTTTGATCAAGTTCTTATTGATTTTGCATCTCTTTCATGTAACTTCTAACTTGGCAAGTCTAATGTACATCTATCTACAACTCCAAGAGCATCTCTTAACTTGAAAAATGAATACCAAAGGTTTGGTTAAGATATTAGCTATGCACTCGGATGAAGGCACATGATGAAGTTGAACCTCCTTGGATTGCACCTTCTCCCTCACAAAGTGATTAGCTATATATGCTTTGTTCTAGCATGGAAGATCGAATTGGTAGCAATTTGTTGAGAAGCTTGATTGTTACAATGGATACAAGAGACCTCCTTGGCCTTTGCACTTGAAGCTCCACCAAAAGTCTTCTTAGCCATAGGAGTTCTTTGGTTGTTGAAGTCAATGTCTTGTACTCTGCTTCACAAGAGAAAAGAGAAATTGTATCTTGCCTTTTTGAAAGCCAAGATATCACTCCTCCAAAAAGAAAAGTGACAAATGCACTTATGGATCTTCTATCCATCTTGTCTCCTGCAAAATCTGAATCCGAAAAATCCTCTCAAGTACAAGTTAGATCCTTGATAGAGAATGCCAAAAACTCTAGTAGAAGAGACATATCTAAGCACTCTCTTGGCACTTTTCCAATGATGCATCAAAGGACCTTGCATATATTGACTTAACTTGCTTACAATATAACTCAAATCTGGTCTAGTGATTGTCAAATAGATTAAGGACCCTATTAGCTTCCTAAAGAGTGTGATGTCCTCAAAGGATGCTTCATCACAATCATTAGTAACTTTACAAGCTTGCTCCATAGGGGTGTCAATCCCTTTGCAATCTTTGTACTTACTTATAAATCCATCTTGATTGTACTTTAATCTATAGATCCACTTACATGTAGGTGGCTTTTTCCCATATGGAAGGTGTACAAGATTCCAAGTTTGATTATCTATCAAAGCATCAAACTCTACTTGCGTTGCATCTCTCCAAACTTGTGATCTATTTTGCATCTTCATAACATGATGGCTCTTCAAGCATTGTGGTTAGAAAAGAGTAAGAGGTAGAAGGAGATGTGTCTTCCCTTTGCTTCCGTTTCTCAAAGTATGTAAGCCTTGAAGGCTCGGCCTTGCTCCTTGTGGATCTTCTGGGCTCCTTTGGCACTTGATTTTGATCTTCCAAAAGATCATTTTCAAGAGGCTCCTCCTTGGGTGTTGCAAGATCTTCATCACCTAAGAGATTAGATGCATTTGGAGACAACTTGTAACTTTGGATTCATCAAACAAGACATCCTTGCTAACTTTTACTTTCTTCGAAATAGGATCAAATATCCTATATCCTTTGCTATTTTCACTATAGCCTACAAATATTCCTTTGAAGGAAGTTGCATCTTCTTTCCTTCTTGTTTCCAAAGGAATGTGGACATAACATATACATCCAAACATTTGAAAATCTTTGACATTGGACTTATTGCCAAGCAAAGTTTGAAATGGTGAGATCCCACCAATAGCACTACTAGGAAGCCTACTACATAAGTAATTAGCACAAGTTATGGCCTCCCCCCAAAAAGTGATGGGTAGAGATGCATCAAGTCTTAAAGACTTTGCACATTCACAATGACTCCTATCTTTCCTCTCGACCACCCCATTTTGTTGGGGGGTGTAAGGACAAGTGAGTTCTCTCTTAATGCGATTGATTCACAAAAGTCTCTCATCTTGTTGGAGATATACTCTCCTCCATTATCACATCTTAGATTATACACTTGTAAACTTGAAACTTGACATCCAATCCACTATCAAACAACTGTCCTACACTAATGGGATTCTTGGTCAATCTAGGTACATAAACTACATCATGTAAGCAAAAAGATTTTGATGATGATGCATGCAGTGGAATACTACCTATTCCTTCAATCCTACACTCTACAGCATTAGCAGTATAGATTGATCTTGAGCCTAGATATGGCATGAGACTAGTGAAAGAGTTCCTAGAACTAGACATATGGGAACTAGCCCCATTATCTATCCACCATACTTCTTCATTCTTAAATGTCACATACATTAAAGCACCTCCATTACTTTCATGAGAAAAAGTATGTACATTCAAATGGATAAGATCTAAAGGTGAGGTAGATCTTGTTAAAGATCTCTTGTAGAAAGTCTTGTGTGACTTTGCAAGGCCACATGCCTCACACACTTTGCCACACTTCTTGAAAGCTTTTGGTAGGCCGAGAGCTAGCTCCTTTGATGCCATGGATTCCATTGATTGAAGATTAGGATGGCCCAATATTTGGTGCCAAAGCTCCACTTGAGTCAACTCCTCCCTAACCATATTCACACTTTCAATAGCCACATTAGCATCCAACTTAAAGAGCTTTCCTTGCTTATCTAGTTCATTGTCCATTAATTGACCAACACTAGGCAATTTTTTTGTAAAGGATAGACCATACAAAAAATTATCAAGATCTATCCTCGTAGATGATCCTAAGCATAATGGAATAGATCCTATGCCATCTATCTTGCATTCTTGATCACTAGCAGTGTAGATTGATTTCTTAGAATCATTACAAGAAAGTAGATAAGAAAAATAATGCTTGTTGAATGACATGTGGGAACTAGCCCCACTATCAATCCACCATGTCTTGGCTTGATGTTGGTGTAGATGCTACCACCAAGGATGTGTTGAAGCCATCATCTTCCTCCTCCCCTTGTGCAAGGTTGCCTTGATCTTCATTCCCTTGTGCATTCTTCTTCTTATAGCATTCAGAAGCAAAGTGTCCTTTCTTCCCACAAAAGAAACACTTTAACTTTGCTTTGTTCTTTGGCTTCCCTTTGGAGGTAGATCCTCCATCCTTTGCCTCGGCCTCCCTGCCTTGGATCTTCTTGAAAGGATGAGTCTTCTTTTTGTCTTTAGATGTGAAGTTTGCTTTCTCATCACCATTATGTAGTGATAAGGATCACCATTTGTTGTTGTTCAGCAGCCCACAAATCTATCTTGACCAAAAACAATGATGATACCTCTCTCCTTGAACTCGCCCTCTCAATTAGAACTCAAAAAACAACAAATTGTCAATGATTTCACAAGTACTATTAATCATTTAGATCACTCTTAGACTTGGCTCTGATACCATGTCAAAAAATCAGAGAATAGGACTCAAATAGATCTACAAAAGATCAATAAGAGTGATTGGCAACTTGGAATGTTGATCTACCTCCAAACTAGCTTCTACTTGACAATTTCTACACATCCAAGCAAGAACAATAAAAAATAATGATCAAAAGCCTTCACACGTGTGAAGTACAGTAGTTGTACGGCCTTCCAACAACAAAAATGATTACTTATCATTTCCTAAACATTCATTCACAAAGAACATGCTTTATAGAGTGAAAACACTTAGATTGATAGGTAAACCACTTAGGCTGATCCAATGATCCAAAAATCGGCCAAATCCAATATGTGAATCCAAAAACTCAAAATTGATCAAGTTTATAAACCTTTATAAGGTTTTGATCTACAAAAGATCCAATCTACAAATGCAAGAAACTCGATTTTGACGTAGAATCCTCTCTAGCATGCTCTAGCTTTGACATCTTCACCAAATCATTGATAGATCTGATTTCCTCCTTCATAATTTGAAACACAAGCTCTGATACCATGTGAAAGAATTCATATCATAAATGATCCAAATCCATAAAGGATCTTTGGTTACAAAAGAAGCTACTCCACCAATCTTGCCATTGTAGAAAAATCAGCATCTACACACAAAATAAGATGCAAACTCTAATAGAACTTGATCAAACATGAATCAAAACATAAAGTACTATTGCTGTCCATACAAAACCAGCAAGCTACTGTATTCCACACGTGTGGATCCAAAAATAACAAATATAGATCATTCTACACATAGAATTGCAAGCAATCACAAGTATAGTGCACCAATGACTAGTAGAACCCAAGAACCATGTATAAGCATGAAATGAGATAGATAAGAGAGAAGATATGTGTCTCCACGAGTTACATTCTTTTATAACAGTTCCAAACCCTATTTGGCCACTTGGCTTTCCCTCCGAAATGTAAATCATTTGGGTCTAGATTCAATGTACCCAACAATTAAATTTGAATCTGCTAAAACTCGACTTCTAACTTTTGCACACTTTCAAAAAGTGTTTATTAAAATAAAATTTAGACTAATGAACTTTGAAATGTCAAACTCTAAGTCTAAAATAAATGTTGGCCTCAATTTGCCAAATATAGAAATGTAGCAAATATGATCAAACTAGTTGAATCATTCATTAATCTTGTGTCTTGGTTATCCACGAAACAAGATATACTATATCTTTATCTTCATGTGAAGCCAAGTACAAGGCCCTTACAACCACTACTAAAGAGGCATTATGGATCAAAAGATTACTTATGGAGCTCAAGTGCATCAAGGATGAAGATCTACCTATCACCAAATGTGACAACATCTTGGCTCAAGCTCTTGCGAACAATCTATCTTCCAAGCAAACAAATTGAGGTTGCACACCATTTTGTAAGGAAAAAAGCTATTGGAGGAGAAATCATCTTGGAGCATGTTGGATCATCTTCATGTATTGTCGATCTTCTCACCAAACCACTGCTCAAGAATGTTTTTGTCCAGTTTAGATATAATTTTGTTTGATTTCAAGATCTATGTTGAATTAGATAGCTTTTAAGGAGTGTGAAAATTGTAAAAGTCATCTATCTTAAGGTTTGGTAGTCCTCTTTTAAAACCACTCATTATACACTTATAAATAAGTGATTAGGCCAAATTTAGAGTTGGATTAGCCCGTGGTAGTGTAGGCTACTTACACTTGGCTTGATGGTAGAGGTCTAGTGACATACATCCTCTTGTTTTCATTTGTAAATTTGGACCAATCATATTGTAAGATGTTTGAGATGTCCTCACACGTGTGAAAAGTACACACAATCACATGCTTTTGGCTGTCCTCACATGTGTGAAACACAAAGTGATTTCAAGATCTCAAATTGGATTTGGTTGGACACCATTATTTGATCCTTTTTTGAGAGAGAAGCAAAACTTTTGGTTGTGTTGTGATCCATTGAAAATTGATTTCTCAAGAGAAGATGGTTGCCATGGGCTCCGTACTATTGGAGCAAGGTGAGAGATTGACCACCTCTAGGTATGCCATTTGGAAGGTGACGATGGAGTCAATTTTGGTACTTCAAGATATGATGAATGTTGTTCTAGGACTTGAGGAGGAGCCACAAGTGCTCCAAGAAGTTCAAAAGTACAAGAAGAGGACAAGGATTGCTTTACATGCCATCAAAATGAATGTGTCAAATGAAGTGTTGAGGGAGATTAGCTCGTGCACCTCAGCGAAGGAGGCTTGGGACACACTAAAATCCATATATGAGATAAAAGACATCTATTTTGCTCACACTTAGGAACCAAATCTTTCAAAGCTTCCAAAAGAGTGATGAGAGTGCCTCAAATTTTGTCATGAGAGTGAAAGATCTTCATAGAGAGCTTGCTTGCATAGGAGACCATCTCAATCAAAGATAGTGCAAATAATTCTTAATGGATTAAGAGATAAATTTGACAACATTTTTCAATCTTATGCAATCAAGGAGGAGCTTCTAAGCTTGGAGGCATTACACGAAGTTCTCATTTCTGAGAAGTGTAGGCTCAAGAACAAGCTATTGATCAATCAACTTTATTTGATGGATGGTGGAGAGGACAAAGCATTCTTCTCAAAGGACAAGACAAGAGGAAGGGGAAAAGAGAAACATAAACATTCCAAGGAGGACAAACTCAAGGAGGAGAGTGATGGATTTCTCACAACCATCAACAAGTTGCAAATCCAATGGGAAGTGTTTCTTTTGTGGTAAGAAGGGGCATTTTGCTTCTAATTGTTTCAAGAAGAAAAAGTTCTTCAAGCAAGCTAATCTTACTAAAGAGAGTGAAGGTGAGGTAGAAGGGAGTTTTGAGGAAGGATCTCCCATGATGTTAATGTACTCTTTTTCTAGTTTTAAAGATGGAAATGCATGGCGCATAGATAGTGGAGCTAGTTCTCATGTGACTAGTTCAAGGAAAATTTTCACTCATCTTGCACCTTACAATGGGATCTAGAAAGTTCATTTCCATTCATAATGATAGTAGATGCAAGATAGAAGGAATTGGTGGTGTACCGATTGGCGTTGAATCCACTATGACTCTTAATGATTTACTTTTTGTGCATAATCTCATTAGTGTTGGTCAAATGCTTGATGATGGCTTTCAAGTTGACTTTGGGAAGGATGCTTCCTTGATTAAGAGGGATGGTTAAGTTGTAGCAAGAGGGACTAGATGTGGAAAGCTTTTCAAGTTTAAATCAAATTCTTGTGGAGGTATGGTCAAGAGGTACTTGGATCATCTCAAGGAGGAGAAAAAAATTGGATTGCCTCAATCTATGTTCCATGATAGTAAGGCTCATGAAGATGGTGCTTTGGAAAAAGCACTCGGAGAGTCATTTCCAAGGTGTTATACTTCTCATCATTTTTTCATCTTGTTCATTTGGATGATCATGTTTCACCAACTAGAAGCAAAGATAGTGCTTTCATACATGTCTCTTTCATTGATAACTTCAATTAGATGCATCTCCTATCAATGGTGCTTGATAGGAAGATTGCAATAGTTGACACTTTGGGGATCTTTAAATCCACATGCTTTGTCAATATTTCTTTGCATGTAAAGAGTAATAAAAATCTCATATCTATCAAGAGGATGATGGCAGGATTCTCATATCTACCAACAATCCAAGTGCATGATGGGGAGAGACCAAGGCTTGAGGAGGAGTCATCCCAACTCATGTACCAACAAGGAGATTTTCAAGAGCCAAGGCCGAGTCTTTGTGGCTCACACTTCAGGTGGTATCTACTCCAACACATCCACTTTTTTTTTCCTTTGATCATTTGATGTACCATCTTGCTTTGATGAGATTTCTACATCTCAAAGTTGGAGTGAGGCAATGCTAGTTTTGTATGATGCCTCTTGTATGGACATATCTGATGTCATTAATGGCTTAGATTTGGTTCTAAATCATTTAGAAAGCAAGTGGTTGTGTCATCAAATCTATGCTCTTGGATCTTATAAGTGCAAAAATGAGATAGTCATTCATAGTGTGAAAAATCATGTTTTTTCATTTTGTGAGGCAATTTGTACACTTCTCATGAGAACAAGGGAAATGCAAAATGTTCATAGTTTGTGGACTAGTCAAGGTAGAATGCAAAATCTTGATAATTAACACTTTTGCCTATTATGTAATAGTAATTATGAGGCACGAAGGCCTTGGGTTTCCCTCATTATGGTGTAGCTATTTTTGAGGAGGTGGAGCTTTCAAGCCCAAGTTCCTCTTCAAACATGGAGGGAACAAAAGGAAATGCATTAGAGGGGTTCTAAATCCAAAAAAGACCCTTTGTAAAGATTCTTTTTATTTTTTTTCTCAATTTTTTCTTACACATGGACCAATTAATACACTCAAATTTGAAATCTACGTAACGTAACTTTTTGAGTCCACATTTTAATTCCGCACTAAAAATGGCATAACTTTCTAGTAATAAGTCCGAATTTAGCGGAGTTTGGTTCATTGAAAAGAGCTCGACAAGGGCTTTCCAATGATATGTTACATTCATACTTTTGAGCTACGATTAAAAATTTATGGCTAGTCAAAAATATTAGTGCTATAATATTTTAATAATATAAACTACATCTTGCACGAATTCTTATAGGGTCTTTTTGGAGCTCAAAACTCCTCTAATGATGGCAAATTGGTAGAATTCTCATCAAGGAGATTGGCAATGGATTTCCATCAAAGAAATCCTCTCGTGGATTTGGTAAATTTGCTGCTATCATAGGTCCATTGGCTGGTTTTCACATCATATCCATGCCAAAGGATCCACTCAAGAAGTATCATAAATTTGTTGTTTGATATTGTATCTCATCAAGCTAATTTTTCAGGAGTGTGAAGATTTAGCAAAATTTAGCTTGATATTTTCTCATCATTACATATGTAAATCTGAAATGTGTGGAGCATGTTCCGACGTGTGGAGGGTCTCTCTCTACCCAAGGGTGTGTGTTCCATTTTCTCTCTCTACCTAAGAGCAACCTATTTTTGTACTAAGTTTTGTGAAAGATTCAACTAGTTTTATCACATTTTGCAATATTTTCATATTTGACATATTGAGGCCAAAACTTGTTTTAGACTTAGAGGTTGACTTTTCAAAGTTCATTAGTCTAAATTTCATTTGAATAAACACTTTTTGAAAGTGTGGGAAAGATAGAATGTGAGTTTGAGAAGATTCAATTTGAATGAATCTAGACCCAAAATTAGTAGGGTTAGCGTTTTGGTGGGAAAGCCAAGTGGCCAAATAGGGTTTGGACCTGTTATAAAAGGATGTAACTCGTGGAGAGAGTCATCTTCTCTCTTCTCTATCTCATTTCATGCTTATACATGGTTCTCTTGGGTTCTACTATCCATTGGTGCACTAACTTGGTGATTGCTTGCAATTCTATGTGTAGAATGATCTATGTTTGCTATTTTTGGATCCACACGTGTGAAATACAGTAGCTTGCTGGTTTTGTACGGACAGCAACAATACATAATCATTTCATTCAAGTTTGATCAAGTTCTATTAGTGTTTGCATCTCAAATTGTGTGTAGATGCTGATTTTTCTACATTGGTGAGATTGGTAGTGTATTTCTCTTTCTAACCAAAAATCATTCAAGTAGATTGGATCTTAAGGATATGAAATCTTTCACATGGTATCAGAGCTTGTGTTTTAGGTAATGAAGGAGGAAATCAGATTTATCAATGATTTGGTGAAGATATCAAGTCTAGAGCATGCTAGAGAGGATTCTACACCAAAATCGGATTTTTTTGCTTTTGTAGATTGGATCTTTTGTAGATCAAAATACTAAATAGGTCAATATACTTGTTCAATTCCAATTTTTTAATTCACATACTAGATTTGGCCGATTTTTGGATCATTGGTTCAGCCTAAGTGGTGGCTTATAGATTGCATATCAAATTTTCAGCATTTGCATGTAGATTTGGAATAGTCAATTTTTTGTGATTTTGTCAAAACCCTAATTTTGATTGGATCTCTAGATAGTGAGGTCTTTGGACTTCATTTGAGTGTGTTTCAATCTTAGGAAGTGGCAAAAGGCATTGGATTGAGGATAGATCATAGGTTGATCAAGATTCCATGATTCTATGTGTTGATTTGCTTGGATAAGTGCTAGAAAAGAATTTGTGAGATAGTTTCAAATCTTGGTGATTTCTTTTGAAAGCATTTGTTGTTGTTCAAAGGAGTGCTTTGTGCATTGAAGCAGGTTGAAACAGAAGATCAGGTCATTGCTACATGGCAACCTCAATTGGAGTCATGTTGGAAGCCAATGATAGGCTTACCTCAAGTAACTATTCATTGTGGAAAGTGAGGATGGAGTCACTTCTTGAGATGAATGATGTTTTGGATATTGTTGTAGGCTTGGAGGAGAGACCAAAACACAACAAGATCAATTGAGGTATGACAAGAGGACCAAGAAGGCTCTACACATGATAAAGATGAATGTTACCAATGAACTTCTCAAGGAAGTTGGTAAGTGCAGATCATCTTTGGAAGCTTGGAATTCATTGAAGAAGCTTTATGAATCCAAGTCTACTTCTAGAGTGTTGACTCTAAGAAGGCAAATCTTTTCTTGTTTGCAAAAGAATGCAGAAAGTCCAAGTACTTTTGTTTTGAGAATGAAAGCATTGGTTGATGAGTTAGCTTGCATAGATGAAAGCATTAAGGAAGGAGAGCTTATTCAACTGATACTTAATGGCTTGTTGGATGCTCATGCTAACATTGTTCAAAGTATTGCTATTCAAAAGACTTTGCCAAGTCTGATGGATCTTCAAGAGATCTTGATCAATGAGGAATATAGGCTTCAAGCAAGAGGTGGATCTACATCGACACTTCAAGATGATGCTATGTTCACAAAGGGCAAATTCAAGGGCAAAACCAAAAGCAAGTGGTCTAAAGGGCAAGATCAAGTGGATGCTTCTTCAAGTGGCAAAAAGAAGGATAGATCAAAGCTCAAGTGCTTCTATTGTGGCATCAAATGACACTTTGCAAGTGAGTGCTACAAGAAGAAGAGAGATCAAGGAGACAAGCAAGGTAATCTTACTCTTGATGAGGATGGTTTGGATGTTCAAGATGCAAATGATGATGCTTTTGTGATGTCTTCATGTATGCTTGCTAATGATGGAGATCTAGATCCTTGGTGGATTGATAGTGGAGCAAGTTCACACATGACCTTTTACAAAGAGTACTTCACTTCTTTGTTTCATCAAGTGACTTCTCAATATGTTAATGATAGCTTTTGATAGCTCTTTGGTGGATAGATGCATGCTTGTTTGCTCTTGCCTTGAAGATTGTGAAGATAGATTGGTAGCCACAATCCAGCGATAATTTCATGAGCAATCAGACACTCCTTAGAAGATCAATCACATGCTTTTGGCTGTTCTCACATGTGTGAAAAGTACACAACAAATGTAAGAATCTGGTCAATTCTGATTTGTTTCAAATGAAGTGGACACCACAATTGTTGTTTCCTAATTTGTGGCAACATAGTGAACTGTAACCAGGTCAAAAATTTGTAGCCTCGACAAAATCCCGATCCAATTTCAAGAACGACTGAAATGGTGGCTCTCTTCTAATTGATTATGGTGAGCTCACCAACGCACTAGCTTAGACGACCTGAATCAATAGCAAATAGCAGGAAGAAGGGGAGAGCAAGCAAGGAGACGAAGAGACAAGAGAGAGAATTGATACATTTTGAGAAAACTAAAATAATATCAACTGCATTTTGAAAGCACTAAAGGAAAAAGAGCATGATAATTGCTATAAGTTGTTGTGGCGTTGCCACATCAACATTTTTCAACGATTATGATACCCATGCTAGGAGTAGGGCCAAAAAATTACCAAAAATTGCATTTTAGAAAAACTAAAAATTAAAAAAACTCATTCTGATGCTCAAACTCTCCTGTTAGTGACACCTCAACTTTTACTATAAATCATCACAATAGCTTATCGTTACTATAGCAAAGCTAAAATGGTAACTACGATGCCACAGTTCCAAGACAAGTGAGATTTGAAAACAACTAAGGGCCATTTCACGCTACACTGCCCGGCAAGTCCAAAGTTTAAAATGGAGCTCTGCCATTGGTCCATGGAGAAAAAATGGGCCTTCCACCCTTTCACACTAACAAGCACTTGCCACTATGTGGCATATGACATGGCAAGGACTCACTGCCACGTAGGGGCAACTCAAAGTCAGTTTTTGGGCCAGCCAATGTCCCACTAGCATGTTGAGCTTCCACTGACATGTTGGCCTACATTTTGAAGTTTTTTTAACCCTTCGATGCCAACATTTCTTTCAATCAAATGGATTTCAATTTTGACCTCACCAATAAAGGTGATTGCTTGAAAACAAAAACTTAGAGCACCCTTCAACATGAAAAGTTTCATACTTTCACTTTAAAACACAAGACCTTAATAAAATGGACCAATTATATGTCAAGATTCAAATGGGCCAATCATATTGTAGCCTTTCATTTAACACTTACCATCCAAATGTGAAATAGGAGTGATATATTGAAGAAACTTTCTGTTTTTATTAATAAAAGATGGGGAAACCTATCAGAGTACAAAGGAATGCATGTAGAAAGTGTAAAGGCCATAAAGCGAATTGAGATATTATACATCAACTATAACAATGCAACAATCACACAAAGTAGCTATTAATAGCCTACTGCTTGATGCAAGTCGCTAGCTAAGATAGTTGGAAGTTTAGGTAGTGCAGGAAGCTGTGAAACAACCGTTCCTGCAATTACGACACGTCGAAGTATTGCAAGTGCCTGAGTGCGTTGTAAAGTGGTAGAAACGCGTTGACGAAAATAAGATGTAATGATAGATAAAGGTGAGCCAAGCACCAGCACCAGGGCCTGCACAAGACAGAAGGCGAGCTCGAGTCTCATCAAAAGGTGAATCACTGAGAAGCTGAGTGAAAGCATGTGAGTGGAACTGCTCCAAAAGATACTTTTGAAAATGAGCCCGCTGATGGCTAAGCAAAATTTCAAAGGGAGGCAAAGAAGCTCGCATAGGTGGAGGGAGGAGATCCTTGGCCGCACGAAGATGTTGTTGGAAAGGAAGAATGCATGTTTCCACATGAGCTATTGTTTCCATTGCTCGTCAACTCATTTGCCAAGATTCAAAAAATGGGTGACAAGTGAAAGGGCTAGGCAGTGCTCAGAAAAGCCGACAAACTATAGATAGGAATGAAACCGACAAGTTTTCTTAAAAATTGGCATCATAAAATACTTGACGAGTTTTTTTCAAGCATATATAAGTAAAATAAAATGCAAGTTTTTTGAGGATAACTCAAAAGAGGTTTCCCGAGCACCGGGGCTAGGCAAAGCGACGACCTGACTGTTGTGTGAGGCAAAGGGACTTGCCTGTAACGTGAAACTACCCTAATTTACGTTGCATTGAATATTGCACATTTTTTATTCAAAAAATTTGTGATAAGGCTTTTTGTCAACGATATTTGATCTTTTTGTGATTTATGATGTCCTCATAGGAAGGAAGAGACGGGGGTCCTCATATGTGCGGCGGATGGAGTTTCGAACTCGTGACGTTCAACTGAGAAAGGGAAGTCCTTGCTTTCTTCAGCTTTCCTGAATAATTTTTGCTTCTGTTCAGATGTTCGAGTAATCGGTGAGATCTAGCTATGGAGGATGAAGCCATCAGAAATCAGAGCTCGCATCTGTTGCAAGGGAGGCTGATTGCAGGCGAAAACGATTCCGTTTCTCTCAGCTTTTCTTCAGATGCACCAATGAAGACCCATAGCAGCAATGAAGCATCACCCAGTTCTGCGGAGGCATGTATTTCAGGCTCAATGCTACAAATGTCCCTCATTCCGGAAGAATCACGCATTTCTATACACAATTCTGCTCAAAGCAAGCAGATTAGATCAACTTTTATGGATTCTGAAAATGGTTACTCCTTTTCGGATCCGAACACAAAGACAAACCCTAAAGCCAGAGCGACACATGCTACAACCCTAGATCTAGGGTGTGATCGAGACTCGGTTGTAGATTATCTGAAGTCCTTTCAGCTGCGTTCTGGGACATATGAGGAGCCAATGGATGAGGTTTTATGGAGCAATTTGCCTGATCATCTCTTCGATGCGATCCTTGCGTGTTTGCCCATCACCAGCATTTTAAAAATGAGAAGTGTGTGCAAAAAATGGAATTGGATAATTTCATCTGCTGCATTCTTGCAAGTGTGTTCCAGGCTTTCCCCCAGACGGCCATTTTTCCTCATGTTTGCAGACCACTTTCGTCACAAAGTAGGTGCAGCGTACGATGTTGAGCTGAATAAGTGGCATATTATACCCTTGTCAAATTTTCTTCAGTGTCAACCGCTGGACTCCTTCAATGTTCTGGCAACAGATGGAGGGCTTTTCTGTCTTGAAGGTACAGGAATTCAGAGTGGGTCCATTTTTGTCTCAAATCCCATGACGCGCTACCAAAGGAAACTTCCTCCCATGCTGTTCATGAAATCTCCTTACGTAGTTGGTATGGTGGTGGACAGATATGGGGAAGGGTATAAAATTTTGGTAGCTCAGGATGGAGATTGCTTATTGTCACAGGTTTATGATTCCAAGAGCAATGCATGGAAGATGACAGGTACTCTTCAGAGAAGGACTGCCCTAGTATCAGGAGCTGCCTTCCACAAAGGATTGCTCTATTGCATAACTTTTGGACCAGATGGTGTACTTGCTTTTGATTTGGAGCATGGCACCTGGCATGAAAGTAATCCAGTCATGCCATCATTTCTAACATGCCCACAACTTCTTGAAAACCGCGGGGAGCTGATGATGATAGGAGGTATCGAAGAATTTGGTGCTTTGAAAGGTGTTCATTTTTGGCGGTGGATTCCAGGCACGCAGTACTGGTTAGAGGTGAAAAGAGTACCTGAGACATTATTTAAGAGGTTTTTCAATTCGTCTTCAGGACACTTCCTGTGTGTTGCTCACAGTGATCAAGTTTGCTTTCATGATTACCATTACCCTCATGTGCTAATGTACAACTTCGTTAGGGATGCATGGAGCTGGTTACCAAGCTGCTCGCTCACTCGAGATATGGAAGCTCAGAGCGTCCTTGGTTTTGCTTTTGAGCCCAGGCTGGATGCTTCAGTATAGAATTCATGCAAATTTTGACACTTTCCCTGAAAGCCATGTCTTTATGACAATCTATTTCAGGGTAAGTTCCATCCTGTGGGTTATTCATGTTTAGGCCCTTTCACAACTCAGGGACACTTTTATGGAGCCCATAGTAGAATGTGTTTCTGACTTTTTTGAACAAGTTTAATATCACAGTTTGGGATTGGTGGTTTGCAAACTTTGCTGCATGGTAAGTTGTACAATAATGTCAGTATAATAATTTTCAAACCTAAGATTGAGCATCAGTTATCTCATAGGGTTTTTAGATACATATTGTATACCTCCATCAGTTGCCAAGTTTTGTTGACATGTGAGAGGAAATTAGTGTCTGCTTTCTACTATCCATAGCCCCTTAACTGTCTTAACTGTAAGGTTGCTAGTGTTATCTGCTTCCAGGTGTGGGCATGTTGAATAGTGAAATGTAAGCCCCTCTTGTTGCCTTTTTCCTAGATGGTAGTGTTTTCAGACCAGATATAGATCGTCTCTTATGAGGGAACTTAGACAAAGCATATGATTTGGTTAGTTGTCACTATAAGAACCTATAGTGCATGAATATATATGTAAGGAAAGCAAGTTGACGAGGAGAGCAGACAGACAGTCGGTTGCAGTAAGTGCTCAATTAAAGAAAAGGGAAAAGTAAACATAAGCAAAATACGAAAGGAAAATTAGTTATAATCTCCCATATAGAAATTACGTGAGATGGGAATGTAGCACTGGAGTTTTGAATCACCATCTTTCCGACAAGGGAAATCTCGGTCACAGTGAGCGGATAGAGGTCCCGACTCAGTGGACATAGCTTTCATCGAGTTGAGAGTGGACTAGAGGCCTATAGGGAAGATGCCTTGTTTGAAATAGAGTGCACTGCATCTATGCTTGAAGTCAATGAGCACGACGACCCTTCTCTGTGTAGAGAATGCACATAAAGTCAACACATGAGAACTGCCTGCCCCCTTTTATTATAGGAAGTGCTTTGGTGCCAGCTTGGAGTTAGAAGAACACTGGAGGTCGGCCAGCATAAACGGCCCTCTCTTTTGTGGGAAATGGCACATAGATGCAAACATATGTGGCCTAATGCAAAATTTGTCATTGAAAGATGTCAGATACTGCATAACTTTTATTGATGAATACTTCAGACGAATAGGTGTATATGTCATCCCGCATAAATCAGAGGCATTTAACCTTTTCAGAACATTCAAGGAGCATGCAAATAAGGAGACTGGTCCCTGAGGTCAGATAACGGTGGAGAGTATATCTCAACCAAATATGTTTGGAGATATTAAAACCAATAATAGGATAAAAAATGAGATCAGAGACATTATTGAAAGCACTTTTTGATCTGAAAGACACTTAATATAAATCTTATTCTATGGTTTCTTTATATGAATGCAACACATTTCATTCCATGGGCATGTGTTTATTGTGTTGATCTGTCGCAACATTTTATGAGCCCTTACCATTCACATCTCGCACATCACACCAAGGCACGGTGGTGGGCAGTTTGTCATGGTCAAAGACCCCCCACCATGCCTTGGTGTGATTTGCATGCCAAGGCATGGTGGGGGGCAGTTTGACCAGGTCAAAGCCATCGTGCCTTTGCGTGATTTGCACACAGAGGTGTAGTGGCGAGATCTTTGACTTGGTCAAACTGCCCCCCATCGCGCCTTGGTGTGTATTGAGTTTTTCTACTCAACTCAATGTCCTTGGCAAGACTCTGTCACATGGCCTCCATGCAATCCCATTTATGATAACACTATCTCTAGATTTATGATGCTAACATCTGCTCTTAATTAGTTGCAATGCAAGATGTGTTTGTGTCGCCCACTTGCAGACATACAATATATGCAAAAATGGTTTACATTTGCACCAAGCCTGCAAACAAACATGCATTTTAAGGTTCTCAAATCAGTAGTTAAGTGCCATTCTACCATAAAGCTTTCCCTATCAACACTTAGCAATTCATCTCCATTTTGCGCAAGAATTACCTTAGATATATTGCATATTTCAAAAAGCCACTTCAACACATCGTGAGTCTCTTTATGAACTTCAAATGTAGCTATCCATATATGATTTTCTGATTGCACACTAAATTCATTGGATTGACTTTCATTTGACTGTTGCAATGCTTAGTTCATCAACGTGATTGTGACACGTTCAAGTTTGCAACCTTTTATGATCTCCGCTTCATTTCTTAGTAACAAATATAACTTTGCCTCCACAATTTGCAACACAAAATTCTCGTAATGAACACATACAAAAGAATTTTCACTGAAGAGAAATAGAAAAATTAAAATTAAAATTTACGTAAAACAATCTCACTCTCTCTTTTAACATCGTAATGTCGTATCATCATCGCTTGGACCTATTCCAGATCCAAAAACATATTGTTATTTTGGTGATAATGAAAATGAATGATAGCTCTCTTTTTCTTGTTGGATATTGTAAAAGTATCCTCAATATACAAGAATTCTCCTAATTTAGTTTGTAAAATCAAATCGCATTCTCGTTTTGTAGATTCAAACAATTTGTAAGCAAATAACATTTGATGTCGTTTCAATCCCTTTTTGTCAGAATTTTTCATAAATTTTTTTTGAGGCTCTATAACCTTTTCGATTCACACCTCATGCATAAACTCTCTCTTTACTATTTGGATTCGGCTTGAATTTGTTAGCAAGTCTTTTTGCAATCTATAAACGAAGTGCATTAAATCTATACCCTTCTTTATTCATGCTTTCATTGTCTAGCAACACATTAACTTTGTAGCACTCTACCACCTTGGTTGACAACTCGCAAACCCAAGGATTAACCGTGTCTACACTTGATTAGGCACTACATGGTCTCATCACGTCCTTTGTACTAAAAAATTGAATGATTGGCATCTAACTTGCATCGTTAAAGGACTACTTGTGTTTTTTACACTCATGTTCAGCAACGTCTTTGTTATCAATAGACCCTTGGTGCAACTAATTGAACAACCTCACACCCCACCAAGGTTCAAACTATGGTGGGGTGTGTTTTTGCTTCTTCTTCTTCCTTCTTCTTCTTCCTCTTCTTCCTTCTTCTCCTTCCTCTTCTTCCTTCTTCTCCTTCCTCTTCTTCTTCTCTCTCTCCTTCTTCCTCTTCCTCTTCCCCTCTTGCTTCCTGCTTCCCCCTTCCGCTTCTGATGTCCCGTGTCCCTCTTCCCTCTCCCCTCCCTTCTTCTTTTTCTTCTCTCTCTCTCTCTCTCTCTCTCTCTCTCTCTCTCTCTCTCTCTCTCTCTCTCTCTCTCTCTCTCTCTCTCTCTCTCTCTCTCTCTCATCCAACCATGTTGTTCAAGAACTCTTTTGTGAATCTCATAAGTCTTTTACTAGCACCACCACCTAGTGTCAAAACTTCCAGTTTGCATTTCTTTGTATTTCCTTTTGATGTGTCATCTGCTGAAAGTCTACACTTTTTATTGTAATCCATATAATGTCTAATGTTTGAAGATTGCAATTCTTCAACCTTTGTGACAGAACTGGCGAGCTCTATTTTTAGATCAATTATCTCTTTAGACAATGTCTTATTTCTTGCAATGATTTTAAACTCTCATTCATATTCAAGATATGAACGTTTGCACTATTTTGCAATGTTTCAGCTTGAATTCTTTGAGAATCCATAGCTCTACAATAGCCAAGAAGTCCATTAGCACCATCACCAAAGAACCTTTACAAACTATGTACATCACAAAACTAAAGAGGAATATTTGACAATAGATTAGGTGGATGCAAATCACCTCTTACCCAGATCGATATTTTTCCTGCCTTCTAACCTCTAATAATACATTTCATATGAGTTTAAGTTAACATCCCATGTAGCTTTGGTTGTAGAATAGTCCTTATCTAATTTTACATGCAAGTAATATTTTGTTCCCATCTTGAAGATGTCCAAGGTTAAAAATTTTTGTTGTCAAACTTTGATATATTCTCTAATCCAAAAGATAATGTTATCCTAAAACAAATTTGGCATAATGTTGGGTTGAAGTATGCATGTGAAATGAGCATCTATAAGATTCTTAGGCATTAAATGGAGCCTATAGTACTATGTCATGCCTAGGGCCCAAGTGTTGCAGTATTGCAATGACAAGACAATGAAAGGCCTTATCCTATTGTAAGGCTATCCTAGTTACACTTTGTGTGTTACCGAGTGTAGTCTATGCAATAAATCTACAAAAGTCTATGAAAATAGGACCTACAGTTAACTCTTAAATCATACTCACCCTATGTGATAACCCAAGGTAAAGATGTCACATAGGATGGATTAGCACTAGACCAATTATTAATAAGAAACTTGTTTAGGCAAGGAAGAGGCTCTTTCTGAGTAAAAAAAGAGCCCTAATGCTTTTGTTATGATATTTTAATCTACAATATGACTCTTAAGGAGCATATAAATCACATCAAGATTGTCTTGCAAATTCTCATAAGAAAAAAACTTTTTGCTAGGGAATCCAAATGTGAATTCTTTAAGTATGAACTGGTATATCTTGGTTATAAGAGCATCCCAAAAGGGTTAAAGATAGACAAAGATAAAATCAAGACAATGCTTGGCCGATACTGAAAATGGTTAGAGAAGTTAAATATTTTCTTGATTTTATAGTATTCTTTCATATGTCTATAGAAGATTATGCGAAAGTTGTAGAGCTCCTTAATAATTTGACAAAAGATAGAACTAATAAGAAAAGAAGAGAGGTCAACTTAGTTTGTCTATTGAGTGAAATGAGAAATTGAAGCAATGTTTTGAGAAGCTCAAAAGAATGGTGGTTTCAGCTCCTGTTTACAGATCACAAGTGTTATAATCGATGCAAGTGATTCAACTATAGGAGCTGTTCTTTTGCAAAATGATAGATCGATAGCGTTTGAGAGCAAGAAACTTACTAGACCTCGGTTGCATTATACAACTCAAGAAAATGAGTTATTTGCTATGATTTATGCACTTAAACTAGGAGGCATTACCTTTATGGCAGTCATTGTATAGTGAATATAGATCACCAGCCTCTAAAATACTTTTGCAATCAACGTGATTTGAGAAGTCATACAGCTGGTGCGCTGAGCTTATGCAAGAAATTGATCATGAGATCTGATATGTCAAAGGTATCTCTAACTAGGTTGTAGACACTCTTAGTTGGATTGCTGAATTAAATGAACTTTCATATATTCAGATTTCTATATATCTATATCTTTAGTTGAGAGAAAAGTGTAAAATAGATTCTCATTCGAAATAAAAAAATTTGCGGACCAGGGAATAATTGTTAAAAATATCACTTCTAACTTGATGTACCTTGTAGATCTCAAGTTAATTGATCTTGATAGGATCTCACATGTGTGGAGTCTGTTCCCACGTGTGAAAGAATGTACATAACTCACTTTTATAAAGTTAGATTGATTTTAGCTTGATCTACACTAGTGTGAAATTGACCTTTGAGTAGAATCTTGAAAATGGTCAAATTGGTCAAATTTTGTGTAAATAGATTGGACTTCCATGTGAATGAGTTATTACTCACAGATGTCAAGATATCATTCACATGGGTGGATAAGCTTCTAGAAGAAAGACATTGATTTGGGAGCAATCTAAGTGTTTTCACTCTATTAAGCATGTTCTTTGTGAATGAATGCTTAGGAAATGATAAGTAATCATTTTTGATGAGTGAAACCGTACAACAACCTTCAAGTTAACTTCCATTAGTGTTTCTGATCCAAAAAAATGCATATCAGTCCAAAATTCAAGGTTTTTAGTGCATTGTCTAGATCTAGGTTCAATCTATTGAATGCTAATGATCAAATAGTGATTTGAGTCATTGAAGCAATTCATTTTGAAGCATTAGGTCAGATCTTTAAGGCTGATTTGTTTGAATCTTAGATGCGTGTGACCAAAATTGAACTAGAATCAATCTTTTTGAGGACATCTGGGATCCAACTTGATCCAAGGGTCCATAAAAAGTACATTGAAATTTACAAGATTCATGTGAGAGTCAATTTGGACCCAACTCTAAAAAGTAATCTCTAAGTTTAAAAATGATCTCTAAGTTTAAAAATGACTTTGGGCCTCTAGCTTTATTTTAATTCAAAGGCCCGTCTATTTTATTTTATTTACACTTAGGCTTGCGTGCTCATTGGGCAATGAGCTTATATGCGCAATAGGCCATGCCCTCGCAACACATTTTATTGGACAATTTTATTTATTTGCACTTTGTTGGGAATACCCCCAACAGTAGGGGTTGCTCTTTTGTGAGGATCGAAATAGATAACGAACGTTCATCTCAGAATTTGTTGTATTGATGTTGTTCCACTCGTGGGTCTGGATAGTCTCATGGTAATTGTCGTAAAACGGTAGGCGTGAGCTGCAGCGAAAGCTCGAGGATTTGAGTGTGGCATGTAGGAACAGAAACACAACCATTAGTAGCAAAAATATTCAAGTAGAAGAATTCATATAGAATGCGCAAATGAACGACGTAGTAGTGAGACAAAAATTGCACTCTGACTAACATCAACAATGAGTACAATGGCTTGAAGTAATAACTTCAGCTTGTTGAGCGTGATAACGTTAGCTACAAATTTTTTTTTAATTGAACGAGAAATTCAATTAACACTTACATAGCCTGATTCAGCTAATATATATATTTACAAGTGTCCAAAAAAATATCTTATGTCTTAACTACCATTTACTCCAGTTTTGCATATGTACAATACCTGACTACATTTTGGAGTACTGTAGGAGTGATTTCGCTGGCAGTGTCCAACGACCACATCTGAACTCCATCCGAATCGCATTGTGCCGTGGTTGTTTCGCCTTCGCGACTGCAAAATGTTTTCATCAGTGGTATCAGAGCCTACGTATTGTCATAATCTAACGTAGCCAAGAAGCTATCAGATCCAGGAGGCCAAGCATTCAGGCAAACAACCATCAACAAGAGAACAGATTGCAGAAGCAATGGCTTTAATCAGTAGCATGTAGAGCAAGATCTGCACAGTTGTTGATTCTTCAGGATCTAATTTTCTAGCCTGGAAAGTTAAGACATCACTCATACTCAAGGGTGAAGGTATACTCCCCTGAGTGGATGGCACAAAAGAGATACCTACAACATCAGGCAAGGAGCTACACAAGTGGAGGGAGAAAAATGACAAGGCAGTAGCCTTGTTGTCTTCATCCATCGAAGATAGTCTCACATTTGACCTGGCTACACTCTCCAAAGCTAAGAAGATTTGGGATGCATTGCTCACAAGATTTCAGACGAAATCAAGAAGTCAAATCATGATGCTGAAAAATCAGCTGACGAATCTACAGTGGGATGGAAAAGGCCTCACTTGTTTCGTAAGGAAGATGAAGGATCTATATCTATCACTACATAACTCTAGAGCAAAAGAATGCAGTGTCAGCTGAGAAGCAACTCACCTACCTGTTTAGAGCCTTACCTAGATCATTCCAGATGACGAGAACCCTGCTCACGAAAGATCCTACCATGAACCTCAAAAAGGTGATTGTCGAGATTCGAGAGGAAGTCGAGGCTAGAGAACATCTTGATCACAAAGATGGTTCTGACCAGGCCCTCTACAGCAATAAAGAGAAATCAAGAAACAATTTAAGCCTAAGAGGGAGTCAAATCGGAGGCAGGATCATGACCAGCAAGCAAAGGGGACTAGCAAAGGCAATTGG
The DNA here is from genome assembly GCA_029204225.1 of Diphasiastrum complanatum. Classification (NCBI taxonomy): domain Eukaryota; kingdom Viridiplantae; phylum Streptophyta; class Lycopodiopsida; order Lycopodiales; family Lycopodiaceae; genus Diphasiastrum; species Diphasiastrum complanatum. Next base: position 34,756,673 of record CM055100.1, read on the forward strand.
AAGGGCAAAGGGAGGTCAAAGCAGCAAGGTGGAGAAAAGAAGACTTGCATGAGATGCTGAAGAGACGGACAAACAATTGATACATGCTAGCTCAATCCCAATATTGAGTGTATCCACTACCACAAGAAGAATCATGCAGTTATGAATTGCTGCCAGAACCTGAGGAACAAATCAACACAGAATAGACAGGAGAATAGCAACAGTTCATCCTATGTCGAGGAGCTCGAGAGCTCGAAGATGGGCAAAGAAAGATCAAACAGAAACTGTTCGACTGCCTACATCTGTGAAGACGTGTGTGCAATGTCAACATCTGACACACTCGAGGTGATCCTAGATTCAGGAGACACCTCACACTTCATGACATCAAGACAAATCGTGTCTAATTTCAGAAGTGCAGATCCTTCAAGATTCATAGTTTTTGGAGATGGATCCAAACATCAAGTGAACGACATTGGTTCACTGTGGCTCAACACCAATGGCAGAGACAGACGGCTTGAAGACGTTCTGTTCGTGCCTACACTGCAGCAGGACTTGCTTTCTGTAGCAAGAATACCAGATGCTGGGATGCGTGTGACATTTTCTGACGAAGCATGCAACGTGATTGACACCAGTACCAGTACTCTGATCGCTCAAGGCAGAAGGAAAGAAAATCTATATCATCTGAAGATACGTCTACCTGCAGATCAGGTGCATCGACTCATGATGATTCACCAGGTACTCTGTGGCACAGGAGACTCTGCCACATGAACTCAATGACACTTTACCAAGCAAGCATCATGGAGCGATAACGGGAGTCAACATCTCGAGTGCAACCAATTTGACCACCTGTGATGCATGTTTGAAGGGCAAGATGTCACGCACTCCATTCGTCAAAAACTCCTATAGAATGACTAAGATTCTGGAGTTAGTGCATTCTGACATTTGCGGACCATTCAATGTGATCTTAGTAGGAGGTTCAAAGTATTATATAACCTTCATTGATGACTATAATAACAAGAGTGTATTTTATTCAGAATAAATCTGAAGCACTTGATAAACTCACCGAATACATGAATTGGGTTGAGAGATGTACAGGCAACAAAGTGAAGCAGATCAGGATAGGTCGAGGTGGCAAATACATCTCGAATCGCTTCACTGACTGGACCCTGGTGGAAGCAGCCAAATGCATGATGGCCTACTCCAAGGCTCCAAGGGTACTGTGGGCTGAAGCAAACTATAGCCGCATACATCCAAAATAGAATAGATAAGTTTGGTGTCCCTCACATGACACCACACAAGTTATGGTGGGGTAGAAAGCCCAACTTGTCTCACATCAGAATATTTGGCTGTGCAGCTTATGCACATATTCGAGATAAGCTTTGAAAGAAGCTTGATGAGAAAGTCGAACAGAAATTTCTGGTAGGTTATGACAACAACTCGTCATACTACAGAGTCTACATGCCAGACATGAACACTGTGAAAACAGTGAGAGATGTCAGATTTGATGAGAGCAGGACAATGGCCAATGACGATCATGTCAGCTATGAAGTTATGGAGAGACAGTACTATCACCTGCCGCAAGTGATAGAGGGAGCAGAGGACGAACACGAAAATGAAGATTTTTGTGATTACTTTTGTAGTCATGGATATATCTGAATCTCCAACTGCATACCATGTTTTATTGGGAAGACCATGGCTGAGGACTGCGCAACTAGTACACAACTGGGGTACGGGAAAACTCACCTTCGAGAATAGAGAACAGACTATAAAGGTTGATCCAACCACATGGGTGGTGAAACCTATTGCACCCAAGGCTGATGACGGATCATCTATGACAAATCACACGATTGATCGCCCAAGGCTAGCCAAGGGAGGTCACTATGATTCAGAAATGGATGTCGTGATATGGACGGATGCATTAGCAACTATTGACTGCCGGGCATGTCAATATGAATCAGATACTGAACCCAGAACATCTTCGCCCAAGTGTTACACTATGGACACACCAATCACATTTGGGGTGAATATGATAAATGTAGCATGGCTGTCAGTGGAACCTATTGAGAACCCAGTGGACGATGATTTAGTCCCTTGGCAACATGCTCTAACTTATAATAAGGAGATTGAGTTGACTGATGAGCAGGTCCTACACCACATGGGCCTAGATCGTTACGGAACCAAGAAAGTACCAGCTCAACCACCGCAAAAGTCTGCTATGGCGAAAGTCTCAAGGATCAATTCCCCCAAGGCACCTATGAATAAGAAGAATCAGTTGAAACAACTCTACAACCAAGTGATCCGATGGAGTGATCTACCCAAAGACGCGATAGCTATAGTGGATGTTGATATTCGTAATCATGAGGCGAATATCACGGCAGTCCCAATGAAAGACAACAAGGATGAATCCACCAAAATGACAAAAAAAGACAAAAAGAAGGTGTTGGATTCCTTGAAGTCAATCAAGATAGACTCAGATATAGTGTCATCTTCTACACAAGTGACAAAAAATCAAAAGATGACCAGTCGGGCCAAGATCAATATGCTGAAGGAGGAATATCGATGAGCTCCACTTCACGAGATGCTTGAGACTTTCAAAAATTATATCTTGGACGATGTAGTAATAATGATGCCACAAGCCCAACGAGAACCTGATCAAAGTCAGGCACCAGCGGAACAAGTCTTCGAGGGACCTACGCGGACACAGCCGATGAACCTTGCTGAGCCAGGTGAAGAAGAAAAGATAGTGCATGTGGGAGAGCAATTAACGCCCACATAGTTCAAGAGACTACGATTGTTGTTGGTGGAGTATCAAGACTGTTTTGTCTGGGTTTATAGTGATCTGAAGGGCATTCCGCCAACAGTGGTCCATCATACGCAAAAATTTCTAAAAATTTTCTTGGACGATCTATGCGTGCATGGACCAGATTCAGAACACTTATCCAATTTGAAAAAAGTGCTACAAAAATGCCACGATTACCAGATATCCCTGAATCCAGAAAAATATCAATTTTGGGTGACAAATGGCTTGATTCTCGGCCATATAGTGTCAAGACACGGGATCGTCACAGATCTATCAAAGATCAGGATCATTGTTGATCTACCACCACCCGGGACGATCTGCAAAGACTACATCTTCATGGGTCATGCTAGCTATTATAGGATCTTCATTCTTGATTTTGCAAAGTTAGCCCGACCAATTTACAAACTCACAATGGATCCACATTGGAACGAGCCCTAAAGGCTTTCCAAAAGCTTAAGGATGCATTGGTTTCAGCACCAATCTTACGCCCGTCCAATTGGTCCATTGAGTTTCACGTGCATACGGATGCATCGAAGTATGCAGTTGGAGCAGTCTTAACCCAGCCAGGTGAACATAAAAAGGATTTTCCAATCTGATTTGCAACACAACTACAAATATAGGCCCATTGCCATGCCCATTGCCACACACATAAGATGGGGACCAGATTTGACCCGATGGCCCTCGCATGGCAAAATCTGTGGCAATTGCGTGGCAAACTGCATGGCACTACCACGCCACCTAAGTTTTCCATCGCCGGCTCTTCCTCCGAACCGATTTGGGGGGAGGGGGCTCGGAGGGAGTCAAATTTTAAATTTGCGTGGCACTACCACGCTTAAAAAATCTGGAAAATTGCCACGCGTGGCAGTTTTTTATAGAATATTAAATTTTGCCACGCATGGCAAAAATTCTGAATTTTTTTCTAAAGTTTGCCACGCATGGCAAATTTTTCCAGAAAGTGAAATTCTGCCACGTCGTGGCAAACTTTTTTGCAATTTTTTTAGGGCAAAAAAAAACCCTGCAAAATGAAAAAAGTTCTTGAAGAAGAGATTTGGGGGGAGAGAGAGAGAGAGAGAGAGAGAGAGAGAGAGAGAGAGAGAGAGGTGTCGTGGGATGGATAGAATCGATGTGAGGTGTCATGAGATAGATAGAATCGATGTGTGGTGACATCGTGGAATGAATAGGATCCATAGTAGAATTTGCGTGAGGTGTTGTGGGATGGATAGAATCTATGTGTGGTGATATCGTGGGATGAATAGATTCCATGGAAAGATCTATGTGAGGTGTGGTGGAGTAAGTGACATGCAAAATGGAAAGATGCATAACTTCCACATCATGAGGTGTGTAGTGACTAGTGACATCATTATGATCATCAACAAGATCTTCGTCTAATGCCAAAGATGATGCAAGATTGATATTTCTTATCTTGTTGATAATGTCAATCGACGTGTTATAAGACATTGACATCAATGTATTATTCTGCAAGAGTAAAACATTACACAAGCATTAGTTTTATTTTTTTCAAAAAAATTATAAATATGTGTATGATACGAACAATACTAAATTGTCAAAATGTACCTCCAAATTCACATCGGGCTTCTCAATGTGCTTTCCAAACTTCCACCGATGTTGCGCCACTATCCGTCTTTCTCGAATTTTCAATCCTTTGCCTTGTTTGCGCTTGCAATATATCTTTTCATTGTACCTCTGTTGATACTAACTTCATTTTACAATTACAAAAATGATTAGCTTAATGTTACAAGCTAATTTATATGTGTATAAATACAGTCGTAAGTTTTAAACAAATAATTATATAGTATCTGCGATTTAGGTTGAGGCTGGGCACCAAAACTTGATGATGATGATGTTCCACTAAGTCTTTGCTCAAGCATTTGTGCTCTTTTTCGTGATTTCATTTTGTAATAATATTGTATCTTCTTTAACTTTTTGCTATCGTGTGGAGGTGTCGTGTTTTAAACAATCGCAGAAAAAAAACAAAAAAGTTATATTCAACACACAATGCTGCAAATCTAAATGTTAAGTACATAATATCTATTGTACATTTAATAAATATACCTATTTCAATACAATTCCTTAGTAGAAGACATATTCGCTAATGAACGATTAAATTTTATCTGCAATTTTTTAACAAGAATGTTAATGATATTGACAAAATACACTTGTTAAAATATACAGTTAAAATTGATATGTACACACAAATTTAACAAGATCCACAAATATCTTTATCACTAGAACATTTAGATACCTTACCAATGTCAAGTTGCTTGAACGAACATGACATTGTCTAATTCGTGAAGAAAAGAAACAGATTCAAGCAAACTATGAAATAGAAGTGTGATTTCTTTTAACTATTTAGAAAACTAAGCAATAATTAATACATATTTGTCATTTTTAAAAAATCATCAAAATCTTCAAAATCCCGAGTTTGGAAAAATCAAGTAACTTGAATTTGATACTTACATGTGAAACAACTCTATTTTGTTCCCTATCGCTTGACATAGCCCATTGAATAATCATAATTAACCAGCATCACATGAGATAGCTCAAACAACTTGATGTCTATCAATGTAAAAAGTCTCATTTTGGCACTTCTCACCTGAGGCTCCTCATAGAGTGATCAACTTTGAGGGATTTCATCCAAATAGATTAAATTAGTGCACCTATCATTTGGAAATGCCAAAATTTGATGGCCAATGTGTAATTTTTTTTTCCTTATCACCCAACAAGGCTCATCAAGTTATTAGAATCAAATAGTTTTAAATCTAGTATGTTTTGTTGCACCAGTTATTGTTGACATTTGATCCCTATCACATCAGATAGCTCAAATTTGCTATCTACCATTAAAGATAGTTTATTTTTGGCCCTTATCACTCGAAATTGTCTATTGAGTGACGAAACCAAAAGCATAATGACTTCAAGACATTGAAATAGCTTGAATTTGGTACCTATCACTTGGAATAGTTCAAATTTGATGCCTAACGTGTGGTTTTGATGTTGATCACTTGACATGGCTGATCAAGGGATTAGACTCAACTAGCTTCAAATCTACTATGAATGAGATCTAATGACTTAGAAGATCTAGTAGAAGAGTTAATGGTTGCTTGCGAGCCTTTGAGAATAGCCTCCTTTGCTTAAATCCGTTTACAATGCAAGTATCATAATAGAGTAAACACCTTCCTTAAAATGAACATCTAAACCACTATCCATTAGTTGCCCAACACCAAGCAAGCTCCTAGTAAGATTAGAAACATAGAGTACATTTTCTATATCCAATCTTTTAGAGGATCCAAGACTTAAAGAGATCCAAGACTAGCCTCACTCTCAATCCACCATGTGTCATTGGAGTAGCTCTTGCTTGTTGGTGTAGATGCCATCAAGGATGAATCAACTTCATCCTCATAATCCTCAATGGTAAGGTTGTCTTGCTTACTCTCATCTTGTTTTTGTAGCACTGGGATGCAAAGTGCCTTCCACAAAAGAAGCACTTTTGTTTGGCTTTGTCTTTCTTCTTTCGTTTAGAGCTTAATTCTTGATCATCATCACTTTTGCCATGCTTTGGATTTTTCTCTTGGACTTCCATCATGCAATACATTCAGATTGAATGTTTTTTATCGCTTATCAATGGAATTGACCCCTATCATGCGATATAGCTCAAGATTATCGTCTATCACTTGAGATAAGACATTGAGTGATCAAGTTAGAGTAATTTCGAGTTTACGACATTCATGTGACTTTGAATGTTGTGCTTACATGTGAGACAACTCAATTTTGGTCCTAATTACTCATCATTATTCTTTGAGTGATCATAATTGACCAACATCGCATCAGATAGCTCAATCTTGGTGTCTATCAATGTAAATAGCCCCATTTTGGTGTCTCTATCACTTGAGAAAGTCAAAATTTGCTACCTAACATATGATTTTGTTGCTTATTACTTGACATGGCTCTATCAAGTGACTAGACTCAACAAGTAATATATTAAGACAACTCAAGTTCCACCCCTTGTCAAACCCCTATTACATGTGATGACTTAAATTTTATGTCTATGCGTGGTTTTGTAGCTTATCACTCGACACGGCTCATCAAGTGATCAGACTCAACCAATCCCAAGTCTAATATACTAAGCTAGCTCATATCACATGAGATAACTAAAATTTGATGTGTATATTTTGGAATAGCTCACTTTTGGTGCATATCACTAAAGGTTTCTCATAAAGTGACCAAATTTGAGAAATTGTGTGCTCATGAAATAGATTAAAGTCGATTCCCATCACTTTAGATAGCTCAAATCTAATGTCCAATACAAGATCTTGGTCCTTATCACTTGACATAGAAGATCAAGTGACTGAACTTGGTCAATCTATGATTTGGAACAATCAATTTTGGCCCATGATAGATTGAATCTAGTCCTTGGGCAGGATGATTAGTTTGCTGCTTGGAAGGACAAGAGAGCAATAGTTTTATTTTAAGAAGAGATTATGACAACAAAGATCTAATATAGGAGCATGAGCACTTCAACATATGGACATTGCAAATGCTCAATTTTTTCTTGTCCCCTATCACCATCTCAAGAAAAATCCATTTTACACTCTCAATGATCTTCTGAAATCAAATTCGACTGTGATACAATCAATTAGTCATGGCAATCTTGTTAGCATTGCTGGTAGCACCTCTACACAAGACCACAGCCAAGGATTTCACAAACAAAGATGTTTGATCCATTCCTCAATGCTAGCAATCATCTAATAACGTCCGCCGAGTTATTTCCTTTCCATCCACTCAACACAAAATCCGAAAACACCCCACCACATTCCCCTGCACTCTTGTCAGTTGCTCTCATCTCCATCCATCAACAATCCCTTCACAAAAAAAACCCACCTCCAATTTCTCCTCGGATTCCACCCACAGAGATTTCAAATCTCTTCTATCCTTAATCTTCCTTCAACTGGCTTTAACCGCATAGCACACAACCATGTTCCTCGAAATCTATTAGCTCATTGGTACCATACTTTATGGAAGTAGTAGTATATCTAGCGTCCCTCAGTGTATTACAAAAAAAAAAAAGGAAAATTGCGCCTAGCTTAACACATGTTTTTTTATTTTTTAAAAATATTCCGACCCAGTACGTTCTGACCCAAAAGGGTCGGAAAGGGTTTCTAAGGGACACATATATAAAAATGTCTATCAATGTAAATAGCCCCATTTTGGTGTCTCTATCACTCGAGAAAGTCAAAATTTGCTACCTAATATATGATTTTGTTGCTTATTACTTGACATGGCTCTATCAAGTGACTAGACTCAACAAGTAATATATTAAAACAACTCAAGTTTAACCCCTTGTCAAATCCCTATTACACGTGATGACTTACATTTTATGTCTATGCATGGTTTTGTTGCTTATCACTCGACACGACTCATCAAGTGATCAGACTCAACCAATCCCAAGTCTAGTATACTAAGGTAGCTCATATCACATGAGATATGGGTCGGAAAGGGTTTCTAAGGGACACATATATAACAAATTAATAAATACTCTTTAAACTAAATAATGTCCACAACTTATATGCAACATCAAACCACATATTTACATTTGTCATTTTTTTTAAATCACAAAATTCTCTTAAACACGTGGTCATTTTGTACCAACCATATCAAATCATCTACTTGTTTTATATCAAATCAAAATACAATTAATACTCATTTGTCCTTTTCAAAAATCATCAAAATCTTCAAAAAAAACATGGTCCTCTTGTACCCAAAATATGTCATATCAATCACATGCTTTTGTCCTTAAAAATTCATGCTTAAAAATATGTCATATCACCCACATGCTTTTGTCCTCAAAAAATATTTATAAAATTAGAGTCAAATCATTTTTCTAGTTCCATAATTTGTCATTTTGACAAACCACTCACCATATGACACATTCCAAACCGTAATCATGGATTTCCATGCAAAAAAAAATCGCGTGGCAAAAAAATGTGTGGTAGAGCCACGCGACACTTGAAATCTGGAAAATGAATATAAAGGCCCTCATTCAATATTTCTCCACGCCTTCTTGTGGACTTCTTGAGGCTCTCAAGCTCTCACACTCAAGCTCTCACTCTCAAGCTTTCAATCTCTCATTTCTCTCTCTCTCTCTCAATCTCTCACTCTCAATCTTTCATTTCTTTTCACTCCTCTCCACTCTTTTCTCAATCTCTCCACTATCTCTCTCTCTCTCTCTCTCTCTCTCTCTCTCTCTCTCTCTCTCTCTCTCTCTCTCTCTCTCTCTCTCTCTCTCTCTCTCTCACACACACACACACACACACACACACACACACACACACACACACACACACATACATCTTTCACTCTCCAATTTCCAATCTCTCTTTCTCTTTCACACACTCTTTCACACCTCCTTTTCATTTTTCACACATTTAAAAGTTTGCTTTTCTTTTTCACTCTCTCACACATCTCTTTCTCTTTCACACACACACACACACACACACACATGTCTACTAGTGGTAGCGGAGCATCAATGAGGAGGCCAAGATCCTCTTTCAGTGGAAGAGGACAAGCCTCAGGATCGGATTCCAATTGAGTGCGAGATTTTTATACTATGCTATCTCCCGAGGAAAGGCAAAGGATAAAAGCCCTTTTTCTTTTCGAAGGAGAATCCGATCAACAAGATCGTGGATTCGTTTTGACGAACATGCCGTCGGAAGAATCCACGAATATTTTCTATGACCTTGATGAGGATGGTTCCATCATCATGGACATTAGGGGTAAGGTCGTCATCAATAGATTGCACGACCTTACTCTTAAATACTTTGGTCACAATTTGTTTAACCCTTGGGAGCAACAAGACCAAGGGGACAAAGACAAGATACTTGATATATTGTACCGTGAGTTTCCACAACCATATCGATTTAATGGCAAATGGGCGAAGACGAGTATGTGTATGCATATTCGTCATAAGCGCCAATCATTAAGACGATTATGTAGTAAAGGCAAGAAGAGGCCGGGATGGGCATCTAAAAAAGATTGGAAAAAAGTTGTTTATGAATCCAAGCATCCTAATCCCGAGCGCTTTAAGCAACAAAGAGAGGCAACAAAATCAAGGCTTAATCTTTTAGGCCAATCTCACCTTGGATTGGGAGGCAAGGCCAATATGCATGCCCAATTTGTAAGCAATTCTCTTTTAGCTAATTGCATTTCATATGTTTATTGTTTATCAATATTTTTTTTGCTTTTGTCTAATCATCGATTTGTGTTGATGTAGGTTGAAGATTATGGGCGTAAGTATACAAATGTTGAGTACAATATTGGATATCGCCATGGCTATAGTGCCTTGGTTGATCATCTTGCGGCACAAGGCGTACATCCAAGGGTAAATTTTTGCTACATAATTTGTATTTCTCTTATTTTTTATACACACTTTTTATTTCATTTCAATTTTATGACATGTGTTTGGCTAATAATTATTAATTTGTTTTGTGAATGTGTATGTAGAGGGCATCCGCTTCCTTTGTGGAAGAAAGTACGGGAGGAAACCAAGGAGAAGAAGGGAATGAAGATGAAGGGATGAAGGTGAAGACAAAGGACAAGATTCGGCTTCGGACAACGATGAGGGAGAAGATAGCAAAGACTAAGAAGTCTACTATTACTTCTTAGATTTGATGTATTTTTAGTTTTTGCAAAAGTAGAAAAAAAGAGTATTAGTATCAATGCTCTTTTCATGAATTAGATGCGAATATGTATACTTTTTTGAATTATGAATATAAACTTTTGTATTTGATCATCTCTATCTCATTATGTATGGAATGATTGTTTATTGTTTATGTATTTCTATTTCATCTTGTATAAATTTGTTGTAAATATATACAAACAATGAAAAACAAACAAAACATCAATTTAAGATGATAAAAACATACCTCATCTATTGTTTAACTGATCTTTAATTCCTTTTAAGATGCATTTCTTTTTTTCTCTATAAAGAAAACAACAAAAACCAAATCATTTTTAGATTACAAATCAATCAACAAAATGATAATTGTTAGAATACAAATCAAAGAATCATTGCTAAATTAAAAATCATTAATCATTGTTACATCAATCTCACCATGTTCAAGATACTATGAAAATGCACTTTATGACTCAAATGTAATCTATCAAAATTTAGAATGCATAATATATCTCATGAATAAAAAATGAAAAACTAACAAACAAAATCCCCCACATCACCTCACATACCTTGTGTAGAATCTCCTCTTCTTCCTATCCCATCTAGATTTACTCCATTACAAAAAAAAACACGACTTGGACGCATTTTGACAAGATTTGAAAATGAACAACCAAATTTACGTATTGTTGACTTATCCAAGAATGTTTTAAATTCATTGACTGAGTCTCTCCTTCCTCCCTACCTAGAAGCATTGGTTAAGCCCTTTGATGGAAAGAAATATTCATGTTGGCCTGATAGAGTACTACTACCATTATGTGGAACATCATTTTCATATTGGGGTCATATGTACATGATCAAGCCAAGTGAGCACTTTCCTAATGCGGGATTGGGTTTATTTTCTTTGACTAGCATTGATGTCCCCTTGAATTGTGTTGTCACATTGATGCCTTATGCGAGACCTCAAGCCAATTGGGGTGGCATGTCATCACCAATGGAGAATGCAGGTTTATGGCTTGAATGCCAATGCTTGTTCTTTGGAAGAGCGATATCTGCAAGGAGAGAATGTTTCAAAATCACATCGTATGTACATTGATGGGCGTCCAGGAAAATATGGCAATATTGCTGCATATATAAATAGTTCCATTGGGCACCCTTCATTAACTAATTGTGATTTCGAGGAACGAACCAATGGAAAGGAAGAATACTTTTCTAGGAACTCAAAAAGTACATTCGTAATGGTATGTGCGATAAGGCCCATTAAATGTGGTGAAGAGCTATTCATCAACTATAGCTTCAATCGCCCTCTTCCAGGATGTGTACAAAAGGCTTTGAGCCAAACTCAAGCATGTACCTTGTGAATATCAACAATGTGCCAAAGCAAATCAGCCTCGATCTTCTTCTTCAGAATCAAGTTCAAGTGTTGAAAATGATTTTTGCATTCAAGGTGAAAATGAAGTCATGAACAACTTGATAAATAACCTCTATGAGCATCATGATATGGAAGAACACACTGAACATGATAGCGAATCATTTATTAGTGCCGAGGAAAAAAAAATTGAGAGAAGAATCAAACACACCATTATATCCAGGAGCAAAGACATCTCGTTTGGCCGTTTCGTTGCTTATACTGAACCTCCAAGCAAAATATAAATGGAGTGATATAAGTGTTACATCCTTATTTGGGTAAATAAAATTAAGATTGTTTTTTAAGAACTTAATAGATGTGTTGTTCAAGTCAAATGTTTTAGTTGGCTAAATGATCTTTTATTTTATATTATGAAAATTTATTTTATATTATGAAAATTTATTTTATATTATGAAAATTTATTTCATCATGTACAGGTTATTGCACAAACTACCCCAGAAGGAAACACTATGTTAGAGACAAGAGGTGAGGCACAAAAAATGTTGAGCGCAATGGGAATGGACTATACATTGCATCATGCTTGTCCCAAAGATTGCATCTTATATCCAGGTGAGTATCGAGGGTTAAAGGTTGTCCTATATGCAATACTCCTCGATATCGAGATGACTTACAAGGAACCACTATCCCATGCAAGGTGTTACGACACTTTCCAATAATCCCATGATTGCAACGATTGTTTTGTTGCAAGTCTCTTGCAGAACTTGTGAATTGGCATGCTAATCATTGTTCTTCGGACGAGATCATGAGAGTACCCTCAGACTTTTCTGCATGGAAACACATTGACAAAGAATATCCATGTTTTGCAAGTGAAACAAGAAATATAAGATTTGGACTTGCAACAGACGGGGTTAATCCCTTCGGAAAAATGTCAAGCACGTGATCTACTTGGCCAGTGGTGTTGGTCAACTATAACATTCCACCTTGGCTAAGCATCAAAAAAGGACATCTCATGCTAGCACTTCTAATTCCTAGAAAACATAAAGTAAAAAATATGGATGTCTACTTTGCACCATTGATTGAGGAACTAGAACTACTATGGAAGGGAGTCCAAGCATATGACATCTCACGTCCACTTCAAGACAAAACATTTTTGTTGCGTGCGATGTTAATGTGGACTATGCACGACTATCTAGGATTGGACGATTGTTCAGGTGACTATAAAATGAAATCATTTGTAATGTTTGTATATTTATTTTTTATGCATGCAATATTTATGCTTTAAAAGAATTCTATTTATAACACGAACTAGATTTGATTCTTTTAGGTTCTACAACTTCTGGATATCATGCGTGTCTCATTTGTGGACCAAATATTGATGCTCGCCACTCACGTCATTTAAACAAAGTTGTGTATGAAAATCATCGCAAGTACTTGCATAAAGTCATCCATTTAGAAATGCTCATAGAAGAGGCTTTGGAGAAAGATCAGAAACAAGAATGTCTCCAAAGAGAAAGTCCGTGGCAGATTGGCACAAACTTTGGATTGAATCCGAGACTAAGCCAATCAATGATATGAAAAGACTATCCGTATTTCATTGTTTACCATATTGGAATAACCTTTTGATCAATCACTTGCTTGACCCTATGCACATATTCAAAAATGTGGGTGAATCAATATGGAAACACTTGGTGGGCGACAAAGACAATATTTCTGCCAGGCATGATCTACAAGAATCAAAAACAAAAAAAAGAGTATTGGCCAAAATTATGTACTGATGGAAATACCTATAGTATTCCAAGAGCCCCTTGGATTCTTACGCAAGAAGAGTATAAGTACGTACGGTCAGTCATTTGTGAGATGAGAACACCAACGGGTTTTGCTCATTCACTACGAACATCATTCACAGTTGAAGGAAAACTCCATGGTCTAAAATCTCACGATTGGTTGAATATGGTCGAGTACATATATCCAATGTGCATTCGTGGCTGTCTAACTGATCAACTTCGTGATGCCATTTACAAATTAGCATACGTTGTCAGGTACTTAATTTTTTTTGCTTACATCAATATCTTATGAAATTGCATGTTTTTTTTCTAATACAAGTTTGATAAAATAATATGAACGTACTAAAATCTAGTTATACTACAAACATGATGTAGATGGATGTGTGGTAAGGAGATTCATGAGATAGACGTGCAAACAAAGCAAGAAGATATGGTGGAGGCTGTATGTATGCTTGAGAGAGATTTTCCAACTTCTATCCTAGACATACAGGTGCATCTGCTTGTGCACTTGGTCCAAGAAGTTGGTATTGCCGGTCCTGTGCACTCAAGGTATAATACACTTGAATTTGATTTTAGTAGTTTCAATAAATGTAGTGTGATTTTTTCAAATTATAAATAACAGAATGTTCTCATTGATGTGTTAAAATTTTCTGTAGGTGGATGTTTTTCTTGGAGAGATTCATGAAAGTGTTGAAAGATTTTGTGCGTCAGAAAGCAAAGCCAGAGGAAAGCATGTCAGAGGGATGGTTAGTGCAAGAATCTGTATTTTATATTATCGAAGTTTTGTTTCAAATAGATCCATCTGCTCCACGACTATGACATGATGAGGAAAGCAATGAGGTGAAAGGTGAAAAACCTCAAGGTATGGGTAGTCTTAAAAAAATTACACCTAGTTTGAGAAAAAAAAATTCAACCTTCATGCTATATAATTCAGGAGTAATGGATAAATGGTTGGAATTATATGAAGAAGAAAAAAAAAAAGGGTATTGACAAGAAATCAACACCGACGCAATAGGCGTAGAGGTCAACCTACACCTTCACATGATCTTGAGCCATTGCCCAACCAATGCACTATAGACTGGATGGTTGATACACTCCAACAAACAAGATCAAAGGGACAATTCATATCTGACACAAAATGGGAATTTGCAAGAGGATGTGATTGGAAGGTTTGTCTATAACTCTATTTTTTTTAAGTGAACAATTTTAATTTGTATGATAATTGATAATCAACATGTGACAGTATCGAAAGTATAGTGCAATGTGGGCATATGGTCATCATCATCGCATTGAATCAATTGATATGAAACGACGAACTTATGATTGTGGTGTGATGGCATCCTTCCATCAAGAAAGTCGGAGTAGTGCTCGAGATCAAAGTCCAATTTCTGGAGAGCTTGAGTATGTAGGAACCATACAAGCCATATATGAGGTGTGTTTTGGTGAAATGGGTAAATATATGTTGTTTGACGTGAAATGGTTCAAAATCAACGATTGAGAATCAAATGCAACTGTAAAAAAAGACCGTAGTGGATTTTTTGCTATCGATTCAACCAAGACATTAAGCATGGGCTTTTTAGACACATTGGTGTTGCCTTGTCATTGTGAACAGGTGTGCATGAATTTCACATTTTTTTCTCTTTGTCAATTGTGATCAATGTTATATTAATCATCTACACTACTTTTTTATTACGTCTATTTATTGTGAATTAAAATGTGAGCATAACAAATATCTAATCCTAACATTGCTAAATGTGCAGGTATTTTTTCAACCAGATCGACTAAACAAAGATTGGTGGTATATTGTTCAAATTAAGCCATGCTCAAGACATGTATTCGAAAATGCATATGTTGAGAATGAAATGGAAGATCTAAATTTGGACAACACAAGTATATCTGATGAAGATGTACATATGCCTTTGAGTTTTATAAATATTGAAAATTCGAGAATTGATTCTCATGATTCTGACAACTCAGATGATGAAGAGGACAACAATGATTCTTTGCATGAGGACAATATTGGGAGAGGTTTTGATTTCAAAAGTGATGATGAAAATCATGTTCACGGAGATGAGTTGCAAAATGTATTGGCTGATGATTTGAATTTTGCGATGATGAATAAAATTTGTACATGTCACAAATAATTTTTTCATAAAATGATCCATTGTCGTCAATATATATTGTTTTCAAATTAAGATGATTATATTTTTTTACGATGTTGCATTTCAAAAGTTTCATTTCAAACGCATCTCGCAATCACTTAGAATTAGAAAAATTTATCAATATTAATAGATGTGTGAACTAATTAAAAGATATATGTGTTGATTATTTATATATTATAATTAAAAAACATCTTCTTTGAGATAATAATACACTTTGCCACAATATTGTTCGACTATTCATTGATCTTTGCAAATACACAAAGGTGTATAACACTGTAATTTTTTTATCAACAAATTAGCTTAACAAGCTACCACACAGCTCTCAAATATAAGGTACTTAGCATCCTTTCACATGCATATTAAGCTCACGCTCATATTTTTACCCATCAATACCATATTGAAAAAATTGTCAAATTTTGATTAAATTTTTTTTTCAATATAGAAACACATCATAATGTCTATAAATACATAAGATAGCATGTAATATTCAACTCATAATAACTTTAATTCGTCAGAGCATAATAATTTGAGATAATGATCATTTAATTTTTAGTCCACATTTTATTATAAGTATACACTTATTCAAAATATAAAAAAAAAAATCTTATTTGCTTTTGAATTAGTCATAAAGTTGTTGTTTATTAAGTTATTATTCATAATAGATATAGAAAAAAAATTACAACAAACTAATTTTGCCATGCGTGGCACTGCCACGTGTGGCAAATTTTCAAAACAATATTTTTCTAAGTATTGTGTTTTAATATTGCCACGCACGACAAATTTTTTGACAAATTTTGCCACAAGTGACAATAAAAAAAATCATCGCTTTGGAATTTTCTCTGGAGATTTGCCACGCATGGCACTGCCACGTGTGACAAATCAACAAAATTTATGTCACATGAAAATTGGTTAAATAATAACCGTATGTGGCGCTTCCACTCGTGGATGTGCCACACCGACATATTTTGGCACTCAAATTTCAAGTTTTAGTTTAAAAAAAAATTGCGTGGCAGTGCCATGCAGAATTAAAATTTTTTTGTCGGACCTCTCCTCCAGCCTGGATTTCATCGGCAGGATCTTCAGAAAAGTTTTAGCGTGGATATGCCACACGTGGCAGTGCCATGCATAAGAAAAATGTCAAAATTTCGGCTAAGTATCGGGTTCGCGTGATAGCGTCGTGTGGCAAACACACATATATGTAGTTGTGCAAGCCGACAACTCAGTGATACAGAAATGAATTATTCACCACAGAGCGGGAACGACTGGCAATGATCTATGCGGTTAAGAAATTTCGACACTACTTGATGGCCACACATTTTGTTTTTTATATGGACCATCAACCCTTGCTATATTATGAAAAGCTATTATAATAAACCATCACCACTAGATCTAGGAAGATCAAGCCACATCAAGCTAGATCCATCAAGATTCGAGTAGATCTGGCAAGATAGGGAAAATCCATCAGGATCCAAGGGGGATCTAGATCTAGATGGGATCAAGAAGAAAGCAAATCATCAGATTATGTCAATAACTCCTCTAAATTTGCAGTTCAGGAACCCCGATCTCAATAACTATGGCAATTAAGGACAAAATTCAACAAAAATTGATGGATCTGTTATCAATTATCCATCAGAACTTCCAAAGAACTACCAACAGTCAGATCTAGCATGGATGAAGCTGATTATCAGTTCGCAAAAGTTAAAAATCAGAGAATCTCGAGATCTCGTCAAAAAACACTCTAAAAGAGCATTTTTTTCATGATTTTTGGAGATCCCTTGGGAGATAGCTCTTGAAACTTTTACAATCACCATATCTGACTAGATGCATTCATGAAAATCTCTACGAGAGTTCCTGATGGAGGAATCATCATTTTTAGTGTCTGCGAGGGTTCCCAGAAGCTGAATTTTCAAAATCCTTACTGAGCATCAAGATCATCTTACCAACCCTTGCAAGGTATCTAAATGGAATCAGAGCAGTCAAATTAGCCTGCCTACATGGTTTCATCTTGAAAATACAATCAGATGAACATGTTGTGCGAGAGATCACTTTCTGTGAGAGTTGAACCCTCGTAGACAGTTTGAACCCTCGCATAACCTTCGCATGACAGTGAAATCACCTTCTGAACTCTTGCAGACTTCCCTGAGGTCTTAGAATTTTGTGAAGAAGGTCTCTGCCAAAATTTGGGTGGAACTGAACTAGGGAAAGTGGATTTCCCATAATACGCACTCTAAATTCCGCTATATAAGGGCTAAATTTGAGTCATTTGTCACCTTTGCTAGCGAAGCTCTGCCAAAATTTACACTGAATTTTACAAGTTTTTTGTTTGCGAGCAAACTTTCTGCCAGCTATCATCTTCTTATTTTTGAACCCGAATCTATGCTCTGAACTACAATTCTTGCCATCCAACACTCGTTATTCATAGTTTTCTATCGTTTCCACATCTTTATACCTTTTCCACCACTTTTCCACCATTTTTTCTACTTTTTCGTCCTTTAATCATCACCACTAATATGGTCTCCTCGCCCTATGAAGACTCTGGCACCAACAAGTGTTAGAAACTTTGTAATGAGTCCAAATTATGCTTAGATACAAGAGAGGAAAAATAGGAACTATTTTTGGGGATCATGTATATATAGGTGATGATATCTCACCAAAATTAATCAAGCAATTTCATGATTTTTCTCTCATAATGGTGCAATTGCTCTCTATGTTCATAATTGTTTGAGTACTTGTGATTACTGATGATTACAAGATTGAATGTAGGTCTGGTGTACAGTACTCAGACTGTGGAAGGCCGTACTTTCACACATGTGAAGCCTTCTTTAAGAATTTGGGCCATTGAGTGAGGTTCAAGCATAGATTTTTGATGGATTTTGATGGTTCAACTTGTGCTAATCTTATGAAATCATAATCTATTGTTTCCCTCATCATTTCAAGTGTTTTAGGATCCTTATTTGCTGTAATTTTCACATGGTATCAGAGCCTAAAGGCTGAAATGAGCTAAATCCTTGGTTTTCATTCAATTTGATCACAATTTTTGATCTAAATCTTGTGTAGATTGGATTTTAGCATCTAGTATTGATTCTAGATCTCAAAGTGAGTCAAATAGATTGGAGATTGGTGTTGTGTGACTTCATTTGCAGGTGTTTAGGTGTCTAAAACCAGAGGCAAAGTTGAATTCAATTCACATTACCAAGATAGCAAGTTTTGCTTGCTCCAAGCATTGATTTCTAGGCGAGTTTTGGAGGTGATTTCATAGAGAAGGCTTTCTAGAATTCAAGGAGAGGGAAGATCAGAGTTTTGGGGACTCTTCAAGGCTGTTCTAAGGTGCAGTGGACACCTCCTAAAGTCATTTAGGTTCAGTCCAACCATTGCTTGACTTATGCACCAAATTAGATCAATTTTTCATCAATTTTGATCATTTTTTTGCTTGTGATTGGATAGTAGATTGTGATGCATCCTCATTAAGTTCCATTTAGATCTTTTACAAGTGATTTTGGAAGTATATTAGGTTGTTGAAATTCACTCTTGATCAGATCATTTGGAAGCTTTAATGTTCTTTATAGAAAGAGGGGCAATTCTACTAGTATTGTCTACTTCAATCAAGCAAGTGCATTGTTTCTAGTATTCTATGATTTGATTTTGTTAGAGATCATTCTTGGATCTTTATAGGAGTCTATTACTGATCCTTTCAGGTCCCTAAGAACTGGGATAAGGTAGATCTTCAATCAAATCAATAGAAGTAACCTTCATTTGTGTCAAGTCCTTGATTAGGAGACTAGATGTCATCTATAAATGCATATCTTTTGGATACTAATGAAAGGCTCAACAAAACTAACTATTCCATATGGAAAGTTAGAATGGATCCCATCATGATCATGCAAGATCTGATGGAAATTGTAAATGGTAAGGAGGGTGAACCTATTCATCCTCAAGAAAAAGCCAAATACATCAAGAGGTGCAATGTTTCACTACATTGCATAAAAATGAATGTTGCAAATGAACTCTTAAGAGAGGTAGGAGATTGCACTTCGGCTCAAGATGCTTGGGAGACTTTGCAAAAGGTCTATGAATCCAAGAACCAAACTAGAATGTTAGCTTTGAAGAATCAAATATATAGAAACTATCAAAAGAAAGGAGAGAGTGCACATAGTTTTGTCCTAAGAGTAAAAGAATTGAACAAAGAGCTAGCCTTTCATAGGTGATCCTATCAAGGATGAAGAGCTTGTTCAACTCAATTGAATGGACTAAGCTTTAAATTTGACAATTTGGTTCAGGGATATGCAATTATGGGTAAGCTACCCATACTTGAAGAACTCCAAGGCACACTCATGGCCGAGGAATCAAGAAGGAGCCAAATGCAAGAGAGGATGGATAGGCTTTCCATCCAAGGTGGAGATGACCAAGCTCTCTTCACCAAAGGCAGAGGCAAGTCCAAAGGCAAAGGATCAACATTCAAGAAGCCTACAAAGCTTGAGGATCAAGAAGGACCCTCAAAGGCATCTCCATCAACCACCAAAGTCAAGAAGGACAAATCAAATGTGAAGTGCTACTTATGCCTCGGAATGCTTCAAGAGGAAGCAAGATCAAAGCCAAGCCAACATGAGCAAAGAGGAGGAGGAGGAGAGTTCACATGAGGTCTCCCTCATGATGTCCATATTTTCTTCAACAAGTTTCAAAGGAGAAGATCCTTGGTGGATTGACTCGGGTGCTAGTTCACACATGACTAGTAAAAGGGAGTTTTTCTCTTCTCTCTTATCTTATGATGGACCTATAAAGTCTATCTATACAGCAAATGATGAAGCTTGTAAGATTGAAGGAGTTGGTAGCATTCCCCTTTGCTTAGGATCTTCCAAAAAGATCAACATAGAAGGTGTTTTGTACATTCCTACAATAACAAAGAATCTACTAAGTGTTGGCCAAATGGTAGACAACGGTTTCAATGTTGACTTTGCTTCAAATGAATGTTTCATCAAGAAGAAGGGTAAAATAGTGGCTAAGGGCACTAGACTTGGCAAACTTTATAAGTTGGATTCATTTGTGGATACTAATGTTGTCATGTTGGCCGAGAAGAGCAAGATATCTACCTTTACTTTATGGCACAAAAGACTTGGACATGTCAACTCGGGTTCCATGGAGGCTATGATCAAGGAGGAGTATGCTTTAGGCCTACCAAGGTCTATTGGGAAGGAAGACAAGGTTTGTGAAGCTTGTGCCTTATCCAAGGCACATAAGAAGGTGTTTCCTAACTCCATCACAAAGTCATCTCATCCTCTTGAACTCATACACTCGGATGTGCACATTGCTAGCACCAAATCTAATGGAGGTTCATCCATGTTTTTAACCTTCATTGATGACTACTCAAGATATTGTTGGGTGTTCTTACTTTCCTTCAAGTCTCAAGTATTTGATACTTTTGTAAAGTTCAAGTTGTTTGTGGAAAAGCATCATAATCATAACATCAAGATTCTTAGAAGTGACAATGGTGGAGAATTCATCTCCAATGAGTTCAAGGCCTTTTGTGAGGAGGAAGGGATCAAGAAAGAGACTTCTTGTCCTTACACTCCTCAACAAAATGGAGTTGCTGAAAGAAGGAATAGAACATTATGTGAATGTTCTAAGGCTTTAAGATTAGATGCTTGTTTGCCCAAATCCTTTTGGGGTGAGTCTCTTGTATGTGCGAACTACTTGATGAATAGGGTGTCTTGCAAAGCAATTGAAGGCAAAACTCCTTATGAGATGTTGTATGGAAAGAAACCCAATCTTAATCACTTGAAAGTTTTTGGGTGTATATGTTATGTGCATGTGCCATTGGAAACAAGAACCAAGGAGGATCCATCTTCCACAAGAGGGATCATGCTTGGATATGCAAGCTCAAGCAAGGGCTACAAAGTCTATCTCCCATCCTTGAACAAATTTGTTGTTTCAAGGGATGTCATCTTTGATGAACATCATATGCATATGCTTGAAGAAGGCTCAAGTGCTCCAACAATCAAGAAGAAGATGGCCGAGGAGCAAGATCTTGGTTTTGAGGAGGAGCTCATGGAGGAGCAAGCACCAAACCCACCTATCACACCAAGGAGATCTTCAAGGGCAAAAGTGGAGCCATCAAGGCTCACATATCAAGGCAAAGGACAACAAATTTAGGGTATCTCATTCACTTCTTATGCTTTATCTAGTTTTGAAGAACCGTCTAATGTTGAAGATGCATTGAACTCCAAAGAATGGTATAAAGCTATGTTGGATGAGTATGATGCCTTGATTGAGAATGAAACTTTGTTGCTTGTTGAGAGACCTCAAAGAAATGTAATAGGATGCAAGTGGGTCGTCAAGCTTAAGTTGAATGCAAATGGGAGTGTTAACAAACATAAAGCAAGATTAGTTGCAAAAGGTTATGCTCAAGAGAGAGGGATAGACTATGAGAAAACTTTTGCACCCATGGCCAAGATGGTCACAATAAGGCTAATCATTGCACTTGCATCACATTTTGGATGGATTCTATGTCAAATGGATGTCTCTAATGCTTTCTTGAATGGTTTTTTGGAAGAGGATATCTATATGGAGCAGCCACAAGGGTTCATCAAGCATGGAATGGAGAACAAAGCCATCTCCAAAGAAGCATCTATGGCTTGAAGCAAGCCTCGAGATCTTGGAATTCAAGACTACATTGCTATCTTATTTCACTTTCTTTTGTTCAAAGTGAATATGATCCCACTCTTTACATTAAGTTTGATGATGTTGGTACTGTACTTTTACTCATTTATGTAGATGACATCATCATTAGTGGAAATAGTGTTGATGGTATTGAAAAAATCAAGATAGATCTATCCTTAGAGTTCAAGATGGTAGATCTAGGGTGTCTTCACTTCATCTTAGGCATAGAAGTACTTAGAGGGTCTGATTTTATCTTTATAAGTCAAGTAAACTATGCTCAAAGTTTTAAAGAAGTTTAAGATGGAAGTATGCAAAAGTGTTGACACACCAATGGAGCAAGATGTAAAAGTGCCAAATGAAGATGATGAAAGATCCTTCATGGACATCATTTTGTTTAGGCAACTTATAGGTTCCTTAATGTGGATCACTATAACTAGACCAGATCTTAGCTTTAGTGTATGGAGGTTGAGCCAATCCATGCAAAAGCCATTGAATATCCATTGGAAAAAGACTAAGAGGATTCTAAGATACATCTCGGGTACATTGGATTTTGGGATTCTATATAGAGGAGATGTGATTAACCTTCATGCATTTAGTGATTCAGATTTTGTAGGGGACAAGAGGGATAGGAAATCAACAAGTGCCTATTCAACTCTCATAGGAGAAGGTGTGGTTTCATGGCTTTCAAAAAAGCAAGAAACTATATCTCTATCTTCAACCGAGGCCGAGTACAAAGCTTTGACAACCACTACAAAGGAGTTACTTTGGATCAAGAGATTATTGGTGGAGCTAAAGATCATGGATTTAGAGGAGGAACCAATCATCTACAATGACAATATATCAGCCCAACACCTTGCATCTAACCCAATCTTCCATGCAAGTTCTAAGCACATTGAGATATGCCATCACTTTGTGAGAGAAATGGTGCAAGCCAAGGAAATTGCTTTGGAGCATGTTCCAAGCAATGAATGTGTAGCTGATCTATGTACTAAACCACTTCAAAAGACACCTTTTATGAAGTTCAGATCATCACTTGGAGTGATTAGTAAAGCAATGATTGAACCAAGCTAGATAGTGAGGAGGAGTGTTAAAAATTCACAATTCTAGCTTGACTAGTTTTGGTCATATGACTTGTAAATAGTTAGATGGTCATGATGTGGCTTGTCACACGTGCCAAATAGCGTAGGATTCCATTCATAAGGATGTTCTCAAGTAGACCTAAGTGTTAGAAACTTTGGAATGAGTCCAAATTATGCGTAGATACAAGAGAGAAAAAATAGGAGCTATTTTTGGTAGTTTTTGCATTGTTGAGGGATCTCCAAGATTCCAACCCTAACTTGATAGGGATGAAAGATCCACCAAAATTAGCATTAGGGATAGGTTTAGGGCTACTCATATCTGCCCAAAATTGTGATGGATCATTTATATATAGGTGATGATATCTCACCAAAATTAATCAAGCAATTTCATGATTTTTCTCTCATAATGGTGCAATTGCTCTCTATGTTCATAATTGTTTGAGTACTTGTAATTACTAATTATTATAAGATTGAATGTAGGTCATGTGTACAGTACTCAGACTATGGGAGGCCGTACTTTCACACGTGTGAAGCCTTCTTCAAGGATTTGGGCCATTTAGTGAGGTTCAAGCATAGATTTTTGATGGATTTTGATGGTTCAACTTGTGCTAATCTTATGAAATCATAATCTATTGTTTCTCTCATTATTTCAAGTGTTTTAGGATCCTTATTTGCTGTAATTTTCACAAGAAGGTGATCCAATGTGAAATCCCTGAGGCCACACAGATTTGGCCCTTAACCTTTGACGCTCTAATCCAACCATGGCTACAGACAAGTCGGCCCACTTCTAGAAGCAACGGGTTTTTACCTGGCACCTTTTCATTCTGAGATTAACATGGGCCTCGCCCTTCACACTTATGCCACCTGGGAAGCGCCTAAGACACGCTTCTACTTCCTATACCAAAGTACCACATACAAGGTCAGGATTAAGGCAGACTCGATGGTCACCATTGTCATTATGTCCGGTGATCGTCAGCCCATCTCCCATCGCCACGCCAAAACTCTGATCAAACCTTTTGTCACCCAAACTGCACCAGAAATTCCAATTCAGACTAACAATGGTTACCTGATAGACGCTATCACGGAACTCGTCATTCAAGCGGCTGCGCATCTATTGAATAACTTTTTGGTTATTTCAACATTTCGCAAGGACAGAATCCAGTCCACGCTGTTGAGTCAGATAGTGGAATCCTTTCTGGAATTTCTTGGTCCCTCAGATAGCTTCATCATTCGTGAACCAACCACCACATCAAACCCGACAACCATGACCGTATCGCAGCAGCCCCCCTGTTGTGTAACTTTGCCTATGCACTTCTTGAGGCAAAAGTGCCCAGTTTCCAACGCTGATCTCTTTTGTCTTCCCTCGTGCCACACACTAACCTCTATCCGCCGTCTCAAGCATCCACCTCCCGCCAACCTGCAGTTACTGACACAACAGCCAGCAAACGAATGCATGGCACTGCCTCTTCTTCTTCATCTCCACCTGCTACCCGAAGACGCACCACCACCACCGCACTAATGACTCCATCAGCCATCGCCACTTCTTCTTCCGTGAAATCATCCCCTTCCGTCTCTGTTGTCACTACCTCTCTTCTTGTTCCATCCACAATTGTTTCTGTGTCCAGTCCCATTTCTTCTATTGATACCACTTCCACCTCTGTTCCATTATCCACTACTCCATCCATCATCATCGCATCCTCCGTCACTCCTGCCACCACCATTGCTTCCATACCATTTAATCTGTCTGATTCTCAATTGTCTCCCAGCACTCTGACATGGATGCTAGTCATCAATTTTTCACCCCCATGCCAAACCGTTTCTGCTCCATCTTCGTCTTTTTCCATACTCCAAACCACCTTTCAGTTCCCCTCTGTTCCTCCCATTCTCTCATTCAGACAAACCGTCATCAGTCCCGTCTCCACAGTTGCTCCTCAAACCCCACCTGCTTCGCCAACAAAGGTTGTCGAGGGCAACCAATCGTTGCCTGGTGACGCATTTGTCCAAATAGTTTTTGTACCATCGCCAGATCGGACTGATCCTACCACCCCAAGTCCAACGGGAATATGATTGAAGATGATGATGACGGAACTCCACAAGTCGTCGGGGCCGATACAACACAAGCCCCTACCAGTGCCAGTGTACCGACTGCTCCCACAAACCTAACGACGGTGTACCAGACTCTGGACAAATACATCTTGGAGGTAGTAGCAGCCAAAGCTATATTGGAAGGCAGAGTACTACACTTGGCAACAAGCAACACCCAGCTACGAGCAGAACTCACCAAGCTACAGCACGAGCTGATCCTTGTTAAAAATTCACAGTTCTAGCTTGACTAGTTTTGGTCATATGACTTGTAAATAGTTAGATGGTCATGATGTGGCTTGTCACACGTGCCAAATAGCATAGGATTCCATTCATAAGGATGTTCTCAAGTAGACCTAAGTGTTAGAACCTTTGGAATGAGTCCAAATTATGCTTAGATACAAGGGAGAAAAAATAGGAGCTATTTTTGGTAATTTTTGCATTGTTGAGGGATCTCCAAGATTCCAACCCTAACTTGGTAGTGATGAAAGATCCACCAAAATTAGCATTAGGGATAGGTTTAGGGCTACTCATACCTGCCCAAAACCGTGATGGATCATGTATATATAGGTGATGATATCTCACCAAAATCAATCAAGCAATTTCATGTTTTTTTTCTCATAATGGTGCAATTGCTCTCTATGTTCATAATTGTTTGAGTACTTGTGATTACTAATGATTATAGGATTGAATGTAGGTCTGGTGTACAGTACTCAGACTATGGGAGGCCGTACTTTCACACGTGTGAAGCCTTCTTCAAGGATTTGGGCCATTTAGTGAGGTTCAAGCATAGATTTTTGATGGATTTTGATGGTTCAACTTGTGCTAATCTTATGAAATCATAATCTATTGTTTTCCTCATCATTTCAAGTGTTTTAGGATCCTTATTTGCTATAATTTTTACATGGTATCAGAGCCTAAAGGCTGAAATGAGGTAAATCCTTGGTTTTCATTCAATTTGATCACAATTTTTGATCTAAATCTTGTGTAGATTGGATCTTAGCATCTAGTATTGATTCTAGAACTCAAAGTGAGTCAAATACATTGGAGATTGGTGTTGTGTGACTTCATTTGCAGGTGTTTAGGTGTCTAAAACCAGAGGCAAAGTTGAATTCAATTCACATTACCAAGATAGCAAGTTTTGCTTGCTCCAAGCATTGATTTCTAAGCGAGTTTTGGAGGTGATTTCATAGAGGAGGCTTTCTAGCATTCAAGGAGAGGGAAGATCAGAGTTTTGGGGATTCTTCAAGGCTGTTCTAAGGTGTAGTAGACACCTCCTAAAGTGATTTAGGTTCAGTCTAACCATTGCTTGACTTATGCACCAAATTAGATCAATTTTTCATCAATTTTGATCATTTTTTGCTTGTGATTGGATAGTATATTGTGTTGCATCCTCATTAAGTTCCATTTAGATCTTTTACAAGTGATTTTGGAAGTATATTAGGTTGCTGAAATTCACTCTTGATCAGATCATTTGGAAGCTTTAATGTTCTTTATAGAAAGAGGGGCAATTCTACTAGTATTGTCTACTTCAATCAAGCAAGTGCATTGTTTCTAGTATTCTATGATTTGATTTTGTTAGAGATCATTCTTAGATCTTTATAGGAAGTCTTCACTGATCTTTTCAGGTCCCTAAGAACTGGGATAAGATAGATCTTCAATCAAATCAATAGAAGTAACCTTCATTTGTGTCAAGTCCTTGATTAGGAGACTAGATGGCATCTATAAATGCATATCTTTTGGATACTAATGAAAGGCTCAACAAAACTAACTATTCCATATGGAAAGTTAGAATGGAATCTATCATGATCATGCAAAAAATTGTAAATGGTAAGGAGGGTGAACCTATTCATCCTCAAGAAAAAGCCAAATACATCAAGAGGTGCAATGTTGCACTACATTGCATAAAAATGAATGTTGCAAATGAACTCTTAAGAGAGTTAGGAGATTGCACTTCAGCTCAAGATGCTTGGGAGACTTTGCAAAAGGTCTATGAATCCAAGAACCAAACTAGAATGTTAGCTTTGAAGAATTAAATCTATAGAAGCTATCAAAAGAAAGGAGAGAGTGCACATACTTTTGTCCTAAGAGTAAAGGAATTGAACAAAGAGCTAGCCTTTATAGGTGACCCTATCAAGGATGAAGAGCTTGTTCAACTCATATTGAATGGACTAAGCTTTGAATTTGACAATTTGGTTCAGGGATATGTAATTATGGGTAAGCTACCCATACTTGAAGAACTCCAAGGCACACTCATGGCCGAGGAATCAAGAAGGAGCCAAATGCAAGAGAGGACGGATAGGCTTTCCATCCAAGGTGGAGATGACCAAGCTCTCTTCACCAAAGGCAAAGGCAAGTCCAAAGGTAAAGGATCAACATTCAAGAAGTCTACAAAGCTTGAGGATCAAGAAGGACCCCCAAAGGCATCTCCATCAACCACCAAAGTCAAGAAGGACAAATCAAAGGTGAAGTGCTACTATTGTAGCAAGATGGGGCATTATGCCTCGGAATGCTTCAAGAGGAAGCAAGATCAAAGCCAAGCCAACATGAGCAAAGAGGAGGAGGAGGAGAGTTCACATGAGGACTCTCTCATGATGTCCATATTTTCTTCAACAAGCTTCAAAGGAGAAGATCCTTGGTGGATTGACTCGGGTGCTAGTTCACACATGACTAGTAAAAGGGAGTTTTTCTCTTCTCTCTTATCTTATGATGGACCTATAAAGTCTATCTATACAGCACATGATGAAGCTTGTAAGATTGAAGGAGTTGGTAGCATTCCCCTTTGCTTAGGATCTTCCAAAAAGATCAACATAGAAGGTGTTTTGTACATTCCTACAATAACAAAGAATCTACTAAGTGTTGGCCAAATGGTAGACAATGGTTTCAATGTTGACTTTGCTTCAAATGAATGTTTCATCAAGAATAAGGGTAAGATAGTGGCTAAGGGCACTAGACTTGGCAAACTTTATAAGCTGGATGCATTTGTGGATACTAATGTTGTCATGTTGGCCGAGAAGAGCAAATATCTACCTTTACTTTATGGCACAAAAGACTTGGACATGTCAACTCGGGTTCCATGGAGGCTATGATCAAGGAGGAGTATGCTTTAGGCCTACCAAGGTCTATTGGGAAGGAAGACAAGGTTTGTGAAGCTTGTGCCTTATCCAAGGCACATAAGAAGGTGTTTCCTAACTCCATCACAAAGTCATCTCATCCTCTTGAACTCATACACTCGGATGTGCACATTGCTAGCACCAAATCTAATGGAGGTTCATCCATGTTTTTAACCTTCATTGATGACTACTCAAGATATTGTTGGGTGTTCTTACTTTCCTTCAAGTCTCAAGTATTTGATACTTTTGTAAAGTTCAAGTTGTTTGTGGAAAAGCATCATAATCATAGCATCAAGATTCTTAGAAGTGACAATGGTGGAGAATTCATCTCCAATGAGTTCAAGGCCTTTTGTGAGGAGGAAGGGATCAAGAAAGAGACTTCTTGTCCTTACACTCCTCAACAAAATGGAGTTGCTGAAAGAAGGAATAGAACATTATGTGAATGTTCTAAGGCTTTAAGATTAGATGCTTGTTTGCCCAAATCCTTTTGGGGTGAGTCTCTTGTATGTGCAAACTACTTGATGAATAGGGTGTCTTGCAAAGCAATTGAAGGCAAAACTCCTTATGAGATGTTGTATGGAAAGAAACCCAATCTTAATCACTTGAAAGTTTTTGGGTGTATATGTTATGTGCATGTGCCATTGGAAACAAGAACCAAGGAGGATCCATCTTCCACAAGAGGGATCATGCTTGGATATGCAAGCTCAAGCAAGGGCTACAAAGTCTATCTCCCATCCTTGAACAAATTTGTTGTTTCAAGGGATGTCATCTTTGATGAACATCATATGCTTGAAGAAGGCTCAAGTGCTCCAACAATCAAGAAGAAGATGGCCGAGGAGCAAGATCTTGGTTTTGAGGAGGAGCTCATGGAGGAGCAAGCACCAAACCCACCTATCACACCAAGGAGATCTTCAAGGGCAAAAGTGGAGCCATCAAGGCTCACATATCAAGGCAAAGGATAGCAAGTTGAGGGTATCTCATCCACTTCTTATGCTTTATCTAGTTTTGAAGAACCGTCTAATGTTGAAGATGCATTGAACTCCAAAGAATGGTATAAAGCTATGTTGGATGAGTATGATGCCTTGATTGAGAATGAAACTTGGTTGCTTGTTGAGAGACCTCAAAGGAATGTAATAGGATGCAAGTGGGTCGTCAAGCTTAAGTTGAATGCAAATGGGAGTGTTAACAAACATAAAGCAAGATTAGTTGCAAAAGGTTATGCTCAAGAGAGAGGGATAGACTATGAGGAAACTTTTGCACCCGTGGCCAAGATGGTCACAATAAGGCCAATCATTGCACTTGCATCACATTTTGGATGGATTCTATGTCAAATGGATGTATCTAATGCTTTCTTGAATGGTTTTTTGGAAGAAGATATCTATATGGAGCAGCCACAAGGGTTCATCAAGCATGGAATGGAGAACAAAGTATGCCATCTCCAAAGAAGCATCTATGGCTTGAAGCAAGCCTCGAGATCTTGGAATTCAAGACTACATTGCCATCTTATTTCACTTTCTTTTGTTCAAAGTGAATATGATCCCACTCTTTACATTAAGTTTGATGATGTTGGTATTGTACTTTTACTCATTTATGTAGATGACATCATCATTAGTGGAAATAGTGTTGATGGTATTGAAAAAATCAAGATAGATCTATCCTTAGAGTTCAAGATGGTAGATCTAGGGTGTCTTCACTTCATCTTAGGCATAGAAGTACTTAGAGGGTCTGATTTTATCTTTATAAGTCAAGTAAACTATGCTCAAAGTCTTTTGAAGAAGTTTAATATGGAAGTATGCAAAAGTGTTGACACACCAATGGAGCAAGATGTAAAAGTGCCAAGTGAAGATGATGAAAGATCCTTCATGGACATCACTTTGTTTAGGCAACTTATAGGTTCCTTAATGTGGATCACTATAACTAGACCAGATCTTAGCTTTAGTGTATGTAGGTTGAGCCAATCCATGCAAAAGCCATTGAATATCCATTGGAAAAAGGCTAAGAGGATTCTAAGATACATCTCGGGTACATTGGATTTTGGGATTCTATATAGAGGAGATGTGATTAACCTTCATGCATTTAGTGATTCAGATTTTGCAGGGGACAAGAGGGATAGGAAATCAACAAGTGCCTATTCAACTTTCATAGGAGAAGGTGTGGTTTCATGGCTTTCAAAAAAGCAAGAAACTATATCTCTATCTTCAACCGAGGCCGAGTACAAAGCTTTGACAACCACTACAAAGGAGTTACTTTGGATCAAGAGATTATTGGTGGAACTAAAGATCATGGATTCAGAGGAGGCACCAATCATCTACAATGACAATATATCAGCCCAACACCTTGCATCTAACCCAATCTTCCATGCAAGTTCTAAGCACATTGAGATATGCCATCACTTTGTGAGAGAAATGGTGCAAGCCAAGGAGATTGCTTTGGAGCATGTTCCAAGCAATGAATGTGTAGCTGATCTACTTACTAAACCACTTCAAAAGACACCTTTTATGAAGTTCATATCATCACTTGGAGTGATTAGTAAAGCAATGATTGAACCAAGCTAGATAGTGAGGAGGAGTGTTAAAAATTCACAATTCTAGCTTGACTAGTTTTGGTCATATGACTTGTAAATAGTTAGATGGTCATGATGTGGCTTGTCACACGTGCAAAATAGCATAGGATTCCATTCATAAGGATGTTCTCAAGTAGACCTAAGTGTTAGAACCTTTGGAATGAGTCCAAATTATGCTTAGATACAAGGGAGAAAAAATAGGAGCTATTTTTGGTAATTTTTGCATTGTTGAGGGATCTCCAAGATTCCAACCCTAACTTGGTAGGGATGAAAGATCCACCAAAATTAGCATTAGGGATAGGTTTAGGGCTACTCATACCTGCCCAAAACCGTGATGGATCATGTATATATAGGTGATGATATCTCACCAAAATCAATCAAGCAATTTCATGTTTTTTCTCTCATAATGGTGCAATTGCTCTCTATGTTCATAATTGTTTGAGTACTTGTGATTACTAATGATTATAGGATTGAATGTAGGTCTGGTGTACAGTACTCAGACTGTGGGAGGCCGTACTTTCACACGTGTGAAGTCTTCTTCAAGGATTTGGGCCATTTAGTGAGGTTCAAGCATAGATTTTTGATGGATTTTGATGGTTCAACTTGTGCTAATCTTATGAAATCATAATCTATTGTTTTCCTCATCATTTCAAGTGTTTTAGGATTCTTATTTGCTGTAATTTTTACAATCCTAACTCACCAACATGAGCAAGAAGGCCACCAGAAGATTGCCAAGCTGTAGCAGAAGGAAGAGGGCCTCAATAATTATATCCAAAGCTTCTCCAAAGCTTTGACAGAGGCCTCCACGAAGGTGTGAGAGTTTCAATCCGAAGCGTCCCAACGGCTTGATCCCATCCAGACGCAACTAAACATTTTGGAAGCAGAGAATACGCGCCTGGGGGCGGAGGTCAAAGCCCTACAAAATGAAAAGCTCGTCTGGTTAGCTCAACTTACACCAGACTCAAGGCCGCTATCTGAATCAAAAATGAGTCTCTTTTGGCGTCAGGTGTAGGTCTATAGCCAAACCTTGAACAGCTACCAATCATAGTTTAATAAATATTGGGCAAAGCACAACTCACGAGCTCGCCCAGGCCAAACAAGCCCTCAAGGCTTGCCAAAAATTCATGGAAACGAAGGCCCAGCCCACCTCCATGGTAATTCCACCACCATCTATTTTTTACACTGCACAGGCCAGTACAAGCCAAGACCAAAGCTAGCAGGCAGCAGGGGGATTTAGCCAAGATCAAGGGTCCGAAGGCCGAGACCAAGGACAAACGAATATGGCTGCTGAGACGCGAGACCAAGGCCAAGGCGTAGGTACCAGCCAAAGCCAAGAGGAAGGACAAGCCACATCGTCCAGAGGTTCGCGCACGATATCTGTCAGTCGGGCCTTTCGAAGACCAAAGTCCATGGAGGAGAAAATAAATGAATTCCTAACAAAGTATCCCCATGAGTCATCAAGAGGCGGTTGGCAGATATCGTTTTCAGCTCAGACAATAAAGGGCAAGGAACTGCAAGCATTACCCACCCTCCAACCACAACCAGAGTGGCGTTAGCAGTTGTTTGAAAGAGACTCTGCCACCATCAGATCCTACGTGACAAGTCCGCAATAATTACGGGTGAACGTGCACTTCTTGTCATGTACACGACAATCCAAATGGGCGGAATGTCACATCCCTCTGGACAAGATCACACTTCAGAATTTTAATTGGCCGATCATTCCATTAGATACGGGTGGACTACAGATGTAGATGTCAGAAGGGCTCTCACCACGTTCGCGAATCAATATATCAACTGCCCTGATCCAACGGTCCGTGCGGCAGCCACTTACACCCGGGACTTAGAACATTTAATGGGCATTGAAACCAAATGGGATGATTTTCTTCCCTCAATATTCACTATTTTCATGCTTAACAGAGAGGAGGAGACTCTATCATTTTGAGAGCTCAAGCATCCTCATTTGCTAATCACTCTTGCTTATGTTATTGTTGTGATTGCTTGTTATTGTCATTTTCCATGCTTTTTGGTTTATGCTAGTTAAGGTTTTTCCTTGAGTAATGACATTGAGCATTTGAGCTAACCTCCATCTCATCTCTCTCTCTCTCTCTCTCTCTCTCTCTCTCTCTCTCTCTCTCTCTCTCTCTCTCTCTCTCTCTCTCTCTCTCTCTCTCTCTCTCTCTCTTCTTCTTCTTCTTCTCCTTCTATTCTATCCTCTCTCTTCACCCAAAATCATGATGAAGTTAGTTTAGGGGAGTAGAGTTAGTGTGAGTAGTGTTAAGGGAGGTAGAGTTAGATGCAAAGTAAGAAACTAACTAAAAGTAACATCTATGCATAGTTAGGTACCTATCCAGTGATCTAACCCTTGTTGACAAGTGGGAGGGCTAAACTACGCAAGATCTTTGACCCTACACCTACAGGGACTCGAAGTTTTCTTTGAACTTCTGCAAGCTTAGATCACAATGTCGTTCATCAACTACAAAAGTTTAATGTATAGAATTAGACTTTCATACCACTGATAACAAAAAAAAGATACAAATTCGTTTTAGGGTTTAGCGTTTGAGTGCATTGACTAAGCTTATCACATTTGGTTTATGAACTATGTAGATTTAACCACATCGGATTACAATGCATGTTACATTTGTGGACCACTTTTGGAGGGTCATCATAGCATGGAATGAATCCGTTGATGGTATGAAATGGTTGTCTATTTTACATAAATTACCATATTGAAGGAATTTATTAATAAATCATTTATTGGATCCTATGCACATATTCAAAAACGTCAGTGAATCACTATGGAACCACATCATTGTCATAAAAGACAACTCCGCAGCTCGTAAAGATCTACAAGTGGCCAATGTGAAAAGACCCTATTGGATTCAATACACTGAAGGTGGAGATGAGATTCTACCTAGCGTGCCATGAATTCTTATAAAAGAACAACTCTCACATGTAAAACATGTCATAAAGCAAATAAGAACTCCAACAAGCTATGCACATTCTTTATGAAAATCATTTATCAAAGATGGTAAATTAAGTGGATTGAAATCGCATGATTGGCACAACATGTTGCAATTCATACTTTCACTTTCGATTCAAGGTCTCTTCAACGATGACGTACGAAGTACGCTTTACAATTTATGGCATAAATATGTATTATTTTAATATTTTTATGTGCTAAACAACCTAATGTTATATCAATATTCTTGCAAGTGAATTTTCTCAAAAGAAATAAAAAATAATGAATTGGATTCCGTGAAAATCCAAATGATCGAAATGGTATGTTTGTTGGAAAGAGATTTTCCAACTTTCTTTTTGGATATACAAGTTCATCTTCTAGTGCATTTGGTCGAAGAAGTATCAATTGTAGGACCTGTGCACATGCGATGGATGTTCTACCTTGAGTATTTTATGAAAGTTTTGAAGGGCTTTGTGAGACAAAAGGCAAGGCCAAAATGTAGCATTGCAGAGGGTTGGCTTGTACAAGAATCTTTATTTTATATCACTGAAATAATCTGACAATTGCATTTTACAAGTCCAAAAATGTGGTGTGAAGAAGAAGATGAACATGTTAAGGGTGAAGCACCACAAGGAAATGGTGTGCAAAAGAGACTTTCATCTCAATTAAAAGAGAAAATTGACACGTTCATAATATGGACAATTGGAAAAGTGGATTTCAAGGTATGAAGAAGCCAAAAAGAAAAGAAACATAATATTAAAACGAAAAAAAAAATATCAATCGAAGAAGAAGGAGAGCGTTGGAGAATAGTGAACCTTTGGAGCCGTTACCTTCAAAATGCACTCATGAATGGATTTTTGATACGATGCTAAAAGCAATAAAAAAACGGAAAAGAAGTGACCGAATTAGAATGGAAATTTGTCCGTGGATGTGGATTAAAGGTTAGTGTAGTATTGTCTTTGGAAGTTTTGTTTTTGTACTACTCAGTATATAAATAGTATTTTGATTTAATCAATTTTTTTTTTTTGTGTTTTAGTATAAATCATACACTGCCATGTGGGCATATGGACACAATTATCATGTTGAGAGAGTTCACAACAGGTGACGTACATATGATTGCGGTATAATGGCCAACTTTCAGCAAGAGAGTCATTCTAGTGCGAGGGTCATAAATGCCATTTCAGGCGATCTAGACTTTGTTGGCACATTGCAACATATTTATAAAGTCGATTACGAGACTAACGACAAATATTTTATTTTTGATGTGAAATGATTTAAGGTCATATATCATGGAAACAATGCCATGATTAAAAATGATAACTCAAAGTTTTTTCAAATCAACTCAACAAAATGTATATCGATGGACTCTCATGGCACTTTAGTATTGCCACGACATTCGGAATAGGTGATTAATATTCTCTACAATCCAATGTATTAATATTTACAATGTCTTATTTATGTATCGATCTTATAAAACTAACTTAATTTAGATTGATTACAAAAGTACTTCAGAGGTTGGTGATCTATATACACTATAAACTAACTACCATAAAGGTAATGCCTCCAGGTTTTAAGTGCATGTATCACAGTAAATAACTCTTTCTCCTAAATTGTGTAACGCAACCGAGGCCCCGTGAGTTTTTTGCTTTCAAACACTATCGGCCTATCCTCCTGTAGAAGAACTACCCCTATTGTTGAATCACTTGCGTCAGTTCGCACGACGTAAGGTATATCAGGATTTGCGATCTGCAAAATAGGAGCTGAAGCAACCATTCGCTTGAGTTTCTCAAAGCATTGGTTCAATTCATCATTCCACTCAATAGGCTCGCTAGGTTGACTTCTTTTTTTCTTTTTACTAACTCTGCCTTTAGTCAAATTATTTAGGGGTGATGCCACTTTAGCATAATCCTCAATTGACTTACGAAAGAAAAGTATAAAATCGAGAAAAGATTTAACTTCTCTAACCGTCTTCGGTATCAGCCAATCAAGCATTTTCTTGACCTTACTCTCGTCAATCTCCAACCCATTATGGGTGATCTTATGACCGAGGTACAACAACTCATGCTTAAAGAACTCACATTTAGATTCTTTAGCGTAGAGTTTCTCTTGTCTGAGAATATCTAAGACAGTCTGAAGATGACTCAAATGCTCCTTAAGTGTTCTAATGTAGATGAGAATATCAACTAAGAATACAACCACAAACTTCCCTAGATATGGACGAAAAAGATCGTTCATCATCTGTTGGAATGTAGTTGGTGCATTTGTTACCCCAACGAGAAATTCATAGTGACCGAATCTCGTCCAAAATCTAGTCTTCTGCATGTCATCCGGATGAATCCTAATCTGGTGATATCCGGTTCTAAGATCTATCTTCTTGAAGTATTTAGCTCCACCTAATCGATCTACCAGATCATCCATACGAGGCAAAGGATATTTATTTTTAATAGTTACCTTATTCATTTGTAGTCCACACACATCCTAAAGCCTCCATCTTTCTACGCTTTCAGAAGAACAAGAGCACCCCAAGGCGACTTACTTGGCTGAATATGACCCATCTTCAGGTAATTTTCAATTTTCTAGACTAAGGTATTCCATGAGGTAATTCTTTTGGAAATACATCTTTGAATTCAGACAATAACTTATTCTTCTCAATTTGCTCCTGATCTAAGTCTACCGAGTTAAGAATTTTGACAATTCACAATTACTTAGATACATTTTAGATAAATCCAAAATTGGCTTAACAAATAAAGAATAACCTTCAAATTGTGAATCAAAAATCTCCATTACATTAGCAAATGAACTCATCTTAGATGGATGTACAAAATTGTCTCCAAACAATGTAACTATTTCTTTACCCTCTTGAAAAGAGAGAACATGCTTCTCAAAGTCTATTTTAGGATGCTTATTAAATAACCACTCGTATCCTAGAATAATATCCGTACGTGCTAAATCTAAAACATGGAAATCAATTAACTCTCTATAGTCCTAGATCCAAACAAGGAGTCTTGGAACTTTCACATCCCACGTCTCCAACTGCGCTCCTGAAGCTAGATATACTCGATATCTATGGTTACTGGCTTCAGTTTTGAGTCCGAGTCTCTGCACAAGACCAGAGTTTATGAAATTATGAGTAGATCCATTGTCCACTAAAATACTAACTTCATGTCCATTCATAGTGCCTTTCAAACGAAATAAATCATTTGGTAAGAATGAAGTAGTACTGAAATAACAATCACACTCACAATTAATTTTATTGATTTCCAGCTTAAGATTCTCTTTACCTGGCATCTCAATCACTTGAGCTGCGCCTTTCTTTCGTTTCGGGCAGAATTTCATAACGTGTCCAGGCTGACCACAATGGAAACAAACATTGGTCCTTCTAGCCTTTTTTCGGGACAACTTTTTCTTTTGTATAAATTCAGATGCAGCTTGATCCAGTTCGTCGAAATATTTTTTATTCTTATTCCTACGAACTCTTTTCTTCTCTTTTTTCTGGCTGGGTCCGGATGATCCAGATGGATTAGCTTGTAACTACTTCCTAGATGCCACAACCATGGAGTCATATGCTTTTGCAACATGAACTACATCATCAAATGTTTGAAGCACGTTACGCTTACACTTATTCTGATAATCTTCAGGCAGACCTAGGATAAACTGCCACAGTGCCAGTTTTGCATCGAATGAGAGGACTTTATTCCATAAATCCATAAAATCTTGTAGGTACGAGTCCAAACTCCGAGTACCCCTCGTCCCATGTGGTAGGTTTAGGTTGTACGTCACGCCACCACGACAAAGCTTTACCACTGAAGAATATAATAACTCTCTCTATCTTTTTCTCCTCAAAGATTCCGTATAAATTAAAATAACCGATCCACTTGGTTAACCAGTCATCCACAATTTCAGGCTTCTTCTCTTTCTTCTCCCCCGAAAATGGTTCAGGTTGAAAGCCTGAATTTGGAACAGACAAAGCTCTCACTTGATTTAATAGTACGTTTATCTCATTAAGCACTTGGCTTAATGACTAACAAATTTGCAGATAAGTAGGCATTGGCACCTGACCATCAAGAGCTGCATTTGCATTATCGTCTGCCATATTGATTTTCTGAGATGCAATATTTGCTTCAATTAGTCGAGATCCAATCATCAACTAATAAGTGAAACGTTCAAAACCTTCATAATTGGCTGATATCATTTAGCAAGGTCTTTCACTTGTTTGAGCAAACTTTCGCAAAATCAATATCAGAACAAACTAAGCAGCAACACTTTTTATGACCAACCACTAACTTTTACGAAAAATTAAGATTTTCGAAATCCATTCGAAATGGACCAACTGTGAAAATCGATTAATCAGATCGATTTTGCAAAAGCACGGTCATTGTCACAAATCGATATCATTTCGAAAGATCCTGCATAGAACTAACTTGACATGCACTGACTTTTCCAAAAAAAGTAAATTTTTTTCGTAAATGGCCTAGTTGCTAGAAAATCTGCTTTTTGATCTAGAATTGCTAATGATAGTCACATGCAAGAATTCTACGGATCAAAATCACTGGTTACGCATGCAACATGCATTTAAGCATGCATACAGGTCTATCCATACATTTTCATTGTAATTAATGACTGTAAAACAACAAGTACAATCTGGAAAATGTACTACACCAGATCCTATAATCAATTCCTTGCAAAAACCATCAATTCTAGGTGAAAACTTCACTAAATTCATCAAAAATCTAATGATTTTATCCAAAATTCATGGAACAAATCCACAATTATGATCTTTAGGCTGAAAGTACACCAAGGATCTGAGAATCCACCTACTTGAAATTGAATTCCAACACCTAGAAGAAGAAGCAAAGAGCTACACCAAAAGAACTGCAAAATTCAAGATCCTCAAGCTCCACCTCTTGGTAGATGTGATCCAAGCTCTGATACCACTGTAGGAACCACCAAGTGAAGATCTACAAGATTCCAATCACATGCAAACAAAAGGACACCTTTGAAGCATGAACCACCCAACCAATATGGAAAGGCTAGTCAATACCCTAACCAATCCACCCCTAAGCCACAATGAAGAACACAAGAGAGGAGAGGAAGAACTGGCTCAAGAATCACAATTCACAATAGGAGGATGGGCGAGTTTCCACTAGACTTATTCTTCTCAAGAGAGAGAGAATATTCCCTTTAGGATCCCCATGCAACCTAAATTGAGCTATTGATCTCCTATTCTTGCATTAAAGCAGTCTTCACCATGCATGTGCTCCTATGTCCAATTATAGGTCTAGGCCCTCATATGATTATTAATTATTTAATACGACCACGTCCGGAATGACGTAGCATAACTAATAACCACATACAACTGGAGTGACCGGCTATCCACGTCAGGAATAATTCCGATTCCCTTGTACAGGACATGGACATAACAGTTTCTATCCGGCATCTATTGGAGTCAACATAGTCCACGACGGCCAATGCTTGTCCCCAATTGATTATATCGGTTGATCTTGTATAATGTCCTTTTGGCATTATTGGAACACTATCGGAGTCGTCATATGTGGTGGATGACCAAGGCTTAACGTGTCCTGTAGTCAACAGTGACTCTTTTTTCATTGTTGCCAAAGGTTATTTTACTATGCTTCCAATCTTGGATGACGCCTGCCATTCGGAGCCAGGTTGTGCCAAGAAGGAGTTTGTATGTTTGTGCATCCTCGGGTAGATCTAGTATGAAATAATCTATGGTAAACTTGACTCCTGCAATACGGACTGGTATATTCAATAAGTGACCTGCAGGGTTGGTGACTCGTTGATCGGCCACGTAGTTTATAGCGTGGCAGATCTAAGATGTTGAATCCCCATGACTTTGCTAGTGAAAAAGCCATGATATTTACGTCTGATTTGTGAAGGATTTCAGATCATTCAAGATCCAATCCATGTCCCAAATCTTTGGTTACAATAAGGAGCAAACCAACAATCCTGCCAATGTAGAAAAATCAGCATCTACATACAAAATGAGATGCAAACTCTAAGAGATATTGATCAAACATGAACCAGAACATAAAATATGTTTGATGTCCGTACAATTATAGTATCCTGCTGTATTTCACACGTGTGGAACTGAAAATAACAATAAATGATCATTCTACACATAGAATTGCAAGATAACACCAAGATAGTGCACCAATGAGTAGTAGAACCCAAAGAGAACCATGTATACTGATGAAATGAGAGATAGAAGAGAGAAGATGTGTCTCTCCACGAGCTACATCATTTTATAGAGTTTCCAAACCCTATTTGGCCATTTGGCTTTCCCTCCAAAATGTAAACCCTACTTTTTTTGGGTCTAGATTCAATGTACCCAAAGTTCAAATTTGAATCTCTCTCAAACTCGACTACCAACTTTCCCACACTTTCCAAAAGTGTTTATTGAATTTATTTTAAACTAATATAACTTCAAAAAGTTTATCTCTAAATCTAAAATAAGTTTTGGCCTCTTATTGACAATTTACCAAAATGTGACTAAACTAGATTAAACTAGTTGAAATCTCTCACACTCCCTCTTCAACTAGTTTTGGCATAGTTTTGACAATAGAACTTTGATCCAACTTTAGAATGATCTCCATCCTAAGTATAGATCTTCTTTCTAAGGTTCTAAAGTATCTTTCATAATTGATATAGAAAATAGTGTCCAAATTGGATGCTTCACTATTTCTTACATCAATTTTGCACATCAAGATATAACTGGAACATGAATAACCAAATAGAATGTGAATGAAATGATTCCTCCATGTTTCAAACTTTGTACTCTCTGGAAAATTACAGCAACCAAACAATAAATGTGAGTGATGACCATTTGCTTGCTTGTGTCCTCCAACTTTGTCCTTTCTTGATATGTCTCCACCATAAAACTCCATGAATGAGCCTCCATCTCCATCTTGCCACAAGAAACCATCAAACATTGAAAATCCATGAGTAGGTGAGTACATTAATGATGCAAATCCAGCACCACATGACTCCATAAACCAAGTAGGTTGCACTAGTCCATCTTCAAGATCTACTTGACACAAGAAAATGACCATGAATTCACCAAAAATTGACAATCTCCAAGTATTGGCACCAAGTAGCTCAACACTTGAGAACTTGATCATGGATGAGTGATATAATGAGCCTCCATTAGCCTCATTTCCATCAGCAAAACCAGCCAAGAATGCTAGCACAACTCCAACAATAAGATATTGCAAGACAATGTAGCTAGTTTGTCCATATCTTGACAATTTGCACACATCCACATGAAATAGCTCAAACATGAGATAGAACAAGTAAAGTAAACTTGAACAACACTTCCTTGCTGATCCTTTGACCTTACTTGAGTCTTCAATAAGCTACAAAAACATATCCATAACATCTTTGCCAAATAACCTTCCTTTGATGCTCTTGACTAGCTCCAAATTGCCACCTTTTCTTTTGTGTCGTTGAAGCCCTTTGAGACCAACCTCTTGATCTTCCTCTTGACCATCAAAGTCATTGAACAGACTTTGTTTTCCAAATCCATTACTTGCTTTTCCAGTATGAAAACCATAAGAACCAATATCCACTTGCATAGCATCATCTACACAAGAAAATTCTCCAAAACATGTGAGTAAAGCAAAGTGAGTTGCTTCCACTTGCTTACCTTTCTCTTGATCATCAAAGATATCAAAGATATGAATATCTTCAGACCTGAACCTCTGGAAAAACTCCCTCTCAAACATATGATCTAGATCCAACAAGTTCTCATCAATGCTTGATCTTGATCTTCCACAAAGGTTAGTGAAAACAATGTCACCAATGTCACCATCACAAATCAAAAGATAGATATCAAACTTTCCATCCAACATGAAGTAGAGTAGGTGAATATGAGTATCAAACCTAACAAATCCAGCCCTCTTGAGTCCATAACAAACCTCAATAATCTCACCAATGAGATCTCCCTTGTCTTGAAGAAATTGCCTCTCGATTTGCTCCATGTAGTCTTCTCCAACCAACCTTTTGCCATCTCGATCATGAGTGATCAATTCACAATCATAGAATCCTTTGAGTTGATGAAGAGATGTGAGATCCACGCCTTGGATCTTCCCAAGAACCAATCTTCCATTGCTCTTTCCTTCATAAGACTCCCTCTTAATGATTGCATTATAAGAAGTAGAAACCTCAAAAACATTAGAAGCCATGAAAAAAATGATTAGTACCTTCAACATAAGAATGAATGAAGTACTCTCTTTTTTCAAACAAGAACTTCTACACAATGTTTTACGTAATGACTCATATGATAATGATTCTTCCTCACTATCATTCACAATGACATCATTCAAAGTACATCCTGTGAAAATTGTCAACATTTCCTAGCTAGTTTGAGGCCTAAATTGGCTAAAATTGTAAATAGTTTTGGTTCTGGAGTTTCACACATGTGAACCAGGCCACAATGTTTTTATTTACTGTATTTTTTCAGTATGATGAAGTGTCAAACTTCATACCCTTCAAAATGAGACCATTTTGATGTATTTTGGTCATATAAGCCATTTTTAGCTATTTTTCCTATATAGGGAATATCTAGGGTCAAGTACCTTCTAGAGAGAGGAGAGAGAGTCATCTTCCTCATCCATAAATAGTAGGGAAGTCGTGGAGAACAGGTTGGAGAAACCTTTTGTATGCTTCATTGAGATCAATAGATCATTGTCATTGTTTCTTCCTCCATTGAGAGCATTGTTGTGTGTATTGTCTTCAAGCTATTGTGTATGATCTTAGGTGCTTTCCAAAAGTGATAGGCTGATGTATTATGGACTGTATAATGCTATTTTGGGCCGCACTTGATGTTTATGGAAGTTTCCATTTGTGATAAATGCTTTTTGATCAAGTTCTTTGCATTCTAGGTAGCATAGAATGTGTTGCCAATTCCTAGCTTATGTAGTTTGGAGTGCAAGCATTCAAGCCAATGATCTTGGAGTTTAGATCCACTTAGGATCTGTATTTTTCACATGGTATCAGAGCTGGTTGGCTTCTATTTACAGTAAGTATTCCATTTTTGGTGATATTTGGATGTTTGATCAAGTTCTAGCATGATTTTGCATTGCTTTGTTGATCAAATCTTACTAACCTT
The DNA here is from genome assembly GCA_029204225.1 of Diphasiastrum complanatum. Classification (NCBI taxonomy): domain Eukaryota; kingdom Viridiplantae; phylum Streptophyta; class Lycopodiopsida; order Lycopodiales; family Lycopodiaceae; genus Diphasiastrum; species Diphasiastrum complanatum. The sequence continues at coordinate 34,800,031 of CM055100.1, forward strand.
TGTTTTGTGAGTTGAACTTGTGGATCAAAAGCATATTTCAGGTCTATTGAAGATCAGAGGCTGAAAAGAAACTATTTTGGATCAGATCATAACACCTAATCATTTGTGATTGTGAGGCTTGTGCATATTCAATACTAACAATGTTCTTTTCAATCCTATTGTTGACAATCTCCATTCTTGGATGAACACTCTCCTTAAGTGGATGAAACTTCTCCTTAAGTGGATGACAAATGCTCTTTTGAGTGAGTTGTAATTCTCCTAAAGGCTGAGCAAAGCTCCCATTTGGATGAAAGATCCCCTTTTTTGGGTGAACATATTGTAAGCTCCATTGTGAAGAGCATATTGTAAAGATTGTCATCAATTTTGGCATAAATTTTGGTGTACTTTGTTGAGCATGTAAGTAACTCTCCTTATGTAATTTGATTGGAGCATTTGCTGGAAGGTGTTAACCATTATGCAAGTGTGTTTTCAGGTTCTTAACAGGTTGAGGAACATTCTCATGTGAAGTGATCTTAGATCTACATCTAAACACCAAGATTTGACAAGATAGTGAAGCTAGTCTTGTGATTCACTAAGTGTGCTCATTCATTCACCTCTAAATCTTGTATTTATCACTTGCTGGAGTTTATAAACTTTTAGAAGTGTGGTTTACATGTGGTTTTACAGGTTGAATCAATATCTTAGTGTGTTGATCATATGTTGATCAAGTTTGTTCATTACTAGGTAATCTTGGCATCCTAGTTTTGGGTATTTTCTAAGAATGCAAGTAACTCTTCACACCATAACTTGATTTGGTCACTTGCTGGAAAGTTTGAGAGCTTAAGCAAGAGTGTGTTCAGGTTGGTTTGATTTTGTAATCCATTCTTAGTGTGTGCAAAGTGTTGCATGTGTTTCAATCTTCCTTTCTATGCTTGGAAACCATCTAGGTTCAAGATAGAAGTGTTTTAGGGTCCTAAATCTTCATAGATCTCTTTATCTATCATTTGTTGAGAGAAAAGTGAGTGCTAAGTGCTTTAGGACAGAACCTAAAAGTTGAAGAAACATTAGAATCATGGCTTCCAATGGTGGGATCATGCTAGAGTCTAGTGAAAGGTTGAGTTCATCAAACTACTCTACTTGGAAAGTGAGGATGGAGTCCTTACTTGAGTTGAATGAACTCATGGACATAGTTGCAGAAATTGAAGAGAGACCTCTCACACTTCAAGAGCAACAAAGGTTTGATAAGAAGGCCAAAAGGGCTCTTCATATCATTAAAATGAATGTTACAAATGAACTTCTCAAGGAAGTTGGAAAGTGTCAAAGTGCAAGTGAGGCATGGAATGCCTTAAAGAAGCTCTTTGAATCAAAGTCCACATCTAGGGTATTGACCCTAAGGAGACAAATATTTTCTAGTAGGCAAAGAGAGGGTGAAAGTGCTCATGCATTTATCTTGAGAGTTAAGTCCCTAAGTGATGATTTAGCATGCATTGATGAGAACATAAAAGATGGTGAAATAGTCCAAGTTATGTTGAATGGTTTGCTAAATGAACATGCTAACCTTGTGCAAAGTTTTGCCATTCAAAGAGTCTTGCCAAGTGTGGTTGACTTGCAAGAAATCTTATTGGCTGAAGAACATAGGTTGCAATCAAAGCTTGATGGTGCATCCTTGCAAGGTGGAGGTGAAGAGGCTTTCTTCACAAAAGGCAAATTCAAGGGCAAAGGTAAAGGCAAAGGGAAATGGTCCAAAGGTGGTAACTTTGATCATGATGATCACTCTTCCTCTTCCTCTTCTACTAAGAACAATAAGTCAAAGTTCAAGTGCTTTTATTGTGGGATAAAAGGTCATTTTGCAAATGAATGTTATAAGAAGAAAAGAGAGCAAGGAGAGAGGCAAGGAAATCTTACAATAGATGAGGAAGAACATAACACATGTGAATCACTTGTTATGACTTCAAGTTTGTTAGCCAACATAGATGATAATGATCCTTGGTGGATTGATGTGGAGTTCATTGGAGATGCATGTTTGATAAGTAAATGTGGATCCTTGATTGCTCAAGGTAGGAGGCATGGTAAACTTTTCAAGCTTGATGCATGTGTGATCTCTAATCATGAAGGATGTATGGCTAGGGAGCAATTGACAAACCAAGAAGTTTGGCACAAGAGGTTGGGCCATCCCAACTTCAAATCTTTGGAGGTAATGGCAAAGAAAGAGCTTGTTCTTGGTCTCCCTAAAAGTCTTGTTGCAAACAATAGTGTTTGTGAACATTGTGCCTTGTCCAAATCTCATAGACTTGCTTATTCTAGATCTACTTCTAGATCTAAAGAAGCTTTTCAACTTGTGCATTCTGATATTCATTCTTCTAGTACAACTAGCAATGGTGGGGCAAAGATGTATGCAACTTTCATTGATGACTTTAGTAGGTATACTTGGATCTATCTTCTTAAAAGTAAGGATGAAGTGTTTGCTGCATTTGTCAAGTTCAAGAATGAAATGGAAAACCAATTCAATACAAAGATCAAATGCTTAAGATCTGATAATGGAGGGGAATACACCTCAAATAGGTTCAAAGACTTTTGTATAGCACATGGGATTAAGAGGGAGATGTCTAGTCCTAGGACTCCACAACAGAATGGAGTGGCCGAGAGGAAGAATAGAACCCTTTGTGAATGTGCCAAGGCAATGAGACTACATGCTAATCTTGCTAAGTCTTTTTGGGGGGAAGCTTTAGCATGTGCTAACTATCTATGTAATAGATGGACAAGTGCTTCCTTGGATGGTAAAACTCCTCATGAGGTTCTTTATGGTAGAAGGCCGAGTGTCAAGCATTGTAGGATCTTTGGATGTACATGTTTTGTCAATATCACACTTGATGATAGAACTAAAGAAGATCCTTCATCAAAGAAGGGTGTGTTTGTTGGCTATAGTGAAGTAAGCAAGGCTTACAAAGTGTACATTCCTTCTACAAAGAAAGTTGTCATAAGTAGGGATGTCATCTTTCATGAAGAGAATGTTTCCAATGTTGTTGATGTTGATGTTGATGTGCCTACTAATCATCATGATGTGCAAGATGTCTTGGATGAAGATGGAGATGCCACTCCAAAGCAAACTTCAAGGAAGACTCAAAGGCAAAGGGCTAAGCCATCAAGGCTAACCTATCATGAAAAAGGAAAGCAAGTGGTGGACAACTCTAACTTTGCTTTTCTTACCTCTTTTGATGAACCAACTTGTGTAGGTGAAGCAATTCAAAAGAAGGAATGGATCCAAGCCATGGATCATGAGCATCAAGCACTCATCAAAAGCAACACATGGAGGTTGGTAAAGCTTCCAAAGGACAAGAAGGCAATTGGTTGTAAGTGGATCTTCAAGATCAAGACAAATCAAGATGGATCAATCAACAAGTACAAGGCAAGGTTGGTGGCAAAGGGGTATGCTCAAGAATATGGTATTGACTATGATGAGACCTTTGCACCCGTGGCAAAGATGGTAACTATTCGAATCCTAATCTCTCTTGCAACTCTTTATGATTGGGATATGTGGCAAATGGATGTTACTAATGCCTTCTTGAATGGTGATCTTGAAGAAGATATTTACATGGAGCAACCCGAGGGCTATGTTTCACATGATGAGCCTAATCATGTGTGCTATCTCCAAAAGAGTTTGTATGGGCTAAAGCAAGCACCAAGGAGTTGGTATGCTAAGCTCAATTCCTTCTTACTTTCTCAAAACTTTGTTATGAGTGAGTATGATCATTCTCTCTACTTTAGATTGAATGAAAATGATATCACTTTACTTTTGATCTATGTTGATGACATTATCTTAAGTGGTGGTAACAATCTAGATATAGATGAAATCAAGATGGCACTCAAAAGAGAGTTTGAAATTCAAGATCTTGGTAAACTTCATTATATCTTAGGAATAGAGATTATTAGAACTTCTAAATCTACATTCATATGTCAAGAAAAGTATGTTAACTCTATTCTAAAAAGGTTTCATATGGAAGATTGTAAAGTTGTTTCTACTCCTATGGAATCAAATGTAAAGCTAACTACAAGAAGTAATGAAAGATCCTTCAAGGACATTACTCTCTATAGAAAGCTAATAGGATCTCTTATATGGTTAACCATCACAAGACCTGATCTAAGCTTTGTGGTTGGTAAACTAAGTCAATTTATGCAAGATCCTAGTGAGGCTCATTGGAAGCTAGGAAAGAGAGTACTTAGATACATCTCGGGATCTAGAGATTTTGGCATCTTGTATGGAGGTACTACACCTAACCTTTGTGGATTTTCAGATTCAGATTTTGCAGGTGATCAAATGGATAGGAAGTCAACAAGTGCCTTTGCAATCTATCTTGGAGATGGAGTGGTCTCATGGCTATCAAAGAAGCAACCAACTATCTCTCTATCTTCCACCGAAGCCGAGTACAAGGCATTAACAACATGCACCAAGGAGATTCTTTGGATCAAGAGGATGTTATTGGATCTTCACTTGCTGGAACCAGAGAAGACTCCAATCATACTTTGTGATAACCTTTCAGCCCAAAGCTTGGCAAGCAATCCTGTTTTTCATGCAAGGAGCAAGCACATTGAGATTGCTCACCATTTTGTGAGAGATCAAGTCATTGCCAAAGAGGTGGAGCTTCAACATGTCTCTTCAAAGGAGTGTGTGGCTGATATCTTCACCAAACCATTGGGAAAGGACCTATATTTAATGCATAGATCTAATCTTGGAATGTGCTCAAAGACTATGTTGAAACTAGCATCAAATGTTGAAGAGGGAGTGTGAAAATTGTCAACATTTCCTAGCTAGTTTGAGGCCTAAATTGGCTAAAATTGTAAATAGTTTTGGTTCTGGAGTTTCACACGTGTGAACCAGGCCACAATGTTTTTATTTACTGTATTTTTTCAGTATGATGAAGTGTCAAACTTCATACCCTTCAAAATGAGACCATTTTGATGTATTTTGGTCATATAAGCCATTTTTAGCTATTTTTCCTATATAGGGAATATCTAGGGTCAAGTACCTTCTAGAGAGAGGAGAGAGAGTCATCTTCCTCATCCATAAATAGTAGGGAAGTCGTGGAAAACAGGTTGGAGAAACCTTTTGTATGCTTCATTGAGATCAATAGATCATTGTCATTGTTTCTTCCTCCATTGAGAGCATTGTTGTGTGTATTGTCTTCAAGCTATTGTGTATGATCTTAGGTGCTTTCCAAAAGTGATAGGCTGATGTATTATGGACTGTATAATGCTATTTTGGGCCGCACTTGATGTTTATGGAAGTTTCCATTTGTGATAAATGCTTTTTGATCAAGTTCTTTGCATTCTAGGTAGCATAGAATGTGTTGCCAATTCCTAGCTTATGTAGTTTGGAGTGCAAGCATTCAAGCCAATGATCTTGGAGTTTAGATCCACTTAGGATCTGTATTTTTCACACATCCTACTTTGAACTCTTCACATGCTTCTCTTCTTCTTGAATTGTGACTATCTTCCTCACCAAGTCTCTTGATAGAACCATTTGATCTACTCTCTTTATGAAGACATGTGACTCCACTTGCTGGAAAAATGACTTTCTTGGAATCATAACAAAAGAATGTAGAAGAACCAACTCCTTCATGCATGCATCTAGCAACATCCTTTTCCATATGATCAAAGAAATCATTAACAACAATCTTTTCCAAAGGAAGAACCTTCACCTCCATTGATGAAGTTAGCTCTTTCCTTACCTTTTGCATGCTTGCACTTGCCATGAAGAACCATTGAAACACCATCATTATCCTCAAGACTAGCCAAGTTAGCACAAAGATGAACATCTCCAAGAAGCATATTAGATCTTGACCTAGATCTAGCATAAGGAATCTTGTTAGACTTTGCATAAGATCCACCGATCTTATTGATGCTAAAAGGTAACTTGGGAAGATTGAGACCAATCTCCTTTTCCATTCCATCCTTTTTGTTAGCCATAACAGAAGAATCAAGCTTGAAAAGTCTACCTTGTTTATTGCCCCTAGCAACCAAGATTTCTTCCTTTGTAATGAAGCAAGCATCACCATCAAACTTTACCATGTATCCTTTCTCTATCATTTGACCAACACTTAGCAAATTCTTTGAAAGTGAAGGAATGTAAAGAACACCATCAAGTCTTGCTTTCCTATCAGTAGAGAGACAAATAGGAATTGAACCAATACCTTCAATCACACACTCGCCACCATTGGCCATGTGAATTGCTTTCTTGGCTCCATCATAAGTGACCAAAGAAGTAAAGAACTCCTTGTGACTAGTCATGTGTGAGCTAGCTCCACTATCAATCCACCATGAATCTTTGTGACCTTCAGTTGATATTGGACTTGAAGAACACATCAAAAGAGAATCACCACCACCTAGATCCTCATCATTAGTAGTAAAGTTGATTTGCTTGCTACCTTCATCTCTTTGCTTCTTCAAACATTCATTTGCAAAATGCCCTTTGATTTCACAATAAAAGCATTTTAACTTAGACTTATCTTTCTTTTTGCCAAAAGAGAAAGTCTCACCTTGATCTTGACCTTTAGACCACTTGCATTTGCCTTTGCCCTTGAACTTGCCTTTGATGAACATAGCATCCTCTTCATAATGAGATGTCGATGTAGATCCACCTCCTCTTGATTGAAGCCTATACTCCTCATTCACCAAGATCTCTTGCAAATCCACAATACTTGGCAAAGTGTTTTGAATAGCAAAACTTTGAACAAGATTAGCATGATCATCCAACAAGCCATTAAGTATAACTTGAACAAGCTCTACCTCCTTAATGCTTTCATCAATACATGCTAACTCATCATTGAATGCCTTAACCCTCAAAACAAAAGCATGACTACTCTCTTCCTTATTTTGCAAACTTTGAAAGATTTGCCTCCTAAGAGTAAGCACTCTCTTGTCATACCTCACTTGATCTTGTTGAGTTGCTGGTATCTCCTCCAAACCTACAACAATCTCCATCAACTCATCCATCTCCAATAAGGACTCCATCCTCACCTTCCAAGTAGAATAATTGATTGAGGTAAGCCTATCATTGCTCTTCAACATAAATCCACCACTTGTAGCCATGTTGAAGTGACCTGATATTCTCTTTCAACCTGTTCCAATGCACAAAGCACTCTCTTAAATGTCAAAAAATAAACTCAAGAAGAAATCACAAAGATATGGAACCTCTCAAATCTCTTCTAGCACTTTTAACTAGAAAATCAACACATAGAATAGTGAAATCTTGATCAACCTATGATCTATCCTCAATCTAATGATTCTTGCCACTTCCTAAAATTGAAACACACCCAAATGAAGTTCAGTAATCTCACAAACTAGAGATCCAATCAAAATTAGGGTTTTGACAAAATTACAAAAAATTGAATATCTCAAATTCTACATGCAATTTCTAGAAACTTGGTATATCTTCTTGTAGACTCCAATGAGACCTTTCTAATGCACCAAAAATCATGTAAATCCAGTAAACCAAGTGTGAAATCGGAATTGATCAAGTATCTAACCCTATATTGAGTTTTGAACTACAAAATCATCTAATTCTACACATGCAAAATGTTGATTTCTAAGTAGAGATCAATCTAGCATGCTCTAGCATTGGTAACTCCTCCAAATCCTTGCTAAAGATGGTTGATCCTTTCATAACCTGAAACACAAGAGCTCTAATACCATGTGAAGGATTTCAGATCATTCAAGATCCAATCCATGTCCCAAATCTTTGGTTACAATAAGGAGCAAATCAACAATCCTGCCAATGTAGAAAAATCAGCATCTACGTACAAAATGAGATGCAAACTCTAAGAGATATTGATCAAACATGAACCAAAACATAAAATATGTTTGCTGTCCATACAATTACAGTACCCTACTGTATTTCACACGTGTGGAACCGAAAATAACAATAAATGATCATTCTACACATAGAATTGCAAGATAACACCAAGATAGTGCACCAATGAGTAGTAGAACCCAAAGAGAACCATGTATAATGATGAAATGAGAGATAGAAGAGAGAAGATGTGTCTCTCCACGAGCTACATCCTTTTACAGAGTTTCCAAACCCTATTTGGCCATTTGGCTTTCCCTCCAAAATGTAAACCCTATTATTTTTGGGTCTAGATTCAATGTACCCAAAGTTCAAATTTGAATCTCTCTCAAACTCGACTACCAACTTTCTCACACTTTTAAAAAGTGTTTATTGAATGTATTTTAAACTAATATAACTTCAAAAATTTTATCTCTAAATCTAAAATGAGTTTTGGCCTCTTATTGACAATTTACCAAAATGTGACTAAACTAGAAAAAACTAGTTGAAATCTCTCACATGATCCACTATCGAGGATAATGGATACTGCTGGATAATCTTTGTATTTGCATGGGTAAGGTAATGCTATTCCCCTTAGCAACGCCGATATTCATCAAATTCATGGGAATCTTAAAAATTTCTGTATTCTCATTAGGTTTTCGTTGTTTATCTTGGACATTAGGCAGTTGACATTTCTATGGATATAGCTTTGGAGGCCGGTGAAATATTTCATGGCAAACATTAGGGTTTATTGTAATATATTGTATGTTTACGAATGTAGTAATCATGTCAAGGTCCGGCAGTGGTGAGAGTTCGGGAGATTATGTTTCAAATTTTTATTCATCGCTAACTCCTGAACAAAAAACACAATTGCAAAGTAGGCTTAGCCAAGACCTCGAGGGTGGTACCTCACAAGCGGCAACGGCTTCCACGGCTCCCGCCCATACCAAAGAGTCATCCATGAATCTATATTATGATGTGGATCCTCAAGGGAACATAATCGCCAACCGTAAAGGGAGGGTGGTTATGGATCAATTGTATCATTTGTGCCAACGCCATTTTGGCGATAGATTGTTTATGAAATGGTCCGAACAATCTAACAAACTTAAACGGCAGATTGTTGTACCCTTCGTGACGAATTCTTGCAAGACGAGGAATTTGGCTCGAAGGAAATCCATAAGCATATGAGCTTGTGGATAAGACATCATCGTGATACAGCACGACAAGCTTATAGGAACGGGCAATCCAAAACCAATTGGTGTTCAAGGTCATATTGGAACAATGTAAAAAATACCAAATAAATACAAGATTCAAAGAGATGTCGCAGCCGCTAGGATACATGAAATAAGAAACCCTAAGTTGGGCTCGAGTGGAAAGCTTGCAAGCAAGCATGGTAAGTAGATTTAAACTACTCTTATAGTTTGTCTATGATTTCATATGATTTTTTTTTCTAACATGCATTCTGACTAGCTACTCCAACCTAGCCTTAAACTAATTCCAACTTAAATTGAATGGATAGTTGGCGGACTATGGACGTCTACCAACCAAGGAAGAGTACGACTTTGCTGTCAGGGAATCATACGAGGCATTAGTCGTCCATTTGCCCTCCCTCGCAGTTGACCACCCCCCTCCCACACGTCATTCTCTCTCTCTCTCTCTCTCTCTCTCTCTCTCTCTCTCTCTCTCTCTCTCTCTCTTCTTTGCCATCCCTTTTCCCTCACCTCTCTACCGTCCGCACGCGACCACGCCTCTTCTTTGCGTAAAATCATTTTTTTCTTTTTCATGGAATAAAAGGAGGTGCCTCACGCAACAAAGTTTACAAAGTTTTTGCACCTCCTGTTTTTTTTCCAATTCTTTTTTACATCCACCTTCCGAGATGCGGAAGGTGCATGTAAAAAAAATGTCCGAAAAAAAGAAGTACAAAAAGTTTTCACGCCACAGCAATTCACCTTCTTGGTCGTTTCGACCGAGGGTGGTACCGCCTTCGGCCAAAGGTCCTTCCCCAGCGAAACAACCTCAGAGAGTGACCTAGCCCCCTCCCCCCCCCCCCCCCCCCGGCCGAGGGTGGTACCTCCCTCGGCCAAAGGCCCTTCCCCAGCGAAACAACCTCCGAGGGTGACCTAGCCCCCTCCCCCCAATCTCCAATGTATGATAGCCTTTCCAAAAGGAGGGCAATGCCACGATGGGGCATTAGAAAACAAAAGATTAAAAAAAACAAAAAAAGTCCTTGATGTGACTCAAAGAAATGTGATGAATCTTGAATCCTAAAGGAGATGCCATGTGGCACCTCCACCGCTAATATATGAGCTACCACGTGTTAATAGGTGGTTGATCATCACCCTTTTGACACGTTGCAAAATTTGAGAAAGACACATGTTTTTAGAAAAGCAAACTCTTGGATCAGTGCTCACAGATGCTGCTCTCTGGTTTCCACTCATTCATTCGTACCTCTCTATAAATCTGTTCTTGCATTCTAATTCTTCATCTACCCATCTGCATATTCTGTTTTTCTTGCATTTCTGACTTCATTTAAGGCTTTCTTCTTCGTTTTGAAGGACTTTTTTACTGAAATATCAGTGAATTTTGTGAGTTATTGAAGGCTTTCTGTTTTTCTTGCATTTCTGACTTGATTCAGGGTTCTCCTTGGGTTTGAAAAACTTTTTTACTGAATTGTCTGTCAAATTTTTTGCGGGTTGTTGAAGGCTTTCTGTTATAGTGACACAGTGGTGATTTGAAGGAGTTTCTGTGTCTCTGCTTGCGTTCAAAACAATGGCAAGTGCTCAGAATTCGAAGGACTCTGCTCCAGCTGCATTTGCCGAGGCTGGTGAGGATTGGAACAAGGCTACGGATTCTGCAACCAAAGGGTAACTATTCTTGATCAGATTCTGTCCAGCTTGCATGATCGGACATAGGTTTCCTCATAGCAGTTGTTTTATGTTGCTGATGAATTGGCCATCAAAGGGTGACTATCTACATGGGTTTGATGGGTTATACAGCATATGTTTATTCTGCTGATGAATTGGCCATCAGGACCTGATTCTATCTAGTTTGCATGATCGAACATAGCTTTAATAGGTTTCACAGCATTTGTTTCAAGTTGCAAATGAATTGGCCACCGAAGGGTGATTTTTTCATCACCTGATCCTATGTAATTTGCATGATCAGATATGCATTTGATAGTTTCTGCAGCGTTTGTCTTATGCTGCCTAGTAGATAGGTGATGCTGATTGTCTGAAGTGTGGTGCAGAGTTGAGCATGCCAAGGATAGAGCTCATGGAGTTGTTGAGAATGCCAAGGGTAGCTTGAAAGGAGGCTACGATCCAGCCAAGAACAGTGGGCAGGGAGTAGTGCAGTCTGCTAAGGAGAAGCTTGGTCAGGCCTTCAGCTCAACAAAAGGCGCAGCTCAGACCCCTGTAGATTCTTCAAAAGGTAAGGTGCAGCAGGCGAGTAATGCAGTTGAGAATGTTGCGAAGAGCACTGCAGACAATGTCGGGCAGAAAGTGGATCAAACAACCGGTCTTGGAAAAGATAAAGTGCAGGGAGCTACAGAGAAGCTGAACAATTTGAAGATCAGCTCGGACGATGGTGGAGCCAAGGAAGATCGTGGAGCCAATGATCAGAAAGGTATCCTACAGACGATCGGCGAGACGATCACTCAATCTGCTATGTCTGTGAAGAATGCCATAGTGGGCAAGACAGAGCAGACAGATGCCAACCGCAAGGAGGAGGAAGACGCGATAGCCGAGAAGTTGAGGAAGGGAGGACAACAGGTAGGTGATAAGGCAGGCGAAGCAGCAGATGACGTGCAAAGCAAGGGGCTCCTGAAGGCAGCTGGAGAGCAGCTGATGCAGACATCTGAAGTGGTGGGCAACCAGATAATCGGATCTGCTCAAGCCGCGAAGGAAAGCTTTATGGGCACAGCGGATCGGAAGCAAGATCATTCCGTGCCGGTTCGGCAGAGAGCAGCAGAGGAGGTAGGTGCTGCAAAGGACACTGTGGTGCAGACAGGGGACGAGAAGAAGGAGCAGGCAAAAGGGATTCTGCAAGCCGTGCAGGAAACCTTGATGGGTAAAGCGGATCAGAAGCAAGGTCATGCCGTGCCGGATAGACAAGGAGCAGCAGAGAAGGGAAATGCTGCAAAGAACACTGTGATGCAGACAGTGGAAGAGAAAAAGGAGCAGGGTAAAGGATTTATGCAGTCAGTGGCAGACACACTCTCACCTAAGCAGACAGAAACCGACAGGAAGATTGATCGCAACGCTGCAGCTGATTCTGGAAAACATGTAGGCAAAGGAATGGTGTGAGCTTGCTATTTTGAAGATTCGATTCACTTACTTAGTAGTGCTCTTTATTTTGTGGGTAGCAAATCAATGAGATAATTGTTGATTTTGTGGGTAGCATAGGAATCAGATGGGTATGAAACTAGGATCTATTTTGCATTACCCATTCCTTTGAGCAGGGTTATTGGTCTATCATCTCGTTGTACATTTCCATCAACGTAGTCAAGGACTATCTTTTTGGCACCATTTTACTGATGAACTAGTTGTTGCACTTCGCATCTTGCAGCATATACACATTTCTACTTTACTTACCCTTTGCAGCATTTTGATTTGAATTGTGCTGCTCTAAAGGTCTATACTGTTGTAAGATTGTTGGTAGAGCTTTGCATTATCTTCGTACGCCTGTTGGTTATTCTATCTTTTGCAGTATGTGGTGTTCAATTTTGCTGATCAACATCTATGCTATACTGAAAATTGCAGCAGAATTTTGCATGATTTTTTGTAGCATTCTGGTTTAAAATTTTCCATCCTTTGCAGCATGTTAACTTGAATTTTTTTGGTCCCTGTTAGTCTTGCAATACATTATGTGCTACATTACTGCACATAGCAGAATATAAATGACAATATAGTGCAAGACTAGGAGGGATCAAATAATGAATAAATATGTAAGTGGTCTCTCATATTCAAGTTATTTGCTACACCCCTGAGTAAGAAGATTTGCAATTTTTCATGGCACACCACCTCCCACTCCCAAATCCATTAGAAATTTTTCACGACTATATTTAGCTCTTCCTGTGCAACAATTACTGGTTTTGACAACTGACAACTTGATTTGAGGATGAAACCATGTCTCTGGAATTTGTGAACACTTATTGCAGCTTCTGTCCACTTCCAACATGCATCTTAGCTGTTTTTACCCCTCATTCTCGTGTTCGTGCATTTTTTTTTACACATCCCTTCACACACAAGCAATACACTTTGGGTTAAATACATTTCAAAAAATAGACTTCCCACATTAGTATGTCACAGGAAGCAATGCTTAGCAACTTGACTAAAATTCATATGATAATGTGCTACTATATTCCATTGCACATGGAATCTAGATCGTCGCTACTCAATTTAGGGTCAATTAGCATTGATAGTACCTTAAAACTTAAGGTTAGCTTAGTAAGACGATTAATGCCTAACAATTGTAGTTAGGATATGTTTTGACTTGGGCTCGTAAATGTTTACATGCATGGGCATAATTGGCTGTAGCTTCAAGAAATTCTAGTTCATTAAAATGGGATTTAGATGAGGCTATTAAGCTTACCGAGCATGTCACTAGAGACACAATTTGTCAAGACACATAAATAGTTGAATAATTGTCATTTGATTACGCCTACACTGCTTGGATGGTGGAGTCATAAGATCATCTAGATATTGGTTTTTGCATCCCTAGGATTGGTCATGGTGTATGGAACACCATGGCTAGGAACTCAAGATGATGTATTTGATATGCCACTAGCTTATCTCGTAGTCTGGGGTTTATGGATGGAGGCCATAGCGGTTATATCTATTGATACTTGGGTTAATCCTAGGTTGGATCTTGTAAGAGTTGTTATAGTGATATTAAGAGCCATACCCTATAATTTATGTTAGCTTAAAGCAAATTTTGTTGAAAAAGTAGAATTGGAGGATTGTGTTGGATGGAGCCAATGATTGGAAAATTCACAACAACCAATCGAAATGATATTGCACTATGTGAACTATGCTACATCATAAACCAGAATTTGACCAACACATATTGTAGAGACTACTAAATATGACATTGGATTGATGCACACAACCTAAGAAATATCCTCATGCCTAGTCTATAACCAATTTGTACATAAGATAGTACACCGACATTAATAGTTAGAGATAAAACTTTGTCACAAAAACCTTTAGTAGATAAATAAAAAAGAGGTAGGGACTTGTATATGTGGTGCATAGGGACTTAGTAGCATATCTTGCTAATATTTGGACTAACACATTTGATTGTTTAGGAAAACCATCACTTATGGATTTGTATGGGTCACAAAGAGAACCAAGTCGTCTCCTCTTAGAGGCATGAGAGATTGGAGAGTAGAATTTTTATGAAAAGATAAAAGTAAAAGTTACGGTAGAGACACAAGGAGATCAAGAGACTAAACATTTAGGACATAAGAGGGGTGAATGAAATCAATAATATAACCAGCAGCAAGAAGAGTATGAAAAACACAACCTTAGAAATTGAAGGAAAAGTTCAATCATGTCACTAGTTAAAACACTTAGGAAGAAGAGAGGTAACCTAATGGAGGAGTTGGTCACAATTGAGAACACATCAAAAACCATTCTTTGAGAAAGTTAGATGATAGGAGAAAACTAGCAGATCCATTTATGGTGAGGAGGTCAAGAAGAAAGTAAGGATGACGAAGGAGGTCGCGCATGACCTTGTGCACATCCAATTTGAGAGGCCATGTAGCATTCCAAAGGAGGTCTATGTTTGTAGGTGCTTGGCACATGTTATGTTTATTATCCATCATTATTTGATAAGCAGGATGCAACTTGGTTGGTTAGATTTAGTTGGATTCTAGTTGCACTACATGTGGACAGATTCATGGGGAGCTATTAACGAGTAATGAATACTTGGTAGAAGGCTAAATTTTCATGGGATGCAGGATTGGCAAATAATCATCAATATCTTTGAGGGATGGGCGAGCTATAGCCTATGGTGAGGTTTGTGTACATTCATTCATTGAGTCCTTGGTAGACTCTTGTGCTTGGAGCATGGGGAATGGATGGGGATTAGCGTTCAGAATCTACTAAACATGATGTCAGGGCAAAGCAGCTTAGAGTAGTGCTTTGTCAGAGAGATATATCAAGGATGAGGCTTGGAGCTCTCATTGGATCGATGATCAATCTTAGATGATGTATGTGAACATCTATTCGATATGTTGGATGACATGACATCTTGGTTATAGGTGTGGGCCATTATCGAGGACCTGATTTGGTGACCAGTGGTGTAGTAATGGATCTACAGGTGGCATAGGTGTTGGTATGACGGGATACCACTTTTGGGCAGGCCTTGGTCATGTATTTGACAATTTATCATTTGTGTTGGTTTGCATGAGTGCGTATGAGCTTGCATGTTATTGTGTCACGAGATTCTAGATCTGAGTTGAAGTTGTATGTGTTTATGCATTTGCTCTATCAGAAACAAACGAATCATTTGATATGCTCAATGATTTGTCGTTATGTCTACTAGTTGTCTATCTGGTGAGGGTGTAGTCTTATGGTGGTAGTAAGATTTCCTCAGGTTGTAGTCACTCATTTATGTCAACTTTACAGGTTTGTGCTTGTAAGTGTTTGATAGGATGTCAGCCTAGCTAGATGGAAGATGTAAGTCTCATGGTGGTAGTGGGATTTCCTCAATCTGAGCCATATTGCTCATGTGGTCCACTTGTGGTCAAGTCGAATTGGAGACAAGTCAGTTGGTCGGGAGTGTGATAGACTTTCTGTGAGCATCATGTGTGTGTGTGTGTGTGTGTGTGTGTGTGATACTTTGTGGGTCAAACTTGGAGGTTTGTTGGTGGGCTTGAGTGTGAGTCAAGTACATAGTAGCAGGACATGCATAACATCTTTTGGATACTCCAAACATTGCTACCGATTATTATTTTACACTCCTATCAATTTGAGATTAAGGAGAAAGAGAGAAATCATAGTCAATCTGATTTATATTGTATAAGCCTCAAATGTGATATTGTAGAAATTATACAGTTGATTGTTTTATTGTACTAGTAGTGATTGGGATGTGACCCACCATCATTATATTAGTCGGGCACTTGTCCCGTAATGGCTACTTGGATTAGTCGTTAGCCATATGTAGGAAAATTAGTTTTACAGTGTCCCTACAGTACTTGCTATACTCAGGGGGGCATGTCTCGAGTTTGTTGGTCGAATTTGGGCATATTGGTCCCGAGTGGCAGGCCAAAGTTTAAGACACTTGTCAGGAGCATGTAGTTTGTGATTTTTGTATATATACAACTTTTCTTTGTAATATACTTAACTTTTGTTGTGCCATGTTTGAGAGCTTGAGAGGTGTAGATATGGTGAATGGTTGATGTGATCTGCATATTGCACTAGACCCTATTAGAAAGTTAACTGATAACTCTACATTGATTAGATTGGAATTTCTACTTTATGTCCTAAATTTATAATTTTGCTAATAGATAGCAAATTTGTAGATAAATTCGGTACGTTGAGGACATTTGATAGTAGTTTGAATCGATCATTCGAGAAGTTTAATCTCATAGTGTCTTCACCTTCGATAGCATGTGCGCTATTGTTGCCAAGGTGAATGTAGCTTTTGGTACTGTAAAGTTTATATACCACTGCATTTTTCGATTGATTTGATTGCATCTTATTGTGTGTCAGCTCCTGATTCCACTTGTGTTTTGAGCCTTCCTTCTTATGCTTGTTCAAGCTTATGTTGCATAAAGGGCGTGAGATTCTACATTCGAAAAACTGGAAGATTTGTTTATTCAATTCTCTATCTCTAGCAACATAACAATAACTCTTGATAGGGTCAGATATGACTGTGTCATGATGATCATCACCCAATTTTTGTATGCGGATGGTGTCATAGGCCCGCATGTCCCCTAGAATTGTGTTTGGCCTTAATTCCACGCCCGTCACAATGTCCCACAATTCCTTTTGCATGGGAATGCCCTTCACTTTGAATTTCCATATGCTAGTTGGAAATGGCATCCAACTTGCTAGCTTCACCCAAAATTGATTTCTTGCGCTTGCCATCTCCAAATAGCCCAAAAACACACCTATAGGCTAAAACAGAAGTTCCGAGCACAATGGTGACATCAAGAACTTACAATGATGACCTACTATTTTTTTCTTACCAGGCCACTCGTTGCGTAGGTGGCAAATTAGAAGCCAAATTTTTCGCCAAACTGCAAATGCTTTATGTTTGAGCTTATGTTGTCTGATGTGGATCTTGGTGGCGATTATGGGTGTTGTTGTCCAGGTAGGCATAGGCAACAATCGTGTCCTAACATTTTGTTGCTGTCATTATCAAAGCAATTGCACAATATCAGGAATAGCTAGTATATGTGACTAGCTTTATTTTAAATAGTAACACATCAGTAGCCAAATTTGACGATTTGTCGATTGATTCGAGTCAGAGTTAGATGACAAGGGGTTCAAATGCTTGACTCAATCTAACATTCGATCACTCATCGATAGCGACTTCCCTTGATAGTTTGATTGTTGCATAAATACCTATCTTCGAATCACATTTTAGTTAATCTTGATTCATTCATATCAGTGTTGCATGTTTACATGCATTGTTGCATAGTAATAAATCCAACATTGTCAAGATGAACCATGTGAAATTTACAATGGAAGTAAAGCTAAGAGCAAAAAAATTACAAAGCATTCAAGATAACGTATTCATAGAAAGCTAGAAACACACAGATCTCTATAGAATCGCAATAGAAATGAAAAGAAGAGTACAAAGCAATGTAAATGAGCATGGATTCATGTGGGTAGGGCACATGAAACCTAGCAATGGAGATCCCTATGGCTCACATTCACAAGGGAGCTAGAAGCTCTCACTTACAAATGAGGGAAATTTTTTTTTTTGTTTATTCATCTTTTTCTTTTTATTCACAATTCCCTTTGTTAGATTATTGAACGGTGCTGCTACTTTAGCATAATCCCCAATGAATCTCCAAAAGAAAACTATAAATCCAAAAAATGATTTAACTTGCTTCACAATTTGTGGAATCAATCAATCAACCACTATCTTGATTTTATCCTCATCAATCTTAATCCCATGAGCAATGATCTTATGACCGAGATAAACTAGCTCATGCTTAAAGAATTCACACTTCGACACCTTAGCGTATAGTAACTCCTGCCGGAATTTTCAAGAAAGTTCTCAAGTGTTCTATGTGTTCCTAAAAGGTCTTATTGTAGATGAGAAAATCATCTAGGAACACTGCCGCAAACTTCTCCAAATATGGACGAGACAAGTCATTCATCATTTGTTGGAATGTTGTTGGAGCATTCGTTAAACCAAAAGGCAATACTAAGGACTCATAATGGCCAAATCTAGTACGAAATCCAATCTTTTGGACATCTTCCGATTTAATTCTTATTTGATGGTACCCTGGCCTATGATCTATCTTAGTGAAATATTTAGCTCCACCCAAGCGATCTACAAGGTCATTCATCTTGGGTAACTATAAGGAGCAGCACTTCCAAGATCCTGGTTACAAGACGAATGTATGTGGTGCCAAACCACCCAACGATGCAGATGCTACTGATCAATCTCCAATAGCATCTCCTCCATGCTAATAGGATGTAGGTTTAGAGAGAATAACCTAGTAATGAAAACTCATAATGAGGGCGAGTTTCACCAAGAGGAAATAATTCTTGCCTTACTTGTGCATGTGTCCATGCAAGCATACAACATTCCCATACATGCAATTCATTACTTTACACCATGCCAATAGCCATCCTAACCCATGCAATAGCTCCACATATCACAATATGTGTGATTGGGTCCTCACAAGGCTATTAATTGCATTTTTGGCCTAGTCTGAAATGACGAGGCATAAGCAATAAACTCGAGTACTGGAGATGTACCGTCCTTGTATCCAAGTCTAAAACTATACCGAATCCTATATATAGAACGTGGACGTAATAGTAATAGATATTTATTCTTAATATTCACCTTATTCAACCCCTTGTAGTCCACGCACATCCAAAAACCTTCAACGATCTTTGTGTTCAAAAAACCAGGAGCGCCCCATGGTGACTTACTGGGTTGGATATGTCCCATTCTCAAATAGTTTTCTATTTGATTTGAAATCTCTCTCTCTTCTTTTTGAGAGAACCTATAAGGCTATCTAGAGATAGGTTGACTTCTTGGAATTAATACTATCTTGTGGTCTACTACCTAGATGGTGGTAAACCATGAGGTAATTCTGATGGAAAAACATTTTTAAGTTCACTTATGATCTTATTTTTCATTTCTCACCCAATATAATTGGCAGTAGTGGGGGTGGGGGCCCGTGTGGTGTGAGGTCAGTGCCGAGTTCGAGAGTGAGCTCACGAAGATGCCGGATTGGTAGTTCATTTCAAGAATAAAAATTATCGTTTGGGATGGTAATCATAGAGTTGCCGCTTGGATGAGGACAATCAGAGAAGGTACAATAATTGGAAACTGGATATTTCAACCAGTTGTTAGTTATGCAGCCATTTATGATTGCAACATACCACCCTTCTAGACATGTTCAACAAAATGACATATGAAAGCAAATTTTTTGTGTGGGTGTTTATGGCTATTTAAGAATAGGTACTAAATGTGCATGCAGAATTCCATAATGTCAAAGAAATGCATGTTCGTGTGGCCTGCAGTTTTCTTGATGTGTCTCTAAAGCAAGAGGGAGAGCTATTGTTGGCCCTGCATTACATCAACATGTAAGGGCCCTATATGAAAAAAGTGTGTTGAGCCCTTTCTTTTGACATATTTGCCTTGGCTTGGAATATCTCAACTGCAACCATCCACTTCTGTAATTTGCAGGCTCACTCACATCCATGTGCCACATAATATTGCGCCCGATATATTCATGATGCAAAATTTTGGTGTTTTCTAGGCTAAAGGTCCTGCGATGACTCTTGAGAAGGCAATAACCGAGATCAAGGAGGAGGTAGAAGCAAGAGAGCTCTATGATGATATACAAGCTCTATATAGCAACAAAAATCAACGCAAGAATAAGCCTAATCCTAAGAGGGAGTCATCTCAAGATCAGATCGAAGTCAGTAGAAAGAAGACGACAAAGAAGGAAGATCAAAGACACCTACCAAGCACAAACCGCAAGGTGGAGACAAGAAATCTTGCATAAGATGCAGATGCGACAGACATACCGTTGACACATGGTTGAATCCAAAGATTGAGTGCATACATTGTCATAAGAAAGGCCATGTATCCATGGATTTCTATCAAAGTCCAAGGAATAAGAAGACACAAAGCAAGAAGGAGACCTCCAATAGCTCATCGTATGAAGAGGAGCCAAAGTCCTCGAAGATGGCTGAGGAGAGAGCAAGCAACAATCCATCCACTTACCTATGCATTGATGCATGCAATGCATCTCAAGCGGATACGCAAGAAGTAAGCTATGTCACACTTTGTGACCACGAAGCATATAATTGTTGATTACCGTTAGATGGATTCCTCTAGATACATCATTCTAGGAGATGGATCAAACGACACCAAGTAAGTGGACTGGGCCAGCTATGGCTGTATGCCAACAACAGAGATAGGAAGCTTGACGATGTGCTATATGTCCCAACGCTTCAAAGGATCTATAATCTGTCGCGAAGTTGGTAGATGCAAGGCATGAGCCTCACCTTTGTAGATGACTCATGTGAGGTAACTGAAGCAAACAACGCTACATTATCACGCAAGGCAAGCGCAAAGGCAACTTGAATCATTTGAAGATACGCGTTCCAACTGAACAGGCACACCAAATCCATGAGTCCACAGACATTCTATGGCACAAAAGGCTATGTCATACTAGTACAATGGCTTTATAGAAGGCTAGTTATAATGGAGTATTCACCGGTGCAAGCATCAAAGATGCAAAGTTGGTAGCTAAAGGTTTCTCACAGAAGTATGGCGTTGACTACACCAAAACCTTTTCTCTAGTTGTCAAGCATACCTCCATATGTTTGTTGATCGCATATGCAGCAGCATACAACTTGAATATCCACATTGTGGATGAGAAGACTGCATTCCTACATGGAGAACTCAAGAAGGAGCTCTACATGGATCAGCCACCAGGTTTTATGTGTGAATCATTCTCTGATTACGCATGCATGATGCACAAAAGCATCTACGGATTGAAACAGTATGTCAGATAATGGTATAAGAAAAAGGATCATGCTCTAAGATCCTTAGGCTTCCAACCTTTGATAGCTAATTACAATGTCTATGTAAAGGTCATGCATGGAGAGATCATCATAGTCGGTGTCTACGTAGATGACACACTCATCATATCAAGGAGCGATGACTTGATTGCACAAGTAAAGCAAGATATCTCCAAGCACTTTGAGATATCAGACCTGGGTAAAGCACAATGCTACCTAGGATATGAAATCGATCGAGTCCTTGAGAATAGTAGACTGTATGTGCACCAATCGAGGTATACTCAAAGGGTCATTAATGATTTTCAGGTGATTGAATGTAACGGAGTCACACTCCGATGGTTGCAGACACAGTACAGAGAGAGAGAGAGAGAGAGAGAGAGAGAGAGAGAGAGAGAGAGAGAGAGAGAGAGAGAGAGAGAGAGAGAGAGAGAGAGAGAGAGAGAGAGAGAGAGAGAGAGAGAGAGAGAGAGAGAGAGAGAGAGAGAGAGAGAGAGAGTTAATAGATTGTGATAGTGTTTATAATAGATTGATTTTTGATAGTGTTTATAATAGATTGTTAGAATTATTTAAGATGGTGTATGTGTGTGTTTGAGAGGATGTGTATGTGTTTTGAATTTTGCATTGATCTATAATTTAGGTTAATAGACAAATCGATATAGATAGTGTTGGGTAGTAATAAATTGTTAAATTTATAATGTGTGTGTGTGTGTGTGTGTGTGTGTGAGAGAGAGAGAGAGAGAGAGAGAGAGAGAGAGAGAGAGAGAGAGAGAGAGAGAGAGAGAGAGAGAGAGAGAGAGAGAGAGAAGATGTGTGTGCGTGTTTAACAATCTGCATTGATTTAGAATTTAAGATTATAGATAAATACATAGTCTATGGTAGTAATAGATTGTTAGATTTATATTTATTTAGGACTAAGAATGATAGATGAGAGAGAGAGAGAGAGAGAGAGAGAGAGAGAGAGAGAGAGAGAGAGAGAGAGAGTTTTAACATGTTTAGCATTTTACATTCATTTAAGATTTAAGATTTAAGATTTGAGAGAGAAAGATAAGGGGAAGAAGTGTGTATGTATTGTGTCTTGCATTTTGAATTTAAGATGAGAGAGAGAGAGAGAGAGAGTGATTTGATTAAGATTTAGGGTAGTAGATGAATAGATTGTGTGTGTGTGTGTGTGTGTGTGTGTGTGTTTAACATTTTGCATTGATTTAAAATTTTAGAGAGAGAGAGAGAATGTGTGCGTGTGTGCGTGCGCGTGCGTGCGTGTGTGTGTTTTGTATTATGCATTAGTTTAGGGTATTTAAGAGTAATAGATAAATAAATAGTGTTTGATAGAAAATCTATATTAAATTTGAGAGAGAGAGAGAGAGAGAGAGAGAGAGAGAGAGAGAGAGAGAGAGAGAGAGAGAGAGAGAGAGAGAGAGAGAGAGAGAGAGAGAGAGAGAGAGTTTTGATTAAGATTTAGAGTGGTAGATAGTGTTTGATGGTAATTGTATGTTTGATTTGTATGTTTGAATTTGCTTATAATAATGGTTCAATTGTGTAAAATAGTGTTATTTTTTAATTGCTTGTGCATGTGACGAAAATATTCAAAAAAAAAGAGAGCAAGCGTTTAAAGAGCGAGCAATTGCACGTTTGCACTTAAGCTTCGAGTGAGTTTACCGATGAGTTTGTGTTGTTTCAATTTTTATTATTATTGGAATACATTATCTAACATAGTAAGAAATTAAATGTGATTCATCATTTTTATTTTGTTCAAAGCAATGTCATATTTTACCACATACACTAGCAATTAGTTAATATGCAAAGGTGAAATGTAGATAATTAAAATTCCCAATCCTAGGAAGGTGTGTAGCCCTTACTTTTCTCCCGTTAAAGGCGAGGTTCTAATCTTTCCAACTTGCATGGAAAAACCTACACACCGCAGGAAGGGAATATGTGGTGACATTCTGAAATAGGACGGAACTGTGGTTCGGGTATTATAATTATCACATTCAACTCTATCTATAAAAGTATACATAAAAAGTATTGCGATGAATATAAAAACAAATAATGAGTGCAAGTGAATTTAAGTATTAATAATCATAGATAATTTCGTCATTTACGTCATTCTCGTCATCACACAAGTCTTGACACTTATTTGAATCTAGGTCTAGATATAATCGTAAATTTTCGATTGTGTCTCTTTGATGACGTGAGCTACCCTCATATTCAACTCCTCTTCTTCCAATTCTATCTCATCCAAATGTGGAGGCCTCAAATTATCCTCAATTTGGTCTTGTACGATCGTAGGAATCTCATCATTTCCATTTGTACCTTCTTCTCCCATCATTTTGACATCATTTGGAGTTTGGATGAGTGGTTTAGGTTCTTCCAAAACGTCGCCAAAATTGGGTGGTGGTTCGTCGTGTGTATCCAATTCAACAATATCTTTTCCTTCAAACACACGTCGTTTTCTTGCATTAAGTTGGATCACATACCACCATCTTGGGTCTATTCAATCTGGATGGAATATAATCTGCCAAAGAATTTAAAAAAATTAAGTTAGTCTTATAAGATTGATACATAAATAATTGGATTGCGAATATTAATGACATTGGAATTTTAGAGTCTCATTTGTTCGCAATGTCGTGGCAATACTAAAGTGTCATGAGAGTCCATTGATATACATTTTGTTGAGTCGATTTGAAAAAACTTTGGGTTATCATTTTCTAATCGTGGCGTTGTTTTCACGATAGATAACCCTAAACCATTTTACATCAAAAATAAAGTATTTTCCGTTAGTCTCGTGATCGACTTCATAAATATGTTTTTTTACGAGAAATAAAAATCAAGTACATGTCACTTTAGCACAATAGTTTAACTTATGATAACAAAGTCTTTATGAATATAAGAAAACATGCATGTTTATTACTTACCTTGTTAACTTGAGTAGTGTCTTCATCGCTAGACTGATTTGAATGTAATTCATCTCGTTGTGATAAACTGCATATATGCACAAGTACAAACACAAATAACATAAAATATTGTATGATTCTAATGTTTTAATTTTTAGATAGTACTATTCTTATACGTTGTCGCTTATATGATTCTTTTGCATCTTGGTGCATGCTCTAAACGCGTCTCTCTCTTCTTTTGTTATCACGGGTATGAAAGAATCACTCCAATATGCATTAAAGTTCTGTAGTAGATTTTCTTTTCTACTTCATTTCAATATATTAGGGTTTATTGTAATGTATTGTATGTTTATGACTGTAGTAATCATGTCGAGGTCAGGCAGTGGTGAAAGCTTGGAAGATTATGTTAAAAATTTATATGAATCATTAACTCCTGAGCAAAAAGCAGAACTGCAAAGGATGCTTAGCCAAGATGAGGGTGGTCCCTCACAAGCGGCCGCGGCTCCCACCCCCATCGAAGAGTCATTCACAAATCCTTATTATGACGTGGATCCTCAAGGTAATATAATTGCCAACAGAAAAGGGAGGGTGGTTTTGGACCGACTCTATTCTTTATGCCAACGCCATTTTGGCGACAAATTGTTTAGTAGATGGTCCCAGCTTATAGGGACGGGCAATCCAAGCCCTCCTGGTATTCAAGAAGTGATTGGAACCATGTAAAAGCGGATGAACGAAGCAAATAAATACAAGATTCAGAAAGATGTCGTGGCCGCTAGGATGCATGGGATAGGCAATCATAGGTTGGCCTCGAGCGGAAAGGCGAGATTGCAAGCAAACATGGTAAGTGAACCTACACTACTCTTATAGTTTATCTTTGATTTCATATGTTTTTTTTTTTTTAAATATGCATTATGACTAGCTGCTCCAACGTAGCCCTAAATTAATTTCAACTTAAATTGAATGCATGGATAGTTGGCGGACTGTGGACGTCTGCCAACTAAGGAGGAGTACGAATTTGCCTTTAGGGAATCATACGACGCATTAGTCGACAAACTAAAGAGCGAGGGTCATCCTCCAAATGTAAATACTAGTTTTTGTATTCATACTAATGTGATTTGTATTCCGACATCAATTTTATTTAATTTATGTAGCAATGACATTGACTAGACATGGCACCATGGCCCCACTACCCATGGGGGATCGAGTGAATATATATGGGCCCCTACCTAACAAGTACTTGCCCCTCGTTGGCCTCCATCCCTGCAACATAGGCGGCCAACCTAGGAGTGAGGCTCACCTAGAGTAGTTCATCATTCTTGCTTATATGGATCCTATTGAAAGGTTTGACGGTGTGTTAGTCGTTAAAGGGGTCCCCATCCCCCAAAGAGGCACTTTGTTCCTAGACACACCTTTCTCCTCCATTGGCGTTCTCCTTGTAGCTCTCTCCATCACTCGTGGAAATTTTGGACCTCAACTTTGGTTGGATATTTTTTGGTAGGCTACTTTGTGTCAACTCAAATATTCTACTATTGGATTGTAGAGATCCGCTTTGGGGACCCCATAAACCACTCTAGTTTTTAGCCCTCATTTTGTCATTAAAAATCCTGTCAAATTCATCGGTTTTGATTTTGATGCTTTGAAAATATGGAGTCCTCATGGATGGATTACAAAAATATCAAGCCTTCTTGGACGAAATGTAAAAATTTCTTTTTCATGTACCTTTCAAAAGATTCTCATGACCACATATTAGTCTTTGTAACATTTACTATGCATACTATTGAAATTACTACTTGTCTCTTGTCTTTGCCATGCAATTTTGGGTCGTCAACATTGCATTGGATGTTGTCATGCACTTCAAAAGCCAATTTGAATGAATTGACATGCCCTTTGGATACTACTAGATAAGTCACTTTAAGTCTTGCAATATTGTTTAAACATCATGAGTCAAGTAAAGTGTTTGTAATATCTTGTTATATGTACATCTTTGACTCATTAGAACTTGCATTATTTAGAACTTAAGTGGGATCATATTGCAAGTGGAAAATTCAAACCACATAGTGAAAATTGACTCAAAGTCCGTCTTTTGTAAAATGGACTTTGTGGCAATTGCCAACGACTCCATGGATAAGGATCAAAGACAACCTTTGTCAAAGACTTCATGCATAAGGATAACTGAACATGAAATTTCAACACTTGCCACTAGTGCAACAAGCTAAGAGGACTTGATGATGATTTCCGTACTATGCCATACCTATTACTTTGCATCTAATGTCATCAATGCATACATCTAGAATTTTTCTTAAATGCCACACTACCCACATAGGCCAAGGTGAATAACTATCAACAACATATTTAAGGTACACGTTAATTAAACTAGCAGTCTCTCAAGTTATTAGTACATGTGCAAGATTATGAATTACATATTTTTCACTTGAAGTGTATTATGGGAGTCAATAGTACATGTGCAAGATTATGAATTACATTTTTTTCACTTGAAGGTGTATTATGGGAGGCATTTGTGAGTGTTCGCGTAGAGTTACAACTCATAATGTGGATGAATGTAGATTGTAAATATAGCATTAAAGGTAGGTCCTTGACAACAAACTCCTTTGGTTAAAGTAGATTGCACATACAATCTTATGGTAGGTTATGCTCGTTCCCTACAAACTAGGAGGTTTACATGGTAGAATCTTAATATAGTATTGAAGTTCAAGTCCGTTTGCATGCACAATGGGGATACTTATAAGGTTAATAGTATTGAAGTCCATTTGCATGCATGGACATAGAGTTTTTGTCACAAAATGAAACATGGAGTTAAAAAATATCAGCTCCATCCACCATTGGGTGGGAAGGGTCACCTTTTAAGGCCCTTTTGCTAGGGAAGGGCCTTCCCATAAGAGGGGTAACCTTCCCCCATGAGAAATTTGATTTAAATTGATGTTTTTGTCTTTGTTTGCAGAGCTTTTGATGCGGAAGGCCATATAGGCAATGTTCAGCCGGGCCCATTCCATTGAGGTTAGCCTCGGGGAGGTCGAATTTGCTCGCCGTACTTGTCAAAACCAACTTAATTGTCACACACGATTTCTAGGCAATTATAAAAATCATGTGAATGACATAAAAATCAGGTGAATGACAATTAAGAAAGGAAAAAAGATGCCCGTCAAAAAAAATATCCTAAGAGAATTAACGACACGTTTGATAACCTACCCAAGCCTGGTCTAGAGTCTACATTCGAGGCTTTGATATTATGGAGCATTGCTCAAGGACCATCTCCGAACCTTCCTTCGATCATCATTTTATGGATGAGCATTGAGCAGCGTCGGAATCCAAGATGATCGGGATTTGATAAAATCCACCTCATTTTGTCGATAATCTGTCTGCCCATTCACAAATGACAATGATGCATTCATGCCAAGGCTTGAATGGTTCCAAGTTCCGGTTGGTACAGGACCAGATAACAGCAGCTTGCAGGCATTGCATCTCCCTCTACCTTATCCTCTTCTTCCTCTCTGCTTCGGTCTAGCCATCTGGTGCCCGCATGAAGAAGATGACAAAAAACACGACAAAGGATAAGGTATAGCGTATCGGGTTATTTCTGTTAGTCCCTATCACAGAAGTTTTTTCTTTTCGGTCTTCTTTTGCTTCGTTTTCTTGTGCGAACTTCCCTATTTATTAGTGATTGGCTGTAATTCACTGATATATCATTCGCGCCTCTGTGTCATTGTTGATACTATCTTCTTCTTCCTATAAGTTGCTCTTTGTTTTCAACTATTACAATCTGGCGTTTATACATTAGAAGTCGACGCTCCGCCAATAATTTTGCTCATTCCTTCTTCTCACAGCCTTTTGTTCCAGTTGTTGATCGTAATTTTGCTTCTAAGTTCTGGAATCTTTCTTCGCTGTGGAAGGACATTCAGACATGTCGAAACACCAGTAAAAGCTTGCTTACATAAATTTGTTTTCTCTGTTTCTAGTCGTTTGCTGTACTCTATCCATCCTCAATATGGAATCCTTTTGTTTTAAATTGGATCGAAACATGGCGTATTTACAGTCAACTTCCAAGACAGGGTCAGTCTCATCATTTGGCAGGTTTGAGACCTCTGAAATCCGTAATGTAGACCAAGATATATCTAATGTAAGTAAATTTTGCCGCCATCGACGAGCAACTGCTTTCAATGTAATACAGTCTACCTCGAAGGCCCTCATCGCAACTACATCATGTGCCAAAATTTCTCCATTCTCATGTGCACGGTCTCAGAGTATTGAAATGACGCTCAGAAGCCATGTGGCAAAGAAGCATAGACCAAGATGTTACGGGAGATCCATGGTTTGTAGTGCGTGTACCATGCACGCCTTTGAGGCCGTGACAGACCACAAGATGGATGGAAGAACGCTATACGATGTGTTAGGCGTGTCAAACAAAGCGGAGGTAAAAGAAATCAAGGCGGCTTATAGGCAGCAAGTGAGGCATCTCCATCCAGATGTTGCACCTTTGGAGAAACGCGAAGAGTTCACAACGGCGTTTCTGCAGATGCATGCAGCATATATGACCTTAGCAGAACCCCGTAGCAGGGCCAAGTACGATCTTCAACTCTCACTCACGAATTTCCGGGCCTCTGGTTACACAGATAGAAGATACTCTTTAGGAAACATTACCGGCATCGGTGAAGCAAATAGCCAAGCTAGAGCAACTGCTGCTGAGACAGCAACCTCCTACCCTTGGGCACGCTCAAGTTCTTCAGAGTGGAAAGGGAGAAATTGGGAGACTGACCAATGCTGGTAGAGATCTTTCTCTAAGGGCTCCCTTTCTCGTTTGCAAGTAAGGCACTTTCTAAACAGACGCTCCACGTAGCTGCTTTGAGCTCTTCACAGCCTTAATGATGCGAGTTAGCAAAGAAGCATCACTAATACTACCACGAGGGCTCAGTCTAAGAAGTTTAAGGCTGTTAGACGAGCCTACCTTACCTCCTGCCTCCAAAGAAGCAATTACATTTTCAAGGTTTCAAGAAATTTGCAGACTACATAGTTTATGCTAAATGAAGGATTTATGGTATGTGAGACTGTCGCTGGATGACGAAATATATTCTACTGAAACGGATAAAGCACTTCAAAAGGGGTATACAAGAACTTCCTCTTTAAAGATAAATTCTCCTGTTGGGGAGTAAGCTTAGTAAGGTTAAGAAGAAGGGTGTTCAGATGAATGGGGAGATATGGACAAAGAGACTGCCCTCAATCAAGCATATCAACATATGGAAACTCAAATGTACCTACATGGAAATTGTTAAATGGGGCTTTATCTATTAAAGAATAGACAATTAAAGTTTTTGCTCTTAACGAAGAATGTCCTTAGTGCAACAGAAGTGAAGAGTTCCTTCGATCATGTTATTATAAGATGTCATTTAACAGATTGGATGTATTTCTTCGGCCACACTAGGCTGCAATTGTATCCAAACAAAATACAGAAGGACTACGTACTTCTTGGAGACAGGCTTTCCCTTGAAGCAACTAAGCAGAGATATGGCACAATTTATAAGTGCCTTATTTAAGGTTATGGGAAGGTACTGGCCTTCTATGTACAGGCCAGGACAGAAGGGGAGCACTTGATGGATAAAACAGCATTTCATTTCTAACTCTGGAGCGTTGGTCTATTGTAAATTTCAAATTTGATGACCAATTGCGCTTCCCTCTAATATTTCATGCAGTCAATATGCAACTTGTAATTGCTTGTACATATATTTTAGCATTAATAAACGGACGAAAAGAAGCTTATATGAGTGTTCCCTGTGTTTCAGTCCAATTGGAGTGCTTGTTTACACCATGTTGTGATGTTATAGTATAACAAAACCATGATTCTTCTTTAATGTCTTTGAGCATTTATCTCCATACTCTTCCTCAAGCTTCCCTTTGTCGGTGTATTATTATATGATGCCAGTAGCCGTTTTCGAGCTCCTTTGGTTGTAGAAAACTCCATGTCAATCTACAAATCTCATATATATTCAATAAGTAGCAAATATTAAAGAATGAAAAGCCATCAATCACTCAAATCAGCTCTCTGTCACGCGCGCGCGCGTGTGACAATCTGTTTGGAAAGTCTTCCTAAAGAAACCTTTCTTTCTGTTGTCACTCTGCTCAAGCAAGTCTTTCATGACAACACTTCCGTAAAGTGCAGCTCCCTTTACCTTAATATTTTTGTGGCAGGCAAGCGATGAGGTGTGAGTTTTTTTGATGGAATTTTGGTTTTTGGAGAGATCAAACGAAGGATGGATCCTATACAATCTGCATTCATTGCTGCCTCCGTATGGTTCTTGTTTTCATGCTGACAATGTTCGAACCAAATAGTGTTGGCGAAGCTTACGCCAGGTTCGCCTACTGACATCACAAATTCACAATGACCTACTATAGGTCACTTTAAACCAGTGCTTTGGTTAGTCATGTTTTTGTGGATCTATCTCTTGGAAATTACTGGGACTTCCAGTAGAATTATTTGTTTCATTCACCAATAGTTCCTCGTTTTCTACCTGTTTCTTGTGATATACGTACATGGAGAAACCACCCTACAGACTTTTGTTTCTTAGAAGATGCGTATAGCCCTAGGTTCCGTTCACCACTTTCCTTGCATATCAGCCGCATGTACTGCTTGTTCATATGTATTCTGTTTGTAATGATATGGATGAGTTAATTATAGATTGTGGCTTACAACATTGAATGGCGCTTTCATTCGCCATCGCCAGAGACACAAAAAGTGGATATGAACCCTTAGAAACACAAGAAAACGGAGCTGAGAAAATAAATGAACAGCTATGATAATGTTCATTTGCTCAAGGCAAGCCACCAGGAAACGTTGTAATGTGAACAAAACAGAGGCTTCAAACTTCAAAGGGGGAATTGTTACATATCCTGATTACGGCAGCAGCAAAGATAAAGCAAGAGAGTAGAGAGAACAAATCTCTGCAACAACTATAAAAATTAAAAACTGAGCAAAGATATGGCTCCGTACTAGCGTAGATCAAGTCGATGTCTCTCCTCTCAAGGGGGACGTTCGGGGCGTACATACCTCCCCGTCCCGGCAGCCCTCCCGAGCACCGGCGCCGCCCTCTCAACGCCTGGATCCCGGAGCGCCAAGTGGTCCGGGGAAAACCATCCGAGATATGGTGCCGGCAGGGGGTACACCGTACCGGGCACGGGGGCAGAACCCAGTGTTTGTGAAACCTGAAACCTCCAAAAACCCATATGTGAAAAAGTTCGGCGGCCACTATTGAGTGACAACCTCTTACTTACCGATTTTTTCTTATAAAACTCAGATTTATGACATAAAAAATCTTGTACAATTTTTGCCATGCCGATTTTTGAAAAAAGATGCCGGTTGCATTCTTGAACTATGTCGGCTTTCCTGCACAAACAACCCCATGTGCAGCCTGGGGCCTTGGCCCCTCGCATCTCAGAGGCACGGTGTCTGTTTGGCCCCGGTGCGCCCTCAGCCACGTTATATATATATATTTTTTAAATTGGCTGCTCGGGTGCCACATGTCAGGGCAACCAAAATTTATCTCATAATAAACAGGGAGTATATAACCAAACTCCCCATTCTACTCACATATGTGTGCCTAGGCACGGCGGCTGCCACTGCCCCGGCGTCACTGCCGGGTGCCCGGACCGCGGCCTGGCGTTGCCAGCAAAAAATTGACGCGAACTCATTTTTGACGGGCACCGCTTGCGGCGACCGGGGCCAAACCGCTCCCACGTGCGGGCCGTGCCTTAAAGCCCCATCGGCCTGCCTTAAAGCCCCTCGGCCCTCTCCTCAAGCCACTGAAATGGAGGAAGAAGATGAGTACAAAGAAGGAATTAGTGAAACACATGGTCTTGAAATGGAGGAAGAAGGTGAGTACAAAAAGAAGGAATTAGTGAAACACACGGTCTTGTTAGTTAGATGCATCAAAGTAACTTTTGAAATTCCATCTTGAAGTATCGAAAGCAAGAAGTCGATTTTTTTTTTTAACAACTCCAACAATCAACCAAAACCACATATTAAAAAAATTTCAAAATACCGTAATAATAATGACAATACCGCATATTAAGGCCGAGCATAAAAGATCTAACACTTTTTACATCATTATAAGAGAGTAAAATAGAGAAATAGTCCTTTTGGAAAGTCATTTGGGAGCTAGGCCCCACTATCAATCCACCAAGAATCATTTGTGTTACACTTGGGTGATGGTGATGAGTTGGAAACCATTAAGGATGATTCTTCTTCGTCCTCCTCCTCTTGATGTGCAATGTTGCTTTGCTTGTTCTATTGTGCCTTCTTCTTGAGACATTCTGATGCAAAATGCCCTTTCTTGCCACAGAAAAAGCATTTGAACTTTGATTTGTCCTTGATCTTTCCTTTTGAGCTTGATGCTTCATCCTCTCCTTTGGCCTCCTTTGGATGTTTCTTCTTTCCATTTGTCTTCTTTTTTCTCTTGAATGAGAAATTGACTTTCTCATCACCATCCTGCAAAGACAATGAGTTCAATCTTGCTTTGGTGTGAAGCATCCTACACTCTTCAGCCACTAATACACTATGAAGCTTTTCTTGAATGGCAAAACTTTGGACCAAATTTGTGAAATCATCCCCTAGACCATTAAGGATTATATGAACAAGCTCTTCATCATGAATCTTCTCTCCAATGGAAGCCTTCTCCCTATTTAGAGACTTGATTCTAAGCACATAGTCTTGTGCACTCTCCTCACTTCTTCTCATGCATTGCTAGATTTGGTTTCTAAGCATGAGGACTCTAGAAGTGTTGCTTGATTCATAGATTGATTTCAAAGAATCCCAAGCCTCTTTAGCACTAGTACAAGATGATACTTTTCTTAAAAGATCATTACTTACATTCATCTTCACACAATGAAGTGCTAGTCTAGATATTTTCTTGTATCTAACTAACTCTTGTGCACCTAGAGGTTCATCTTCATGTTCAATCAAGAATTCATAAAGGTCTTGGAGCACCATTAGTGACTCCATCCTAACCTTCCAAATAGCATCATTTGTAGAATTCAATCTCTCACTAGCTTCTAGAAAGTAAGCTCCAGTAGATCTCATCTTACAAGTGATTTCTACAAACAAGAAACCGATTTGATTGACTCTAGAAACTCGCGAAGGTCTCTCTTGTAGTGTTTCACTCATATTGGATTTCTAATCCAATAAATGGACTTATAATCTCAGTTCTAGCACTCCCTCACAAACATGGAATGAAGATTAGATGATGCGAAATCTACTTACAATCAAATCTTGCCATTCTTGGCTAGTTTTGGACAAAAACAAATGACACAATCTCCCTGACTCTTCTTGATATACTTTCAAGGCCTGTAAATCACTTAAAAAGGTCTTGAATTCAGCCTAGATTAATTAAATCTCATGAATCAATTCAAATCTAATCAATGGCACTCAAACTAATTCGTAGCTTGTCCTACATTAGGGGATATTAGAACTCAAAATGGGCCCTTTGTCAAGATGCTATTTTTGACTTTCCACGCTTTCAACGCTTATGTGTCCCAATGAATGGTGTCCATCTGTGTCGAACTGTAACAATGGTGGATGGACAGAAATTGTATTTAACTTTCCCGGCCAAATTTTTGTGATTTTCAAATATCTCGCTGAGTAGAACAAACTATTGTGATTGGACCACAGTTACTGCCCAAATACTCTTATGATGCCCGTCATTGTACACTCGAGGTTGATTTGATGTCAATAGTCATAAACTGTGGTTAACTAATCCTTGTAGTTTAGGAACTTCTTGTCATTCATAGGTATACCTCTCATTTTCTTCATTCTATCTCTTATTTTGGATTGTCATTCTTAGGTTTACCTCGCAATCTCTACATTCTCTCCATTCTCAGCTTGCGTACTCGTATTCTAATGGCTACACATAATCGGAGACCAAGAGGAACCATTGATGCAATCAATATTTGCAATGAAAAAAATGCAGAAGATCAATGGATACCAAGAATATATCGAAAATATCAATGGATCTTGATGCATCCCTCTGCAAAAGGCTCATTCTGAAAAAGAAAAAGATCGGAGAACATATATAGAAGCTCTTGGAAAGGCAGGATAATGGATTTTAAAGTATCACCTGTCGGTCAATCTATCACTGAAGTTTTAGTTCAGCATGCTTATCTTCACAATGAGCTCAACATTCATGATTTGAATCCAAATGATAGAAGAAAATGTAATTGTAAGTTTTCATATCTAATTTCTTTAGAGTTAGCATTTTCTTTAAATTATATTTTTCTTGAGATGTTTTTGTTGGTTTTGCATATTTGTATCCATCAAATTTCGTTGCATGGCAAATAGTTCAATTGATTGTAGGAATAATCAATGTCATACATTCGGATATCGGTATTTTACAATATAAATGTCGTTCTCCAAAATCACTTTTAGAATCAGGAGTTTTTTTTTTATGATCACACCTATTTTTCTGATAAAAATGATTTAGTTGGTAGATTAGAGCCATATCCTCTACCAGATTTTTTGAGTGAGGAATGGATTTCTCCGGATGCAGCAATTTCAGAAAGTTTTCGATCTAGGCTATATATTGATATTCAAAGTATATATAATTGTGGCACTGGATCAAAGAATAATAGATTAAGTTGGTATCTACCTTTTACTATTTTTGTTGATTTTTTTTTTCCAAATGCAATATTCGGAGAACGAAAACAATGTTAATTTATAAGGACTTGAGTGTTGAAATAATCGCCGAGTTGTTGGATGATGATGGTTTGGATACAAAACAAAAACAGCAAGTTGAGTGCAGAGTATGTTACTCATCCATGACATTTAGATATCACATCGAAAAACAAATGCTCACTTTGTTGCTCTATTATAGAAGATGGATTAAATGTAAAAAAGGAAGCCACTGGATCAAAATTTTGGTATAAACTCTCAAGAGCAATTTCAGATAACAGTGAAAAGAAATGACAACATTCTTGCAACGGTTGAGGTCGAGAAAGATTGGTGCCTCAATCACATTCGATCAGAATTAGACATGTTGTAATTCGATCTACCTCAGTACTATCAATTTCGATTGAATGGTGTAAAGGTACTTTATGCCATATAAAAATATTTTTTTTTTTCTATTTCTAAGTAAAAATCTATTAACTAAAACAATTTCTCTTGTGCAGGTAAGAGATAGGTAGGAAGAGCATATAAAATACAAAGATATTGGAACATCCATCGAAATTGAAGATCCATAGATTATGAACTATGGAATTCTGTATTATGTAATACAATTTTCTATGTACATTATTTTTAAAAATATATGAACCACTTTTTCTATGAGGCTCTTTCATTTCTATGATCTCCATTTCCATGGTGCAAAACACAATGTAATCGCAACTGGATAATACGAGTTTTTGATAACAAGATTCATTGTCTCCTGCGGGAAATGCATTATCTCCATTGGGGAGATCTTCAGTCACTTGAACTCCAGTGACCACTACAATCAGATATCGAACCAACGCTTGCCCTTGTTGAAGTCTCATACATATCGGTTGTATTTTTTGTCTTCATTGCCTTGGTCTGTATTGTCCTTGTCTTGGCATATTTGGATATGTTCAGATGATGATCTGATCAAAGCTTTGCTGCAATAAATCTAAGTGAACTAATGTTGCATGTTTGGATTGGTTGTGGCAAAGGTTCGACTAGATCATCATTCTGAACTTATCCAAAAAACACCATGGTAAAGGCAAGGCAAACCAAGACTATAAAAAACAAACATGTTGGAAGTAATTGAAGATGAGTGAATCATAACCTGAATTAATAACAGGAAAACAAACAAGTAAGAACAACCATAAAAAACTATTAATATATTTCTCTTAAAATTTTCTATACATGTGTCTCATCCACATCAAGTGAGATGAATTTTTTATCAATATCAACTATCTATGATCTTTAAATCCATTTCTCCAGTTGGAAGTAGCTTGGGTGGAGAACACTTTGCCACTGCAACTGGATATGTATTTTTGATCACAAGATTTATGGTCTTCTGTCTGAAGTGTATTATCTCCATTGGGGAGACCTTCGGACATTTAAATTGAAAAAAACATAAACACAGTTAAATGTTATTAATCAAAGATTAGTTATTAGGAATTTGATTATGAAAAGAAAAAAAAAACACAATTAAATGTTATTGATCGTAGATTACCTCTTCCAGATTAGGAAGTCCATCATGTAGTGCAAGCCAATTGAGAAAGTGTTTGGCATTGCATACCGCATATACAAAACAACTTACATAATCAACCTGTAGTATCAAAATTTTAACATTATGAGATATCGGATTAACACGCAGGATGTTATAATAAAATCTACAACGAAAACAAGCGCACATCAAACTGATATCCAAAAAATATTGTTTGAATATCGGATCAGCACGCACGATTTGAAAAGAAACCAAACAATAACTACAAGGGCACGTCAGACCGATATCGATAAATTTTTACCTCTGCATCAACAATTTTCAGCTTCATATACGCTATTGCATTTGGTATTGGAAAGAGTTCCAATATTTTCTAAATATGGCTCCTGGCAATTTTTGTGTGTGTAATAGAGTTCATCTTTAATGTGAAATCAAAATTCATATGAAAAATTTAACTCAATAAAATCTGAAAAAAATACACTTACTTTCTTATGTATGGGAGCACGAGAATTGGAGTCCCCAGTCTGACTTGTTCATCGTGCAGACTTTTAAAATCAGGGAAATCAAATGCAGCCATGAATTGAAGGAGAAACAGTGCTACATCTATAAACAATGGGGTCTGGAAAAACTCCATAAAGTACTGAATTGCTCTACCTCCTACATTGTCACCTAGCATTTTATCCCTACTTTCTAATTCACATGTATCTAATTTAGAAAGGGGAAGACCAGCATTGGTCTTCGGCATCTTAAAACTGTATCTAGGACCTTAAGCTTTAAGATATGTATTCAACAATTGGTCATACTGTACATAGAGAAGTATTTAAAAAAACAAGTGTAGGAGGTGATGGGAGTAATACAGATAAACCATAAAAAGAATTGTCAATCAAAATTGATTCTACCTTTACATTTACAAAATCATCTACATCATTTCCTACATCATACTTTCTTTCTCGCGATATCGAATCGACGCACGCCTTCCCATATAGTGCACGGTCGGATTCATTCCGGCGCGCTGAATCGATATCAGCCACTTCTGACGTGTGCTTGCGAAAAATTTTAGTCTCGTCCTAATGATATCGGATCAATGCGCGCACTGTTGTTCATTCCTCTACCAATATCATTTGGTCACGTTGAACCGATATCAGGTTCAATATGGCTAGTTCCTTCATGCCCTCAGATAACAAACTTTTGGATTTTTTGAATGCTAGTGACATTCCGTCTCAAAAATTAGAGTATTTTGTGAGTATTTTTTTTGCTCTCTTCAATATCGATAAGCTAGGTTATGAAAATAGTTATAATTTAATTTTTGCATCTCTTGTTAATCAATTAACTCTACTCGATGTTTACTTATATTTTATAAATAATGAAAGTTATATATCATTTAATAATACAGAAGATGTTTTGAATTTGAGAGAGAATGAAATCCTCTCAATTTTTGTTCAAAATTTTCTGACACTGTTGATTACACATATGATGACCTTGAAAGTGAAATAGATTATGATAAAGATGGCAATTGGAAATCTGGCAGATGCCTTGGAGGCCATGATTGCAAGAGTTGCTGCCTGCTTGGTTCGCACGCATAAGCAGAGGGAGTGCATCCTCATCCTGTCCAATGTCTTTTGTTGTGCCTTCAGATATCTTCCTCGAGCTTCCTTCTGGCTTCTCCCTTGGACTTCGGTGTCACTGGCTCTCTCTGGCTCTCTCACTTGCTATCACTGGCTCTCTCATAGCCTCTGAAAATACCTTTCACAATGGCATTGTGAGTGCCTATTTATCCCCACAGTCTGATCGGCCATGTGCATCTCCATCATCCCTCTATGTGCCTCTATACCTGCCCCCATGTGTTGCTCCCCCTGTGTTGCTCTCCCATTGGCCCCATGGTCTGCTCACCCACAGTGCCCACGTGTTGTTGCACATGTCCCCTACACCATGTATTGTATCCAACATGATGACCAAAGAAAAAGAAAAATGACTTGGAGACCCATTTTTTTTAAATTTTTAAATTTTTTTTAAAAAGTATCCAAATTTAAAACTTCAAATAAATATATTGTAATGTTAAAAAAAATGTTGTATTTTGTAAGAAAATAATTCAAGCTACAAAAATTTGGTCAATAGATTTTCATAAATAACTTAAAACTAGCTTATATTAAATAATAATACTATTTAAAATAAAATCATTAGATACCCAACCACTAAAATACCTAAAAAATATATTTTGCTTACTTAAAACAAAAGTTATAGTTTTTTTTTTTTGAAATTTTAAAAGTTTTTTAAAATACAATTCTTGTATCAAAAAAAATATTTTTTAAATTATGTTAAAAATTTGAATCAATATTTTTTAAAGTTTTAAATTTTTGAGAATCTTTACTTATACCTACGTAAGTTTATTAAATATAAAATATTAAATAAACGCAAATTAAATTACTTTACAATAAACAAAATTAGATTATTTGTGAAAATATTTAAATCACCCTGAAAAAAATCTAAAAAATCTTTTCATTTCTTAAAATTTCTAACAATATTTTTTTAACAAAAAATATTATAAAAAGACATCTAATATTAAAATATTATAAACTTGACAAATCGTTACAATTTTAATTTTTGGTAATGATTATCAATGTTAAAATTTTTAAAATATTTCAAATTTATAATTTTAAATCGTTAAAAAACAAATTTAAAAAACATGAAATCAATAAAAAAGAATTCAAAACACAATACATCAAAAAATATAAATGCAATTATTCTTTAAAACAAAAGAGAATTTTTTATTTTAAAAATTCATCGAGGTCATTTACATCTTTTTCTGAGATTTTATTCTCATTTTTACAAAGTCAACTAAATTACAATCTAAATCTACTGCAGCAACATGTCTGCCTTTCCGAACAACACATGCGCTCGTAGTGCCGCTACCGCTAAATAAATCCAAAACCCAATCAGCTGGGTGAGAAAAAATATCAATTAAATGATTAATTAATTGTTGTGGCTTTTGATAGAGACAAGCCACAGAACCCATCATTGGATTCTTTAATTTCTTCGTCACGACTGGATACTGAAATCAGTTTCCAAAACTTGTCAATCCGGAAGTGTTGTAATAAAACATCGAACGTTTGTCATCCAAAGAATAATAACCGATGGTTATGTATTCTATTTCATTGCAAAGTCGAGCTCCTCCCGAGTTCCTGACATTGGGCTTGTACCTGACATGGAACATTACAAGTAAAATAAGTTTAAAATTTTAACTTTAAAATAAAAAAATGAATTAAAATACAAATTAATAATTTAGAAACCACAACATTCTCTATTCCCGCATTACAAAAAGTTAGTAGAGCTTTCTGTACTGAAGCTGACTGCCAAGAAGAATGAAAAATAACAACTCTTCAAATTGAAAAAATTGTGACTTCAAGAAAACCCTACATAAAACTATGGATTTCAGTGAATTTGAAAGGGAAATCATCATTTAATGATTCTTTCATCTGAAATCCATATGATATATCGGCGATGCAGGGCGTATAAGGTCTTTTTTTTTTTAATTTTTGAAATTTCTCTACAATCGTCCTCCTCAACTGAGTAAAAGCATGGTTGATCATCGACACTTTTGGGAAGGTAGGTCTCTAATGGATCCTCCTCCGCAATGGTCTCACCCCATGCCAATCTCTCTCTGTCCCTTTTTTCTGCTTTTGCCTTCATAATATGTCTCTTGAATTGCTCTGGAAGGACTTTCAAATTGTTTTTCTTATCTTCGGGAGACTGAAAAAGAAAAATCTATGCTTAGCATGGGAGACACAAAATATAAAATAGAATAGAAGACTTAAAGTATCAAAAAGAAATAATGAAATAAAGAAAAAGCTATGCTTAGCAGGAGACATAAAATATAAAAAAGAAACAATTAATAAGCACCTATGGTAAGCATGGGTGAAATAAATACCATGTCTCTAAACAAAATTAAAAATGGACTCAAAGATTCATTTCGGCTGCTCAGAGGATAAAGCCTCTGGCACTCTTCGAAATCTTGACAATTTAACTCTGTCACAAGGACTACTTGAACTTTCATAAATGATTTATGTCTGCATTTAAAAAGTATAATTGTTAAGAATCCAACAAAATCATGAAAATCACTTTATTATAAAAGGTAACATAAACATAAATATTTAGATTATGACTATTACCTTTGAAATTCTTTTCCCATTTCTGCCAGAGAAAGTTGACCATCGGCAACTCTAGAAAGAATACTTATTATTAGCTCTGAAGAGCTAATATCTTGCATATTCTTCCACTCTGATATTCTCATTTTTGTAGGGATTGGCTTCAGAGTTTGAGTGCTCACAACTTTTTTCTTTGACTTTGAGGCACTTTGAGCAGGTTGGCCTTTTATTTGAAAAGTTTCTCATTTATCAAAAATTTCATCAACAAGGGCCCACACCTAAAATAAAAAAAAAATTATTTCATAAGGAATTTAGGGAACATTAAAATTGAGTTTAAAATTTTAGTCTGATAAAAACAATTTAAAAGGATTACAACATATATTATGACCAGAGCATTCCATGACGAGCATAACAAAACAAATTACCTGGCCATTGTGAAAAGCAAGCTGAAAAAAAATATCATATTTCGTAAGGCTCTGCGTAGGATTTTTGGTATCAAAAGACAGGCCTGTCTCTTGAGCAAAGAGTGCTTTAAGCTCAAGTTGATTCACATCTCCTCCTCTGGAGATTCTCATGTATTCTTTGTGAAAAAATCGAATTCTTTGTATCACGGTCATCTTCATTCGGTAGTCCTGATCAATATTGTGGTCCCAAGCCCATAATTTCGCTTCTTCCACTGTCAGGCCAACAAATGCAATGGCACTCACAGTTCAAAAGCTTGGAATATGGGGATACTCTTGAGATAATTGTTTCCAGGCTTGTAAACTGTGTATGCCCCCAAGAACAAAAAAATGATATGAATCTAATAAAGAAAAATCAAAATTTGCAACATCGTTGCATTCGTTGGGATCAACCAAAACAACAAAAGGAATAACTATGAACTGTGTATGACCTTTAAATTTTATATTTAAATTATGTACATGTGTTCCATTCGGTTCTCTTATTTCCATTGGCCACTATCAGACATTAGTTTGAATCAGTACAGCCCTACAATCGTATTTTGTGATAATCGGAGTGCTATTGTCTTATCAGCCAACTCTAGATTTCACTCTAGGAGTAAGCGCATCAAGATCCGATATCACTATATTAGGGGCAAGGTCCTCAACAAGGAGGTAAGCTTAACATATTGTAGAACACATGACATGGTTGCAGATATATTTATAAAGACATTAAGTGTCAATGCACACAACAAGTTTTGTGCATTGCTTAGTCTGAAGATCAAGGCATTCACGAATCTAGATTAAGGGGGTGGGGAAGGGGGCTGTTGGATTTATTTCCTCTACTCTCCTAGATCCTATATTAATCTATCTCCATTCATGATGTTGCATTTTTACTTGTGTTGTCCCACAGTATGCATATTTGAACTGTTTGTTGCAACAATCTGCATTTTTACTCGCAATTTCTGATAGGCAAAAAAAATACAACATTGCATTTTTTTCTCGTAATTTCTGACAGGCGAAAAATGCAAAAAATTTGTGACAGTTGGACAGCCTGCATATTTACATATAAAATTAGACAGGCGAAAAATATGATAGTTGCCTTTAAAAAGGCAAAGGTTGTCTTTAGGTACGGACAAGGCCAAAAGCCAAAGAGTCTCACATTTTTCGCATTTTCAAACACATGCAATTTGAGCAGAAACTTGATGTCGCAACCATCTCGCACTCACCCCATGCACTGTACAAAAATATTTGACAACAACAGCAGCCACCCACGATCTTCTATAGGCAAACAACCACTTTTATACCTTCTTCGTCTACACACCTGTAAAATTTGTGTATATAGTGAATACCATTTCACTATTCAAAGAATGAAGCATGATTTGTAACATGTGAGACAGACATTGTAGATGCTTTCACGTATTGATTCTTTTTTTCAGATAGATTGTCATTAATAGATTCATAACCTTTACAGATTGTGATTAGCCTTGTGAAGGACTCGGTTACGTCCACTATTGTTTTGTGCTCACCTCCATTATTGACCTGTATGTTATACTTAATCTGATTACAACTTGGTTCTTCAATACTGCAATGCTTTTCTATGTTTAGTCTGGTCATATGATTGATTTGTCTGGTTGTCTACTCATCGCTTCTGATACCACCGCGCATTAAAAGCTCTAAAATTATTATGTTCTTGTGTTCGCCTACTATGTCACCAGTAGTGCACGCACCGAGAGAATTGAACGGACTGATCCTCTCACTTCTCCGATGTTGGAAGTATTTCTAGTGTGTGCGGTGGCTAGATCTACTTACGGGTGTAGTATAGGGATGTGGAGATTTGTCCACTTTTTAGTTTCTACCAAGTTTCAAACAAAAATGCTAAAAATAAGAAGTAATGATGGAAGCACTAAGGCTTACCCAACTAGTGCTCAAAAGGGAAATGAAACTATCGAAGGTGACAAAATACAAACCCTTGCTAAGCTTAGCTTACCCAACTAGCAAGGTGATTAATCTAAATTCTACTTAACACCCATAGGGTAATAAAATGATATTGCGGCTAATATTAAGCAAATAAGCAATAAAGAACATGCCACAATAAACCGATGAAAAGGAGGCAAGAGGAGGCCCGAGCACCTTCCCTCAAGCTATGCACCTTTTCAAAGGGAACACAAATGACATAGAATGATAATTCTCCAAAATAGAGAGCAAGATAGCTTAATCTCAAAAGTGTTGGTTACAATGCAAATATCTCTCCTTTTATGGCAAGGAGGGTCTTCCATAAGTGTCTACTAAGTTATGGGACTAATCTGTTTCTAGCCTTTCAAGAACTTCTAACTTAGGATTTAGAACTTCAAATTTTTTAACTTAGAAAAACTTAAGATAAAATATTTCTAATCTTAAGTTGCCTAAGTCTAAGTTCTAAATCTAAGTTTAAGCTATTTTATTATTATTTAAGCTTCTACTCATGGACTTACAAAACACATGCCATGGCTTGAAGTTTATTGACAGATACTCATATGCGGTCTTACAAAACACATGCCATGGAGATTTACTATTAATTTTTTATTTTCTATGTGTTAGCACAGTTGCTAACATTATCCCCCTCCTTATTGGATAAGTGGTCCCACACCAATCGACGACTTTTTGTCTTGGATCTTTTGTGCTTCTTGGAGACGAGACTGTTGCTGTCGGGAGTGGTAGATTGTCGTGCCGATGCCCTCCATCATTTGCCACTGTAATTTGTTCAGGAAGGGCATGGGTTTGTAGTAATAGAGCATACCCTGGAGAAAGTTATGGATTTTCCATAGCTCCACCATATCAACGTGCAGGTCGGAAGTGAGTGCAACGCGATAATAGAGCCTTGCAACGTTGATATGGTCGTCTTGCATGCGCAAGGGTTTATTGATGTCAAGGGAGATTGCGGGTAACCCTTGATCACAAAAACCTCTGAGTTCTGTCAAAAATGCCATCAGGCCGCAATTATCCACAAAGTATCTGACATCGCGATCAGGATTGCCATGGTGCTTCTGGTAGAATACTCGGCAGTTGGTGACCATGTCTTCGGCTAAGTTACCGGTATCCACGCTTGTGAGCTTAGGCCAAAAGATTCTGTTCTTGACCTTGGTGGCAGGAAATGGTTCTCGCCTTGCTACTGGATAGTAATAAGGATTGGTGCGCATGTAGGAGGGAGCTTTGAGATACCATGCCATTGAGGTCTTACTTTGTAGGAAGAGCTGATGACACCAGAGAGGTTGTGGATACAGGATTTT
Organism: Diphasiastrum complanatum; assembly: GCA_029204225.1. Lineage (NCBI taxonomy): Eukaryota > Viridiplantae > Streptophyta > Lycopodiopsida > Lycopodiales > Lycopodiaceae > Diphasiastrum > Diphasiastrum complanatum. The sequence goes on from CM055100.1 coordinate 34,843,979, forward strand.
GACTGCTGCTTTATGTGTCTGACACTGGTCCAAATCTGGCAGTATGTAGCCACCTCGCTCTTTTGTTGTTGGATACTTCTTTGAAAACTCCCGAGAGACGCGCAACTCCTTGCTTGGTTCTGTTGGCGTGATTCTATGCCAGATGGTTGGGGCTTCAGAGGCAATCTCGTGTTCGGTTTGTGGATTGGGTTCAGGAGAGAGAGGAGATGAGGGGTTAGCTTCTGCAATTCTTTGTGACTCAGGAGAAAATTGTCGTGGAATGAAGGTGGGGTTAGTGGTGTCGAGGGGGTTAGAAGCGGTGGAAGAGAAAAGAAAATGTTGGGAGCTGGTACCCCTCCTTGCCCCAGGGGTTGGCCTTGAAATGCGGAGCCTTGCATTGCAGGAGGAGGCTGTTGAAATCCTGGTCCATCTCCACCATCTGGTCCATCAAAGTGGTGTCCCGAATCATGGAATTAGGCGTGCTCTGCATGAACCGACGGTGTCAATTGGGTAGCAACCTTTAAGCGTTCTTCCAAGGTGGCTATGTGTTGGTTGAGGGCCTCGACGGAAGCAATGTATGATTGTTATAATTATGAGTGTTGCTCTGTCGTGGCTTTTAGCTTTTGGTCCAGCGTTTGATAGGCCACCACTGGAATGGCAGTTCCCTCAGGAATAGTTGGTGGTGCGAAGTCATTGAAGTCCACTATTTTCAACTATTCCTTCATAGCGGAACGTGCTGCTTGTGAATCTACTACAACCTCATCCTTTTCGGCTTTGAGGGTATCGATGGCTTGTTGCATGTGGGATACCTTCAGTTGGAGCTAGTTCTAGAGGTGGAGTAGCATCTGCTGTTGTTGTTGATTGTAATTTGTTAGGTTCTGGATCTGCAGTTGTTGTTGTTTGTTTTCCTACTCCAGCCTTGCTTTATCTTTCTGAAGGTCCGCCATAGCACCATCGTCGAATTGCCGCATAGTGTACTGTCCCCCTAGGGTGCCGAATATATTGTATTGGAGCTCATTCACCAACCATACTGCTTTTTGGGCTGTAAGGGATAGCTGCTCCCAAGGATCAATGTCAGGGAGGGTGCGTGTGTAGTTAGGATACGGCATGGGGTTAAATGGTAGAAAATCAGGAACAAGACTAGACGGAAGTGTATGAAAGGCATGTGGAGGTGATTGTGGATTGAGGGGTGGGGAGATACTACATGGCGGAGAGTGTGGGAATGGGTTAGTGGTGACAGTGGTTGATGGTAATGCAGTTAGTAATTGTAATGCAAAATCATCTACGTTGACTGTGGCGTCTAGTAGGGTGGAGATTTGTACAGGGGAGGGCTTTTGTGGAAGTGTGGAAGTGAAGCCCATGTTGAGAGTTAGTGAGGGTGTGGAGGAGGCAGTAAATGGTGGGGGTGGTGGTGGGAATGTGAGAGCGCCTTCTTAGCCCACTTATAATCTTGAGTGGGGTCGTCCATGGTGAGGGTCAGAGAAAAGAAATTGCTCGGTGGGATGCGATCCATCTTGGTGGTATGTACTGCGACCATGGTGACGAGGATCTCTGAGGCGGTCCGTAGATGGGGATTTGTGATGAGGCAGATAGTGATCCTATCGTCGGTTTGGGCAATGGTTTTGTCGTCGTCTATCAGAAATTTTGTGAAGTACTTGTCATCATAGTCGGTGCCCTTTCCATGGATTGTCTCTCCAAGATTAGGAAAGCTGACGCTCTGAAGATCCCCAGGAGAGACGTTGATAATAGAATAGCTGCCACTCTTGGATGTAATCCAGAAAGTTTGGAACTCATCCGAATAGGTCAAGTAGGCTACTCGGATGAGGCTCTCGCTCTGCTAAAGTGTTAGACCAAATCCAAGGTTGGTGAGAATATCCTTGGCCAGTGTGAGCTGCTCGGCATAATTCTTAAGATAGATCATGATTATATCTCCTGAATAAGAATGAGGGGGTTTACGGCGATGCAAGCTCAGCGAGGAATCGCGGGAAGCCATGGTAGCAGTGATTTTAGATTGCTCTGAGAATTTTAAAAATGTTGAAAAAATTTGGCATGAACTCGAGAGCATCAATCTAGAATAAACTCGTGGAGAGAAGGTGGAGGCCTATATATAGACTTTTTTTTTTTTTGGGCAGGAATTCACAACTTCACCCAGAAATCATCCTCAGTGTCCACGATTTGGTAATGATGGTCACGAATTTTCAGGCAACGTTCTGGGGGCCCGCGAATTCTTGTAAGTGATTTTTTTATTGCCAAAAGAGAGAAAACGTTTGATAGTGCAAAAATGTATCTGATCAGAATTCGTAGAGATGATAGAGAAATCGTGAGGATCAATTTGAACTCCAGCGAATTGTCTACGAATTCGGAGAATGGATATCTGATGAAGAAAACTACATTTTTCTATTTTTTAGACATTTTTGTGTCTGAGACAGAATTCGCGGAGGCCAAAAATGAATTGTTCTCTGTGAAAAATGAATTTGTGAAAAAGTTTCGTCTGAAACTAATGACTTTTGTGGTTTTCTCAGAGAAGACTGTTGGTATACCTGATCTGATAGTGTCTTGATGGGTGGAACAAGAAAGCTCAGCAAAAATGTTGTCGAAATGGCATGCAAACAATAAAAAGGAAGAAAATACAGTAGGAAAGAAAATAGCTAATACATATAAAGATAAAAGCAGGGTTCGTTGTACTTTCTCAGTCAACTTCCATTGACCATAGTGTCGAGGATATCGCCTTGAAGGGTTTGGAGTTGGACATATCCAGAGGCAAAGATTTTTTAATGATGTAAGGTCCTTTGCCAGAAAATTTCAGTTTGCCTTTGAAGGCTTTGGCCTGGTATAGCAGGACCTTATCTCCAACCTAGAAATCTCTAAGTTTCAATGATCGATCATGCCATGCTTTTTGTCATCGTTTGTGGACTTGTTGAGCATGGATACTAATTCGTCGTATTTCACAGAGTTGCTCCAGATGGAATAACCTATTTGCTAGATTTTGAGGAGTATCGAGCTCAAGGTTATAGGCTACTCGAAGGGAGGGGATATGGAATTCCACAGGCATAACGGTTTCTTGGCTATATGTGAGCTGGAAAAGGGTTAAGCCTGTAGCTCACTTCGGGGTGGTGTGATAAGCCCAGAGAGCAGCATGGAGTTTAAGTTCCCAATCAGATCGGTTGGATTCGATGGTTTTGGTGAGAATTCCACATAGGATTTTATTGGTGGATTCCGCCTGGCCCTTGCAACGTGGATAGTATGGGGAACTTTTGCGATGTACCACAAAAAATTTGAAAAGAAAATCTACTATGACAGAGTTAAGGAAATGTGTACCCCTATCACTGATAAGCTCTAGAGGATATCCGAACCGAACTATAACCTGTTCATAGAGAAATTTGGCGGTAGAACGAGCGTCAACATTGCGAACAGCTCTTGCTTCGACCCATTTGGTGCAGTAGTCCATAGCTACTATGATGTAACAAGATTGGGTGTGTCAAGCAACAGGACTAATAGGTCCGACATAATCAATTTCCCATTTCTGGAAAGCTTGATCAGTGGTTACGGGGTGTAAAGACATGTAGTCTATTTTTTTAAAGCGTTTTGTGCGTTGGCAGACATCACAAGTTTGAGTGTAATTGTGTGTATCCTTGAAGAGTGTTGGCCACCAAAAACCGGCTAAGAGGATTAGTAGTTGTTTCAGAACATAAGTGGCCGACACCAATACCTTCATGAGTGAGGGAAATTATAGAGGGTATTTCTCCTTCAGTAAGACATCATTAGATAATTCCCTCTAATCCTTGCTTGTAGAGTTGTCCTGCAATTAACGTATAAGGTTTAGTTTTGAGGACCAACGCACGTTGTTCAGGTTAAGAGAAGGAAGGATCCATCTGCCCTAAAGTTAAATATTCGGTAATTTCCTTAGCCCATACAGGTGTAGAGTCGTTGTTCGCGATTGAGATGAGCTCCGACGCGGACAAGATATTCGTTGGTTTCATTTGGCTCACTCAGGGAAAGGATTATGGTTTGTGCAGGGCCTTCGTAGGGTGAATTACCAGTGGGTAGCTTGGAGTAATTTGATTGTGACATCCTCGATCGTATAGTCCTTAAAGTTTGCAGGAACATCATGGGCTAGAGATTCGAGGGGGGCCCTGCCTTTATCTTACCGAGATGGTGCTTTTTCGGGGACTGGTGTAGGACTAGAGGCAATCTTAGGAACTTCTCGAACAATGATGAGGTCACCTGGCGGTTGAATTTGAAGTGGTTTTTTCATTTTCTCTTTCATAGTATGACCACGTGGTTGAGGTTTTGGTGGTGGAGAGACAGTTGGTATGTCATGGAGGATTTCGTCATCAATTTGAAAGATAGTCTCCTCCTCACAGAGATCCCATGGATAGTGTGGCCGTTTGGGACGGTAGAATTTTGTCTCAGGTTTTTAAATTGCAACCTTGGAAATGGATTCCATCTTGGAAGCATGTTGCGGATAGGTCTTTGGGGGAAGTGCTTCCATATAGTTGAGGATCTAAATATCAGAAATGTCCATATCTTCTGGGCCTAAATTCGTAAGACGTTCTTGTCATCAATGAATAAATCGTCTGATTCATTAGTAGGTAGCCATGCAACATCTAGCAGTTCATTATGGTGTGAATCAATATCAATAAAATTGATATCGATGATGGGTGTATCCAGATCAGGTAAAATCGGGTGTGGAGAGGTACAATTATCCTGATGTTGAGCACAGTAATCGGCATTCACACAATCAATGGTAGCTAGACTGTGACTCCAGTTTATGATATCAGTAGCTTTAACATAATGACCTTTTCCGTGGCTGGACTGGTATGGCTCAAATACTAAGTTGGTGGTTGAGGATCCCTCGTCATGGATGCATGCAGGTTTGAGTTTACCCGTTGAGTCAATGGTGACAGAACTGTCACGATTTTCAAAAGTGACTCGGCCTTTGCTCCGGTCATGAACGACTCATGTATTGGTGAGCCACGGACGACCAAGTAGTAATTCATAAGAATAGGCATTATTGGGAATATCAAGTACTACAAGATCAACAGAAAACTTGAGATCTCCTAGTTTGATTAGCACGTGCGGAAGGAAACCGGTAGGTCGGACCACACTTTGATCAGCCATCCGAAGCTGACAAGTAGGTTTGGCTAGCTTGTCTCTCATATTTCATTCTATCATGAGGGAAGTGGAAATGATATTAACCCCAGAACCTCCATCGAGTACTGCTAAAACTTCACGGGATTGATGATGGGTAGCTGGGATTTTGATGTTGCCTCGTTCGCTGAGTGGATTGGTTAGATGTAAGGGCATTTCAGGCAACTTGTCAATAGTGGTGGTGGTATTGGATTGGATCTATTGTGTGCACTGGCCAGCATGCTTCCAGAGTACATGGAAGGGAAGAGTGACATTGGCTTGTAGTAAATCACCCCAAACTTCGGTACCTTCAAGGGTTTTGCTTTCAAAGAGCTTGTGAGGTACTTTATGGGAAGAGGAAGATCGTTGGTCGGCATTGCAGATTTGCTGGCGATACTCATGATGCAGCCGAATTTCTTTAGATGGGTGAGGGTAAACTATCGGGGTTGAATCATCACTTGGAGGAACAGCCTGCGGTTGAGTTTTGCTAGGTGCAAGTATAGGGGCTTGGCGTTGGGTTTGTGCCCAAGTCAAGACCCAAACAGGATGTGTTTCGATTGGTAAGGTTTCTACTTGCATTGAACAGACAGGAGTGGCTGGCTTGGATCAGGATGGGCAGTCCTTCACGTGATATTCAATACCACAGTTCACTTAGTAAGATTTTGATCACAAAGGAGAGACCGATCTGTCCACCAATGCCAATCAACTTGAGATGCTAGATCTTGCCTTTCACAAAAGAAGGAACTACACATAGTTGCAAAGGTTCTTGGAGCTATAACTGGTACTTTTATGATTGTTGGACATCAAGCTACTATTTTTTGTTCTTGTATGTTATACCATTATAAAAAATATGACTCTCTTTTGTTGTTTTGATTTGTAGGCTAACAAAAGACATGAGGCCTAACCTCTACCTCATAGCCTAGTAGTCCAAGACATAACGTAGGGATGCACAATGTACATATCATATATGGTGAATGCTAGACTTGTTATCAGATATTATACATAGATGGTCTTAGATGCATGACTTGACCTCATATATCTCATCACAATTACACTTTTGAAGTGCATGTTGATTATAATATTAGCTTATTGTGACCACCATGTGAGTGATAAATAATATGATGTGAAGTGAGTATAAGTATTCTTAGTGTATGTGCATAATTCTAAATAATGTAAAAATGAGTATAAAATATTTCTAAAATGTACAATATTAAGTAATACTAGCAACATTTTGTACCTAGAAGTGTTCCAATGCATAGGTAGTGTTATTTCCATATAAATCTAAACCACACCAGATTGAGTAATGCCTTTTTACCAATAGTAGACTATGACATTCTACAAAATTGAAATTCTTTTTTTTCATAGTTTTCATCTTGACTAGAAAATGAGAACAACTAACATATAATGGATACTATGTTAATGGCTGGGAGAAACATGATATTGTAAATCATTAATCAAAATTTTAAATACATATACACTATATAATTACTATATTTAATAGCTAAAATTTTACACATCAAGACATTAGACTTCGTGCACTACTTACACCCCAAAGGTCTTGGAACAAAATGGAACTTTTTGACAATGATATTATTGAGTGGTCCATGTCCAAATCTTATTGAGAAAAGACACATAAACCATCAAAAGTTGTCATATATTCACTATGTTTGACATCAAGATCATGTTGTTAATGAAATAATGTCACTCTAGATCAATGGTATATTCTTTAAAAATGGCAAATTATGGACTAATCTGAAAGCATCATCGTACACAAGCACTAACAAAATGTGATAAATGATTATTGCTTTTCAAAAAACAATAGCATTTTCTTTATTGATTCATTGTCAAAAAGTGAAAACCACTTATAGAAGTCAATCTATTATAAAAAATTCCATCATATATTATTGTTAGTATGGTCTAATCAATGTTGGATTTTTCCTCACATCTTCTCAAAATGTTAAGACTAAGAAAACATGTTCTGACAAAATAAAATCAACAACATATAGGTACTTCTATCACTTGAATGAATCATTGGATTTGTTAATATGAAAGACATAACATTGTATTAGATACAATCTTATTAAAATGTTTACATATGATGTCAACTTCAAGAAGCACTCCAATCTTAAAAACATAGATAGACTTAAAATAGAAAAGACACGTATATTGAAGATGCTATAAAGTAACCAAAAAAAATGACAATCTACTAATATGTGATTCTTGTCATTGTTTGTGGAAAAGGTCAAATGAGTGCTCCACCTTGTTCATTATACTTGTTCATTTTACCACTTAATTGCACTAGCATCATTACATATACTATCTACAATAGACATCAAGGACAACCACATATATAGATATATACACATACATAGATATGTACACACACACATATATATGATATAGATTGTCTTTTCTTCTGCCTTGAATGTGTGTGTACATATATAGATATGTACACACACACACACACACACACACACACATAATATAGATTGCCTTTTCTTTTGCCTTGAATGATCAGGGTACTAGTTTTAACATCAACAACGTTGCATATATATATACACACACACACACACACACACATATATATATATACACATATATACATACACACACACACACATACACACACACATATATATATACACATATACATCTATATATAAAGATAATTTAGAGAGAGTGTGTCAGGGTTGCCATAAAAAAATTAACCATGTGCCGCCAAAAATGTCACACACTACCCGTGAAAAATGTCATCCATTTTACAAAGAAAAAAGCTACAGTACGTTTTAAAAAAAAAGGTAAAAAAAATAACACATACAAGCCACTTTTTGTTTTCTTTTCGGCGCACGCACACATAAGTATATTTAAAATTTTATTTGCCCCGAGAGCGCGCTCTCTCTCTTTCTCTCTAACTGGGGTGACATTCTCTACGGAGGATGAAGGAAGAAAGATGGCGCATGTGGGAGGAGGTGTAGAAGCTCACGCTCGCTTCAAGCAGTATGAGTAGCGTGCAAATTCTAGTTTGGTGCTCATAATGAAGAGATGCAAGAGGCCGATGAAGGGCTGAACGTGCAGGTTATTGATGCCTATTTTTATACTGCACCTACTAGGATCCTTTGGCAGCAATGGTATCGCGATGGAGTGTGTGTAGGATTCTCGGTCTCTTGCCTTTGATCTTCACTCAGAACGGGAAGGAGTCTGAGTGCTACATTCTTGCTCATCAGCACACCGATGGGCTGTGTGTTCTGTTAGAACCGCTATGCAGGAGGATATGCCTTCTTGCTTAGATACCGCTTATGTGAATATTCCTCATCAATGCGTGTACCATCTATCATAATTGATGTCGCAACACCTCTGTTAGCACACAAGGATCTGATATAGATGTGGATTTACATTTCTAAAATGATGGCATGACGGTGCAGTTGGAAAGGAGATAGTGGATTGTTGCATGGATCGTGTGAGAAAGCTTGTAGATAGCTAATCTGGGTTGCAGGGCTTCTTGATCTTCAACGCTGTTGGTGGAAAAAAATAGGCTCTAGATTAGGGTCACTCCTGTTGGAGCAATTCTCTATCAATTTTGGAAAGAAATCCAAGCTTGGATTCATTGTCTACCCCTCACCAAAGGCAAGCACTACAGTTCACCATCTTTTCCATTCTACAGGCAACTTTCACACTGTCGTGTATACCCAGCATTGTGAACCACTGTGATGTACTCATGCCTTTACTCCTTTTAGCTTGATCCACTGCTTTTATTATTAGTCTGCTACAATTTCATCTGTAATTATAGCTATGGGTATGCGGCCTGATCGACTTTTCAGGTATCAACTACAATAGGTTGCCCTAAATCCGTGGCTCAAGATCTTACTGGCCGAAGCCAAGAATCGAACTAGATTGGAATCATCATGGTGGCCACTGATGCGCAGGAGATACAGATGGCAGCCGCTGCTTTCGTATTCTGGAGGCCTGATTCTATTCAAGTTTAGGTGCTGCTTGTTGTAAGGCCATGACAGGAGATATGTTATAGCCCAAAGCCAATCCGACTCGATTTCAAATATGACGAGTGACAAGCGTGAAGCCTATCGCTGGAGCCTATCAATTTTTTTCACCTGTAGATTGTGCATTGATGTTATAACGATGGGGTTTGTTATTGTCATAAACTTGCAATGGTGAGATTATTATGCTATATAATGATATGTTGGTCAAAGCAGACTGCCATTGATACATGATGTTCTACTATTCAACATGGAAGTTTGAATGCATGTCTTGGTTGAAATGATGCTAGATAGGCCTTTCTTTTGCTTATGAAAGTAAGGAGTTCCTTTGTTAGAGTTTATCTTTTCTTATCAATACCATTACTATTAAATGATGGAGGTGATGTAGGTCTGCACCTTATGAAGCCCCAAAAGAAAACAACTCGCTTCCTTATATGTGTTTTAGCAATGTTGGATAGATATGCTAATTCATGAGCATTCAACCTACAACTCCAAATAACTCGAGATTTGATCTCCGCAAAACACAAGCGCTCCTTAAGAATTCAACCAAGAACTCCCAATGACCCGAGGTTTGCATCTTCTCAAAACATAGGCGCTCCTTGAAGATTTGCATTCAACCATTGTATAATTTGCATTATATTTTTCTCCTTTTTGAGCTTCCTGAAACTATTCAAGATAGTTTTTGCACTCCCTATGCTTATTTGGTATTGTTGCATATTTTTATTACATATTATTTATAATGTGAATATAGGAGACAATTCTCCAAAAATAAATTTTGAAGATAATGGTTTTGATGAATATGATGCTAATCAAAACTCTCTCTCTCTCTCTCTCTCTCTCTCTCTCTCTCTCTCTCTCTCTCTCTCTCTCTCTCTCTCTCTCTCTCTTATATGATATTAAAATCACAGTAAGGCTCTCTTGAATTTTTACAATTTGTTTCTATGGAAGGCCTCTTGGATTCTTACAATTTGTTTCTCTCTCTCTCTCTCTCTCTCTCTCTCTCTCTCTCTCTCTCTCTCTCTCTCTCTCTCTCTCTCTCTCTCTCTCTCTCTCTCTCTCTCTCTCTCTTATATGATATTAAAATCACAGTAAGGCTCTCTTGAATTTTTACAATTTGTTTCTATGGAAGGCTCTCTTGAATTCTTACAATTTGTTTCTATGGAACTCGCATAAAAAATTATTTACCTAAGCAGGGTAGAGAGAGAGAGAGAGAGAGAGAGAGAAACAGAGAGAGAACTAATGTGAACATGCCATTCTAAATCCTCAAATAATATCATCTTGCGCTTGGAACTATATATTGAGCCTTTCAAAATCTAGAATTGAAATCCACATGTTTGTTCTTTCTTTCACAATGGATGTGTGTGTGTAAGTGTGAGTGGGCTAGAGGAGAAAAGAAATGGGGTGGAGTAGAGGAGGCTATTGGAGTTGAATTTTTCCGAACACTCAAATTTTTGAAACGAGTCAAATTTTTCCGAAGACTCGAATTCTTGGAACAACTCGAATTTTTTTAGAAAAGACTTAAATTTTTTCGATGACTCAAATTTTTCCAGGGACTTGAATTGTTCAAAAGACTCAAATATTTGCGAAGACTCGAAGTTTAGAAAAGACTCGAATTTTTGAACGACCCGAATTTTTGAAGACTCGAAGTTTTGTATAGACTGGAATTTTTGGAGTAGCACAAATTTTTTGGTCGACTCAAATTTTTAAAAAGACTTGAATTTTTCCAACGACTCAAATTTTTCCAAAGGATCAAATTGTTCAAAAGATTCGAATTTTACCAAAGACTCAAATTTTTTCAGAGGATTGACTTTTTCCAATGACTCAAACTTTTTAGTGACTCGAATTTTTCCAATAACTCGAATTTTTCATAGACTCAAAATTTTCCAACAGATCGAATTTTTCAAATGACTCAAATTTTTCAAAAGACTCAAAATTTTTCAAAATATTGAATCTTTTCAAAGACTCGAATTTTTTCAAAGACTTGAACTGTCAACTCAAATTTTTCTGAAGGATCGAATGACCATTTGTACTATCAAGTCGAATTTTTCAAGAGACTCGAATTTTTTCAAAGACTCAAATTTTTCCGAAGACTCAAATTTTTCCAAGACTCGAAGTATTTCAAAGACTTGAATTTTTCCAAAGACTCGAATGTGAGAGATTTGAGATGCGAGTTGTGCAAGATTGGCCATCATCCAAATCATCGGCTGCCACCTAGATCGGTCTCCATTGCCCGTCAACGACGGGCACTCTTTACTAGTATCTATATGTCTATATATATATATATATATATATATATATATATATATATATATATATATATATATATATATATATATATATACACACATATATATATACACACACACACACACACACATATATAGACATATAGATACTAGTAATGAGTGCCCCGTCGTTGACGGGCAATGGAGGCTGATCTAGGTGGCAGCCGATGATTTGGATGGTGGTCGAGAGAGAAGCCTTCTCTTCGCTCTTCTCCTCTGCTCTAATCTACTCTTCCTCTCTGACCTAGACTCCAACTCCAGCATTCTATACATGGCATTGCCACGCACATTCTCTGGCGTGACAACCCCCCCTGAACTACCCACGCCACACGACACCAACAGTCAACATGTGCTCGACGCTTTGCAAGTTTGAGACCAAACTTGCGGTTGAACATGTCACCTCCTCAATGACACAAACTACAGGTGCAAGCGACAATGCCCTACACACTGCTTGTCGCTTCTTATTCAACCTCCTCCTCCTTGCAGACTGGCTCTCACCCTCCGGAGTGATGTACGAAGGGTTGCTCCGCACACACTCGGGAGTGTCCATGTCATGGAATCACTCCCTCAAATGCAAAACACCTGGAACAATTGGAACAAAAATCATCAGGTTTTATATCAAACATTAGAAAACAAACAAATACATGAAAACTAGTGTGTGTGTGTGTGTGTGTGTGTGTGTGTGTGTGTACAACAACATTAATTATGGTTAGCTCGCTTAGAACTGAGTGATTAGTCTTTTTGTATGAATTCTATTTGAGAAAAGATAACATGCCTATATGCATGATTATAGGTCACATTTTAAAATTATTTTGAACTAATCATCCATATAGTCAATGCAAAGAACTCAAAAAATAGAGCAATATTGCTTTCTACATCACTTGAATCGGAGCTCATACTTAGAATATATTTAAACTGAAATAAAATTAAGAAATTCTGTAAAAGTCATAAAACTTCATTACTCTGAATATGATCTTTAAGAATCTCAGTCAAACTTAAATCATATATGGTCATGCATATACTTGCTGGAATCAGCTCGAAGAGAAGAAAAAAAATTTGCAGTTATGACTTTTTGACTCTGAGGTCATTATATTAATACTTTTATTGATAAAAGTATTTTTTAACACCTACTTACAAAAATCGTAAATCCAAACAAATTTCAATAGACTCTAGTAATGTGTGTGTGTGTGTGTGTGTGTGTGTGTGTGTGTGTGTGTGTGTGTGTGTGTGTGTGTGTGTGTGTGTGTGTGTGTGTGTGAGAGAGAGAGAGAGAGAGAGAGAGAGAGAGAGAGAGAGAGAGAGAGAGAGAGAGAGAGAGAGAGAGAGAGAGAGAGAGAGAGAGAGAGAGAGAGAGAGAGAGAGAGAGAGAGACACACACACACACACACACAATGACAATGCAATGTAATGATCTGACTCTTAGATGATCAGGTGGATGAGTGCTCTGGCTTGTACTGTTTCGTTTGTTTTATGTTGACTTACGAAATTCAGAGCGGGGAACCGAGGATCAATTTCTACTAAAGATTTTGATCATCTAAGAACATAGCAGTTTTTTTGGATACGTGATTGAAATTGTTTGAGCACTTGCTATTAAAAATGTTCAAGCTAATTGACAAAGGCTATAAATTGACTTTTTTAGTAGGTAATTAGAAGTGACATAAACTTTGTATATCAATAATAAATATCTTCCTCATCGTTGGGTCTTCCGAACTTTGACATTATTAAGATTTGATCATGATGACCTGTATAGAGAATATTACATTCGTGGTATTTAGTGTCTCCATACTTTTAGTTGCTATGCCAAGCTTGTTTGCCTTTCAAATTTGTATCCCAAAAGTTTTCTTTGCCATCTTACATTTTATTTTTGTCTCCTTTCTTACCCACAGTTCCTTGAAATTCTTGTACAATTGGCTCATACTTTTGAGTAACTTCATGTTATTGGATGCTATAAGATCTCTAATGCAGAATTGTCTTGGTGTAGAGTTAATGGTCTTAGATTTTATCTCACTCCTTCTGGCGACTACATATTTACAATCTGTGTACAGTCATCTATTATGAAAAACAGCCTACTCCATGCAAGCCACTATACGCCCTTCCTGCCTGTTATGTCTTCTCCAAGTCACAATACTGGAGTTAAATGTACTATACATGTGAGAAAGGTGTTGGATGACGCAACTGACAAAGGATTCTTGAACTCGACGAGACATTTGTCATCAGAACCTGTTACCATAAGCAAAACATGTCCAGTGGTAAAACTACTTCACGTATATGATTTTTAACTTTTTGGGTTAATCACAAGAAACCTCTCATGAATTCATGACAAGATTGTAGAACCATTTATCACGTTTCATGGTCTTGAACAGCTACATCGCTTTATTTTTGTCATGGCGGCTACTCATATTTTCTATAGTTGTCTGGCCATTCTCCTTGCACTTGTTAAGGTGTGTACAATTTCAAATATTGATGAACCTGAACTTGTATATTAACATAGCCTTGGGCGACATAGTAAATATTAAATAGACAGGTCCATGGCTCCCACCTCAAGCCTTTCCTAGATAAAAAGAATATGTCCGCCAAAGCAAATACCATTTGTAAATGTAAGTAAAGCAAACTCTCAAGAGTCTAACTCTCTGTCACTATGACACTTTGCTTTCATTAATAGCCTTTGGATCCTCACTAATGGAAGGAAAAATTGAGTCTTTCGAAAAATTCTAGTCTTCTGAAAAATTTGACTTGACAATACAAAGGGTCCTTCGATCCTTCGGAAAAATTTGAGTCTTTGAAAAATTTCGACTCTTTGGAAAAATTCAATCCTTTGGAAAAATTCAAGTCATTGGAAAAATTCAAGTTTTTGAAAAAATTCGAGTCTTGGAAAAATTCGAGTCTTCGGAAAAATTTGAGTCCTAAGAAAATCCAAAGTTTTGACCGTGTTTTACTAAATCCGACCAATTTCGACGGGCCTAGAATCCCAGGAATGCGTATAGGGTTTTTGTTTCGGACACACGTTTTTGTGTGAGTATTGAATTGTTTGGAGCCCGGTTTAGTCCTACAGGTTCGTCTCGGCATGCAACATAGGACGGAACAGAGGGTCCAAAAAAATGGACTTCGTTCGACGACACTGAACCAGTTCTCACGAATGTTGGAAAGTGGTCCATTTAGTGGGATTCCCCTCGCCAAACGGCGTCAGAATTGAGTTGTGAATGAACCTGTGGGTTTGTGTCGAGCCCACGAACCTATGGACACCACCCATTTGAAGTTCTGACCATTTTTTATGGAATCCGACCAATTTCTGGCTCGATGGGCTTGTGTAGCAGGCCATATAGGCATGTCACAGGTCTAATATCTACCAAGCATGTCGCAGACTACCACATTGCAAGCCATGTAGGCCTACCCCATGGCAAGTCATGCAAGCTTGGAGTTTTAACCACGTAGTTCTAACATAGGCTTGCGTGGCAAGCCAACTAGGCTCTGTCACGTAGGCCTCAGTGGACATAGAGAGAGAGAGAGAGAGAGAGAGAGAGAGAGAGAGAGAGAGAGAGAGAGAGAGAGAGAGAGAGAGAGAGAGAGAGAGAGAAAATTGGGTGTCGAAAGTTGTCACATGGAAAGCCACGTGGAAAACCATGTAGGCTTGGGACTGTCCATGTGGCAAGCCACATAGGCCTACCTTAGGCTTGTGTGGCTTGTCACATGGCCTACCATAGGCTATGTAGTAGGCCACATAGGCCTACTATCTAGCAAGCCTATCATAGGTTGCCACATGGCAAGCCAAGTAGGCCTACCACATGGCAAATCATGCAAGCTTGGGGTTTGCCACATGCCACATGGCAAGCCATGTCGGCCTACCATAGGCTTGTGCGGCAAGCCAACAAAGCTCTACCATATAGGCCTGAGTGGACCCAGAGAGAGCCATAGAGAGGTGGGCTCAAAAGCTGACACATGGCAAGCCATGTAGGCCTACCATAGGCTTGCATGGCAGACCACATAGGCATGGCATAGGCCTCATGTCTTCCAAGCATGTTGTAGGTTGCCACATAGACTTGCCATAGGCTTGTGTGGCAAGCCAACCAGGCTCTGCTACGTAGGCTTGAGTGGACATAGAGAGAGAAAGAGATGGGGCTCGCGAGCTACCACATGGCAAGCCACGTAGAAAACCATGGAGGGTGATACTTCCCATGTCGTAAGCCACGTAGGACTACCATAAGCTTGTGTAGCAAGCCACATAGGCATGTCATAAATCTACTATCTCCTAATCTTGTCGTAGGCTGCCATGCTTGCAAGCTAAGGGTTTGCCATGTGGCAAACCATGTAGGTCTAACATAGGCTTGTGTGGCAAGCCAACCAGGCTTTGCCACGTAGGCCTGAGTGGACCTAGAGAGAGAAAGAGGTGGGACTCAAAAGCTGCCACGTATGCCTTCTATGAGCTTGTGTGGCTTGCCACATGGCCTACCATAGGCTTGTGTAACAGGCCACATAAGCCTGCTATTTACCAAGCCTGTCATAGGCTGCCATGTGGCAATCACGTATGGCTGCCATGTGGAAAATCATGTAGGCTTGGGGTTAGTCATGTGGCAAGCAAACAGAGCTCTACCATATAGGCCTGAGTGGACCCAGAAAGAGATATAGAGAGGTGGGCTCGAAAGCTGACACATGGCAAGCCATGTAGGCCTACCATAGGCTTGCATGATAGGCCACATAGGCATGGCATAGGCCTCATGTCTGCCATGCAAGCATGTTGTAGGTTGCCACATAGGCTTACCATAGGCTTGTGTGGCAAGCCAACCAGGCTCTGCCATGTAGGCTTGAGTGGACATAGAGAGAAAAAGAGATGGGGCTCGCAAGCTACCACGTGGCAAGCCACGTAGGCCTGCCACGTAGAAAACCATAGAGGGTGATACTTCCCATGTCGTAAGCCACGTAGGACTATAGGCTTGTGTAGCAAGCCACATAGGCATGTCATAAATCTACTATCTGCCAATCTTGTCATAGGCTGCCATGCTTGCAAGCTAAGGGTTTGCCATGTGGCAAACCATGTAGGTCTAACATAGGCTTGTGTGGCAAGCCAACCAGGCTTTGTCATGTAGGCCTGAGTGGACCTAGAGAGAGAAAGAGGTGGGAGTCAAAAGCTGCCATGTGGCAAGCCATGTATGCATTTCATAGGCTTGTGTGGCTTGCCACATGGCCTACCATAGGCTTGTGTAATAGGCCACATAGGCCATGTGGCAATCATGTATGGCTGCCAAGTGAAAAATCATGCAGGCTTGGGGTTAGTCATGTGGCAAGCCACGTAGGCCCACATAGGCTAGCAAGCCAACCAGGCTCTGCCTACATGGTCTACTATCTGCTAAGCCTATCGCACACTGCCACAGGGCAAGCCACGTAGGTCTGCCACATGACAAATCATGCAAGCTTGAGGTTTGCCATGTGGCAAGCATGTAGGCCTACCATAGGCTTGTATGACAAGCAAACCGGACTCTGCCACATAGGTTTGAGTGGACCTAGAGAGAGATATATAGGTGCGCTCAAAAGTTGCCATGCAGTCCTACCATAGGCTTGCGAGGACCAAACGCTTCAAGCCATTTCGCTTGATAGAAAGCCCTTTTGTTAAGCTAAGTAATACCAAAATGACAAAAGACAAATGAGTACGAGACTATATTGAGCGTTTCAAATGCCTCAAAAGTCAAGTACAAGAACAACCCTTTGAACAAATGCTCTCTGATGTCTGCCACACAAGCATGTCACAAGCTACCACATAGGCTTGCCATAGGCTTGTGTGGCAAGCCAGCCAAGCCCTGCCATGTAGGCTTGAGTGGACCTAGAGAGAGAGAGAGCTGGGGCTCACAAGTTGCCACGTGGCAAGCCACGTAGGCATGTCATGAGACAAATCACGCAGGCTTGGGACTTGCCATGTGGCAAGCCACGTAGGACTATCATAGGCTTGTGTGGCAGGTCATATAGACATGACATAGGCTTGATATTTGCCATGCAAGCATGTTGCAGTTTGCCACATAGGCTTGACATAGGCTTGTGTGACAAGCTAACAAAGCACCACACATAGGTCTGCCATGCAAGCTTGAGTGCAACTAGAGAGAGAGAGAGAGAGAGAGAGAGAGACCCACCAGGCCTACATTTTGAAGCATTTCCAGCCCTTCATAGCCGACTTTTTCTTTCATAGAAATGTATTTTTATTTCAACCTTTCTTGTGAAAAAAAATCTGATAATTTAAAAAATCCTTAGAGCATCCTTCAAATTTTGTATAATGAAAGTCTCATTTGTTTAACACCTTTCATCGTGAAAGTATGTACATGCACTTCAAAACACTATGTGTATTGGTAAAGGATAATTTGAATTTGGAGTGGGCCCCTTAGATGCATGCATGGGGAAGAGGGCCATGCATCCTTTTCCCCATACATGCATCCTCCTCCCCATGTTTTTTAGTTAGAAAAAGCTCATGCATGGGTGAGGGGAGGAGCATGCATGGTGCACCCATACCCATGCGCAAAAGTGGAACAAAGTTTAAATATATATATATACTAGTAAAGAGTGCCCGTCGTTGATGGGCAATGGACGGCCGATGGTCGTTGATGGGTGGCCGTTGACGAGTGGTCGTTGATGGGTGGCCGATGATGGGTGGCCGATGTATGTGTGTGTATGTATGTGAGTGCATGTGTTATCTGTGTATGTGGATTTGTGTGTATGATTTGTGCTTGATGGTGTGTGTGATTTATGTGGTGAATGGTGTGTGTGTGTGTGTGTGTGTGTGTGTGTGTGAAATGTGCGTGTGTGTATGCATGTATGATTTATGTGGCCGATGGTGTGTGCATGTGTGTATGAGTGTGCATGTGCATTTCTCTGTGTATACTGAACTGCTTGGAGCCTGATTTGTTGATGCGGGCTCGTCTCGACGTGCAGCACTGGATTGAACAAACAACATGCATGACGGAGCCCGTTGCAATATTGGACCACTTCTTGAAAATGCCAAAAGTTAAACGACCAACTTTATCAGCACACCAAGCAGGTTGTTGCAAGTATGGATAAAGTTAGATACCAGTGACGAAAAAAGAGATTGAAGTCTCTTGGAGACACTAATCTCAATGATTCAAGATGCCTAGTTCTTGGTGAGCCCTACAATAGTGTGCAATTGAAAAATGAACACCATTCATTCGACCTTCCATCATATGAATGCATTTTATAGCTCTCAAAGATGACAATACTTGAGGTGATGTAACAGTTCGACCAAGGTTATCAAAAGCAAAAAACTTGTCTTTCAAATGGGAAACATGGTTGGATCAAAACCAAAAGATCGCATGTGTTAGGATTTCAGAAGTAGATTGTCACATCCATTCCTAACAAGGTACTACAGGTTCAAGAGGAAAGGATGAGACACATTGATCAAGCAAACTTGTACATCAAGAGAATAAAAAACTACAGAGTTGGGAAGAAAGAAAAAAGAAGAACCCTAGAGGTAAGAACAAAGAAAAACTGTGTGTCAAATTTTCATTTCAATTTGAATAAATAAAAAAATGTCTAGTTTTAGATATTCAACTTCTGCTATTTCTCACAGTCGTTGCAAGGATGAGATTAGCAAATATGTTCTTCAATAGAGCATGGATGCTAGATAGAGAAAAGAACTTTGGATAAAACTTTATGTTCATGATCCATGGGTAAAATTTTGGTAATTCAAAATAAATACGAAAGCCATATAATAAATCTTAGTGCGGTTCTGTTCATCGATGATGTTTTTTTTAGGTGGATTGACAAAAGAAGAGGAGAACATATGGGGTGGGCGGAGTGTAGGTGTGCTCCCTAATGGTTAAAAGCCAGTTGTTTGGGCAAGAGGCCGATGGTTTAAGTGCTCGGGGAGATGAGTAGGTGGGTTTTGCCATGTGACAAAAAAGGGCGAGGGAGTGTTTAAGAAATATATGCTCCTGTCCTTAAAAGCCTTAGTTTTTTTTTTTTAAGGGGAGATTTCTTTTTTGATGGGGACTTTTTTTTGTCTCCTTTTAAAAAAAAGAAAACTCAATTTATGGGGAGCCAAAAAGCCCCTTCGCTTTTTTTGTTTTATGGAGAGTGAGGGTTCACATTTTTAAGTGGATTTACATTCATATTTTTTTATGAGAGGTTTACATTTAAGAAAAAGTGTATGTGTGTGTGTGTGTGCGTGGAGGGGAGTAAATATTGATATATTTATTTTTAATGAAATGTAGGCACCCCCTTGTTTATATATCTACACACACACACATTTTAACATTCTTCATTTTATTTAGGGGCATGGAGGGACCTCCCTCCCTCTATGGGTGGTTGGTCGGCCTGTGGAGAGAGAGAGAGAGAGAGAGAGAGAGAGAGAGAGAGAGAGAAAGAGAGAAGTGGGGCCTGTGGGAAAGAGAGAAGGAGAAAAAAGGACTCTAGACTCTATACTTCATACAATATATCTCATTCACAAAAGGTTTTTTATATGGACATGTGTGTGTGTGCGTGCGCGCGTGTGCACGTGCGCACACACACACACAGATTCATTGTGTCGGAGGTCACACATACACAATGAACATGCACACACACATAGGCGCACACACACACATAGGCATGCGCGCGCACACACGCGCACGTGCGCACACACACACACTCACTCACTCACTCACATGAGCGTGCGTGCGTGTGTGTGCATGCACGTGTGTTCCAAATCTCCCCTCCCCTATTTTTCCCTTTTTATTGCCTCTTTTACTCCCCTCACCCCATCCCCCTACTCTTTTTTTTTGTTGTGTATTTTTTGGCCCATGGATAAAAGCTTGTGGGTAACGATTTAGGATTAAAGCTAGTGAGTTTGGGCTTGTGGTTAAACATTCCTGAAAATGGCGGGCCAAGATAGGAATTTTGAAGGATTGAAAAAAAAAATAATCAGTTTAAGGTACTCAAGAAAATTTTTATGTTCATGATTTATGAGTAAAACTTTGATAATTTAAAATAAATAAGAAAGCCAAATAATAAAGATTATTGGCTAAAGTTTAAAGCACATTGAAGTGTGTGAAAAAAATAAAACTTTACCTTCAAACTTTAAGTATTTGAATTTAGTAAGTGAGGAGGTGAAGAATCTTTCTAGGGTCCACCCCTCAATGCACACAATGTGCAAATGTATGGGGATATGCACATTTCTCATACATGCGTCCTCCTCCCCAAGTTTTTTAGTTAGAAAAAACTATGCATGGATGTATGAGTGCACCCATACCCATGTGCAAAACTGTACATAAGTTTAAATATATATATAGACTAGCAAAGAGTGCCCGTTGTTGACGGACAATGGAGGCCGATCTTCATACAAATGCATTTTTATTTCAACCTTTCCCGAGGAAAGTCTGATAATTTAAAAAATCCTTAAAGCACTTTCAAATTTTTGATAATGAAAGTCTCATTTGTTTAACACCCTTCACCATGAAAGTCTGTACATGCACTTCAAAACACTATGTGTGTTGGTAAAAGATAATTTGAATTTGGAGTGGGCCCCTTAGATGCATGCATGGGGAGGAGGGCCATGCATCCTTTTCCCCATACATGCATCCTCCTCCCTAAGTTTTCTAGTTAAGAAAAGCTCATGCATAGGTGAGGGAGGAGGATGCATGGGTGCACCCATACACATGCACAAAACTGTACATAAGTTTAAATATGTATATAGATATAGATATATGTATATATGTATATATATATGTGTGTGTGTGTGTGTGTGTGTGTGTGTGTGTGTGTGTATGTATATATACGTACATACAATATATATATATATATATATATATATACATGCACGTATGTATGTGTGTATATATATGTATATATCATAGTGGCACGTGGTACCGCCATTATGGTACCACCAGTACGGTACCGCTCTGGGATTCGCGGTACCAGGGCGGTACCATTTTTCAATATTTTAAAAAAAAATATATTTTTTATATTTAATTATTGCCTTTTATATAGTAAAATAGGCTTTAAAAAATAGAAAAAGAAAAGGTTTTGGGTGTAAAAAAAGAGGGTAACACGATGACATTTGTTTTGGGACTTTGACCTGAAAAAGAGTAATCTTTTTTGGTGTTTTTTAATGGTCCTAGTTTTAGGCCAGAATCATGGATTTTTTTAATAAATCTCTAAAAATTTTTTAAAAAAATCAAAAAATGCATATTTTAAATAAAGAACTACAAGTTTTTTGTTGCAAACTTCATAAAACCATCATAATTACAAATGAAATAATAATTCAAGAGAACAAATGTTGATGCCTCTCAATTTAGAACTTGACATATTCTCAACACTTTCGTTTTCAGCTGATGAAGTGGAAGATCTGTCTTCTTCATCAGAGTCAACTGGCATGTCTTCCTCATAATCCGCGTCTAATGTTGACAAAAAATCTTGTAAATCAGCTTTTCTCTGTTGATGACGAGTGGAAGATGATGGTTTTTCAAGTAATCCAAGTCGTTCTTTTAATATAGATATTGTTGACTTTCGTAGATGATTGGTCATTGTTAAATCAAAATTAAATGCCAAAACATCTACATCTTGTAGATTCAAATCGTTGACTCTTAGTTGATTTTTTGGCAATCTCTTTCTCTTGCCCTTTAGATCTACTTGCAACATTTCGAGTTTGTACCTTCCCAAAAAAGCATTCGTTGAAGTGGTGCGCAACCAATGGACACGTAGTACATTTGTTTGATTGCTATTTTGAATAAAACCAAGTACTTTGGCAATCGAAAATGGATGTCCTTCATTATTTTCTGAAGCTAGAAGTGCAACAAGACTTCCAATTTGGATTTCATTCAAATCACCGCGCCATTTCATTTTTACAGCTTTTACACTTTGCCTATTCTTTCTTGAGCCCACATAAATTTCACGTTCCTCACCTTGCACAAGCTGCAAGAAATCATTATCTCGAGGAAGATCTGAAGGTTCGACAGTCGTAGTTGATGTTCCAAATTTATGAGGCCAATGAAATTCATCAGTTGTTGATGTATGTTCGAGATTGAGCAAATTGATTTTTTGTTCCTCAAAAAAGTCCATCCACCAATGCTGATCAAACTCATCTAAAAATTGATAAGCTGCTTGAATATTCGTTACATTTGATTTTAAACTGGTGCTGAAAGCTAATATCATTAATATTAGCTATGCATCGTTCTGTTTCGTTGGACGCCTTAACATAATCACAAAAATCATGTGTATCTAATTAATGACACGTTTGGCTTTGGCACATACGATTCCTCAACAATGCTTTGAAGCACTGGTAATGAAAATGCTTTCTTGCGTCTCAACTTCTTAGAAAAGCAACTAAACATTTGATCAATTTGATCGTGAATATGTCCTACCAACAAAAATCCTATTTTTACTTTTTTGAAAAAAAAATTCTCCACTAGCATGGACAAGTATGCCAAAACAGTTTGGTTTTTATTTTCCCTAGCAGTGTTGTCAAGATGCAAATAAAGTATTTCTGGATGATTTTCACCAAGTTCACAAATTATCTTATGTACAATGGTGATCGTCAAATTTGGACCATTTCGGACATTGGGATAATTAAAAAAGACCTTGGACTCCAAAGTGCCATTGAACGCAAGTGCTCCAACGAGATGAACCTGAATAAAATCTGCCTCGTTCAAATTTTTGGACACTTTGACGATCACCATCAATAACAAGGCCCAGATATTTCTGTGGACATTCCAAACATTTCTTTGGATGCTTGGCCAACTTTTGTCTTTCAACTGTTTGTTGATCTCTGTGCAGTTGAAGAGCTTTTGCAGCATCCATTGAAAATACAATGATTCACTTATTTAATAGAATAAAGATCATACTATGATGGTGTTCAAAAAGACTCCAACATAAAAAATTTCAAAACAAAAAGTATTAAAATGAATGACAAATTTGATTAATATTTACCTTTTTCGTCATTGGTCTTTGCAAGTTGTTTTGCAGACTTTAACAACTCGCAAGTGGAGCATACTGTCATTCGTGATTTTTTGGGAATCTTTTCCAGTCCAAAATCTCTTTTTTAAATTCTGTGAAAATATGAGTAACTCAAATAGGGAAATTTTTTGTTTTGACAAACTCTTTGTACATTAAAAATATTTGTAATTTTGTAAGATTATCCGGCAAGTGAAAATATAAGGAATTAGGCAATTTCTCTCCGTGCACATCTATGAAATACTTTAAAATGATTCAACTTGTTCAAAAGAACAATGTTCTAATCGTGCCGAACCTGTATCTGAAGAAAAGGACGAGATAAAAAGATTTGATACAAGCTGAGTTACAGACATCATTTCTTGAAAAGTACTTGCTTGAGAGATTTCAGAAGATGAACAGGTAAATGATGATGATGCCACATCATTTACGAAAACATGTTCAGATTTAGGAGTGGCTTTCTAAAAAAAGCTTTCATTGGAAATGTCAGATGAAGATGATGCACTTGTTGCAGCGTATTGAGTTACAACTACTGGAATAGAAGAGGTAGAACTACTTGACATCGTAAACTTAAAAGAAATTTTAACTGTGTACTTATGCTAAGCATAGACCTGTTAAAATAGTTAACACCACACTAAATGTGCTCCTCAAACTTAACTACAACCTATGCTAGTCATAGAACAAATAAAAAGCTATGCAAACCTCAATAGACGTATACCAAAAAAACAACTAATGCAAATGAGCAACAAGCCTACAAAGTAACTGGTTAATTAAAATTTCCAGCGGCTACCATGCCTTCAATACTGTTTGGCAGCATCCTTAGGGTTAGGGTTAGGTTAAGGTTTGGACGGTCCCGGCTCAGGCTCGAGGTCGGCGTGAGGTGAGGTGAGTCGCAACAACTCGGTCTGGAAGCAAGCTGGAGGTCTGGCGTGAGGCAGGGGTCTCGAAAAAAATTTATTTAAGGACCATAGTCCAAGCATAACTCATCTCATCTGCGAATTCAGAAGCACACATGCTGTTAGAGCTCTCGCTACGACAAAGTCACGGCTTTCTATAAGATATTGCATACGTTCTCGTTTATAGATTTCTTGACGATAAGATTATTGTCATTTTTTAACTTTGTTCTATGCTTAGCATGGGTATTAAATTATTGCATTGGAAAATATCTATGTTTTAATTTGTATTCATCTTCTTAAAACATGGGTGACCTATGCTTAGTGTTGGATTTATTTCCTCTAATCACCTAAATCCCATTTTTAATCTGCCTCCATTCATACAAGCTCTTACGACAGCTGGGTGATGATCATCACGACTCATCCAGAATTGACTCTTTCGAGAGTCATTACTATGTTGTTGCAGGAAGACACGTGGAGGAACGAAGCCTCAAGTTCCTCAGCTGATTCTCACGCCTTGTACACCAACAAGAGCACAACAAAGCAGAAGAAGAAAAAAGGCCCGAAGCAATCAAAGCCAGACCAGAAACCAGCTCAGCACAAGGAACAGTCGAATCCGTAGACAAAGAAAAAATTGTTCTACAAATACTGTAAACGAAACAACCATGAAATACAAGACTGCCGAATACTTCAAGCAAAGAACAACAACAAGGGGCAGTCGAATCAAGAGGCAAATGCAGCTGCAAAAGCTCCACAGCCTATTCAAGAAGCGGATCATGATGCCTTCATGACTAGCCATCAAGGAGCATCTGGCGACAGTTCTTGGTTCCTGGATTCCGGAGTCACTCAGCATATGACTAGCCTCATTGGCTGTTTCAAGTCCTATACACCTTACAGTGCCCAGAAATATGTCCACCTTGGTGACAATAGCACACAGGCTATTAAAGGTGAAGGCACTGTAAGATTAAACTTTGCCAATGATCAGTCTAAGCTACTTTCTAAAGTCTTTTATGTACCAAATTTATCTACGAATCTGCTCTCTGTAAGCAGAATCATGGATCTAAGACACAGAGTAGAATTCGAATGTGATCAGTGTAAAGTAGTTGATAGGACAGGCAAGATCCTAGCACTCGAAAAGAGACATGGATACTTGTACAAATTGAGTCATTACTTTTCTGCTCTAGTCAGGCTCTCAGTACTTCAATTCATTCAAATAAAGGTTTACTTTGGCATTATAGACTTGGTCATTCAAATCGTGTTGTTGTACAACGAATGTCTAGACAGTGTATTGTTCTTGATCTCGACAATCCTTGTGAAAGAATCGAGTTACATGTCTATCAAGACTGTCTAGTTGGTAAACAGACTAGGAAACCTTTGAAATCAAGCCATCAGCACATTGCTAGAGGATTGCTAGATGTTGTACATTCAGATATTTGTGGCCCGATGAAAAATCCTTCGCTGAAGAATACCAAGTATTTTATAACCTTTATTGATGAATTTTCCAGGACCATGGTGTATTTTATAAAGAAGAAATCAGAAGCCTTCGACTGCTTCAGAATCTTCAAGGAGTGTGCAGAGAAGGGGACTGGAAGGACGATTAAGGCCCTCAGGTCAGACAACGATGGAGAATATATCTCTATCGAGTTTAAGGAGTACTGCCAAAGCCAAGGCATTGAGCAGCAATTCATCACTCTTTACAGTCCTCAATATAATGGCTTAGCCTAGAGGAAGAACCGTACTTTGGTCAAATCTGACAAATGTATGCTATCACATGCATCGTTGCCTAAGAGATTCTGGGCTGAAGTTGTCTCCGCTACAGCCTACGTCCAAAACAGATGTTCGACCAAGGCCCTCTCAGACAAGACACCCCACAAGGTGTGGACAGACTCTAAGCCTTCTTGAAAAACCTAAGAGTGTTTGGGTGCATTGCCTACGCGCAGATCCCAAAAGACACGAGGAATTCACAATCAGCTGTAATCTATACGATGGGATGGCAACCAGTTGGATCAGCATGTTGAGAAGATCAGAACGATCTTCGCTCAACTCGTTGCATCAAGACAGAACACCAGGTCCCAACACCACAATGGTTGATGTACTTCATGAAATCCCTACCTGTTTCTTATCAACCATTGAGAATGCTCATACTGAGTCTACCAGATATGACATTCGAGAGAACAATCAGTCTTGTCGCTGATGAGGGACTGATGAGGGACGAAGGAAAAGGAAGTAGTGATCAGGAGAAAGCTCTTTTCACGAAGGGAAGAAAAAAGAACAAGAACAAGCCTAGATTCGACATTTGGTGGAACTACAAGTGCCAAAGGCCGAGGAGATCCCTTGCATCTATTGTGACAATCAAGCTTCTCAACAAATTGCTACCAATCCGATCTTCCGTGGTAGAACAAAGCTCCATTCATGAGAGTAATACTTACTCTATACAACTTTTGTCCTTTTTTAACTTCTGATTCATGTAACTTGACCACCAGTATAAGTTTGCTCATACTAACACTTGTAATATTATAGAATCTCACTATAAATTTCAATAAATGATTCAAATCCACAAATAAGTTGTGGTAGAATCATATGACAAATTGCTAGACTTTGAATTATAAATCTCATTGATGTGAAAAGGGATTCCAATGAAGTTTTGCATACCCCTATTCAATACATCTCTCTTCAATCTAATTTGAAAAGGACAAGGAATGGCAAATTTTCTTACATGATAATTTTAAATATATTGGCATATGCCTCCCTGCTAATACCTAAGAAATCACATGCTCCCCGAATTAATGTTCGATCGATAATCTTATCGACCTCGCTCATCAAAACCTCACTGACCTTGGACTTGATTCGAGAATATCGATTATTGTCCAATAAAAACTTTGTGGACTTGGTTGTCAATATCGAACTCAACAATTTTTCGATCACGTCATTGTCCTTCAGATGCTCATTTGCAACCAATACTGATTTTTCTTCTTCAACTAACACATCATTTTTTTTCACTTGTTTCTTTTTAATTTCTTATCTAGTATGCGAGTTTCTTAACTAATCATTTGATATACGTAATATTTGGACAACTTCTTGGAAGTGATCATTAATTGCATTTAATTTTAACATAATATTATGTAAACATGCATTATCTTCTTTTGTTTGTAATAATGCGGTCTCTTTTTCTCTATAGTCAACAAAGCAAACCATTTAACATACATTCTAAACTTTGTATTTTCTGAACCAAATTTGCAACCCATAAGTCCTCAACCTTTCACAATAATCCAGTAAACCGTTTTGTCCTTCACACAAACTTTACTAGTCGTGTGATGGATTGAAATTGTGGATATTGCATCGAGCTCGGATCCAAAGGATACAAACTTCCGTCAACCCACAGATTGTAGTTCTTTCTTTGGTTGATTCTGTGAGCGATCATATCAAGTAAAAAAACTGTGGATCCTTTCACTACTCTTCTTTTGGCTATCGAAGCATTCTCGACAAGGAGAACAATGATGTGTAAATGAAACTGAAACATCTCCGCAAATATCAGTTGACAGACACCCAAAAAAAATGGACACTCTTCTTCTTCCATGGCGTACTTGAGATTCTATGTTTATTCTCTCGCTAGTTAAAACGAGGGACACAATCTCATTTTCAAATTTGAAAAAGTTAGTTAATGAGCGTCATAGGTTCTTTAAGTTGCAGTTGCATGCGTCATAATAATCTCAAGTTAACTACACATTATTGATAAGGTTAAGCTAAACTGGACCTGGAAGTCCATCGGATTTCCAAAATCCGACGATTTTTTGTCCTACGTGGCATTTCTTAGACGGCCCTTTTGATGTTTGTAACTCCTCTAATGACAGCTCCAAAGTATCCCTTTGTAAGCACAGACCAGGATTAGAGCCTGGTTGTCCTTTGCCACAAAAATGGTCTTGCCAACTCAACTATGGTGGGGGAGTTATTTTAACATTATGTCCATCTCCTTGCTTGATGTAACACTGAGGACTTAGAAATTCTAATAACTAAAACTGTGAACCATCACAAAGTCAAATGGTAATAACATAACAGAATTCCAAATATGAAAAAACATGCATACGATTGCACCACAAGCATGCAATCACTTTATGACTTCCGTTAGCACCTCCATCTATTGCTGTTACTTCAAAGAGAAGTATTTGTTTTGGTCTATCTTCCTATGCCATTCGCCTGGGATTAAGCTTAAGATATCATGGTTGCTGTATAGTCTTGACTACTGTTCCTTAGGGTCTAGAGAATCTAAAAGGATTTAATCTTTGCCACCTGCTTCCTATTGCTTGCCCAGTTAGATGTCGATGTTCATTATGTTATTTA
The DNA here is from genome assembly GCA_029204225.1 of Diphasiastrum complanatum. Lineage (NCBI taxonomy): Eukaryota > Viridiplantae > Streptophyta > Lycopodiopsida > Lycopodiales > Lycopodiaceae > Diphasiastrum > Diphasiastrum complanatum. The sequence continues at coordinate 34,872,512 of CM055100.1, forward strand.
GAAGCACAATAGTTCATGATTCAGTACTTAGTGTCAGTAAAAACGATTTCATTGGCGAACTTTATTACCTCTATAATTCCTCTTACAATGCAATGCTCAATTACTGTCCCTACCCAAAACTAGCCCAAGGCCGTGATAAATCTTTTGCTACATTTATTCGTTCGATTTCTGAAGTTGAATAGTTTGGCGAATATCTTGCTAAGCACACATTGCCACCTTGTTGCTGCTAGGAGAACCAAGAAAAAGCTTCCAACTTGTTTTTTGAATAGTTGTTGCCTACTGGAAACTAGCATAGAGAATATCTAACGTAGACTGATATAGTGCAATAGTGCTCAATATCAATGCAGGTGCCACAGGGAGAGGGAGAAAAACAGTAAGTCATAATTTGATGCTATTTACTTGGCACATCTAACCTGATTTATTTTGATCTTGTGAGAAATGCGACATGGAAGAAGAATAACATGACATTTTGACGAAGACTTTGTGTGCAAAAGCTTTTGACAACTCTTCCCATTTGCCAAAAATGGGTACATAATGTTCATGATTTTTCCTAAAAATCTGGCAAAGCAAATTCAAACCCATCAGACTCATCCTTAGATTAGGTGATATGTCCGTCATCTGTGACCAAAGAAGGACGCCACATAGTTCCATCACCTCCGTCCATTAGGGCAACACCTACAGAAGCCAAGTGAGCTCGAATTTGATCTGACAAAACATAATCCTTAGCGGCTCTTGCAGCTGCTCTGTGTTGGATTTGTAAGAGCAAATCTTCTTCAGACAAGCCTGCTCTCTTCAATGTCTTTCTCTTTATATCTAATAGGACCTGTATAACATCTGGCATAGTTCATATCACTTGAATTTGAGAGACTTGGACCCAACCATCATCACTCATCAAGCATCAGATGCAATTTTAGAATCATGCAGTAAATTCCATTCATAGAAGAAACATAAAACTCAGATAGCTGTTACGAGATTTTGATAACTGATTGAATCAAGTATGAGCCACTTTCACAGAAACAAATCTCATATGCTTCTTCAGCCAAATGAGTTCCAAGAGTTTCTACAGTAAAATGGTCTCATATAAGATTTCATTCCGTCAGCAGAATCCTTGCTGACTCATCTCACAAAAAATTCTACCAAAACCAACATATTTGATCAAAGAAACAGACCTGAGAGTAGCTTGAGACTGACAAACCGAGCACCTCAAGAATGTTTGTGATTTCTTCTTGCAAAAGACATAAAGAGTTATATTTCAATACATCCTTCTGACCCTGCATAGACAAAAAAACAGCCACTGACAGTGGATTCCAGAGCACCTTATTACCACGTATATTTTTGCACTAATGCCCTAACCTTTTATACAGCTGCTTGCAAAATCACAGTAGGAGCTGATAATATCACAAACAAAGCAACGATCTTTCGAGGTATCAGATAAACTCGTTTTGAAAAGAATAATAGTCAATTTCAAGCCTGAAACAGTGGATAAATTAACTAGTTGATCATCCAGTGACTTGACAAACTGACAAAATATGAGGCAGCAAGTAATAAGCAGCCATATTAGCTAACTGTCACACCGTGAACTCTATGGCAAAAATAATTCACAGCCCTCGAGTAAATCCAAAAATAGCTAACTGTTGCACTGTGAACTCTACCATAAAAATTACTCACCACCCTCAAGAAAACCCTGAAGTACTCTTCTTCAGAAAATCCATAAATGTCCTAAATACAAACAACAGCCTTCACCACAAAAATTCTACCTTTCGAGTGTGCAGAAGATCATTCATAAATTTAAGGGGCTCTGACAAAGCAGCCACCACAACCGGGGTGTGCAAATCATCCCCCATTGATGACGTGAAAGTAGTGCGCAAATCTTTAACACAGTCAAGCACATTTCTAGCTGCAAGCTCTTTACTATATGCTTCTTTGACCAAACTGTGACTGCAATCTTCCAATGTCTGTACAGGCCAACAATCAATAAGAAAAGCACCAAGACTAAAAAAATCCAAAGCAAGCATGAAATAAACATGCATACAATAAGTTTCCTCATTTCATGCAGAGGTACCAGGACACGTTAACTATGAGCAACTGCATTCGCCATTTAAATTATTTGGCAACTTTCTAGCATACTTGATACAGGTAGTATACTCGATCTGTTGCACTGTCTAACTGGCGCTTTGAATAGTTCACAGGGGACCGGTAATGTGTCCCAAGTAAGAACCATCTAACTGCCATAGGATGGTATTGATCCACTACCTATTTACAATTGACAGACCAGATATCAGAAAGCCATCTAGCTCAATCCAAAAGAGTGCTATGTTCCATAGAACAATCAAATGTTTCAAGAACAAACTTGGTTCTGCAGCAAAATACTTCAAAAGTAACCAACTTAAAATATGTAATTGATGAGCTTAATGCAGGCAAGTTTCAAAACAAACACTAAAACTTTTGTACCTCTCGTATCGTAAAAAAGTTACCCAAAGATTTGGACATTTTTTCTTCATCTACTGTGACAAACCCATTGTGCATCCAATATGACACGTTGCTATGCTTACAAGCTGCAAAACTCTGTGCTATCTCGTTCTCATGATGTGGAAATATTAAATCCATTCCTCCACCATGGATGTCAAATGAATGTCCCAGTAGTGCAGCACTCATTGCACTGCACTCAATATGCCAACCTGGTCGTCCTGCACCCCAGGGGCTGTCCCAAGATGGTTCACCTGGTTTTGCACTCTGACATAAATAAACACAGTCATTCAATACAGCTGCTTTTCAAAGTCCCATATGCCTACATAACTCCCTTCTTGCTCAGTAATTTCAAATGAAGTAATCAATATCTGAGAGAACACTCTTCACAAATTGATCAATCATAACTTTCCTGAAAATGTGGTACAAGTCCGCGAGTATTGCTTCCTAATTAGCTATGTATGACACAATGGACCATTTCATTACATCAATAAGATATTAAAGTTTCACTGAAAGAATGTTCCAGACGCTGGTGACTTGTATGCTCACTTGTAAAGCCATCTCCCGGAAATGTATGACAATTTGGCGTCACAAAAAAATCCATTTTAGGTAACATCACGGCTCTTTATTTTACATTCTTGACCAATCAAAATTACTTTTGAAAGGCAGGGCCAATAGAACCAATTTGCTTATCAAACCAGGAAACAATTGCCACAAGAACTTCAGAGGTAGGTGGTCATCAAAGTAGCATGAATGCAATTTCCGTGACAAGTTACATCGAATCAAATAGTAAAAACAAGAATAGCATCTCACCATGTCTAGACGCTGACCTTCCAAAGAGCAAAATCTGCAGGGTTTTGCTTCCTCTCATCCACGACAACTCGCTCACCAGCACGGTTTTCATCCAATTTACGCCCAGATAACCTCCCATAATCCAGGTATCTGTCAACTGAAAAATAAACATCTCCGCCTTCTACTGTATAGCCATACCCATTCTCCAAGATCTGTGCACAAAAGCAGAAGAGAGATGACTTGAAATTGCATAACATTTCTAGAGCAAAACAGACTGCAGTGTGCTATACCATTCTTCAATGGCATAATATATCCAAGTAAGACATTAAGCACCAATACTTGATAAAGCGGAAGCTGTAAGAAAGAAACAGATAACTGCAACCATATAGATGAATAACTGAAGAATAATGAAAGAAAATGCATCTCCAACATTACCATTATGACAATAGGGAAGTTTCTAAGGTAAATTGAATATCACGAAAAATATCTGAAGCAAGCAACTATTGACAAATCCTTAGCCATTGATAATGAAGCTCAAATGCACATTATTTGTCCTAGGCCCTAGACTCTGCAAGTTAGCACCGAAGGCCTAATAATGACCATTTGCATTATGTGTCCCTAACATTTGCCAACCAATGCATGATGGGAAGGCCACAAAGTATATGATCCAAAATCACAAATGTAAACGTTGTTGACATGTGTGACCTTGTTCATGCAGTTTAGTGCTGTTACGTCCATGTCTTGTACCGAGGATTCGGAACAATCCTCTATTTTTATTTGCAATAAGCTTAGACATATGATGAGATTCTGCCCAGAACGAAAGAAACCCACGGCTCAAGTTATTGAGATGCTAGGTAATCAAAATAAGAAACTGGAAATTGACTGTGAGTATAAATGTTCCTTTAGTACTACTTTTTTGCCTACTGATTTATTTTGTTTGAAAGGCACGATGAAAGATCAAGTAGGTATTATAGTGGACAATCAACTCTTGATTTTAATGATTCTCATCCTGTGTATAAACTCATCTTGGAAACTAAAGCCAGTAATCATAGATATAAAGTATATCTAGCTTCAGGAGCAAAGTTGAAAACTTGGAAAGTCAAAGTATCCAAATTCCCATTAATAATTCAGGACAATAGAGAATGATTGATTCTCATGTTTTTTAGCACAAACTGATATAATTCTAGGCCTTATTTGCCCGTTCCGGAACTTGACCAAAAAACTTTTTTTCAAAAAATACGTTATTTAACAAAGGAATTGAGATACGGAACGGAATAGTGAATCTAGGATCAGCATGAGCTTAAGAACGTGGCTCAAATAGCGATTCTAGGATCAACGGGAGCTGCATTAAATTTTGCCAGATATTTTGGCTATAAGCAGCTCTGTATAATAATCAGCAGTCAGACAAGATATGCATTATCGTCAGACAAGGAGTGGACATCCAGATAGAGGGTGAAGAGGGTGAGTTTTCAGATATAGCAATAAATTTCATGCATAACTGAGATACAGAATGCAATGAAGAAAAAAGGGCCAGTCATCTGAATATGTGCACAGCGCAATGACAAACTACTAGCACAGCAATATAAAGCCATACTTAGAAAAAATACACGCAAATGAGTATGACGGAGATGGAGGACGTGACAGTAACCGATAACTAGTAACTTCTGCAATTTTGTTTCTGCTTGAACTGTATGTTTTCCCACCATTTCTGATATCTAGCATCCTGCAATGTATTATCAAGCGTCGCTCAATGTATTATCAAGTAGTAGGAAGATCGTGGCCAGCAGGTGGCACTTCAATACGTGTCTTTTTTATTTTGGAAAAAACGTTCAGACCCAGCACGTTCCGGAATGTACTATACGGAACATTCAGTACGTTCCGGCCCAAAAGGGTCGGAATGGGTTTCTAAATTCTAGGCTATAAATGGGTAGTTAAAAAATCTCCAAATATAGACTTTGAGAAGCATGTGCTCTCGTTTAAGGAGTGCGATAAAGTAGTGGGCTCAATAACCATAATGCCATCTTTTAAAAATTATGAGAATATAAGCAAAAAAAAATATTTCCTCTCAGCAAATCGCGTATGGCATAAACACAAGATATGCTAAATAAAATTCAAAATAATGGTTTGTGCCAAACATGAATACACTTCATCAGCAGAACCTTCAGAAGTGCTCTTACAGTCCCTATACAACACACCCTTGCATTAACAGAGACAAGTGAATTGATCAAAGAGGCACTTTTCGGGCTATGACTGCAACAAGATGTAAAAGAGTATCTCCTGAACAAGGCAAAATGGATTTAGATTTCCGTTCATCCATTAGAGATACCCCATGGTGCAAGGAAGTGGATCCCTATGAAATTTGTTGTTGGACAATGGCAAGCCCAAGCAGGACGACTTTGTCCTAGTAATTGTAATCAATTAATCAAGATGGCCATTTTTGTTGTACCTTTAAAAAAATTCACAACTCTGCAAAAAGCAGTTGTTTGTCCGAAATGTGATGTGAACTTCCCAAGCCCATCCTCTCATCATATAGGCCGAGTTTACAAGTCAGCTTTGGACAGCTATGTTCGTGACATGAGCTATATAGCAAAAGTGAAATACATTGCTTGTTGTATTGCAGGAGGAGAAAATACATCAAATCATGGACCTGAGGGGGTTTAGAATGGAGACTTGAGCACATTGAGAAATCACATTCTCTAAAACTATATGGTAGCCTGCAAAAGGACAATAGTGTCAACTGCCAGATGAAGAGTCAACAGAGATTATGGAAGATGAATCAGTTTTTGTCATTGAGGATCAATAAGTTCCTGAAGGGAGACAATGTTACAAATACTTGTCAAACTTGGCCCCAAATGGACCAAAGGGCTCACCTGCATAACATACAGTGTGGGCTGATAACTTGACTAGGCATGCAGCCCACTGTAGGTTAGGTGCGTCGCAAGTCGTATCACAATGAAAGCATCTAGCAAGTGGTCAAAGATGCAGGTCTAGGATAACAGTCCTGGAACTAGCCATCATGTGGGGGATATTTGAACTGTGAACAGGGCTAATCATCATGCGACTGAGGTGATCAAGTGATCCCTCAAAAACAGTGGTCATTACTTGTCGTTACATTATCACCCAGATCAAGGACACATGGATCCAGTTGGGCATCTGATCAACGAACTGACATTAGTAAAAGAGTGTCTCTCAAAGGAACATTAACAATATCTTAGTTGCGGATTCATAACTGATTCAGCATTTACTGCTCATTTTTTGTGTGCATGATTCTCTAGCAACTATGTTTATGACTATAGGAAGACATGCGAAAGTTATTGCATCGGAACTTGACAATACAAAAATCTCTTACTCTACTATTCTCATCTCATACGGTACAGACAAGTTGCACTGATCAACTATCGAAAACATTTGATTCTTGCAAGCAGTTTCTCCCTGCCAGCACAACACTCGCAAGGTTTCCAGATTCTAGACCGAACTGGAAAGTCAGAATCAGCCTCTCTGCCTTTTGAACGATCCCTAACATTGTTGCAAGAAGCATTGAGGTGGTTGGACAAGGATCAAGCTATAAATGTGTGAGGCAAGGACAAATGTTCCAAAACTGTCAATCTGGGATACAGACAAACCCTAGAAACTACTGAAAGAATCTTGAAAGACTTATCCACCTGTGCAATCATTTCAACAATTTGCTTCATATATTCAGTAACCCTTGGTTCAGCAGATGGTGGAAGGCATTGTAGCATGTCCATATCAACAAGAAACTCTTCACAAAAATGCCTGCTTAATTGGAAGGGATCCTCACCACGCTCTCTAGCTCTGTTGATTATCTGCAGTCAGCCCACAACAGTTGAGATTAAAACATCTAGATCTGAAGACTAGACCACATTTGCTCAGAAAATCACATCATTTATTAGCAACATACAGATTCAATTGGTGTCCAGCCTTGATAAGGATGAGGCTCCTGTAGTCTCTTCTAGAAAGAAACTTGATGAAAAATTTTGGGAAAGTCTATTGATTTGATAGAAGGAAGATTTTATTCAAAAGAATTGTAGAATTTTCCAAAAAAATATGAAGGCAGAGCTCATGCAAAAATTCAATTGCATTCATTGTAACAGAAGCTTAAAATAATGAAGAGCTTGCAAACACAAAATTTTGGTAACAAATAAAAGATGGAGGATAAAGGAGGCGTAATAAGCAAGTGTCAAAATAAAATAGCAAACAGAAAGTGATTATGATGCAACATTTATCAAAAGAATTCGTATAAGCATAAGAACCACTTTGAACCTACAAGATTAGTTCCCTACCCCAGGTAGAAAACACTATGCTTCAGTACTAAGTTAAACATTAAAATCTGGCTGTGCTGACAATCTAACCTTATCATCAACATCAGTGAAGTTGCGCACATAGGTCACTTCAAATCCTAGGAACTTCAGATACCTGATATAGAACCACTGAAAGCTGTTAGCATCATCAAAATCAACCAAAATGTGCTAATGATCACTAGTACCAGTCCTTGCTCTACTTTCCCCTTGTTTTCTGAGCAAAACACTTTCAACTCTAAACAATAGCAATTATAACTTCTCATCATGTTTGGGCAATAAATGAAAGATCAAGGGATCGATGTTATTTTAGAAAATTATAGGATTTTGCCTAGAACATTTCACAAAAGATTGCAAAAGAGAAAAAAATCGTGGAGAAAGTTTCAAACTCTGATAAAAAATACAGTTAATATTCCAAGATACCTTTTAGTATGTATGCATAGAGAGAGAGAGAGAGAGAAGAAAGAAGAAACCTTTATTAATGTCTTTTCCATGCCAAAAGGCATATAAGACTAGTGAAGTACATGTCAAGTATGTGGTAACCATGGGAGCGTATAAAACGTCTCCAAAACTGTAATAAAGAAAACATCTAGTACAAACTAAAATAAACACGTATGCAAGAGTGTGTGCATAATAATCCTATGTATCCATGTCAAGATGTCAAGACTGTGCTGATGTTGCTGCTACTACTGTGCTGATGCTATAAAAGGATGTAATCCGAGCCACAACATGAGAAAGCACAGGAGCCTGCCGGCATCGTCTGTGAGCATGAGCGTGTGTAGTAGTACGACTCTGCGTAGGATGTCTGGTGATCCTGGCAGGAACGTGATGGTGGGAAGTACACTGTCTCTGATCTCTATGGGCATGTAAGCAGCTATCATCCTCGTCGTCGTCCTAATCCCTATGTATCTGGGATCCCACAAACTCCATTGTTGTGGGCTTTTTGGTCTCGAGATTTCTCTTCCGAAATGGTGGCTGAGATAACCGAGAAGATGGGAGTGCTTGGTTTGGTGCCTTTTTTCAAAACTGATGCCCAAGAAAGGGCCTCTTCTTGCTGCTTTTCAATCTTGGTCTTTAGTTCCTGTATCATATTGGTGGTGAACGTCGAAGCCGCAGCCTACTTGATCCCGATAGATTGTTCGAGTGATGCAACTTTGGACTGCAGCATGTTCTTCTTATTGATCAAAGAAGTAACTGTTCCTTTCAACTGTGAGAATTCTTGCCTCAAAAACTGGAAATCTGCCTTGATTTGATCGATCTGCCAAGAGGAAAACAGTTCGTAGGTTGTGATGTCGTGAGGGAAGAGGAGCTAGCAATGATCGGAGTGGAAAGAATGGGATCGGAAAACAGAAGAGGGGCAGAATCAGGAGAAGGGATGGGAGCAGAATGAGCGGAAATCGAAATCGACGGACATGAGCGGGCAGGACCTGCTGCCACGCAAGCAGACAGCTCTGCCTGCGTGGCAGCGGGGGGTGGGAGGTGACAGCAAGGGTAGGGCAGCGGGATGGCCTGCGGACAGGGATGGCGCGAGGAGGGGCCATGGCGAGTGAGGGATGGAGCGTGGATGGATATGGAGATGGAGCGCTAGCAGGCAGCCATTGCTGGAGAGAGAGAGAGAGAGAGAGACCATTTGCAAGGCCAGTTCCAGCTTCCAGCAAGAACAGGGCGCGGGGTGCTAGTGATCTTAATTCCCAGTCAGAGAAACACAAGCACCCAGAAGTGATAGAGGTTCAGTTGAATTATTGGAACAAATACTTCAATTTTCAAGTCATCCTGAAAAATAATTGCAACATGGGACGGATTTCAAGAAATTTTCAAATCTTTGTACTCTTTGTGGATGACTAATATGAATACCATTGTAAACAACTTCTTTTCTTTTGAAGATGCAAATCAAAAGTTAATGATTCAATGGTTGGTATACGAAAATTGCAACTTGAAAATTCAAATTACTTATGCTTTGCAATGTGTTTGAATAAAAATTTATGTCCCTACATGTGTTTTTCTCCACCCCCAACACAGTTTGAAAAAACCAAAAAAAAAAGCATTTCGATCCGAAACGTTGCTGAATCCCGGAACCGGTCTAGAACCAATGTTCCGAAACGCTCCCAGAACGCAGCGGTTCAGAATGTCGTGCATCTATGCTTCTAACTAGATTCATTCATACAATCCTTAGAAGATTCAAACAGTTCCAAAATATCTCGTCGATTTTGATTCTAAAACAGGTCCTTCATCTATACATATAACGGATTTCTCCCGGAATCAATACAACGGATGTTTTTCTTTGTAACCTTTCTATCACCCTATTTCTCCCCGCTTTTTACTGGAAACTACACGAGTTTCCAATAGGTGACATATCGCTCTAGATATGGCCTAAGAGAAGTCTTAAAGAAAATCTTTGAAAATTAAAAAAATCAATAATGTGTTGCATCAATGTAATACAGTACGGTTAATGCCTCAACACATTGACTTAAATGGCTAATCCAAAGATATTCTTTGTTGGTCACAGAATTTGTTACCTCTTAGAAAACCGACCTATATAGATCAGAAAAGGATCATTGAGAAGCCAAAGGAAAAATATCATATATCAGAAAACAATTTAGTTAACCTTCCATGTGACGTCGTCCAAGGTGTTCAGATAGTTACTATCACTTTCCAAGGAATCAAATGAAATCGGGTTAATCATTTCTATATTACGAATTCACAAACATAAAGCTTTCAGAGTTTTCGATTTTATGTTTTGAGGTATCCAAAAGGAGTCATGACCAATACCTCAAATTCCAACAAAATATCTTTTTGTGACCAATAGTACTTGGCATCATTCAAGATATGTGGTTTTACGATGATCAACCCAATCCAATCAATTTCAGATCTTCCCTTTGGAATTCCTTGTGTCCCATAACACAAGTTCTTCCTCTAAGAAGACCATCCACTTCCTGATCTTATCATCCAAAAATCAATTGATCTATTTGGAACATATTTGCATCGAACCGGGAACCGGTTTGACCTATTTTTGCCCCAAATCCCAAAAAAAAAAACGGTTCAAACCATTTGCCGATTCCAACCCAGCTAGCCAGTTCGAACCGGGACGAATCGGCCGATTCGAATTGCCTTGCAACACTGATTTGGAGGGTATTTGTCCATTAGAGAAGTTCTCAAAATCTCTTGATCTAAATAATTGGTACTATGACAAGTTCTCAGGAATTCCTCTAAATTCCAGCTTCATAGCACAAATTTCAGCTCATATTTTCTCTTTTCTTAATCTTTTCGATCACTGACGAGATTTTAGGTCTTGCCCCAACATTCCTTGGACAAATTTCGAAATTGGAAAGAATGAGTGAGAATTTTATCCAATTAAAAACAGATTTGATTATAGTGATTATATTAAAAGTTCTCTACTAACGGGTTGATTTTTATTATTCATGCAATCTTTACTATCATAAAATTGCAAATAATTGTCGCGAACGGATTTGTTTCGCAAACAAATTGTTTTCGTTTTGGTTTTCTTATGCGGAAGCCTTCAGGATCCTAGGCACGTGACTACAGATCACAGAACATAAATCATTCTAGCAATCAAGACAACGAAAATCAAGGAGATGGACAAGAGAGCAACTGTATGTGAAGTACAAGACACCACGCCCGTTGAGCTGCCAGCTGGCAGCGCAAAAGATTTTCCTTCGTTTTCTTTTCGTAGCCCTTTGCGACAAGCCTTGCTTTGTAACGTCCAACAGTGCCATCTGATTTCATTTTTCTTTTGTATACCCACTTGCAATCGACGATCTTTTTATTTTCTGGCAGTGGCTCTAGTGTCCATGCCTCGTTTCGCCTCATTGATTCGATCTCCTCTGACATTGCCTACTTCCAGAATTCTCCCTCTGGACTCTGGATAGCTTTTAGATATGTAGTTGGCTCTTCAGTGAAGTTGCAGTACTCGAATTCTGTGTCTTCGCTCCACTGAAGATTGTCAACGTATCGATCTGGAGGTCTTCTTTGTCTTGTTGACCTTCTGGGTCCGTTTTGTCGCTGCTCGAATGTTTCTTGTTCGTGGGGTTGATCTTCTGCTTCTTGCTGCTCTGAAGTCTGGGGCTCAACATTCTGATTTGATGCTTGTCCTTGATCTCCCTCTTGAATTGGCAGCAGTGTGAAGATCTCATGGCCTTTTTCATCATTCAGCCCAGGGAATGTGGACTCATCGAACTTCACATCTCTACTCGAAACAACCTTCTTCGTGGTTGGATTGTAGAGTCTGTACACTTGTGATCCGTTCGAGTACCCGACCATGATTGTTTGCTCTAATTATCATCGAGCTTGCTTCTTTTTTGTTTTGGAATGTGCGCACGTATGATAGATCAGGCTTTCTACATGTCCACATTTTGTACGGTGTCTTGTTTTCCACGGCTGTCGTTGCAGATCTGTTCTGCAGGTGTACTGCTGCAGCTATTGCCTTAGCCCAGAATTGACTTGGCAATCGAGCCTGTGCCATCATGCATCTGGCTCCTTCGAATAGCGTCCTGTTTCTTCTTTCTGCGACACCATTATATTCGGGTGTGTACGTAGGAGTAAATTGATGCTCTATTCCCTGTTCTTGGAAAAATTTAGAAAATTTTGTGCTCTTGTACTCACCTCCATTATCAGATCTGATGATATGAATCTTCTTTGAGGTGTGTCTCTCTGCAAATGCCACAAACTTCTTGAAAGAGTCAAACACTTCAGATTTTTTCTTTAGGTAGTAGATCATTGTCATCCAGCTGTAATCATCAATGAACGTTAGGAAATACCTCGATCCTAAGATCTAAGTGGATGAGCTCAAGAACTTCTTTGGCTCTTCTTCCCTCATGTGTGAATGGATTCCGATGATCTGACAAGCTTCGCAGAACTCAGTATCGAGTCTAGATATCTTCAGACCTGTGACTATGTCTTTCTTGCACGTGTCATACAGGCTCCTCATGTTCAGATGATAAATTCTCCTGTGCCAGAGCTGATCTTCATTTTCTAATGTATTTAATATGCAGAATTGCTGATTATCTTGGCTTGGTAGAGATTTCCTTCTCTGCATCCAACCGTCAGCAATTTGTTTGTTGTTTTCTCGATCATGCGGCATGTATTGCCATCGAACAAAACTCGAATTCCAAGACCTGCCATCTTGGAGACTGATAGAAGGTCTTTTCTCAGTGAAGGTACGTAGAGTGCTCCTGGTAGCTCTGCTTGACCTGACAGTGTTCGCAGCGGTAGAGTCCCGATGCCCTTGACAGCGTGTCGACTCCCATCACCTAGAATCACTGCTCTGTTGTTTTTGAGTTCTCTGAAGTCGATCAAGATTCTTTTGTTGCAGTTGATGTGTGATGTTGCTCCTGAATCAATGACTACATCGTAGTCTTGTTCAGTGTAGCTTGTTGAAGCTTCATCAAGTATTGTGAAAGCTTCATCACCTCTATTTGCATCCTTGGATGACTCTGCAACATTTGCTTTTTCAGCTTTGTTCTTTCTTTTTGGGTTGAATCTGCAATCGTATGCAGAGTGCCCCTTCTTCTTGCAGTGCATGCAAGGTATCGTTGGATTGAACCAGCACTTATTGGTTGTGTGTCCTTTGTGACAGTGATCACAGGAAGAGGATTATTGATTATCATTGCCTCTGCTCGAAGACTTTGTCTTGTCGAATCTAAGCTTGTTCTTGTTCTTGTTCTTTCCTTTCGTGAAGAGAGCTTTCTCCTGATCACTGTTTCCTTCTCCTTCGTCCCTCATCTGTCATGCCCATGACTGGTCTCGAGTAGCGTGTCTCCGCTAGGGACCGGTAGACCAACAACCCGTAAGTTAATTGTGACTATAAGGGAATTGGGGCCCTTATGTGTACATGGTTGTAGGCCTAAATACTTGATGGTGAATTGGTATGGGTCTATCAGTGAGTCATTGGGGAACTGGATGACGTGGCCCAGATAGGCTACAGAGGTGTCTAGTGAGGTGTCATAGTGCACTACTAGTGGTGCATGGGCCTTGGAGGGTATAAGTATACCAGCTGGGCTCTCACTAGTGTATGCTCTGATACCAATGTAAAGTCCTCAATCCAAGGATCCTATTCAAAGCATGTCAATCACAAGCAACACAAGGGAACCTGATGGTGGACAAACCAACCCAACCAACCTAGATCGAACGGATCTAGCCCCCAAGCTATGGATCAATCACAAAGAGGATCAAGTATAACTAGAATCTGATCTATGATTCGTCAATCATAATTCATCGGATTCTTGTCCTATACTCAATAAAAGAAGGATTACCTACAAGATCATTGCACGCTCATCCTTTCTGATCCACTCAGCTCTCCTCGGGTCTCCCTCTGGAGGCTGCACCTCTGTGAGTTCAGTCACCGACCAGATGCCTTCACCCTTTAGAAGTGTTTTGATTTTGAATTTCCACACTCTGTAGTTTCCAAGACTGATTGTTATTCTTGTCTGGATCGTTGTAGCCATATTGTGTTGCCTAGAGAATCACTGTTCAGATATCAGTAGTGATAACCTCACGGCTCTAATACCATGTCACGAACGGATTTGTTTCGCGAACAGATTGTTTTCGTTTTGGTTTTCTTATGCGGAAGCCTTCAGGATCCTAGGCACACGACTACAGATCACAGAACATAAATCATTCTAGCAATCAAGACAACGAAAATCAACGAGATGGACAAGAGAGCAACTGCATTATCAGTTTTTGAGTTTTAGATCGAGATGATCAATGTCTCGCTCGTTGGCGGCCTGACACTCAGCTCTATCGTTGTATTCTGCTCGTTGGCAGACTTTCATGCACAACTATTTTCGTTTCTTTTTCTCTCTTGGAAAATTCTATTTGTGTTGATCCAAAATTGCGTTTATATCTCCACTGTATGGAGTTTACAAGATAGCTATACAGAGGATTGCAAGAGTAGTTAACGTTAATCAACTAGTTAGTTATTCTCTGTTATTGCTAACTATTTCAGCTGAGCGTGAAGTACAAGACACCACGCCCGTTGAGCTGCCAGCTGGCAGCACGAAAGTTTTTCCTTCGTTTTCTTTTTGTTTCATGTCGTGTCGTGTCTTTTGGTCCTCGAGATATGTTTGACTTTCGCAAATCATTCGACCTTCGAGCTTCGCTTCATTTCGTGTCTTGGGGATTTCGAGGTACGTTTGACTTTCGCGAATTGTTCGCCATTCGACCTTCGCTTCGCTTCGTGACAAAGTTGCAGGAGTTCACATTTTCTGACATTAATGGTTATTCAAATTTTTCGGTTTTTAAAGGATTATAGAAGTAAATGGTTCTTTTGACATGCCACACTTCAAAATCAAATTTTTGAATAAGTCTTGCCCATTGATGACCTTTTTGATTAGAAGTTTTACGTGGCTTATCATTACTTATCGGTTTCTTGTTTTCCTCTTTTGGTGTTTGACGGCATCTGAATCATCAAAAAAATATTTTTTCTTCCCCTTCTACAAGCTTATTAATTTCAAATTACAGGGCAATTTGACCAGTACTTTGGCCAAAAAATTGTGGATTCCCAAACGTATAACACTAATTCACAGTTGCCTATTTGGCAATTGATAATACAAATGTTTATTTCACGTCAAAAACTGCAATGAAAGCCTTTCAAAGTGCGCAAGGAATTCAGCCACTGTGCCAGTTTCGAAGGAAGTCCCCTCTACCTCAACTAATAAAATTCATTTTCCATCCGAGACTTATATGAATTAACAAAGTGCAAGCATAAACAAGTATTGAATTTTAGTAGCATGTTGTTTATTGCTAACAAGAGAGACGAGTCAAAATATCGGGAGATGAAATGAAGTCTTCTGAATTTACTTGCTTGAATAACTCATTATCAGCAAACTGTGCAATTCGGCAAAAACAACTGAAAAAAATGCCAATACCAAACCCATTACTAATTTCAAAAAAAATTCGATTCAACTACGTTGAAAAGAAAACGAAGCCCAATTTATGTGCAAAAACCGTTTTGCAATTATCAGAGAAAATTGAAATTAAAAAAACAACTTAACTAAGACTACCCCCAAACCCTTTGTTTACTCTTGAGGTGCTCGGGCTGAGGGTGCCCGAGCCCTGAGCCTCTCTACACAAAGAATCAGGCCTCTCCTCCCTGTTTTCCAGCAGAAGGCAGGCCATGAGAGAAGACGAAGGAGAGCTCTCGGGGGGGGGGGGGGGGGGGGATCCTCATAAAGTGTTTACTGCTGATAGCAGGGCGGTTTTGCCCTCTCAGCTATCAGCTCATACTTTATCAATAATCTCTTTAACTTTGTATTTTTCCTCTTTGTTGTTTTGCTGCTTTCACAGGTTATCCACAAGTTTTTTTCTTCCCTACAGAGAAGCTTCAAAGTAAATTATAGATACTATCAAGCAATCTTGCCAAAAAATCACCAAAAGCCAAAAGGATTTGAAAAAATATATTGTAATTTTTAGAACAAAGGTTTGAAATGTCTTTTCAATAACTATCTTAACTCGGCTACCTAAACAATTTCTGGCCTTCATAAAAGTTTTACTACAATTTTTTATAACGATTTCACAACACACCAATAATACAGCCATTACATATAGTTGCAAAAAAAACAAATCCTTTTTTTCCAAAAACCAAGAAACTGAAGCTTGCTAAAAAACCAGCAAGATTCAACAGGACATAAACCACTTACCAAGAGCATTAGAAAACTAAAAATCATTACATGTTGAAGGCACAAGCATTCGATTCTTTTGAACTGCAAAAATTTCAGCCTTAAAGAAAGGATCATAATTTGCAAAAAGGCAACTAATATGCCCCATTAATTGCCGAAACAAACTGCCTCACATTCAAAAGGAAAGTGCAAAAGCAATTTGACATCAATCAGCAATTCATCCTAGCTTTGGCTCTAATACCACTATAAAGACCTCCGCCAGGAATCAAAGACTAGGATGCTGAACCCATAGAACTAAAGGGAATCAGAACCTACCCAACCAAACCTAGATCGAACGGATCTAGCCCCCAAGCTATGGACCTACCATGCTCAATAAGAGAGAGGTGTCATTCCAGTAGCATATAGCTACCATCACCAAATCTTGTTGCCCTCCATAAGAGGCCTATGAGTATACTTATACCCTCCAAGATTCCTCCTCGACTAGGAGTGAACTGCGACAACTCACTGGACACATCAACAGACTAACTGGGCCACCTCATCCACTTCTCCTATGAGTCACTGTTAGTTCCATACCAATCCACTATCTAGAGTTTTAGGCCTCTGACTATTGATTATGGCTTTAATCCCATGAGGGCCCAAACCCCTCATAATCATAATTAATTTACAGGTCAAGGTAGGCCTACCAACCTCTTTATGGGATAATTAATCCAAGATCAGACCAAATGTGGGCATGACAGTACCCCAGGTGAGTATGAATAATCAATACTCATAAAGGCCTGAGCCAAAGGTCAAATCGGGTACATGCATGCTAGGTTGGGTAAATATAAATAGTCCATACAAATATAATTGAGTGACACTTACACTAACTGAGGTGTCCCGACACATGGCATTTGTGCATGCCATCAGCCTACATTCGGTTCAAAGGGGTCTTCTCTAGAAAGCATGGCTACGTGGAATACTATGGTTTGCCCTTCTATTGTGTCAAAGTGTGCCTTGACCCTAGGTATCGTATCAACTGAATTATGTGAGGCCCTAGCTAATTACACTGGATTAACCCCAGCATAATCCTACTGAATTAGGGACATAACATGGTCCCCCCTTGAGGACATTTATGTCCTGCTAAATGCGCGCATTTCGTATGGAGGCTAAGGTCTGGGGGAGTATCTATACACCCTTACCCCTTCCATGATCAGATTATCGATCAATTGAGCTCTCAGTACTGTTGCTAATTTGCTGCAAAATATCAAGTTTGTAGTAGGTACCACAAGTCGGCTTTGAATAGTACAAAATTAGAGTAGTTGCATGGGCATGCACACCATCAAAAGATATGTCATGAGAACATATAGCTGACCACTGATCTCAATCACGATCCCTAAACAGTAAAGACTGAAAAGTAAATCTTTGGACTATTGACCTATAATTAATATTTGAATAACAACTCGAGAGGGCCTTGTTTTCCACTGGAATGTGTAAGCCTTATAACAAAAAGAAAAAATTAGGCTCTCTAATACCGGTCTACCTTGCAGACCCTTTTCTTTGGGAATTGCCCAAAGACTTAATGAGCAAATTGTTTTTGGAATGTTAGGAATCATTCCCAGCATCAAATGAAATTTTAGATGTGGAATTTCAAAAACATGGTGAAAGGATTGAGTAAATTATTCTTTATATACTTAGACTTATGAGAAGATTGACGGGGCACAATAGCTTGATAACATAAGTAGAATCGTCCACATGCAGCAAGATATGGAAATCTCTCAGCTAAAAGGTTATAACATTTGTTGGCAGATAAGAAAAACCACTAGAAACTAAACTATAAAATTTGCATATATGAAGGAAGATTGACATCTTGAAGTAGGAAGGCTGGAAATAACATCAACTCCTAAGTTCAGAGGTGTTGAAATACAGGGTGCTAACAGCAAAAACAATGATTGCAAAATTCATCATTTTGTTTTTATATTTTTACACTGTTAACAGATTACACTTTCTATGCCATTAACCTAACCCAGTAATGCCGATATTAACACAGATAGCTAAAACTGCCTAACTTCTGAAGACTTGCTCTTTAAGCTCAACATTCTAGTTTAGTCAATTAATTGCTCGCATTCGTGCAAGGATTGCATCTAATGAGAAGAAACGACGAGCTTGAAATATACTGATAATCAGAACAAGATAAACGGAGACCTAGTTTTTACCTGAAAATATATGAGGAGAAGTGCACCTGTAAAGAACGTCGAAGGCAACGTAAACACGCGCATGGCCTATATGGCTGTAATCATATACCGTTACTCCACACACGTACATGCTTACTTTGCCAGTTACCTTAGGCTTAAATATTTCTTTCTGCCTAGTCATCGTGTTAAAAATTTTGAGCCCTGAATCATGTACGTTTGATTTCACTTCCTTGTCCTGCTCGTGCTCAAGGGATTCAGTCACGATATCTGGTTCCTTAGATCTTCTTGCTACATTCTTTGAAAAAAACTTAGAAGACCAATTGCAAAAACAGAAAGAGCCCCCCTGAGTAGCATTTGGCCCTGAATTTGTGATGGCTTGAGAGTAAGTCACAAGTCTTCTGTAGGAAACACGTGACATTGAATGTTTGGGGACAGTATGCAAACTATGATTTGGAGCGAGCAATATCGGATACGATGCCGGCCATAAGGATGCAACGAACATATTTCCTGGTGATTTGCTACGGGTTCTGAGTATTTCCATAAAGCTGCCTGAGAGCGACTCGGGATAGGACCTACGTGCTTGTTTGTTGAAGGCGGGTGAAATATCATGCTTGAAAAAGGTAAGAATATCCAATCTGGCAGCAAAAGCGTTCATCCTCCGCATCTTTAACGAGAATGATGCATAATCAGATGTTGTTCCGCAACCTCCACAGATCTGCGATAATGATAATCTCAGGACGAGATTCTGAAACAGGAAATGTCTTCAAACTCAGATCCATCGCCTACGATCTTTGTCAGACTACAAATGTAGCAAAGCATCTCTGAGAAAATATTTCTGAAAAATGCGTGCAATCACATACTGGAGCGTGAGCATCGACAAGATCCAACCATCTCTCATCGTCTCGTCTCGTCTAGTCTCCATCTTGCTGAGATAATCGATGTATTCCCCGCCTTTAAATCTTGAGGCTAAGGTGTTAGGTAATGGGGAAGGCCCCAGTCCGAGGGCCTTCCCCAGGACGGGGCCTTCCCCGTCGTAAACCCACTATTAAAAAAATTTTAAACGGACGTTTTTAGTTTTTTCTCGACGAGAAGCTTTTAGATGTTTTTTTACTAGAGAAGTTTTCACCGCCACTTTGCTAGATGGGCTGCTTGCAGGTTGTATGGCGATGGAAGGGCGACGGATGGGCGCATTTTTAGTAGGCAGCAGGGCGATGGAGGGGCAATGGATGGACGCATTTGCAGGGCGATGGAAGGGAGCCTGATATTTATTGCCTGATGTATATATTTGTAATATAGCATGTGGCTTCCAGTCCGGAGATATCCCCGTTAGTCAGACTCTGCACAATCATCAAAGACCAAAAGAAGCAAATAGATTATTTAGTGGACACACAAACTCTCTCTCTCTCTCTCTCTCTCTCTCTCTCTCTCTCTCTCTCTCTCTCTCTCTCTGCACGACACATACATGCGATCATTGAGGAAACAAATGTTATTACCTATTGTAATTGATAGTTATTTTGTCTTCATTAGGATCAGCAATAGCAGCGAATGCATCAGCAGACAGATCGAAAGTTCCCTGGCATTCTGGGGAAGGACATCGGTCAATGATCTGAATTGTGATTGGTCCTGGCCTACATGGTTGTAGCATTCTGTCTTCGTTCCTCCAGTACATGTGATTTGGTAGAGCAAATTGGCTTTTTGTTGCACACAGACTTCCATTGTTAATAAACACGTCGGGTTTTTTTATGACGGCCATTATGAAACATAATCGTCATTTGAAAAACAAAATTTGTCTCTGAACATAGTATCATCCTACTTTTTATGCTCTATACATTTTGCCTTTTAAAGGAGTCTAAAAAATGAGCATAAAAGCCACATGTGCTATGTTGAAAGTACAATACAAAGGACCATAAATGAACCTACATAAGGCTCCAAGAGTGATTGATTGATTGATACACCTATCTATTGCAAAACTAGTCACAATATCTTGATCTAGAAAATTAATATTGGATCCCACAATCAAGAGCAATCAAAACCATTGATCAAACATGGAATTACGACGGTACGGACTCCAATACAACCTATTATCAGAGATTAGGTGGAATCAAGTTTAGATACCAAAGCATTCACAAAAACTCAAGACAAATGTGTAGAAAACTCAAGATTGCCAATCTGGTCTCAAAAATTCTATCTCATCACTATGGAATGATGGATTGTATGTACAATAAGCTCTTCCCCACCTCAAGTTAGGTGAAAATCCAGCATGTAATAAGGAAGATGATTGACCATTTTTGCCCTTATTTGTCAATCTTACATAACCCTAGAGTTTTGCCAAGTTGGTGGCTAGGTTGGTTATCCACCTCCATGATTCAAGGAATTTGGCCCTATAATATAGGAATTATGGCCAAACAAGCCTAACTAACCCTATGAATGAGATCTAAACTACTTTGACCTCACCTCACACGTGCCAACAAGGATTCACACGTGTGGGACCCACCTATGTACAATATACATGGTTTTGATCAAGCTAGATTTGCCAATTTTTTGACAATTTCTCACATGCTACATACCAGATAATGGCCATTACCACATATAATCCGAGACCCATGCAACATGGTGGAGGCCACGAGCTACCTAGGGCCAAATTATACGTGGAACATTATCACACATATATTGCCTTTTCTTTTTTAATGTTTTTTCTGTTTATTCGGTTTCGAAAAAGTGAATTAAAATTTGTCATGCTAAATTTGTTATTTCTTTTTTTCATGTGGCAAATTTTTTATTTTCATTTGTAATTTAATATGAAAAACATTGGCTATCTAAATTGGAGCATTAGTCAGAATATAGCATGGCATAAAGAGGCTAGGGAGTTGATTCCTTTTTTTGAAAAAATAGGTAATAAGACCCTACGTTACGGAAGATAATATAGGCCCCAAAAGGGCATGAGACTCCTCAGCCTTCTATTCTGGATATCCCTCTTCAGTATTTTTAGCTCATGTAACAAGAGATTATAACTCGCTTTGATCAATTTGAAGTCCAACTTGATTGACTTGAGACAACGAATGTCACTCCTCCACCTTTCACCTCTATTATTGTTTATTTACATACTTCTTAGGCCTCTCTTGCTCCCTATGCTCATGATTTTTGTGACAAAGTCTAGCTCTTTGTTTATTTTGACTCTTCTTTTGGAAATGAGTTAGAAAATTGGGTGACTAAATTTTAGACCAATTTCTCCCTCTTTCCTAAATCAAATACCCATTGTATTTAGCTTGCTTTTTTACATATCAATGGGTGAGCCACTACTTGGTGGTCTATTCATTGTCATGATCTTCCTTGTGAGACTTTACACAATTGGTGTATTGAGATTTTTTTCCTCCTGCATGTAATTACCAAGCGGAGTACATGAGAGAAGAAGAATAACTCGAGAGTGTCACTATAGCACAAGTGGCAAGAGCTTGATCCAATGAGGAGTCTATGAAATTGAGTTATCACTTTCTTGCTAAACTTTCTTGCTAACCTTCACAAATCAAACAAGCAAGAGCATTCTACAAGCTAAGAATCAAAGTGCGCTAATAAATAAAGTAAAGCTAAGGTCCAAACAATGAATGTCAAAACAAAAAATAAACATCAAAAAAGAGCTTATGCAAATAACAATCTACACATGTACACAAAACAAGGATTGAGATCATAATGGAAGATCTAAACAATGACCACCCTACTCACACTCCACACATTTCGCACACTCTTTTCTCTTACTACAGTCTCTTTTCACTCTCTTACCACCCACACATTCCACAGTCTACCCTACCACTTTACTTTTACCACACATAGTACTTCATAATTTAGTTTGATGTAACAACTCAAAAAAAATCACAAGAATTTTAAGTCTCTAAGTCTCCCTTATGCAATCCCATAAGTAGTGTAACAAATGCATAATGAGAGAAATTAGCAAGCATACAATTACGAAACTTGTGGACACAAAAAGTGTAACTTAGCACATTATAAATATTCTTCTTGAGTACACTACATTTCTCTTATAGAGAATGAGTGAAAACAACTCCAATGTTGGACATGCATGGCTAATTAGGTTTGAAATGGCAAGTGGTTTGTCAGAAAACATATTATGACAATAAAAAAGTGATTTGAGTAAGATTTTTTAAATTTGTTTTGAAGGAGAAATAAGGAGTGGAAAGACTTTTTTTTTATTCATTTTGTTTTGAAGACAAAGCATGAGAGTAATATGACATATCTTGGGTACAAGAGGGCCATATTTCTTTGAAGATTTTGGTGATTTTTTTTAACGAAAAAATGTGCATTAATTATGTTTTGATTTGATATCAGACAGTTAGATGATTTGATATATTTGGTACAATGACCATGTGTTTTTAAACAATTTTGTGATTTCTTGAAAATGACAAATGTAAATTTGTGATTTGATGTGGCATAAAATTTGTGGACATTAATTTGTTTTATAAAGTTTTAAGTGATTTGTTATATATGTGTCCTAGTGTTGTAAAAAATATTGATGTTTGTAAAAATTGGTAATGAGTGACAGTCTATTCATTATGAACATAATATTAATGCCATCTTAGAATCATAATTATTGTCATAGTTGAACTAGGGAGGATCTTGGGAGATTTGTGACACATACTAGACATTTCTCCATGAATTTTACTATGTATGCTCGAAACACACACATGGACCTTCTATTGGCTATCAAAAGTTACAGGTATGAATGATTTATAGTCCATTATGCCTTGAAGTGTTTTAAAACATGTATGTATTTTGTTCATTCCATAGAAGAGTTGTTAAAATTAATGTCTCGTAGTGTATTATAATATTGTGTGTTTACAATGTGTGCATGTGTTACGTCCATGTCTAGTGGGTGTCGGAATAATTCCTGACATGGATAGCCGGTCACTCCAATGTATGTGGTTATTAGTTATGCCTTGTCATTCTGGGCTTGGCCGATAAAGTAATCAATAATCACATGAGGGCCCAGACCTATAATTGGACATAGGAGCACTTGCATGGTGTTGACTGCTATAATGCAAAAACAGGAGGTCAATTGCTATTCCAAGTTGCATGGGGATTCCAAGTAAATGAGTACAATAAGTTGCAGATCAAAGCCACGTACTCTATGTTATGTCTGAGCGGCTAAAAATGAAAATCTGAATTAAGTGCAATGCTGATAAGCAGTAGCGCAATAGCAATCTCTAAAACAACTCTAAGAAGTGAGCTAGAATGCTCAAGAGTGTTCAAGCTCACAGGCTTGAAAGAGAGAGAGCTAACTATTCAAATGCTTATGATAATCTTAAAATCATTAAATTGTATGACTATGAACAACTATTTATATTAAGAAATTAGGTGGTGAATTGCGATCGCCAGTTGGTTGGTGATTAGCTGGCATCCATCTGGTCTTTATCATTAATTGCTGATAAGTGGTGAAATTGACCGTAATCATTCTGTCTGCATAAATGAACCAAAACTGTAGCTCTGCAAAAATGAACTAAAACAGCCACAGACGACACTATCGGGTTTTTCACGAAAAAGGAGAAAAAGGAGAAAGTGCCCTTCTCATTTAGGATTGCCCCACTCTTTTCCAAAGTCATTTCCTTAATATTTGAGGCTTTTCTGAAAAAGCAAAAAATGCGACACTGTGATTTTACACGAGATTTCTGTCAAGCGAAAAATGCGAAAAAGAGACACTATCGTAAACTCTGTGTAATTTTGCAGACTGTGTAAAAACACTTGTAATTTTGCAGATTGTCTAAACGCACAGAAAAATTTGCAGAACTGGATAAACAATGGATGAAGATTAAAATCGATTAGTCGATTAGTAAGAAGGAGAATAATCCAACACTCCCCCTTAATCTGAATCCTTGAATGTCTTGACCTTCAAAGTTAGTTCTACACAGAATCTTCTGTGTGACTCCAAACTTAATGCTTTAGTAAAAACATTTGATGTCATATCTTGCAATTTACAGTATTGCAATGTGACCACTTTGTTGAGAACTTTGCTTCTGACGAAATGATACTACAGTTCTGCTTACTCCTTGAATGAAATCTAGGGCTGGTTGATAAAGCGATGGCACTTTGATTATCACAAAATAATGTCGTTGGAGCATATTGATTCAGACTGATATCTGAGAGTAAGTTCCTCAACCAAATTGCTTCCTTTGTAGCTTGAGAGGCTGTGATATACTCTGATTCAGTGGAAGATAGAGCTATCGAAGATTGCTTGCAACTATTCCAGGAAACTGGACCATTGTTGAGGAAGAATGTAAATCTGAAAGTAGATTTACGAGTGTCTACATCTCCTGCCCAACTTGCATCTGTGTAACCACTGAGTAAATTGAGTTTGTCGTTGCCGACTGCTCCATAACAAATGCAAAAATCCATAGTAGCTCGAAGATATCTCATGACTCTGATAAGAGCCTTCCAATGTGTTATACCAGGATTGAGAGAGCTGACTGCAAAAGCTATGTCTGGCCTGGTACAGATCATGGCGTACATAAGAGATCCTATAATAGAATGGTAAGGATACTCACTCATCTGTTGTTTCTAATGAATTGTTTGGGGACACTGGTCCTTTGACAATTTGAGTCCTGGTTCCATTGGTGAGAGAGCTAACTTGCTATTCATCAGATTATATCTGACTAACATGTTGTAGATGTACCTCTATTGTGTAATGTAAACCAACCTCTATTTTCTGTCTCTATAGATTTGTATATCAAGGCATTAATGAGCTTTGCCCAGATCATGTCGAATTCGGAAGATAACATTGTCTTGGCTTCTTTTATCAAATCGGTACTGTTGCTGAAAAGCAATGTATCATCCACGTACAAAGTGATAATGATAAAAGACCGTTGCACTGCTTTGAAGTAAACGTTTGAATCTAAAGAGCTAGGTGTATAACCGTGATCAAAGTATTGATCCTTTGAAACCATGCTCGAGCAGATTGCTTCAAGCCATAAAGTGTCTTATGGAGTTTACAAACATGATTGTGTTTGCCCTCGATAATATAACCTTCGGGTTGCACCATGTAAATGTCTTCTTTGATAAATCCATTGAGATATGATGTATGTACATCCATTTGATGTATTTCCAAATCTACTACAGTGGCAAATGATAGCAAAAGTCAAATAGAAGAATGCTTGACTACTAGACTGAAGGTCTCAGTGTAATCGACGTTGTATACCTAAGAAAATCCTCTGGCTACAAGTCGTGTCTTTCTTCTGTTGATGCTTCCATATGTGTTGTACTTGACTTTGAAAATCCATTTGCAATCAACTATGTTTCTGCTGGCAGGTAATTCAACAATCGTCCATGTCTGGTTCTTGATAAGAGATTAATACTCTTTATCCATAGCTTCTTTCCAGAGATTTTAATCAGGCTGACTGAGTGCCTCTTGGACAGACGTCTGGTTCCTAAACAAGATAAGCTGCAGACTCGTTGATATACCGATTAGGTGGTCTGCTAGTCCTTGAAGATCTTCTAGGTAATACAAGAAGTTGATTATTTTCATCATACTGTAGTTCTGATCTGCAACATCATCATCTTCTGATCCATCGTTGATTTGTTGTTCGTCAAGAGTAGAGGAGCTTGGACCTTCAATAGTTACTGTTGAAACAACTTCAGCCCATAAGCACTTCGGAAGTGTAGCATGTGATAACATGCACTTTGCCGATTCGACTAAGGTTCTGTTCTTTCTCTCAGCAAGACCATTTGACTAAGGCGAATAGGAAGTGATGTATTGTTGCTCAATGTCGTTGTTAAGGCAATAGTCCTTGAATTCGTTGAAAATGTATTCTCCCCCTGTTATCTGACCTCAGTGCTTTGATTCATTTGCCAGTTTGATTCTCAACATGCTCTTTGAATTTTCTAAATTTGATGAAAGCCTCTGATTTTTGTTTAATGAAGTAAACAACTGTTCTTCTAGAGAATTTGTCAATAAAGATAAGTACTTTGCATTTAGCAATGAGGGAGTTTGCATAGGTCCACATATATCTGTATGAACAACATCTAACAGATCTTTTGCTGCATGCATATGTTTTGATCTAAAAGGAATCCTAGCCTGCTTCCCAAAGATGAAGCTATGACAAACATGGAGATCGACCTTACCAGAAGGATAGTCGAGATCAAGAACCATGGATTGTCTAGACATCTTCATAACAGATGCATGATTCAAGTGTTCTAAGCGATGATACCATAGTAATGCTTTATTGACTAGAATAGAGGTTTTCAAGACTTGACTAGACTCTGAATAACAGTGTGCCAATCTACATAAGTAACCATGCCTCTTGTTGAGTGCAAGGATCTTATTACTCCTATCAATAATTTTGCATTGATCAGATTCAAATTCTACCTTATGACCTAAATCTGTAATCACTCTTTGCTAGAGTCATTTCCTTAACATTTGAGACTCTTCTGAAAAAGCAAAAACTGTGACACTGTGATTTTACATGATATTTTTGTCAGGCAAAAAATGCAAAAAAGAGACATTGTCGTAAACTTCGTGTAATTCTACAGACTGTGTAAAAATACTTGTAATTTTGCAAACTGTGTAAACACACGGGAAAATCCGCAAAACTAGACAAATAATGGATGAAGATTAAAACCGATTAGTCGATTGGTAAGAAGGAAAATAATTTAACAATTTGGTTGCATGCAACAAGATCTAGTCGGATCTTCACTAGGCGATCCTTATAGTGGTATCAGAGCTTGGCTTTGCATCAATCAAAAGGTGGAGCTACTTCTTGTTTCGTCTCAGCTTTTTGGAGGTTTCACCTTGCTTGTTACTTTTCAGTGGTGGAATTGATCTCCAAGTAGGTGGCTTCTCTTAATTTGGTGTACTTATGGATTTTCTCCATTGATTTTAATAGAATTCAATGGATTTTTGACAGTTTTTTGTGATTTTTCACCTAGCACTAAAGATTTTGGCTTGGAATTCATCATTGCTACTGATCTAGTTCAATTTTTAGATTGTACTTCATGAAGTTTGATTAGGATTGGACACCATTAAGGGTCTCAAAAAGTTTGAACTTAGATTTACAATTTTTCGTAATGTTCTGATGCATGCATGCATGTAACTAGGTGTAGTGCTTTCCTATTGATGAAAATGTACGGATAGGCCTGTATGCATGGTACATGGGTGTTTAGTAGATTGATCAGAGAAAATTTCATACATGATGCTATTTTTAACAATTCTAGTTCAAGAAGCTGATTTCTCAGTTTCTAGGCAATTTACGTAGAAAATTTGATTTATTTGAAAACCACTACATGTCATGTCTGATGCATGCCGGATGTTTTGGAATCCTTTCGGAATATGATGGTAACTGTGAAACTGCCAAGTTGATGCTTTAGATCAATTTTCACAGTTTAGGTCCATATTGAACGAAATTTGAAAATCCCAGTTTACATAAAATTTGAAGTAACCATAGATGTTTTGGATTTGTTCAAATTCGTTGGTTATTGATCAAACAAAAATCACTTGTAAAGTGAATGCTCTTACTAAGTTGAAATCAGGCAGTTTTTAAGGTCATGGTTCCTTTCGCTTTTAGTTGTAGATATTGGAATCTATCAACTAATAGGAGCATTTCTTGTTTTTTGGGATCAGGTAAAATCAAGTATAATACAAATCTTATTGGAACAATTTTTATGCTGATCCATATGGGGATTTGCCAGTAATTGAGTGCGGCACTTAATTAGTTGAACAACCAAAACAGTCTGGTCCATTAGTAGTCAAAGTACTACCGATACCAAACTGAACTTTTTCCTAGTACAAAATTTGGGGCTTTTAGCCTGAATCATATTTGGAAGGGAGGAAAGAGATGAAGCCTGAGGGGTAGTTGTTTGGTTGACCCAATCGATCAGTTTGCAAATCTACTTTCAATTTCTAAAGTACAACTGATAGCAAATCATGAGAATAGCAATTGAGAATTAATTAAGAAAACTACCTCTAGGAATTTGGATTCACTTTTTCCAATGTTAATTAGAATTTCGAGAAATCGAATTCTGAGGAAAAAGTGAGTGGCAAGTCAGATAATCCAATTATGGAACCATCTTTGTTTTGCAACTGGATTTGGATCTTGCAAGTGATGGCAGATGAAAGGTGTTCCACAATAAAATCTAGTAATTTGGATTCTTTTTGTGGCATTATAGAGTGTTTTTTTATAATGATTGAGACAACCAAGAGAAATTCTAACCTGTAAAAGAATTAAGTTTACCGATTCTGAAATAGATATTGGATATGTAGGATAGTACGATATTAGGTTCTGTTGAGATCCATGTTTCTTTTGGATTAGTGAATATACTTGAGTCATTTCATCTATACTTGAACGATACATTTTTGTCTCATCCATGCGGAGTGGTATTCATTTTTTGTCTCTGATACAATGTGGAGTGGTATTCTTTGGGTAACACTTAAGGAACATGAGAGATTTCAATAGTTAGATGTATCTCTTAGAATTGGTTGTGATTCTGATACTATATATGGGTATAGAATAGCCAATTAGTCTTTTTGACTTTTTGGTCAAAACATATTTTGATGCAAAGGATTCTTGGAGGAAAAGCTGGTGGTATGGGACATCAGTAATTCCGAAGGAGATTTCTTAGATGAGAATATTCTCCCTGGATGCGAGAATTTTAGAGAGAACCTCCCTGGATGATCTGAGGCTGCAGTTACTCGACTTCGGGCACATGTACAAAACAAGTGCCGATCTTTGCATGCAAGAAAGTGCTGAATATTGCAGATCTATGGAATTTCTGATGCACCGAGATTGTTTCTGGGATCGAGGCTTGGATACCATTAAGATCAACCCGAATGTAGCCCTCCAATCGGAAGAAGACCATGAGATGATGGTCAGGCTATACTACAGAGCGGCCTTCATGTCGTCGCGTTATGTGACCATGGTGGAGGACTGGCAAGAAATGGGCTTTGTGGAGAAGATAAGAGAATACCTGGGGCCTCTCGATTTCGGAAGTAAGCTTCGCTTCTAAATTTTTGAAGCCTTGGGACGAAAGATGAGCGAGAGAAAACAAACGGCACGACAGCAAGGCGAGCAAGACTTGCAAGAAGTTCTCAGAAAGGATGGAATGTAGTGGCCAATTGAGAGAGTTCCAATTTTGAAAAAAAAATAAGTTTTGCTGATAATAAGCACCTGGTTTTACAGAAGCGAACGAAGATCCACGCCTTTTCAAGTGCCAAGCAGAAAGACATCACCGGTGTTGTAGTGGGTCCTACAACAGATTAGGGGTGGATAATGTTAGCAGGTTTCAGAGAATCCCCAGATGCCGAGCCAAGCCGAAGACACAGAATACCTCTCACCCATGACCGAGGAGATCTTGGAAGGAGGAGAGCAGAAGAAGCTGAGAGCCGAGCATGAGAGCCGAGAAATTACTAGCTAGGATGACAGTGAAATATCTATGTGAGCCTACATGGTGTATCCCAGAGAAGGAACGACCATGTAGGAGCTAGTCATATTTCCTAGGCTTTGTAAATAAATGTAGACCCCCCTTAAATTAGTTAGAGTGAGCCACCTTTTGATGGTGACCTTTAGTGGAAGGGCAAATTCCACATGTAATTTCTAATTTGGTGGAATTGCCACTTGGGCTCCACATGGGCAGCCTTATTGCTTATTTAAGGGCCCTCTCTCTTGTGAGGGAGCTTTGAATGTATTGTCAAGTTCTCTTGAGCAAATAAAGAAGATCCTCCATGAGTTCTTGATTATTGCTAAGCTCCTTGTTCATGGCAATGTTCTTGAGTGAAGTTTCTATGAGCATGCTTGATTTTCTTGTATTGTGGATTAACTAGTTTCTTGTTTTCTTGTTTCTTGCTTAGTTGTGGATTAGGATTCATTTCTTGTTTGTGGAATAAGGTAGGAATCAGCACTCAAGTAAACTAAATAGACTGGAATAGTGGTGTAGATCTTGCATACTTTCTTACATTCCAGTTCTTGATTGTTCTTGAGAAATCTAGGCATCAAGAAATGAGTGTTTCTTGATTCTTAGACTGTTAAGATGTTGTTAGGAATCTAGTTACTTATTTCTTGTTCCTTGTTTCAGTAATTAATCTTGTTCTTGATCGCTTTCTGATTTAGTAGATAGTGGTAGGATTGCTCCATGTTTCAGAACGTTGATCTTCTTGAGCTATGTCTAGTTACATGGCTGGTTTACGCATGTAGCTGAGTATCAGATCCGTGACTCCCACTGACAGGCTGGAAAATGCACATTGCAATCAAAGTAACGCTTCTGTTTTGTAACTGTTCTAATAAGAGGAAGAACCGTAACTACGGAAGTACAAAAAAGAAGTAAAAAAAATAACAAAACCGTGTTCACAAATTCAGAGAATCTGTGAACATTTGACACCATTTCACAGCCACACAGACATTAAACCACCCCAAACCATTCTGATCTGTGCAGCAAAACCATCGATCTCAGGACTTCCACACCTCCATTACAGAGCTCACCACTTTCGTCCTGACTAGTGCGAAGCTTAGTTCTCAACCGACGCTTCACGCTCCTTCCCAAGCCAAGCCACGACTCTTGTCTGGACCGGACCGCTACACATCAACTCTCGACCGAGCCACTACAGAACATTCTTGCCATGTCTTGAGTTACATCTCAACCGACGCATTTGCTCACGTCTCGACCAACGCTTTGAGTCAGATCTCAACCGACGACCTCGCATCAGATCTCGACCGACAGCTTCCGTTACAATCTCAACGGACGCATTTGCTCACGTCTCGACCAACACTTTGAGTCAGATCTCGACCGACGACCTCGCGTTAGATCTCGACCAACAGCTTCCGTTACAATCTCAACCGACGCATTTGCTCACCTCTCAACCAACGCATTTGCTCACATCTCGACCAACGCTTTGAGTCAGATCTCGACCGACGACCTTGCGTCAGATCTCGACGACAGCTTCTGTTACAATCTCAACCGACGCATTTTCTCACGTCTCGACCGACGCTTTGAGTCAGATCTTGATCGACGACCTCGCGTCAGATCTCGACCAACAGCTTCCGTTACAATCTCAACCGACGCATTTGCTCACATCTCAACTGACGCATTTGCTCACGTCTTGACCGACGCTTCACGACAGATCTTGACCGACGACCTCGCATTAGATCTCAACCAACAGTTTTTGTTCCAATCTCGACCGACACTTCACGTCAGATCTCAACCGACGACATCGCGTCAGATCTCGACCAACGCTTTGCGTCAGATCTCAACCGACATCCTCACGTCAGAACTCGACCGACGACCTCGCGTCAATTCTCGACCGATGCCCTCGCGTCAGTTCTTGACCGACGGATGATCTCAAATCTCAACCGGCCCTTGAACCATTGAGACCATAATCAAACACACTACAGTCATTGCAAACACCTTCCAACCTTAACAATCTCATTACACCGTAGTGACCGCTCTACACCATGAGAACTACATTGAGCCGTAGGGAGTACATTCAACAAAATTCCCATTGCTTCATTCTTTGCACCATAGCCATTGCACACAACTACATTATACCGTAGTGATCGCCGTGAGCCGCAACCATCGTCAACAATAGCACCACAACTATCGTAACAACCTCAAACACACAACCTCCACAATTGCACTGTCGGAACCGCAATCACATACCTTTAATCTTCTAACGATAGCAACCGTATCGCAGCTATCGCACCACCCGTTTTCACCTGTAGGAACAGTCATCCATCGTAACCCGTAGGCATCGTAATATACCGTACCGTACGGATCGTAAACCACCGCAAACCACGCTCATCCTTCGCAAACCGTTCGAATCGCAAATCACTACATTAGACCGCAAATAAACGCATCCCAACTACAGTTCACGCCTGCCTTGAACAATCCTCACAGTTATCACAGTAACACACAACCTTTCAATCACCAAACGACTACTTCCCGACTCCATTGTCAGCAACCGCAATCAATCGTTCCACCACATTCAGCCGTATCAACCGCCACTGGTCGCATTGCACTCGCATCAACTGTGGACCCGTACCAACCACGTTCCAACACCCGTATCCACCGTAACCATAGTCCAAGAGCCTATTTACACAATCCTACGGTACTCTACAAGTTGTTATGGATCGCCCTTACGATCCGAATTCTACAGAGGACTATCCATTAGAGATGGTCTCCCCATCCATTGAACAGGCTCGATTTAACATATATTCTCGGATGAAATCCCAAGTCCAAGAGCCATCCACCAACCCATTCGACAGATGGGAACCCATGCGTTATGAAGCTCCATATGAACGACCACATTTTCATGTTGACGAATCTTCACATGCACGAGCTCACGTAAACGGAGCTTTTGCGAATATTATTCCATGTACTGAAAAATGTACCCCAAATCTAGATTTACCTAAGTACGATGGTAACACTGATCCTCAAAGATTTCTTCAAGTCTTTGAGAACGCATGTGATGTCTATGGTGAGCCATCACCGGAAGCCATGGTACAGCTCTTTTTGATGACCATGATCGATCGAGCACGAGTGGCCTTTTAACCTTGATCGTGAAGATAAACGTGATTGGTCACTCTTGAAGGAGGCCTTTATCAAATGCTTCAAGCCATTTTGCTTGATAGAAAGTCCTTTTCTCAAGCTAAGTAACATGAAAATGACAAAACATGAGAAAGTACGTGACTATATTGAATGATTTAAAAGATTAAAAAGTCAGGTACAAGAACAACCCACTGAGTCTATGCTCATAATTTGGTTCCTTGTTGGACTCCCACGATGGATAAGACATAAACTTCATTCCAATGATGAATATACGTTATTGAAATAAGCCATGTCTGACACCATTCGAGAGGAAGACGAGGGCTCTGATGTCGATGAACCACATGAACGGAGAGCACATCGTGTTGTCCAAGAAGCTCGACCAAACGATGAAACTCGAGAACAGTTGTGGAAAACACAGATGGAGTTGCTTAACCAGCAACACCAACAATAGATGGAGAAACTCACGAAAGAGTTTCAAAACTATCTTAAGTCTATCCAAAGTTTGATGTCGGGTCAGTTATCCACTGGCCAAATCCACCATAAACGAGAGAACACGTGGTGCCCTCACTGTCGAGGTGCACACACTGGCAATGAGTGCACTTCATACCAACCGGTCCCAGATACTTGCTTGATCAAATGTGACATCTGCGACTTTATGGGGCATACCTCTCTTTATTGCTATTATAACCCAAGGAACCTGCCTCACAACCAGTCAAGAGGACATACTCAACCTCCTCGACAACTGTTTGTTTCACAAAACCAACACACGCACTACCAACCTCGAAATAACCAAGTCCATATACAAGAGTTGCCCAGACAACCTAGACATGAACCTCAACCACAGTTGGCGCTCTTAGGACGACCTCCAAGAGGGCAACCAGATCTAGGACCACCAAAACATAGAAATCCTCGAGAGTCTACACAAACACATATTGTTGAAAACTCCTAGGATCACTCCTATCATCAAGATACAACACTTCCATATGTTAGTACTCAACATTATTAAACCGACAACTCATGCTTGTGCAATCGAGATGAGTATTCAACACCACCAGAAAATCCAGCACAACTAGCCATCCAAGATGGTTATGCTATTGCCACTGGCCCAATGAGCAACCGCTGTTTTATTTGTGGTGAAACGGGACATTTCATGGCTGACTGTAAAGTTAAAAACCAATACCATGCGGAATGTCCCGACTGTGTCCATAAACACAGTTTCAAGGATTGTCCTAAACAACCTAATAGGATTCTTCCAGCATGTCATATCTCATCCGAACCTGTTAGCCTCACTAGAGCACAACGCCAACAACAAGAACAACAGCAAAATAATGTCAAATCACTGACCCCCAGGGAAGCCACGTGACGGCTTCCACATTACCAAAAGATTACCCAGACCCAAAAGTGGAACAACGGCAATACAATGAATTTTGAGATGAGTTTTTGCAAGGGGAAGAACATACAAAAAGTCTCTTATCAGCTCATATCCCCGAAAAGGAGCAATCCCTATAGGGACTTGAAGTATTTTCTGACCTCCTGCAAGCTCAACTCACCATGTCATTTCATACCGCAATAAAATCCTTTACTGGGCTTCAATGTTATATCCATCGAAGTTTTTGTTGGGGGTATTCCCGCCAAAGTGTAAATAAATAAAATCATCCAATAAAATGTGTTGTGAGGGCATGGCATCCTGCGTGTATAAGCCCATGGTCCAATGAGCACGCAAATAAATTTGTAAATAAAATAAACATGACTTGGGCCTTGGAATTAAAATAAAACTAGAGGCCCAATGTCATTTTTAAACTTAGAGATTGCTTTTTAGAGTTGGGTCCAAATTGGGACTCACATGAATCTTGTGATTTCTAATGTACTTTTTGTGGACCCTTGGATCAAGTTGGGTCCAAGATGAATGGATAGGATCATTGTGAATATTAGCCAATAGGATTGAGGGGCAAGGGCCTTCCCCGTTTTATAAAAAGGCACCATTTGTACACTATTTTCATGCTTAATGAGAAGGAGGAAACTCTACTAATTTTGGAAGAGAAGCATCCTCATTTGCAATTCAATGCTTGCTATTGCTCTTGTTGTTTTCAATTGCTTTCAAGTTCATGCTTTTTTGTTGCAATAGTTTATGTTTCTCCTTTAGCAAGTATAATGTGCATTTGAGCTAACCTCCACTCTCTCTCTCTCTTTCTCTCTTCTCTTCTCAATCTCTTCTTTTCTATCCCTTCCCTTCATCCAAATCATGATGAATGTTAGTGTAGAGGAGTAGAGTTAAAGGAGAATTGTGTTAGTGGTGAGTAGAGTTAAGGGAGAAAGTAGGAAACTAATTAAAAGTAGCATCTATGCATAGTTAGGTACCTATCCAATGATCTAACCCTTGTTGACAAGCGGGAGGGCTATACTATGTAAGATCATCAACCCTACAGTGGCGCCGTTGCCGGGGATTGGTTTCCACTAACTATTTTAGCTGCATTTTAGCTATTTTCTTGTTTTTTAGAGTAGTTTAGGTAGATTTTTGGGAGTTTAGAGTTAGTTTTCTGTATTTTTTTGTGTTTGGATTGTTCACAGCTAGTGGAGGAGGTGTGAGAGGGTAGAGGAGGTCCTGAACAGCCTCTAAGGGCTTGAAACCCAAACCAACTAGCCAAAAAATCCAAAAAAAAAACACACCAATCTGCATTTTGGAGGGAAAAAGGGCTTAAAATCTCATCAGATTTTATATCTCCAAAATCAGTGAGAATTAAGCCTTGCATGACTGGCAGCAGCTCCAGGGTACTATCCCATACCTACATAGAAGCCTATGAGAGTTAGTTCCAAGCAAATTGTAAAAATCAGAGAAAAATCATAAAAAATTCAAAAAACCCTTGAAAAAATCCAAAAAAATTCAAATCTTCATAAGAACTCTTGCAGAGCCCTCTGAAGTTCCATCTCAGTGAGACCAGGACACAAAGAGGCTTGCGAGAGTTAGTTTGATATCTAAGTGTATGTGCGAGAGTTCTTAGTGAAAAAAAGACAGAAAAGTATCAGTGAACCCTCGTAGACAGCAAAATTTTCAGTTTCAGTGTCAAGAACTCTCGTAGAGGATTCTGAAGTTCCATCTCAATGAGACCAAGAGACAAAAGAGCTTGCAAGAGTTAGTCTGATTCCAGTGGGCAAAAAATTGGATTTAAGTGCAAAAAAATCACTAAAAAGTGAAGATCCATCAAATCCTTCCAGTAAGAACTCTCGCAGACCCTCTCAATCAATTCAGAATGTCAATTTACATCAATGATGAAGCCTGCGAGAGTTAGTGTGAAGATCTAGTGAAGATCAAGCCAAAAAAGTGGTTTTGAACCCTCGCAGACAGTGAAATTTTCACTTCTTGCGAGAGTTAACTCTCGTAGAGAATTCTATAGTGAGATCTGCATCAGATCCAGCTACTGTGAACCTTGCGAGAGTTACTTTCCAGAGATCTGAAAGATATCAAGTTTTTTACCTACAAAAATAGCTAAAGAACCCTCGCACAAGATAACCCTCGCAGGCCAGATCAGTGGAAAGATCTGCATCAGATCCAGCTACTGTCAAAATCT
Organism: Diphasiastrum complanatum; assembly: GCA_029204225.1. NCBI lineage: Eukaryota > Viridiplantae > Streptophyta > Lycopodiopsida > Lycopodiales > Lycopodiaceae > Diphasiastrum > Diphasiastrum complanatum. Next base: position 34,908,985 of record CM055100.1, read on the forward strand.
AAGGTCAATCAGTGCAAGGAGTAAAAAGTTATCAAGGAAAAACCATTGTAAAAGGTCTAAAATTCACTTTCGACTGATCAGATCGATCAGATCCTTGAAGATCCAGACTACATCCTACTGTATAAGCAAGATCCAATCACTTTGGAATCCACCATCGGATGAATCTGAGATCGGGACGATTAATAGCACGAAGGATAGCAAATCAAGCACCACACCTTCCCAGATTAGCAGCTATGCAACAAGAGACAAAACCGGAACCAGCACCAATGGATCCAATTGGCCAACCCGTACCTGTCGCTCCCTTGTAAGCAATCTGGAGAGCACCATGGATGGAAATACCAAAATACGACGGATCATCAGATTCCATCCAATTCCTCTAGATCTACGAGCAAGCTTGTGAAATCTTCGACATACAGACACCTGCGGAGAAGCTGATGCTATTTCCGATGTCCTTACTGGCAGTGGCTCAGGATTGGTTTTTCAACTTGTCAGAGGAAGAAAAATTCACCTGGGAAGCGGTTAAAGCGGCTCTCATCAAGCGCTTTAAAAAGTTCCTGGAAGACCCGTTTCTCCTGCTGAGCAAAGTCAAGATGGGAAAATGAGAAAGGGTCCGGGACTATATTTGACGGGTCAAACATCTACGATCCGAGTGCAGTGCAGACCTAACTCCCAATCATGCGGTGATCATGTGGTTCTTAGCCGGATTACCACGAAGCATCAGAAGAGAACTGAAACGACGGGAGCAGTACACTACTCTGCAAGAAGCTATGGAAGATGCATCATGGAAGAGGATGAGGGATCTGACGAAATATCCTTGCACTCACACTCCTACTCTCTCGATTGTATCATCATCATCAAATACGTCCACTCTATCCATAGAACTGTTGTTGGAGCAAATGACAAAATTACACAAACAGCAGATGGAACAACTTACGGTGTAGTTTGACCAAAAACTGAAAGCCTTACAGGGAACTGTAGTAGTAACTCCACATCAACCGAAACCAAACCAGTTGTAGTATCCTTGATGGGAGAATGTATAGTGTTCAGTATGCATACAAAACCATACAACAAACGAGTGTCCAATCCTAAAGCAAAATCTGTGACTGACACATAGATTCTGTCATCTGTGCGATGCAACATCGCACGATACGATATTTTGCCCGTTTAACCTTCGGATTGTTCAATAGAAGAGAAGTCCTTATCAGACTTCCTATCCTTATCATCAAGGGGCACCAACGCGGCACCAAGGTATGGTACACCAAATCAACCACAACGTATGGCCTTACCTGCTCCACCAGGGCCAGCCAACCAACAAGTGGCCCAGGTAAATCTGACAGCAGCAGAACCAGAGATGCAAATGCCACCTCAACCTGAGCAGCAGCAATGGTACGGACCAAATGAACCATTTATGGATCCTGTCATAAATGAATATGTTTCTACCTATGCAGCTCAAACTCAGCGCCAAGGCGGAAGAAATTACGGCTGCTACGGATGCGGTGAAGGACACAAAATAGTAGAATGTCCCTACAAGTGACAATATACAACTTGTTGCCGATAATGCAGTTATGGACACTGTTATAAGAATTGTCCAATTAAACTGGAACCAGTGCACCTCTTATCCTCGTTGTCGTACAGCAACCAGCAGTTCCAGCAGGGATGCCATCGGAAGGTTGACAATTCCACACTCTTGTGTTAGCTGTTACGCGAGCACAGAAGAGGAAGGAAGTGGCTCCCTCACCACCACCATCGGTCACTGATGACCAATCCTCAACTTCAGTGCCATATCCAAATGTGAGAGAAGAGAGAAGACAATACCAGAAAATAAGACACTGGGTATAGAAAGCACAAGCGGAGGAAAAAGAGCAAGAAAGAGACAATCCCACAGAACCTCCAGTCGGTGTCGAACGGGAACCGCAAGTGGGCTCACCACTGCGTACTGATCAGAATGATCGGTTGCACCAACATGAACCACCTTTTCACATGGTGGAGCCCGAGGAACCACGCACTGAAAGACTCACACTTTTACTGTCAAGCCATGTTAGTTTACCACTCGGGGAACTACTACGGATTGCACCACAAGTGAAAAGCCTTCTAGTTGAATGGGCCAAAGCGGATGAGGAGCCAGTAGCGCATGAGCCCATATATTGTGCGGGCTATGATGAAACAAATAACGTCCTCCACATCGGAGTAGCATGGAAAAGTGAGGAACACAATATCACTTTGCCAATCAAACACAAGAGATACGAGGACGAGGCGACAGTGGTAGATGGAAGATCGAGTGTCAATTTGATCTCCACTACTTTATATAAAAAATGAGATTCACAAGGATTGAAGCCAGCAAGATTTGCCATCAAGCTAGCAGATCAATCCTGTGTGAAACCAAAAAGTGTAGTGCCGATATCCCCGTAAAGATAGCAGGCATGCAGTTTGTGATCACTTTTGTAGTCATGGATATACCTGAATCTCCATCTGCATACCGTGTTTTACTGGGAAGACCATGGTTGAGGACTGCGCAAGTAGTACACAACTGGGGTACAGGAAAACTCACCTTCGAGAACAGGCTGTAAAGGTTGATCCAACCACATGGGTGGTGAAACCTATTGCACCCAAGGCTGATGACGAATCATCTACAACAGATCATATGATTGGTCGCCCAAGGCCAGCCAAAGGAGGTCACTATCACTCAGAGACAGATGTCATGAGATGGACAGATGCATTAGCAACTATTGACTGCCAGGCATGTCAATATGAATCAGATCCAGAACCTAGTACATCTTCACCCAAATGTTACACTATGGACACACCAATCACATTTGGAGTGAATATGATAAATGTAGCATGGCTATCAGCGGAGCCTACTTAGAACCCAATGGACGATGATCTAGTCCCTTGGCAACATGCTCTAACTTATAATAAGGAGATTGAGCTGACTATTGAACAGGTCCTAGACCACATGGACCCAGATCGTTACGGAACCAAGAAGGTACCAACTCAACCACCACAAAAGTCTGTTATGCGAAAGTCTCAAGGATCGATCCACCCAAGGCACCTGCGAATAAGAAGAATCAACTGAAACAACGCTACAACCAGGTGATCCGATGGAGTTACCTACCCGAAGAGGCGATAGCTACAGTGGACGTTGATATTCGCAACCATGAGGCGAATGTCACGGCAGTCCCGAAGAAAGACAACAAGGATGAACCCACCAAAATGACAAAAAAGGGCAAAAGGAGGTGTTGGATTCCTTAAAGTCAATCTAGTTGGACTCATATACAGCGTCATCTTCTACACAGGTGACAAAAAATCAAAAAATGTCCAGTCGGGCCAAGATCAATATGCTGAAAGAGGAATCTTGACGAGCTCCAATTCACGAGATGCCTGATACTTTCAAGGATTATACTTTGGACGACGTGGTAATCATAATGCCCAAAGCCCAGTGAGAACCTGATCAAAGTCAAGCACCAATGGAACAAGTCTTCGAGGGACCTGCGCAAACACAACCGATGAATCTTGTGGAGCCAGGAGAAGAATAAAAGATAATGCATGTGGGAGAGCAGTTAACACCCACGCAGTTCAAGAGACTACGATCCTTGTTGGTGTAATATAAAGACTGTTTTGCCTGGAGCTATAGTGATCTAAAGGGCATTACGCCAACAGTAGTCCAACATACCATACTCTTGGTGGGCGGAGTACTCCCCAAGGTGAGCCATTACTATCGCTGCAACCCGAATTATACATAACTGATCAAGCAGGAGTTGCAAAAGCTAGTGGATGCAGATTTCATTTACGAAATCGAGCACACGGAATGAGTATCGTCGATAGTTATAGTACTCAAGAAGAATGGCAAAATGCGGATCTGTGTGAATCTGAAGGCGCTAAATGCAGTCACCAAAAAGGACCATTTTCCTTTACCATTTACGGAAAGTGTCCTCGATAGGGTAGCTGGCACCGAAGCCTACAGTTTTCTGGACGGCTTCAGCGGCTACAACCAAGTGAAAATAGCCCCCCAGGACCAGCACAAGACAACATTTGCCATAGAATGGAGAACCTATGCCTATAAAGTGATGCCATTCGGACTTTGCAATGCCCAAAGCACTTTCTTGTGAGTCATGTAGGCGACATTCAAAGATTATTTGCAAAAAAATTTGGAAATTTACTTGGACGATCTGTGCGTGCATGGACCAGATTCAGAACACTTATCCAATTTGGAGAAGGTGTTACAAAATGTCGCAAATACCAGGTTTCCCTGAATCCAGAAAAATGTAAATTCTGGGTGACACATGGCTTGATTCTCGGCCATATAGTGTCAAGACACGAGATCACCATAGATCTATCAAAAATCAGGATCATTATTGATCTACCACCACCGGGGACGATCCGCGAGGTCTACATTTTCATGGGTCATGCTAACTATTATAGGATCTTCATTCTTGATTTTGTGGAGTTAGCCAGACCAATCTACAAACTCACAACGGATCCACATTGGAATGAGGAGGCCCTAAAGGATTTTCAAAAGCTTAAGGATGCATTGGTTTCAGCACCAATCTTACGCCCACCCAATTAGTCCACTGAGTTTCACGTGCATACGGACGCATCGAAGTATGCAGTTGGAGCAGTCTTAACCCAACCAGGTGAACACAAAACAGATTTTCCAATCCAGTTTGCAAGCCGACAACTCAGTGATACCGAAATGAACTATTCAATGACAGAGCGTGAAGCACTGACAATGATCTATGCGGTTAAGAAATTTCGACATTACTTGATGGCCACACATTTTGCTTTTTATACGGACCATCAACCCTTGCTCTATCTCATTAATAAAACTTGCAACACCGAAAGAATCACCAGATGGCTACTTCTGTTATTGGAGTTTGATTTTCGGATAGTAGTTCGCAAGGGAAAACAACACTACATGGCAGATCATGTGTCACGAATCAAGGAAAAGGAGATTGCAATCCAACCCGACGATGAGTTGGCAAATGATGCCTTATATTACATGGACACAGTACCAGAATGGGCTGCCGACATCGTTGAATATCTATTGCGGGGCCAACCAGACAAATCACTACCAAAGACAGAACAACGGAAATTGATCTTGAAGGCTAGACCTTATCAACTGATTGCCGGTCAGTTGTACCGAAGAGGTCTTGATGAAATTCTTCGGTGGTGTATTCTTCCTCATGAGACCACCCAGATCATTTCGCTTTCACATGAAGGCATGGGTGGGAGTCATGTTGCATCTGACATTACAATTCGCAAGATCCTGCAATCAGGATGTTGGTGGCCAACGATTCATAAAGATACGGAGGAGTACTTGAAAAGTGCAATGTGTGCCAAAGGGCAAGGAGACCAACGAGATTGAACTATGATCTACTGCACCCAGTCTTAGCCCAAACACCGTTCAAAAAATGGGGATTGGATTATATTGGTCCAATTCACCCCGCAGCAAGGAGTTCCCAGGTTCGATACATAATCGTAGCCACAAACTACCTCACCAAATGGGTCAAAGCCAAGACAGTAAGAGTAGGACCACTGCCAAGTTCCTTTATGAAAATATCATTGTGCGCTTCGGATGCCTGGTGGAGCTAGTCATTGATCGCGGAAGCCATTTCATCAATGAGACCATCAAGGTCTTGTTGGAGAAATTCTTCATGATCCACAGAACCAGTACGTCTTATTATCCTCGTGGTAATGGGCAAGCGGAATCATCCAATAAGATCCTGTGTAGCGTGCTCACAAAAACAGTTGAAGCTAGCAGATCAGATTGGGAACACAAGTTGCATGCTGCACTGTGGGCATTCAAGACAACATATAAAAGAAGCACTGATCAAACACCCTTCCAATTGGTATATGGTCAGGATGCTGTGATGCCAGTAGAGTTTTTAGTTCTTTCATTAAGGATTGCCACTGTGCAACGTCTTAATGAGTTTAAATCTCCACAGCTACACCACGAAGCTCTACATAAACTATGTGACACACGCTTACTAGTTGTGCATGCACTAGCAACTGAAAAGGAAAGATGCAAAGCTTGGCATGATCGTAGATTACAAAAGAAGGATCTTCGTTCAGGAGATCTGGTCCTGATGTATAAAACCAAGGCGATCAAGGGAAAGTTAAAATTCACTGGCGAAGGTCCTTATAGGATCAAGGAAATTCTTAATCATGGAGCCGTGAACTTAGAAAAGCTAAATGGGACGTCATTCGACACACCTGTCAACAATAGCCGGTTGCACAAGTACTAGCCACCATAGTGAGATAGATCCAGATTGGGGGTGGCATGTTACAAATGCTAATCTGCTAAGCCATCACCACTAGATCGAAGGAGATCAAGCCAAATCAAGCTAGATCCATCAAGATTCAGCCAGATTTGGCAAGATCGGGAAAATCCATCAGAATCCAAGGAGGATCCAGATCCAAATAGGATAAAAAAGAAAGCAGATCATCAGATTGACTGATGGATCTACTACCAAGAATCTATCAGAACTTCCAAAGAACCACCAACAGTCAGATCAAGCCTCGATGAAGCTGATTACCAGTTTACAAAAGTTAAAAATCAGAAAATTGACAGTCACCAGATCTGACCTAGATGCATCCATGAAAATCTCTACAAGAGTTCCTGATGGAGGAATCATCATTTTTTAGTGTATGCGAGAGTTTCCAAAAGCTGAATTTTCAGAACCCTTGCAGAGCATCAAGACCATCTTACCAACCCTCGCAAGGTGCCTAAATGAAATCAAAGTTGTGAGATTAGCTTGCCTACATGGTCTAATCTTGAAAATCCAATCACAGGAACAAGTTGTGCGAGAGATCACTTCCTGCGAGAGTTGAACCCTCGCAGATAGCCTAAACCCTGGCAAAACCTTCGCATAGCAATCAAATAACCTTCTGAACTCTCGCAAACTTCTCTGAGGTCTTAGAATTTTGTGAAGAAGGTGCCTGCCAAAATTTGGATGGAACTGAACAAGAGAAAGTGGATTTCACCTAATACGCACTCTAAATTTCGCTATATAAGGGCTGAATTCGAGTCATTTGTCACCTTTGCTAGCAAAAATCTACCGAAATTTACTCTGAAATTACAAAGTTCTCCGTTTGCAACCAAACTTCCTACCAGCTATCATCTGATATTACTGAACACTGATCTGTGCTCTGAACTACATTCCTTATCATCCAACACTCGTTATTCACAGTTTTCTGTCGTTTCCACATCCTTTTCCATTTTCCACCATTTTTTCTATTTTTTCGACTACTAATCATCATTGCTAACATGGCCTCCTCATCCTCTGAAGAATCTGGTGCCAAACAGGTGATCCAGCGTGACATCCCTAAGGCCACACAGATTTGGCCTCTACCCTCTGATGCTCTGATCCAACCATGGCTACAGATAGCCGGTCCACTTCTAGCGGCAATGGGTTTTTACCCGGCGCTCTTCCATTCTGAGATTAACATGGGCCCTCGCCCTTCATGCTTACGCCACCTGGGACGAGGACAAGGCTCGTTTCCACTTCCTGTACCAAGGTACCACGTACAAGGTTAGGATTAACGCCGACTCGATAGTCACCATTGGCATTATGTCCGACGATCATCAACCCATCTCCCATCGCCACACCAAAGCTCTAATCAAACCATTTGTCACCCAAACCACACCAGAAATTCCCATCCAGACTAACAATGGTTACCTGATAGAAGCTATCACGTAATCCGTCATTCAGATGGCTATGCATATGTTGAATAACTTTCTGGTTATTTCAATATTTCGCAAGGACAGAATCCAGTCTACGCTGCTGAGTCAGATAGTGAAATCCTTTCTGAAATTCCCTGGTCCCTCCGTTGTGCCATATGATTGGCATAGCTTTCTTATTCGAGAACTAACCAACTCCATCAAACCCAACAACTGTGAGCAAATCGCAGCAGGCCCCCTGTTGTGTAACTTTGTCTGCGCACTTCTCGAGGCAAAAGTGCACGGTTTCCAATGAGAACCTGATAGAAGATAATGATGACGGGATTCCACAAGTCGTTGGGGCCGATACAACACAAGCCCCTGCCAGTGCGCCAGTGTACCGTCTGCTCCCACAGATCTAACGACGGCGTACCAAACTCTGGGAAAATACATCCTAGATGCGGTAGCGGCCAAAGCTATTCTGGAAAGCAGGGTACTACACCTAGCGACAAGTAGTACACAGCTGCAAGCAGACCTCACCAAGATACAGCAAGATTGATTTTGGCTTAGCAACACGAACAAGCAGGGCACCAGAAAATTGCCAAGTTGTAGCAAAAGGAGGAGGGCCTCAACAAATATATCCAAAGCTTCTCCAACACGCTGACTGAGGCCTCCACGAAGGTGCGGGAGCTTTAAGCTGAAGCGTCCCAACGGCTTGCCCCCATCCAGACACAACTTACCCTTTTGGAAGCAGAGAATACGTGCTTGGGGATAGAGGTCAAAGCCCTACAAGACGAAAATCTTGTCTGGTTAGCTCAAACTACACTGGACTCAAGGCCGCTTTCTCAATCAGAGATGAATCTTCTACGACGTCAGGTGCAAGTTCACAGTCAGAATATGGGTGGACTACGAATGTAGATGCTAGAAGGGTTCTCACCACATTCGCCAACCAATACATCCATTGTCTTGATCCCACAGTCCGCGCGACAGCCACTTACGCCCGAGATTTAGAACATCTGATGGGGATCGAAACTAAATGGGACAATTTTCTCCCATCCATATTCTTCGATGTTAATAAGGCGCTACCTTTAGACAAAGTCAAAGATCAGCTGCCAATAGCTCGTTTATATTATCGAGCTGCGCTTATGGGTGATCCATGGACACGCTGATTTCAAACATGGGTCGACCAAGATTGGCTGCGGGGGGTCCACAAGTCTCTTCACATGCCAAAGGACTTGAAAAAATTGGACCGCCTCAACTTTATGGAGGACGTCACCACCTACCTCATCCAGCAAAGGGGGCAAAAAAAATGCTCTACTAACCCGGCAGAGTGTCGAGGGACCGGCACTACTTCAGGCCATGGGTCATGTTGGGGGTATTCCCAACAAAGTGTAAATAAATAAAATCATCCAATAAAATGTGTTGCGAGGGCATGGCATCCTGCGTGTATAAGCCCATGGTCCAATGAGCACGCAAATAAAGTTGTAAACAAAATAAACATGACTTGGGCCTTGGAATTAAAATAAAACTAGAGGCCCAATGTCATTTTTAAACTTAGACATTACTTTTTAGAGTTGGGTCCAAATTGGGACTCACATGAATCTTGTGATTTCTAATGTACTTTTTTTAGACCCTTGGATCAAGTTGGGTCCAAGATGAATGGATAGGATCATTGTGAATATTAGCCAATAGGATTGAGGGGCAAGGGCCTTCCCCATTTTATAAAAAGACACCATTTGTACACTATTTACATGCTTAATGAGAAGGAGGAAACTCTACCAATTTTGGAAGAGAAGCATCCTCATTTGCAATTCAATGCTTGCTATTGCTCTTGTTGTTTTCAATTGCTTTCAAGTTCATGCTTTTTGGTTTCAATAGTTTATGTTTCTCCTTTAGCAAGTATAATATGCATTTGAGCTAACCTCCACCCTCTCTCTCTCTTTCTCTCTTCTCTTCTCAATCTCTTCTTTTCTATCCCTTCCCTTCATCCAAATCATGATGAATGTTAGTGTAGAGGAGTAGAGTTAAAGGATAATAGTGTTAGTGGTGAGTAGAGTTAAGGGAGAAAGTAGGAAACTAACTAAAAGTAGCATCTATGCATAGTTAGGTACCTATCCAGTGATCTAACCCTTGTTGACAGGCGGGAGGGCTATACTACGTAAGATCATCGACCCTACAGTTTTCAGTTGCCTACTATTCTTGATGAACAACGGGAAACAAAAGAGATTTTTGAAATTCGCCAGATTCCTATGAATCTGTTGAATATAGGTGTTGCTAAGAGGACTAGCATCACCCTATCTTTGTCCTATAAAGACTATCCCGCAGTATCTGCTATCCTAGATAGCGGATCAAACCATCAGGCCATTCTATATATCGTTAATAAATCTTGTAAAACGGGACGTGTAGCTCAATGGCTGTTGATTTTAGAGGAATTTAATTTCCGCGTAGTCGTTCAAAAAGGGACCCAACATTTCATGGCGGACCACCTTTCTAGACTACCAAGTGCTGAAAAAGCAACTGCACCAGTCAACGATGATCTCCCTGATGCATGCCTTTTTCAGATCGATGCTACACACTTATGGGCTGAGGAGATCACTCAGTTCCTCACAACAAGCAGACTCAAAGAAGGCCTGAGTACGACGGGAAAAAGAAAATCTTTACTAAAAGCAGTGCCCTTTCAGTGAATATAACTTTACAAAAGGGGTGTTGACGGTATCATTCGACGATGTGCTTATGAATCCGAGATATGACCGATCATATCTCAGGCTCATGAGGGCATTGGAGGTGGCCACTTTTCTATTGAAGCCACAACGAAGATTATCCTTCGAGCAGGACTATGGTGGCCATCTTTGTTTAAGGACATGTTTGCTGTCATTAAAGCATGTGATGTCTGTCAAGGAGCCAAGAAAAACACCAAAGCAGACTTCACGCCACTGACTCCCATTATAGAAGGAAAAGCCTTCCATAAGTGGAGAATTGACTTTGTTGGACCAATAAGTCCAGCAGCAAAACATACCCAAGCTCGTTACATCCTCATAGCCAAAGATTATGCCACTAAGTGGGTGGAGGCTCGAGCAACGAAGGATGCCAACACAAAAACAGTCACGCGTTTTCTTTACAAAAATATTATTACACGTTTTGGCTATCCCATTGAGCTAGTTAGTGATCGCAGCACGCATTTTTTAAATGCTGTCATTGATAACCTCCTATGCCATTACCTTGTTGTTCACTAAAAAGTACACCGTACTACCCTAGATGTAATGGCCAAGCTGAATCAACTAACAAGACGATATGTAAAATTTTGACCAAGATAGTTGAGACCAGTCGCTTTGATTGTAAAACAAAACTTTTCTCAGCTGTTTGGGCTTACCGCGCCACCCCGAAGAAAGCCACTGGGTGGGTTACCCCTTTCCACTTAGTATATGGTCAAGAGGCGGTAATGCCAGTAGAATTCTTAGTCCCATCATTACGAGTCATGGAAGCTTTTTCAACATATCTCTGGGAAAAAGCTGCAATCGAACAACAAGTCAAAACCAGACTATTTACGTTAGCCCAATTATGTGAGACGAGACTAATATCTTACCATGCACAACTAGTTAACAAACAACGCCAAAAGGCCTGGCATGACTGTCACCTATGCAATAAAGATCTACATTTAGGTGACCAGGTGCTTCTTTATACATCAAAGAAGCACCCCGGCAAATTGAAATTCAGAAGTGAGGGGCGATATGTTATTAATAAAGTCTTTCCTAATGGTGCAGTCCAATTGCAAACACTCGACGGAATCCTCCTAGACACTGTCGTAAATGGTGGTCGTCTAAGGTGATATTACGAAGAGTTGTTTTTTGTTGATCCAATTTAACATCTTTTCCCTAGTAAATATTTTACATTTTTTATTCTTTCTTTCTATTTTTCTTATGTTCTTGCTTGTAATTCTAGTTTTGCATGCCTATTTTTCACCTCGTTCCTTGTTTATACTTCATACCATTACTTATGTACCTCCTATGCATTCTCTTCTTCCTGTACATACTCATGGTTCATGGATGTCCTAGATCAACAAATGATAGGCTACACCATCGGAAATTATTCTCACACTTTAGCCACCTCATCTCTGTCTAACTGGTATCTCAGGCATACAAACATTCTCGGGGATACACTCTTTTCATAAGAACTTCTACTCAGGGCCACAGTCATATTTTCCCCTTGAAGTTCTTCACTTGCATCACACAGATCCATTCCTTCATATTGGGATTTTGTCAAATCTCAACCGACAGGATCCGCTCAAATCTCAATCGACGGGATCCACTCAAATCTCAACCGACGGGATCTGCTCAAATCTCAACCGACGAATTTTTATCAGATCTCGACCAACGCGACTCTCTCAGATCTCGACCGACGCGACTCCATCAAATCTCGACCGATGCTTCTCATTCAAAATCCAATGAACAAACACGTCCCATCGCGCTCGAACCCAGCCGACGGTGTCCATAAATGCCATCACCTCGACGCCATTTGCACCTCAGCGAAGTGCAAACTCTGGAGCTCTCTGGCGACGATCTACTAGCAATTTTTTGGGTCTCCTATGCGATCCTAGCGCTCTCTCGTTCAGTGCATCAATGGTTGCTTCCACACCATCTCCACCCAGTATCAGCCATCCTAGTGTGTTTCCCATTGAGAGCGCCATCACAAACAGTCTCAAAACCTAATATCGCCAGTGGAGAACAAAGCATTTGAAACATTTCGCATGCTGAGAGGTAGTGTCACGCAAGCATTCCACATGCTTCCGTTATACTATTGAGTATCACCTTTTAATCATACACACTTCTCTTTCATCATCTCCAAACACCCGTTTTCACCAAAAGCTAATTTCTTGACATCTCCCAATATCTTCATCCATTCTGCTTAGTCACAAACATATACCGACATCTTTTTTTTCGGAACTTCTATCTTCCATTGTTCACACCATACTTCGTTCGCCACACATCCTCCATACCCTTCTATCCACAACACCTCCACTTTCACACACCTTCCTTCCCAACCTCAGTTCCTCATAGTCCATTCCTTTCCATCACATCTCAGCCAACGCCCTCCGCTCACATCTTAGCCGACGCCCTCCGCTCACATCTCAATCGATGCCCTCCGCTAACATCTCAGCCAACGCCATCCGCTCACATCTCAACTGACACCCTCCACTCACATCTCAACTGACACCTGTTAACCATGTCTGAAATCTCAACCGACACTCTTTTTCCAGATTCTTATTTCCCAATTTTTTCATCATGTCTACCAACCCTACCTCCAGTTCTGATGACCCTGATGCCAATAAGCTCGACATCCAATTGTCCAAATTGGATATTACTGAAATGCAACACTAGTATCAACAGGCAGCATCCTTCTTTCAAGCCATTGAGTTCCAGATGCCAGTCCTGATGGGGTATCCAAGCCCGTACCTCGTGCATATGATATATGCCAACTACAATGCTATAGCAAGGTCGTGCCAGCTAATAGTTCCTCCTGTGAGGAACTATGTCTACAACATATCCTTTGCACAGGCCGACTTGCAACCTTTTGGGTTCCCAAGAGGACCCAATGCTGTCACCAGGACACTTAAAAAAATTGAGCAGACAACATATTTCAAATTTATTGACCCATTTGTGGCCAAGTGGAAAAACAAGGATGGGTATCGAGTCGAAACAATCAATGACCCACAACTACAAATGGCATGTGCGTATTTGACAAAGTGCACACAACGACCAAGAACCAAGTTGCAGAGGGTACCCATGTCCCTATTTCACATGATGGCAGATTCACGACTGCATGCCCAGAACCTCTATGATTGGGCATAGTTTGTTTCAAACTGCCTTCATGAGTGTATTAAAAACAAGTAGCTGATAACAATACTCGGATATCTCTTGACAAATATCATCCTCCACCAAGTCCAGAATGGGCCAAAGCTTCAACAACACTTGCAGCTTGCGGACAAGGCATGGGAAATTCCCATTGAGTCAACAAAGTCCAAGCGTGCACGATCAAGGGCCACTTCACCATCGGGATCCCAACCTAAACGAGTAAACATGAGTATTCTCTCTCTGGTACAGAAGCAAAGAAGCCCACAATCGGACCCTCAAACAGCTACAACCTCCGGAGCTCAAGAGGCCGATACCTCCAAGGCCTAGTTGCCAGACACAAGGCAACAAAGGATGCAAAAGAAGCTTCAAGCTGGAAGCACATCACCAGTGGGATCAGTTTTAGATGGTTCCACCTCAGATGATGGAAGCTCATCCACGGCCTCACAACAACACTCATCACCCTCACATGTCATCAACGGGGGTGATGGAGTAGCTACCTCTACACCAGCACCTGACACAACAATATCTCAAGTCACAGGTCAGCCAGATCAAGTCACCACTCCACCCACACTGATTACTACGCCAACGCCACCAACATCACCACCGGCACAAGTTTTTTGGGGGGAGGAGTGGGGATATCCAGTCCTCAGGTCACGGAAGCGGCTCAACAACCACAAGACCAACAACCACAGGCCCAACAAGTCCAGACATTGCTGATGGAGATAAGTGACGATGAGCCAGAGAAGGGAAAGCAGCCATGAAGAAGTTTGACCCCTCCACTAACCACTACCACCACAACAGTTACTAACATCATCCCTCCACTCCCTCCACCTCCACCTCCACCTCTGATTGATGTCCTTTCTTAGTTGTAATAATAGTGGTTTTAATAGACTAATTTGGGGTGATGACAAGAGTCCACTCTCTCAAGTTTTTGTCTATTCCTTACATTATCATTATGGCACATTCACCTACCCCGAGTGAGACTACTCAAGAAACCTTATCCAATCAGTTTCGTCGCATGGATGAGACCCTTTCTAGCCTCGTTCTTCACTTTGATACCGTTATGACGGGCTTTGCTACTATGCAGTCACAGATTGATTCTTTACAACCTCATGGTCCTGGTAAAGCTCCTGTTTTTCCTTCATTTGGGCCTCCATTTGGATTTCCATCATCTTCTCCTTCGCTTGGCAGTGGGGTTCATTATGCACCAAACCCACCCCCTGGCTTCCCACTTCAATCAGCTCCTGCGCCACATTTTCCACGTCATTCACAATCATTTGAGTCACCTGCGTCATTTGAGATAGTCATAGATCTATTTGAGATAGTCATTGAGTTAGCTGAGTTAGTTCATGTCTCGCATAGTGAGTTTGAGTCACAACTATAGGTTGATGTTGCACAGGTTGATATTGTAGATGCTTCACAGGTTGATCTTACAGATACTACAAAGGTTGATGCTGATATTATGGATACTACATGCCTTAGTGCAGTTCCCAAGTGCTTTGTTACTGTAGCCTGCTTTGATACTGTTGCATCCTTTGCTACTGCTGATGCTATTACATGCTTTGATACTGATGATGAGTACCTTGGTGCTGCTCCTGAGTGCCATGCTATAGATATTGTAGCCTATGTTCCTTATCACATTGCTTTTGAGTACCATGCTACAGATGTTGTAGCCTATGCTGCTTATTACGATGAGTCTATGGTTGTTCTTTTAGATGACTTGCCTACTCATTCAGTAGTAGCACTACACATGTCACGTGCTTCTACATTTCATGATGGTTCCTACGTTGGGTGTCCTATCCCTCCGTTGATAGTTCCTATTCATATTGTATATGCGGATCTTCTAGATGCATATTTAGGCCAGAGCTTATTAGTTGGTGTTTCTGCTATTATGCCTAAGTATGATGTTATTACATTTGTGGATCATGCTCATCTAGATGTTGTGTTATATTCATGGCTACTACACCTCCTTTGGCATGATGACATTGTATATTCATAATCCATGAGGATACCTTACAATATTGTTGCTTTACACTCATGGGAACTATGGATCCCTTGGCATGACAACATTCTACATTCTTTTGCATTGCACATACCTTGGGTTGATGTACAGTTGTCTGTTCCAGCTATTCTTTGTCAGGGTGATCTACCACAATTTCCTTGGCATTCATGGTTGTTGCATGATCTCTTTATACTTCAGGTTCCTTGGCATTCCTGGCTGCTGCACATAGCTTGGTCTTTGATGTTGTTCTAGAGTGGTTGTCGAGCTGTGCTTTTCCGATGGTATTCTTGGGCTATTCGACTAGCTTTGGATATCTCAGTTGTTGGGGTCCTACATATCAAGATTTTTTATGGTCTTCTTGGGATATTCGGCTAGCCCTGGATATTTCACTTGTTGGAGCCCTTCACTACGACATATTTCTTTGGCATTCCTGGGCTATCAGAGTACCTTGAGCGAGTTTTCTTCTCGCTTGGTTTTCTTTATGCATCTACATTAGTTGCTTATAGTTGATGTACAGTGCTTTGTAGTTGCTTATAGTTATTGTACAGTGTTTTGTGGAGTTTGTGTGATACTTTTAGAGTACCTGTTGTGACGACTTATGTCCTCTTCGAGACCATCAGGGTACCTTGAGAGAATTCCTTCTCCTCTCTTGGATAGTTTTTGGGGATGTTGCTGCCATATACTTTAGTGTTGCTCATATGTGCTTTGATACTCATTCCCAGCTACACGTGGATATTGCTATGATGCTTGCTACTGATGTTGTTGATCCGTTCCTCGTTCCAGTGCATTTCTTCTATTCCTCACTTGTGTGACTGGTGTGTACTTTGGGATTACACTTGCGGCCAGTTCCGATGGGTCATCCGATTCTCTATCCGTTTTTGGTGTATCCTATGATGGATTGGTATGTCCATATGAGGCCTTTCTGGATGAGTTTTTCAACTACAGTTTGTCAGTTGGGGCCTCTAATATTTCTAGATTTGTTGCTACTATTTTCATGTATCATGTCTTCTTAGATGATGCATTGATTTCTTGGACCTTCTGGAGCTTTTGGCATGTTGCCCTTCTCGTGATATGGGCCTTGAGGGTACCATATGCCATTGCTACTTCTCATTCATGGGCCCTATGGATACCTTGGGCTTTTGACCATGTTGGTGCATATTTCTCCATTTTAGCTATCCTTTGTCAGGATGATGGCTGATCCTCTACTAGCTTGGGCATTACGGATACCTTGGCACTCCTGGTTGCTGCTTGATCTTCTTCTGGTTCCTTGGCATTCTTGGTTGTTCCATGTTGCTTGGTTTCTGATGACGCAGTTGAAATGTTTCCTTTGTCGCCATGATGTTGATCCTGAGCTGTTCCCTTTCTTACTAGCTGCCATGCACCAGGTTCGCCTTCGCCATAGTCGACGCTGCAAATAGATTCAGTTTTCGATCCATTGGGATGGTCATCCTATTGAGGAGGCCACATGGGAGCCTATTGATGTCTTTTATCATATGCCATCACTTGCGCATCAGGATCGAGCTCTTGCTGCAATTGTTGATTCCTCTACATCAGATGCTGCTCTAGTTGTTGATGCACCAGGGCTTGCTGCTGTTTGATCCAGTTTCTTTTTGGTAGTTGGGTCTTTTTTTTTGTGTCGGGGAGAGTTATGGACTTGGCTCATTACATTCGTCACGTCCATTTACATTTACTTTACTTTATGCATAAGCATGCCTTGGGCCTTTTTTTATTCATTAGTGACACTTAGACTATATGGTTGGCCTTTGGCCTTATTATTCATTATTAGGCCATTTGGACATATTATTGGAGAGTGGGGGCCTTCTTGGAGGGCACACTATTATCCCTCCCAGTTGGGCCCTAGCCACCGAAAGCTTCCTTTTAGGGCTTCCTCTTGGCTATAAGTAGGGAAACTGCATCATTTGTTATTCAACTGATGATATTGATCTCTCTCTTTAGTCTCCTTAATCTCTCTCTCTTTCCTGCTTTCTAGGGATAAGTCTTGCTTATGTGCTACTTTCATAGCTTAAGTCTTGCTTATGTGATGCTTTCATAGCTTAGCTCTAGATCAGTTGTGGCTCTATTCGTAACTTCAACGGACATTTCTCAAATAAACATTCAAAATTTCTGGATACTCTTGAAAGAATTCTTCTTCCATCCATCTTGCATCCGTAGTAGGATAGTTCTTAAATTTGAGGAGGTATAATGTAGAAGTTATCCCCTTTTTTCTAGTTCTTGTCTTGTGCATCAAGATCTGCTTAGGTTGAAGGATTTTTTCGGTTCCTTGAACCTCTGGTGGTTCGGAATCTGTAAATCCTTCTGGTTCTGTACCATTGAATTTCTTTAGCAAGCTTACGTGGAATTTGTTATGGATTTTCCAAGTAATAGGCAAGTCAAGCTCACATGTAACCTCATTGATTACTTTCTTGACTTTAAAAGGTCCATAATACTTTTGGGCTAGTTTTGGGTAGAGTTACATGTTGCCCTTCTTTTTCATTGTGTGGACAGCTGTATGGCGCAACGAGGCTTGCATGGGTTTTCAAAGAGCAGTGACGGAGAGCCATAGCAATTTACAAGTGGCAATTTGGTTGAAAACAGAGGAAATTTGGGAAATTTTCAGTTTCGTGGGGTGTTGACGGATTTCTAGGAAATTTTGCTTGTATGCAGTCAATACTGCACCAATAGATGAGCTATAAATTGTGTTACTGAGCTGGAGTAGGGCGACCTCAGCCAGATAGGAGGCTGCAAGAAGAAGCTCAGAGAAAGACTGACCAGAGCCCAAAAAACCTCCATTCTTCCTTGAGCTAGGTTTTTGAGATGAAAAACCATGGATCTTGCAAGATAAGAAGCAGTATTTGGAGCTGTGAGAGGCCAATGGTGGGCGCCCTACTACTGCCAAGAGAATCTCCAGTGGCCACGGACAGCCATAGAGAAGAGAGGGCGAGGGATCAGAAAAGGAGTAGGCAACCACAAAAACCCTTTTGGAATCACCATAGCCAAAAAGCAAGGTGAAGGAAGAAGAAGAGAGAGCGCGTGGAGGCTCGTGCACGGCCAGTGTGAGGATGAAGGTAGTGTCTCAAAGTGCGTATTGGCTGGAAGCGTGGAGTTCGATGCGCTGAAATGTGCAGGATCGTTGGATGGAGGATCCATGGAGATCAACGGTCAGGATTGTGAGCTCAAGGAGCAGCGTGGGCCATCAGATGTAGAAGGGCCGTTAGATGGCAAGTGAAAGGGGCCCTGAAGAGATAAAAGACATTTTAACCTTCATCTTCATTAAAAAATTTCAATAGAAATGGCAAAAGGGACCCGAAGTCCAGAATGGACTACACTTCATTGAAAATCTTCATTATGAAGAATCAGTTCAATTTTGCAAGGTATATTGGTTTTGGGCCTATGGTTGGCTAGAAGGCACCTATTTTTGGCCATTCTTGGGCCAAAATGACCCCTGAAACTGGTTGCTCAGAGCTATCGGACAGAGCGACGTCATAAAGTAGGGAGAAAGGTGTTTCAGGGTGTTTTCATTACCATTCTATTGAGCGGAGTGTGGGTGACCTAGTGATGGGCTACATTCGCTATTTGGGTACCATAGGGCCAAATTTGGGGCAATTTTTGTTGATGGAACCTGCTACAGGGTGGTACAATGAGGCATTATCGCTTTGGAATCATTATTACTTACTCCTAACAGGGTAACATGGTGTTTGGAAGTGGTAAATGTGGTATGGGGGCGAATGGTAGTGGAATTGTGTGGAGAAAGCTAGTTTTGGCGACAGAAGTGCAGCTTGGCAGCGTGACTACTCATCATTGGCAACAATTTTGAGAGGGCAAGCAATCGCAGGTGAGAGGTAGGCATGGTATGCCGGTTGCGGGTGAAAAATTCTTGTGATCAGGTTCAACTCTTGGGGTTAGAACCAACCAGCGTAAAGTGGCGTCTTGGAGGAACGCTCTCACAGGAATGATCGACAATGACAGTGTTGAGTCAGGTGATAGCTGCATTGACACACACATCTATAGCTTGGAAATTTCTCGTTCGGAGGGAAATATGGGCTAGCTTGGAGGTACACACATATTGGCGGTCACAGGTGATGGAAGTGTGAGGTGTTCCAGTTGAAAGCCATTGGGCAAGATAGCAGACTTGCATTGGACGAGCTATGTGTGGGACACATTGAGGATGAAGAAAGGGTCAAGGATCACACTTTGGATGCTCTTGGTGAGTGGTGAGTGTGATGATTTTGCAGTTTTGCAGTAGGTAAGTCAATTTTGATCAAGCCATTTAGTTGTGGAACAGTGTATCGGGTTTGTTCGAAGAGATACACTTGAATTGCCTATTATGGATAAGTCAAGTCAATTTGCCATATCATGATTGCATCAAGGATGTAGATTCCAGTGATGACAGGGTGTAGATCATTTGGATTGGGCCATGGAAGATCTCATAGGTTCATTGGAGGAATATTGGTATGTCACGTCATGTGAGGGACTTGATGGTGGCTTTGAAATTCACATCTCAGTGTATTCTCAGGGAGTGGTTTGGAACCATTCATACGAGTAGCTTGGAGCTAGCTTGGGGGAATACAGGTGGGCACTATAGGGTAGATGCTTAGATCTTTGTGATCAGGGATGACATTGGGATACTTGGTAGGGATAGCACAAAAGGATGACATTGGGATACTTGGTAGGGATAGCACAAAAGGATGACATGGGATGATCATCAGGGGGTAGTTGTTTCATATTGGACTTGAGTCATTGGCATGAACAGGACTTACAGGTGGGATTCATGATGGAATCAAAACACTGCAAATGCAAATGGGCAAAGCGTGAAGCTTTGGGAGCCAGCTCTAGGTTGGAGAGCTGATGGAGATTGCACGGGGTGTGATAAGAGGGCAAACACTATGGTGAGTGTTTTGCTAGTGATCTACTAGAGGGGACACTGATGGCGAGGACTGTGAAAGATTCAACTAGTTTCATCACATTTTGCAATATTTCCATATTTGGCATATTAAGGCCAAAACTTGTTTTAGACTTAGAGGTTGACTTTTCAAAGTTCATTAGTCTAAATTTCATTTGAATAAACACTTTTTGAAAGTGTGGGAAAGATAGAATGCGAGTTTGAGTAGATTCAATTTGAATAAGTTGGGTACATTGAATCTAGACCCAAAATTGGTAGGGTTAGCATTTTGGTGGGAAAGCCAAGTGGCCAAACAGGGTTTGGACCTGCTATAAAAGGATGTAACTCATGGAGAGAGTCATCTTCTCTCTTCTCTATCTCATTTCATGCTTATACATGGTTCTCTTGGGTTCTACTATCCATTGGTTCTTGGTGATTGCTTGCAATTCTATGTGTAGAATGATCTATATTTGCTATTTTTGGATCCACACGTGTGAAATACAATAGCTTGCTGGTTTTGTACGGACAACAATAGTACAAAATCATTTCATTCAAGTTTGATCAAGTTCTATTAGTGTTTGCATCTCAAATTGTGTGTAAATGCTGATGTTTCTACAATGGTAAAATTGGTAGTGTATTTCTCTTTCTAACCAAAGATCATTCAAGTAGATTGGATCTTAAGGATCTGAAATCTTTCACATGGTATCAGAGCTTGTGTTTCAGGTTATGAAGGAGGAAATTAGATCTATCAATGATTTGGTGAAGATATCAAGTCTAGAGCATGCTAGAGAGGATTCTACACCAAAATCAGATTTTTTGCTTTTGTAGATTGGATCTTTTGTAGATCAAAATACTAAATAGGTCAATATACTTGTTCAATTCCGTTTTTTGAATTCACACGCTGGATTTGGCCGATTTTTGGATCATTGGTTCAGCCTAAGTGGTGGGTTATAGATTGCATATCAAATTTTCAGCATTTGCATGTAGATTTGGAATAGTCAATTTTTTGTGATTTTGTCAAAACCCTAATTTTAATTGGATCTCTAGATAGTGAGGTTGCTGGACTTCATTTGAGTGTGTTTCAATCTTAGGAAGTGGCAAAAGTCATTAGATTGAGGATAGATCATAGGTTGATCAAGATTCCATGATTCTATGTGTTGATTTGCTTGGATAAGTGCTAGAAGAGAATTTGTGAGATAGTTTCAAATCTTGGTGATTTATTTTGAAAGCATTTGTTGTTGTTCAAAGGAGTGCTTTGTGCATTGAAACAGGTTGAAAGAGAAGATCAGGTCATTGCTACATGGCAACCTCAATTGGAGCCATGTTGGAAGCCAATGATAAGCTTACCTCAAGTAACTATTCATTATGGAAAGTGAGGATGGAGTCACTTCTTGAGATGAATGATGTTTTGGATATTGTTGTAGGTTTGGAGGAGAGACCAGCAACACAAGATCAATTGAGGTATGACAAGAGGGCCAAGAAGGCTCTACACATGATAAAGATGAATGTTACCAATGAACTTCTCAAGGAAGTTGGTAAGTGCACATCATCTTTGGAAGCTTGGAATTCATTGAAGAAGCTTTATGAATCCAAGTCTACTTCTAGAGTGTTGACTTTAAGAAGGCAAATCTTTTCTTGTTTGCAAAATAATGAAGAAAGTCCAAGTACTTTTGTTTTGAGAATGAAAGCATTGAATGATGAGTTAGCTTGCATAGATGAAAGCATTAAGGAAGGAGAGCTTATTCAAGTGATTCTTAATGGCTTGTTGGATGCTCATGCTAACATTGTTCAAAGTATTGTTATTCAAAAGACTTTGCCAAGTTTGATGGATCTTCAAGAGATCTTGATCAATGAGGAATATAGGCTTCAAGCAAGAGGTGGATCTACATCGACACTTCAAGAGGATGCTATGTTCACAAAGGGAAAATTCAAGGGCAAAACCAAAAGCAAGTGGTCTAAAGGGCAAGATCAAGTGGATGCTTCTTCAAGTGGAAAAAAGAAGGATAGATCAAAGCTCAAGTGCTTCTATTGTGGCATCAAAGGACACTTTGCAAGTGAGTGCTACAAGAAGAAGAGAGATCAAGGAGACAAGCAAGGTAATCTTACTCTTGATGAGGATGGTTTGGATGTGCAAGATGCAAGTGATGATGCTTTTGTGATGTCTTCATGTATGCTTGCTAATGATGGAGATCTAGATCCTTGGTGGATTGATAGTGGAACAAGTTCACACATGATCTTTCACAAAGAGTATTTCACTTCTTTGTTGGCATACGGAGATGACAATAGGGTGATCTACACGGCCAATGATGGTTAGTGTGCAATCAAAGGGATTGGCACAATTCTCTACAAATAGGAATTTTCATTTGGAGGATGTTTTGTTTATTCCATCTATTACCAAGAATTTGCTTAGTGTGAGTCAAATGCTAAGTAAGGGCCTCAAGGTGGAGTTTGATGGAGATGGTTGTTTGATCAAAAGGAAGGATGTCTTGATTGGAAGAGGTAAAAGGCAAGGGAAGTTGTTCAAACTTGATGCTTGTGTTATTGCTAACCAATTTGGATGTGTTGCAAGGGAGCAAATTTCTATTCAAGAGGTTTGGCACAAAAGGATGGGACATCTCAACTTCAAGTCATTGGAGGTAATGGCAAGGAAAAAGGTTGTGATTGGTCTTCCAAGTTCCTTAAGTAATGACAAGCATGTTTGTGAGTCTTGTGCTTTGTCTAAGTCACATAGACTACCTTATACTAGATCTATTTCTAGATCTACAAAGCCTTTTCAACTTGTACATTCGGATATTCATGGATTTACTACAATTAGCAATAGTGGAGCTAAGATGTATGTAGCATTCATTGATGATTTTAGTAGATTTTGTTGGATCTATCTACTAAAGAGCAAGGATGAAGTGTATGATGTCTTTGTCAAGTTCAAGAATGCAAGGGAGAACCAATTTTCCACAAAGATCAAGTGCTTGAGAGGTGACAATGGTGGTGAGTACATATCTAACAAGCTCAAGGCCTTTTGTGATGAGCATGGGATCAAGAGGGAGTATACAACATCAAGGACCCCAAAACAAAATGGAGTGGCTGAAAGGAAGAATAGAACTTTATGTGAAAGTGCTAAAGCTATGAGGTTAAGTGCTAATCTTGACAAACCATTTTGGGATCAAGCTTTGTTGTGTGCCAATTTCTTGTGCAATAGGTGGCCGAGTGCTATTTTGGATGGAAGGACACCTTTTGAGATGCTATTCAAGAGGAGGCCGAGTCTCAACTTTCTAAGAACCTTTGGATGCACATGCTATGTCAACATTACTCTTGATGATAGGACCAAGGAGGATCCATCTTCAAGAAGAGGCATTTTTGTTGGATATAGTGAGGTGAGTAAAGCCTACAAGGTTTACATTCCTTCTACTAACAAAGTGATTGTTGGTAGAGATGTCATTTTTGATGAGGGAAGCATTCCAAAGGTGTCTTCAAGCATGATTGATGGTAAAGTAGATGGTTCTAACATTCTTGATGTTGATGAGAAGGATCCTACTTTGGATGGTGGTAATGATGGACCTTCATCAAGTCA
Source organism: Diphasiastrum complanatum (assembly GCA_029204225.1). NCBI lineage: Eukaryota > Viridiplantae > Streptophyta > Lycopodiopsida > Lycopodiales > Lycopodiaceae > Diphasiastrum > Diphasiastrum complanatum. Next base: position 34,932,940 of record CM055100.1, read on the forward strand.
AAAGCCAAGGAGAACATCAAGAGAAAGACAAGTACCTTCAAGGCTCACATATGATCAAAAGGGTAAGCAAGTAGTTTTTGGAAATTATGTTGCTTTCCTAACCTCTTTGGATGAGCCTGCAAGTGTAGATCAAGCAAGGAAAGAAGAGGAGTGGATCCAAGCAATGGATCTTGAGTATCGATCTCTTATGAAGAGTGGAACATCTTTTGGAAGATCTTCTTGTGTACATGGAGATATGCAAGTGGATGGATGTTATCTTGCTGTAAAATCAAGTAATGGATCTGGAAAACAAATTTTGCTCAATGACTTTGATGGTCAAGTTGAAGATCAAGAGGTTGATCTCAAAGCGCTTCAACTAGTCAAAAGGGAAGGTGGCAATCTGGAGCTAGTCAAGAACATCAAAGGAGAGGTAATTGGCAAAGGTGTTATGGATCTGTTTTTGCAGCCTATTGAAGACTCAAGTAAGGTCAAAGGAGCATCAAGGAAGTTTTGTTCAAGTTTACTTTACTTGTTCTATCTCATGTTTGAGCAATTTCATGTGGATGTGTGCAAATTGTCAAGATATGGCAAAACTAGCTACATTGGTGAGCATTGTTTTGATGTTGGATTTGTACTAGCATTCTTGGCAGATTTTGCTGATGGAAATGAAGTTATTGGAGGTTCATTATGTCACTCATCCATGGCTAAGTTCTCAAGTGTTGAGCTACTTGGTGCCAATACTTGGAGATTGTCAATTTTTGGTGAATTCATGGTCATTTTCTTGTGTCAAGTAGATCTTGAAGATGGACTAGTGCAAAATACTTGGTTTATGGAGTCATGTGGTGCTGGATTTGCATCATTAATGTACTCACCTACTCATGGATTTCCAAGGTTTGATGGTTTCTTGTGGCAAGATGAAGATGGAGGCTCATTCATGGAGTATCATGGTGGATACAAGGCAACAAAGGACAAAGGAGGAGGAGACATGCAAGCAAAAGTTGATCACTCACATTTATTGTTTGTTTGCTATATTTTTCCAGAGAGTTCAGAGTTGGAAGCATGGTGGAATCATTTTATTTACATTCTATTTGATTCTTCATGTTCTAGTCACATTTTTACATGTAAAATTGATGTAAGAAATAGTGAAGCATCCCAAGTGGACACTATTCTCTATATCAATTATGGTTGTTTCTATTTTGAGCATTACATGATCATTGAAAGGAGATCTATTCTTAGGAAGAAGATTATTCTTATGATGGATCAAAGTTCTATTGGCAAAAACTATGCTAGGGGCTAGGAAAGCGAGTTTTGAGGTACATCATTGGAACTCGAGATTTTGGCATATTGTATGAGGGATCATCACCTAATCTTTTTGGATTTTCAGATTCGGACTATGCTGGAGATATAATGGATAGGAAATCCATTAGTTCTTATTGTATTTTCATAGGTGATGGAGCTATATCATGGATGTCAAAGAAACAAGCCACTATCTCATTGTCATCTAGTGAGGCCGAGTACAAAGCTCTTACACATTGCACAAAGGAGATGGTATGGATCAAGAGGATGATCAAGGATCTTCACTTGCTAGATTTTTCAGAGAGACCAATCATCTTTTGTGACAATCAATCAGTCCAAAGAATGGCATCCAATCCTATCTTTCATGCTAGGAGCAAGCATATTGAGATACAATATCATTTTGTGAGGGAGCGAGTCATTGCAAAGGAGGTGGAGCTTCAACATGTGTCTTCAAGGGAATGTGTAGCTTATATCTTCACCAAAGCATTGGGAAAAGACTTGTTCATGAAGCATAAGACTTCACTTGGAGTATTATCAAAGTCTATGCTAAAACTAGTTGAAGAGGGAGTGTGAAAGATTCAACTAGTTTCATCACATTTTGCAATATTTTCATATTTGGCATATTGAGGCCAAAACTTGTTTTAGACTTAGAGGTTGACTTTTCAAAGTTCATTAGTCTAAATTTCATTTGAATAAACACTTTTTGAAAGTGTGGGAAAGATAGAATGCGAGTTTGAGTAGATTCAATTTGAATAAGTTGGGTACATTGAATCTAGACCCAAAATTGGTAGGGTTAGCATTTTGGTGGGAAAGCCAAGTGGCCAAATAGGGTTTGGACCTGCTATAAAAGGATGTAACTCGTGGAGAGAGTCATCTTCTCTCTTCTCTATCTCATTTCATGCTTATACATGGTTCTCTTGGGTTCTACTATCCATTGGTGCACTATCTTGGTGATTGCTTGCAATTCTATGTGTAGAATGATCTATATTTGTTATTTTTGGATCCACAGGTGTGAAATACAGTAGCTTGCTGGTTTTGTACGGACAACAATAGTACATAATCATTTCATTCAAGTTTGATCAAGTTCTATTAGTGTTTGCATCTCAAATTGTGTGTAGATGCTGATTTTTCTACATTGGTGAAATTGGTAGTGTATTTCTCTTTCTAACCAAAGATCATTCAAGTAGATTGGATCTTAAGGATCTGAAATCTTTCACAAGGACTTCAAGGCGTGCTCATTTGGGAGTACAGAGGATGGCATTATAGCAGGGGGCAAGTTTTGGACATTGGCATCAATGGGGAGGCATCTACCATCGTGGGTGTTATGGCCCTAATGGGGGGTTTGTACCATTAGCGGGCTGCCTTGGATGTAGGGGCCAGGCCTAATCTGGATAATAGTTAAGTAGGACCTTAGGCTATGCCTGCATGCAGTATAGGCATGTGTGTTGCATACGTTTCACTTAGGCAATCTCAGTGGAAAAAGTATCTTCCATTGATTGAGTTTGCTTATAACAGTAGTAAGCATTCGGCTACTGGGTATAGTCCGTTTATGCTTATGTATGGATCTCAACATAGATCTCTGATAACGGTTGAAACTGAGTTGATTAAAGTTTAGAAAGTAGCGAATTTCTTGTGTGAAATGCTGGAAATGTTACAATTAGCACGTGAAAATATTTTAGGTGCCCAGGATCGGGTAAGACATTTTGCTAATCTGAAAAGATCGCCTCGGGAGTTTCAAGTTGGAGATTGGGTGTATCTTAGAATTCCAAAGGATTCTAAGGTAATGCGCACTGGGAAGCATTACAATCTGTCTGCCAGGTACAGTGGACCTTATAGAATCTTGAAAAAGATTGGATCTTTAGCTTACCGATTAGAGTTACTAGAGGGAACCAAGGCTCATCATGTGCATCATGTAAGTCGTCTGAAGATGAGTTTACATGAGGGAGATCATGTTGGTTCTGGTACTAATCTAGATTCATTTGAAAACTTATCTGAGAGGATTTCTTTAGAACCTGAAAAAATCAGGTTCTTGATACGAGATCCAAGGCTTGCAAAATTGGGATGTTATTGCGTTCTGAGGACAGAACTAAAATAAGGGGGGAGGTATGTTATGGCCCTAATGGGGGGTTTGTACCATTAGGGGGCTGCCTTGGATGTAGGGGCCAGGCCTAATTTGGATAATAGCTAAGTAGGACCATAGGCTATGCCTGCATGCGGTATAGGCATGTGTGTTGCATCCTAGTATGGGATAGGATGTACATGCATTGTGTCTATGCATGGGTCTTTGCTATTATGAGTTAGGGGTACCTACATGCAGTGGACATGCATGGGAGTTAGACATGAGTTGATAGCATGCTTACATGTGGATTCATTGCATGGACAGACAGGGGAGGGGCTTCTCTCTATATATACCCACTCCTGTGTCCATTTGATTCATTGAGAGTCTGCGGCCGTTATGCTGTCGGATTGGTAAGCGCTTCCTATCATAGAGATTTGCCATACTCCCTAGTGCTCGGGGGCTAGATCGGACAGTCTAGGTTTGGTTTGGACAATTTCATCCACTGCACTCCCTTATTGTGTTCTTAACGCTCATTCTCTATTGGAGGTCTTGGAAAACGTTTTAACGGGCGTGGATAAGTTACCTATAGCTTTCATGCATTTGGCTGTATTTGTAGGAATCTGGGCTTGGTACAAGTGTTGGAACCTATATGGTTCAGATTCACAAGCGGTGAGATCAGATTGCCTAGAGGAAGTCACTCAGAGCCATATACCTCAATACGATCAGAGAGATAGTGGTCTCAGGATCCCATGAGCGGCGACTCAGGGACATGCTTGTGTTGACATGGCGTCGGGTGGCACATAGCCAGGGAGAGCAAGCAGGTGCTAGGAGCCAGGTGGAGCAGGTGATGATTTGGAGTTCGGCTTGTCTAGTAGGATGGTGACCAGGATCGGAGACATCAGGTGAGCATAGTATGTGGATGACGAGTCCATTGGGGTTGCACTCAAAGAGATGCTATAGTTGCTCAGGTATGATATGTCATTTGATGTATGGACGATGTTCTTCAGTTGGTGCATCATGTGGTGGCCTAGGGACGGGTCAAGCCTACTTGGAGGTAGGTGGCATGGAGTGTACCCAGTGTGGTACATATTCTGAGGGCATGGAGTGCATTACGGGGTGATGTGGATCCAACATGCCCATGGTTATGAGCTGACAGGGATGGAGATGGTTGCTCAAGGAGTGATAGTTGATACTTTGGTGAGTGATCAGGTGAGCTGCATGGTTATATGCACAGTAGTCTCCAGGTTGGCGTCACATGTTATTTCTATCCATTATCTTTTGGTAAGCAGGATGCAGCTTTGGTTAGATCCAGTTGGAGCCTAGTTGCACTAAAGGTGGACAGATTCTTGGGGAGCTATCAACGGGTAATGGATACTTGGTAATCAGATGGTACAGGGTACAGGGTGAGGATGAGTCAGTTGATCGAGAGTCTGGTAGACTCTCTGTATGAGCATTGTATTTGCATGATACTTTGTGAGTCAAACCTGGTGGTTTGTTGGTGTGCTTGAGTGTGAGTCAAGTACAGAGTAGCAGGACATGCATAACATCTTTTGGACACTCCAGACATTGCTACAAATTATTGTTTTTCCCTCTTAACACATTTGAGCTTAAGGGAGAGAGTTAGAAATTAAAATTAATCTGATATACATTTTATGTAAGCTCTAAATGTGATACTATAATAAATGTATAGTTAGTCAGTTTACTTTATATGGTTGTGTTTGGGACGTGACCCACTATCATTATATCAGTCCGGCATTGATCCCGTAGCCGGCTACTTGGGCTAGCCGAGTAGCCATATTGGTAGGAAAAGCTAGCTTGTACAGAGTTATTTACAGTTTGCTATACTTGGGAGCATGTCCCAAGTTTGTCGGTCGAATTTGGCCATAATGGGCCCGGGTGTTAAACTATTTTCTAGCAAGGGATTGAACTAACTAGAAATGTTCAAAGGGGTAAATCCGCGAAATCAAGTATCAAATCTCACTTTACGCAAGTATCGATGATTCTCTATCTGTCAATCCTGAATCTTTATAGGATACACCGTATTTTATATAAAAGAGTGTTCCAAACTCTTCATAAATGTAACGGGGCTAAAATAGAATAGCTACCTTCAGGTAACAATTCAGTAATAGTTTCACTAATCTCACTATCTACAGTAGCCCAGCACTCTTCATCTAGTGTGTACTCAATGTTAATATATATATGGATAATTGATTCTTGATAGTATAATTCTGATAGAAAATTGAGTATACTTCTACGATCATGTTCAGGAATTTGATGAAAGTTCCAACAATTTATAGTAACAGACATCCCATCCTTGTTTCCCAGTATCTCCATAATAGTTCATAGTATATTTACTCAATTTTCGTTCTTTAAAACCTCTCAAGTACAAGTATTAGTATGGCATCAACACTATATGTTCCAACAGTAATACCTCTTTCTTATCATAACCGTATTATTCCAAATTGTGTGTTCCAACAATTTTGGATATAGTATTCAGTTTGTGTGTTCCAACAAAGTGATATTTATATAGTATAGACTTATTACATATATTGCAAATTATGACATGTTCTTTATTAGAATACTGATCACTTAATAATTTTCAAACAGTCTGCCAAAGTTCAGTTTTCTTACTGTAGATGGATTTTACACAAAATTTTGCTCACTTTTGCTTTTCGGATTGTTCAACTCCGATGTAAAACAAACAAGTTATAACCATTTTAAGTTCGGCTGCAATTTTTCTTTATATAAAATTTTATAAGGCCCCTTGTAAGTTATAAAGCTTTAGGAAAACCATAAATGTTGTTTTCATAGATAAAGCTATCAGTTCCTTAAGTTTTCACAATTTAGAAGTTATGACTTTGGTTCAACTTCTTAGTAAATCAAACTTCAGACTGTAAATTACATACAGTCAGGAAACCGGTTTCAAATATAGCCAGAATAAAGATTTATGGTAAATTCGGTAAAATTATTAGCAGTTCATTATTTTCATTTCAGTCACAAAATTTCATAACCACTTACCTCAGACAAAATCATAGTACTGCCTCTTAGTCCAAAAGTGTGTCCAGAGATTAAGGGTTCCAATCAGTCAGCAGGTATCCGGATTTTCAAATTATCGACTGTTGCCGGTCCCGTCACTTTGACTTCTCCAAAACTCAGAAATTGGCCTTCAAGAAGGCGTGGACTGGGTCACGTGGATCAGAACCCCGCTGATGGAGCAATTGGCACCTGCCTTCTACTTTCAGATTTAACCAACGTACTTCAACAGGTCTTCTGGCCTCAGATTCTGCCAGGAACTTCACTTCCTCAAGCAAGTGTACTCAAATACGGGCTGCAAATGATCTGCAGATGGGCTTCAATGGATTTCTTTTCACAATCAGCAAGCAACATTATTCAATAATTTCAAGCAACATTCCCATCGCGCCTACAGGTCGCAATTGGCAACAGGTTTTCCAAATGTCTATTTTAACAGAGGCACAAACTCTTAGTTCTACAGTAAGCTATCAATCAAGCATTTGCAATAGGTTCTGGCACGCTACAATAGGTTTACTGATTTTGAACTTTTAGCAATCAATTCAACAGGCCTGTGACCACACGAATCAGTGGGCAACGCAACATGGCTTCAAACTTCATAGTTCAATCTTTCACGGATTCCTTTTAGCACAGATCAATTCTTTTCATTGTAATTTAGAGTGTAATTATGACTCAGACGGATCCCGCATTCATCAGGGAAAGATTCGCGTTCCTATCAGAGGCTGAGTGAACTGACGGCTCATGCACACAGGAACTCTTGCTAGTCTCTCCTCTAACAATTGCAAAATGAACAAGAAACTCCTCGCGTTTGTCTTCCTTATTCTCGTGAGAGAGAAGGTGCCTTTTATAACCTCCTTTCAATTCATAATTTCTTAGTTTTTGAAAAACACTAATTCTTCAAAATGAAAAACAAAGCTCCCATGTTCATTTTGGCCTCCATTTGGCTTTTAACTTCACCATAGCCTGATCACCATATAGGCCTTGTAAATACTTGTGGCTTTCTCCACTTATCTATCTAATACCATTTCCATCTGCACACACCCTCGCTTAAAGCTTTACATCATCAACTGTAATTCCGAACTCAACCCTCAGATACTCTTCAGTGAGTAATCAACAATTGCTCAAATTCGAGATGCCGTAACATTTATTGAACTGCTTGTCATTAGAAACTGCAACTGAACGTCACACAGTAAAATGAGTGTCCTCAATTGAAAAAACAAATGGAAACCAATTTATGCCATTTGTGTAATTCGCCTGATCATGACGCTGCTTTTTGCAACTTCAATCCTTGGATAATTCAGCAACGGTATGCCCATATGGGATATTGAGAACCACAGTATGGAGGAAATCTAGCAGCCAGACCTCGACAATCTACTCTTGGATACCTGGAATGTTTAGCCTTACCTGCCCCACCAAAGCACTCCGCTCCTCTTGCCAATCTGATGGAACCAGAACCGTATAGAAGTACCGAGCAATGGACTTATGATAATGATCAAGAAGGTGGATCTTCAGAACAATATGCTATTTATGCTGCTGCGCAACAACAAGCATCTAGAAATTGGACCAGAGACCCACTTGAATGCTTTGCATGTGGAGAAAATCACAGAGTTGCAGAATGTCCAAATAAAAAAAAAGTGGACCATTCTGTCGTGATTGTGGTTATGGGCATTGCTATAAAGAATGTCCAGCAAGACTGAAGCCACCACCAACTACAGCTCCTGTAAATTTGATAACAATCAAGCAAAGACCAGTACCTCAAAATAAATCAAGTGTACCCTTGATGGTAGTCATCAGAGCACAAGAACAGAAAGAATCGGTAGCGGATCCAATACATGCTGATTCTATACCATTAATGGATATACCAACAACATCTGGAGTCCATCCAAATCTTCATGCAGAGAAAAGAAGATATCAGGATATGAGACAGTGGATTAAACATCTGCAAGAAGAAGAGGAGCTTGAAGTTGCTAAAGCAACAACCAAAGTTCGTTCTTCACCATTGCAGCCTCCAAGAAATTCATGTACAGATATGAATGATCGGTTGCATCATCATGAAGAACCCTTCAAGATGACTGAACCGGAAGCACCACAAACAGAACTGCTCATGAATATTTTGTCTAGTAAGATCAATACTTCATTGGAAGAGTTCCTGAAGTTGGTGCCAAAAGCAAAGAAAGTCTTAGCACAAAAGTTAGCTCAAGCAGAACCAGAAGTCCATCAAGAGCCACTTTTTTGTGCTAGATTTGAAGAATCTAATGAAGTACTCCATGTCGGAGCCACTTGGGAAAGTGAACAAAAAAAAAATCTCTCTACTGATACAGCATAGACAATTTCCTAAAGAAGCAGCTATGATAGATGATAGTTCAAGAGTTAACCTGATTTCTACAAAACTATGTGCAAAATGGGGCCTTACAAAGATCAAGCCTGCTACATTTGCTATTAAGCTAGCTGATCAAATGACAATTTGTCCGTGAGGAATGGTTAAAGATATACCTGTTAGAATTGCAGGAGTACAGTTCGTCATTACTTTCATAGTAATGGACTTACCAGAAGCACCAAATGTCTACCGACTCCTATAGGGACGTCCATGGTTACGAGCTGCGCAAGTAGTTCAAAACTAGGGTACCGAAAAAATCACTTTTGAAAATTGTGAACGTGCAGTCAAAGTTGATCCTGCAACTTGGACTATCACACCAGTGGTTCAAAAAGAGGATGATGATTCATCAACAACGGATCATACTTGTGACCAACCAAAGAAAAATTTGGGAGTCCATTACGATTCTCAAATGGATACTGTCAACTAGAATGAAGCTCTTGCAACGATTGGTTGTATAGCAAGATATATGTGTCAACAAGATAATCAGTCAGATTTGAGTGAGATCTCATTATTGGTTCAAACCTTGGATAAACCGATCACTTTTCCATTGAATGTGCTGAATGTAGCTTGGATATCAATGAAACCTATACCAGATCCGATTGAAGATGACCTCATACTTGTGAGTCATGCCTTGACTTATGATGACAATGCAGAACTTACTGATGAGTAGATTCTAAATCATATGGATCCGACCAGATTTGGAGTGCGTAATGTTTCTGATGAACCAACAATTAAACCGCCCAAAGTAGTTATATTGAAGGAAGACAGGATCACAGGGTCAATGACGAAGAAACAAGCCAAGCAACATTATAATACGGTCCTGAAATGGGAAAATCCTCCTCAAAAGATTGATTTAGGAAATGTGCCACCCTTACTGGATAAAGATAAAGGAAAAGTTGAGGATGATTCTACAAGTCAGAATTCTAACAAGACATCATCGTCTCGGAAGTCATCACCTCCACGATCAATTCCTGCTGAGAAGACTAGGCAAAGATCCAAGACAAGTCCTTTCGACAAAGAACAAACAGATGTTGTCCAGCATGATATGCCCGAACATTTTAAACACTATACACTGGATGATTTGGTTATCATGTTACCTAAAGCACATTGTGAATCCGAAGACCAGGTGCCAGAATCGAAAGATGTTTACAATGGCCTAGCTAGGACACAACCAATGAATCTTGCCGAACCAGGAGAGCCAGAAAAGATTACAAGTTGGATCACAACTTAATCTTGAACAATATCAAGCACTCCGAAATTTACTTCTTAAGTATCAAGATTGCTTTGCATGGACTTATCAAGATCTGAAGGGTATTTTGACGTCAATTATTGAACATACCATATCTTTAGTACCTGATGCAGTTCCAAAGGTTACAAAGTTCTATCACTGTAATCCTAATGTTGTGGATCTGATAAAGAAAGAACTTCAGAAATTGCTTGACACCGATTTCATTTATGAGATTGAGCATACCAAATGGATCTCACCGAATGTCATTGTTCCTAAGAAGAATGGGAAATTGAGAATTTGTGTGAATCTCAAGGCTTTGAACAAAGTGACGCGGAAGAATCACTTTATGTTTCTTTTATTCAAAGCATTTTGGATCGCCTTGCTGGAGCAGAAGCTTATAGTTTCCTTGATGGATTTAGTGGTTACAACCAGGTTAAGATTGCTCCTACAGATCGCCACAAAACAGCTTTTGCAATAGAATGGGACACCTATGCTTACAAAGTAATGGCGTTTGAAGTCTGTAATGCACCAAGTTCATTCCAAAGAGTAATGCAATTTGCTTTTAAAGATTATCTAGACCTGGGAGTCCATAGTACAGATACAGACCACCTAGATCGATTGGAGAAAGTATTTGAAAGATGTCGCAAATATCAAATTTCTCTAAATCCAGAAAAATGTCAGATATGGATTTCCCACGTATTTGTGCTTGGGCATGTGATATCGAGACATGGTATTGCCACAAATTATTCTAAAATCAAGGTTATTGTGGAATTGCCACTGCCAACAACAATTTGTGAAGTTTATGTGTTTATGGATCATGCGAACTACTATCAAATTTTTATTATCTTCTTTGTGGATTTGGCACGACCTATATACAAACTGTCTATTGTTCTTATTTGGACAGTAGAGGCATTAAAGCCTTTGGAAAATTAAAACAAGCATATCTTCAGCACCAATATTGTGTTCTCTAGATTGGATGGTTGAATTTCATATTCACACGATGGCCTCGAGATACGCCATTGGATTAGTTTTGACACAGCCATGTGATTATAAGAAGGAATATCCTCCTATATGATTTGCAAGCAGATAGCTTACAGATCTGGAGAAAAATTATTCAACAACAGAATGTGAAGCGTTAGCCATGATTTTTTCTGTTCAAAAATTTCGTCATTATCTCATGGAAATGCTCTTTGCATTTTATACGGATCACTAGCCATTGCTTTATTTGGTAAACAAGACGTGCAATACTAGCCGCATTGCAAGATGGTTGACTAAATTTGACTTTTGAATTGTGGTTTAAATGGGAAAGCAACATTATCTAGCCGATCATGTTTTGCAAATTGAATCCACACTACTGAAGTGGATGATGAATTACCAGATGCTGCATTGTTGTAAGTAGAAGCAGTACATATTGTTGAGTAACTGATGCTAGGACAATCGAATGACTCTTTGACAAAAGTACAAAAGAGACAATTGATTCATAAGGCTCAACCTTATCAATTGATTGCAGGACAATTATATTGTCGTGGATCAGACAATATTTTATGTAGATGTGTTTTACCGCATGAAATACCAGATTTAATCATGTTTTCACATGATGGTATGGGTGGAGGACATTTCTCTACAGATATTATTGTTCGCAAATTTTTTCAATCAGGTTGTTGGTGGCCTACGCTTCATAAGGACACAGAAACTTATATCAGACATGTGATGTTTGCCAGCAAGCACGACAGCTTACTAGATAGAACTATGAACCCTTGCATCTGGTTTTATTGCAAGCATCGTTTGAAAAATGGGTCCTGGATTATGTTGGTCCTATTCATCCTACCGTGCAAGGATCTCAGGCCCAATACATTATCATAGCAACTAATTATATGACCAAGTAGGTTGAAGCCAAAGCTGTCAAAGTTGCTGATGCAAAATTTACGCCCAAGTTTCTCTATGAAAATATTATAATCAGATTTGGATGTCCGATCGAGATTGTTAGTGACCGAGGTACACACTTTGTTAATCAAACAATAAAGTGTTTACTGGAAGATTTTTTTGTTATACACAGATTTAGCACTCCTTACTATCCCAGAGGGAATGGCCCGTATGAAGTAAAGGAAATCCTGAGCTATGGCGTAGTAATTCTTGAACACTTGGACGGAAAACGATTTGATACTCCGGTGAATGGCAGCCGATTACGCAAGTTTTGGCAGCCTGCTCCGCCAATTCAAGCATGATCTAATTGATTTTTCATTTTTATTTGTTTTTCAATTTTTTGTTTTCAATATTTAATTGTTAAGTTTTTGTTTGAAAAAGACCGAAAAAAAAAAAAAAAAGAGGAAGAAAAGTATTTTTCATGAAAAATGACTTATAAAATCACTGTTTTGGTCAGATGTTGCCTATACAGTATCAGAAACCTTCGGTGAGCTTTCAGACTATACATCCACTTCCGATATATCGAAGGTTCTTTTCCAGAAAAAAATCATTTTTTGGGTCAGGCAAATGATCAGCAATATGCCATTTTGAAAACCTTCGTCGAGCACCTTACTCTCCTTAGGAACCTTTGTTGACATGCTAGATGATCTTAGAATGTCGAAATTAGGTCGGCCATAGGTTTCAGATCTTGAAAAAATACATTTATGACGATACTTGGGCGAAGGACCCTCTTGGGCGATGGTTCATCCTTCACCAACCCTGGAAAACGTTCACCGAATAGGTTCAGAGCCTCAAAAACCTTCGTCGAGATAGAACCGCTTTCCTATTCCAAGAATAGATGACATTATGGATAGGATAAATGGATCTTGTATCTTTAGTAGAATTGATTAACCAGATCAGAGTAGCACTCGAAGATGTCCATAAAACAGCTTTCAGGACTAACTCTGGCTTTTATGAATTTTTATTACCATTTGGTGTTACTAATGCTCCCGCAACATTCAATAGAATGATGGAATGAATCTTTTGACCCCATAGACGTTTTGTAGGAACATTCTTTGATGATATCTTAGTCTTCAGTGCAAATGAAGAAGAACATAAAAGACATCTAGATATCGTCTTTAGAACCCTACAAGAAAAGTCACTTGTCATAAAAGGCAAGAAAAGCGAATTCTTTCTAGAAAAGATACACTTTCTAGGACATATGATTTCTAAGGAATCCAAATGGACCCTTCAAAGATTAAAGCCATACAAGACTGGCCTAAACCAAGAAATATTCATGAAGTTCGGCCTTTCCTAGGCTTATATTCCTATTATAAAAAGTTTATTCACCATTTTGCTCATATAGTCTCACCACTACATAAACTCACTAAGAAGAGGGTAACATTTCATTGTTATAAGAAAGAGCAAAATGCCTTTGATTATCTGAAAAGCATGCACTTACCACTTGACTTGTTCTTATCATTCCCGACCTTCGTAAGCCTTTCTTTGTGGAAGTGGATGCAAGTTTAGACTGTATTGGGGCAGTCTTAAACCAAGAAGGTCATGTTGTAGCCTTTGAAAGCAGACGACTTCAAGGGGCAGAAGTACAGTATGACATTTATGAAAAAGAACTTTTGGCCATTATTCATGCCCTTAAGTTATGGAAGCACTATCTTCTAGGAAATGATTTCCTAGTTAAAGCAGATCATCAAAGCCTTAGGTACTTTCTCACCCAGCACCTAATTTGAGAAAAACATCTAAAATGGGCTAACTACCTTAGCAGTTTCCATTTTTAGCTACTTCATCACCCAGGAAAGGACAATAAGGTCGCCGATGTATTATCAAGAATCCCCAAGGTCAACCATATTTCCCTAGCATATCATGAAGATTTCCTTCCTATGAAAAGTATGTATGCTAGTGATTCTGACTTCCAGCATATCTTTGAAATACTTGAAAGAAACCAAAGTCATAAAGACTATGTTTTGAAAGAAGGATATTTATTCAAAGAAGATGAGCTATGTATTCCTATAGCATTTAGAACCAAGATCCTTCAAGAAACCCATAGTCCTCCCTATGCAGGACATAGAGGAATCCCTTTGACTTTGGAAGCTCTGAAAAAATTCTTTTATTGGCCTACCATGCATCGAGACACAAGACATTATTTAAGTGCATGTCTAGTTTGTCAACACAATAAAGATGAGCGAGGATTAAAAACTCCAGAATTACTTCATTCCCTACCTATTCCTGAAGCACCCTGGGAACATATTACCATGGACTTTATCTCTGGGTTTTCTAAAACCAAAAATGGAAATGAGATGATATGGACTATCATTGATAGATTTAGCAAACAGGCTCATTTTATTCCCTGTAAGAAAAAGCTTAAAGGACCCGAAGCAGCTCATTTGTTTATCCGTCACATCTTTAGGCTGCATGGACTAACCCAAAGTATAGTGTCTGATCAGGATACGAGATTTACTAGCAATTTTTGGAGAGCGCTTTTTGATAATCTGGGGACCACCCTTAAATTCTCTTCCTCCTTCCATCCCCAAACTGATGGTCAAAGTGAAATCACCAATCGAACCATCATAGATTTGTTGAGAAATTATGTAAGTGATCAGAAGACTCAATAGGAACACTCTCTTCCTATACTAGAATTTGCTTACAACAACACCGTTCATTCTTCTACTGGTAAAGCAACTTTTTAAGTAATGTATGGAAAACTGACTGTGCCTCCTGTATTAAGAACTAAAGAAAAGATATTTGCCTCACATGAATTTGTGCAAGATTATCAAGAAACCTTTTTAAAGGTTCAGCAATCCATCGCAAGTGCACAAGAAAAATAGCAGAAAAGTGCAAATATGCGTCAGAGGGCAATCAAGTACGAAGAAGGAGAACTAGTTCTCCTAAAATTTGAACCATCGATGATTTCCACAGTTGTCCACACAGTGAATTATGAGGCCACCATCGATGATTTCCCTGAAACCACCAAAACTGCAAGATTTTTCCGTGAATTTTCCTCGGAATCCACCTACAACGATCGTTCTGATCTTCCCCAAAGCTCCGATCGAAGGAACTTTGCTGTCTCCAGCCATCTGGACTGCCAATACCCCGTATGGAGTCCTCTCTCCTGAGACGCTCTGAGTGCTATTTCTCTTGGTGAAAGATGCTATCCCATAGCTCCACCGGATCATACATACCTGCAACACCCTGACGCTCTGATACCAAGTTGAAATTTCGATAGAAGCTAGTGTAGTATGCAGATCACATCACACAATCACCATAGCCACTCCTCACAAGCTCTCAAAGATGGCACAACAAAAGTTAATAGATTACAAGGAAACACTGTACATATAGAGTATTCACAAACTGCATGAAAAGGCAGGTGTCCTAAAATTGGCCTACCACCTGTTAAACTAAGGTCGGGCCCAATATGGCCAAATTTGACTGACAAACTTGGGACGTGCCCCCAAGTATATCAAGTACTGTAAATAACTCTGTACAGGCTAACTTTTCCTACCAGTATGGCTACTCGGCTAACCTAAGTAGCCGGCTACGGGATCAGTGCCCGACTGATATAATGATAGTGGGTCACATCCCGAACACAACCATATATAGTAAACTGACTAACTGTACATTTATTACAGTATCACATTTAGAGCTTACATAAAATGTATATCAGATTGACTCTGATTTCTAACTTTTAGTTCAATGTAATGGCTATTAACATTTACCAATGTGGCAACATAGATGGCTCTTTACATGCATAGTTTTTCTCCTCTCCTTTGACTTGCTTAGATCCTAACTAGAAAATACAGACATGCATCTAGCCAAATTCTAGAAAAATTCATGAAAATTTTGTATTATAATGGAGCATCTACAAGTGGGTCCAAAAAAACAAAAGGAGTATCTAGACAACAATGAAAAATAGCAGTTAAGCATTTTACAAAAGGGAACTAGTTTTGCTTAAAAGTGAGACCTAAACAAAATTTCTTCTACTAGCATATACAAAAAACTAGCATCGCAATTTTGCGGTCCTTTTACCATTAAGAAACGTGTTAGAAGGCGGTTATGTTGAATAACCTTTCCTTTCCATGACCCACAATATTTTGTATATTAAACTTCTTTAGAAGTTAGATATTGCAAATCCTAATCACACCTTGCATAATGAGCAATAACTGAATTGGAGCCATAACAAGTATTGGATTGAAATGGAGCCATAACAAGTGTTGGATTGCAAGGAGCATGAGTTAAGAAGAATTAAATTGGACGTAGAATCTTTTCATTCATTCAAGTCATTATCTACCCTCAGAAAGATGCAAAAAGATTTGAAAATAGGCCATTGATCTTTCTTGCAATCTATTAGAAGGAGAATATGTAGACACCCTATTGATAAGAAAATTGAAAGTTTGTGTTTATTCTAATGTATTCATAGACATACTTGTTTTTACTTGACATTTGATAATTATGATGTGTCTAGTTGCATGTCAAAAAAGTCCACAAAAGTAGTTTGACCAAACACTTTGACCACAAATTTGAATAATCAATTGATTTTTGTTGGAGGGACGGAGGGTGTCTCAATATAGCCTAGCTATTGTAAGAAAGCAAACAATTTTGAATGAGGATGACAAGAGTTGCTACATTGAAGATGATGTGGTAACACATGATATAGTTTGCTTTCGGACAATGTTCTAGTCACAAAAAAGAGCTGCATTTATGTCAACTTGGAAACTGATACATACATTATTGGATTGAAGAAGACATGAAATCTATATTCATAGATGGTAAAAGCTAGGAGAAGCAAGTGGATGCTTTGGTGAATGCCCGGGATAGCAGGGTGTTGACCATAAGTGAGGACATCATGGGAGTACACTTAGAAAATGGATCTATGGGAGATAATACTTGGGGGGTAACTATTGGTGCGTTGGTCAAATTAGAGTTACCAATGTCAAGCAATTGAAAGTTGAGCATGTATGGCCCCTCGTGAAAGGCAAATCAACATCGACATCCTTGGTGATGATGGCACTATGGATTTATTGTTTGTGAAGTGATTTGTGATCATTCATTCATTAAGTCCTTAGTAGACTTTTCACTTACCACCACATGATTGTTTTGTATAAGTTCATTTCATTACTTTTGACTATTGTTATAATAATGAAATTTACTTTTTTTTTATGTATCTTGTGTGTCCAAACATTTTTAAAATTGATTTTATAATTTTTGTTATTTTATATATTACCTATATTGAACTTTCTTGTAGCGTTTCTTATTTTATTGAAGATTCTACTACTTTGTATTTCCTTCCATGCTCTATCTTCATGCATATAGTTTGGGTACTGATGTATGAATGTGTTTGTTGTTGTTAATTCTCTCTTAAGGATTGGTTTGGGATTAGTATCAGGTAGATGTGCAAGGCTTGGAAGTTGATCCATCATTCTACTCAATTTAGATGCTTCTTAGTTATCGGCTCCCTGAGGAGTTCTTCTTACAACTGTTGAATGACAGTTGTAACAAGCACTTTGTAGGATTCCCATTTGAGTTAGTATCAGGTAGATGTGCAAGACTTGGAGATTGATTCACCATTCCACTGATTTCTGATGTTTCCTAGTTTCGGGCTCCCTAAGGAGTTCTTCTTACAACTGTTGAGTGACAGTTGTAAGAAGCACTTTGCAGGTTCCGAAATTTCAGTTGAAGGTTGTTGTGTTGATGTTCTGTGATTTCAGTAGGAGTAGATTTAGTTTAGTTCCCTAATGTTTCTGTAGATTAGATTAATAAAAATTTGTAGTCTTCTGTAAGAATAAAGCAAGAACTGAAGCAGTATGTAGAATGTAGAAAATCGAGTCCCTGATAGATTACTGTCCAAGATGAGCTACCATTGTCAATCAAGGATCGAATCAGGTCATAGGTGTGCCTCTGACAGGCGGGGTACAGCACCATTATACTGCAAAACAAAGCCCGTGACTAAGCTATAGCTAAATCGATCCGTAGTCACGTGAATCCCTGGCCATGCTGAAGCTCTGTCAGACAGAGAGTAAGTGCTACATTGAGTAGGAGGTTCAACGCTAGTATTGGCCCGTTGAGAAGTAGGATCTGTGTCAAGCAGAACCAGCAAGCGTTGGTGCTACATGAGAAGTAGAATCTCTGCAAACAATGGAAGATTATGGGCAAACATATATGCTTTTCCATCTCTTATGAGGGATATCCAGTGGATGTAACAAACCACCAGCCTTAAGGTGTTCAACCTTTGCTAGTTGACATGGATTGCATTTAATCACATATGACTCAACGTACGACTTAAGTTTTGGCCAATAAAACTCTCTTCTGACCAAGTCAAGAGTCCTATGTAAACCGGAACGTCCTGCATAGGGTATGTCATGACATTTAAACAAAGTCTTACATTTGAGCTCATCATCACTAGGTACATAAACCTTTCCATTCCGAAATAACAATCCATCTCGAATGTTCCACAATCTTCTTATCTTTCCTTGTTAGTTGACCCCTATGAACTTGACTCAACATTGTCCTCATTTCTTCAGTCCGAACAATGTTCCAAATATGACCAAAATGGAGATCATTTTCATATTTTCCTCTCAACAAAAGATATAGATACGTGGAAATCTGGGTAAATGACAACTCGTTCAATTCACCAATCTGACTTATTGAGCAGTGCTACTACTTTAGCATAATCCTCAATGAATCTTCGAAAGAAAACCTTAATCCCAAAATTGATTTAATTTGTCTCGCAGTTTGCGGAATCGACCTATCAACCACTATCTTGATTTTATCCTCGTCAATCTTGATCCCATACGCGGTAATCTTATGACCAAAATAAACCAACTCATGCTTACAGAATTCACACTTGAATTCCTTAGCATAGAGTAACTCTTGTCGGAGTTTCATCAAGATAGTTCTCAAATATTCTATGTGTTCCCCAAAGGTCTTACGGTATACGAGAATGTCATCTAGGAACACTACCACAAACTTTCCCAAATATGGATGAAACAAATCGTTCATCATTTGCTGGAATATTGTTGGAGCATTTGTTAAACCAAAAAGCAACACTAAGAACTCATAATGGCCAAATCTAGTATGAAATCTAGTCTTTTTTTGGACATCCGATTTAATTCTTATCATTAACTGTCCTAAACCATGTACTAACTCCAAATGGTGTGTTTGAGCCTCACAAGGTTATTAATTACTTTACGGGTCTCGTACAATATGATGTGGCATAACCAATAATTTCGAGCACTGGAGTACTGTGTATCCAAGTAATCTAGGATTATATTGAATTCTATATTCAGGACATGGACGTAACATAGATATTCAAAATAAAGTAGAAAATTAAACTGGGCAGATGAAGACTTTCAAGTTGAGTGACACCATGAAAATGCCAATTGACATTGTTAGGTATCACATTCTCATTGTTGGTTGGTTAAAGTCAAATTTTGTACTGACGTTTGGTGATCGGCTTTTTACTTTATGTCTTGTGACAATTTTTTGGCACTATCAAAACATGCCAATCATAGTTCTTAGCTGATTTAATAGATTTATTAAGTGAATCGATCTAGATTAAAATTGGATTGAAGAAACGAATAAATCCATCATATCTCTCAACACTTTTCCAACAGAATGAAGATCATCCCTCAGTTTCTTTGTGCGAGTAAAATATATACACTCATTTACTCAAGGGCAGTCTTGCATGGCAAGGTTGTTGTTGCTGACAAGACCAAGTCCCATGTACTAATACACAGCACATGCCCACACTGGAGTCAACACATAGACTTGTGAAATATTAAGATTGAGATCTAACACCCTCCACCAATACAAAAATCACCACTAATTTTGTGACTGATGAATTTGTCCATACATATAACATGAATCTGTCAATACATATAACATGCATTTGTCAATACATATAACATGCATAACATCTATCAAAAGTTATCATGGCCCTAAAAAAGATGTTTTTTAATTTGGTGCTTAAGAATAATAAGTAGCCATGCACTTTTACTTGCCCAAAGACCCTACTAGATCACAAGAAGCTTGAACAATTTCTTTTGACAAGAAACAATTGACGATAAATAAAGGTTCATGCAAGTATAGGAGATATAGAATACAAGAGAGAGACTTGGAAAGCGTAGGGCATATGCTTGCTATCTTGTTGCTAATAACTCCTACAATTGTGCTCACCTTGCTTAGAGTTTTTTTTTTTGGGCGAGTGTTAGAAGTTTGTTGTTGAAAACATGAGAAGATATTGTAGTACGGTAGAGACATTTGGTGGAGGTCCACGTTGAGGGCCATGTTGAGGTCCATGTCGAGGTGCCTTTGAGATAGCTTGCATCTTAACTTTAATTTCAACCTACCTTTAACCTTTTGATTGTTTCATGACCTAGCCACATGGTAGGATTGGTGGGTATAAAGACAAAATTTGAGAGAGAGAGAGAGAGAGAGAGAGAGAGAGAGAGAGAGAGAGAGAGAGAGAGAGAGAGAGAACGCGCCATGTGCATCATTTTTGGCCCAACTTGAACTGGATGTGCACAACTCGAATGTCAAAAAATTTGGTTCCTAGATGTGATGCACATCCAAGAAATGGCTTAACTAAAACGTCCTAAACAAGCAATCTCTTGAAGATGCATCTAAACTGGAGGCCAATCTTGGGGGTGACATCCCAATGTTAAAAGTGCATGTGTTTGACAAGACTTGCACTTCCAAAACTGGAGGCCCATCAACATCTCGATTTTGTGAGTGGGGGTGTCATTTCCAAACTGGATGCACTTATGAATGCATGTGCTTAACAAGGTTTGGACTTCCCAAATTGGAGGCAAATCCTAGAGGTACATCTTGTGGAGCTTACATCTAGTGCGTCCAAGAAGATGCATAGTATGCACGTAGCTATCAGTGTTCGGGAAAGCAAACAAAGTATAGAAATGGAATGGACATAAAAATCGGCATCATGAAGATTTTGATGGTTTTTTATGTAGGTAAATAAACCTTTTTATGAGTGATAGTCCTCAAAAATTCAAAAAGCTTTAAAAAATGTAGGTTTTTTCAAAATAGCTTTATAAAGGTTTTCCAAACACTGTTAGCTAGGCTACTGACCCCGATCACGTTGTGAGAGAGAAGGCATGGTCACATGATGGAAGCAGGAAGGTATAATTCCCTAGATTCCTTCCTACTTTCGAAGGTAAGCCATAACCCCCAAAAGCAAGAGGCTACCTCTTATTTCCCCAAATTCTTTGCAACAATAACTTCAATTGGCTCCCGTCCCATCATGTTAGAAGGAGACATCTACCCCCACATGTATATCCCATCTTTTGAGGAGGCTGCCACCACCACCGGAGGCTGCCTCTTAGCTCGGCCACATGACGGAGGATGCCACCAGTGGTTGCCTCCAAAAATGTGGGATCAAGCAACATCTTGGAGGAGTAGAGAGTGCTACTTTCGACCTATGTGTCATGGTCTGTGCCAGCTGGCTGCCTCCAAAGGCTGGCCTGTCTCTCCGAGGTTATTTTTTTTAATCTCCAAAGATCAAAGCTAACCTTTCGAAATCAGAGGGAATATTTTTAAAATATTTAGTTTTACCTCATCCATGGTCTACCTACTCCAGGTGACCCAAACTTTGGTTGCACACTCCAACGTGTGGCAACCAGAGGCAGGCTCCTCTGAACGAGAAAGAAAGAGAGAAGGAAAGGCTTTGAGAGAGAGAGAGAGAGAGAGAGTGTGAGAGTGAGAGTGTAGTAAACGCGATGCTTGGAAAATTTAAAGCATTAGCGAATTACCTGAGCAAGATTTAACATACTTTGCTTTCGCAGCAGCGGCAGCAGCGGAGGTTTTGTTCTTCGTCAGAGCTCGGCTGCTGCTTGCGTCAACAAAGACATAGAAGAGCCATATTTCAAACAATAAATGGAGTCGTACTACGTTGTGGTGTTCGGCCTCCAGGTGCTGGCTGTGGCGATCCTGGAGGTGAGCAAGGGAAACAAAGATCGCATTCACACCACATCCGCCTTCAATGCTTTCAAGAACAACTACATTTTGGTGTACTGCCTAATGATGGGTAACTTTCCGCCTCATTTTCATTCTTTGAATTAGATCCATCTATTTTGTGTTCATATCATGTTAATTGTACTGACAATGTACAGTACTGGTTGCTCTGCATATCACTACGTTTGGATCATGTTTGCTTATAGTCATACACAGACATTAGTGTGACCGGGCAGTGACCCTATTATTTCTACCGTAATTGTGTGTTTTATTCAAAGATAATGTCGTAAAAAGGACTATAGTTCCTACATTTCCAGGACGAAATTTGCATTTTATCGGATCTGTATGATTAGAGTTGTTTTTTCTATCGTCTAGGCAGCGCAAAAGCAGAGTTCTGAATTGATTCGTTCTTATGAGTCTTAACTAGATCTGAAACCTAAGAAGGTGGACATTTCGTATTTGCAAAGTTTTATCTAGGCTTCACGCCTTGTCGTTGAGATGTTTGGAAATCAGTTAGCAAAAACTGATCCATCAACAAATGTAGTTGGCTTTTTGAGCAATTGTTGGTCAGTACACATCCAAGTTGAGGAAATTTTAATAGCAATTTGAGTAGTGTCTTTAAAACCCTTGAGAGTTGTATGAATGGCTTCAATCAGAGGATTCAGAATCGTCTCTGTAGATTATTTGATAGACCATTAAGGATGTGAAGCTTCATCAGCTTGAAGCTGACGGCATAAAGCTGCAATGCTGAATTTAAAGGCTTTCTCTCCAGTTTAAGGTCCTTTGATAGCTTTGGTGGATATGGCCGTCAGTTACACCATTATCTCTGTAATTTGAAAGTGGGCATGCAAAATCAAACTTTCAGAAAAGGTCAGCTTGCCACTATAGCTAGCCATTTTTCGAAGCAACCATCCAGTTTCCATCTCTTCAAATCCTTCAAATGCCAATGACTCAAATTTTGGTTCACCAGGCTGCAGCTATGTAGTTCTTTTGCCTTTTGCCTTTAGAAACTTATGTGCATGTGGTGTATACAACAAAAGAAGAGGAAGTTTCTCCACCTATGGATTCCATAGTTCAATATTTACATACTATTGTCTTTGTTGCAGAGTATTACCATTAGGTACTGGTTGTGTTGTGCCTTATACGTGATTGTTGAACTTCAGCTGGAGATTGGTTGCAAGGGCCATACGTTTACTTTCTGTACAGTCACTACGGCTTCAGCAAGGGCGACATTGGTCGGCTATTTATTGCTGGATTTGGATCGTCTATGGTTTTTGGAACGATTGTTGGTTCCCTAGCAGACAAGTAGTAAGCAGCGTCTGCTTCCAATCCAAAATTGCTGGTTTATTTTGTATCTGTTGTATGCAAGTCTTTATGCAGGATGTATAAATTTCAGGAATTGCTAAATAAATAAATCAATAGACTCACGTAAAAACAATAAATTTCATCAAGAAAGTTTTCCAGATAATATAGAAAACTGCTATATTCGGTAAAGAAGAGATTGTGCTACCATTTATCTAGTCCAAAAAATATTCTTCTTCATTTCAACAGTAATTTGTGTTTAACATAAATCAAGGCAATTGGCTTCTTCACTGAATTATTAAAGAATGTTTTCAGTGGACGGAAGAGGGCAGGTATAACGTATTGTGTCACTTACATATTGAGTTGCTTCACTAAGCACTCTTCTCAGTATAGAGTATTATTGGTCGGTCGAATTCTTGGTGGCATATCAACGTCTCTATTGTTCTCAGCATTCGAGTCATGGCTGGTTGCGGAGCATTTTAAGGTGATCTCAAGATTGTCTTGTGAATTCACTTAACTGTTTTAAGCAGCATCAAGATGTGCTCACACTGTTTTGTTAGGAAAAGATTTTCTAAGAAATTGTAGATTTAGCCAAAGTTTTATGCTGTGCCCAATAAAAATTTGCCTTCTTTGCATTATGTTCACTTCTACATAATGTCATTTTGCTCGTTTCCTTGAAATCTTTGATTATCTGCATGACTTGAAATTCTATCTCCATTAAAGCGTGAAAAGTAAAAACAGCGGAAAGCAATCTACTTTCAACCATTCTCCTTTTTTCTTGATGCATGAGTTTTCAACTTATGAGTTGATCAATTAAGTTGTCTATTACATCTTTCCTTCCTTTCATGATGGTCTATTCTAGGTACTTATAATGGAATGAAGAAAACAACTTAAGATATGGCTCATTCACACATTGCACAAGTAGACATTTATCATATTCAAAACCTCATTTGACATCCATATGTAGATAAAAGAAGATGCAAAAATCTGCTAACATTTTTGTACAATTGCATGGTTGGAATCTTGGCTTTGTCAAGAAGGCTAACCTTGGTTGGATCTCCAAGTGTCTCTCGTTTTCCTTGAACAAAATTTTACATATCTTGAACAGTAACTAGGTGTTTTGAATAATGTTATGGACCCTTTACTTGATAATAAATAATCTAAGGAAATTAACATAATGGTTTTCTTGTAATATGAGTTTGATATGGCCTCTTAGATGCTATAATGTTATCAATGTGGCTTGTGCCATTTGCAGCTGTCACAATCAACTGTCAAGTCCAAATTTAGAGGTGATCATAGATATCTTGAGCGTCTTCACTATTTCCACTTCATCTATGAAGTATGCAATAATGTTTTTGAAGCATAACTATGATATTTTCCTATTGGCCACCTCCACTCTCTCTTGCCAGTCCTTTATATTTTACGTCATAACCTTTTGCGGTGCTCCTTCCTTGAACTCTCTTGGCGTATGATCCAGATCGGCATGAGTCTTTGCCAGATCCATCGCCGCTCTTACATTTTTCTTTGCTAACTCCAACATCTATTGCATGTAACTTAGAAATTCCATAGCACTAGGTGTCTTATGAGGCATATCTATAGTAACTGGACTGGCTGGTCTAAAACCATAGTTTAGCTCCAAAGGACTCATCTTTGTAGATGCATTCTTTTTATCATTATAAGCAAACTCCAACAATGGTAGGTAATGTTTCCATTGCGTTTGCTTTTCACTCACATACGCCCTAAGCATGTCTTCGGAAGTTTGATTAACTCTCTCAATTTGTCCATCCGTTTTAGGATGATCAGAGGTACTCATTCCCAATTGCACCTCTAACTTCTCAAATACTGCAGTCCAAAAACTACTAGTAAAACGACAGTCTTTGTCAGACACAATGGATCTAGGCAATCCATGAAGTTTGAATACATGCTGCATAAAGAAATCAGCCGTACTAGGTGCATCAATCTTAGTATTAGTTGGGATAAAATGAGTTTGTCAACCACCTCTAGGATAGCATTATGTTGCTGTTGCGTACGTGGTAAACATGTAATAAAGTCCTTGGAAATACTCTCGTATCGCAACAATCATAGCAACCTACATAGGATCTAGTCTAACTCCATGAACAGACACTATATGACCGAGATACTCTATTTCCTTTTAAACAATTCACCTTTTTTACTATTGGCAAATAAAGTTTTCTCCTCAAAGTAGACAACATAGTTCTAAGGTGAGTCATATACTAGCCCACTCTATTGATGTGAGCCATGTACACCACACCTCTGATGCATGTAGGGTTGACCAAGACGTCAAAAAGGTGGCACTTATTCTTGGCATCACGGAAATATCTTCTGAAACAAAACCCCTCCATGTTGACAAGGGAAGAGTGGCCCTTCCCAAGTCTAGCTATAGCTGCATGCCTCATAGTAAAGATGGATCCAGTGAAGGGTGACCCCCAAGTAAGTGTACAATGATACTACTTCCAATGATTGTTCATATCCTATCTCTGCATAAAGGCCTTGGAAGTGTTGAAGACCATATGTTTGGCCTTCTTGATATTGACCCCTGGTCCCTAGTTGATATTGAAATCATACGAAATTCCAAACGCCACTGTAAGCCCCCTCTAGTCGGCTAGACTAGAACCACATTATCTACATATATAAGCATGGAATTCAATATGTCAGAGTCTGCATCCTAAACCACCACCCTGGTCCAGAACCCTCTCCAGCTCATCAATATATAGTCCAAAGAGTGTGGTTGAAATAGAGCAACCATGCTTCACCCCTATAGTGCTCCAGATACGCTGTGAGGTGCCTGTCTATCAGACTACAATTTGAAAACCATGCATGAAAATATTGCACAACCGATTTGTCAAAATCTTTTCTTCATGATGCTCCCAAGGCAAGTACATAGATACAAGCATAAACACTATAGGAGCTTGCCTCTATGTCTCCACCTAGCCTTTGTTGCATACAAAGTAATAGGTAGGCCTCTCTTTAGGCTCTCATATCCACAATCCTCAAGCACCCCTTGACCCTGACCCTGACCCTTCCTAGCGTGGCAAACTCCATGCACCACAAAAGCTTGCCGTTGGCAGTACCCTAACACATAGACAAGCAAGTAGGAGAACCGTCTAACAAGTGCCACTCATCAATAGGGCCAAGTGTCCCAATGAGAATATGAGTGAGGAGCCACCAAGGATCTACTTACAAGGACATGAGAGGCAACTGTGGAGCCAAACACCCAACCAAGTAGAAGCTAAGGATTAGTACACAAAAGTTCACCCTTGAGCCAAATTGTGCAAATGTCTGATGAGGAGGAGATAGCCAAGAACTTAAATGTTGAAAGCTTGAATGATTGATGCGAGTTCCCAATTGACATATAGTGTTTAGGAGAACTCAAACAAGCATCCATGCAATCTCCATGCATGCTAGACTCCATTTTTAGATAACACTAATACATCTCATCAAGAATTTGATAGTCACAAACCATGTACCATTCCACATGTCTCTACAGGAGTACCTTAGGTCCTCTTAAATATATTAATTATCCTTTGGTCTTGACCAGAATATCGAGGCATAACTAATTAAGTCGATCCCGGAAGTCTGATTCCCATGTCTAGGATTGTTCTAAATCCTTGGTAATAGGTCATGGCCATAACATTCTTCCCCCCTTGAACTACTTTCCATCATAACCTTAGAATCTTTAAGGGAATTAACTATCATGTGATCTATTGATATTGCAGGTGTAAACCAAGAAATATTTATGATGGAAATACATCTGAAATTCAATTATGATCGCACTATTTTCAATTCGCTCCTGATCTAGATTTACAAAGTTTAGAACTTTAGCAAGCTCACAACTATTTAGATGCATTTTAGAAAAATCTAAAATTGGCATTGCAAATAGATAATACATAAGAAAATTTTAAATTTTCTATTGCATCAACAATAGGGACCATCGGGAAAATAGCTAGTCCATTTTGCTAACTAATCCTCCACTTCTTATCTCTTTTCTCCCCCATAGACGGTTCAAGTTGAAAGTCTACGTTAGGAGATGCCATATTTTTTTTAATCTATGTAAGTAAAATGTCCATTTGTACATCTCTTTGCCTATTATGATTCTTCATCTCGTTCAGTGCCACACTTAATTGCTATCAAATTTGAAGGTAAGCAGGCATGTTATATGTAGCAGTCCTACTTTCAGTGTTATTATTAGCCATTATCAATCACCTAACCTAGAAGATTAAGCAAAATTGTGACCACATAATTGACTAAATTTTGTTAAGGATATAGCATGGCCAAATCACATCTCTTAAACAATTTCTAAGTTGTGACACTGACCAAATAGCAATAATTTCTAATAGCCTTCAAATGCAAGAAGCAATGAATTTTCAACTTGCGGCACTGACCAAATGGCAATAACCCCTAACAACCTTTAAAAGGCTTAAGAAACAATGGATTTTCAACTCACATTATATCGGCAACACAAATTTGATAACTTACAGTTTTCAATTAATAACTTTAAAACTTGAAATTCACAATTGAAACTTGATTTACCATCTTAAGAATCAATACTGTAATTGAATCAATATGTAATAATTGACGTGCATTAGTTGATATGCAATAATCAACATGCAATCCACTCTATATATTCATTTGAATGAGCAAAGGAATTTCATTCTGGTTTTTAAAAATTTATACCATAGTATGGTGTCATAATTATCCATGCACAACTTATAACTACTCAAAACAACTGCACATCCTAGCATTTGGCAACAGTTTTGGAAGTTCTCTAATGAATGCTAAAGAGTCATATTTTCACACCATAATTGAATTAATTTTAGGTAGTTATGCACAATACCAAAAAGTCACTTAATTACAATTTATATTCTAGATAGCCTGAAATTGAAATCAAGGATGAAAAGAAAAGAAAAGAGGGGAGGTCTGTCTAAGACCATTTGAACTCCTTTTGACCCATCACTGGTCTTGCAAAGAACCATTTGCAGCCTTTTACTTGAACTATTCCTTTTTTTCTTGTCAGGTCATATTGTTTTTCTCAAGTGTCTTCTCTCATGCAGCCCAACCAACAATTTGCTAGATGCAATTATCAAGGATCTCCACAAGATTATTGTTATGGCTCTAATGCGGGTTTGGACCATTAGGGGTTGTCTTGGACGTAGGGACCAAGCCTAATCTAGATAATAGTCGAGTAGGACCATGTGATCACACCCGCATGCGAAATAGGCATGTGTATTGCATCTTAGTATGGGATAGGATGTACATGCATTGTGCTTATGCATGGGTCTTGGCTATTATGGGTTAGGGGTACCTACATGCAATGGACATGCATGGGAGCCAGGCATAGACTGATAGCACGCTTGCATGTGGATTTGGTGCATAGGCAGGCGGGGTGGGTGCCATACTCCATATATACCCTCACCCGTGCCATTAGGATCATTGAGAGTCTACGGCCGTTATGTTGTCGGATTGGTAAGCGCTCGGGTGTAGATACTTAAGTTTTTGAGGTGATGGTTCCGAGATTGGAACTAGATCTTCAAGGCCCTGTTGAGAAAGTTAAATTTTCATGTTCTAAACTTGGGCCAATCGGACATAATATTAGGATATGAGTGGTTCTTTAGCAAATCTGATAGTTTGCATATCGATTTTAAGAAGCTTGAATTACAGTTTATTGATTCTAGTGGTAAAGTTGTATCCATTTTTGGTGATGATGCTTGTACTCAATTTTCGATGGTTACATTGGCGGAATCAATAAAGGAAGTTCAAAATTTTGATTGTTACTATCTTGTTTTAAAATCTTGCTTAAGTGGAATTGTTTGAGTCTTCTAATGTGAATGATAGTTCTAAATCAGTTATTGATAGTAATTTCATTGTGAATGATGGAAATTAGTATGGTAATTTAGATCATATACATGAAGAGGAACAATTATTAGCATATTTAAAATAAGGGTTTGGTGATGTATTCCCTAGTGAACTTCTGAATGGTCTACCTCTGTCTAGGTCGGTAGATCATAAGATAGAATTAATTTTGGGAAGTCAACCTATCTTCCGACAACCGTATCATTTTAGTTTGAAGGAAGAGGAGGAAGTGACTCGGCAAATTGAGGAGTATCTTCGGATGGGTCACATTCGGCCTAGTAAATCGCCATGGTGAGCGCCGGTTCTTCTGAAGGATAAGGACGGTACTTTTCGGATGTGCGTGGACTATAAGGGGGCTGAATAAGGTTACCTTTAAAAATAAGTATCATTTGCCTAGAATGGACGATCTAGTTGATCGTTTGGGTGGAGCCAAGTATTTTACTAAGATTGATTTGCAAACTGGTTATCATCAGTTCAGAATTCATCCAGAAGATGTATTGAAGACGGGTTTCAGGACAAGATTTGGTCACTACAAATTTTTGGTTTTACTGTTCGGTTTAACCAATGCTCCAGCCACTTTCTAGCAGGTGATGAACGATTTATTTCGTCCATATCTGGGAAAGTTTGTTGTGGTGTTTTTGGGTGATTTACTCATCTATAGTAAAACACTCAAAGAGCATACAAAGCATCTGCGTACTGTCTTGAGGATTTTGAGACAAGAGAAGCTTTATGCTAAAGAGTCAAAGTGTGAGTTCTTTAAGAAGGAACTGTTGTATCTTGGTCATATCATATCCTGGAAGGGAATTGTGATTGATCAGGAAAAGATAAAAACGGTCCTAGAGTGGCCAATTCCTAAAACAATAAGAAAACTTAAATCATTTCTGGGGTTTATTGTTTTCTTGGTTCAAAAAAAAAAAAAACTCGTTACCTGCTCATCGAACATCCTACTCCTTGCGATAGAGAGTCAGTCCCGAAAGTTTCGAGATTTCCGCGCCCTAGAGAGAGAGAGAGATCCGAGACATGATCCACGCCCGAGAGAGAGAGAGATCCGAGATAGTTCCGCGCCTAAAGGAGAGAGAGAGAGAGAGAGAGAGAGAGAGAGAGAGAGAGAGATAGATAGTTCCAAGAGAGATCCGAGAGAGAGAGAGAGAGAGAGAGAGAGAGAGAGAGAGAGAGAGAGAGAGAGAGAGAGAGAGAGAGAGAGATAGGGGTGGAGCTGTGTGTGTGTGACTGTTGACATGTGTGTGTGTGTGAGTGTTGACAAATGTGTGTGTGTGTGTGTGTTTTGTCATTTTCGTGAAATTCGAATCATTGAACATTTGCTAATTTACCACTAACTAACCATGCACATGGTACATTGGAATATGACATATGTAATATGTAATATGTATGCTGTGACATTAATGTTAAAAAAAAAAACCCTAAAACCGATTTGCCGGTTCGAACCTGGAGAAGTCGATTCTTTCTCGATTCAAACTCGATTCAAACACGGTTCGAAAAGGCGATTCGAAAGGTACCCTCAAACATTGGCGAGGTGGGTGCCATACTCTATATATACCCTCACCCGTGTCCATGAAGATCATTGGTAAGCGCTTACTATCATTGTGATTTGCCATACTCCCTAGTGCTCGGGGGCTAGATAAGAGGCGATCTAGGTTGGTTGGGTCGGTTTCGTCCATTGCATTTCCCTGTTGCGTTCTTGGAGCTCTACCCAGATTGGAGGTCTTTGGAGACGTTGTAGTTATACTGTTATCAAGGATAGATTTTAGACCTTAGACCATCATGAAGGGATTCTCTTCTCCAATCGGTCAAAGTATGCTCGAGATCTATAGCCTCCTACACCCTTGTCTCTGTGGCCTCATATGAAGACATGGGCTCCAAATTATTGCCTAATCACGAGTTTCCTCCATTATTGTGGGCTTCTTTCAAGAATCTCTAGATATGAAAAACGACATTCCACACACTATGAGAGAAATACCCTTTGATTCTTGGAACTAAGAAAGTTGGCAGCACCGAAGCCTTGCAAAGGGAGAAAGGCGATTCATGTTGGACATTGGTGGGATTGCTTATTGAATGGGTGTCTTCTGACTAAGTTTGCAATGCAATTCTACCATGGTAAATGCTTCAGGTGTTACAATTTACTACAGTACCTAGTTTGAACTTTGAAATTAATATGCATCTCAAGGTTGTAGACTTTCTGATCTCTTGGTCTACTGCTCTCCTGTTGAGGTCCAGAAATATAGAATCTTGTAAATACTAAATATGTGATGAATAATTATAGTGTCAAGTGATACTTTATCAGATCTGTGA
Source organism: Diphasiastrum complanatum (assembly GCA_029204225.1). Taxonomy (NCBI): domain Eukaryota; kingdom Viridiplantae; phylum Streptophyta; class Lycopodiopsida; order Lycopodiales; family Lycopodiaceae; genus Diphasiastrum; species Diphasiastrum complanatum. Next base: position 34,964,272 of record CM055100.1, read on the forward strand.
TTGCCATTTCATGTAGTCAAAAGAGGAATGCTGAGGGATTACAAGTAGATGGCAAGGCTGATCCAAATCATTGTATACAGTACTTTAAGATTTTTGCTAAGAATCAGTATTAACTGTTATATTTTTGCAAACCCTCATCATTCCTACACTGCAACAAGATTGTTGTCTACTACACACATAATACCTTTGATGTTTAAACAATTTCTTCAGATACGTCATCATATTTCAATTGGTCATTGGAACACTTTTGTAATTCCACTCTGCACTCTTTCCATAGAGCAGTCTTGCCATCTTCTTTTGTTAACTTTAATCTCGCCATTTCATTAAATCTCGTGTACCATGACTGTTACGTTGAAGTTATCAGAAGAGAGCACCTAGTTTAAAGTGGCCTTTTTGCTGTTGATTGTCTTCTTTCCACCATTTCCAGCATTTTATATGAGTTAAGCTCAACTCACTATGATTTAAAATGAGCTGCTGCCCAAAACAAGGTAAAAGCACATACATCTGTTGTAGATAATATTTGATTGCTAATTCTTATGGATGACTGCTCTCACAGATGCACACTGATTGTCTGCATTTTCCACAGAGGGGATTTGAGCCACAATGGTTGTCTTTGACCTTCTCCAAGGCAATTTTCTTGGGCAATGGACTAATTGCCATAATATCTGGTCTTTTAGCAAATACTCTTGCTGGAACTTTGGGGCTTGGTCCTGTTTCACCGTTTGATGCTGCTGCCTTTGGTCTTACCATTGGTTTGGTTCTCATTTGCTTTACCTGGTCAGAAAATTATGGTGATCCTTCGGAAGACAAAACTCTGATTGCCCAGTTCAAAGCTGCTGCTACAATCATTGCTGCTGGTAAGTGCAACTTGATTCTCAGCTTTGTATTTAAATTCTATTTAGACCTTGAAATCAATGGAGCTGTCAGGTAGTATCAACTTGCAAATTCTATAAAATATTCTTATTGACAAATTTTTTTCTTCATTGCTTTTGGAGCAGATGAGAAGATTGCTCTTTTAGGAGCAATCCAGTCACTGTTTGAGGGTTCTATGTACACATTTGTCTTTCTTTGGACACCTGCTTTAAGTCCAAATGACCAGGAGATTCCCCATGGATTCATATTTGCAACGCTGATGCTAGCATCAATGCTGGGTAGCTCACTTGCATCACGCCTCATGACAAGGATGACTCTCAGGGTTGAAACCTACATGCAAGTAGTATTTTTTGTTTCAGCTGTGTCTCTCTTGATGCCAATTCTTGTAAATGTAAGTGTATCTCCAGAAATTTTAAGTGAATAGGACATGAAATTTAATGATTGCTGCCAATGTTTTTTGTTATCTTTGAAATGAACATAAGTATTATGTAAAATCGTTGATGGTGGTTATCACTAAGTCATGCAGTCGTGGTCCTTCATAAGAGTGAAATAGTATATACTAGATATCCATGTTTTCAGTGCTTTACTCTAATATTTTGTTTTGTTCTTAGCAGTTTATGGGGATTTCATCAGATGACCAAGGTGGGACCATGTCTGCTAGTGGGCGTGTTCTCTTGCTATCCTTTTGTGTTTTTGAAGTTTGTATTGGTATCTTTTGGCCATCAATCATGAAGATGAGGTCACAATATATTCCTGAGGATTCACGAAGCACAATCATGAATTTTTTCCGCATTCCCTTGAACCTTTTTGTCTGTTTGGTGTTGTACAAAGTAAGTATATTTCTTAAGCTTTGTAACAAGATCTATAAGCATGCACTGAAAATTTGTCTCTTTTTTAACAGTTGGTTATGAATAACTTGTTGGTTGTCCAGATTTTTTGTCATTTACTCAAGATTCCCTCTGACTGAATTTAGATCACTTAAATAGTGATTCTGAATATAAAACATATCCTATTCAACTTGTACTGCTTAATTTTCTCATCTTTAAAAAATTGAACTGTTGCTTGTTTTTTACCATTCAGTCCATGATTCTCTCAGCAACAGGAACACTGTTCCCAGCATTTGTTGCGTCAATCATTTCAACAATGTTATGGATTGATCTTGCATGCATATGGTCCACAATTTTCTGCTAAATATTCCCAATTGAAGCATATGAGTTGGCAACCAAACAGTCTGAACGCTCCCGCTTTGCTGATACTTTTACTCCTGTTTCTTCTATTCATGTGACTTGCTGATTCTTGATAATCTCTGAAGCTTACCATTTGAACAACTTAGATGCTGGACTCGCTTCTTTTTGGAACAGGTTGATGCATTTCCAGTCAGTGTCATGTTCGGAATGTCTTCAATATTTCTTATGATGGCAGCTATATTGCAGCGGCGACTTTCGGTTGTGTCAGACAAATTGAAAACTAGTACAATTTTACACCCTCTCTCTCTCTCTCTCTCTCTCTCTCTCTCTCTCTCTCTCTCTCTCGTGCGTGCGCACACATCCACCCACATACAATCTGATAAGGTGAAATTTTGGCAGGGTTTGTGGAGGGTCGAGTTTCAGCAGAAAAAGAGCACGATTCAGAAACGGAACTTCTCAAGATTTAAGTAGTGCAATCCTATCTTTTTCGCTGACAGCAGAACAACATCAACGGATGGATACTTGGCAAATTTCTTGTCTGGGGGATATCGCTATCTACTATCCGGCTATTGAATAGTCATTGAATCGTATTCCATTGTTACTTCTAAAGATGGAGAGATCTTATTTTTGTAGCAGAGTTGAGGACAAAAATCATTATCATTCATTTACTACATTGTATAGAATCAAGGCTGCACCAAAGATTTCACAGCCAGAGGAAAATATTCAAAGGTCAAGACATAATACTTGTTTTGAGATTTTTTGTTGAACATGATGTTGCATTGATGTGACAGTGCTAACCCATCTGGTGTGTTTTGTTTTCCCTAGCTTCGTCTTATGTCTGATGCTTGTTTGTTCAAACTAGGGAGCTTAAATCTGCCGTCTTCAAGGACTCTTCAATTTGTTGTCTTTCTAGCCAAGGACTGCCTTATTTGTGTTTTACTCAGATCTGGTAACCTCTAGATTTACTCATGGAAATCTACATTTTAAGGATGAGATTATTCTAGCTCCTCAAGTTCAAAGTACGAGCTCTTTAATATTAATAAGTGCAAACACAGTTTTAAAATTGCTGTTGGACCTTGAATGGAGTGTGATCCCCTTCTGGATTACCTCAAGAATGATGAGGAGACCTTACAATTGTCCTCAGTACGTTTTGGAAGATTGCTACAGAAATGAAACAACAACTGCAACATAAAATAACAATTTCTTACACGAAAAGTATGATCCTAGTCTAGAATTCAGTACATGTAACATGGTATACTCAGAAGTCTCCCTTTCTAGGAAGTTATGAAAAAATGTTGCAATCTTCTTTGGCATGTTCTGTACAACAGAGAAAATGAGTTCTCTGTGATGCTGGTTGTGCACTATTCTTGTATTATGTAAGGCCCAAGTTTTTATCCGGGATTTTGGTGGGATAGGTTGTGGGATTCTTGCTATACATGGTCTACCATCAACAAGATCTCTCTATACATGAGAGCATTTCTTGAGCTATTATGCTTTGTCGATACAACGGTTCCTGAAAATCATTTGTTCAAGTATGTGCTGCATCCTAGCGGTGGGAAGAGGCTGTTGGGATTTTGTTCCCCTCTATACAAGATCTTCGAGAGGAACTGTTTGTCTTCTGACATAGCAATTGGGCAGACTTTAGTGATTCCATTAGCATGGTTTCAGATGCAGCTGGCTGTGATGTGCTGACATCCATCCAGTTAAGACTTCTCAAAAACTACTTGTTGATGGATTAATGCAAGTTGGTGGCTTTGGTCATAAACTGTCTATCTTTAGAAATGAACGTAAACTGTCAGTGTGAGCCGTTTCGAGTAGTTATGCAAACTGTGTAAAAATACGAAGTGTTAGCCGATATTTTTGCACGGAAAATTGGGCTAATATTGAAGCTTAAGTTCTCAATACCTGAAAAACCCAACATGTAAAACCCGGTTATTAGAGAAAAATTGGCACAAATTTGCCTTAGAATTGGGTCTCAGCCCCCCTAAAGTGGCTAGACATAGTTTGAAAGTAAGAAATTGACTTTTCAAAAAAATCGTCAAAAATATTTTGTGGTCAAGTTTTGTAAGACCGAGCCAAGAGTGTCGGTCCACCTAGAAATGGGTTCCAGTCTGTTCTAAATGAGGCTAGGGCAAATTTTGTGGCCTTACAAATGGCCGGTAAATATTTTACGTCTTTTCAAAAAATGGCTTGTTTTAAAAAATAGCCGGTATGACCGTGCTAAAATCTCACCATGTACTGAGTCCATTTTTACTAATATATGATCACTCAGTGTATTTTTCAGGGAAACCGTGTTTTCGTGGGAGCCCTAGTCATGAATGCCAAAAATGTCAACCACAGAAAAAAAAAAAAAAAGGAAAGCTTCGGATAAAAACCGGACCAGGAAATATGGATTCAGTGTCAAGGAATCACAAAAACCCTAACGACAATTTACGGGCAATTAACGAATGTGCGGGCCAAGTGATTACCCAACAGACCAAAAACCCAGAAAAATAAGCAGTAGGCGCACGGCCCTTGAAAAATCAAAGAAAAGCCAAAAACAAAGGTACCCAATGAAAAATGAAGGCGACCTACTAAAAATAGGGGTTGAAAAAGGGCCTCACCCAAAATTTGGATAATAAATGCCAAAACACCTTGGAGGCTAAAAAAATTGGGAGGTACACCCACTAGCCATTGACATTTTGGGCTTCTAGGGAGAAACTTGAATGGCCTCCCTAGCCTTTGACAAAAATGGCATCTTGGCTAGTTTTGGAAGAGAGCCTTGAATGCACCACTCCCCCACTCTCTTATGGAGACCACTAGGTGTACTATCAAATGGGTTGAGGACAAATGGCAAAGAGGGCTTGAAGGGCATGAGAATTGACAAAGTCTCATTTTGAAAGGAGACCCTTGAGCTTGTTGTTTAGTTTCATTTTGTGTCTAAATGTTGCTCAATGCTAGTGCCTTGTGATTAGTTGCTTGATGTTAGTAACTCAATAGTTAATAATGAGTGATGCTTGTTTCTTGGGGATTGTTTGTTGGATGAGTGCTAGTTGAAGGGTGATGCCTAATGTTAGTGTGGTGATGAGGGTTTGATCCAAAGTTTGTATGGTATTGAGATTGCAATGGTTTGATTGAATGGGTTGAGTATTTGGTTGAGGGTGTGAGTGATGAGTGTGGCTTGATTCTTGTGAGAGTGTTTTAGAATGTGTGAGGATGATTATTATTCGGATTGATTGAGTGGATGTGGTTTGTCTTTCCTTTGTCATTAGGGTTTCATTATGGCTTGCTCAAACGAGCTTGTAGTAGATGACTTGTTTTGTGTGGAGTAATGGGTTGTTAGTAAGCATCATGAATGCTTGATATGCAAGGCCGAAAGAGGTTGCTTGCATGATTTCACTTGTGGGATGTTGGGAGGTTAATGATTGCTTGTACCATCATGCATGCTTTTTTTTTGTTAATTGATTGGTTGCTGATATTGTAGATATTACATCTTTTTGGCCTGTTTTTTTTTTTTTTTAACAGGATTTCGGTTCAATTTTCTCTCAACTGAACCGTTAACTTGTCAATCGCACCATTCATATTCTAGAAAATTTGATTTTCTTCATTTTGTCTTTTTAGACAAACTCAATCCGACATGCATAAAGTGGGGAAAAATTGCATCAACGTTCCTAGCTCTGATTTTATGCTACAAAGGTTGATGTCATAAAGAGCAATGGGCCTCAAGAGGAGACATTCATGACTAGAGTATCCACACATAACGGCTACCTAATGGCATTCTAAGGTATGATTTGACTTTCATTGCTATTTGTGAATTTGTTGTAAAATTCTTCTTTACTTAATTTCTCGTTTATATTCATCTCAATTTTATGAAGGGTTTTTGCTCTTACCTTCAAGCGAACAGTGGTAGGGCTTGGTTAGTTAAATCATTTATGGTAGTGGACCATTTTTGTACAATCTCAAATAGGGAGATGGTTTTAAATTATAGCAATAGTATTATAAAATGTAGTTCGTATGCCTTGTTTAGAGAACGAATTACTTCCCGCTGCTTTTTCGACCTACTAATCACTAGCCGAATCCAAGAGAAGTCTTGAAGCCAAGCACCTTACTAGCATTAACTTGAAGTCATTATTGAATTGTATTCTATAAACGAGTAAGAAAACGTTTTTATACATACACTTTATACTTTGCTAGGATGGAACTGAACAATAATAAAATGTCAAGTTTGGAAGCATTTTCCGTTTTTCTCATTTATGAAGAGTGTCAACTGGACCCGACCTCTGTGAAACACCAGAGCGGGCCGTCCACCATCAGTGGTTGAAAAACACCACCTTGGTTAAAGCATCACACTAGTCACACCCGCCATTTGGTATTGTCTAGCGAAATAGCTAGACTCAACAGCTGGCCAAATACCACCACTTATCAAACAAAGCGATGCGTATAACTTGCATCGCACGCGCACTCTATACAGCACGAAAAAGTAACTTAAACGCGAATACCTCACATCCATTTGACGAGCATTGATATTGCAAGGTCTTTTTCTCTATGCTCTATGATTGTTAATAAAGTATGGACATCGCTATGAAGTTTGCAAGTGTCAGCCTCTTACACCCCTTACGATCTGCCAAGAGCCTAGCCCCATCCATTGAGGGTCCCATGACCTCAAAGGCACGTACTTACACGCTGTGGCCTACAGGCATAGTCCTAAAACTTAAAGGTAGTATCTTAATCTTAAAGAACCAATCCCTAAGGACTTAAGGACAAGTTCTTAGGACTCAAAGGATGGTATCCTAAAGACATAAGGATAGTATCTTAAGATAAAAGTATAGCTCCTAAACACGTAGGGTATGGGATTTTAGTGGACTAAGGATGTCCGCGATCACCATGGCCACGATCCGTTAGCACCCTCATTATAGGGACAATGCCTTGAAAATGAAGGCAATACTTTGAACCACCAGAGGATGCCCTAAGTCACATCTCCCAAAGGTCATTTGAAAGTCAAACATATTGTTAGCAAGATCCTAGCGCAATTTAGAAATCAAAAGTTTGTACGGAACAGTGACCTTAAAATGCTAGTGAATCATTGCATCAAAAGTACTAGCACCCCCTCCTTACGGTTATACTTCTGAGAGCCTGAAAAACTCTCATTGGCTCGAGAGCACGAGCCCCCAAGATTGGATTTGGCAAGACCTCCGTTACTCACGTAGGGCATAACCACCATCAGTAGTGGTGCCCCTTGACATTTTTAGGACTTTTTGGTGGAACCAATCCCCTGCCAAAAATTGCCCTAACACGAAGAAAACTGCAGGTCTGAATAAAAGTTGGATGAAGATTAAGATGTCGATTAGTTGATTAGTGGGAGAATAATCCAACACTCCCCCTTAATCTGAATCCATGAATGCCTTGACCTTTAAACTTACACAAAACTTCTTATGTGCATCCAAGCTTAATGCTTTAGTAAAAATATCTGTTGTCATATCTTGCATTCAACAGTACTGCAATCTGACCTCTTTGTTGAGAACTTTGCTTCTGACATAGTGATACTTAAGCTCAATGTGTTGACTCCTAGAATGAAATCTAGGGTTGGCTACAAGGCAATGGCACTTTGATGATCACAAAATAATAATGTCAGAGCATATTGACTCAGACTGATATCTGAAAGTAAGTTTCTCAACCAAATTGCTTTCTTAGTAGCTTGTGAGGCTGCGATATACTCTGATTTTGTAGAAGATAGAGCTATCGAAGATTGCTTGCGACTGTTCCAGGAAATTAGACGATTGTTGAGAAAGAATGTAAATCCAGAAGTAGATTTATGAGTGTCTATATCTCCTGCCCAACTTGCATCTGTGTAACCACTAAGTAAATTGAGTCTGTCATTGTCGATTGCTCCATAACAAATGCAAAAGTCCATAGTAGCTCAAAGATATCTCATGACTCTGATGAGAGACTTCCAATGTGTTACACCAGGGTTGGTCATATACTGACTTAGGGAGCTAATTGCAAAAGCTATGTCTGGCCTGGTACAGATCATTGCATACATAAGAGATCCTATTATCGAATGATAAGGATACTCGCGCATTTACTCCTTTTTTTCGATTGTTCGGGGAACTAGTCCTTCGATGTACCTCTGTTGAGTAATGTAGATCAACTTTCGAATTCTGTCTTTGTAAATTTGAATACCAAGGCAGAAATGAGCTTCGCCCAAATCGGTCATGTCCAATTCAGAGGATAGCATTGTCTTAGCTTATTTTATCAAATCGATACTATTGTCGAAGAGCAATGTGTCGTCCACGTACAAATTGATAATGATAAAAGACTGTTGCACTGTCTTGAAGTAAACATTTGAATATGAAGAGCTTGGTGTATAGCCGTGATTAATAAGAAAAGTATTGATCCTTTGAAACCATGCTTGAGCATATTGCTTTAAGCCATAAAGTGCCTTATGGAGTTTACACACATGATTGCATTTACCTTCGATAATATAACTTTCGGGTTGCACCATGTAAATGTCTTCTTCAATAACTCCATTGAGATATGTTGTCTGTACATCCATTTGATGTATTTCCAAATATGCTACAGCGCAAATGATAATAAAAGTCAAATAGAAGAATGCTTGACTACTGGACTGAAGGTCTCAGTGTAATCGATGTTGTATACCTGAGAAAATCCTTTGGCGACAAGGCAAGCTTTTCTTCTATCGATGCATCCATCTGCTTTGTACTTGACTTTGAAAATCCATTTGCAATCAACTACGTTTCTTCTAGTAGGTAATTCGACAATCGTCCATGTCTGGTTCTTGGTAAGAGATGGATACTCTTTATCCATAGCTTCTTTCCAGAGATCAAAATCGGGTTGACTAAGTGCCTCTTCGACAGTAGTCAGCTCCTAAACAAGATAGGCTGCAGACTTGACTGATAGGTGGTCTGCTAGTTCTGATGATCTTCTGGAAAATAGAGGAAGTTGATCACTTTCATCATGCTATAGTTGCTAAACTGCAACATCATCATCTTTGGATTCGTCATTGATATGTTGTTCCTCGAAAGTAGATGAGTTTGGACCTTCGATAGGAATAGTCAACTGAGGAACTGGGAAGTTCAATGTGTCGGATGAAACCAAAGAGTTAGCTATATGGGCTTTGCCTTTTCCCTTGAGGTCGATAAACTGATCTTCGATGAAGATGACATCCCGGCTAACGAATATCTTCGACTTGATAAGATTGAACAACTTGTAGGCTTAATCTGAAGTAGTGTAGCTGATGAAAATACATTTGATGCTCTCAAAGTCGAGTTTCTTCTTGAGATCATGAGGAATGTGCGCATAAGCAGGACATCCAAAAACTTGTAAGTTTGATAAAGAAGCTTTGGTACCTGTCCAAACTTCAAATGGTGTTTTTCTGAGAGACCTTTAGTAGGACATCTATTCTGAATATAGGTTGTTTTTGAAATAGCTTCAGCCCAAAAGGACTTTGGAAGTGTCACTTGTGATAACATGCACTTTGCCGATTCAACTAAGGTTCTGTTATTTCTCTCAACAAGACCATTTGACTGAGGCGAATAGGAGGCAATGTATTGTTGCTCAATGTCGTTGTTAAGGCAGTACTCCTTGAATTCGGTGGATATGTATTCTCTCCCGTTATTGGATCTCAGCGCTTTGATTCGTTTACCAGTCTGATTTTCTGCATGCTCTTTGAATTGTCTGAACTTGATGAAAGCTTTTGACTTCTGTTTAATGAAGTTAGCAACTGTTCTTCTGAAAAATTCGTCAATAAAGATAATGAATTACTTTGCATCTAGTAATGAAGGAGTTTGCATAGGTCTACATATATTTGTCTGAACAACATCTAATAGAACTTTTGTTGCATATCTATAACTCGATCTAAAAGGAATCCTAGTCTGCTTTCCAAAGATGCAGCTATGGCAGATAGAGAGATCAACTTTACCAAAAGGATAGTCGAGATCAAGTACTAGGGATTGTCTGGACATGTTCAAAACAAATGCATAATTCAAGTGTCCTAAGCAATGATGCCAATATTGCTTTATTGACAAGAACAGAGGTTTTCAAAGCTTGACTAGAATCAAAATAACAATGTGCCAATCTATATAAGTGTCCATGTCTCTTGCCGAATGCAAAGATCTTATTACTCCTATCGATAATTCTACATTGGTCAGATTCAAACTCCACCCTATGACTTAAATCTGTGATTCTACTTACTGATAATAGATTTGTAGATAGTTTAGAAACATACAAGACTTTCGACAGTAGTTTGAATTGATCATGCTAGAACCTTAATCTTATAGTACCTTCACCTTTGATAGTGTAAGTGCTATCATCACCAAGATGAACATACTTCTTCGTGCTTTAAGGCGTATATGATTGGAAAATCTCGCGATGATTGGTCATATGTTGAGTATCTCCGGAATCCAGAAACTACGAATCATTCGAATTCCCATATTTGTCTTTGACCATAAAAGCGCCTTCGTCCATTTCAACTTCAGGAGATGTTGTAACTGTATTTGCTTGTTGATCTAGTTGCTTGGCTGCATTCTTCACTTTGAGAATTCGGCAATCCTGGATCTCATGGTTATTGCGTTTGCAATACCTGCAAAACATCTTTTTCTTTGACGAATGTGGATTTGATGATTGTTCTTAAGGGAGTCTGTTTCTAATTTGGCCCTTGTTGATATACAGAGCATGAGATGAAGAGGTAGACGAAGTGTCTTGACTTCTTCAATTATCTTCTTGCAGCAACATAGTGATAACTCTGGTAAGAGTTAAATCTGAGTGTGTCGTGAGGATCATCACCCAGTTCTCAAATATAGAGGGCAGGCTTGAAAGCAATGTCATAATTGTGTCTTGATCGTTTATGACTGATCCAACAATGGCCATCTATTGCAAGAGATTCTTAAACTAATTAATATAATTTTGAAGAGAATCATTATTCGACATCTTGAGTGTGAAGAATTTCCTTCAAAGATGTAACTTAGAGTTACGTCTCTCACATCATATAGTGAGCTCAAGATGTCCCAAACTTCTTTCGAAGTTCTGGCTTCAGCTACGTGGCCAATCTGAGTATCTGATATATTGAGGATAAAAAGTGCGAAACCTTTACCATCCTTTGACTTCCATTTTGAGTCGTATGTGTTGTCTTCAGGCTTCACTTTGATACCTATAACAACATCCCACCACTCATTGGCGATTAGCAAAGTCTTCATCTTAAATTTTCGTAAATGATAATTGGATTCATTCAGCTTGTCTACAATAAGACCGGCTTTACTTTGAGAATCTATCTGAAACTTTAGACTATCGATGATTTGATTATCATTAAGAGAAAGATACAATGCTGTGGAAATCAATTCTCTAATATCGAAAAAGAATTGATTCGAACTAAAGAATAATTTGATATCACGAAATATACCTAGCGTAAGAGCTTACGCTTTGATAGTATTAGGCCTTGAAGAATCAATGCTCTGATACCATGTTGGAAAGAGGTGTGTGAGAGATAGGTTGAACTCGAAAAGAAAAGAAAAGAATTCGAACAACAAGAAAGAAAACTTATCGTGCGCAGCGGAATAAACTATCTTCCTCTTTCTTTATGCATGACTACGCCTATCAATTTCGAACAAAACAATAGTAATAGAAAACATGTTTGATTTTATAGTAACTAACTTTGAAATTATTAGTACTACAGTGATTACGTAGCCAAACATTAAGCATCGAAACATCAGACAAATAATTTGTCACGAAACATTAGACAAATAATTAGTCACAAAACATTAGACAAATAATTAGTCACGAAGAATTATAGAAACGCATACATTCTGAGACGAGACTGAACGCAATAAGAAGATAGCATTGATTCAGTATGGAAGCGAAACAGATGTAAATGAGTACAACAAGTTGCGGATCGGGGCCGCGTATTCTAAGCTATCTCTGAACGGCTAAAATGTAAATCCAAATTATGCGCAACTATTGTTGGCTGATTCTGATGAATTCCCAAGATACTCGGATAGAGCAGCTCAAGAGCACCTCTCACCTCAGACTGACGAGGTCTCTGAGAAGACGAGACTAACGAAGATTGAGAGCCGAGAAATGCTAGTTAGGAATGACAAGCAAGAACTGTGTAAGCCTCATGGTGAATCTCCGAAGATGGAATGACCATGTAGGAACTAGTATTTCTAGGCTAATGTAATAAATGCAAGTAGACCTCTCTTAAAGAAAGTAGAGTGAGCCACCTTTTGATGGTGACCTCTAGTGGAGAACATTATTCCACTTGTAATTTGTGAAATGTCGAAATTCCACTAGGATGCCACCTAAGGAGCTCTCTTGCTTATTTAAGAGACTCCCTCTTTGAGAAGAGGAGCTTTTTGTGTATTGTATCAACTCCATACTGAAATGAGAAGAGCCTCCATGAGTTAGATACATCCAATGAGCTCCTTGATCAAGCTTGTTTCTTGAGTGAATGCATTCATGATCTTGCCCTTCCCTCCTTTGTGTGTGGTTGTGGATCGTAGAGTGGATAAGTTTTCATTTCTTGTTTGTGGATTAATGTAGGAATCAGCATTCAAGTAAACTAAATAGGCTGGAAATGTGGCATAAATCTTGCATATTCTCCAACAGTCTAGTTCTTGATGTTCTTGGGATGTCCAAGAATCAAAAGACTGGTTGGTTTCTTAATTCTTGGACATCTAAAATGTTGTAGATTAATTTCTTGTTTCAGCTTTGTGGATTAATCCAGGTGTAGCTCAGTTTTAGTAATGTGTAAGATCTGATTCAGTTTATTTTTAGTGTAGATAGTTGTAGTAACTATTGAATGTTCATTTGGGCTGCATGCTGATCTATAAATGAATGTTCATGGCTTGCATCTCTGTTTGAGTGTGAGTGCTTTCAAGAGATTTGGGCTGCATGCTGATCTGTAAATGAATGTTCATGGCTTGCATCTCTGTTTGAGTGTGAGTGCTTTCAAGAGAGAACGACCCTTAGTTGTCCTCTGACAGGCAGGACAATACTACAAAGATATTCAGTCCAATCATGCCTGGCCTGGGCGTTGTGACAAATAAGAAAACAGCCAAGTAATGTCCAAATGAGTTTGGTAACAGGCAGAAAATGGTTCTGAAACTAAGAAGAAGCAAAGAGTTAGTAAACAAATCTCCCAAGCAAAGGATCTGCCAACAGTTGACTCGTTGCCGCTTGCACCACTCACATTCTGAAATGCTACATGTTGCAACACTACCTTTGATCGGATCCATACAAGCAATCCGAAATATTTCCAGATCCATTCATAGCTCAGAACAATCTGCACACACCATCCACATGCCCTGCATACATCCTCAACTCCTTCTACATGCTCCTCTACCCATAGCTTACCCATCGTCTCCACCTCCCTCTGTCACCATCTCAGTCGAGCGCCTTCTCACGTCTCAACCGAGCGCCTTCTCTCGTGTCTCAACCGAGCACCTTCTCTCCCATATCAGCCGAAGCCTCTCTTTCTTACCATCTCGACCGACACAACACAGGTGCTTACAAAAAAAATGAAACTTTTTTTCAAATCTCAACCAGAGCCTTTTTTTTGAAATCTCAACCGGAGCCTTTTTTTTAGATCTCAACCGGAGCCTTTTTTAGAAATCTCAACCGAAACCTTTTTGGAAATCTCAATCGGAGTCTTTTTTGAGATCTCAACCGAAGTGTTCGCGTTAGATATTGATCGAAGCATTCGAATCAGATCTCGACTGGAGCATTCACGTCAGATCTCGACCGAAGCATCGCGTCCAATCTCGACCGAAGCGTTCGCGTCAAATCTCTACCGAAGCATTCGCATCAGATCTCGACCGAAGCATTCACGTCAGATTTTGATCAAAGCATTGCGTCAGATCTCAACCGACGACTTTTGTTAGCATCTCGACTGAAAAATTCGATCAGATCTCGACCAAGGCAATTAGGTCAATTCGGATCAATTAACTCCCATCTTGATCGGACCGGATCAAATGAGACCTCTGATTGCCATTTCAATCGATAGAAAGCCCATACCAATAAAACCCATACCAATAGAAAGCCCTTTTCATACTAAATCTCCTCCTTCACTTCCTTAAAAACCCTAAAAAAATCCAAAAACACCAAAAATCCAAAAACACCAAAAAACTCAAAAAAATTCAAAAACACCAGACTCATATCCAAAAGACACAAAGGTATCCAATGGACCAACAAAAAGATCTTGACTTCCAGAAGATTATCCATTCGAGATCAGGTCCCCTGTAACTAAACAAATCGGACGTCATAGGTTTTACCAAATGCGGGCCCAAATACATGGATCATCCGCAAACCCATTCGAGAAACAAGAACCTGATAGAGCCGAGTCTTCACGAGCATGAGCCCATTCTTATGGTGCTGAATCCTCCCAAGCCAAAACCAACCTTAATGGTGCTTCTACTACCCACGGTGCTCATATTGAGAGACGTACACCCAAGCTAGATCTACCAAAGTTTGACGATAGTTTGGACCCTCAAAGATTTTGGCAAATCTTTGAGAATGCATGTGATGTGTATGGCGAAAAATCTCCACCTGCTATGGTCCAACTGTTTTCGATGACCATGATCGCTAAAGCACGTGATTGGTTTTTTAACCTAGATTGTGAAGATAAAACAGAATGGTCAATTTTGAAAGAGTCTTTTATCACGCGCTTTAAGCCCTTTTGCTTGATAGAGAGCCCTTTTGTCAAATTGAGTAACATCAAGATGGCAAAAGATGAACGCATATGAGACAATATCGAGCGTTTCAAATGCCTCAAAGGTCAAGTACACAAACAGCCTACCGAACAGATGCTCATCATCTGGTTCCTAGTCGGACTTCCAAGATGGATCAGACACGAGCTTAAATCCAATGATGAATATACGAGCCTAAAGTTAGCTATGTCTGATGCCATCAAGGAAGAGGACAAAGGATCAGATGTTGATGAATCCAGGGGAAGAAGAGCACCATGTGCTCCTGTCCATGACTCGAAGCCGATTGAGGATGCCCAAGATCAGTTTTGGAAGTCCCAGTTGGAGTTGCTTAATAAGCAACATCAACTACAGATGGAGAAACTCACCGATGAGTTTCAAACTACTCTGAAGTCTATCCAAAGCACTATGTCTGGTCAGTCAAACCCTGCACTAGTATCTTATAGACAAAAAACAATATGGTGCCCACACTACTGGGCTACGCATCCTGTTGATGCTTGTCCTTCATATCAGCCTATCCAAGCACATGTCATCCAACGATATGAAAAAAAAATCGTCATCATCTGGACATTCCTTGACTTATCATGAATACCCACCAGAAAATCCAGAACCACTAGCCATACAAGCTGGTTATGCCATTATGCAAGGGCCATTGTGATTCAATTCGGTTTTAGAGTAGTAGTTGTAGAAACTATTAAATGTTCATTTGGGCTACATGCTGATCTGTAAATGAATGTTCATGGCTTGCATCTCTGTTAGAGTGTGAGTGCTTTCAAGAGAGAACGGCCCTGAGTTGTCCTCTGAAAGGCAGAACCATACTACAAAGGTATTTAGTCCATTTCTGTCTGGCCTGGGCATTGTGACAAATAAGAAAACAGCCAAGTAATGTCCAAATGAGCCTGGTAACAAGCAGAAAATGGTTCTAAAACTAAGAAGAAGCAAAGAGCCAATACACAGATCCTCCCAAGCAGAGGATCTGCCAACAACTATTGATAAGCAATAAGCGCAATAGCATTCTCTAATCAACTCTAAAGAACTGAGCTAGAATGCTCAAGAGTGTACAAGCTCGTAGGCTTGAGAGAGAGAGAGAGAGAGAGAGAGAGAGAGAGAGAGAGAGAGAGAGAGAGAGAGAGAGAGAGAGAGAGAGAGAGAGAGAGCTAACTATTCGATACTTGATCATCTTTTTGATCATGAGATGTTGAAATATGAATAGCTATTTATACTAAGCAATTAGGTCATCAAAAAGCGTCGACCAGCTGGATGTGATGTGCTGGCATCCATCCAGTTAGGACTTCTCAGAAACTACTTGCTGATGGATTAATGCAAGTTGGTGACTTTGGTCGTAGTCTGCAGAAATGAACGTAAACTGTCATTGTGAGCCGTTTCGAGTAGTTATGCAGAATGTGTAAAAACACGAAGAAAACTACAAGTCTAGATAAAAGTTGGACGAAGATTAAAATGTCTATTAGTCGATTAGTGGGAGAATATAAACTCCTTTTTGGCACACCCTGGCTACAAATGGCAGGCATCGTCCAAGATTGGAAGCACAATAAAAATAACCTTTGGCAACAATGAAAAACGAGTCACTGTTTACTCGGTTGGACACATTAAGCCCGCCAAGGTTTATGATGATGGTGATCTACAACATATGACGAGTCCGATAGTCTTCCAATCTAGCCTAAAGGACACTCTACAAGATCAATCGATATAATCAATTGGGGTAGCACTGGCCACTGTGGATTGTGCCGATTCCAATAGATGCCGAATAGAAACCACCGCAGAAGACACATATATCCTACCATCTTCTACAGACATAGAGATGCCCATCATTCCATTAATGATGATTGCCCCAATTCCTATAGCTTGGTGCCCAAAAGAACCTAGTATCTCTACCGCCCACATTTCGAAAGATGGTATTCTCTCCTTGAATAATGAAGTCATGACATGTACTTATGTATCTCGATAAAAAAATCCTACGCATCAAAATCGATTCCCAAAGAGATTAACCGAGAGACAAAAACAAATGCGTGAAAAGCTTAAGCAACTCATCAAGTCGTTGTCCGACCAACCAAAGGACCATCCCTCCGATAAAGCTTTCACATCTGCTAGCATATTCACATCGATGATTCCCAAAGTTTTAGAGAACTTTGTGGAACCTCCTTTTGACCTCCCTAGAAAATTCAAAGATTTCACACTTGATGATGTGGTCATCCAATTGCCGCAACCCCAACAGGAACCTACACAAGCTTCTCAATCCTTTGAAGGACCAACAAAGACCACACAGTTCAATCCTAAAGATCCTGATGAGGAAATGGATCGTATCATTCATGTCGGAGCCCACCTCACGCCAGGTCAACTTTTTGATCTGGAGACCTTACTATGCAAATACAGGGATGTATTTGCTTGGAACTATACTGAAATGAAAGGGGTCCCACATGAAATAGTGGTCCATACTATTCCATTAGAGGAGAACACTAAGCCTATTCAGGCTAAGCCTTAATGTTCTAACCCGGTTTACCGTGAATGGATTGATGAAGATATTAAGAAGCTCCTCAATGCTAGTTTCATTTATGAAGTCCAGCACACGGATTGGGTATCACCCATCATGGTGGTTCCCAAGAAAAACGGTAAGTTTCATATCTGTGTTGATCTCAAAAACCTTAATGCAGTTACTAAAAAAGACCACTTCTCGTTGCCCTTAACGACACAAATACTTGAGGAAATGGCGGGAGCTGAAGCTTCCAACTTCTTAGATGGTTTTAGTGGCTATTTTCTAGTTCAGATAGCCCCTGAGGATAAACACAAGACATCTTTTACCACAAAAAAATGACGTTTATGCTTATAACGTAATGCCTTTTGGCTTATGCAACGCCCCTTCCACGTTCCAACACGTCATGCAAATGGTGTTCCAAGATTTGTTACATCGAATTGTCGAGATTTGTTTAGATGATTTGGGTGTACATTATTTTGCAAACAAGCACCTCGAAGACCTTGAAAAGATATTCATTCGGTGTCGTAGGTTTGGTATATCCCTAAACCCTGCAAATGTCAAATTTGGGTAACCCATGGGGTTGTCCTCGGACATATTATTTCCAAGGATGGTATTTCTACCGATCCTTCCAAGATCAAGGTTATAGTTGAGATGCCTGTACCCGCCATGGTGAAAGAAGTTTACATCTTCCTCGGTCATACTAATTACTATCGCATCTTCATAATCGACTATGCCGATAAGGCACGACTCGTTTATTTAGTTGTGGTCGACGACCCTAGATGGACCAAAGAACACATAAAAGCCTTTGAAGAATTGAAAATTGCACTTACCACCGCACCCATACTTCGATCCCCAGATTTTACGAAGGAATTCCACGTGCATACTGATGCAAGTAAGTATGCCATAGGAGGAATCCTAGCAGAACCAGACAAATATGAAAAAGATTTTCCGATACGTTTCTTGAGTAGACAACTGGTGCCTGCTGAAGTAAACTATACAACAACCGCGAGAGAAGCACTGGCCATGGTCTACACCGTACAACAACTCCGCCACTATTTACTAGGCCAAACGTTTGCTTTCTACACAGACCATCAAGCATTGTTACATATTGTTAATAAATCTTGTAAAATCGGACGCATCGCTCGATGGCTCTTAATACTTGAGGAATTTAGTTTTCGCGTAGTTGTCAGGAAGGGCACACAACATTTCATGGCAAACCACCTTTCCAAACTCCCCAATGCTAAAAAGGCTGATGCACCAGTCAACAACGATCTACCAAATACATGCCTTTTTCAGATCGATGCCACTCCCCTATGGGCTGAGGAAATCACCCAGTTCCTCACCATGGGAAAACTCAAAGAAGGCCTAAATACAGTGGCCAAAAGAAATTTTTTGCTCAAGGCAGCACCCTTTCAACTTATTGCAGGACAGTTATATAAAAGGGGAATTATTTGCAAATCCCAATTGAATGAGATAGGAGTTGATTCTATCGAACCATGCTCTTGCGGCCTGTTTCAAACCATAGATTGCTTTGTGCAGCTTGCACACTTTGTGCTCTTGGGGGGAGGACACAATTTTTGGTTGGTGTTTTACTTAATAGAATGGTACAATGTGATATTATTGCATCAAAAATGTCAAACTTTCTACCTAATTATATTTTTTAATGATGTTTTGATAGAATGTGATTTGGGAAACTTGCTTCTGGAGTGCTTCCCATAGATGCATGATTCACAAAAGAAAGATTTCCTATCTAAAGAAGAAGGGAGCATTGGAAGAGTCTGGCTGCTGATGTTGTTGCTTCTTTGCCTCATTGTAGATGCGTATGCGATACTCCTTGATGTCGTGATTGGCTCTCTTGCAATAACTGTAGAAAAGCTTCTTGTGCAATCCACCATGCTCACCTTGAGTGTGAGGGTTCTGCTGTTGCTGCTACACTTGATTCTTGCCCTTGGAATAGTCTTTCTTCTTGGTGTACAGGGCCATGGATTTGTCTTTGATGGACAGGCCGTTGATCTTTCTCCGCATTTTTTTCTAGAAGAAAATGACCGATCACCTTTTAAAGAGTGAGGTCGAGTTGTGTAGAGATCATCACCACAAAGTGTTCATATGACTTTGGAAGAGAAAAAAGCAATATCATATTGGCATCATCATCTTGAATAGCACATCCTACAGCTGATAAATGATCCATTAAAGACTTGAAGCTGTTGATGTGAGAAGTGATGGCAGTAGAATCAGACAGCTAAGAGTAAAGAACTTCTTTCTAAGACATAATCTAGTGGTTATATCATGAGTCTCATAGAGATTTGATAGCAAATCCAATGCATCCTTAGAGGTTTTGCATGTGGTAACGTGGAATATTTGGGAGTCGGCCAGATTGAGTGTGATACATGCTAAGGCCTTCTGATCTTTGATCTTCCATGCCTTTGCTTGATCACCATCTTCTGGTTTCAGGTCAGCACCTTCTACTACATCCCAAAGATCTCTATCAATCAACATCATCCAAAGTTTTAACTTCCAGATGTAGAAGTTAGAACCATTGAACTTGTCAATGATTCTAGCCTTGTTGGATGATGACAAAGAGTTATCAATATGAGACATGTTAACAGTAATACAAATGAAACAAACTTAATCTCTCGGTTTATTTGAGCTACACTCTGATACTAATTTGATGGGGCAAGGGAGATAGAAGAACGTGAACGGAGAAGAGAGCAGAAGTATTGTGAAACAGATCTCCCATTCCAATCAGCTGCTAGATGCAAAAATAGTCTAATAGAAAGTTTATGCTAAATATAATCACAACTTTAAGTGTCCTTATTGCCAAACATGATCTTAAAAATCAGTTCATAATCACAAAAATGAGAGTACAATCCATTGAAGAGATTAGAAATGATTTGTGTGTGTGGTATTACTGGAAATCAGATTCAATATGAAGTTTAGTTTTGAAATAGATGGAAGAGCAGAATGATAGCGCGAGTACCTCAAGCATCAAAGACAACCATCGTCTGATCAGAAGCGAAGGAGTCGTAGACGTTCGTGTTCTGATCAGAGTGAATAAACAAGCATAATCAAACAGCGATACAATGCATTCAATCACAATAGGCATTCATCTACGTTATACATAGATAAAAAGTTTGTTGCTACTATATTACACTGAAGCACAATAAAATAGCAATCACAGCCAGAATGGCGACATAACTAGGAGGCTCAAATCATACGTCTCATGGACGGAGCATCACGTAGAGTGTGCCTTGATGATCCATTTATAGATTGCATCCATGTATTAATTACAATAAATGTTTGTCATCTAATTAGGCATTCCATTGTACTTGGAAGTATTGGCTTGAGATGACAACTATACATAGTCAACCCGTAGGGAATGTTGACGTGGACGAGGACCTCGCAAATTCTCTCACTTCGCATTTTACGGGAACGTTCCTTGTTGAAAATAGACGACTGGCACTTTTTCTCTCTCTTCAAGATTTTGTGAAACAGTGCCCATAAAAAGACAACACTATCCTTTAAAAAGCCATCGGTGCCTTTAAAACAAGTTAACTCCTTCAAAATAGCTGAAAGGAAAAAGTTTAAGCCAAGTGTCACTTTTTTGAGAAAATGCAAAAAGGCCGACACTGTCGCAAAAAGTTGAATTTGTGAACTGGGCTAGAATGTCACTTTTTGAGAAAAAGCCGACGCTCTCGCTTTTCAAAAATAAGCAAAAAAGCCGACACTATCGCAAAAACTTGAATTTGTGAATTAAGATGAAGTGTCGCTCTTTGGAAAAATGCCAACACTCTCGCTTTTCAGGAAAAGCCGACACTGTGAAAAAGATAGTTCATTTCTACAGAAAATAGTGACACTTAGAGTATTTCTGCAAACGGTTGAGACACTTAGTGTATTTCTGCAAACTGTTGAAAAAGTAATGTAACTCTGCATACTTGTTCTAAATGCTAGTTCTTGGAAGTCCTTGAAGATGGCCAAGTCTTCAATGACATCAAGTAATTGAACTTAACATCTGAACTTGAAATTATGACAGGATTGGTTGCCCTTTGCTGGAGATCAGCCGGAAGCCCGTTGTAGACGTTCTTCAAATAATCTGGCTGTCTAAGTTGTGATTTCAAGGAGACGACTGTGGGCTTAATTTCCAACATTTTAACCATATCATCTAGTTTTTTCCATACTTCAACTTTCATTACCCTTGTTGAAACTTTCTGTTCAAAATCTAGAGTAGTAGCTATCATGTCTTTCCAAACTGAGTAATGTGTCTTAGATGGCTTTCCTAAATGGTTAGATAAAAATATTCGCACCTTGCTCCGCCAATGCTTGGGTTACAAGGTACATTTCCCATTTTTCCTAAATGCTTAAGGTCCTTGTGTATTTTAGCATGTCCTTTATGAAGGCCTTCTTTAGATAGAACATCTTCTAATTTAGAAATAGCCTCCTTGGAAGATGATTCTGGCTTAGTGTTCGAAGTATATTATATGTGACAATACACAAGCTTTTCTATGAGTGCAAATATGCACACTTTGTAGAGGAATTGGTAGAACAGGTTCCCAATTTGGATCCTCTTTGTCTCTTGTAATTCTTGTATCATTGGTCATGTCGTTTGATGATTTCATACAATATAAACATGGATGTTTGGAGGTCGCTCCATGGAAAACATTGAACATGCATTTTAAAGTTTTCAATTTACCAGCCAAATGATACTCTACCTTGAAATCTCCTATTCCAGGTACATTAAAAAACTCCCTATCCATATGGTCTTTGATAATTTTGGGATATGTTGTTTTGCTAAACACCCATGATAGAATGTCATGATCTTCTTTTAAAACCTATCAAATGAAGGGACACAAAAATTAGTCGATTGATAACAATATCAAATCCAAGTAAAATACTAAAAAAATTTTTTTACAAGAAATCATACCTCAAAGGCTGCCATCCACCAAATGTCATTCTCAGATTGAACACTTAAGTCGAAATCTCTTTGATTGTTTTTCTTTTCAAGTGCTCCATTCATGAGTGTTATACTCACTCTCTCCATTTTTTGTCCTTTAATAAGTTCCAATTCATCCAACTTCAATACTAAGACTATCCTACCATCTACTTTTTTCGTGGAAATATCATAGAAATGTGTGATAAACACATTCACATCTATGAACAAGTTATTTGATTGATTGTAAGACATGGATTTGTCCGTTGATTGATATATTTCCTCTATATGAAATGGAATACCAATAATCTTTTGCATTCCTTTGTTCAACGCATCACACTCTCTTTTTATTTGAAATGATCGTTGTCCCTTGGGCTATGATAAGCAGTGAAAGCAATAGTTTTCCTATAAAATAGGAACCCTCAATGGTGGTACATAAAAAGTATGGCTAAGAAGTGTGTGGGTGTCCGATGTTGCACTTTGACTCTTGGGATTGCTTGTTGCCTATATAGTGAACTTGCTTGTCACATACTTTTTTGGTGATGGTTGCTTCACTAGTTTTGTTTATCATACAACACTTACAATCAAATTATCCCTTAAGTATTAGTAATACAAACTTCAATTCTATCTTGAATTCTTTTGCACTTTTCATTCTAGGGATTGAAGTGAGACCTTTGAGTTTCTAATAACACGGCAAAATTTAGAATTTGAAATGCTCATCATAAATTCAACTTTGTATAACTCACCATTTTTCATAAAAATATAAGTGTTGAATGCCTTGTATCCCTTTCAAGTGAAGGAATAACTTGAACATTGGAATTGAGTGAGAACTGACACAATATAAAAGATCCACGTTTTTTATATGAATATATACATTATTGTAGGCCAATCTGTGTCAAATAGTTCTCATTTTAGGCTATGCCAATTTTAGAGTTAGCATGTGCATAAATGTGTCTTTCCATGTGGAGACTAGGACATGAACTCGGGTCTCATTGTCACACTTTTCTCCAACTTAACTAAACATGAGAAGGGTGATGGTCCTTTTGGTGACCTTTGCACTAGGTAAAACGATCGTGTAATCATGGCAAGGCCGTTAAGTTGAACCATAGACAATGAAATGTGGATAAATCTCGATAAAAAGGCCTTTCCAAAGCGTAAAGGATGGCAATGGAGACAGCTTTCTATATTGAATTATTTTACGAGTCTCAATTTATGCATCTTGATGGGTCGTGTTTTCCCTTCTCATAATTTCTTCACCATTCTTCTATGAGCATAATGTATTATGAGCTTATTTCATAATATGCTAAAAAAATGGGTGGTCACTTTTCATATTTCATAACTTGCCCTCAACGATTTATAAGCAACATCCTCTTTGCAAGATGTGCGAACATGGAGTGAACTCATGATTTTTTGAGGCATTGCATTGGTTGCATTATTAAATGATCTTCAACAATCATAAGTAGTCTTCCTAGAGAATCCTTTACTTAAAAAATAAAGCCACAATGGAGCATCAAAGCCTAATTAGAATGTATTGAATATGTCAAGCCTTAATGTGTTTAAAAATAGCCGCCAGCCATGTTCATCCTTGGCATCCACAAGTGGAATTGGACACCACTTGGAAAATCTTGATGAAATCTTTAACATATTTTCCATCCATGTTATTCTTGGCATCTACGAGTGGGATTGAACAATTAGACGTCATTTGTGCAATTCTAGTGGAAAGACTAATGCCATCTTCCATATTTATATTTATCTTGTGAACAAGCCCTTTACTTGTCAACAACATTGTTGGATCTTTTGAGAAGATTTGGATATAGCTTTTAAAGTTTGAGAATAATATCTTGTGAAAGCAAAGAAATTACAATTTTATACCCTTTCATCTATCAATAGTTTAGGGGTTTGGGTCATACCTGTTGTGTTAGGGCATTTGGCAAGCATTTATGCAAACAATAGATCTTTCAATGTTTCTCTATAATGCTAGGATATGGAAGATAATACATGGCCTTTGAGTGCCTAGGCTTTTCACCACCAGCCCACCAACATTAATCAACAACCATCAGCAAAATCAGGCAGATCAGACAGCAAAATCAGGAACATCAGATCAGCAAAATCAGGAGGATCAGATCAGGGGAAGTTAGAAGCCTGAAAAGATATGGATCAGAGTGCTTCAAATTCATTTCTGTTGCCAATTGTGGATGCAGTGCCC